>OX422215.1:404039945-405531195 GCA_949130495.1 Sambucus nigra | reverse complement strand
GACTTGTACTCTTCTTATGTTAATTTCGTTCATGTTTTTTTTTCTTATCTCATGAATATTTCTTCTGACGTGGAACTTGACGTTATCATCCGTTGTGTATGCTGATGACACCTCTAGAACGAATGAAAGGAAATCATCGAAAATTCATATTTGCAAAGGTTATAATGGACTTTTACCTATAGTTTAGTGTCATAAAATGAATATTTTTAATATAAACTTGATTCAGCTTATAATTAATTGAACTGTTAAGGTTTGTACAATTAAGTTCTTTATCTCGTATAAAATTGCTTAAACTTTGATTAGGATGTCTATCCATGTTTATATTGCTCACTGTTCTAAAAAACCCGCCTAGGCACGCCTAAGCTTGAGGCTTGGGAGAAACACCATGCCTTACGGTTTTTACACCTTATTCTTGGTAAAACCCTTAAGGCACACTTTTTTTCTAAAAACAACAATGCTTTAGTGAAACGATATCGCCTTTTAAAGAATTAGTTACAAACCGGACCATTATCTCATCCAAAATAATCAAATAGTATTTTAATTTTCATATATTTAGACATATTTTTATGATATGTACTATTTTAGTATCTTAATAGCCTTGTTATGGTTAAAAAATATTAAAATATATTAAGAAGGCCTAAACGCCTTTTCACGCCTTTTTATGCATAAGCCCCGCCTAGGCTTCTAAGGCTTAAGGTTTGGCCTCCACGCCTCGATCACGCCCCGCATTTTTTATAACCTTTGTTAAATTTTAGTGTTATTTTCATAAATTCCTGTTGTTGTAGGAATCATCATCATCATCATCATTATTATTATTATTATTATTATTATTATTATTATTATTATTATTATTATTATTATTATTATTATTATTATTATTATTATTATTATCATTATTATTATTATTATTATTATTATTCAAGATATAATATTTATGTCCATTTTGTTCACTTTGTCTAAAACATGGGTAATGGGGCATCTTTCATAAGTTCTCTGCTATATTTAGTTACTAAGATGATGTGTTTTGGTGAAACAGTTCATTGGTGGTAGACAACATATACGAATCAAACTTTTTCTCACTTTCAAGTGTTGTTGCGGTATGGATGTTTTGTAGTGTTAAAATTAATACAAAATAACGTGATTTATAATTTTCACATCACATTAAAATACAGTTTGGCACGAATAACACAAGTAAAACTATGAATTAACCGTGTCATTGTATTAATGTTAGGTGAAAAACATGAACCCTAATGATACAATTAATTCGTCAATTTTTTTATTAAAAAAATGGTGTCCTTTTTTTTTGTTTAATATAAGTATCATCAATTTTTTTGGATAAAAATATCGTCCATCTTTAAAAAAAATATTGAAAGTTTTTTTTATTAATGTCCATTTTAATTAAAAAAATTAATATAACATAATTTTTAAGCTTTACGGAGATTGACCCGGACCCGGTTTGAGTTGTCTTTAGTGGATTGCTCCATGTTCTTCATGATTTTTAAAATATTAAATTTTTTTACCGCCTTTGCATTTATAATAATCTCAAAATTTTGATCTATTTAAAATACCAACTCTTTTACATTAATATCACAAGTCAAAATTTTGAGACGCACATAACATGGGTTACACCTAACCATGATGAGTAAGTGTACCATGGAATGATCAACCGTATTTATATTTTCACTATTGGCGACACATTTAAAATTCAAAATATCACGGGAAAAAATTTATCGTCGTGCCATCGATACGGTTATAAAATATCGAGGGAACAAATTTATTGTCGTGCCATCAATATGGATATAAAATATCACGGGAATAATTTATCGCCATGCAATTGGTACGGATAAATCCTAGTATATATATATATATACACACACACACACACATACACACACAGAGAGAGAGAGAGAGAGAGAGAGAGAGAGAGAGAGAGAGAGGGGTGGTCTTCCACCATTGTTGAGAACCTCCCCACCTTGAACCACCATTCCACTACCAAATATCCACCTTAAACCATTATATTCTTCTAGTTTTTATCACTTCCAATCTATAGATACCCATTTCCTCCATTGTTGAGCATAGCTACAAATTTATAGAGGTGCTGTTGGGGTTTCTTTTTTGGAGAAGATGAAGATGGATCTTTCATGGAGTTTGAAGAGGGTTTTTGAAAGGGTTTTCTTTGGAAGCTAAATAGAGCCTGTTTTTGAGTGGGGAAACCTCACTGAGACCACCTTAGGAGGTGGCAGGTGGCAGGTTTCCATCTTCTTAGATCTTCCACGCCTTCCATTGTTGGTGCTTTATTACGGTGGAAAAATGTACTCTTATATTAAGACTCTATTTTATGTGTTTGTAGTCTTGTTGTTAGAATGAACAGAGTATAATGTTTATGAACTTGATGATGGATTTTCTAGTAAAATTAATGATAAACATTTTTATGGAATAAAAATGTTGAAAAAATGTTATTTTATTGAAAATAAATAAAGAATACATATTTCAAAGTTTCTTAAAATAAAGATTGGGATTTTTATGAAAACGATGAATTTTGTAAAAGTTTGATGTTAAACATTTTGTGAAATAGAATGTTTGAAAATGATGTTGATTTTGCTAAAATATTTGGTGAAATAATGTTCCAAAATTTCTTGCGAAAATGACGATTTTATGAAAGTGAACATTTGTTGAGTTTGAAGAAATAAAATGTCTTTTATAACTTGAAATTATATTTTTGCAAGTGTTATAAATTTCTAAAATGAAATGTATGTTTAACCCATTAATAGGATTTTAGGATTTAGAATCTGTAGGGGGCTTGAAGGTAATATCTGAATTAGAGAGCCCCCTCAGTTAATAGAAGAGACACAAGGGAAGGAAGCAGAACGAAGGCAGTGAGACAACTCAGCGAGGAAGCCTAGTGACACAGCCCAACGAGGAATTGGCAGAGAGAGCTCATCCTTTTATCTTTTTTTCTTAGTTAATTAAATTTTACCCTTAAGTAACATTGATTGTAATGCTGTAACGATTGTGTTATTCAGTGTGAGGTTTAATGGTACTCATGAGAGACCAGGCCTGGCACGGTCTGGAAGATCTTACATGCTCTATCGAATGACCTCTCCATGAGTTCCTTCGTTTATTGTACTTTGAGCCAAACAATCTCCTACCAAATGTCACATCAACTTTAGGTGATATCACCAGCCAACTAAATACCGTCCAATTCAAACTCAAGTAAACCATTATGGTATTGAGGATGTCAGACAGTTTGGTGAGCCACCTCTGTGGTGATCGTCCTGTAACGCACAGTGGCTAGGCAAAAGTCATGTCTTGTCTCATAATGTTTATGACATGGGACAGGCTGGCCTATCATGTCTTTAATATTTGTAACGTAAAGTATGAGAGGATGTCTTTCACAACTGTGAAGGACAGAGGCATCTTGGGAATGTGGTGGGGCTATTTATTGCCCTCAACCACTTTTGAGAGAGAGAGAGAGAGAGAGAGAGAGTTGTTTCTATAAATTAGTACTAGAGAGAGAATATATCAGAGAAAAGTTATTGCAAATCAGAGTTCTTTTCGGAGGTTGTTGGTGTGTTGGATGTCTACCAAGATGTATCTAGGGTGCTTACTTCTCTCTCCCTTTGAATGGGTTGCTTCTGAGTTTTCTTTATTATTATTTGAGTTACACACGAGATACTTGTGAGTTAAATCTAAGTGTTGATTATATATAATATTGTGTGCACACTTGTATTTATTGAAGATCTCTTGGGTTATCGTTCATCACAATACCTATATGGGTTACACCTCACTAGTATTACCATACTCCCACGCTTCAAGGGGACTACCCTCTTATAAAATCCATCTTCTCATGCATATAAACTTATAGTATTTTGGCAATGAATATATAAACAAGTTTAAAGAAGGTTTCATTGGGTTTAAATATGAAATAAGAAAAGTAAAAATTCTATCCTTCAAAGTGTGTGAAAAAGGGATTATAGGTGATAAGTGAAAGGTCATAAGACTGCATGTGTTGATAAAAGAAAATGGTATTTTCTAATAAAGTAGTCTTATATGTTCAATGATACTTGGAAATGAAAATATTGAAATAAAGATGTTTCTAATTGAGAATAATATTGCTCCAAAAGGTTAAAAAGGTGTTAAAAACACTTAGAAAGTTAGTGGAGATAACTTAATGGTGTTTGAAAAATTAACACTTGTGAAAATAGAGTTAAAGGTGAGTTTAGAAACAAATGGATAAAATGGTGATTTTACGTAAAAAGGAACATAAAATGATGATTTTCAAGGCTAAAGAACATAAAATGATAGTCCTAATGAACATGATTTTTAGAATAAAATCAAGGCTAGAGTGTAAGGGACATAAAATGATGATTTTCAAAGTGTAACACAAGTTGGGGTGGAACCCCGGGATTTGGCTTCGATTGGGTAAAGGAAAGGTGAAATAATGTGGATGTTAAAACATGTAAAAAATGGAACTTAGATGACACCGAAGAAATTAAGGAGGGCCTGGAGCCCTTTGGTGAAAGATGAAAATCACTGACTAGATTATATGGTACGCATAAACGGCGGTGTGGATCCCATTAAAGTATGTGATTTTTGAGAAAAAAGATAAGGAATTAGGAACATATCAAGAAATGGGTTATGTGGTGAAAATGTCCACATAAGAAGAGAAAGTTCGGTAGAGATGCAGAAACAAGAGCTGATCCCAATTATTTCCATATCCATCAAAAGGTGGGTCATTCCAATGGCAAGCCGCTTCACACTAAGAAAGATTATAAGCAAACACACAAAGACAGGGACTCTGCAGATCCCTCAGGAGAATGCCATATAATGAAGAGGCTAAATGGGAGGTGAGGGAGTTGGAGATCGAACAGGAAGAGTTTGAGGACTGCATCAGGGGAATGGCCAACGTAGTGATAATTTAAGATGAAGCTAGTGCTAGAGATGTATTAAACATGTACAATCGGGATAGTGAAGAGATAGGCCAGGGGATGGAATACTAAGTTGTATCTCAATCACCCAAGTTGTACATAGAAGGGTGATTTATCTCCTCTAAAGGTGTGGGCGGGCGGTCGAAGGAGCTATTCTAGAAGCTGATGAAGAGACTGACCAGGTGTATGAGTGTTTCTTTGTAGAACAACCGGGGAAATGTATGGTTATAGACAACTCTAATAGACAAGAGTTTGTGGAATAAGTGGGAGAAGAGCCAAAGCACATAATGGATCGATCAAAGCCATAAGTGACGGAACTGGAACATCTGGACTTATACAAAGAAGGAGAAGTCCCATGGTCCATCTTCATTTTGAAAGATCTGAGCAAGGAGAAACGAAGGGCCTTGATTGAGCTAATTCGTGTGTACAAAGACGTTTTTACATGGAAATACATATAAATGGAGGGGCTAGATAAAGAAGTAAGTTTCCATAAGATTAATGCTATACCTTCAGCCATAACGGTGAAGCAAGCCACAAGAACTTATAAGGGATCTAAAAATCAAAGAGGAGGTGGAACGGTTGCTAGAGGTGGGGTTCATCAAACTGATGCAATACCCACTTTGGTTGTCAAGCATCGTCCTAGTGGGAAACAATGACAAAAATCAAATAAGGATCTGTGTGGACTTTAGGTATTTGAATAGAGCTTTCTCGAAGGATGAATTGACTCTACCCTCCATTGATAGCTTAATTGATTCAGTTGTTAGGAATGAGATGTACAACTTTATGGATGGGAATGTGGGATACAACCAAATCAAGATGGGCCTAGATGATGCAGAGAAAATGACGTTTAGAACCTGGTTAGGCAATTTCATGTACAAAGTGATGCCTTTTTGGTTAAAGAATCCTAGAGCAACGTATCAAAGTATGCCAATGGCCATTTTCCATGACTTCTTTTATATGTTTTTAGAATCTTATGTGGATGATTTGATCATCAAGTTGAAGAAGGAGGAGTTCTATCGAGATGATCTGAGGAAGGTTTTCATCCAATGCAGGAAGTACAAACTGAAGATGAACTTGCTGAAGTGTGGTTTCAAAGTTACAAGTGGAATGTTCCTGGGTGTTGTGGTAGATCGACAAGGAGTGAAAATAAACCAGAACAAGCAACGAGCGATTCTGGAGATGCCATGTCCAGGAACAACGAAGGAGCTCAAGAGTTTCCTTGGTAAAGTCTCCTATCTTAGGAGATTTGTTCTGGGTCTAGCCGAAATAACTCATCCACTGTTGGAGCTCCTGCAAAAGGGCACAAGGTTCAAATGGGAGGAAGCTCACTATAACACCTCGTATTTTTATGCATTATAGATTTAATTAATTAGGTTAATTTAAATACTTGTGTGTCGTAATTTAATTGAATTAATTAATATAAATTTATTTAAATATTAATTGGGAGAGTAAATTGTCAATATTTATGAAATATAATTACTAAGTGAATAGTAGTAATTAATTTACGTCATAGCGAGTGATAGTGACGTGGTATTATTTTATCTCAGCCTGGAGTCGAGCATAGACTATATTAAGGTCGAGATAAGGATTTTTAGTAAAGTAATTCAGATGAAAATTTAGAGTGCGCAATTGATTCTGGATAGGTCTCAATAGTAAAAAAAGTGTACTTGGGGGTAGTATATGGCTTTTGGGGCATTTTTAGGCATGACCAGGCCCATACGGGGGTGTTTGGGCCATTTTAACTTGACCCACAAACAAAATTTCAGGATTAACACATAACCTAAGTTTGAGAGTTTGGGGTAGACACAACTCTAAAAGAAAAATATCATAAAACTCAAATTAGAGGAATTATGGCAGAGACAACTCAATAGGAAAAAAACATAGTTCTACAAAGAAGAAAAGAGGGAGAAAGAAGGGAGATTTTGGGGAGATAAATCAAAGGAGTTTGAGAGATTTCTTCGCGGAATCACCATCTACGCCAAATGAATTCAGACCCAACGAAGTAGAAAAGGCAAGTGGTTAACTTACTTTTAATTTAAATTGAAATCTTCAATTCATATCATAATTGGTGTGATAAAATCCATTATTTTGGGGTTGGGTTGATACATCAATTGGGGTTTCAGAATTTGTGGAGTAATACGTGTATAAATTCTTGAGGAAAAGTGCTATCTCAAAGAATACTTTTTGGGAAATAAAATTGGTGATTTTAAACCCAGAAATTTAATTCCTTATTATATTGATGATTAAAGAAGTCAAATTTAGTTGGAGGAGTTATTAATATCTGTAATTGGGCATATGAAATTAAGGATGAAAAATCGTAGACTGCTAATGATTTGGAATCTATAAAATTGGGTCAATTATGGCTAAGGAATTTGGGACATGAATTTTGTAGAAATCATTGTGATAATTAGTTTTATAGAAGGAAAAAAAGGTTGCAAAGCTTTTAGTAATGGAGGACGAACTGAATTGGAAGAAGAGGAAGGAGAAAAACTAGGGCGTCACCCGAGAGACCCTCGGGCTCGTTCACGCGACAACACATGTCGTTCAAACGATAGGGTGTGTCGTTTAAGCAACATTAAAAATTCGGCCCAATTCGTCTTATTTTATGTTGCGCCAAAGATGTATACTTTTGGGTGATTCAAAAGAGAAAATATAGTTGGGTAATTATGTTCTTTTATATTTTGGGATTTAAAGGGGGTTGAGTATAATAAATTATGTAGAGACAAAAAGGGTGAAACCTAGAATATGGAATTTAGGGGCAATAAATTCTAAAGAATAAATTACGGGCCGAGAGAATGTGTCCGGGTATTTTGGTTGAGTGACACCATTTTAAGAAATTAATTAATGTGAAAATTAATTCATTTAGAGTTGTGGAATTAACCCGGATATTTTCGGCTAGTGCTACGGGAGTTAGGCACGGATTAGCCGAGTTGAAATAGATTATATGTATGCGTAAAGTGTAATAGTATATATATTATTGTGTTCTCTTTTAATATCAGTGCATATATTTTATAAATACATACCCCTCTAGTGCTGCCATAGGATGTTGCCTGATGTGGGTGAATCCCCTGGCTAGTGAATTCAAGGTGAGTATAATCCCCAGGTCATAGCGTCCAGTAATTTATTTTGTGATTCTTTTCGAGGCATGATGATTTGGGTATGATTCGGTCCCACACTCGGGGAACTATGACCGCCTGCACTACACTTATTATTTATTTCACGATTCGGGGTAAATAAACCATCTCGTGGTATCCGGGTTGGATTGAGTATACCTAGGATGATAACATTTTAGAGAAAGCATCCAGTGATTTATTACTCAGGAGGATGGATATTTTATACAACATGTGTGTGATATGTAGTATATTTATACATGTATAACAGTGTGAATAATTATATATGGGTGAAATACCTAGACTTAAGTGGCATTATTTATATAACTAGTGAAATTGTTGTATAGTTAATTAAAAATGATAAATTAAGTTAACGTGAGAAATAACTTATTTATCATTAGAAAAAGTTACTCAAACTAGAGTATGGTTTCAAGCAACGATTATAACGAGGCTAGTTAGATTGGGTAATATAGCTAGGAAAGTTATAAGGGTAGTGATAGGTGTGCACAATAGTTGAGGGGTGAGTATTATTTCAAAAGAGTGTGACACTGGCTTAAATATGAAAAGCATTCATACTTTTTAATTATTGCAATCTTAATCACTTGCTAAATTTTTTCAAAATGTTTTTGGTTCAAACCCTTGCTGTGAATTATTTTCAAATCCTTTTAGGTGTCCAGTCACAGGGATGCCAGACTTGAGATTCTATTCCAGTAATACACAGCTGCAGGCATATGTGGATGCATGTAGGAGATTTGATTAGACGCATTTGTTATTCATTCCTAGATTAGGCATCTCATTTCAGTTACTGTTCTATTTAGGGCGTGTTACTCATTTACTCTCAGATTCAATTTTGGATTATTTATTTATTTGTTGGATTATTATGTTGGATTTGGATTTATAGCCGTGGGTTTATTCGGCCAGTCTATTAGTTATTTATTCAAAATTATTTTCAGACTCATTGACAGTGTGTTTGGATTATTAGATGATTTTATTCCGCATGTTTATTTATCTGTTTAATGAAAGATAAAATTTGGCACTAGTTTAATTGATCATTTAGGTGATTAGTAATTAATATGGTTTTCGATAGTGATACTTAAAATCAACCAAATGGAAATTCTGATTTAATTTAATAATGGACTAATCGACCAGTATTAAATTATGCAAGGTGTCACAGATGGTATCAGAGCATTAGGTTTTAGTGTCCACAGGATCTATATGGCTTACTGTGATTTCTTTGTGCCGTTCGTTTGATATAGAACCCTATTATTAGGACTGTGGCTTTTATCTTTGCGTGTTTGAGATATCGTTCTTCTGCTATTCAATTTTTGTATAAACTGTGTACTTATACAAATTTAATCTATTTTCAGATGCCACCGAGGAGAGAGCGAGCAGCTGGGGCAGAGGCTAGGGATGAGGTGAGGAAGGCTCACCAGGAGACACAGGTACCACCACCACAACTACCAATGGAGATGATTTTGACTTCACTGGTGGCTGAGATATTGGCCCAAGTAGTTAATGTAACCATGACAGCTATGGGTGTTAATTTCCTATAGTCGCAGCCCATCTAGTTGGCAGAGAGTCTGGGAGACATTTCAGAAGGGCCACCCGCTCGAGTTTCGGGGTAGCTTTGATGTGGTAGAGCCATGTCAGTGGAAGAATAAAAAATAGTTCCATCTACACATGGTGGAGTGTAGTTAGATGCAGAAGCAAAGGTTAGCTACTTTCAGACTTGATGGAGCGGCATTACAGTGGTGGGAGTCTGTTACCACCACCGAGGATAGGGATATGATGACGATTTCTAATTTTTGGGTATGGTTCAACCGCAAGTATTTTCCTCCATTAGTAGAGAACGAGATGTGGAAAAAGTTAAATGAGGTCACCTAGGGTGATCATTCCGTGGCAGAGTATGAGGAGGATTTCACCCGTTTGGAAAATTTTATTCCTGACGAGGTGATCAAGGTGGAGCGAAAGAAAGAGAAGTTTATTAATGGTTTATCCTGGAGGATCAGACATCACTTGATCGGCAATCTAGAATTGGTGATGTATATTGATGTCATCGATGAAACTTTACTGCACTGCCAAGATCATCGCTTCTATATGAGAGGAAGAAAGAGAGGAGGTGATACCAGTCAGCAGGGCAAGGAAGGTGCGAGTTCTATTAGTTGAGCACAATAGAAAATTAGCAGGCAACATGGGTAGGACTCCCGTCGGGGGGATACTGCTAAGAGATTCAGATCTTGAGGATATAGAATCGATGGTCAGGGATTTAGGTAGGGCCTTGAGGGTCCTAATCAGTAGCTTCAAGTTCCCCAGGGTCATCAGGCAGCAGGAACAGCCTCATCAGGACTAGTAGGTCCAGGGACGTGGAGGCTTTCAGGGTAGATATTTCGTATGTGGCCAGCCGGGTCATGTGAAGAGAGAGTGTCTTATAGAGATATGAGATAGCAACAGGGGGACCAACAGAGGCAACAGGCACAGAGGCCTCCACTAGCACCAGCCTTAGGGGAAGATGCAGTATGGGCATGTGTATAACGTACAAGACATGCCTATGCCACCAGCACCTCAGGCGCCGCAATCAATTGAGGGTACATTTCCTATTAATGGGCATGAGGGTAGGGTTCTTTTTTATATGGGCACGTAACACTCTTTCATTGTTACTAGATTTTCACGAGCAATCGATCTTTTAGAGACAGTTATCACACACTTTATGTGTGTAGAGTCACCATTGGGTAGTGGGTCACTCACACACTCAGTTTGTAGAGGGGTGGATATTATTATTAGGAGTTCGAGTCTAGCAGTAGAACTTCTAGTGTTAGA
The DNA here is from genome assembly GCA_949130495.1 of Sambucus nigra. Taxonomy (NCBI): domain Eukaryota; kingdom Viridiplantae; phylum Streptophyta; class Magnoliopsida; order Dipsacales; family Adoxaceae; genus Sambucus; species Sambucus nigra. The sequence goes on along the minus strand of OX422215.1, from coordinate 405,520,340 downwards.
CATAGAGGGATATGATGCCATCCTAGGTATGGATTGGTTGGCGGGGTACATGGCGATCGTAGACTGTTACAAGAGAACTATAATGTTCTCTATTACTAGGAAGGAGACGTTCTTAGTGGCGATGCCTCTTCTTGAGGGAGGGTCGTGCACCCACTTATACTACATTAAGGAGGAGACGTCACAGGAGATAGTGATTCCAATAGACTCGATACCAGTAGAGAGATATTTCGAGGATGTATTTTAGGAGATACCGGGGTTACCACCTAGCCAAGAGATCGAGTTCATTATTGATCTAACATGAGGTACGAGGTAGATTGACCAAGCACCATATCGTTTGGACCATCAGAGATGCAAAAGTTGAGGGAGAAAATTCCGCAGCTTTTAGGGCAGGGATTCATTCGGTGGAGTACATTGACATGGGTGGCACCGGTATTATTAAGAAGAAGAGGGACGATTAGATCCGCTTGTGTGTGGATTACAGGGAGCTGAACAAGGTCATGACACGAAATAAGTATCCATTACCGAGAATCGATGACTTGCTTGATTGGTTGAGAGGGGACGCATACTTCTCAAAGATTGATTTACGATCGGGATATCACCCATTAAGTATTCGGGAGGAGGATGTTACTAAGGCCGCTTTCCTATCGTTGTATGGGTTTTACGAGTTCAGGGTGATGCCGTTTAGGCTCACTAATGCACTAGTAGTGTTCATGGTTCTCATGAATAGGGTATTGAGGGAGTTCTTGGACTAGTTCATGATCGTATTTATTGGTGACATTCTTGTTTACTCTCATACTAAGGAGGAGCATGCAGAGCACTTGCGTAAGGTCTTACAGACACTCCAGGACCATCAGTTGTATACCAAATTTGGGAATTTTAGATTTTGGCTACGGGAGGTACATTTTCTTGGTCATATCGTGTTTGATGGGGTATTTCGATTGATCTAAGTAAGGTATGGACGGTGAGGGAGTGGTGACATCCCATGACATCGACAGATATTCACAGCTTTTTAGGGTTGGCCGAGTATTATCACCTCTTCATTAAGGGATTTTCAAGCATTACATGTCCGTTAACAAACCTGACTCGCAAGGGAGTACCATTTGTGTGGAGTTATCACTGTCAACTAGCCTTTGATGTCCTGAAGGATAAGTTGATGTCAGCGTCAGTACATGCATTTCTTAGGAGTGGGATGGAGTATCGAGTTTACATGGATGCATCCTTGTAAGGACTTGGGGGTGTATTGCAGTAGGAGGATAGGGCCATTTCTTATACGTCTCAAAAGTTTAAGCCCCATGAGAAGAATTACCCCACCCACGATCTTAAGTTAGCAAAGGTGGTATTTGCTTTGAGGATATGGAGATACTACATGTTGGGGGAGAAGTTTACATTGTTAACGGATCGTAACTCATTTCAGTATCTCTTCACATAGAAGGATCTGAATATGAGGCAGATGCAATGGCTAGAATTCATGAAAGATTACCAGTTTGATATATAGTATCATCCTGGTAAGGCCAATGTGGTTGCAGATGCGTTGAGCCGAAGATCCACTGGGGAGTTAGTCGAGGTCTGGAAAGTAAAGTGAAGTGAGATTTGACATGATGATGAGGTGTTGAGAGCGTGCATGTTGGTGCTAGCTATCTCTCCCGAGTTTATCATGCGGTTAATGAAAGCACAGGCGAAGGATGAGTACAGTCAGGACAGAGTACATCAGTTATTAGTGATGGTGTAGAGTCTTACTCAATCAGCTCAGAGGGAGGCCTACATTTTAATGGGAGATTAGTTGTGCTCGAGGATAAGGATTTGAGGCATGCTGTGATGATTGAGTCCCATGGTTCAAGATTTACAGTACATCCCGATGGGGATAAGATATACCAAGACATAAGGAGACAGTATTTGTGGCCAGGGATGAAACGAGACATAACAGAGTTTTTCTCCAAGTGCGCTACCTATCAGTTGGTTAAAGTAGACCACCAGAGGCCTCCGAGGATGCTACAATCGCTAGAGATTCTCGTGTGGAAATGGAAGAGTATTTTGATGGACTTTATTATGGGACTGCCGACATCGCAGAGGGGTCACGAATCCATTTGGGTGATAGTGGATCGGTTGACCAAAGTGACCCATTTCTTACTTGTCAGCACTGATTTCAAGATGAGGCAGTACACACAGTTGTTTATTGTGGAGATCGTTAGGCTGCATGGATTACCAGTTAAACATCTTTGTATCTCACTTTTGGAAGATCTTTTAGGAGGCAATAGGCACAGACTTGCATTTGAGCATCGCATATCATCCACAGATATATGGAAATACTTATAGGGTCAATCGGACACTAGAGGACATGTTGACGAGGGGCATTCTGGATTTCAGAGGAGGATGAGAGCGATGCCTAAACCGGAGACACGTTGAGTTAAAGGTTGGAGACTAGGTGTTGGTTTGGGTGTCTCCCATGAAGGGAGTTATGAGGTTCAATAAGAAAGAGGAGCTATCACCGAGATACATGGGACCCTTCCCTATTATTGAGAGAGTGTGGACAGTGGCATATAGTTTGGGTTTACCAGAGCATCTTCAGTGGATACACGACGTGTTCCACGTGGCTTCGCTAAAGAAATATCGAAGGAACGAGAGAGATCTTTGGCACATTCCACTCAAGGAGATATATTTGCAGCCAGACATCTCATATGAGGAGAGATAGTGGCTATTCTTGATCGTAGTGAGCGTAAGCTGTGGTTTAAGGTGGTACCACTGGTTAAAGTTCAGTGGGGACATCACAGTGCTGATGAGTCTACTTGAGAGCGGGAGGATGACATGCGAGATCAGTGTTCAGAGTTATTCACCGCAGGTATGAACTAATTTCGAGGACGAAATTCCTTTGTATGGGGAAAGTGTGTAACACCCCGAATTTTAAAGAATTAAAGATTTAATTAATTTGGTTAATTTAAATTACTTGTGTTTTATAATTTAATTGAATTAATTATTATGAATTTATTTAAATATTAATCGGGAGAGTAAATGGTTAATATTTATGAAATATAATTACTAAGTGAATAGTAATAATTAATTTACGTCATAGTGAGTTATAGTGACGTGGAATTATTTTATCTCAGTCGGGAGTCGGGCATAAACTATATTGAGGTCGAGATAGGGATTTTTAGTAAAGTAATTCTAATGACAATTTTGAGTGCACGGTTGATTTCGGATAGGCTGAAATAGTTGCAAAACTGTACTCGTGGGTAGAAAATGGGTCCCGGGGCATTTTTAGGCATGACCGGGCCCACACGGGGGTGTTTGGGCCATTTTAACTTGATGCACAAGCAAAATTTCGGGATTAACACATTAAAACCTAAGTTTGAGAGTTTAGGGTAGACACAACTCTGAAAGAAAAAAATCATAAAACCCAGATTAGAGGAATTATGGCAGAGACAACTTAAAAGGAAAAAACCCTAGTTTTACAGAGAAGAAAAGAGGGAGAAAGAAGGGAGATTTTGGGAGACAAATCAAAGGAGTTTGAGAAAATTCTTCATGGAATCACCATCTAAGCCAAATGAATTCAGACCCTACCAACTAGAAATGGCAAGTGGTTAACTTGATTTTAATTTAAATTGCAATCTTCAATTCTTATCATAGTGCGTGTGATAAATCCATTATTTTTTGGGTTGGGTTACTACATAAATTGGGATTTCAGAATTTATGGAGTAATACGTGTATAAATTCTTGAGAAAAAGTTCTATCTCAAAGAATACTATTTAGGAATTAAAATTGGTGATTTTAACCCCAGAAATTTATCTCCTTATATTGATCATTGGAGAAGCCAAATTTAGATGGAGGTGTTATTAATCTGTGTAATTAGGCATATGAAATTAAGGATGAAAAATCGTAGACTATTGTAAGATGTGGTTCCTTGGAATACAGTTAGTATCAAGTGAGGTATAACCCCTTATCAAGATCGGGATCAATGCCGCGTAATATTAAATGTTGACAGTGAACACAGGTGAATAAGAGGCGAAGGGATTCAATATTTAGACTTGTATTAAATGATATGTTGTCACAATAAATACACAATATGCATAATAAATAGATGGGACCAGAAGGTAACTTGGTCGGAGGGAGAAACTACAAGCACTCTAGGCACAATAAAGGTAAGGCAGGAACTTCAAGCTCAATTAATGCTCAATGATATGGGTATTCAACGGGTGTGGGAAATTATGTTCTCAAAATAGCTCTCGTGTATGGGGAAAGTTGGGCAACCATTTTAGGCTCAGAATGCTCGCCCCGTTAAACTGCTTATCTGGTGTATTTATATGAAGGTCAAGTAACTCGAGTAAACTTTCCCGCATTCAATATGATCGATCGTATTAAATGCACGAGTACCTCCCATTAATGCATAAGATATTGAATTAAATGCATGGGATCTCCTAATTTGGCAAAAAACTGCTTAATTGGCTGGAGGTAAGGTGGGCATTAATGATGGACATGACATGGCAGCGTGCGACTTACCTTATAACGGATAAAGGTTCAGGTTTAGTGAACTAGACCAGCCGTCCTAAGGATAAACCCACTTGAGTGCTGTAACTTTGAGTCCCTAAATGTCAGACGTTTTGACGTCAGAAAATGGGTAAATAATGGCTCTATTAGGTTCATGGTCACATCAGTCAGACAGGATGGCATCTGCTCTAAGGTTGCTCGGTTGGTAGGCAGATCGAGTGTTTAGTTTTTTATTTGTTGGTTGAGAACTATCTTAAGACCAGAGCTGCAAGATTGAGGTACCTCCAGGAGGCTCCCTCGAACAAGTACGAGTTGAGGTAGCTCAGTTGTATTGGGTCGAGCAACCATATGTACAAAGTGAATTTTTTTCGAAGTGTGCCAAGAGGGTTGGTAGTTTTATTCCGAACATTGTCTTGCTCCCAATCCTCCAAATCATGTCCATGCACTACACAAAAAGTATCTTTTAAGACGAAACGTTTTGAGACGGCTAAAATTATAGTCCCTAAAACTCACCTTTTGAGATGGCTAAAATATGCAGTCTTAAAAACTACCACTTTTTAAGACGGCTAATTTTACCTGTCTCAAAAGATATATTTTATGAGAGCGCATGTTAATAGCCGTCTCAAAAGGTATACCTTAAGAGACAGCTAATACCAAATTTGATTCCCCCCTTTTCTTTTTTCCGTACCCACTTCCTTCCCCCTTTCTATTAGTTAGAAAATAAGAAAAAAAGAACAAGAAATCCAACCCACTTACCCATCCACGACATTTCTTTTCACTGCCAAAAAATCCATGCACGCCCTCACTGCCCTCAGCCTCTCCTCCCTCAGCCGCACGCCCTAGATTCCCTCACCCTCTCCGCCCTCAGTCTCGCCTCCCTAGCCCTCATCGCCCTTGCCCTAGATTCTGGTATAGTTGATAATATCTCGTCAGATATATTTTTTTTGTTGAATATTTTGATTATCTTTTATGCTATTGTTGCGTGTTAAATGGTTTATGTTATTAATTATATTGGTTGGAAGATTGTATAGGAGTATCCAATATAAAATATTCTACATGGAGTAGAGTTTCAATATGTGTATGGATGCGGATAAAAGGTAATTTTAATTCTTGATTATTACTTAATATCATTATTTTTTTACTAGATTGATTTGTATTGGTGATAGGAGGTTGAGGGTGAGCCAATTAAAAACCCGGATTGTTAATTAGATGTTGTAGTATAATTTTAAGAATAATTTAGGATAATATTTGTATACTTGTTTGTGTAAATGTTAGTTAAAATTATTGATATCTTTGTTTGTGTTAATTAATTCATGTTCTTTGCAAGTAGTTTATGCCATTAGTCTGGTTTACTATTCGATTATGATTTTATTTTTCCCTTTGCAAGTAGTTTATGCTAATTTTTAACATTAAAATCACTAAATTTTGGGACACCAACTCCAACATATAAACATATGAGGTGGTAACTGAAAGAAATAAATAAAAAGACAAGCATTAGTTAAAATTCTAATTTAAATAAAAAATTAGTAAACACAAACACGTATTGTCACAATCTTTAAACAATCTAAAAAGATAAGCCTGATCTGAGTGGCAAGAAATGAGACATGGACAACCCAAGATGCAAAAAAGTTACTTAAGGAAAGTGATCATGTCATCACTAGACTCCCGGTCCACAATTGACTACTATACGATTATTTTAGAATTAAAAATAGGATTTAGGAGTCGAAAACTTAAAATAGTAACCTAGTGGCCTAAAAAGAGGCGCGGACACCCTAAGAGGTACCAAAGTATGGTAACTCATCATTTTTTAATTAATTTCACATCTCAAATCATTTTGTATTCGTGGATGGTTGCGTTAGATGGGTAAGTTTTTTGTGAAACCAGATTTTGATTAGATTAGATCTAATGATGGTTATGAGTTGTAGGGATTTGATACAGTTTAATGTTGTTTTGATCCATTGATCGCGTGGATTAGTTGTTGGTTTTTCATGTTCTTTAATTAATTTTTAATGTAAATCCTAGACTCATGGGAAGGTCAAACATGCATAAATGTTGTCTTCATAACCAAGAAGCATTGACTTTCACAAATGAGAGGAAAATAAACAAACATTATATGTTGGTTGATTGCACCGGTGTAAAAGGAACCTAGTTCTCTAGTCGTAGTAAGTCGTAGTAAGTCGTGTTTCATTATAAGGTGATCTAAATCCTTAATGAATAACATTATGCTCATGCGTCAGTGGCCGTCATCATCTTTATGCAAAGTCCCAATAGATACCACACCAAGGGAATATCTTTTGGTTGCTCCTCAATTGTCAGGATTACTGGAGAAGATGTGCCAAGTCCCCCAATGAAGAAACTCTCAGTGAGTTGACTAGGTTTCGGTATCCATAAATACAAAAATTGATGACACAAACAAGTTGACTAAGTTTCTGTACCCATGGATCCAAAACCATTAACCGTACCTATTGAATAATGAAAGAAACTCGATACATCGTGACATACAAATTTTTTCTACCTAAATGGTGGTGACTCGTCGTGCCGATTCATCGAGACTCATCATTAATGATACTCATTATCTCCCATTGGGAATTTGAGTCCATTATCTCCTAAACATATTGGATTCTTCTAAGAGTCATTGGTCCAACATTAGAGTATTTTGAATTCATAAATTTATCCCATAGGCTTCTACCTTCCTTCATGTTCCAAGCCAACTTGATATTAGTAGCTTCCATAATACAGAACAAGTTTTTAACATCTAACCCACCTTCTTGCTTAGGAAAAATATATTAAAAATTTGATAAAGTTTGTTGTCCATCTCATATTTACAAGACCTATATAAAGTCTAACTAGGATCAAACACTCTACATCTCTGTTATTACACCAGCCAAACCTTGTTCCTGTATTTGGATCAGTAGAAACTATAGTAAACTTGAAGGCATTCAAATGAATTGCAACATGATCATTAAAAAGGCCTGCTAACTTATCTCATCCTCTTGTTTAAGTATAGTATTAGAATATCCTAATCGTCAAATGAGATTCTTCATCAGATATTCATGCTCAAGTTTGATACAAGGCAAAACAAGTGTTTATACTCCCCATTTGCAAGTTGGCAAAGTTGGTTGTAATTCTGTGATCTAGTTATGTATACATATGCATACATCTGCTTATGTATACATCTGTTTAGACAATCTTATTGAGTTTCTTTGTTCTCTAGCTAATTTAAATGGTTCAATTTTATTCACAATTACCAAAATTCTAGTAACTGCTGAGTATAATGAAATATATGAGAGTTTGAGTCCCACCAACATAAGTGGTTGCAATACCTGCAATGGATATTTTACAATGTCACGTATGGCTTTGGAATCAGTGTTGGAATCAGAATGTTTCCCCATGTTTTATGTTCATTTTCAACTATACATTTTGCCTTTTAGATTCATGTTTCATCCATATTAAACAATTGAAGTCCATAAAGAACAATCATCGAATATTCCTTTTGATCTTCCTTTTGAGTTTCCAAATTCTTTATGTAATGTGAAGCTAAAAATTGCTCCCCATTCTTTTTTTTTCTTAGAGTTAAATACTCGGTAAACATCTGGGCCCGCAGTCGACACTTCTTTGATATCCACCATTGCATGATTGATAAGTTTTGTAGTCCTTATACATTGTTGTGTCTTGGTTTGATATGATATATATTAAGCGAGAAGAAAATAATTGGAGAATAGACAATTTTATTCACAATAATTGTAATCTTAAATAGCCTATAAGTAATCATTGAATTAAATCACACAGAATCAATTAATCATTGGCTTCACTGTATAGGTTGTCACATTTAAAGTTCTTCTCGTTGATTTCATCCAAAAGATATCAATCAATTGTGTGTTATCGTAACTCCTACCGTTCTTGTTATTCATAAATACATCTATGAGATATGCTCGCATTTGTAATATCCTTGAGGATGAGTCTTCAGGCTTCAAATCCTTGCTAAGTGATAACTCATGCGTATAGTACATCACTGTGAGTCCACTGTAAAACCTTTATGCAACGTAAATCATTACATTTTGATATATAACATGTTCACAGTTAAAACATTTTTGATATAAGACAATGTTAGCAAGACGTATGCTCCTTACTGTTACACATAATCATAAAACAATCTTACAATAGTCCGTTAATAATTTTGTTTGTGGGTTGTGATTGCATAGTAAATTCCACACAGTATAAGACACATACCCAATAGATAAATATTCAAAATATTTAATATGCATTATATACTAATCAATATAGCATACTGGGGCTATATCGAGAATATTTTTGGGGCTATATCGAGGTTCATATTGAACAGGGGCCTGTTCTAGAAGTGGCAGGTTGTCCTGTTGCTCTTGTGAAAGGCATTGTTGGATAGACACGGTTAATGGCAAAGGTAAGAGGTTCATAAGTACACTCTGGAACGGTCCCCATGTCTATGAAACTTGATCATATGCTTATTGCTGCTATGAGGGTTCCAAGGACAGGATGCATTGGCCATGTCTCATCTCCTTGAGGTTGGCATGCAATTTCTCCGATTTAGTGGGGGAATAAGTCATTCTTCTGAAGAACATGTGTTAGATAGTGATGTTTGGGTTGCTGGTTTGGCCCTCCTTGCATTTTAGAGACTTAATTGTAAAATATGCATTGAGTGCCTCAAGCAGCCTAATCAAAACAGTTAAGTTAAAAAAATGACACATCGACATTTAAATATTTTGCGCATAGGGACTGTTGATTTCTAAAGCTCCTCCATAATGTCATATTAAAAGAATCACATATGTCTTGCAGCCTCCTGAAATTTAGGCCACCTTCTTTCAAAGGTATGTACAATTCACTCCACGAAATTCAGTTGTATTTTCGATTGCCTTTATTACACTATAAAATAGTCATTTAACAACAATTAGAAAAACAGTCAGTGACATGTTTAGAATGCGAAAAATTTATAGGATTATAAGAAGTAAAACATAGCTTGATTAATTAACATAGTGTTGTAAATTGAGTTTGTTGGCGAGTAATCCATCTCTTCACTCTTCAGTGATAAAAATAACTAAAGTTTATATAATCAATTGGCCCAAGATTGTTACTGGAATTCTATTTTGAAAAATTCAATGCGCCTAGGCCACTTGTCATGTGCCTTACTGCTGCAGATGTTCCAAGTCGAGTACGAACTGTCGGTTGATAAGCAATGAATGGATCAAGATTGTCTAACAATCCAATATATAGGCTCAGTGCCCCAAATATTCTCCTTAACTTATTCATGTGTTAGTAAGACTGACATTTTAATCATTCCTCGCAATAATACTATTGGTAAATGTTGTTCTTGTAACTGTCGTGTTAGGGTGTTAGATACGTGTTTCATCGACAACCCTTCTTGATAAATAGGAAGTTTTCTTGTATCATTACTTTGCAACTTCCATCAACCTTAACTGATCAAGGGGAGTTCACAATGTATAATAATTCTAGTGAGATGTTTTGTACTAGATCATATTCATTTATTCACACATAGTTTATGATTGAAGCTATGCCTCTGGAGTCTATTCAGCCTTAATTTAACCACATTTTAGTGTGCATGGTTACAATTTTACACAACATTATAGTGCTAAGGTCATTCTCTCCTAGCTTCCTTTGGTGTGGATACTCCCTATTTTCTTCTAATAAACATGACCCTCAATCAAAGTTATTTTCCGCTCTCATGCTTTTGGAATTCTCCCATCTCCTGATAATGCATAAGCGTTGCATTAACCACTTGAACATAAGACGTGTATATAGGGTTACCCAATAAAATCTGCTAAATGGGCGAACTCAACCTAGGAAAAAATTCATCCGTCTTCTTCCTTTCAATATCTGCACCCTTACCTACGAATATAGAAAAACTTGTAAACTCAAGCTTATATTCTGCAACCGTTCGATGACCTTGCTCAATGTTCATAAATTGTCTTTCTTTAGCTAACTGAATCGTCTAAGGTAAGTACTTATTATCAAACTTATCTCGAAACTGGTCATAATTCAAACTCATCTTCTAATCTAAACTAAGTACACTCTCCCACCATATCATACCAACTCAAAAAGGCTGAAACATATCAAAGAACTTTTTTTGAACCTTGACGCACTCAACCATCTGAGGGTGTCTCTTTATGTCCCCTCGCCACTGTGAAACAACTATGGCATCCTTAAAACCCAAATAATCATGTGAAGAGGAACAAGGAATTTTAAAAATTACAACAAAACTATCATATAAAAACACTTGAATAATAGAACAATATAGTATATGTCATACATGATAATGGTACATAGTTGCAGATTTAAGAAACTTTCCATAAGCATATACTACCTCCTTTGTGTACAACTTCAAACTACCATGTAAGAGTCACACATCTTCTCAATGTCAAGAATGGGAAGGCCAAGTCCCTCAATGAGTACATCACAAAGTTTATTAAGGATAATCTTAAGGTATCTTACTATGACGAGAAGAAAGAAATAACAATTAAATGCATAAATTCAATTTTTGTTCCAATTGTAGAAAGCATAGATGTAAAGAAAATGAACTGTAGCGATGAAAGGTTAGGTTAGCATAACTGAGATTTTGCACTAGTTAGGGATTGAGTTAAGTTTAGTTTGAACATGAACAGAAAGAGAGGAGATTAGCATAAGAGAAACATCTACATAATCGTCACTAAAATGACAAATCAAGTCTAATTTTGGCCATTAAATCATCGCGAAAATCACTAGCATCCTTTTATAATTGGAATCAAATCTTGACACTTAACAGGGAAAGCAGGTAGAAATGAGAAGCTAATCTTGACACTTTGAAAGACATGATCTAAAATTTGCAATAAATTCTTACATTAGTTTTTCTTTTTACTTTGTTCCCCCACCCCCACCCCCTTCAATATTTTGGAGACCTGAAACAAATGGTAAAGAAAATAAGGGGGAAAATGAGAATAAGTACTTAATATTGAATTAAAATTATAGCAAGTTTTTAGGAGTTTTTTTTAAGATCTAAACATATTGGTTTCATCGTGGTGGTTGAAGAATCTTAGCATAATTTGTCCAGAGAAAAGTTGGATTTGTTGAGTGGTTTTCATTACCAGTTCCTGTGGTGGACCATTTTTTTTCCACTGCCAGGACATTATTGCAGATTCCAGCTATTTATGTTGATTTATTATCTGCTTGAGGATTGATTTGGTGCAATTAACAACAATCTCAGCAACAATAACTAAAAATTTCAGCGTACTCAAAAGGAATAGGGGCTACTAAAAATTTTAGCAACAATAACTAAAAAAGAATTTAACAACTAAAAAAAGTAACTAATGAGATTTATTGAAAAAAAAAACGTACTCAAAAAGGAGGAAGGGGCTCCTCTTTCTTGCGTGTTGTGTTATGCCCTCATGCTCTGCTACGGCAGTAGAGTGCAGCAGCGGTGCTTGCTGTGTTTGCGAGTGAGGGAGAGAAGATAAGAGAAGAGAGGCAGCAGCGGTGCTTGCACTTGCCCCTGTTGCGATTGCTATTATTATTGCTTCCTCACTATCTCCTTTATGGCCTTGCATCTGCACTGTGGTCCACTTTCTCAAGATTCTGGCAACACTCTTTAAGGTGCTGCTGCTGCTGTGGGTTAACCACCATTCTTAAGGCCATGTCGTTGGTATGAGTGACCTTTAATGATTAGAAAACAATATGCTCTTTAAATCTGTTTAAGATGAGAGTCCAATTTTCATACATTTTGTTTTGAAAAATGACCATATAGTGCTGCACATGTTCTATGCACGGGCTGCTCATCAGTTCTCATACATCTTTGTTCTTAAATATGGTGTCTATTAGTTTTTTTTATTGTCAGTATTTCCTTATTAGTATTTTGTATGCATGATATTAAATTATAAAGGGTAGCATTAGGCCTTGTGATTGCACAAGGGATAAACAGAATAGTGCTAGGCTATTATCTTATAGCAGTTTGGCGTGTAAATTAGGTGAACAAAGTGGAAATGATGAAATAGTGACAATGTGAAATAAAATTCAAGAAGCAATATTTATTCTAATAAACGATTTTAGTGGAATACGTTATCCGTGTCATTCTTCTTTTATATAGCAGTACATAATGATTTATGATTCACATGTATTTGAAGCGTCTAACTAAAATTTATCCAAGTCAAATGTGCAAAATTCCATACTATATGTTAACATATTGAAATTAAGTTCTTTTTTATATAGTCCAATGGTGTGTCACTTTATAAATTTCCTTTTCGCTTCATTGATAGTTTAATCTATTCTAACCTTTATTTTCAAAATTAAATTTTTACCCTCATTTCAGCCTGCATACTCTTGATGTTTTATGCAAGAAAGCAAGTCCATAGGTCCTGAAGTAAACTGGTGTGTGAGATTCAATGATTTGAAAGATATTGGTATTTTTAGAAGCCATTATCATTTTTTGTAATTCATGTTTTGAGTTGGTCATATTATAAATATATCCTTATTTCATAAGTTAGAATATCATATATCATAATTGCTGCTCATATAACTTCTATTTTTCTAGCAGTGACTTTTCAAAACAACTCGACGATACAATAACCATGATAGAGAAACGTCGACGTCGATTGAATATGTGTGATCTCATAGCCCGTTGATGACATCCGTTGATGAAATCAGCATGTGGCAAGCCACTCGGTTCCGAATAATAAACCTTTCAATGTTGAAGATGGCTCATCAGATAGAGCGGTATGTATATATGCTAACTAAATCCATTAATTAATTTCTAATATGTAATTAAATTAAATTCATTAGTTTTTAATATATGTTTAATTGGTAGACAATGCTCGAGAGACGACTAAATGACCTACCAGAAGAAAAGCAAAATGATCCGAAAGCGAGGAATGAGATTTTTAAGGATGTCATAGGACGAGGAGGCCATGGTTATAATTTACTAAAGGGAGTAGGCATTAGGACAACATCTACACGAACAAGTTCCTCTCTTGCATTATTGGAGGATATTAATCAACTTAAGAAAGACGCTGGAGATCGAGAAGGTAGAGCTAGACAAGACGCAGAAGATCGAGAGGCTAGACATCGACACGAGCTCTAAGATTTAGAATTTCACCACCAGCAAGCACTCATACAGATGAAAACTGACATGAGAAGTGAAGTGCACAGTTTGTTTCAGAGTATTATAACTAATCAGGCTTCTATTACCTCAACGGCCCATACCGACTAGGAAATGACACATCTTTATTTTATTTTTATATATGTACGTGATGAATTGTTAGGTAGGATATATATTGTGGCTATTTCACACTTAGTTGTTTACAATGTTGTGGTTATTTCTATTGTTGTTTTTGAGTTAATTTTTATTTTTAAATCGGTTGATTTTCATGAATAAACAAAGAAGACTCTGCCGAATGTTTTTAAAATTGTAAAGTGTTTAAAAGTAAATAAAATGAAGAGATACAAATTTGATAAGATTTTTAAAGATTGTCATCAATAGAAACTATTACAAAAATACTACTTCTTTGTTTTCGGTAACTAACAGTGGATAAATTTTATTGCAGGTCAAAATCGTTTGTGGACAAGGTAAGACACGTTTTGATGGAGATCGTTTCCTTCAAGATTGAAAGTATTTATTCTAATGGGATAAGTTATATTTCGTATAGATATTTAGTTTGGTGGAGTATTAGGTAGGATATATGTTGTGGTTATTTTTCACTTAGTTGTTTACAATGTTGTGGTTAAAACTATTGTTGTTTTTGAGTTAATTTTTATGTTTTAATATGTTGGTTTTCATGAATAAACAATGGAGAATCTACTAATTTAAAAAAAAATATATTAGTGTTTAAAAGTAAATAAAATGAAGAGATACAAATTTGATAAGGTTTTTAAAGATTGTCATCAATAGGAACTATTAAAAAAAAGATTACTTCTTTGTTTACGGTAACTAACACTGGATAAATTTTATTGCAGGTCAAAATCTTTTGTGGACAAGGCAAGACGCGTTTTGATGGAGATCGTTTCCTTCAAGATTGCGAGTATTTATTCTAATGGGACAAGTTATGTTTTGTATAGATATTTAGTTTGGTGGAGTATTAGGTAGGATATATGTTGTGGTTATTTTGCACTTAGTTGTTTACAATGTTGTGGTTAAAACTATTGTTGTTTTTGAGTTAATTTTTATGTTTAAATATGTTGGTTTTCATGAATAAACAATGGAGAATCTACTAATTTAAAAAAATATATATAAAGTGTTTAAAAGTAAATAAAATGAAGAGATACAAATTTGATAAGGTTTTTAAAGATTGTCATCAATAGGAATTATTAAAAAAGATTACTTCTTTGTTTATGGTAACTTACACTGAATAAATTTTTTTGTAGGTCAAAATATTTTGTGAATAAGGCAAGACACGTTTTGATGGAGATCGTTTGCTTCAAGATTGTGAGTATGTATTCTAATGAGACAAGTTAAATTTTGTAGATATATTTAGTTTGATGGAGTATTAGGTAGGATATATGTTGTGGCTATTTCCCTCTTAGTTGTTTACAATGTTGTGGATGATTCCATAGTTGTTTTTAAGTTAATTTTTATGTTTAAACATGTTGATTTTCATGAATAAATAGAGGAGACTCTGCCGATTTTTTAAAAAAAATATTAAGTGTTTAAAAGTAAATGAAACAAAGATATACAGATTTGATATGGTTTTTAAAGATTGTCATTAATATGATTATTAAAAAAGATTACTTCTTTGTTTACGGTAACTGACACTGAATTTTTTTTATTGCAGGCCAAAATATTTTGTGGACAAGGCAAGACACGTTTTGATGGAGATAATTTGCTTGAAGATTTAGAATACTTATTCTAATGAGACAAGTTAAATTTTGTAGAGATATTTAGTTTGGTGGGCACAATGTTGAAATTTTTTATTTTATCTTCGTATGGATTTAATTTTGATTGAATGAAAAAGTGTGTTATATTTGTTGAAATGGGATGCTAAAATGTCATTTATTATTTTTAAGATTTTTTGTTTAAAAGTATATTGAGTGTAATATGGAATGGATGAAATTTTCATTTTGTCGCAAAAATGATTAAAGACGGATTTTTTGTCGTCTCAAAAGGATTCCATAAATGAGGACCTTTTGAGACGGTTAAGTTACCTTCTAAAAAACACTTTTGAGACGGCATACACCGTCTCTAAAAAAAACTTTAAAAGTCAATTTTTTTTCTGTCTTAAAAGGATCCTGTAAACAATATCTTTTGAGATGGAGTATTTCCCGTCTCAAAAGAACTTTTTGAGACGGCTGCTGCTGTCTCAAAAAGCTTTAAAACGGGGGTCTAATATGATGCCCCTTTTCCATCTCAAATGGTGTCACAAAAGGATTTTGAGACGGCTAGAGGTCTTTTTGAGATGGCTAGAGCATCGTCTCAAAAATCCATTTTTTTTGTAGTGATGTGGGGTTCCCAAGAGGAGGTTGTTCGATAGAGCATCTTAGCTCTCCCATGCCCTTCTAGGCATGGTCCCTCGTGGGTACCAAACAACCTCGCTCAACATATAATCATAAGATAAAGTACATGATATAATTCATTCTTTTTCTTATTACGAACTATCATCATCCAAGTGACTTTGATCTACAAGTTGGATCCTTCGAACCTGGTACGTAGGAGAATCTTCGAGGTAGGTACTTTGAGCCACTAATGTGGAGGATCTTCGAGGTAACTTTCTCGGGTGACCTTCATCCTCCTTCTTAATCCGCCAATTAATAGATTAATTAAGTTAATCACTCTTTGGCGGCGACTCGCCCTATAGGTGGGGATCCCCCCTATATTTTCCCCTTCATAGAGATATTTGTTTATTACATGAAGAAATATCTATACGAAACCCTTTGTTTGTCTTTAATCCTTTCCTGCAATAAGTTTTCAACATCCCCTGGCACTTAATTTATAAGAAATAATAAATTATTGGATGTGGAGGATTTGGATCTTTCTTTATCTTTAGATTTGCCTCATCTATTTAATGAATGTCTTCCCACACTTAAAAAAATATCTCTTCCTTTTGTGATGTTTCATAATTACTCGTGGAAGATGCCTTGGGAAAAGTGAAGAGGTTTATTGAAATTTCCCCCCAAACTCTTCATTTCTACCAAGACAAAAAGACTCCAAACATGTTTCATTTAATAAGGTTGTCGTTTGTGCTTTGGTCTATGACACGTGGCAGTGCCAGTGTATGAGCGTGTTCCCCACACTTTTTATTCGTGTGTTTGTCCCCTGAAATGTCATCGTTACAACCCTTGAAATCTGCTGCAACATGTGCGTGGTGAGCACGGAAGTTGATTTGATCATTATTGTGCTTCTATAAACGCTACCTTTTGCCACCCATTGGGGTCCGTGTTGCCCCTATAAAAGGAGGTGTGCCTTCATTTCAAATTTCCACTTTTAGGTTTTCGTCTTTGAGTTGAGATTTTGTGAGAGCAGACTTTATCTTCTTTTCCATCTTTATTCCTTTTAATTTACCCTCTTACCTTATTCTCCGAAGTTCCCCATGGCACCCATCGTTAAGAGAACCCACTCTGCTGGGGGTACTTACCCCGAAACTGAAGCGCGTCAAAACCAAAGGGCGCGTTACCACCGCGCTCCCTACTTCGGGGAGTTTGATATCTTATGGCAGACAACGGAGAGTTGTATCGACAAACTAGAGACGATTGAAAACCCTAAGTTGTTAATGGATGAGGGCGAGGAAGTTAAGGACTTCACCTACATCCCAATTTTGCGTTAAGCGTGGTGATTTCCCGTACTTCAAGGTGGAGTTTTAAGCTTCTTCTTGTTCTTGTGAGGGGTTAGGTCCTTAGACCGACTATATCCAGTCCAAATACTCTATTCAGCTTTCTCTTGTTGGCCTATCCTACTCCAGTTGGTTGGGTGATCTAACTCTCACCAAAAACAACTCTACCCTCGAGCTACTCATTTCTCATTGAAGCCACAGGTCACACACCTTTATGTCCTCTTGGGGGGAATTAACTATGACCCTCGAAGACATTTATGAACTGCTAGTATTAGTGGCAACGGGATTTGACACGCTTTTCAAATAAATAATGTCCAGTAAATAGATGGACTTAAGGGTTGAGTTAGAAATAGTTATGAAAGACTACATGGTCACATAGAACAAGTGTACCTATTCATAGGTAATCAGGTACTTCTACTTTATTGAAGACAAGGCAATGATTAGGGTCCGCGAGGAAGCAAAGGAAAATCCTCATGGAAAACAGGTGTTCGAACAACCCATGGTGAAAAAGGGTTTTATATCTCAGATCGAGCTAGCTGGTTACATCCGGATGATGCTGTCAAAGATCTATCTCCTGGTCAAGCCCCATAATTACCCCCAAAAATACTTGATAAATATAACTGTTCGAATGGCCAGCGGCGTGAAGCTTCCCCACGCGGTTATCATAATTGGTTAATTGTACACTTGGTTGAACCGGGTGGCGACTGATTCAGCCAAAATCATTGATAGGTTTAATGTTTCTAATTACGCGATTCACGTTCTTTTAATAGATTTCCTTTATGCTCACTTTCTGGACTATGCCCCAGTCGATAACTACCCCGATTTTTATCCCATTAGAATCCCCAGGATCTGTTGTTGGAATCATAAGAGTGTTAAGAATCCTCTTATCTCTTTGATCGATAAAGCCGAAAGGTTCTTATCTCTCCCTTATGTTGAGGTGGACTAGTTTTTTACTATTTTTTTTTGCTGAGGAGGAATGTCCTATCACTCCCCTCGATGAAGCACCTGCTAGTAACTTCCCATCAAATAATGTCCCCCTTCTGTTGATCCTTTCTTATTTACCCTTTTACATGAAATGGTCTTCTTTTTATTTCGTTTACTAACCTTATCGTGTAGCCTTGCAATTTGGTTACGATCAAGGAACCCCTTTACTAAGCCACTCTACCTGTGAGAAGCCTATAAACTTTTCTTTTGCTTTTTCCAATTATCTAACTTCAGTTGTGGAAAATGTCTATTCCAGATACTCGGACAATCCTATCATTTCGATCAAGGAGGCTCGAGGGAGTAGGTCAATCATGTTCATAACGTTGTTCTGGAAAAAAACAATTTGTTCGCTTTCAAAGTAACATTCTAAAAGAAACTCGATATCTTAAGGTGGAGAGATACCATCCCACAGAGTCGGGTTTAAGAAATTATACCACTTTCGACTCGATGTTCCCTCTGAGTACTGCCAATAACTCTGTTCCTTCCGAGCTGCGTCTGATAGCTCCAGTGGACCAAGCTGTGGTCAAGAAGAATAAAGCATCTCAGTCCTCCACTTCATCCGAGGTAGCTTTCATTGCCCCTGGTTATCCACCAGGAAGCATTCATAAACCTAGTCAACATCGTCGTCCAGACCTTCAGCTACCCGTTCACACCTTCATAATTTGTAGATTATTTTGACGATAGGCAGAACCACCCATTTTCACTGTGGGGAAACTTCTTCTTTCAAGGGATACTTCCTATGATTCTCATCCACATATCTCATTGTTAGCCTACTAAGGACGCTTTAAGTCTGGACTTGGTTCTCGATTGCATCAATGTGCGGGGTCATTCGGTCTCGGAGCAACCTCGATAGACTAGGGGGCTTCGTTGTACCCAAGTCATGTTCTTATTCATAGGTCACCACTATTCGGGTGGGTGCTCACACCCTCTCTCTAGTGGATGGGACCCTTGTTCCCCCAGTGTACCCTATTACCATCGTAGCATCATCTGTCAGATCTTTATAGAAAGCGGTTGACATGACCAAAGTGCACCCTCACAGCTGAGTTGATAATAAGCTCACAACTACCATCAGAAAGGTCGTATTTTATAAAGTGGGCTCTCTACTACCAACCTCGGTGCTGCAGTAGCCGAGGTAAGCAGCGCCTTACGGAGATAAGTTATTGTCAACTTTTTACTCTTCTTAAGCCGACGTTACATCTCACTGTGCCCAACCTCGATCAGTCTTCCTGGTTGAGGTCATCATGGCTATTGACAAGATAAAGAAACATCATTGGGCTTCACCAACCTCTTACTCGTCCAGGTCGAGGTTACATCTGTTAAGGATACAAGTCCGAGCATATGCAAGAACATGTAAGGTTTGGAACACATGAGCAATTCAGTTATAACCGAATTATTCCCCTCACGTGAGGGAATATTGTGGTCATCATTATTTACATAAGATTAGCCAGGTGTCATCATTATACTAGTTCTATCTTCATACACATGCTCATTTCATTCTTGGGGGGTACATTACACTCCCCAAGCACTATATATAGAGGTCTTCCTCTACCTTGTAAAAGGATGGATAATTGCAACCCTAGCTGAAATTTTATTTGTATGCGCGAAAGAGAGAGGAATCTTGAGAGATTGTATCTATGGCTATTAATGCCTTCATCTAGTGAAATTACTCACACACTCATAGTGGACGTAGGCCTGATTGGCTGAACCACTTATAAACTGGTGTTTCTCCTCTCTTCCTCACCCCCTCTACTAGATTCAAACACTCTTATGCTGCCATTGTTATTGCTAGTTTGAGTTTATTAACACCTCATACCAGTGGTGCTTTTTATAGCATCATAATTTTTGGCACCGTCTGTGGGAGCGATAAGATTCATCTCTTCCTCTTTTGCTGATTAACCTCACTGGAGACTCTGGTGGTAAACCAGGCCTCACACTTCGTATGGAGTTGTTTCACCATTGAAAGAGGTCCCTTAAGGTTTCCAAGATCTATAGTCTTGTCATCAAAAGCTCAAGCATATGGCACTGGAATTACCACCAACTCCTCCACCATATGGTATTGGAGGACCCAG
This sequence comes from Sambucus nigra, assembly GCA_949130495.1. Taxonomy (NCBI): domain Eukaryota; kingdom Viridiplantae; phylum Streptophyta; class Magnoliopsida; order Dipsacales; family Adoxaceae; genus Sambucus; species Sambucus nigra. The sequence continues at coordinate 405,500,032 of OX422215.1, read as the reverse complement.
TTTCATCCAGGCACTACCCGAGTCCGAGATGGTTGAGGTGGCAGCAACCTTGAAGTCCTTTGCTGCAACTCAACAAGTGATGCAGGAGCAATTTTCCCAGCTAAGTTAAAACATAATGAGACCACCTGGGGTCTCACCGGAGATGATTACTCCAATGGCTGCTCAGCCACAATATGAGACAGGGGACCACCCCAGGCACCACGAAAGGACCAACCTACTCCTCAACGGAGGAGGGATGTTGCTGACCCTAGGCGTTTACGTTTGGGGAGGCAAGGAAACCCTTTCCCTGAGGATAGGTACGATGATATTAAGGGAGAAGATGCCCCAACAGATTGTAGGGAGCCGTATGAGGTCTCAAATAACACTGTATGTCCTATACAACAGAGCCGATGTTAGTGTGAAAGACGAGATAGTGATGCACGACAGAGTGGGTTAGATTTTGATCGCCTAAGTATAGGGCCGACCTTTGAAAGGTTCGGGATAGTTAATGATCTGAGGCAGAGGCTATCCAGGTCAAGAAGCATAGATGGCTCATAAAGGAAAGGTGGTGAGCATTGGCGTCATCATAGCCGACCCTCATATGTCCGAGACTGTGGTCAGGGGGAGGTCAATAGCTGATGTTGTGCCGCAATTGGAGAACCCTTAGTTCACCCTTTAAAAGTGACTAGGAACAACCTCGGCCAACCCAATGTTTCCAGACCATGAAATTATTCCATCCAAAGGCTAGAAGAGAAGAGAGGGAACCTTATAAAAATTCGAGACCCATTATAGAGGGGTTTTTCAGAGGGCTCACCATTTGTGGCAAGGATTGTCAACTTCCCAACCCCTACCAAATTTAAACACCCGATAGTGTCTCCCAAGTATGATGGTAGTACTAACCCAATCCATCATATTCAAATGTATCAATCTGCAGCAGACATTTATTCAATCTCTGATGAGATGAGGTGTCGATCTTTCTCAAGCACTTTGACTGGGGCTGCACATATCTAGTTCACTTCTCTTCCTTAAAATTCATTTGAAAATTTCAAAGGATTGGCTGAAAGGTTTATCCACAACTTATGTTTTAGGGTAAGGCCTCAAAAGAAGATGACCCACTTGCTTTATGTAAAGCAAGGGAAGACCAAAAGCCTCAGGGACTACATCACGAGGTTTAACAAGGAAAAAATTGGAGGTAGAAGATTATGAAGAGATCAAAGCCATGACAACCCTTATTGGAGGACTTAAAAAGGGAAAGATACTTTGGAAGCTTGCTGAAGACCCTCCCAAGTCTATGGCCGAGCTGTTAGCAATCGCTAGAAAGGTCATAAACGCAGAAGAAGAAATGGCCATGAAGTATGAGGATGAGAGTGGAATTAGAAGTGGGAAGTTTCAAAGGAAGAAGGATGGAAAGAAGAGAACTGTAGACGACAAGTTTGCACACTACACTCCTTTAACTGTGAGTTGCGAACATATCCTCAACGAAATAAAGAATGATAGATCCCTGAGATGGCCGGAGAGGCTGAAGTCTCCTCCACATTGTAATACCTCGTATTTTTGGCGATATTTATTTTTGGGATTAATTAATTAAATGAGAATTAATTTGGAATTAATCCGGATAAAATACTAGCGAGATGTGAGTTGGTATTTGACTATATTGAGTATATATGATGTTATATGAATATTGAATTATGAAATTTGTCGTGAGATAGATATACGGTAATTTGGACATTTTATTGGGACGCGTGAGACAGTCGCGTCAGGATATAATTATTTTAATTGTAAAAGTAAATTTAAATTCTATTAACCGTATGGTCGTTTTGAGTGCGCCAACACGTCCGGAAGGGTCGAGATAGTCAGAAAACACTAGCCGGGGGTTTAGTTTGGGTCCCGGGGTATTTTTAGGCCACACCGGCATCTTATAAGGGTAGTTTGGTAATATTGTATTTTTGGGATTTAATAATGACGAAAATTAGGATTTATAATCTGATTTGGGTAACTAACCACTAAACCCACTACCAACCATATTTACCCATAAGACTACGGGGAGTTTTAAAAATTGGTTTTCTAAGTCTCCTAAACAAACCTAGCCACCCTAGCCACCTTTGGAGAAGAAGGCTTGTAGAGAGAGAGAGAGAAGGAATTCTGCAGAAAAAGCTTCATCAAACCAACACCAAATTCAGAGACACTAGAGGCAAGTGATTTAGTTCTATTTAATTCAGAGAATGTTTCTTCCATGTTAGATAAATTGAAAGATTTACATTTGTTCTTGGAAGTTAAATAAAAACCATTTTAATTGGACTTGGGACTTAAATTTTGAGGACAAATTGCATGTAGAATAGTATGTGGATGATTATTCTGATGTTAATATATGTTGTATGTAACAAAAATGGATCTAGAATGGACTTATTGAGGATTTAAAATTCTAGGGTTTATGTTCTTGAAAATTTGGGGGAAAGGGTAGAGAATTGATGAATTAATGATGTTTAGGATGTGTTAATTCCTTAAAAGATGTTAGTATATGACCTTAGTATGTTTTAGGATGATTGGAGACCTTAAAACATTGATTGGACGAATTTTGGTTAAGATTTGAGGTGTAGAAATTGGTGAAAAACGAGATAGGATTTCTGGGCTTGAATCTAGTCACTCGTTAGAAGACCTACCCAGGTCGTTCGAATGAACTCGTTCGAACGAGCTTCTAATGAGTTGACAGTTTGGAGTTCTAACGAGAGGGATGTTCGTTCGATAATCTCGTTCGATAATCTCGTTAGAACGAACTCTCGTTCGAACAGCCTCGTTCGAACGAGACTTCTAACGAGCTGGCAGTTTAGGCCTTTTTGGCCTGTTTTGATTTTGGGAGTCCCGTAAACTTGTTCAAGGATAGAGATAACATTCCTTTGATGATGTATTAGTGTACTTGGGACAATTGGGACATAATGAGGAGTAAGTTACATAATTGTGGAACGAATCAAATAGACATTTGAGCTGAGACGTGAGTGCCTACTACGACGTGAGAATAAATTATGGCGCGTATAAATATGGACCGGGATTATATAAATTGTATAAATTATAAGTTGGTACGATAAGGAGATATGTACTACTAATAAACTACGGTGATTACTAAGATGCGTGTTTACTTAGTATTGATATATGATCTGTGTGTATGACATACCTACCATACTTGCTATCACGGGAGGTTTGCGTTCGCTTAGGTCCCTCTAATCCTTGTGCTGCCCGGATTTAGACTGGTTACCTCGATGAACATAGGTCATAGAAGGGCTTATTGGGATGTTAATAAGTCTGCTGATCGTGGGAGCGCAGGTATGTGCGTGACCCATGTGATGTGACTGTGTTCGCCTCCATTATTTGTGATTTGTGTTATCTGAACGATTCCTGAAAGATTCGGAATGCGTGATCCTTATGTACGTGATGTACCGGGATGGATAGCAGAGTATGTGTGCGCCGCAGCTTAGTCTCGGGGTGCTTATATTGTATATTTATGTTGTGGAAAATATACACTTAATAAACCGGGAACTTTCATATGGTATTGTGTGTATAACTATGGAATAACAAAAGGGATGATCTATAACGAGTTGTATTACTTTTATATGAGAACCTGAATTTATGTTAAGCCCCTATTTAATTGAGATCGTTATAATGTTAATGGGAACAAAGTAATAAGGGTAGAACTTATGACAGTCTAGCTAGATATGATGTTACTTAGCCAGTGGGTTGTGTCATTTTAGATGGATACTTACGTTAGGAGTGCACAGTTAGACGAGAGGTGAGAATTTCATGTGAGTGCACGTCCTAACATGTACTTTGTATTTAATGTTTTAAATGTTTTTAAAGCACTTGCAGGTTTTTAAAATATCTCCACATTCGGGCTCTGACCCGTTTTCTTTCAAATCTATTTTTTTGTAAAACCATTTTAGGTGCCCAGCCACAAGGACACCATGCATAGGATACTCATTCAGGTGACGAGCTGTAGCTATTTGTGGAAGCTACAGGGATTTGCTTTTAGACGCTTCAACCATTTGGATTCCATATTCAGTATTCTTCAGTAGTAGGGCATGTTGCCCAAATTCTATTAGAGACTTTTCCATTTAAGTTTTCAGACTTGGCATGTATTATTTCAGTATCCAGTATTTAGTTATTCTTTTCAGTTGTGGAGTTTGTTGTGAGGAGTTTTCCTCCGGACGTATTTATATCATGTGATGGTTTTTCTATTATTTCGTTATGGTGAATGGTGATATTATTCTTGTTTTAAATCTTTCACTGCATGTTAATCAGACTTTAATTAAAATTTGGCAACTTACTTTTTAAATACTAGGTGGTTAGTAATAATAAAATGTTTTCGACAGTGATGCTATTAACTGAGCCAACTTTGCATTTTGATTTAATTTAATAAAGGAGTAGCTACCCGATATTTAATTAGTCGGGGTGTCACACACATAAGATAAACAAGAATTTATGGTGTGACTTCCATCAAGACCACGACCATCTGACTGACAAGTGTTTCGCCTTGAAGGATGAGATTGAGAAGATGTTGAAGTCTGAAAAGCTCAGAAAGTATGTGGATGGTAGAGCTTCTAAGGGGGGAAGAGAGGATCCCAAAAAGAAAAGAAATGATAAATCTCGGGAAGATGTCCCTTCTAGAAGAGCTGCTGACTCAGATGATGATTACGATGACCCTGACCTCCCACCTAAAGACGATAATGCCCCAGTGAAGAGGGTCACTATGATCTCTTTCGGTGTGAACACTAACTGTGGGGGACTAGCAGGGGTGGTTCAGAGGTAGCTAATCGCAAGGATCATGTGGCAGAGGCCAAAGCAGTGACTAAAGCTGAGGTTGTTAACTTGGCATCTATAGAGGTTAAGAACGAGAAGAGAAAGAAGGTAGATATGGACACCCTCGTGGTCGAATTCTCACAGCTGAACTTCAACGGTATCTTAGCTCCCCACGATGACCCTTTAGTCATCACCACAAGGGTTCATTAGTGTGAAGTTCAGAGGATCCTCGTTGATTGGGGTAGTTCTGCAGATGTTATGTTTTGGCGCTATTTTATGAGCCTAGGCCTCAACAGAGCTAGGCTTGTCCCTTATCATCATCCCTTGATTGGCTGTAGCGGTGAAAAGGTTCATCCATTGGACAAGTATGAAATGGATGTTAGAAAGGGAGATGAATGTACTAAGAGGTTGACTAGAAAAGTCAATTTATTTATGATGGATGAAAACATCTTCTTATCTTACAACCTCATCATAGGACGAGTAGCCCTTAAGGAATTTGAGGTCGTGCCTTCAACGGTCCAATAATGCTAAAATTTCCGACTCTTATGGAGTAGGGAAGTGCAAAGTGACCAAACATCGACACGTGAATGCTACTTCAACTCTGCAAAAGAGAGAGATAGAGGCTCATAAGAGGGCAACAACCACGTACAACATCATCACACTTGATTTTGGAGATGAAACAAAGGTAAAAAAGGGAGAGGTCATGGAGGAGGTGGAATCCATCGTCCTTAATGAGGATGAGTAAAAAAAATTGTCCAAATCGTCAAAGCCCTAAGACCTAAGATCAAGGAGGAACTAGTAAAACTGTTAAGGAAGAGACAGAGTATCGTTTTATGGAGCCATGCAGACATACCAGGTATTAATCTTGAGATTATGTGCCATAAACTCAATGTTGTCAAGCCCATCAAATAGAGAAGAAAAGTATACTCAAGGGAAAAGTATGATGTCATCAGAGACGAGGTTAGAAATCTTGAAGAGGCTAAGTTCATCAGAGAGGTAATATACCTGAGTGGTTGTCTAACGCTGTCATTGTAGCTAAAACTAATGGGAAATGGAGGATGTGTGTAGATTTCACCGATTTAAATAAAATTTTCCTAAAAAATAGTTTCCTCCTACCTCGTATTAATCAGATGGTTTATGCCACAGCAGTACATGAGCTCATGAGCTTCATGGATGCATATTCCGACTATAATCAGATCTTTATGGACTCACCAGACTCAGATAAGATAACCTTCATTATAGACAAGGGGACCTATTGCTACAAGGTCATTCCCTTTGGCTTGAAGAACACAAGAGCTCCTTACCAATGTCTTGTAAATAAGATGTTTGAATATCAGATAGGCAAATCCATATAAGTTTATGTGGAAGACATGCTGAAGAAGAGTTTGAAGGCTGACACTCATCTGGCTGACCTTGAAAGAACTTTTGACACTATGGATAGATACAGAATGAAGCTCAATCCAGCCAAATGTGTCTTCGGGGTAGGAGCAGGAAAGTTTCTTGGATTCATCATCAACCAAATGGGAATGGAGGATAAACTTTAGAAGATCAAGGCTTTGTTGGAAATTATGACACCCAGAACTATCAAAGATGTTCAGAGGCTAACCGGAAGAGTTACTGCACTTAATAGGTTCATTTCAAGAGCCACATATAAGTGTCTTCCTTTTTTCAAAGTTCTTAGAAAGGCCTTCGAATGGAATGAGGAATGTGACATTGCTTTTAAAAAACTAAAGTCCTACCTTGGTTCTCCCCTACTACTATCCCGACCAGTTGAGGGTGAGAAGTTATATGTATACTTATCAGTCTCAAAGTCAACCATCTGTGCTGCGATAGTAAGAGAAGAGGATGGAGTGCAAAGACCAGTGTACTTCAATAGCAAGACTCTCCAAGGGTTCGAGCAGAAGTAACCTCGGATTGAAAAGTTAGCCCATGCTTTAAGGAAAATGAAACCATACTTTCAAGCCCACTCAATAGTCGTCCTCACTGATTCCCCACTCAGACAGGTCCTCCATAAGCGTGAGAACTTAGGAAGGCTAATGACCTGGGCAATCAAGCTGGGGGAATACGATATTGTTTATTAACCCAGGGTTGCCATCAAGGGACAGGCATTCGCAGACTTTGTAGATGAGTTTACCTGAGAGGAGGTCGATGTTGAGGAGAGTCACGGGGTCACAAATGAACCACACATAAACGTCTTCCGAGATTCGGACGAGGGCAAAGCCAGGCGAAGAGCAATTGAGAATGAGGAAGAGAGATACCTCTTAAATAAAGGGACCTTATCAAAGGGAAGATTCTCCTCTAATGAAACTACTTGGAACCACTTCGTTGATGGGTCATCCTGTAAAAGTGGAAGTGGAGCAGGGCTAATAATGTCTGCACTAGATGGAACAAATATTGAATATGTGCTGAGGTTAAACTTCAAAGCTTCCAATGATGAGTCGGACTATGAGGCATTAATAACATGTTTCTTTTTGGTAAAATCCATCAATGTTTGCCATCTCCTAGTCCATAATGACTCAAGGTTAGTCGTGAACCAAATCCTGGGGGTATATGAGGCCAAAGACGAAAGGATGTCCAGATACCTAAAGAGGGTGAGAACGATGCTAGAGAGCTTCAAGGAAGTTAAGATGAAGAGGATACCTCGACTAGATAATAGTCAAGCTAATACACTCGCAAGGCTGGACTCAGCAACAAGAACAGACATAGGGAGAACAATACCAGTTGAGATTCTGCTCAAACAGACCATCGAAGAGGAAGAGGATGCTAGAGATTGCCTAACCCTAAGTATAAGAGTCTCATGGATGGACCCTCTTATCAGGTGCATCAGAGAGGGAGAACTTTCAGAATCGAAGTTAGAAAGGAGAAAGATAAGGTTCAGAGCTGCTAAAATATCAATTGTAGGAGATGTCCTGTATAAAAAGGGATTCCTTCTCCATCTCCTAAGATGTGTCCACCCTTCAGAGGTTCCACGCATCTTGCACTATGTGCATGGGGGATCTTGTTCCAGTCACATAGGGGGAGGCCGATATCTAAGAAGATAATCACTCAGGGGTACTGGTCACCGACCTTGGCCAAAGATGCAGCCGCATATGTAAAGAGGTGTGACCGATGCCAAAGGTTCTCCACCTTATCTCATCAAACTCATCAACCCATGACTTCAATTAGCTCCCCTCGGCCATTTTCAATATGGGGCATTGATTTGGTAGGACCTCTGCCAAGAGCTGTAAACAATTATCGGTTCTTAATAGTGACAATTGATTATTTCTCCAAATGGGTAGAAGCAGAGCCAATGATCACAATCACTGAGCAGAAGACCTTCCAATTCATCTGTAAGAACATCATATGCAGGTATGGTCTTCCGAACACCCTCATCTCAGACAATGGAACCCAATTAAAGAACATATCCTTGACAAAATACTGCGAAAGAGTTGGGATCAAGCAGTTCTTATCTTCTCCTGGACGACCCTAAGAAAACGGCTAGACTGAGGTCACAATTTGAACAATCCTCGATGGGATAAAAAAGAGGTTGGAAGAGGCCAAAGGAAGATGGATAGAGGAGGTATATGCAGTTCGTTGGGCCTACAGGACGATAACGAGGACACTAATGGGAGAAACTACATTTATGTTATCCCATGGCTCAGAGGATGTAATCCTAATAGAGGTAGGACTTCCCACTCATAGTGTTTAGACCTATGACCCTCAGAGGAATGGTGAAGAGAGAAGAATTGATCTTGATTTGATCGAGGAAAGAAGAGAGGATGCAGAGATAAGACAGGTAGCCTACTAGTAGAGAACTGCGAGGTTCTACAATCAAAGGGTGAAGTCAATGCCTATAGCTGTGGGAGACCTAGTCCTAAAGAAGACATGTAAAAAAGCAAATAAGCTCCATCCTAATTGTCATGGTCCTTATAGATAGGGTAATCAATGAGGTTGTACCTGGTACCTACCGACTAGAAAATCTGGAAGGAGAACATTTCTCCAACCCTTGGAATGCGGATCACTTAAATAAATATTACTTATGATGTTGCTATTATTCTTATCTTTGTAATACATGAACCAACTTAAATAGAGGATGTCAATGAAAAAGTAGCAACATTGTGTTAAAGCTCTTGCTCCGATGTGTGTGTATTTAACATCGTTAAGTTAGTGAAAATACGAGGTGAAACATCATAATGTGGTGACCTCAGACCTTTAACATCATTATTTGGTGAAATATGAGGGTAAAACACCATGATGTGGTGACCTCAGACCCTAAAATATCATTAAGTTAATGAAAATATGAAGAGAAACATCATAATTTGGTGACCTCAGACTTTAAAACATCACTAAGTTGGTAAAAATATGAGGTGAAACATAATAATTTGGTAACCTGAAACCCTAAAACATTACTAAGTTGGTCAAAATATGAGGTGAAACATCATAATTTGGTGACCTCACACCTTTAACATCATTAAATTGGCGAAAATATGAGGTAAACCATCATAATTTGGTGACCTCAGACCTTTAACATCATTATTTGATAAAAATATGAGGTGGAACATCATAATGTAGCATCATTATTTGGTGAATTTATGTAGGTAGAAGACCATGATGTGGTGACCTCAGACCTTAAACATCATTCGTTTGGTAAAAATTTAAGAGGTAAAACATCATAATGTGATGACCTCGGACCTTTAACATCATTAAATTGGTGAAAATATGAGGTGAAACATCATAATTTGGTTGCCTCAGACCGTTAAAATCATTATTTGGTGAAAATATGAGGTGAAACATCATAATTTGGTGACCTCAGACCTTTAACATCATTATTTGGTGAAATATGAGGGTAGAACACCATGATGTGGTGACCTCAGACCATGAACATCATTAGTTTGGTAAAAATTTAAGAGGTAAAACATCATAATGTGGTGACCTCAGACCTTTAATATCATTATTTGGTGAAATATGAGGGTAAAACACCATGATTTGGTGACCTCAGACCTTTAACATCATTATTTTGTGACCTCAAGCCTCAAATAACATTAGATTGGTGGAAATAAGAGATAAAACATCGCAATTGTAGTGCAACACCAACATATAAATTTCAAGAAAAACATCGTATGAAGCATTAGAATCTAAAGAAATTGAACTATTGATTATCATAAAAAGGGTTCAAAGTTACAACATAGAGTATCAAGAGCCTTCATCAGAGTTCATAAAAATAAGAGTTACAGACAAAAGGGGGATCAAAATTATAATTATTAAAAAGATTCACAAGAAAAGATCCTATATCTCTGCAGCTATAGTCATCTGGTCAGGGCCGATATTTGTCACTTCAACTGCATCATCATGATGAGTAGCGTCTTCAGTCTCTGTGACCTTGAGAGGAGAAGTCTCGACTGGATAAACATCATCCTCTTTAACTTCCTTCAAGGCCTGGGAAAATTGAAGGTCTCTAAAGCCGAGACCAATAAAGTCTGAGGCAGTCAAGGCCCTTTATTGTTGCCCATTTTCCCCTCACTTTGATACCCCTTTATAGGTATTCAAAGTTGAAACTGACAAATTCGTTTAAGACCTTGTAGTCTTCGATGGTCTTCTCAGCAGCATCTTCCAAAGAAGCCTTGACTGCAACATCAACTTTAGATTGAAGAACGTCGTCCTTGGCCTTCAGAGCTTATTCAAGATCCTTCCTGAGCTCAGACATGTCATTGTCCCTCTGCTTGATGACCTCGTTCAACCTTGCAACTTATACATTTAGAGAGGCTTCAACCTTCTCAGGTTCCTTCCCATTCTCTAAAAGGGGAAGCTTTTCCAAAGTCCAATCAACAAGAAGATGAAAGGACAAGACACCCTACAGAAGAAGATCATACGTATGAGCATACGAGTTATAATTTCTAAAAAACCAATGTTACACTTGTGGAGAGCAAAAAATTGGTACCTGGATTGACTTGTGGAGAGAAAACTCCACCAATAAAAGGACATCTAATGAGCGTAGAAAATGTTTGCCTTCCTCAGTCATTATTTTTCCAATATCACCGAGGACCTTCAGAGTGTGGCCGATCAAGATGTCTCCGATTTTAAGATGAGATAGATGAGTAACTAGGGCATCGTCTATAGAAATGGGTATGGAACGATCCTTAGCGTGAGCCTTGCTCAAACTTTTATGCTCCTGGTCAACCGTGGACTTCCTATTTTTGTTAGCATCAGCCTTGGAGGTGATGACACTCTTCTTGGTGTTAGGTGGGGTTACATTTTTTCCACCCCTTTTTTCCATGAGCTTGGCAAGGCCATGAGCAGACATTTCCCAGAACTCGTATGATATGCCTGGAGGGCGCTCTGCAAAAGATAAGTCTCAGAGTTAGTCAGTGAGAGTTATAAAATATAAGATGTATAACTTGGGTAAGAAAAATTAAGACTTACAAAGCTCTTCCAAGGGACCACCCCCTAAACCTGTCTGAGAAAGATAATAGGGGGTCATCAGATGCTCATAATTAATAAGCCGACCCTTATCGCCTTGCTTGCGAAGGTCCTCAATGTTCTTGTGATTATTCTAGCTAAGTTTAGGGTCAGCTTTGGCAGCAAGGGAGACCTTTCCCCATCTCAGAGGAGTTCTTATAACCGACGTTCTAGAAGCCTCATCTAAACCAAATTCCCAAACCCCGAAAAAAAAGAAGTACCTAGGTTTCCAATTATGGTTTGAACTTTAGGTAACCAAGAGCATTTTTTTCTCTGATATCCTGGCTAGGAAGTGATAATAGCTGGGGTGATTTTTGGCAGATGAAGGAACGTAACAACCTGTAAAAACTCTAACTGGAAGGTCTGAATGATGAACAACCCTCCAAAGGACGATGGCCCCAATCATAACCCTCCAGGCAATTGGGGACAGTTGGGAAGGGGCAAGATTTATGTGGGAGGGTATAGCTCTGATGGATGGGTGGATAGTAAAATGAAAGCCCAACTTAAACATATGCTCATAAACATATATTTCTCCATCTTGTCCATCAAAGGACCTCTCATCCTTCCATGGTTTCCTGAGGATGATTGAAGAATCAATGGAATAGAGGTTCCTGAAAGAGAGAAGGTCGTACTCATTCACGGTACTCTCATACTCGACCGCCTCAGAGAGGTATCAAGTTCGATCCCTTCATCATCGTCACAATACCTAACAACATCAGCCTGGGCAGTTGTAGGACCACCACAAGGAAACCTCTAAGCAAATTCAACCCCGATGGTACTCGACAGAGTAATGGCATCAATAATGGGGGGAATCGCCACACTTGTCCCTAAGATTTCAATATTGGAAGACCTAAGCGAAGTACTAGTAACTTAGTGAGATGAGTCACGGCTTGAAACCTCGACTTCGTCAAGAACCTCACCTTGCCTAGGAGAATAATCCATAGTCTCTTGAAAAGAGTATACAGACTCACCTGCTTCATACGTCGGCATAGGGTCTGAGGAAGAGGACTCATACTTTGGGACAGGATCCTCAGGAACCTCTGCATGCTCAGTAGGCTCTGTAGGCTCATGGTAGATGACCTTTAATGAAGGAGGAAAAATTGGTCTGAGGGGAAAGGCCTCAACCCTACGAGCTTACTCTTGGGCTAGTTCTATCTGCCTAATCTTCTCAAAAGTCTTCTCACAAAGAGAGGAGAACTCTTCTATAAGTTGGTACAAGGGTGTGAGCATAAGGAAGATGACACTACACTTAAAAGGAAAAGACTAAGCTATAAATAGGTACATAACTTAAAGAACATAAATTAAAGATCAATGGGTGTAAATTGAAAGGTCTCAAATGAAGAAAACCAAGAACACTCAAGGGCAGGTCACCGGAGAAGGTGACCAAAAGTTCATCGGAAGCCTAAAAGAAGGAATTTTTGTGGCTAAAGAAACCTCAAAGAAACCTGGAATGGCCCTAGAACCACTAAACCACTGCTATCCTACCCCTACAACCTCTTAACAGTGGAAGAAAACCTCCCAAAAAAAAGAATGTCACCAAAAAAGCTTAAACCCGAAAATAAAAGTTAACAAATGAAGAGAGAGAAGGAGAGGGGTACCTGACTGAGTGCGATGGAAGAAGGAGGAGACTTACGAGGCGAATAACCTTCAATCGTAACCAGCAATGGAGGTTTGAAGGGAATCGTAGTAGCAAAAAAGCTTAGGCGGGAGAAAAAGAGAATGAGGAAATAAGAGAAGGTTTTAAACCTTCTCAATGACGGGGAACACATTTTAACACACCATCATTACCCTAGAAAACCCAAAAGGCGCAGTTAGAATTATCAACACCTTGGGGAATACGTTAGTCACTTCAGTAAGTGACATGTGTCAAGAAACCACTTCACACCCCAAAGCACTAAAAGAAACTCAGCCTCGGCCTAGCATACCCCCAATCACCTACACATAGGTGACTAAGGGATAGGGGTGCTTGATATGCCCAAAGTGCACCCTTGTACTCAGAGTCACTAACCTTGGCCTGTCTCACAGCCGAGTAGACAAGAAGCTCACAACTGCCACTAGAAAGGTCATATTCTGTAAGGTCGACTCTCTACTACCAACCTCGGCTCTATAACAGTTGAGGTCAGCAGCGCCTTACGGGGACAATTTATTATCAACATCCTATTCTTCTTAAGCCAACGTTGCATCTCACCATGCCCAACCTCGGCTAATCTTCCAGGCCGAGGTCATCATGGCTATTGACAAGACAAAGCAACATCGTCGGGCTTCACCAACCTCGTACTCATCCAGGACGAGGTTACATTAGTCAAGGACACATGTTCGAGAATATACAAGCACATTTAAGGTTTGGAACACGTGACCAAATCAATAATAATCGAATCATTCCCCTCATGTGAGGGAATATTATGGTCAGCATTATATACACAAGATCAGCCTGGTGTAATCATCATACTGGTTCGATCCTCATACACATGCTCATTTCATGCATGGGGGGTACATTACCCCCCCCCCCCCAAGCTCTATATAGATAGGTCTTCCTCTACCTTGTAAAAGGATGGATAATTGCAACCCTAGCTGAAACTCTATTTGTATCCATAGAAGAGAGAGAGAGCTTGGGAGATTGTATCTATGGCTATTAGTGCTTTCATCTAGTGAAATTACTCACACACTCATAATGGACATAGGACTAATTGGTTGAATCACTTATATACTGGTGTTTCTCCTCTTTTCCTCACCTCCCTCTACTAGATACAAACACTCTTATACTGCCATTGTTATTGCTAGTTTGAGCTTATTAACACCTCATACCGGTGGTGTTGTTTATAGCAACATCAACGGTGTCCACCATATGAGCTTCCTCTTTTGCAAAAGGTTTCTTAGTGGCTCAAATCACCACTTCCTTACCTTTTATGTTTTCCTTAGCGCACTGATGATCGGTGGAGTGTACCAACCCATGGTTGTGCATCCATACCCTGCCCACTAGAAGTTGGTATGATGGCTCGCAGTTTATGATATGGAATTTGATATGATAAGTAATATTCTCCTTCGTGATGCCTACATTGACAGAACCCATCGACTTGGATGACTTATAGTCATACCCTTAGATTTCCAACGAATGGGGTACTATCCTTGTCTTTGATAGTCTGGTAGCACAAAAGGACCTAATAGACATTATATTTATGGATGCTCCCCCGTCTAGCAAAACACGCGAGAAAACACAATCATTTATAGACACCATAACATGCAAGGGTCTATTATGGGGGTATCTGATTACTCAATTAGCTTATGAGAATGTGACTTCAGAGAGGTACCTTCTCATAATCCTAGCCATAGGCCCCTTCTATTTGAGGTGTGGCACCATGTTCTTTTTTTTTAATTCCCAAGATGGATAGCGAAACTTCCAATTGGGAGTCCTCAGAAGGCCAACATGATCGAAGAACCAACCAAACATTAATGAGCGAGGAAATGCCACACATTCGACCCACGGGTCTTCTTGTTCATCTTCTAGCTCATAAACTTCCTCTAAATTTCTATACGCAGCCTCATCGTAGGCTATCACTGGATTTTCCTCCTTTAGAGATCAGGCTCCCATTTGCTTACTAATTCCCTCGATGGGGTCATGTACTTCTTTACCTTATTTATCTACCTCCTATGCCTTATTATCTAAATGGAGATGATCCAGCTCGAAGGTGCATTAATCGAGAGATTATTCAAAGTCACCCTCTTCGAACCACTGCTCTCTCATCAATCATTCAGCCTCTTCATCAAAAGCGTTGGCCAAATGGGCTCTATGTAGTGGTAAGGGGTTATCGTTTGCATTAATTTTTGGAAACTCGATGTCTACATTCTTCACGTGATGATCGATCAATATCCTTAGTGAAAAACACACTTTGGTAGGGTGGTTCACCCTATTATGAAGTGCACAATAGTGAGGTTTCTCCCTGTCATCCCGAGAGAGTTTCACTGTGTTAACGTTGACCGACCTATAAACCTTATCTCGAACCATAAGATCATACAGGTTCAAATATTATTCCATCGTGTAAGGTATCTCGGGGGGATTTTCCTGGCCTTTAAATCTTCTCTTGTTGCCTCCCCCTTCTGCCTCCTCTGCCTCCATCACTTTCCTCCTTAGCCCCATTGTCTGCGTAATTAACCCTCGATGATACTCACCTCCCCGAGGAAACCACTGGCCTTAGTAGAAAGTTTGACAAGGTAGGCGGGGGCAACACTAGCTTAACCACCAAGGAAATGTTTCTCTCTGCTTTCAAGAACGCTGTGAATGTACCCTCTTGCATTTCATTAATCAAATGGTAGATATACTTTGGTAAAAAAACTTCTGTGGAAACTTGCAAAAGTTTATCCTCTCATGTTTCCTCCCTCACATCCAGAGAGCACTCGCGAAACCTCCTAATATTGACTATGACATCTTCCTCCGGCTTCTGGTTCTCACGCGCTAGCTGCGTGAGTGTAAACTCATCCTCAGCTAAAAAGAAATTTTGTATGTAAAAAGCGTGCAATTCCTCCTATGAACCCACACTGCCTGGGGCCAGGTGGGAGTACCACCTGTATGCTTTCTCTATCAAGGATTTTGAAAATTTGCTCAATCGCATCTTTTTTTCATTACAATGGGCACTAAGACTTTCGATAAATCTCTTCACGTGATCCTTTGGGTTTGCACCTTTCCTCGTGTACTTCTCGAAGATTGGTGGAATATACCCTACTGGGTAGGGTTCATTGTGGTATGCCTCTGGGTATGTAGAATGGAAGTCATCATACACCGAAGAACTATCTTCCCCTTTGGACACTGCTATGAACTTCAACAGCTCGTTCTTCATTTCCTCCAAGATGACCGGTGCATAGATAGTTGGCTGCGCTGTTACTACTGTTGGCATCCCCGAAGAAGGTGGTGAACTTTTTTCCGTGCATCCCTATGTGGCCTGAGTCGCCAAAGTCCTTCACCCATTTCGTGGTACTAGCCCAGTTGCATGGGCGGGACCGTGGTTGGAGGCACATTTCTAAAGGTTAGCGAAGCAATAAGGAGAGCGCCATTAAAAGTGGGCGTAGTAACACCCCTCATAACGGTAGGGGAAGGTATTGCCGTTGGTGGTGTAGTGAAGGAGTTCCCGCCCATAGGAATTTCCAACATCGCTTGGGCCACTAGAGTCTTGATAAAATATGCGAACAAACCCATGAGTCCTTTTATTTTTTCCAAGCATATTCTTATCTGCGCGCCCATAATTTTTGTCACGCCAACATTGGATGCACTAGGCTCCATCCATGCTATTCTCACTCCCTAAGATATCATGGAGAGGTTTGCTTCCTCTTCACGCTGTATGGCATCAAAGTCAATGATTCTGGCGGTGTTATCCTCTGGCATCTTTTCAAAAGATAATACCTCCTCAGTGGAATCGCCAAATGTAAGATGTGGTTAAAATTTTCCACATAAATATTTACTTCACAATAATTTAAATGAATAGTGTAGACACCCCATTCTGTTACCCCCTAAAACTCCCCTCAGGTACCTAGCACCTCCCTTCATCACTACAAACCCTGGTCATACCCCGGGTACTGACCTATAAGCCATCGAGCACTCCCAAGCTCCGTTTGACCAAAATTTAAAGTCTTCATCTCTATCGAGACTGAATGAATCTCCGGAGGGCACTGAAACCCCTTTCCAATTGTCTGTCCCATGCGCGATTCCGACTTACCATGCGGATGAACGACCCATTTCCCCCAAGACTGAATCAGGAGGCCACCGGGATCTCCTGGGCTCTGCTTGACCTAGGTCAACTCTTCATCTCGACCAAGACTGAATGAATCTTTGAAGGGCACTGAATCCCCTTTAGAACGGTCTACTCCGTGGGTGATTTCGACTTACGGTACGGATGAACGATCGGTTTTACTCTGAGAGGTCACTGAATGCTTCCAGGGCCCGGTTGACCAAAATCAACTCCCCAAACCGGATCAAACTCTTTGTAATATCGAAGTATATCTCCTAACCTTTCCAATGATTTGCCCCGTGAACAATTCGGACTTACCATGCGGACGAACGATCCGTTTGCGTCCAATAGTTCCCCGTCCAATGGACTGACGAATGCTTCCGAGCCATATTTAACCCAACGTCAACTCCTAAACCCGGGAGTGGTCCAAAGGACTTTCGAAGGTATCTGAATTACCTTTTAAATGGTCTACCCCGTGCGCGATTCTGATCAACGGTTTGTGTTTTGCGGTCAATTTACTAAAAAGGCCTGAAAATACTACCAAACGACAGGTCTCAGGCCCTGCCTATCGGCTGTGTGCCTAAACGCAGCTGCCGAATGGCAGGAACAAGGCTAAGGCGATCGACAATGCCTTGGGCCTATAAAAAAGGAGGCACTGACCTCACTTGCAAGAGAGTCCAGATATGATAGAAATCACTCTCAGCAAATCCTGAAAACCTTTCTCAAAGTCAGCGTGATTTCTACACCCAAATCCCTTTCCAACCTTCCCTTTTCATCATCCTTTTCATCAAACTTGATGAATTCACTACCCTCCATCATCATACAAGTCTAAGGACTGCTCTCCAACATTCAAGGTCAAGCTCAAGATCTTCAAGAAGGTCCAATTTTCTCAACTCTCTCCTTAAATTCTCATAAATTTGCAATAACTTGTTTGATTACTTAGTGCCTTTATTATCTCATCTCACACATCCTAATATACTTTTTATTTAGTAGTATTGCACATCTCTTATTTTCATATAAATAAAAACCCAAAAAATAACAAAAAGTGGGTTTGCTCATAAATTCCAAACCGGAATTCTCATACTTTTCTTACACTTCTCTCTCAACTAAAACACTTTTTTAACACACACGCACTCACACCCACACACAAATAGGAGAATCCCCGATTGGATTTATTGGATAAATCACACCCCTCATTTTGTATGCGAACTACGTGGACTTTGATGCCTCCATAGGCTACATAGGCGTTTCGGGGTAAAACCCGAGACTCGAGTCCTCTTCTTTACTTTTTCTCTCCTTTTCCATTTTCTCTAACCTCAATTCTCTTACACTATATATATACATATATTTTTGTTCTTAGGGGCGTATCATTTCGTGTGTGTTATCGTTCCCTCATAATGATTAATGTAAGGATGATCGCGCAAATCTTATTTTCTAATATAATTTTTAAACCTTCTTACGGATGACTCGCTTTACCTCTTCCATGGTACAAGTCGATGATTCCTATCTCCACTATATATACACATGCACACATATCACGGGGGAAATAAAAAGGAAAATAACAAAAATCCATGAGAGACCGAAAGGGAGGAATGGGTGCTTAACACCTTCCCATTTCGTAACTTAACCTCCGGACCCTTTTCGAATCATTTTGGTTTCACATGCATCAGTATGTCGTTGGATACTGTCCTTCGGGATGGCTTCCCCTTTTATTTTGTCTGTTTTGAGTAAAATAGACTGGCGACTGTAATCTCTCTACATTCTTTCACCTCACCTCAAAACGACGCTGGCCGAAGCGCTCCCCAGAGGGACGCGCGGGACCTGAGGATCCTTTGTCGCGCGGCGAGGATCGGGGATGGCCACAGTGGCGACTTTGCTGGGGAAACATATGTTTATTTTGAGGGTTAGACTCTATTTACTTGGGTTCTATGTTTTCTTATATTTTACCCCTATTTGCGTGTTCCCCCTTTATTACTCATGTGTATCCTATGCTTATGCTTCTATTCACACACTTGTAAAAAATTCTCCATGTACACTTCGTACCAGGTGAACCTAGGGTCATATATATCCACATGTTGCACTCCCCATCCATACTTGGTGTACCATTTGTACTTGCACTTTCCATCCTGTTTGGCATAATTAAGAAAGGCATTTTCATACGATACTAATAAGAGAATCATGCATGATTCACACGACATCACCAAAGAGCATTGCTATTGACCAAATTTTACCCAGTAACTGGAGGGTCAATTCGTGATGGGTGTTGGTCTGGCAAGTCGCAGTTAGCCTAAGAAATATGACTTTCACCTTCCATTGGCCAAGTACCTTCGACATATATTGAACAGTTGCCTCACATCGTACCGCTTGACAAAAGTCATGACGGGAGGTATATCGCAGGGAATTCGTTCACGTACGCCGAGTATATCGAATTCTCTCTCACACGTACCATCCCCATTAGGTATATGGTGAGGCAATTCACGTACATTCAGGTATATCAAATGGCTTGTCCACACGTATTAATTGCCCGCAAGAGCAAGACGTATATCGTGGAAGCCACGCCAAAGGGGCGAACCCATTCCAATTCACCCAACTAACTGCATACTCGAATATAGGTGTCAACCCTAGGACACACATGTTAGATTTCCAGTTTCAATCCGAAACTCTACTAAAATTTTGGGTCGGCCTGTCGCCCAAATTTTTTGCATATTTTTTAAAATGGGACCCTGTCCGTGAGCCTGGTCACAAGTCCAGCCATAGCTTTGCATATATTAGAAACCCAATTTTTCTAGGCTCGGGTCCCATCCGGCATTTCATTTTTCATTTAGGCGAATTAATACAAGTGAAAACATAAAAAATTATAATAAGCATACTGAGACCGTCCCCAAAGGGGGAAATTCCTTTCTTTTCTTTATCAAAAATTCAAAAACATTTCTTTCCTCATCAAAAATCAAAAAACTTTTCTCATCTCTCTATCAAAAATCAAAAAACATGTTGTCTTTCCATCTCGAAAAAAATGTCAAAAATATCTTCCCCTTTTTTTTCCTTAAAAAATAAATCCCATTTTGCACCTTCTCAGGTCGATCGCAAACCCTTAGCCTGGCTCCCTATTGGCTTAGGTCTTCAGTCAAGTCACCCCGAAGTTCCATCCGTTCCCCTATTACTCCTTCCAAGTCAGGAATCCATCTGCTTTCCATGGAGAACACAGATCAAGTATCCGTTGCGCAGTCGGATCTGATGGTAGTTCTAGCTCAGCTTGTGTCCAAGATTGACAACCTCCAAGAAGAGGTCCAAGAGATGCAATGAAATTAGTTTCCCATTCCTCAAGAGCCTGAGGCCCTATTTACTCGCGCTATGGATCCACCCGATCCCATCTGGGTTCCTGATGAGTATCAGCACGCTCCACGTGCCCCTCTTGTCAATGGGCCGCCTCCTGCCCAGCTTCCTATGCCAAATCTTGCCCAACATGAGGTTAACTTTACTATGATCATTGATCTGAAAGAAGATGAGTTGAACAAATTCAAAGAAGACCTCAATATTCTCACCAAGAAGTTTGACCAAGTCAGAATATCAGGAAATTACATAGACTACACCCACATGTCTCCTTATCCTAAAGCAAGGTTACCCGAGAAGTTCAAGATGCCAAATATCGAGAAATTCGGAGGAAGTGGACCCCCGATTGTTCATCTCCGAAGTCATCATTGTTCCATGACTCTACTAGGGGCTTCTAAAGAAGAGATGTCCCAATTGTTTCAGCAAACTCTGAATGATAGTGCCCTCCGATGGTTTTTGTCTCTCGAAGAATCCAGAATTCGTAGCTGGGAGGATGTGGCTCGAGAATTCATGTCACAGTACAAATATAATGAAGAGCTTGAGGTCACCCATCGTGATTTGGAGGTGCTCAAATAGAACCCTGCTGAATCAGTCAGTAACTTCATCGCCCGATGGAGGGAAAAAGTAGCAACCATGACCAATCGGCCATCCGAGGAAGAACAAGTCAGTATAGTGAAGAAGAACTTCTTACCCCATGTCCCAGCAACGATGGGAGGACAATACTATCCCTATTTTCGAGCTCTCAGAGAAGTAGGAGTGGAAATCAAGGAAGGTCTTGCCAAAATAGAAGTTGACCCAAAGAAGGTGTTCGGACAGTTCACCCCTAGAAAATATGACAGGCCTATTTGTGCTATAGTCTCAACGATCAATAACATCTCTCAACCAACCACATCATGGGAACCATAAAGCTGCCCTGTTCCGATCCGAAAGGAATAAACCGAGCTCCATGATCCCCTCTCCAAAGTCTATCAAGCCCTCTTATGCCGAAACCTTATCAAACCGTTGGATCCTTGTCCATTACCAACTCCACTCCTAAAAAACTTCAAGGCATATGCCCATTGCGCATATCACCAAACAACTAACCATACCACTGACCAATGATTGCACCTCCGAAACATGATCCAAGGTCTAATTGACTGGGGTACCATCGCCCCACCAGCCAATCCTAAGCCAAACACTACTCACAACCCACTTCCATATCATACCAATGCCTTTTTAGAAGAGAACCCAGAATTTGATACCTCAACCCAAATCACACCCATATACTCTCCTAAACCTCTCCAAATTTGTCCATATTTCCTCCTACACCCTACTAGCCTCACTAATCAGGCACTGTCACTCCTTACCAGAGCATGTATCGTTGTCCGTACCCGTTCTGAAAATGGAAGTATGGAATTGTCACAAGTGTTAAACCAACTCCTAGAGTTCGGGATGAAATTGCCCTCACGGATGGTCATTGATTGCCAAAGGTTCAGTACTCTATTCTTGATAGCACGAAAATGGGCCCGAGAGTCAGATAGATGGGTAGTACCAACCGATGAAGTCAACTTGGATGATATCGTCCAGATTATGGCAGAATTATTCAGGCAAACCAACAACATTTGCAGTATCACCAAGTTATTCGATGCGTTGAAGCTACGAGGGAGCCTTGTCCCTTCACCCTTAAACATCCCCGCAAATTGGGAAGACCTATATGAAGAAGCCGTTGAAGTTATGGAATGCATCGACTTTACACAGAAAGATAGAATTGTTGCCACTGAATGGGGGGAAGAATTCGGAAATTCGAATGAAGAGCAAGCTGTAGAGAAAACCGACCCGGTAGCTGACATGTGTGGAATAATATCATTTTAATAACTCCTCGAAAAAAGAAACAAGGTAGAAGAACAACCTGAGATCGATGAGGAAACATGATTCATGTTTTTCCCTTTTTCAGTAAATCACATGACTAGATCAGGGAGGCATTACCAGATCCCAAACTCACTACCAGCCAATGACAAGGGGAAGGGCGTGAAAAACCTTCCTATGCCAGAGATGACCCTCGAGGAGAGAAAGATACTCGATCAATTGAAGAAAACTAAAGCTAACATCACTCTATGGGGGCTTTTCATGTCTTTTAAGCTACACAGAAGTTCTTTGATCAAGTTGCTCACTGGACCCACAGTTCATCCTTTTACCACACCAGAAGAAGCGATAAATTTGGTCGGATCCTTGACCTCTACCCGAATGCTAGCCTTTTTCGAGGAGGAAATCCCCAAGATTGGGCCAAACCATAATCATGCACTCAACATCTCTATCGAAGTTATGGGGAAGGTTGTACCACTCTCTCTTGTCGATAATGGATCCGCCTTGAATGTCTGCCCAATGAGAACCTTCAAATGTTTAGGACTGAAAGAAAGTGAACTCGCTCCAACTTCCGCCGCTATACGTGCCTACGATAATACCCTTCGGGAGGTGATGGTATCCATAAAGCTTGTAATAGGGGCTGGCCCTATAAACCCTATCGTTTAATTACAAGTTATTGATATCCAAACCGGTTTCAACCTATTGCTAGGATGACCTTGTTTCCACAGTATCAAGGGCGTGTCTTCCTCACTCCATCAAAAATTAAAGTTCTTCACCGGTGGACGGGTCATTACCATCTTGGGCGATGATGATAATGCCAATGGTGTAAGTACCAACAGTTTAATCCTTGAGATATAACACGAGTCAAATGATATGCTCCTATCAAGATTCTGAGTTGAACTGCTTCTACTCCTAGTAGGGGATAACTTCAAAGAAAGGGTTTGTCTAGAATACGACCCGTATGGCAACGTCATTGTGATTAAGATGTTCATAAATATGCACTTCATGCCCAAACTGGGGCTAGGACAAAGACAATAAGGGATACTTGAGCCGATTGAACTAAAAAAGGCTTTCCCTCCCTGTGGTTTGGGGTATCAACCATCAGAACAAGAGCTCAGAATGATCCACCAGTCTCGATCAAAGAGGAGACTAGACTGCGTCTAGACTATCCCAGGTGATTCCTTGAATGGACGATTCATCAAAGAGGGTGAGGACTTACAATTTTACGGCTTCCCTGAACCATGGTATGACCATGCAGACAAGAAGTTGAAGCCTGGAATGGAGATATTCTTCCAAAATAGCCACCCATGGGCCTAGAGTTCCCAACACCATGTACAACCACTCATCAAAGATGCCGAAGAGACTGATGAAAGTGATTTCGAAGATTCCTTCAACTTGCAGACACTGGGGCAGGCACTCTACATGGTTTACTCAGACACTACATCACTGGATCTACCCCACCGATTAAAGCTGCTGATACACCTCTCCTCAACTGGGATGCTGTGCCAGTTCTACCTGCTGAAATCTCCGCTAATCCTAATGTTTACCCTATTTCTTCTTCTGTTGTCTATCCTTGTTTAAATGTAATCGAGTCCTCTTTTAACGAGGTTCTCAGTGCTATTTTTCCTATCAATGAAATAAACGAAGATTTTGAGTATCTTGTGGTGCCTTACATTAACTGTTTTGATTCTAATAAAACTTTTGATGATGTTGATTTTGTAAATGAACAATTCTTAACTGATCTAAATAAGGTTAATAATAAACAACATAATCGCGTTCAAGTTAATATAGAAGAGACTGTTGTTATTAACCTCGGTTCTAGTATCCAACTGCGCAAGATGAGGATAGGGGTTACCCTCGAGGAGCATGAGCGTGCATAACTCGAAGAATTGCTAAAGGAATTTATGGATGTCTTCGCATGGTCCTACGATGATATGCCCGACATTGATCCTGAAATAGCTCAGCACGAGATTCCTACTCTCTCAGATTACAAGCCAGTCAAATAAAAGTTGAGAAAGATCCGCACCGAATGGTCGCTCAAAGTAAAAAAAGAGGTGGTCAAACAGTTGAATGTATGCTTCATTCGTGTGATCGAATATCCTACATGGCTAGCCAACATAGTGCCCGTGCAAAAATCAGGAGGAAAAGTTCGGATGTGTCTAGACTATCGGGATTTGAACAAACCCTCTCCAAAGGATGATTATCCATTACTTAACATCGACGTGATCGTGGACAACACAGCCAGTCATGCTCTCAAGTCCTTTATCGACGGGTTTGCCGGATACAACCAAATCAAAATGCACCCAGCCCACCAAGAAAAAACCGCATTCATCACCCCATGGGGAACCTTTTGCTACACCGTTATTCCATTTGGTCTCAAGAATGCTGGGGCTACCAACCCGAGGGTTGCCATAACCATCCAGCACGATTTGATTCATAAAGAAGTTGAGGTCTATATGGATGATATGATTATCAAGTCCAAATCTAGAGAGGGTCATGTTCCCACTCTCCGAAAGCTTTTCGAACGACTGCGACAGTATCGGATGAGACTCAATCCACAGAAATGCGTCTTCGGTGTCACAAAGGGAAAACTCTTAGGATTCATGGTCAATGAGAAGGGGATAGAAGAAGATCCCGCCAAGCTGAAGGCCATACTTGAGATGCCACCTCCCCGAACAGAGAAATAAGTCCGAGGTTTCCTTGGAAAATTACAATACATCAGCCGGTTCATCAGCCAGTTAACCTCCATCTGTGAACCTATCTTCAAGCTCCTCCTAATGGATTCAACTATGGTTTGGAACGAGCCTTGCCAAGAAGCTTTTGACAAAATCAAAAAATATCTCACCCAATCCCCAATACTCATGCCACCACAACCTGGTCTCCCCTTGCTCCTATACCTAACCATAACCGATACTTCAGCCGGGGCTTTGCTAGCCCAGTACCTTGAAGATTCCTGCAAAGAAAGAGCCATCTACTAAGCGAGTCACAAATTATCCGGGTATGAGGTTAACTACACCGCTTTGGAAAAGGCGTGTGTCGCACTTGTCTGGGTCACCGAAAAGTTATGGCACTACCTGATCGCCTTCCCCATCAAACTTTTCTGCTCGAGAAACCCGCTTTATCTAGCCGAATGGACCGGTGGTTGATGATCCTAGATGAGTTTGTCATTGTGTACGTCGCGCAGAAAGCCATGAAAGGAAGCGCGAGCTCTGACTACCTCGCTGATTACCCCGTAGATGAAGCCGATGTCTGGATCTACGAATTCCCAAATGAAAACATCTTTCGGACTGCTCAAGATAACCTTCGATGGAAAATGTTCTTTGACAGCGCTGCCAACAAAAGGGGATATGGCATTGGTATACTCCTGATCATCCCGGATGACTCCCACACTACCATTGCCATCAAATTGGATTTCCCTTGCACCAATAACATGACTGAATACGAGGCATGCATGGTAGGCCTCAACGTTGCTCTCAAGAAAGGTATTCAATGCCTAGATGTCTACGGGGATTCCGCCCTCATCATCAGCCAAGTGCTACAAAAATATAGAGTCGAGGACGAGAAACTCCAACCCTTCCATGCCCACTTAGAAGAACTAGCCTCCAAATTCTAAGATATCACCTTCCATTACCTACCTCGAGCAAAGAATAACCTAGATGATGCCCTTGCTACCCTGGCCTCCATGGTCGATATGCGTGGAGGAATCATAATAACCCCCTTACTTGTTCAAAAGCAAGACAAACCAACCCACTGCTACCACATTGATCTCGTCACCACAGAGGATACCGAGCTAGCCAATTGTTGATACCATGATATTTGGCACCTCCTCAAGCATGGTAGGTATCCCGAGGGTTCTAATAAGAAAGATTGAGCAATCGTTCGAAGACTGGTCGCCTAGTACATCATTTGTCACAAAGCACTGCTCAAATGAAACTTTGATGGAACCCATCTACACTGCAACGCAGGGGATGACATTGAAAAGATAATACAAAAAATCCACAGCGAAGAATGTGGACCCCACATGAACGGTCACATTCTTATCAAGAAGATCATCCGACAGGGTTACTATTGGACCACTATGACCTAGGATTTCACCGCCTATGTCTGGAGATGCCTCAAATGCCAATAATTCTCCAACCTTCAACATCAGCCTCCACGTGAATTATACAACATGACCTCTCCCTAGATGTTCTCCACCTGGGGCATCGACATCATAGGGAAGGTTACACCAAAGGCTTCAAACGGGCATGAGTTCATCCTAGTTGCCATCGATTACTTCACCAAATGGGTTGAAGCGGAGTCATACGCAGTACGTAATATTAAGAAAGTTTCCCACTTCATCAAGAAAAACATCATCTGCCGGTATGGGGTCCCGCACGAGTTAGTGTCAGATAACGGGTTGCATTTTGAGGCAGAAGTCATAGAAGTGGTCAAAGAGTATGGTATTCAGAGACACAAATCTTCTCCCTACCACCCTCAGACCAACGGGGTAGTTGAAGCCGCCAACAAGAACCTCAAAGCCATCATCAATAAGATGATCGAAAGGTATCGGGATTGGGCCGACCGGATACCGTACGCCCTTTGGGGCTACCGAACCTCAATTCGAACCTTTTCTGGGGCTACCCCTTACTCTCTGGTCTACGGAATGGAAGAAGTACTACCCGTGGAGTTGGAAATACCCTCGCTACGCGTCATGCTTGAAAGCAAAGTCAGTGAAGAGGACTGACATCAAAGCCGTCTTGACGAGCTGGCCCTCCTAGACAAAAGGAGATTGAAATATCTATACCACATACAAGGGTACCATTGCCTAATAGCGCATTAATGAAATAAAAGAGTCAAGGACCGCGGTGTCCAATAAGGGTACCTAGCCCTCAAAGAAATCATAGAACCCATCTGGGACATAGAGGGAAATTCAAGCCCAATTGGAGCGGCCCCTATATTGTAAAGAAGATCTTTCCCGGCGGTGCCACCCTGCTCACCGACTTGGACGGGGAAGAGATGGACCATCCAGTAAACCTGGACCGTCTCAAGAAGTTCTACCCATAGTCTAAAATCTCGACGCGCTACGACTCTTCTCATCCCCCTTCTATTCTAAGAAAAAAGAAAAAAAAAGAAAAGGAAAAAAGGCTCTTCAATTCCCCCTTATTCAGAACTACGTGGGCTTGATCCTCTGCAAAAATCATTTTCAAACAAATTAAAACTTTTCAAAAACCCCATAGATACGTAGGCAGCTCATACACCTTACATGAGCACGACCCGTTCTTTTTCACAAAATACTATTCTTTTCTTACCTCCGAGAATGACAGTCAATTCCAACATATATTTTAACAAAAGGATTATGTATGCCTTAGCGATCGGTATAGATAATTCAAACAACACAAACTCATCAAAGGCACAACTGGATGATAAAAAACTTGTTTATTTCCTTAATAAGAACTTAGTGTACAAATTACATAAGAAAAGGAACGGATAACTCCCTTCCCCCCACCTTCCTAGAAAGCCATAATAAAATCCCCACATTTATTCCCCATTACAAAATTAACCGTATTATCCACAGCTACCAGAGGAGCCTGCTCCGTCATCATCATCTGCATCCTGGGGTCCCCAAGTTTCCCCTGCCTGAACAGAGTGTCGCAGACTCTCCATGGACCGATAGGCACGAACCAGTTTCGAAAAAAACACAACACCTCCTTCCATGGTGTCAAAAGAAATAAACCACTTCTGTCCAGTCTCCACCGCCGACATCTTGCTAACTAATTTCCTCTACAACCACTTCATATAATCCTCGGGGATATGCCAAACTCTCCCAACAAACTGAGAGGGACGGTTCAACGGACGCCGATTCTCCCACAGAGAGCTAAGCCGCATGCGCTCACTCAAATCCTCTACCGAAAAGAAATTTAGTGTTCGAGGTGGCACTACCTGTACCCAACCAAATTGGCACAGAAGCCACCAAGGGAAACAGAAAGAGGTCTGTTTGAGACCAACCGACCACACATATGAATATTCTCCTAGATCCAGAACAGGTAGCAACTGTCCCCACCAAGGCACTGACCAGTACAAATTTCGA
Organism: Sambucus nigra; assembly: GCA_949130495.1. NCBI lineage: Eukaryota > Viridiplantae > Streptophyta > Magnoliopsida > Dipsacales > Adoxaceae > Sambucus > Sambucus nigra. The sequence goes on along the minus strand of OX422215.1, from coordinate 405,471,871 downwards.
GCCCCATGCTCCACAAACCAATTCTCCCAGCTCGCAATATCCAGGCCAACATAGAAGAAGTGATGCGAAAAGAAGTTGGGTACAACCGACAAAGGATATTCTAGAAGAGTCACCAGGCGAAGTCTTTCAGACAACCACATGAATAGCATCACGGGGCTACCCTGTAGGAAGTCTGAACGACCTTCTCTCTAGGTATCCAGACCATTCAGGGTCTCCGCTAGTATCACCACCGTAGGATTGCGATGGTATGACATCCATCAAGTAATGGCTGCAAGTTGCAGATCCACCAGCAGTTCCCCAATCACAAGCAATAATTTTGAAACCAAGCCAAGAGCAACGGCTCCAGCGTATCCAGCATCGCCAGTTTCCTGCAGATATACAGACTGCAACACCGCCGGGAGGGAAATCATTCCTCCAGCAACCAGTGATCTAGCCGCTGAAGGCGAAATGTGAAGAAGCCCAGACAGAAAATCCCTGGGAGAACGAGAAAATTCGGGTAATGACGCAGCAACACTGGTATTTACCCTCAATATGATAGAAAATTCCTCATAGGTAGGATAAACTTCATCAAACCCAAAGCAGAATACATGGTCTTCGGGGTACCAAAATTGTACCGCCGCCATCAGCATGTTCCATCAATGGGCCGATTGCGCCATAAAGAAACTCGACGCATGTTGAAAGCATCATAGTCGACATTATAAGAGCACATCGCTTCCAAGACTTCAAGGTAATTTTCAAACTCAATGCTACAGGGATATCCATATTGCAAGACTAAGAGATAGTAGGCAAGTAAGTAAGGATGTTAAGGTGTGAGGGAAACACCACACTCTACCCTTTTTATACATGAGAACCCTCACAAGAGACATAATCCCTGTAGAAATCGGAGGGAATCCTACCCCACAAAAGTACCAAAGGCTGAAGATGGCATTAATCAAAGCTTTGAATTGATGGGACTGGACTTGACTGTCGATAGGCAGGACAAGGTGCTTGCCGATCGACAACCCCCTACTCTTGGAAATTTTCCTTTTTCCTCTTTTGTCAAAAATCAGAAAAACCCAATAAAAAAATTGATATTCTCAACAAAATTTCAAAAATCCTCTTCCGTCCCTATATGATTTCCCATTTTTACCTTTCCATCAAAATTCCAAAAACATCTCTTTTTACGGTCTCAGCAGTAAAGTAAAAAGCGCATGTGCATGCATTCACTCATTCATCATTAACAAAAGATAATAAAAATCCCATTGCATTGCATATATATATATTCTTCTGTGTTATAATAAAATTTTGCAAGAAATAAAAGAAAAGCAAAAGACAATGGGATTCAACCCGAACCCACATCCTCTCTCTCTCACCTACCCTTCACCCCTATGTAAGAGCTTCCACCCATGCGACGCGCTCTCTTTCCCCTATGGCGAGACGATGCACCACCGATAATCGAGCTCGATTCCTCCCCGAATGATGCAGACGGAACCAAGTAAGAGGGGACCGGTACCGCATCCCGAATGTGGGCGGTCGCCCAAGATATCCAGTCTCTGATGTCCCTCAGCCAAGTGGTCGACACCCGAACTTGCTGCAAGTAAAAAGAAGAATCAGTATAAAAAGAGGGATCAAAACAGAAAAGGAACAAAAAAAAGAGCAAGAAGGCATACCACAGGATGAAGAACCTCCTCGGTCAAACCCAACTCCTCCGATCCATCGCATGAGGACGGTGCAACACAGGAACCATCCCTCTATCAGCTCATCGAATGTTGTATGAAGGAGTGTGCAATCGCACGAAAGAAACCTCTGAAGCCGTCGTCTTCGCCGTCGTCGTCGTCGGACCATCGCCGCTGTGGGAGGACCCCACCGCTCAACTCGAACCCGCAGGAGGGAAAGGCAAGGCATAATATATGCTGGGTGCCATCAACCAGCTTATCACAAAGTCCATATAGTCATACAGCGCAGCCGTATCAGTGTACAACAAGTAGGAGTCATCGATCATCGTCGCGATCCTCGCATCCTTCAGCATTAACCTCCCCCGCCTCATCGACATAGGAGGTTGTGCGGGTGGCACCACCACCTCCTCCTCAGCAATCTACCAAACCACCCGCTCCCCGAGATACCAAGAATGGCCAAACTCATGCGCCAGTAATCGCCGCATCTGCGCGTTCACCCCGGTCGTCCCCGTATCCTGAATGGCTGTCCCGCAAGGATAGAAACTCACCTAAAAATCCGAAGCAAGCATGAGTCAATACAGAATCAGAATGTGCAAAAATCAAGATTGAAAGGAAAGAGTATTACCCTACCACTGGTCAGGCCATTCAAGACCTGACGCATTTCCTCTAAAGAGAGAGATCCCTTTGACTGCCGATTGGCCTTCCGCCATCGATACAATCGGCAGAAGTCCCCAACAGTCTTGTCCTTCAAAGCGATCAGTTGGGTATTGCACCCAATCACCTCATAGAACCACGTCTGCCAAAGACAAAAATTCATAATAAAAAAATAGACGCATAAGGAAATTGCAAATGCATGAAAGGAAAATGTGCAAAATTAAAGGATACCTCGAGGAGATACGTGACTCCAGTAAAAGTTTGCCGACAGCACCGACTGAATGCATCCAAAGAAAAATAGAGGGTCGCCAAAGTCAGGCTCCCCCAATCATAGAGAGGGATGTTCAAAAACATCCTCAAATACGATAAGAACCACAAGTGGACGGCATCGCCGCTCGACGCCACCATAAAGCCTCCCAGCACCAATAAGATGAACAATCGGGCCATCTGCCTCACCCGTAGCCCATCCTCCACATCGATCACCCTACTCATCAAGACATCCTTCAAAAAGTCCAACCGGATGGAATCCCCAGAGAGTATACTCCCTGCGTCACCAAGTGCCGCACGCACTGCCTCCACCCTCACCCTCAGAGAACGATCCACCTCTATCTGCTCTCCATCACAATCCAACCCCAACAGATGCTGCACGTCTATGGGAGTAACCATCATCTCCCCAAAGCCCAAATAGAAGGTGTGGGTAGTATCCCACCATCTCTCCCCCAAAGCGCACAAGATCGCTGTTGATCGAGGCGTCTCATCCAATGCAGACGCCAACCTCCCCAAACCTGCTGATGATACCTCCCAATGCACCACGGGTGTAAGATGCTCCCAGAAATCCTTAAGCCCCATTGTCCCATGAGCATGCATGTTATTCAAAGAGATATCAGACTGTCAAAAGGTGAAACCTTGTCAAAATTAAAGAAAGGAAAAATCACCAAAAAAAGAGAGGAATGCCAAAAGTTAGGTTACTTACACAACCGCCAGGGCTCACCACTTTAGAAGACTGATGACGCGATGGATCCAGTAGCAAAGTTTGCTCATCCGTAACCGGCTCGAATGCATCAAAGAAGTTCTCACTCCCCAAAGCAAGAGGCACCCTAGCCTTTCATTCCACGTTTTCCCAGTCATCGACAATCAACCATTCCCTATGCGCTGCAGTGTTCACAAAGGCGGCCATTTCTTAGAGATCCGAATGTTAGAACGATTTGCAGAGGAAAATAGCAGAGAGAAAGAAAGCAAAGAGCTGTAAAAAATGAAGGGAATTCTCCCCTTTATATAGGATGCTAAGCGTCATGCCGATCGGCATTGATCCCTCACCCACCGATTAACACTGTCTCCTCACCTTCCCGAGGCAGTCCAAAAGTCCGCGCCACTATCGAATGGCACCCCCTGCACTATGCCGACCGGTACCCTCTTGAAATTTCGTACAAAAATTCCCAAAAAATACCAGAAAGCCCTGAAAAATCCTCGAAAAATTCATAAAAATACAAGGAAGGATTTAGAACATTTTCACCAAGAAAATTTCGCACTCCCTCAAGCGAAAGCCCCATTTCTCCAGCGGAACTCTAAAAAACCCAGGTAAAACTCCTCCCGGCGACGCCCCCGGAGGATCTCTAAAGGTCTCAAACCTCCTCGAGCAATACATCCAATACTTGGGCCACCTAATCACTTCCCCGATAAAGTTTACAACATCAAACTCGCCTCTCCTCCGCAGATCACCAACACTTCCCCGACAATCAGCTCCCTGGCTCAAAACAACGTCACAAGGTAATTTCCCTAGCGGAACTCCAGAAAGTCATTTTCAAAGTCTCCAAAGGACACACTACATTTTCCCCAGCTCATTCCCCAGCGGAACCCAAAATCCAATCTTCGTCTTATCTTAGGTCAGAATTGACCTCGGTCTTGGATCGTCACGTTAGTTAGGTCAGAATTGACCTCGGTCATCGGTCGTCACCTCTATTAGGTCAGAATTGGCCTCAGTCTTGGATCATCACCTTAGTTAGGTTAGAATTGACCTCAGTCTTAGATCGTCACCTTAGTTAGGTCAGAATTGAGCTCGATCCTCGGTCGTCACCTCTCTTAGGTCAGAATTAACCTCGGTCTTGGATCGTTACCTTAGTTAGGTCTGAATTGACTTCGGTCCTCGGTTGTCACCTCTCTTAGGTCAGAATTGACCTCGGTCTTGGATCGTCACCTTAGTTAGGTCATAATTGACCTCGATCCTCAGTCTTCACCTTAGTTAGGTCAAAATTGACCTCGATCTTAGATTGTCACCCTAGTTAGGTCATAATTGACCCCGGTCCTCGGTTGTCACCACTCTTAGGTCAGAATTGACCTCGGTATTGTATTGTCACCTTAGTTAGGTCAAAATTGACCTCGGTCCTCGATCATCACCACTCTTAGGTTAGAATTGACCTCGGTCTTGGATCTTCACCTTAGTTAGGTTAGAATTGACCTCGATCTTGGATCGTCACCTTAGTTTGGTCAGAATTGACCTCGGTCCTCGGTCGTCACCTCTGTTAGGTCAGAATTAACCTCGGTCTTGGATCGTCACCTTAGTTAGGTCAGAATTGACCTCAGTCTTGGATCGTCACCTTAGTTAGGTCAGAATTGAGCTTGGTCCTCGGTCGTCACCTCTCTTAGGTCAGAATTGACCTCGGTCTTAAATCGTCAACTTAGTTTGGTCATAATTGACCTCGGTCCTCCGTCGTTACCTCTCTTAGGTCAAAATTGACCTCGATCTTGGATCGTCACCTTAGTTAGGTCATAATAGATCTCGGTCCTCGGTCATCACCACTCTTAGGTCAGAATTGACCTCGATCCTGGATCGCCACCATAATTAGGTCAAAATTGACCTTGGTCCTCGATTGTCACCACTCTTAGGTCAGAATTAACTTCGGTCCTGGATCATCACCTCTATATAAGCCCTCAAAATCTACTTCAACCCACAGAATCGGTCACCCTCATCTTCAAGCCCGTAGAATTGGCTTCGACTCGTAGAATTGGTCATCTCAACTTAAGCCCTCAGAATCGGCTTCGACCTGCAGAATTGGTCATCCTTCTTCAAAGCATCATGCAGTGTCTATTCAACGGCTATCATTTATTCCAAACTCATTCATCGAGGGGCTCTTTAGACACCCTATTTTGTTACTCCCTAAAACTCTCCTTAGGTCCCTAGCACCTCCCTTCATCACTACAAACCCAGGTGATACACTGGGTACTGACCTTGAAGCCATCGGGCACTCCCAGGCTCCGTTTGACCAAAAGTTAAAGTCTTCAGCTCGACCGAGACTGAATGAATCTTCGAAGGCACTAAAACCCCTTTCCAATGGTTCATTTCGTGCGCAATTCTGACATACCATGCAGATGAACGAGCCATTTCCTCGGAGATTCAATCAGGAGGCCACCGAGCGCTCCGGGGCTCTGTTTGACCTAGGTTAACTCTTCAGCCTGATCGAGACTGAATGAATCTTCGAAGGAACTGAATCCCCTTTCCAATGGCCCACTCCGTGTGCGATTCTGACTTACGGTACGGACGAACAATCCGTTTTACTTTAAAAGGTCACGGAATGCTTTCATGGTCCGGTTGACCAAAGTCAACTCCCCAAACCGGATCAAAGTCTTTGTAATATCGAAGTACATCTCCTAACCTTTCCAACGGTCTACCCCGTGTGTGATTCAGACTTATCATGCGGACAAACGATCTGTTTGTGTCCGATAGTTCCCCGTCCAATGGGCTGATGAATACTTCTGAGCCATATGTGACCTAAAGTTAACTCCTAAACCTGGGAGAAATTCAAAGGACTTTCGAAGGTCTCTGAATTACCTTTCCAACGGTCTACCTCGTACACGATTCTGATCAACGGTTTACGTTCTGCGGTCAATTTACCAAAAATGCCTGAAAAATACTACCAAACGGCAGGTCTCAGACCCTGCCTATCGACAGTGTGCCTAAACGCAGCTGCCAAATGACAAGAACAGGGCTATATCGATCGACAGTGCCCTGGGCCTATAAAAAAAAGGCCCTGACCTCACTTGCAAGAGAGCCCAGATCTTATAGAAATCCCTCTAAGCAAATCCTGAAAACCTCTCTCGAAGTCAACGTGATTTCTACACCCAAATCCCTTTCCAACCTTCACTTTTCATCATCCTTTTCATCAAACTTGATGAATTCACTACCTTCCATCATCATCCAAGTCTAAGGGCTGCTCTCCAACATTCAAGGTCAAGCTCAAGATCTTCAAGAAGGTCCAATTTTCTCAGCTCTCCTTCAATTCTCATAAATTTGCAATAACTTGTTTTATTACTTAGTGCCTTTATTATCTCATCTCACACATCCTAATATACTTTTTATTTATTAGTATTGAACATATCTTATTTTCATATAAATAAAAATCCAAAAAATAAGAAAAAGTGGGTTTGCTCATAAATTCCAAATGAGAATTCTCATACTTTTCTTACACTTCTCTCATAACTAAAATATTTTTTCTACACACACACACACACATAAATAAGATAATCCCCGGTTGGATTTATGGGATAAACCCCACCCCTCGTTTTGTATGCGAACTACGTGGACTTTGATGCCTCTATAGGCTACGTAGGCGTTTCGAGGTAAAACTCGAGACTCGAGTCCTATGCTTTACTTTTTCTCTCCTTTTCCATTTTCTCTAACCTCCATTCTCTTACACTATATATATACATATATTTTTGTTCTTAGGGGCATATCATTCCGTGTTCGTTATCGTTCCCTCATAACAATTAATATAAGGATGATCGCATAAATCTTATTTTCTAATCTTATTTTTAGACCTTCCTACAAGTGACTCGCTTTACCTCTTCCATGGTACAAGTCGATGATTCCTATGTCCACTATATATACACATGCACACATATCACAGGGAAAATAACAAGAAAAATAACAAAAATCCATGAGAGATCGAAAGGGAGGAATGGGTGCCTAACACCTTTCCATTTCGTAACTTAGCTTTCGGACCCTTTTCGAATCATTTTGGTTTCGCATGCACCTGTATGTCTTTGGATACTGTCCTTATGGATGGCTTCCCCTTTTCTTTTATCTGTTTTGAGTAAAATAGACTGTAGACTCTAATCTCTCTACATTCTTTCACCTCACCTCAAAATGATACTGGGCTAAGCGCTTCCGAGAGGGACGCACGGGACCTGAGGATCCTCCGTTGCGTGGCGAGGATCGGGGATGGCCACAAATAGTCCCAGTCATTCACTTCACACATCCCTTCGAACAAATATTTAACAAGATACAATACAATAAACTGGGGTGTTGGTAAAACATACATTTAAACATGGTATATCTTCAACCACTTATTGTTCAGTTTGAAAGTTACATTTTCCTCCACCTTGGATATCTCTTAATAACTCGAATCATGAGCTAATCAAATGATGAAAGGTCCTTCCCAGTTGGCCTCAAACTTGGGCAATGACAAACCTGCCTAGTGCATGCTTTTAGGACCAATACCCCCTCTTTAAACTTCCTCGATCTCATTAATTGGTCATAGTATCTAGAAAACTATTTTCTACACATCATAAAGTGTCTTGATGAATTATCCCTGTGCTCTTCTAGTGCCTCGAGTTTCATGTGCTGACTATGAGGGAGCATGGCACTTCGTAAGTTATAGTGGGCGTAAGGTATCTCGAGTTCAATCGATGAAGTTGTTTCTTCCCGAAACACTAAGGAGAATGGGGTATATCCCATTGGTTTCCTGTTTGTGGTTAGGTAGGCCTAAATTACTTCGGGGATCTTATCATTTATCATCCCATGTGCCCGAGAAATCTTCTAACATTTTTGCCAAGATATTTACTATGGTCTTGTTGGTGGCCTCTGCCTGCTCGTTGCACTTAGGGTATGCTACCGTTGACTTATTATGGATAATGGAGTACTTTCCCATTAGCAAACTCACTTCGCTATTCACAAATAGGGTACTAGTATTTGACAAAAACACTTTTTGGATACCAAATCGACAGATAATATACTCCTTCATGAATCGGACCACTACTCCTGTTGTGGCTTCTTGAGTGGTATGGCTTCTGCCGATTTCTTAAAGCACTCTGTGGTTACCAGAATCCATATCTTTCCTTGCAATAAGGGGTTTATGGTCCCCACCAGATCGAACACCCAAGTGTGAAAGGAAAAAGGAGTAGAGAGAGAATGTAAGTCTACCGAAGGAGTGTGGATCATATTCCCGTGTAGTTGACAAGCTTTACACTTACGAATGTACTCCACCAAATCTTCCTCCCTTGTAGGACAATAATACCCCAAGTTCATGAGTTGATAGTAGAGTTTGGCTCCTCCGATGTGGCCTGGCTCGTGAGCTTGCTAACGGACAAGGTCATGAGTTCGGCCTCTTTAATTTAGCGGCATCCTCCTTGTTCGTAGGCATTACTTCGTCTATCAACAAACCCATATACGACTGCCTCCAATTTTGGGGTTAATTAATGAAACTACACTCTGCTGCTTGATAGAACAAATAACTCTTTGTACACTCTCTTTGTACTGCCATAAAATCTTGTCTCATCAAAGGCCAAAAATACCCTGCCCATTGTACCCTTCTGTATAAAGGAATCTTGGTGGTTTCACAGCTATCTTTATGCACCTCAATTAATATTCTTTTGGCTTCCTCGGGTTCCACGCATCTGGACAACTAGTCCCCTTTATTTTTGTAGTATAAGTTAGCCCTAGAGACAAAGTATTGTGCCAGCACAACTAAACTCAATGGCCCTTTGCCTCTCTCTAGTTGCTTTCTGATCTCGCCCTTCAATCATCCTTTTCATCTATGGGCAACATTTCTAACACCATCGAGGGAGTTGTCCTCTTTATGATCCAAACAAACATTGATTATCCATCAAAGGCAATATTTTGGGCAATGATGGCATAAGCGTTGGCATATGGGTTCATCGTTCAGGGATGCCTTTCGATTTTTACCACTTTGAATTACCCGAGCAACCGCTATATGATCGTTTTGTAGGGTGCCAAGCTCATTTTCTTTATGGAAAATTCACCAGTTATCGATTTCACCACCAAGTTGGAGTCTCCTTTTATCGTCAGGATTTAGATACCTCTTCTGAGAGCTTTGAGCAACCCCAAGACCGGTGCCTCGTATTCGACTTCATTATTCCAACATTCAAATGTTATATTGAAAGATAGGAGAACCTCTTCACCCTCTCTTCGTAGGATGACTTCAGCTCCCCATTCTTATTAGCTGAAGATCCGTCGAATTCCATACTCCACTCATCTAGGCTGGATGCTATAAAGTTGTCCTAGAGATCATCCCCCAGGAGTTTTTCCACAGGTGGCTTCAACATTACCGATGGAAAGATGGCCAGTAAATCTGCATATGCTTGGCTCTTGATGGCTTGAGGGACCACACATTTAAGATCACACTCTGAAAGGATTTAGAACCGTCGAGCTGCCCTGCCTATTGGCACAGTTCTAACAATCAAAAGCTTTATTGGATCACACCTAGTTACAATATGGACTGTAAATTAGTAGGTAATGCCTAAGTTTTTTCTCTACAAATACTAGAGCTAAACAATGCCTCTCAGTACTAGTATATCTGGCCTCACGCCCATGTATGATTCTGATCAGGTAATAAATAGGTTTCTCTTCATCGGCCATCTCTTGGGCCAACAAAGCACCAATAAATCATTCAATTAATGTAAGATATAAACGTAAAAGGATACCTGCCTTCGGGGGGGATTATCGTCTGAGGAGACGTGAGGAGCTCTTTTATCTTGTCAATGGAGTCTTGGTGCATCGCCTCACATGAGAACTTCACGCCCTTTCTCAGCAACTCCATCAACGGGTGCGTTAGTTCGACTAACCATGGGACAAACCTCCTCAAGTAGGAGACTTTACAAAGGAAGCTTTTAAATTCTTTTGCTGACTTCGCTCTTGGCATATCAAAGATGGCCCGACTCTTGTCCAAGTCCATATGTACCCCTTGACGGTTCACCACAAACCCCAAGAATTTCCCTCTAGTCATTCCGAACGCGCATTTGAGGGGTTAATCTTTAGTTTGTATCTTCTTCATCGAGTGAACACCCTCCTCAAGTCATTCAAGTGGGACTCCTCCTTCTTGGATTTTATTACTAGATCATTGACATAAAACTCCACAGTATTTTGGAAAAGATCATGAAAAATGGCCATCATTGTCCTTTGGTAGGTGGCTCCCGCGTTCTTCAACCTGAATGGCATAACTGTATACATGAAGTTACCCAAAGGCGTTTGAAAAGCGGTTCTCTGTATCGACCGGATCCATCTTTATCTGGTTATATCCCACATAACCATTCATGAACCTATACATCTCATGGCCCGAAGTTGCATCAATCAAGCTATCAATGGAAGGCATCAAGAATTCATCTTTCGGCATGCTCGATTTAGGTCCCTAAAGTATGCACATATTCCGATCTGTCTCTTATCTTTCTTTCCCACAGGTACGGTACTAGAAAGCCAAATCAGATGTTGGATTGGAACTATGAAACCAACCGTAAGTAGCCTTAGAAATTCCTTTTTAATCTTTAGTTCCTACTCCTCCTTGTACATTCTGGCGGCCTGGTTCACTAGGATGGTTGATGGAAAAATGTTTAACCTATGACATCTCACCTCCTTGTCTAACCCTGGCATCTCGGTCTACTTCCAAGCGAAGACATCTTTGAATTATAGCAGTAATTTCATAAACTCCTCTCGAGGCACTCCCTCCAAGTCATTCGAGATAAAAATGGGGTTAGGATTATCACCTTCTTTGGCCAGGTCCATTTTCTCCAATTCTTGAATCTATAGCTTGGGAGTGTCTTTCATGCACTCAGGTTCTTCCTCTACCTCTTACATAAACTCTTAAACTCTAGAGTTAAAATTTAATATTGCACAGTGTTGATCCCCGTCTTGATAAGGGTTTACGCCTCACTTGATACTAACCGTATTCCAAGTACCCACATCTTACATTTGGCGACTCCACTGGTCTATGAAACCAGAGATTCGGGGTTTTATCCCCAGTGGAGTCGCTAAATATAAGATGTGGGTCCTTGGAATACAGTTATTATCAAGTGAGGCGTAACCCCTTATCAAGATCGAGATCAATACCGTGCAATATTAAATGTTGACAGAGAACACAAGTGAATAAGAGGCAAATGCATTCAATATTAAGACTTGTATTAAATGATATGCTGTCACAATAAATACACAACATGCATAATAAATAGGTGGGACCAATAGGTAACTTGGTCAGAGGGAGAAAGATAAAGCACTCTAGGCACAATAAAGGCAAGGCATGAATTTCAAGCTCTTTTAATGCTCAATGATATTGGTATTCGATGGGCATGGGAAATTATGCTCTCACAATAGCTCTCGTGTATGGGGGATGTTGGGCATCCATTCTTAGCTCAGAATGCTCGCCCCGTTAAACTTTTTGTCTGTTGTATTTATGTGAAAGGCAAGTTACTTGAGTAAACTTGCTCGCATTCAATATGATCGATCGTATTAAATGAACAAGTACCTCCCATGAATCTAAAAGATATTGCATTAAATGCATGGGATCCCATAATTTGGCGGGAAACTGCTTCATTAGCTGGAGGTAAGGTGGGCATTAGTGATGGACATGATGTGGGAGCGTGGGGCTTACCTTATAACGGCTAAAGGGTCAGGTTTAATGAACTAGACATGTCGTCCTAAGGATAAACCCACTTGAGTGCCGTAACTTTGAGTCCTTAAATGTCAAACGTTATGACATCAGAAAGTGGGTAAATAGTGGCTATATTAGGTGCATGATCACATTAGTCAAGCGGGATGGCGTCTGCTTTGATGCTGCTCCGCTAGTAGGTAGATCGAGTGTTTAGTTTTCGATTTGTTGGTTAAGAACTATCTTAAGACCAGGGCTGCAAGATTAAGGTACCTCGAGGAGGTTCCCTTGAACAAGTAGGAGTTCAGGTAGCTTGATTGTAGTGGCTCGAGAAACCATATGTACTATGTGAAGTTTTTCCCAAGTGTACTAAGAGGGTTGGTAGTTGTATTCCCAACATTGCCTTGCTTTCAATCCTCCAAACCATGTCCCTGCGTGGGGTTCCCGAGATGTGGTTATTCGATAGATCATGTTATCTCTCCAATGCCCTACCAGCCATGGTCCCTCATGGATACCAAAAAACCTCGCTCAACATATAATCATAAGATAAAATACATGACACAATTCATTCTATTCTTATTACAAACTATCCCCATCCAAGTGACTTTGATCTATAAGTTGGATCCTTCGAACCAGATCCATAGGAGAATCTTCGAGGTAGGTCCTTCGGTCCACTAATGTGGAGGATCTTCGAGGTAACTTGCTCGGGTGACCTTCATCCTCCTTCTTCGTCTGCCAATCAATTGATTAACTAAGTTAATCACAATTTGGTGGGGACTCCCCTACAGGCGGGGACTCCCACAAAAACTGTTAATGATTTGGAATATATAAAACTGGGTCAATTATGGTTAAGGAATTTGGGACATGAATTTTAGTAGAAATCGTTGTGATATTAAGGTTTACAGAAGGAAAAAAAGGTTGCGAAGCTTTTAGCAATGGAGGACGAACTGAACAGGATGAAGAGGAGAGAGAAAAATAAGGGCATCGCTCGAGCGACCCTGAGTCTCGTTCGCGCGATCGCACCTATCCTTCGAATGACAAGGTAAGTCGTTTAAGCGACGGGAAAAATCCGACCCAGTTCGGCTTGTTTTCTATTGGGCTAAAGATGTTTACTTTGGGGGATTCAAAAGAGAAAATACAGTAGGGTAATTATGTTCATTTATATTTAGGGATTTAAAGGGGGGTTGAGTATAATAAATTATGTAGAGACAAAAAGGGCGAAACCTTGAATGTGGAATTTAGGGGAAATAAATTCTAAAGAATAAATTACGGGATGAGGGAATGTGTCCGGGTATTTTGGTTGAGTGACAGCATTTTAAGAAATTTATTAATGTGCAAATTAATGAACTTAGAGTCGGAGAATTGACTCAGATATTTTAGGCTAGTGCTACGGGAGTTAGGGGTGGATTAGTCGAATTGAAATACATTATATATATAGATGGAAAATGTGATAGTATATATATATATATATATATATATATATATATATATATATATATATATATATGATTCTGTGCTCTTTTAATATCGGTGTAGATATTTTATAAATACATACCCCTCTAGTGCTATCATAGGAGGTTGCATGACGTGGGTGAATCCCCTGGCTAGTGAATGCAGAACTAGTATAATCCCTAGGTCATATTTTGTGATTATTTTTGAGGGGTGACGCTTTGGGTATGATTCGGTCCCACACTTGGGGAACAATGACCGCCTCCACTTCACTTATTATTTATTTCACGATTCGGGGTGAGCAAATTAATTGCATTTTAATTGCTGCAATCTTAATCGCTTGGTAAATATTTTCAAAATGTTTTGGGTTCTAAACCTTGCAGCGAATTATTTTTAAAACCTTTTAGGTGTCCAGCCACAAGGACGCTAGACTTGAGATTCTGTTCCAGGGATACGTAACTGCAGGCGTATGTGGATGCATGGAGGAGATTTGATTAGACGCATCTATTTTTCATTCCTAGATTGGGGATCTCAATTCAGTTACAGTTCTATTTAGGGCCTGTTGCCCATTTACTCTCATATTCAGTTTTGGATTTATTTATATATTCGTTGGATTATTATGTTGGATTTGGATTTATAGCCGATGGTTTATTCGGCCAGTCTTTCAGTTATTTATTCAGCATTATTTTCAAACTCATTGATGGTGTGTTTGGAATATTAGATGACTTTATTCCGCATGTTTATTTATCTGTTTAATGAAACATAAAATTTGGCAGGAGTTTAATTAAGGGTCATTTAAGGTTTGACCCTTATTTTATTCTCTATAATGTGTTAAACCCCCGCAAATTGACTTTCTTAAGGTTTGTCCCCCATTTTTAGCATTCCGCCCATTCTTCCGTTAACCCACATATTTAATACAGATTATATGCTCACTTTAATATTGGGGTGAAACCTTATATTAAAAAAACGCTCAGAAAATAAAAAACAGGAAATAACTAAAAATAAAAAATCAATAAATATTAACCTCACAATTAATTTAAAAAAACACCCAAAAATTTATTAAACAGTCAAAAATTTATTAATTGAGAAATGAAATAATAGAAACTAAAAAAACGAAAGAAAATTAAAAAATTGAAAATAATTAAAAACCAAAAATAATGAAAAAAATAAAAAAAATGAATAAAAAAACAGAAACTAAATATTAACACCGGAATTGATTTAAAAAACACCCAGAAATTTATTAAAAAGTCAAAATTTTATTAATTAAGAAGATAAATCACAGAAAATTAAAAAGCGAAAGAAAATTAAAAAAACAGAAAATAAAGATAAACCAAAAATAATGAAAAAAATACAGAAAATGAATAAAAAATAGAAAATAAATATTAACCCCAAAATTAATTTCAAAAAACACCCAAATTTTTTTTTAAAAGTCAAAAATTTATTTATTAAGAAAATAAATAACAAAGAATTAAAAAAAATGCTTAGATAATTAAAATTTTTTAAAAAATCTATTTTATTGTTTTAGAAAAAAACTCTTTTAAAAAATAAATACTTTTTTATAATATGTAACGTGTTCAAATGATACACATGAATGTTAAAGTAATTTATTTATTATTCAAGTTTAATTACACTTTATACCTCATATTTGAGAGGATTCACTTTCTAATGTGATGCAACGTTAACCAACTTCGTGAATAACAAATTTCATCATTTAAACTTAATTTATTTATGTAATTTTAACGAAAGGGTATGTTTTGACTTGATTTGAGTAAACAATGGAGTGGTTAAAGCTTAAATTGGTAAAAAGTAGGACATGCTTGAGTTTTAAGTTTTTGAAAAAATTTCCCTTTAATGCGCATAGTGTTAATGGAGCATATTATATCAAATTAAAAATTGAGTTAATGTCAAAACAATACCCTACATGTTTATTTTATAAAATTGATCGTTAAAAGATTTTGTAAAATGTGACATTTTGACCTTTTTTTTAATTCTCTGAGTGTTTTTTTAATTTTCTGTTATTTATTTTCTTAATTAATAATTTTTTGACTTTTTAATAAATTTTTGATTTTTTTATTAATTCCGGGGTTATTATTATTTTTCTATTTTTTATTCATTTTCTGTATTTTTTCAATATATTTTTGTTTTTATTTGTTTTATTTTTTGTGTATTTTTTTAATTTATGTTATTTATTTTCCTACTTAATAAATTGTGACTTTTGTTTTAATAATTTTCTATTTTTTTAAAATTAATTCTAGGATTAATATTTATTTTCAATTTTTTATTCATTATCTGTATTTTTTTCATTATTTTTGCTTTTTCATTATTTTTTTTTAATTTTCTGGCTTTTTTTAATTTTCTGTTATTTATTTTCTTAATTAATATTTTTTTGACTTTTTAATAAATTTCTCGATGTTTTTTTAAATTAATTATTGGGTTAATATTTATTTATTTTCTGTTTTTTATTTTTATTTTTTGAGTTTTTTTTTTCAATTTACGGTTTGGCCCCCATGTTAAAGTAAGGTTATAATCGGTATTAAATATGTGGGTTAACTACAGAGTCGACGGAATGTTAAAAATGGGGCTCAAACCTTAAGAAAGTCAATTTGCAGGCGTTTGACTTATTATAGAGAATTAAATGGGGGCAAACCTTAAATGACCATTTAATTAATCATTTACGTGATTAGTAATTAATATGATTTTCGACAATGATGCTAAGAATGAACCAAATGGAATTCCTGATTTAATTTAATAAAGAACTGATCGACCGAGTGTCATACTCAACAATAATCTTTAACCAAGTTGAAGAAGCTGCTCACTTCTCCGCAAATGATGATTCCTCCCAGGCAAGGATGCAGTTGCAACTTTACCTCACATCTACTACAAGGTCCATCGGAGATCTCTTGGGACAGGAAATCGATGGACAAGAAAGGCCAGTCTATTACCTGAGCGGGATCATGCGTGGACCAGAGGCAAGGTACAGTAGTATAGAAATGCATTATTTAGCCATGGTGTTTATAGCACAAAAAGTTAGACATTATAAATTATCTTTCACAATTTACATTAGGACAAGATGTGAAATTAAGTTTTTGTTGACGATAACTAATTTGATTGGAAGAGAAACTAGGTGATTCCTCATCCTTTCAGAACATGACTTAAAATGTGTGGTCCCTCGTGCGATGAATTGCTAGGTGTATGCAAACCTATTGGCGATTTTCACATCTAGGGTATTTGAGACACACCGAGAGAGCATTCCAGGGGACGATTTGCAGACGAATTGTTTGGATGCTAACCATGAATAATGGACGATGTCATTCGATGGTTCTTTGGCAGAAAAAAGGGATGAGCAGGGGTTATCCTTTCTAAAGGGAAGGAAGAATTTTGACTTTCCTAAAAGTTGGATTTCCCTTGCTCCAACAATGACGCAAAGTATGAAGCGTTAGTACTGGGATTGCTAGAGGCCTTATGAAAGGGCATCCATTCACTATGCATCAAAGGTGATTCGAACTTGGTGGTTCAGTAAGTGAACGGGGAATATCAGCTGGAGTACCTCAACCTGGAACCTTATAAAACAATCATCCAATGGCTGGTCAACCAGTTCCATCAGGTCAAGATAAGAAGGCATCTCAGAAAGATGAATAAACATGTTGATGCCTATGCCACCATTGCTCGAAAAGTATCTATGAAAATTGACAAACTATTATAGTGATACAACGGAGAATAGTCCCCTCGGTTATGCAATCGATTTTACCAATGGAAGATGATTAAGATATAAGGAGCAAGATCAGGAAGCAATTGGATTTTGGGGAAGGCAAGATGGAACTGAAAGAGCTAGTGCAGTACTTTGCTTATAAAGGAAATCTCTACTTCAGGAATGTGGGAGGATGGCTGTCAAGATGCATCGGTCCAGAAGAAGAAGATCATTAATTAAAGAAGACACATGACAAACACTACGAAACAACTGAGATACCTCTATATAGAATGATTCATAGAGAGGGATACTTTAGGCTGATGAGGAAGCATGATGCAACAGAGTTACAATAAAGGTGCGATAAATGTCAAATTTTCTTTTAAGCAGTTAAATGCCACTTCATTGAGACTCAGACGGACTAAAGGTAGCCTTACATTGATTTTTGTCAATTATGGAGTTGATCTTTTGGAGAAAATTGATGCAATGGGACTCAAGCGAAGGGGCCATAGTTCTACGTTCAAGTGAAGAAACTCTATCACGAAGGATACTTCAGCAAGCCATTGAGATGCATCACGAATGCGAAGGTAACAAAAATTTTAAAGCAAGCTCATGTTGGAGGGGAAAAGCTATATGACCAGTTGATGACCTTGGGTTATTATTGGCCAACTAAGGAGATGGATTCTGTCGAGTTTTTACAAAAATACAAGGTATGCCAGCTACATAGAAACATGATCCATGCTTCTTCGGAGGACTTACACTTTTTAGCCACTCTTTACCCATTCCACACTTGGGCGTTTGACCTGATAGGGGCAATACCCCCATCTTCGAGTGGAAATATTTGGATACTTGTGGGAACATAATGTTTTACGAAGTGGTTTGAGGTGATACCACTCAAAATAGCAACTGCTGGTATGGTGGCTAATTTCATTCGAGAGTATATTATTTGTAGGTTTGGGATTTCGAAGGCTATCCTCTCTGATAATGGAACCCTATTTGCCAATAAAGAAGTAATGATGCTTACAGACAAATACTCCATTGTCCATTATACCTCAACGGTGGCATATCCCACGGGCAATGGTCAAGTTGAAGCTACTAATAAGACATTGGTCAACATCTTTGCCAATATGATGGAAGACTTCCCAGGATCATGTGATGACAAGATTGCAGCAGTCATGTGGGCATATTGAATGACAAAGAGAAAGCCTACAGGGTATACGCCATTCTTTATTCTGTTTGGAGCCAAAGCTATTCTTCTGGTAGAGTTGGAAGTTCCTTCTATCGGATATGTCTCACAAAGAAGCATGCTCCGTCAGAGCAGATATGTACAATTAGAAGCACTGGATGAGTACAAGGACTATGCGATGCAACACTTCTAGATGTACATGCATCATCTCTCTAGGTCATATAACAACTTGGTGAGTCCAAGAAAATTTGTAGAAGGGGATTTGGTTTTGAAGGCAACAGTGAAGAACATTCGGGGCTCCCATTGCCTAAATTTGCTGCGAATTGGGAGGGACCTTTCATTGTAAAGGAGGCTCACGATTCAGGTTACAGCTTAATTTCTAAGATGAAAGAAGATAAACCTTTCAAGATTAATAACAAGTGGTTTAAAGTCTATAATGTTTAAGCGAGTAACCTTAGTTAGAAATTTATTTTTGTGTTAGAGTTTTGTTGCAATTCGTTATATGTGTTATTTCTTTTGTAATGAGAAAAAAAGAAAGAGTTTTCTTGTAAATTGTTAGAGTTTGAACTTTGCAATAAATAGAAGAGCCACAATAAAGTAGTGCATGATAACGAAACACTATCTCTTTCATTAATATGCTCAAAATCATTACCAAATTAGGAACTATTGCCTAAGAGTTACATTTGAGAAATAAAAAAAATTACAACACAAGAGAAGGGACTTTAGCCCCGAAGAAACCACAAATTAGGTTGGGAGAAGAAGTCTTCAGGAAGGCACAAAGAAGCCTCCATGTATGTTCTCTGATCAGTAATGGATCCTTCAAGCTTGGTCTACACTTGAGCCCATTCAATCAAACACGGCTTTACATTCTTGCTTGTCCTTCAATAGAGATTTTTTGACAACCTTCACTTTATCATCAGCTACTACTAATACAGGAGCCAACCCTGATAGACTTTTATCCTCAGCTCGTTGGCCCTCTACATGTCTCGGGTAGAGTTCCCTCTGGCTCTCCAACAGCTGGCTCTTGTAAATATTTACGTGTCTAATGACCTAGTTCAGTTGGAAATCATCATTCCCATCTACTTTAAGCTTCCTAGGTAACGATTGATTAGGGGCCTGGTAAGATTAGATCTTTAAGTATTAATGACCTCAGTAATAATGACCGTCATTTCTTGGAGCCTATGGATGGTGACAATCTGTTCGATTATAGAATGATTGCACGCAAAAATTTGAGGAGATTGATGAAGATCCATGATGGAGAACTCATGAAGAGACATGATTAGTGGAGGAACCTCATAACCAGACTCAGTGTCAGCTGGCTGGTCTGTAGTTGAACCACGGTCATTATGGCTTGAATCCTCAAAAGGGACTGGTTCTTGATGTGTGGATTCAATAGGTGAGGGATCATGCTGAGCTGTCATTTAGATAATAGTAGGCTACCTCACAACCTGAAACATGATAAAGAACAATGAGTTTATGAAACAAAAATCTTAAAGAGTGGTTTTCATTGTTAATTAACCGTTATAGGTGGAGTTTATGAAAAATCTTAACAAGTGGTTTTCATTATTAGGTCACCCTTATAGGTGAAGTTTATGAAAAATCTTAATAAGTGTTTTTCATTATTAAGTAACCGTTTTAGGTGGAGTTTGAGAAAAAAACTTAATAAGTGATTTTTATTGTTATGTCATCGTTATAGGTGGATGTAGCACCCCGTAATTGTGAGGATTTAATATTTAATTATTTTTGGGAGATATAAAAATATTTAAATTGGAGAAACTTAAATTTATGATTTGGAGAATTTATGTGAGTGGGAAGAATTATTTATATTTGGAGACTTTAAGTTTAATTGTTCAAAATTTTGTGTGTCGCATTTTGAGGTCAAAATTGGAGAATGTTATAAAGTATTTTAGACGACAATTTTAAGTGCGCGGTTGAGTCTGGATGGGTCGAGATAGTCAGAAAAGAGTACCCGGGGGTAGTAATCGGGTCTCGGGAGATTTTTGGGCATCACCGGGCCCACACGGGGGGATTTGGGCCATTTAATTAGGCCCATGTGGCCAAAAACTGGATTAGGGGATTTAAACCTAATTGAGGGACTAGTTGAACGGCAGTTTGCAAATTCTAAACCTAGGGTTTGAGAGAGAAACAGAGGAAGCTAATCAAGAGACAATTGAGGATCTTTTGGAGTCAAATTAAAGGACTAATTGGGTGTTCTTCATCAACAATTTCTCTACACCAACGAAGCAAACTCTACGAACAATTCTAGGCAAGTGGTGAATTGCTATGATTCTCTAGATAAGTGAGAACCAATTCATATTATAGTAGGTGTATATGAAATTCGTTTTGGGTGTGTAACCATAATTGAAGATGTTTTTTTTTTTTCTGAATTAGGGTAATGGATAAGTTCAATTACTCAATGGATATTAAGTTACGAATTGGGACTAAAGATATTGAATTGTAGGATAAATTGCAGTATGTATTAGCAATTAATTTGACTGAGAATGATGAGGTCGGATTCAGTAAAAACGAGACCCGGGTGAAAAACCCAAATCGGATACTTTGAGTTATGTATAAATTAGATGATAAATTAAGGTCTCAATGATGTTTAGATCTTTTTCTTATGTATAGGTAATGTTGGTTTTGATTGGGTAAAGGTTTGGAATGAAAATAAAAGCTTGAGGGTTCGTTAATGGCTGAACAGAAAAGAAAAGAAGAAAGAGACTTGTTTGATCGATCGATCGATGGTCCCAGATTTTTGGCAGATCGACTTGTTTAATATATAAAGGGAAATTAATTTAAAAATTTTCCCCTACTTTTTATTTAGTGATAAATGCCCATATTCCTTAGCAATTATAAGGGTATATAATTGGGTTTAGGAGGGTGATAATTGCATGTCACGAGATGAATAAATTTTGGGAAATAATTCGTAGGTATTGATTTTGGACCGAAGGAAAAGGTTCGGGTATTGTAGTTTAGTGGCACTACATTATTAAAGGAATTGAGGTGCGATTAATTAATTGGGGGGGGGGGGGGATATAGGATTGGGTATTAACAATGGTACGAGCCAAGTGAGCGAGTCCGGGTATATTGGTTGGGCAACACCAAGTATTAAATTAATTAATGTGTAAATTAATTAAATTAGAGTCGGAGTGTAGACTCGGGAAGGTAATAAATTAATTAAAGAGAAAATTAATTCATTTGAGTCGGACCATAGACTCGGGAATATACAAGCTAGTGTTACGGGTTTTAGTACACAGTAAAGCTAGGATTTATATATATATATATATACGGTTTGGTGATAGTATACATATATATGTATCTACATTGTGCGTGCTATTAAATATCAGTGGCTAAATATTTATTAAAGTTATATACTCTAGTGCTATCAAGGGAGGTTGCGCGTTGTGGGTGAATCCCCTAGCTTGAGGAGTAGGGTGAGTATATCCCCAAGTCATAGCGTTTGGTATATGGGTGAGGGGTTTATCTCACTTTCAGGGAAGAAATATGACCGCCTATAATACGTTTATATTTTTGGTCCAGGTTGGTGAGGGATTCCAACTTTGGTAACTAGGTTATGTGAGATAGCACTTTAGAGGAAAAATCATCCGCCGAGGGTATACTCGGAGGGATGGATATACATATGATATATGTGTGGATGTTCTTAGTAAAGGTACGTATATAATGGTAGTAAATATTATATGCGGGTAATAATATAGTGTCTTATGTATTTACTTTATATAACTTGTGTCACGGTTATATGTTATTATTTAAAAGAAATTTATTTTAGTTGATTGGTGAGATAACTTATAACCTATGCATAATAATACTCGGTTTGGAGTAGAAAGGCAAGAGAGTATTATGCTAGGACTAGTTGGACGGGGTAGTACAACTAGGTGGGGTTAAAGTTATAGTTAGGTGTGCACATTACTGGAGGGGTGAGTATGTCCTCAAGAGAGTGCGACACTAACTTAAATATGAAGCGCATTCATGCATATTAAATTACTGCTGTTAATTCACTTGCTAAATATTTTCAAAATGTTTTGGGTTCTAACCCTTTCTATAAAATTATTTTAAAAACCTTTTAGGTGTCTAGCCACAGGGATGCCAGACTTGATATTCTATTCCAGGGACACGGAGCTACGACATATGTGGATGCTAGAAGGAGCTTGGATTAGACGCCTCATTCATTCCTTCCCAGAGTAGGAATCATTTATCAGTTTCAGTTTTACTTAGGGTTTGTCGCCTAGACTTTTGAGTACAGTTTTCAGATTTATTTATTCAGGTGTTGGATGTTTGTATTGGACTATTTACTTTGGTGGCTGATGGTTTATTCAGCATGTAGTTTAATTAATTATTCAGTTGATTTAATTCAGTCGTGGTGTATGACTCATATTATCTTTCCGCATGTCGTTGGTTGTTCAATTAAAAAGATGAAATTTGGCACCGGCCTTTTAGAATACTAGGTGGTTAGGAAGTTTTAAATAGGTTTTCGACAGTGATGCTAAGAATGAGCCAACTGGGATTCCTATTTTAATTTGATTTAGGACTGATCACCCGGTATTTTATTAAGCAGGGTGTCACATATGGTATCAGAGCATGGGTGGTCCTAACGATAAGGTCCCCTCATTAAAGGTTCACACAGTGGGGGAACGGAATGAAAAGACTGGGGAGAATTTATAAATCTAAACGGTAGGAATTTTTTGGCGGGGAGAATTCATACTACTATGGACATGCCTTACGAAAATGACCACTTACTACAAGTTCACTACATGGCAAAATGGAATAATGCAGATAGGGACAATTTAACCTTTTTTAACGGTCAGAAAGAATGATTGACAGTGTCCTAAGATATTTTGGGAGAATTTTAACCACCAGTGAAGAAGGAAGAATGGCTGGGATATGACAATAGAAAAAAGTTATGATATCCCCTCGTTATTGCCAAGAATTTGTAGAGATTTGGTTAAGGTACATCAGGGATACTTTATCTTTTTTCTGGCAGAGATAACGGTAGATGTTGCATCAAAGATAGAGATGAAAGAATGTGTTTTGCTCACAACTCGACGTATCATCGGATTGAGAAGTATTTCGTTCAGACATTTTTTGTAACCACAAAAAATCTCTACACGATAGTGAAAATGTAGGGGCGCTTGAAGATAATCTATGAATTAGAGAAAGCCTCCCGAGTTAATAAAAGAGACTCAAGGGAAGGGAACAACACGAAGGTAGTGAGACAGCTCAGTGAGGCTCCCCAACATGACAGTTCAGCGAGGCAGATCAGGAGGAAGCCCAGTCATACAGTCCAGTGAGGATATTGGTCGAGAGAGCCCATCCTTTATTTTCTTTTTCTTACTTAGTTAAATTGTACCCTTAAGTAACATTTATTGTATTTCTCTAACGATTGTAGTATTCAGTATGAGGTCAAACGATATACATGAGAGACCAGGACTAGCAAGGCTAGGGAGAACTTACATGCTCTATCGAATGACCTTGAAGTGGGAACTTTAGAGGGACTTGATTTGGAGGATTGATAAGTGAGTTAGCGTTAGGGCTTGTCCTGACCATCTTGATAGATGTGTTAAAACACCGAATGACTTTTTTACCATGGAATATCGTGTTGAGCAACCCCGAGTTCCATCGTTTATTTTTCTTTGATCCAAACAATCCCCTACCAAATGTCACATATACTTTAGGTGATCTCACTAACCAGCTAAACACTATCCAATCCAAACTCGAGTAGACCCCTGTGGTGTTGGGTCAAAAGGCATGACTTGGCATTTAATGTATATGGCGTAGGATAGGCTGGCCCATCATGCATTAAAGTTTGTGACATAAAGTATGAGAAGATGTCTTTCACCGATGTGAAGGATTGAGGCTTCTTGGGAATTGGGTGGGGATATATATTGACCTCAGCCACTTCTGAGAGAGTTATTTTGAGAGATTATTACTAGAGAGAGAATACATCAGAGAGAAGTTATTTCACACCAGAGTTCTTAATCACCCACCATTGTCATTTATTGTGAAGCTTTTAATAGCTAACTAGAGATCTTTCAGAGGTTATTAGTGTGTTGGCTGCCTGCCAAGGTGTATCTATGGTGCTTACCTCTCTCTCCCTTTGAATGAGTTGCTTATAAGTTTCCTTTATATTATTTAAGTTATACATGAGAGACTTATGTTCAATATGAGTGTTAAGTATATATAATATTGTGCATTCACTTCTATTTATTAAAGAAGTTTTCGGTTATCGTTCATCACCATACCTATAGGGGTTACAACTCAACTAGTATTACCATACTCCCAGGCTTCAAGGGAATTACCCGGTTACAAAATCCATATGCTAATGCATATAAAATTTTATTATTTATTGCAGTGAATATATAAACAAGTTTAAAGAAGGTTTTGTTGGGTTTAAATATGAAATAAGAAAAGTAAAAATTTTAGCCTTCAAAGTGTGTGAAAAAATGATTATAGGTGATAAGTGAAAGGTTGTAAGAGTACATGCATTGATAAAAAAAAATCGTATTTTTCTTATAAAGTAGTCTTATATGTTCAATAATGCTTAGAACTGAAAATATTGAAATAAAGATGTTTTCAATTGAGAAGAATATTACTCCAAATGGTTAAAAAAAATGTTAAGGTGTTAAAAATACTTATAAAGTTAATGCGGGTAACTTAATGGTGTTTGAAAAACACACTTGTAAAAATGGAGTAAAAGGCGAGTTTGGAAAGAATGGATAAAATGGTGATTTTACGTAAAAAGGAACATTTTTATGAAATCAAGATGTTGGAAAGGGTGTTACACATGATCGTCCTAATGAACATGATTTTTGGAATAAAATCAAGGCTAAAGTTTAAGGGATATAAAATGATGATTTTCAAAGTGTAACACAAGTTGGGGTGGGACACCGGGATTTGGCTTCGGCCGGGTAAAGGAAAGGTGAAATAATGTGGAGATTTGCAAAATATTAAAACACATAAAAAAGGAACTCGGATGACACCGAGAAAATTAAGGAGGGCCTAAAACCCTGGGGTGAAAGGCCAAAACTCATTGACGAGAGTATATGGTGCGCATAAACGACAGTGTGGAGCCCGTTGAAGTACGCGGTTATTGAAGGATATAGAGAAAAAAGATAAAGATTTAGGAACATATCAAGAAATGAGCTGTGTGGTAAAAATGTGTTAAGACAACCTAACTTGAATGAATGAATTAATGTTTCGATAAAGGTGA
This sequence comes from Sambucus nigra, assembly GCA_949130495.1. Lineage (NCBI taxonomy): Eukaryota > Viridiplantae > Streptophyta > Magnoliopsida > Dipsacales > Adoxaceae > Sambucus > Sambucus nigra. Next base: position 405,446,367 of record OX422215.1, on the reverse strand, counting down.
AGTAGGGAAGTACGTGTGTAAATTGATTAATATCCATAAGGTAAAGGAAGGGAAATGTAACTTGGTAAATGGGTGGTTAAGAAACCTAAGTGGTTTAACCTAAGTTGTGTAAATTGTATATTTTTCTTTATTTAACCCATAAGTATTTTCTAACATGGTGTTCACGTTTGTTAAAAGGGTGGTTTTCAATGAAAATACAAATGTATATTGGTTAAAAATTAAAGGATAATTTTGATAAAGAAATGAATTTTGATAAAACCAAGTGGAGTTATTTCAAATATTTAACTGTGTGTTAAATATAGGGATAACTGCCAAAATCAGAAAAAGGGAAGTCTTTTACAAGATTAAGGTGAATTAATCGGGGTAAGTAAGGGTTTTGGAAGTAAAACTGTTTCATGCATTAAGTCTATGTATATGTATGTATATATATGTACACGGTAGTTGAAGTGCACGTAGGCATAACGTGCTAGAGTCTTCTTTCTTCCGTTCGATTCTATATTACATTGTTGCATATTTTCCACTGAGCATTCAGCATACTCCCTCATTTCGTTATGACATATTGGGAGCGGTTTTGTACTGTGAGAGAACTATATAGGTAATTACTCTCTCTATTTTACGTTAGTAGATCTTTATGCTTGGACTCCGGGGTACTCCTCACGGGTCCCTCATGTAGTTTTGATTTGAAATTGTAATCTCATGCTAAACAAGTGAAACATTAATCAAAATAAAACTGAATTAGTAACATTATATCAGTTGTTTCATTGCATTTCATACCTAATTCTCGGGTTGGGCCGGTTGACTACGAATAACCCATAAATTTGGATCGGTGCGTTACAAATGGTATCAGAGATCTAGGTTCAAGGTTCCTTTGTGGAGTGATGTGGTAAGGTTGATATTAGATCTTTTGACTTCGGTGTTGGTTTGGGACGGTCATGGTAGCTTGGGTGGAGGTTTAGTTCGTGTCCATGGCGGTGAAGTCAAAGAAGTTAGAACAATAGGTGAACTCACGGACAAATGACAGTGACTAAGTTATTTATTGTTAATCGCTTTCGCACTTCTGATTTAGATATGCTAGTAAGTTTCGAGTGTCCGTGCAAGCTAATAATGGCGACATTGTAGGTTTTAGTGTGGGGTACTTGAGTGTCAATCTGTGATGAGATGAGAATCCAATTGACATGTAAACGATGGTTAATGATGCTTATTAAGTTTGAAATACACATCGTGAAAAGTCAACTATGGAGATTAGGTGGCTAGTGAGTCATACCTAAGTATCATTGATTTGTGATAGGGATGCGTTCAGTTATCTTAATTGGTACTTCGGGTAGTAGTACTAATGATGTAGTTTGGCGAATTTGATCCTTGGGATGGTATCACGTCGTATGGTAATTGATGATTTAGTGGGCATGCTGAACCGTGTTGGTCAACACTTGGGATGTGTACTCGGTCTAAATCGGTAAGATAGTATCGTTACAAATAAATGTCTTCGTGACTCTTGATTGAAGGTTGTACCTCGTAGGGTATGATGAGAATTATGGGTAAATTATGACAACTATATTATGTATGCAACGATGTTGGTTGAGGAGACTTAGGAGTGTACTCTAAACAATATTCTATATCGGGGCCTTAGAAAATATAACGTGATTTCAAAGAATAAGATCGATAGTGATGTTGGTAATACAGAACTTGAGGTTTGTAGGTTATGGGCGACGTCCTGTATCCTGTCAAAATCATTTATAGTATCAGCTGTGGTTTGGTACATGTTATCTAAGTTTCAAGGCTCATTTTAGCCGCCGAGGTAATGGCTAGATGTGTGGTAGTCCAAATGTGAGTGTGGTTTAAGGGAATCTTTGAGTGTCGTGGGACAAATTGTGTGTGACGTCTTAAGGTATTCAATGGTTAAGGTGTGCCATATGTAGAAGCTCATAGAGTAATGTCTTTGCGACCTCCAAGTAATCGCAATGTGGGTGTTGGAAGGTTAGTATAGCGCACCTACATGAGGAACTCATGCATGATGGAATCTTGTCGAGTTTTGGGGACTTTTACATGGAATGTGCTTAGTGTCCTTAGGAGATAAGTTAAGCCCGGTATAAAGAAGCATTAGTGTCCTAGTAATGATTGTAGTGAGGGTCATGTGATGATAATAGGTTACTGGTCAAGGTTTAGATGAGTCGAACAACGTATGTGTTGGGTGTGATTTGCTAAATCGGCACAGATGGGTGGTGTATCCTCCAAGGAGGAATTAAAATCTCGTGGCATTTATGGGGTGTGATGCCAAGCATCATGGAATGACTAGTAGTTGAAGTGTGACACTTTATTTTGAGGTGTATTAGTAAATGTATTCGAGACTTTGGTTGATGACGACATTTGGAGACTTGAAATGGTAATTGAGGTGGGGTAATATCGAAGCATAATTATAATGTTGGCGTGTGTCAAAGGTATATGCTAGGATAGCTTCAGCAAGGTAAGGACTAGTTTTTGGAACGTCCTTCCAAGGAGGGAAGTCGGGCATTTGACTTTCTAGAGAATGATAGGTTTGTATGTTACTTTAGTCTTTCTCGGATGAATGGTTATGACTCGATTCGTCATGATTTTTGACTCAAACCAGGGTATGTGTCTAGGTTATTAATCGATGAGAATGTCTAAGATGAGTGATAAGACTTCAAGAACATAGCATAGGTTTGCTTTTCGTAAATCGTAGTTCGACGTGTTTGAGGGGGGGATTTTCTTGAGCTGATTTCTTTTTCCTTCTGACACTCGTGTGCCCCTTTCAGTTTTAGTAATCAGGAATTGATATTTTTGCATATGTGGTAGGTCGGAATGGTAATATATCATGGTAAGACATGATTGGTCCTGGTAGAGCGCGGTGGACTGGGTATGGTAAAAGAAGCTCAGTAACTGGGTGTGCACTGTCTGAGGTATTCTTGCTAGTGCACAAAGTTCAGTGTGTGGGTGGCTGCATTTTCAGCCACACGATCTACTCGTAGTAATTTCTTTTCTTAGGAATAACGAGCTTTCTACTGATCGGCGTGGCACTCAGTGGCTCGGGTTGGAAAGAGCGAGATGATGACTTGGGGATATTATATGGTGTTAGAAATTGAGAAAACTTACCACACATTATTAATTTGCCACGGTGAGTGGATTAGAGCGAGGCTCAAGTTAATGCTCAAAGGTGAGACGCCTTGAGTAGTACTAGGGTCATCAGAGTGAAGCAGTGGAAGGGGTAAGCCGAATGTGTGGTGATGATTTGGTAGGTGTATTACTTTTCAGAGTGAGAAATTAAAAATGTATGGATAATGTCAAGCTCAGGCAAAATTTGTGTGGTTGGTGAAAAGTCTGTTACTTAGTCCGTTTAATACAAGATTAAACTACTGAAGTAACTTCGAATTTTTTTTTGAAGAAAATATTTTCTTTAAATCAAAATTAGTTAATCGCAAGATGTGTTCAATAAAACATGAACGAGATTTGTTCAAGATTATGTAACAAGTTTTGAAAAACAAAACTAAAAGGTTTAAATCAGCACACTAGCAAGAATGAGATGAGAAATTGTAGAAAGATTAAGGACAAGGCGTTTTTAACATGGTAAGACCTCACCCAACTGAGGAAACATCCACAGTGACTTGTAAGTCACAAACCAAAAATTCACTAAAACAAAATATACAAGTTACAAACTATTTAACACACATGCACACAAAACAGTCCTATACAAGTTTAGAATATTTACCCGCTGGTTTGATTCTAACTTCTCTGCAGGTCTGATGTTGCTTTCTCAGTTTCCTAACTTCTCCACTTTGTTCCAGTCTTTACGTCGACTCTTGTAGATTCAATATCTTATAGCCAACACTTATATGTTGTAGTGTGACAAGTGTTTGTGATAGTTCTTCTAACACGTACATGCATGCACACACACACACACACTTATTTATACAAAGATGTCCTAGCAAATTACAGATCAGATCTAAATGATGCTGTTTTCAATTTATCTCTTCTTTAGAAACGAAAAGCCTTTATTTGACCTTTTAAATAATCCCAGAATCCAAGTCTAGCTTGCTCGAAATACGGTTCAAGGTCTTTATCAATTTCAGAGTGTTTTGAAAATATTTTTGAAATTGAAAACTGCCAATTGCGATTCCAACTAGGTCAACAGTCTTGTTTCATAAGAACTAGAAACATAAAATATATTTGTTGATTCTAACATTTTGAAAAACATTTACAGAACAGTAATCAACAAATGTGTTTTCTTAAGATGAGAAACTAGAATATGCAGATCTAAGTGTAATATGACATGCAATAATCAGATCTACTATTTCTATGAAAGAGAAATAGAGATCTAACATGAAATGTCTAAGTTGGAAATAAGATCTCGATATCAGAGGTTAAAACCTTAAACACCCTTCAAACCCCCACCAACAACACACTCAAACACATATGTATAGTGTTTGGTAAATACTGTTTAGGAGAAATGAGTTTAGGGTTTGAAATCGAAAAGGGTTTGGACGATTTAGGGTTTCTTTCTGTCTCGAGTTTCTCTCTTATCTCTCTCTCCTCTCTGCTCTCTCTATTTATACGAACTTCCAAAATCTCCCAAATGATGAGGGTAAGCCTCCTTATATAGAGGGCAAGGAAGGATCGAGAAGGTTGATGCAAATCCAAGGGCTGAGATATGGTCAAGGGCTTTTGACATTGATCCAACGATTTAACATCAACGGTGATTAGACATCCTTTGATTGGTCTAGAGAGATTCATAGGGATTGAGTTTGGACGCATGCAGAATGTCGATAACAATGATCCAAAGGCTGAGATAACACAAGGGTTATGTGTCTTGCAACAAACACAAATCAAGTCATTATAAGGATGACAAGTGTAGGGCTAAGATGAGCTCTCACACCCGAGTTTTAAAATAATTACACACGCACCCTAAAGTCTCAAGATCTTTCGGATCCTACCCAATCCAACTTTCAGGTATAAAAAAGTAATAGCAGTAATTACAGAATGAGCCCATAAGTTTTATAAACCAAATTTTAATTCCCAAAAAAATTATTAAAATCAATTTAAATGGGATTAAACACACACAACTCACACACAATCAAATAATACACTATATGAACAATGTATGCAACCCTAGTGTGTGTAAATAAACATTATACCTTCAAATGAATCAAGTGTGGCTTAAGAAGAAGATTCTGAGGCTCTTTGGTATGTAGGGAATGCGACTCTAATTTTGTCACAATTTTCAAACTAGATGAGCATTTATACAATGTAGACTCAAGTGAGTCTAGTGTATAAGGTGCTTCAATCTCCCCCTTTGGAGAAATGAGACAAAATCTCCTTTGAGTCATCTAGGACTCGTAGGGCTACAAAGAAAAAAGGAAAAACCTATTCCTATACAAAAGTACTATCTACCCATTTCCCAGAAACAGAAAATTACATAACTTAACTAATTACAAGACAATACCCTAATAACATCTGTTGAATACTACTGTATAGATTCCTGCAAAAAATCACTAAGATGAAGCTTATTAGAAATAAGTAAAAAAAAATGAACTCATAAGACTCAAATTTCTCCCCCATTTTGTCTCAAATGGACAAAGGGAAAAATACTTAAGTCATAGGAGTTTATTCAGTACACACCATTCCTATCGATTTTCACAAAGCAAGAAATCTATTATAATCCAAAGGTTTGGTAAACATATATGTGAGTTTCAAATTAGTAGGAAGATAATTGATTTCTAATTCCTTAGTCTCAACTAATTCGCGTATAAAATGATGTCTAATTTTTATATGTTTAGTTCACGAGTGTTGAAAAGGATTTTTAGAGATATTGATCGCGCTTTGATTATCACAATAGAGATGTAGTTGATTTTCTTGAATACCATAATCATTTAGCATTTGCTTAAACCAAAGTAATTGAGCACATAAACTACCAGCGACTATGTATTCAGATTCTGCTCTGGACAACGAAGTGCAATTTTGTTTCTTACTACTCCATCCTACAAGATTGGTACCAATATAGTAACACGCTCCTGATATGATCTTACTAACATCAGTACACCCTACCCAATCGACATCAGTGTATCCTATTATAGTACTAGGAGTATCATTGGTGTGCCAAAGTCCTAAATTTAGAGTGCCTTTTATGTATTTAATGATTCTTTTTACATAAACTAAGTGGCTCTCTTTAGGATTATTTTGATAACGGGCACACACACAAACTGCGTACATAATATTAGGACGTGAGGCAGTAAGGTATAGTAAGGTTCCTATCATACTACGATGCAGAGTAGGATCTATGGATTTTCCATTCTCTTCCTTCGATAGTTTAACCGTAGTACTCATGGTAGATTTAGCATCTTTTTCACTTTCAAGCCCGAATTTTTTTACAATCTCTAAAGCATATTTCGATTGCGACACAAATGAACCATCTAAATTCTGTTTGACTTGAATATCGAAGAAAAATTGTAACTCCCCCATAAGAGACATTTGAAATTCTCCATGCATAATTTCAGAAAAAGATTTGACTTCTGAAGGGGCAGTGGATCCAAAAATGATATCGTCGACATAGACTTGAGCTATAATGATATCATTGACAAAATGTTTGACAAAAAGGGTATGACCATTTCCGCCTCTCTTAAAACCTTTGTCTAAGAGAAAGTTGGAAATACGCTCATACCAGGCTCTTGGCGCTTGTTTACGACCATACAACACCTTTTTAAGACGATAAACATGATTTGGATATTGAGGGTCGATGAACCCTTTGGGTTGTTCAACATAGGTCTCTTAAGTCAAGATTCCATTAAAAAAGCAGATTTGAGATCCATTTGGTAAAGCATAAAATGCAAGTAACAACCTATTGCAAAAAGAAGACGAACAGATTCTAACACAGTAACAGGGGAAAAAGTCTAATTAAAATCTATTCCTGCAATTTGAGAGTATCCTTGAGCAACCAATCTAGATTTGTTTCTAATGATTATCCCACTTTCATCAGAAATATCCAATGTGTGCCAATAACCTTTTTATGATCAGGCCTTGGTACAAGATACCAAACATCATGAATGACAAATTAAATAAGTTCTTCCTGCATGGAAGAAATCCAATGAGGGTCATTGAATGCCTCATTTACATTCTTTGGTTCCACAAGGGAAGAAAAACATGCATAATGAACATAGTTTCTTAATTTAGATCTTGTACGTACATGCTCACTAGGGTTACCAATAACGTTATCTATGGGATGATCTTTACAAACCAAGTTAGGTATTGCAGGTGTCTCAATTGGTAAAGAATCATCTATTTCTGGAGAGTCATTTTCTAAAACATTTTCAGACTCTTCCACAATAGTTGGTTCTCCAGTCTTACTCTCAACAGTAGTATCACTTATAATAACGTTTATGGATTCCAATAAGGTTTTTGTGCAAAGATTATAGACATGGTATACTTTAATATCATGAGAATATCCTAGAAAGATATCTTTATCTCTACGAGTCTCAAATTTGGATAAGTGTTCTCTGTATTTGTAGACATAACACGTACTACCAAAGGTTCTAAGGTATTTAAGATTGTTTTTTTTCCCATACCATAGTTCATAAGGAGTTTGTTTGGAATTCTTCCTAAGATAGACCCTATTGATAATGTGACAAGCAGTACGAATAGATTATACCCAGAAATATTTAGGTAAACACTTGGCATGAATCATAACACGTGCCATCTCTTGAAGGGTATGATTCTTTCGCTCAGGAATTCCATTTTGTTGAGGTGTCTTAGGAGCACTAAACTCATGTTTGTAACCATTATAGTCACAATACTCTATAATACCAGTATCTATGAATTCTCCATCTCTATTACTACGGATTCTATTTACTTGAGTGTCCTTCTCATTTTCAATCCGAAGTATAATTTTCAAAAAGGTATGGAAAGTGTCAGACTTTTGTTTTAAGAGGGCCACCCAAGTAAATCTTGTGAATTCATCAACCATAATAAGAATGAAACTATGTCCACAGAGACTAACAGTTCGAGAAGGACCCATTAGGTCCATATGGATGAGCTCCAAGGGTTTAGAAGTAAGGATATCTTTAACTTTCTTATGAGGTGCCTTAATAATCTTTCTTTCCTGACAAGGTCCACAGATAATGTTAGAAATAGGTTTGATCTTGTAACAACCCGCATAATTTTGGGCTATTTTAATTAATTTCTGGAAAATGGAGGAAAATAATGTTTTTGATAAAATTATTTTTATTGCTCAAATAAGTTGGTTATTATTTTTTAAAGGCGAGAATTTCAAACTTTTTCGAAAACGGAGTTAAAACGGATTTTAAAATGATTTTAACTCTTAGAGTTGTTTTGACTTCCAACTCTTCATTTCTTTGCATTATAAAAGGAAGTCATGGGCAAGGCTTTTAACCTACTTTTGGCACAAATTTTGGTAGCAAATATATTTTATATTCCTCTTCTTTTTATATACACGTTGGCCCTTGAGATTTGTGAGATCCAACCTTAGATTATAGGTGTTCTTGGGGCTATTTTGTTGGAGGTTCTTGGAGGAGCTTTTGTAGATCTTTTGAGTTGATCTTGATGAAGTGATCGTTGGTTTCTCATCATGGTTTGAGGTATGGGGTTTTACACAATACGCTCCTTAAATCTCGCGAGTGTCATTCTCTTTGAATTCTTGTTTAATTGAACTCATATTTGAATTGATAAATTCATTGAAATCTGGAAAATAATTGTTGAAATTATTTTGATTCATGTGGTATCATTATATTATTGATGAGCACGTTGTCATGAGATTTTAATATGGCACGGATAATGGGCACCCTCCAAAATTCCTGTTTCCCGGGCTATGGCTTGATAAAGTATATACGGATGTGGTGAGGCCTGGTGACCCGGTTAAAGTGTTGTTGAGAAATTATATTGATAAATGCTTTGAGATTTGCATTTTGATTTGAATATTCGTACTCATGTTGTTATGTTTTATTCGTTGCTAATCCGTATTTGTTGAGCATAATTCCTGTCGTATTGTATACTTCTCCATATTTTCTTTTAGTGGCAGGTTAGCGTGGATTTGGGCGCTATGGATTATTGGAGATTGATTTTATCTTGGATATTTTGGGAAGAATTTTTAATACATTTGAGAAGACTTGTATTTTTTTAATTTGATGTATAGAGCATTGGGATTTATTTTATTTCGAGTTAGTTATTGTAATTTTAATTCCAGAGACTTGTTGTAATTGAAGAGATTGAGATTAGTGAATTTATATTATTGTGGGATTTAGATGCTCTATACCTTGTCACTTGTGGAATTGGATTTATTTTATCGCATTAGCACTCCGTTCACTCTCCCTGGGCGGGCGGGATGTTACAGATCTTTGGAATTCCTCTAACTATTTCTTGTGAAGATACTCTCCTAATATTATCGTAATTTATGTGACCCATCCTATTATGTCATATTTCATTGTCATCCTTTCTGGCAACATTATAGATTATAGTACTGTTCATGACAGTATACCAATTGTCAGGAGTGCTGAATCCTGTAATTATGCACTCACCTTTTTCATTTAAAATTTTGCAATTATTCTTTGAAACGGTGGCAGTATGATTTGAGTCATAAAATTGCGAGATACTAAGTAGATTAGCCTCAAGACCTTTTAATAGAAGAACATTTAAAGTATATGTAATCCTTCTTCTTGAAGTGTTCCTTTACCAATGATTTGAGATGATACACCATCACCGAAAATAACTTTTCCTCCAGTAAAGCTGGTTTTGTATCATCCCCAGTCATATGTTTTGAACACCCAGAGTCTAGATACCAACCAGAAGAGGTGTGTTCAGCTTTTAAAGCAGTAATCACAATGTTACACTTCATCTGGGGTAATAGGTCATCTTTTCTAATCCAAATAACTCTTGTTTTTATTTTCCGCATATTTGCTCTCATTTGATAAAATTTACGAGCATTAGAGTTTTGTTGAAAAATGTTTTGCGCATGAGTTTGAATTTTATGGAAAATATGAGCATTTGGTTTAGGAAAGTTCTTGTTGTCCTTCTTGGAAATTATCTTTTAGGTTTGGTATTTCTCTTTCTATAGTTAGAGTTTTTGTCTTGTTGTTTAGGCAGGACATAATTGTTACGGCTTCTCCTAGAGTAGTTAAAGTTCTGGTACAGAGGAGTATTATAGATGGGTTTTACTAAATGTCTAGAGTAGCAACCTTCAAAAGAATGACCGTATATATAACAGTAAGAGCAATATAGATTTCTTGAAGAGGGTATCTCGTCAGGAAAGACTCTAAACATAGGTTTCATTGGATTTTGATGTTGAGCCTTATTCTTAGGGAGTACAATTTTAAAAGTAGAAACACTCTTCCTAATCGGGGGGGGGGGGGGGGGGGGGAGATGTATTTAGCCTTAGGTTGACTATCACACTTAGAGTAACTAGATTCCCCAATATCAAAATTTTGTTGTTTTTCATCAAACTCATCTTTTAGGGAATGAAAATCTGGGCATGTTTTTATAGGACTTTTGCCTCCTAACACAAACTTTATTGATTCAAAATTTTTAGTTTGTGTCTTTAAATTTGGGCAGAACGCTATTCCAGTTCGATTAATCAGAATTTGTTTTTGAGTCAACAACAAAATCATTAAAACCGTTGGAATTATTTTCAAACTTAGCAAATTTTTTGAAAACAGTTGCTGTCTTTTCTTTAGCTTGTTGCAATTCTAATAATGTCCCTTTATATTTTTCTCCAGAGTTTCATTTGTTTCAATCAAAATTTTCAATTTTTGATAAAAAATTTGGATTTCATTTTCATGACTTAGACATTGGGAAGTATACTCTTCATCATTAATTTTAACCAATAGACTAAGTCTTCTAGTTTATTAGTAAGATCTTTCACTATCTTCTCTAATCTAGAGCTTTTCTTGAGAGTTTTGGCATAAAGTGTGTGAACATCAGGGAGGTCTTCAGTGTCCGAGTCACTAAGTGTAGTGTGTGAAATGACCCCTAAGGATTCAATTCTTGAACGTACAAACACATTGACATCATCATTACCGCTTTCCCTTTGACTCACACACCCCGCTGTAGAACTAGCATTGTTCTCAGAAATTAAAGCATCTAAACCAGTAGCTGCATGATTCATAACACCGAAAGTAAAGCTATTATCATCATTCTCATACATAGGCACAAACATATCATCATTATATAATATCTTGGCAAAGAAAGACATGCAAGGATCAAAAGCATCAGATGACTCAGGTTCCTCATCTTCAGAATCACTTGAATCATCCCATGTGTTGCAAATGTTGGCCCTAGTATGTTTATTGGTCGTGTTCAATTTAACTCTGCAGCCTTGTGCTATATGACCCAATTTTCCACATCTAAAGCATTCAATATTCTTAAAGTCTTTGTTAGGTCTCGTGTGAATGTCCTTGTGATGATTGTCTTGACCTTTCTCATGAGGTTTGTGGTTAGACTGAGTTGGATAATTTGGTTTGCGTTGTCTGTTTGCCATTTTATTTCTAAATTTGATAGTTTTCTTGAACTGTTTTGACATCAAGCCAATTTGATTATCCAAACTATCTATATCACATTCTTCATCAAAGTCATTATTGGGAATACTAAGCTAAGGTTTCATCAGCTTAGAGGAAAAACTCAAATTGGAACTAGTTTGTTTCCTATGGGACTGAGTCACTTGTTTCTTAAATTCTAATTCCATTTCAACAGTTCACAGTTTACTACTGAGTAATTCAGGAGTGAGATTTTGATCACTCATTTCCTCAATAGAGTATCTTTGGTTATAAAATTTATATGGTAATGACCTTAGAATTTTACCGACAATTTAATGTCTATCATAAGCTATCCCATTAGCATGCAATTTGGTCACAATGTCAGTCAAAATCATGTAAAATCATCAAAACATTGAGAGTCTGATATAATTAAAGAGTTATACTGCTGGACAAGCATCCGTGTTTTAGCAGCCTTAAGTCTAGTGTCACCTTCATGTGCAGTAATCAGTGTATCCCAAGCTTCCTTAGAAGTGTCACAAGATGAGATCCTTTTGAACTCATGTTCATTTATAGATATAAAAATGGCATTATTTCCTTTGTCATTGTTTCGAGAAACTTGCTTCTCTTCTTGAGTCCATTCACTTAATACTTTCTTAATCCTCTCAATACTTCCTGCAGTGGATGGTTTTGTAGGATAAGTATATCCATTTTTAATAATATCCTAGACATCATCTCCTAAGGTTCCTTGTATGAAAGAAACCATCCTTACTTTCTAGTAAGGAAAGTTGTTTCCATCAAAGAGAGGAGGTCTGGTCAAGTTACCAAATCTTTCATTTTTCTCGTCATTGTTTGATTTTAAGAAAACAATTTCAGAAACACAAGATCTTTAAAGAAAATTGCCAAATCTCTGATACCAATTGTAAAATCTGTTACTTAGGCCGTTTAATACAAGTTTAAACTATTGAAGTAACTCCGAACTGTTTTTGGAAGAAACTCTTTTCTTTAAATCAAAACTTGTTAATCACAAGATTTGTTTAATAAAACATGCACGAGATTCATTCAAGATTATGTAACAAGTTTTGAAAAAAACAACTAAAAGGTTTAAATCAACACACCAGCAAGAATGAGATGTGGAGATGTAGTGTAGAAAGATTAAGGACAAGGCGTTTTTAACATGGTAAAACCTCACCCAATTGAGGAAACATCCACGGTAACTTCTAAGTCACAAAACAAAAATCCACTAAAGCAAAATATACAATTTACAAACTATTTAACACACATGAACACAAAACATTCCTATACAAGTTCAGAATATTTACCCGCTGGTTTGATTCTAACTTCTCTGTAGGTCTGATGTTGATGTTGCTTTCTCAGTTTGCTAAGTTCTCCACTTTGTTCCAGTCTTTATGTCAACTCTTGTAGATTCAGGATCTTATAGCCAACACTAAGTCTAACAATTTGCATTTTTGGGTCATGTTCTCCAACTTGGAAACCCGTGACTGCATGGCCAGTCACTACGTGCTACGTTGGTCTCGTTGGAGGTGTCTGTACCTCTTGTGGGAGAGTTTTGGGGTTGTTTTGATTTTTCACCCTTCAACGACATGTTTTCAAGACTAAGTCTATCTATTTACAATTTTTCATCATATTCTCAAATCGGGCTTTCTGTGACTACGCAATTAGTTGGTACATATTACGGTTGTCCCATGGGAGGTATCCTCAGCTCTTTCATGGGTGTTTGGGGTGTTATTTTGCATTTTCTCTCTTCAACAACTTTTTTTTAATCCTAAGTCTAAATATTGACAATTTTTCGTCATGTTCTCAAATCGGGCATCCCATGAATAGGCGGTCAGTTTCTACGTCTTATGTTGTTCTCGTGAGAGGTATATGTGCCTCTTAGGGGATGTTAGGAGTTTTTTTAGCGTTTCACCCTTTAAAAGTAACTTGTACATCCTAAGTGAAACTATTGGTAATTTTTGGTCATGTTCTCAAATCGATAATCCCCATGATTACACGATTAGTTTCTACATGTTACATTAATTCGGCGGTAGGTGTCCCTGCCTCTTGCGGGGGCGTTTGGGGGCTATTTTGTGTTTCTACCTTCAACGGCATGTTTTCACGCCTAAGTATAAATATTTGCAATTCTTTATCATGTGGCACCCCGCCTAATAAAATATCGGGCGATCACTCCTGTACCAAATTAAAACAGCAGTCGCATATGAATCATTCTTAGCATCACTGTCGAAAACAAAATTAATTACTAATAACCTATTAGGCTGGCGGCAAAATTTTATTTTACTAATCTTTTAAACATAATAAATCAATTAAAACTTTCACACGCTTTATATAAAAGAAATCGAAAAGAGATAAAATAACCGAACACTCGGTTCAAATATAATACAACCAAATCGAATTCCGCAATAAAAGCGATAAAAGAGTAAATAAATGCAGTGGGGTTTTGACCCGAGTATTTATACAATAGCTCCTATCTATATTAGAAGGATAGAAGCATCTAAAGAAAACCTGCATGCATCCATAGCTACTGCAGCTGACGTCTGACTCAAAGGATCATCATCTAGGTGTCCCTGTGTCTGAACACCTAAGTATATATATAGATATAAAAAAAGAGAGGAAAGGTAGATAAACGGGTCAGAGCCCGAGTTGTGAAAATATTTTGCAAGTTCATAAATGCTTTATTTTTAAAATATGTTTTATCTCATATTTAAATTGGTATCACACTCCCATGAGATACCCCTCACCTCTCTTCTAATAGTTCACGCCTAGCGCATCCCTCTAAACATCCAAGTCAAGCCATGCTACCTAACTAATTCGTCACCCCCAAACTCTAAAAATCCTAAGAAAACGAAGTACTAAGGGCTAAACTTCTCCCCAGTCTCAACACTACGCCATGTTCGTGCGTGGGGTGTCTCGCAAAGCGAAATCCAAACAAGGAATCCCCCTGATACACTACTGCTTGGCAAGGTCGATCGTCGAGATCCATTAAACCCTCAGTAATCAACTTCAATATATCCACCCATATATACACATATCCATAACCTACTCATTTATAATACGAATCACAATTTAAGTCTGGATACAATCTCCTGGAATGAGAATTTAGTCTTTATTGCTTTTATCTCTTTACTCTAGTTAGAGATATATAATATCTTGTTCTCATGCACAAGTAATATACTATAAACACCAGTATAATAATAACCATCCCAACGAGCTATAACTCGAGGATGCGGTCCCTCAATGCTATCATCTTCCAGGGAATCACTCACATACCATCCTGGGGACCAGCGATCGGACTCAATATCATCGACATCGCGGTAAAAAATCACAACGTCTGGGAAGCGGTTATAGTTCCTCCCCAGAAATGAGACAAAATATACCCATCATGTCTCACCCCAAATAAAAATCACACAATATCACAATGGACACTATGACCTGGGGACTATACGATCCCTGCTCCTCAAGTCAGGGGCCTCACCCACATTGCGCAACTTCCCATGATAGCATTAGAGGGTGTATGCTTCACATAAATATATATACCATCAACACATACATATATATATACATTTTCGTTCTCATACGTATTCTCTCTCTTAAATATAACTCACACCTTAATCACTATTTAAGGACTTGTACATAAACCCTAATGTATCAATTCGTACTAATTAGAAAAGTGTACCATTGACTTATCTTAATTCTCATAAGTATCGCACCACCTATAATGACCGTCGTCAATAGACGTGTCGGGCAGCCGCTAAATCCTCTTTATCCTAAATCCCAATTTCATCCTATTAGCCTTGTAGGATTTTCTCACACACAATTTGACACATAGTTACATTCTCTACGTGCTTAATTCTATACGTATAGTCCCCCCACCGAAATATCAACTCGAGTGTTACTCGCCCTAAACACCTTTAAATAAATAAGTCATGGATTTCATTTTCCATGAACCCAAGGTCTACATTTCACTTAAATAATAATTTATAGGTACTCAATCTATTTTAGGAACCCTACACCTTTATTTTCTTAATTCATGTATTTTCCTCAAAAATATAATTTTTAGTGCCACACCAATTTAGCACCCTCCTAGCCGCTATAATTTCCCTCAATTGGTTAAATATATCTTCCTTAGTTAGGCATTTATTTCCTCAAATAAATAATCTAGAATCAATTTAAAATTGTAATTCATCCCATATAATTAACCCTAGGCAAAGTTGCCAAAAATTCTGAAGGATCCATTGATTGACCTTTGGCCATCGATCGATCGATCGCTTCGGACAGATTCTTCTCCGAGAAGCTGTTTCAGCCATTAAAGCTTCCCCCATGCTTTTATCTCCTCTCCCAACATCCTCCAACATCAATCAACAACATATACACCTATAAAAATGGTTCTAAACATCCTAGAACCCATAACCAACAATTTATTTCAATAAATTCCTACGTTTTTTGAATAGTCGATTATTCGGGGTTTACTTGTTTAACTTTCGAAAACCTGTTTTGATTCACAAAAACCAATACCGAAAATCTTTGTGGTTTATCAATACCAACTACGATATGAGATTTATGCTTAAAATAAAGAAAGCAAGTAAACACTTGCCTCGTGGATAAAATCCGACGATCTTGAGTCGAATCTTGCGGAGTTTGGCCGAAACCTTCCTTTTCTTCCTCTTTTCTCTCCTCCTTTCCTCTCCTCTTTCTTTTCTCTCTTTTTCCTTTCTTGTTTCCCCCTCCCATGCCTTATATAGGGAGAAATAAGGGTTTATCTCTTTAAACCCAAAAATAACTCGTTTACTCAATTACGAGTTCCTTTTAATCAAAAAATTCTTGAAACTCAATTACGACCCCCGAATACTCTATTCTGACTATCTCGGCCGTTTGAGACTAACTACGCACTCAACATGTCCATCTGAGGTACTTGACCGCAAATCACTAATTTAACCCAATACATCTCAATGCGGGTTTTCTAATTAAAATATTGTCCTCTATTGATTTACTCAATTGTGACCTGTAATAAAATAATTCTTCTGATCTACTTATTCCCAAAAGTAGTTATAACATGCATCGAAAATCATCTAACACTCATAAACTCCAAAAATTATTATTATTCTGAGAAATTCCTCAAATTTCTAAATTACACCCATTTGTGAAATTTAATTATCTCTAAAAATGCGGGGTGTTACCTACTCCCCCCTTACAACGGAATTTCGCCCTCGAAATTTGGATATGACCTGCTCCATCAACCTAGTATCACTAATTACACCTCAACCATAAACTCGTTTGGTACCAACCTATCGCAAGGTTTATACTATAATGCACTAGCTTACAAAATCCCTATGTGCTACACCACTACCTCACCGTAAGGTGACTCTAATAACGTCACCTCGCACCCATCATTTCTAGTGACATCTATAGTGAAAACGAGCCTATAGCCACCGTTATAACGTCTAAATATCACCAGAGAATCACGATTATAAACTTCCGCTCATCTACACCAGGATATCTAATTCTCCTAAAAAGGAAATCACTCTAACGCTTAACTATTCGCGCCATCTGATTGCTCATCTTAGGTGTTCCAACGCTCATTTTTGCCTATATCTCACGACGTTCCTTTCGACCCAAACCAATTCCACTTATACTGCCTCACAGCATAATCTTCATCTCTATACACTACGCCCCTCCTATTTCAAGAGATATATAAAACCAACTCACTAAGGTTCCCATACACCCTTCTAACCCGTCCTTCTTTGCACAACAATCACAAATGTCCGACACGTACATACTCTTTAAACAATAGGCCTTATTTCCTCGACGTAATACTCCTACATGGGTCTTCCCAACCCGCGAAATTCAATTCTTCTCAAGGTTAATCAACTAATATTCTTGTGGTTTACTTCCCACAATCTTCCTATATCGGCGCCACTAACTCTATTGAACTTACTCCCTAATAATCTTACGATCTATGCATTATCCTACCCACTCGAAACAAGTATAATCCTAAGTATATACCTAGTGCCCAAGGCCTCTCTCAACTTCCTACATTTGTTTGATTTCATGCGTGGGACGTCTCGCAAAGAGAAATCCAAACAAGGAACCCTCCCATTACACTACTTCCTCGTATTATCAGTCATTCAGATATAACATCCTGAGGCACACCAGCGGTACATCCTAAATCTTATCTTGTTATCCTACTGACGTACTTCTACCACTCTAACCTTTCACCTTGGAGAAAAGGAAAATATAATTAATCAAGGTGCCTACTCCCTTCAAACCTATTGTGAACATCACACCCAAAACATACTTCCTCCAAAATTTGCCTCTTCATTAAGGCCTGGCTATAAGCTTCAAATCAATTTCTCTAACTCCTGCCTCACCCACCTACTTTCATTGAGAGGACCACTTTAGTGCTTCTCCATAGAACTTATATTTCCATAAGCATACCATCATCACGCGACCCTCAGTCTATAGTGTTTCATCCACACTATATGACTTATTGATAAAACCAACATCCTTGCATCCTATAAAATCTCTCCACTCCCGACGTCGTTAAGGTTCATGCATGGAGCGTCTCACAAAGTGAAATCCAAACAAGGAACCCCTCCAAGACACTACTACTTAACTTTGTCAGTTGTGGAGGTCCATTAACTTCAAATATGCAATCGGGATAACCCTATCCCCTCTTTCGACAGAATGGGGTTTGAAATCCTATCTTTGTGCAGGAGCTACACCACTAAGCGCTCACAATTACACTAACTCCTTGCGCAACCAATAATGAGCTTAAACTCACAGCTCAATAACCCTGCATACCTTAAATCATATCTATAAGGTCAACACGCACTCGTATCATGATAAAGAAACATCTTCTCACCGAAGTTTCACCTACCCATAATAACAAAGGCGAACTCAACCTGTATCCAGGTGAGGTATCGCAACAACAACCTAATCCACCCTGGAATAGCGGACTTGATAGTCTTGCCATCATTAGCCTGCTATCGCTCTGAACAACGAATATCATACAATACTCAAAATACCAACACCCGCACTTCATAGCGAATGAAAGGAAATAGATCCCCGTTGTCGCGAAAAAACACATAAACTTATACTACATAATGTTATCGATACTATTTGTAAACTTGTATCACACACGAATTTGGAGCTAATAAAATACGGTGACTCAATCTTGTCACACGGAACATACCTCCTTCAATTGAGGTGAAACTCATAACAACAACTTCGCCTATTACCCTGGCTACTCCAAAAGGTTTTCGGACATGGTACACTCACCTAACTGAAACAAAAAAATACTTTAATCAATGCCCCATCTAGGCACCCTGCTCGTGCCCCTAAACATCCACTGGTCAATGACTAACCGTATGGTTCTATACTCCACATTACAACATTCCCCATCTCGGGTCTCCCTGACCCTTTTAAGGTTATTAGTATCTTGGACTCCATAGCCGTGATCCTGACAATCACTTTACTAGTTCCTCTTAACTTCTTCATAAAAAGGAAACTCCACCACCGGCCTCAACAACCTTATTTCAACGAATTCCCCGGGTGGATGTCCACCAATGGGGTCCTCGAACACACACATTCTCCATAAGTGTTAGCAACACTTCTCTAGTGAGCTTATCATTCCTCGAAAGAACTCTCTCTTAATTGTACTTACCTTGATTCAGTACAAAGTTCACTTATCCATAACTTTCTTTATTCATTGTCGGCCTCTAACTGATCCTTACGTGAATAATTTAAAACTTCATTCTTTTCATTTCGGGTAAATCATTGGGTCTCACGGTTAAAAACTATCCGTAAGATCCCTTTAGGTGCAAAACATCCTGATCCCCCGAATATGGTTATCATTATTCCCACCATTTCAATATTGCTCCCACGAGTGAAAAATTTTCCTCAAATTTTCACATTTGGTTATTACCACACCCTTCTTTAAGCCAAAGCTTCTAAGCATTTAACTTCCGCTGAATCACATTGCATTCCCTGCGTATAACTTAAACTTCACCGTATGGTCCTTATCAAGACCTTTCGACCCTTTTTCCCAATTTACTTCATTGGGTAATTCAAGCTTAGCACCCCTCTCTCCTATAACGGCGCGTGGATAATTATAACTACAATACCTTAGTAGTCATTACAACCTTACTTTACCAATGCCACAAGGAGAGTGACCTCTACTACGGTCCTAGTCTCTAACTTCAACTAATCCCTCCAATTAAGTCTTTCCTTCTACTACCCCTATAATGGCCTTCTGTGATCGTCCTTCATCGATCAACACACGAATCTCGAACGAGCATGCAAAAGATTACTATAATCTCACAATATCGCAAGAGAACGAAATCTTATAATAGGAATCAACAATCCAAATCATAAGGCTCTATAACTAATCGAGAGCAACGCTGAAAGCATAGTACGTCCTCACAGATTCCTAAGGACACTAGAAACTGATACTCTGATACCATATGTGACACCCCGCCTAATAAAATACCGGAAGATCACTCCTGTACCCAATTAAAATAGGAGTCGCTAATGGATCATTCTTAGCATCACTATCGAAAACAAAATTAATTATTAATAACCTATTAGGCTGACGTCAAAATTTTATTTAACTAATCTTTTAAACAAAATAAATCAATTAAAAGATTCACACAATTTATATAAAAGAAACCGAAAAGTGATAAAGTAATCGAACACTCGGTTCAAATATAATACAACCAAATCGAATTACGCAATAAAAGAGCTAAAAGAGTAAATAGATGAAGTGGGCGTTTGACCCGAGTATTTATACAGTAGCTCCTATCTAGATTATAAGGATAGAAGCATCTAAAGAAAACCTGCATGCATCCATAGCTGCTGCAGCTGACGTCTGACTCGAAAGGATCATCATCCAGGGGTCCCTGTGTCTGGACACCTAAGTATATATATAGATATACAAAAAGAGAGGAAAAGTAGATAAACGGGTCAGATCCCGAGTTGTGAAAATATTTTGCAAGTGCATAAATGCTTTATTTTTAAAATATGTTTTATCTCATATTTAAATTGGTATCTCACTCCCATGAGATACCCCTCACCTCTCTTCTAATAGTGCACACCTAGCGCATCCCTCTAAACATCCTAGTGAAGCTACGCTGCCTAACTAATTCGTCACCCCCAAACTCTAAAAATCCTAAGCAAACCAAGTACTAAGGGCTAAACTTCTCCTCAGTCTCAACACTACTCCATGTTCATGCATGGGGTGTCTCGCGAAGAGAAATCCAAACAAGGAACCCCCCGATACACTACTGCTTTGCAAGGTCGATCGTCGAGATCCATTAGACCCTCAGTACTCAACTTATATCTACACACCCATATATGCACATATACATAACCTACTCATTTATAATACGAATCACAATATAAGTCCAGATACAATCTCCCGGAATGAGAATTTAGTCTTTATTCCTTTCATCTATTTACTCTAGTTAGAGATATATAAAATCTTGTTCTCATGCAGAAGTAATATACTATACACAGCAGTATAATAATAACCATACCAACGAGCTATAACTCGAGGATGCGTCTCTCAATGCTATCATCTTCCAGGGCATCACTCACAGACCATCCTGGGGACCAGCGGTCGGACTCAATATCACTGACATCGAGGTCATAAAGCACAACGTCTGGAAAGCGGTCATAGTTCCTCCCCGGAAATGAGACGAAACATACCCACCAAGTCTCACCCCTAATAAAAATCGCACAATATCACAATGGACGCTATGACCTGGGGACTATACGCTCCCTGCTCCTCAAGCCAGGGACCTCACCCACATCGTGTAACTTCCCATGATAGCATTAGAGGGGGTATGCTTCACATAAATATATATACCATCCACATATAGATATATATACATTTTCGTATCATATTATATATATACTGTAATCACATAGTATATATATATATATATATATATATATATATATATATATATATATATATATATATATCTCTCTATTAAATATAACTCACACCTTAATCACTATTTAAGGACTTGTACATAAACGCTAATGTACTAATTCGTACTAATTAGACAAGTGTACCATTGACTTATCTTAATTCTCATAAGTATCGCACCACCTATAATGACCGTCGTCAATAGACGTGTCGGGCAGCGGCTAAATCCTCTTTAGCCTATATCCCAATTTCATCCTATTTGCCTTGTAGGATTTTCTCACACACAATTTGACACATAATTACATTCTCTACGTGCTTAATTCTATACGTACAATCCCCCCACCGAAATATCAACTCGAGTGTTTCTCGCCCTAAACAAACTTAAATAAATAAGTCATGGATTCCATTTTCCATGAACCCAAGGTCTACATTTCACTTAAATAATAATTTATAGGTCCCCAATCTATTTTAGGAACCCTACACCTTTATTTTATTAATACATTTATTTTCCTCAAAATATAATATTTAGTGCCACACCAATTTAGCACCCTTCTAGCCGCTATAAATTCCCTCAAATGGATAAATATATCTTCCTTAGTTAAGCATTTATTTCCTCAAATAAATAATCTAGAATCAATTTAAAATTGGAATTCATACCATATAATTAATCCTAGACAAAATTGACAAAAATCCTGAAGGATCGATCGATCGACCTTTAGCCATCGATTGATCGATCGCTTCCGGAAGATTCTTCTCCGAAAAGCTGTTTCTGCCATTAAAGCTTCCCCCAAGATTTTATCTCCTCTCCCAACATCCTTCAACCTCAATCAACAACATATACACCTATAAAAAGGGTTCTATACATCCTAGAACCCATAACCAACAATTTATTTCAATAAATTCCTAAGTTTCTTGCATTGGCAATTAGTCGGGGTTTACTCGTTTAACTTATGAAAAAACGTTTTGATTCACAAAAAACCATCCCGAAATCTTTGTGGTTTATCACTACCAACTACGATATGAGATTTATACTTCAAATAAAGAAAGCAGGTAAACACTTGCGTCGTGGATAAAATCTGACGATCCCAAGTCGAATCCCGCGAAGTTTGGCCGGAACCTCCCTTTTCTTCCTCTTTTCTCTCCTCCTTTCCTCTCCTCTTTAGTTTCTCTCTTTTTCCTTTCTTCTTTCCCCCTCCCATGCCTTATATAGGGAGAAATAAGGGTTTATCTCTTTAAACCCAAGAATGACTCGTTTACTCAATTACGAGTTCCTTTTAATCTAAAAATTCTCGAAACTCAATCACGACCCTCGGATACTCTATTCTGATTATCTCGTCCGTTCCGAGACTAATTGCGCACTCGAAATCTCCATCTGAGGTACTTGATCGCAAATCACTAATTTAATCCAATACATCTCAATGCGAGTTTTCCAATTAAAATATTGTCCTCTGTCGCTTTACTCAACTGCGACCTGTAATAAAATAATTCTTCTCATCTACTTATTCCCAAAAGTTGTTATAACATGCATCGGAAATCATCTTACACTCATAAACTCCAAAAATTATTATTCTGAGAAATTCCTCAAATTTCCAAATTACACCCATTTGTGAAATTTAATTATCTCTAAAAATGCAGGGTGTTACATATAGTTCACCACTTTACAATGATTAAAACTAAGCAAATACAAGCTCGTATACCCAGACTCACAATCAGTAAACCCAATAACACCCAGGTAATAGTGACTACAACACATACACTACACACTCAACACTAATACTAATGTATAAATAAAGGTTTCAGCAATACCAGTGTAGATGAAATAATTTGGCCAATACAAAACTGGTACACCAAGGTACAAACTAAATAACCCTACAATACTGAATCTTACTAAACAACCTGGGTAGTGAAAGAATGAGACACGCACACTACATACTCAAACTCGAGACCCCGTGTAGATGTACATAAACATATAAGAAATATAATAAGATGATATTTAATTAATCGGTACTAAAAGAATGATTAAGTATTGAGTCACAATACACAAACCAGGTATTTCTTAATATTTAATATTAGAGTAAAGATTAATCCTAAAACAATTTAGTTGGTGCAAATGACCATAAAAAATATAGAAGATAAAATCCCAACAATTGTGTCGCACAACTAAAATAAAAATTAACTTAACACCAAATAGAATATGAATCAATTTAAATAGGTGTTATGTTAAAATATCAAGTCCAAGAAACATGAGCAAAAGATAAAGCGTGTAGCACTTGGCTCATATAAATTAGGACTGAATAAAAATTAAATGAATAAAATATATGATTTAAAGTCCACACACTAATTAAGCCCAACTAAATAAACAGAACACACAAAAGTCCAACTTAGAGGATATAACTAGTTAGAGGCAAAAATCAGATTAAGTTTAATCCCAAAATAATTAAATTAAATTAGATTTAAAGTAAAAGTTATTTTAATAAAAAAACATGTGACAAAAAAAAAAAACTTAAGTTTAAGTTTTTAAGTTTTAAAATGTTAAGTTTATTTTAATGTGTGCACACACACACACACACACACACACTAAAATGGGTGTAAATAAAATCTCAACCCCAAACACCCAAAATTAAACTTAGATCTAAATAGTTCCAATTTCAGTCCAAATATTAAGTCCCAAAAAAATATCTCAGCTCAAGCAGATTGGACACTTACGACAAAACAAATTTCTTGGTTACACGAAGAAATAATCCTCAATATATGTATCCAGATAAAACACACAAATGAACGTCTAGACTAAAGCCAGCTTATGTTAATCTGTAACGAACCACAAAAAAATTCAGATATAAACCATGCAACCCAATAAAAATTTATATTTCAGTTTAAAAAAAATTATGTTCGTTCTATTAAAACGAGTCCAAACCAGCCAAAAAAATGGATCTAAACTGCCTACATAAATAGTGTAAAAATCCGGACCCATGCAGAAAATAAAAATCAATTTAATATTTTAAAGAAGAACCCAACAATCAAATCTAGACAGCAAATACAACGTATATATACATATATAGAGTGTGTACTAGCAGTATATGTATGTATAGTATAGTATATATGTATATATATATATAGAGAGAGAGATACCCCAAAGAGATTTCGTCCAAATCAAAAAAAGAGGGCCAAAGAAAATCCTTGATAGCCGAGACGAAATCAAATGAACACCACCGGGCAGAGTAAGTACCACCGGCAAAAAAAAGGTCACAAAAAAACGAGTATCATTGGAAAACCTTAAAACCACGAATATCTGTGTTCAAACTTGTACTAGAAAAATGAGCCAACATCCGATCTGAACTCGGATCCCAAAAAAATGAAGTAGTTACTTGGATCAACTCAAACAGCAAAAAAAAAATGCCAAGACCGGAGAAATATCAATTTAAAAACTAACCACCGAAATTCTTCTTCAAATCGGGAACACTACCACTAGTAAAATGACTCACTAGGAAGCCCCCTGTTCAAACCACCCGGTCGTCTTTAAACAAAAAAACAATGCCTCAAACATTACACCATAAGTGAAGCCCTCAAATTCTCAAGAAATGTAAAACAATTTGTGATGTTTAAAGTATATAAAGGAAATAGGTTGGACTCTTAAAAAATTATTCAAGATACGTGGGTTTGTAAAGAGAGAAGAGAGAAAAATGTTGGCGGCAAAAAATGATCTCAAACCCTAAAAAAACAAATGCCCCAATCGTAAGGTATATAAGGGAAACCAATCATCGCATGGTTTGTAAATAAATACACCATACAAACAGGGGTAAAGAAGTCAAAGCAGAGGAGACACAAGGACTTAACATACACGCTAGGGGTAAAGAAGTCAAAGCAGGGGAGACACAAGGACTTAGATCTCGAAAAGAGAGACCCACACAGACCTTGAGCAAGCACCCAAAAGCCAGCAAACCAAACAAATCGGTAACAACCCAAATAGACACCATGAACACATAAATGCTACCGTTTTAATGTTGTGTCCAAAATGGTAATTAAACAAATATTTTGTTTAAGGAATTTAATATTGAGACACTTTTTTTTAAATCTAGAAAATAGATAAACATACTTAAAAAAAACTGGAAATAAATTATAGCAAAAAGATATATTCTGCAAATATTAAAAAATATTTTATACAACAAGTCAAATCAAATTTAGACTTTCGACATAAAATAAAATACTAAAGCATATTAAATACATAACTAAAAATATAAAAATATTTAATTTAAATAACTCACACCAAAAAAAATATTTTATATATTAAGTCAATATAGGAAAATATGATTTAAGGTATAAAAATAAATTTTAATAATAATAAAAAAATGCAGGAGAAAAGTAGGAGCATCTAAAAAATTGTTTGTCTCATAATTGAGCCAAAACATGAAGAATGAGATTTTCACCAGTGATTATTTCAGTCAATTTCTACGGGTTACGTCGGTCCCGTGGGAGGTGACCGCACCTCTTGCAAGGGCGTTTGGGATCTATTTTGCATTTTCACCCTTCAACAACTTATTTTTAAGCCTAAGTCTAAATATTGATAATTTTTAGTCATGTTCACAAATCGCACATCCCTTGAACACGCGATCAGTTTCAACGTGTTACGTTGGTCTCGTGAGAGGTGTCTGTGACTCTTGGGGGTGTTTGGAGTTTTTTTCAGCTTTTCACCCTTCAACAATAACTTTTAAAGCCTAAGTGAAACTATTTGTAATTTTTGGTGATGTTCTCAAACCAAGCATCCCCATGATTACACGAATAGTTGCTACGTGTTACATTGGTTCCGCAAGATGTGTTCGTATCTCTTATGGAGGCATTTGGGATCTGTTTTGTGTTTCACCCTTCAACGGCATGTTTTCAAGGCTAAGTCAAAATATTTATAATTTTTTATCATGTCATCAAATCGGTTATCCCCGGCCTACACGATCCGTTACTGCCTTTTACGTTAGTCCCATGGGAGGTATCCTTGCTTCTGGGGGGGGGGGGGGGGGCGTTAGGGTGATGTGTTGTGTTTTCACTATTCAACAGATATTTTTCAAGCCTAAATCTAAATATTTGAAATTTTTGGTCATTTTCTCAAACCGGGTGTCCAATGACTACTAAGTGTGTTGCGACATTTTACGCTGGTCCCGTGGTCGGTGTCTGTGCCTTTTGCGGCGGCGTTTGGGGATTGTTTTGCATTTTGACCCTTCAACAACATGTTTTTAAGACTAAATAAAACTATTTGCAATATTTGGTCAAGTTCTCAAACCTGGCATCCCGTGACTATTCGGTCACTTGTTAGGTGTTACATTGGTCCCATGGGAGGTGTTCGTGCCCTTTGTAGTAGTGTTTGGGGTATGTTTTGTGTTTTCACCCTTTAAAGGCATGTTTTCAAGCGTAAGTCTAAATATTTCCAATTTTCTGATCATGTTCTGAAATTGGTCGTTCCATGACTACGATGTAAGTTACTACGTGTTAAGTTGGTCACATGGGAGGTGTCTATGACTCTTGTGGCGGCGTTTTGGGGCTACTTTTCATTTTACCCTCAACAATATGTTTTTAAGCCTAAGTGAAACTATTAGTAATTTTTGGTCATGTTCTCAAACTGGTGATCCTGTGACTACCCGATCAGTTGCTACTTGTTACATTGTTCCCGTGGGAGGTGTCCATGCATCTTGTAGGGGTGTTTCGTGGGCTATTTTCCATTCTTACCCTTCAACGATATGTTTTAAAGACAAAGTATAACTATTTGAAATTTTTGGCCATGTTATCCAAACGGGTATCGCGTGACTACATGATCAGTTACTATGTGTCGCCTTGGTCCCGTTGGAGGTGTTCATGCCTCTTACGGGGGCATTTGGGGAATAATTTGCATTTTCCCCCTTCAAATTTTTTTTTCAATCCTAAGTGTAACTATTTCCAATTTTGATCATGTTCTCAAACTGGGCATTCTGTGACTATGCTGTTAGTTTTTACATTTTACAATGCTCTCATGGGAGGTGTCCGAGCCTCTTAAGGGCGTTCGGGGGTTGTTTTGCGTTTTCACCTTTCAACTACATGTTTTCAAGCCTAAGTCTTACGATTTGTATTTTTTGGTCATGTTCTCAAATCGGGAAATCCGTGACTACGCGATCAGTTGCTACATGTTACGTTGGTCTCCTAGGAGGTGTCCGTACCATTTGCAGTAGCGTTTGGTTGAGTTTTCACTCCTCAATAAAAACCTTTCAAGCCTAAGTCTATATATTTACAATTTTTGACCATGTTCTCAAGTCGGGTATCGCGTGACCATTCTGTGAGGTTCTTCGGGTTATGGTTGTTCCGTGGGAGGTGATCGCACCTCTTGTGAGGGCGTTTGGTGGTGGTTTTTCATTTTTTCCCTTCAACAACTTATTTTTAAGCCTAAGTCTAAATATTGACAATTTTTGGTCATGTTCTCAAACCGGGCATCCCATGAATACGCGATCAGTTTCTACGTGTTACGTTGGTATCATAAGAGGTGTCTGTGCCTATTAGGGAGTGTTTGGAGTTTTTTTAGCATTTCACCCTTCAACAACAACTTTTAAAGCCTAAGTGAATCTATTTGTAATTTTTGCTCATTTTTCTTAAACCGAGCATCCCCATGATTACACGATTAGTTGCTATGTGTTTCATTGGTCCTACGAGAGGTGTTCGTGCCTCTTGCGGGATTGTTTGGGGGCCGTTTTTTATTTCACCCTTCAAAGGCATGCTTTCAGGACTAACTCTAAATATTTGCAATTTTTTATCATGTTCTAAAACTGGGCATCCGATGCCTACGCATTTACTTTCTACCTTTTACGTTGGTCCCATGAGAGGTATCTGTGATTCTTAGGGGGCGTTAGGGGGATGTGTTGTGTTTTCACCGTTCAACGGATATTTTTCAAGCCTAAATCTAAATATTTGAAATTTTTGATCATTTTCTCAAACCGGGCATCCGGTGACTATGCACTCTGTGGCTAAGTGTTACATTGATCCCGTGGGAGGTGTGCGTGAATTTTGGGGAAATGTTTGGGGATTATTTTGCATTTTCACCCTTCAAGAGTATGTTTTTAAGGCTAAATCAAACTATTTGCAATTCTTATTCATGTTCTCAAACCTGGCATCTCGTGACTGCAATCAGTTTCTAGGTGTTACGTTGGTACCGTGGGAGGTGCCCGTGCCCTTTGCGGTGGTGTTTGGGGATGTTTTTTTTTCACCCTTCAATGGCATGTTTTTAGGCCTAAGTCTAAATATTTGTAATTTTTGGTCATGTTCTCAAACCGGGCATGCCATGACAACGCGGTAAGTTACTACGTGCTAAGTTGGTCACGTGGGAGGTGTTTATGACTCTTTCAGGGGCGTTTTGGGGATATTTTGAGTTTTACCATCAACTATATGTTTTTATGACTAAGTGAAACTATTTTTAATTTTTGGTCATGTTCTCAAACTCGGGCCTCTCGTGACTACGCGATCAGTTGCTACGTGTTACATTAGTACCGTGGGAGGTGTCTGTGCATCTTGTAAGGGTTTTTTGGGACTATTCTACATTTTCACCCTTTAACGATATGTTTAAAACCTAAGTCTAAGTATTTTTAATTTTTGGTCATGTTATCCAAACGGGCATCCGTGACTACACGGTCAGTTACTACGTGTTACCTTGGTCCAGTTGGAAGTGTTCATGCTACTTATAAGAGCATTTGGCGGATGTTTTTCATTTTCACCCGTAAAAAATTTTCTTTCAATCCTAAGTGTAACTATTTCCAATTTTGTTCATGTTCTAAAACTGAGCATTCTGTGACTATGCAGTCAGTTTTACATTTTACATTGGTCCCATGGGAGGTGTTGGAGCCTCTTGAGGGCGTTCGGGGGTTGTTTTTCATTTTCACCTTTCAACGGTATTTTTTCAAGCCTAAGTCTTATGATTTGCATTTTTTGGTCATGTTCTCAAACCGGACAGTCCGTGACTATGCGGAGCCTAAGTCTATATATTTGTAATTTTTTACTATGTTCTCAAATCGGGCATCACATGACTATTCAGTCAGGTTCTACGGGTTACGTTGGTCTCGGGGGAGGTGTATGCACATCTTACAAGGGCGTTTGGGTGCAATTTTGCCTTTTCACCCTTCAACAACTTATTTTGAAGCCTTAGTCTAAATATTGACAATTTTTGGTCATGTTCCCAAACCGGGCGTTCAATGAATACGTGTTCAATTTCTACATGTTACATTGGTCTTGTGGGCGGTGTTCGTGCCTTTTAGGGGATGTTTGGTGGTTGTTTAGAGTGTCACTCTTTGATAGCAAATTTTAAAGCCTAAGTCAAACTATATGTAATTTTTGGTCATGTTCTCAAACTAGTCATCCCATGAGTATACGATTAGTTGCTATATGTTTTATTGATCCCAAGGGAGGTGTCGGTGCCCATTTCGGGGGATTTGGGGGCTATTTTGTGTTTCACCCTTCAACATAATGTTTTCAAGCCTAAGTCTAAATATTTGCCAATTTTGGTAATGTTCTCAAACCGAGCATCTCGTGACTATGTAGTCTGTTACTACCTTTTATGTTAGTTGCGTGGGAGGTATTTATGATTCTTTTAGGGGGCGTTTGGTGGATGTTTTGAGTCTTCACCATTCAACGAATATTTTTCAATTGTAAGTCTAAATATTTTCAATTTTTGTTCATGTTCTCGAAAATTGGCGTCTAGTTACTACACGATCAGAGTCTACGTGTTATGCTAGTCACGTGGGAGGTGTTTGTGCCTCTTGAGGGTGCGTTTGTGGATTATTTTGCGTTTTAAAACATATTTTTAAGCTTAAATCAAAATATTAACAATTTTTGGTCATGTTCTCAAATCTTGCATCCCATGACTATGCGGCCAGTCGCTATGTGTTATGTTGGTCCCGTGGGGGGTGTTCGTGCCCCTTGCTGGGGCGTTTGGGGGGATCGTTTCTGTTTTCATCTTTTAACGGCTTTTTTTCAAGCCTAAGATTAAATATTTTTATTTTTTTGTCATGCTATCAAACCGGGCATCCCATGACTACGTGGTAAGTTTCTACGTCTTATGTTGGTCTCGTGGGAGGAGTCCGTGACTCTTACGGGGGCATTTGGGGGCTATTTTGCATTTAAACCTCAACAACATGTTTTTAAGCCTATGTGAAACTATTTTTAATTTTTGGACATGCTCTCAAACTGTGCATCCCGTGTCCGCACGATCAATTTCTACATGTTATATTTGTCCCGTGGGAGGTGTTTGTACCTCTTGCATGGGTGTTTGGGGTTAGTTTGCATTTTCATCCTTCAACGACATGTTTTTAAGCCTAAGTCAAACTATTTCTAATTTTTGGTCATGTTCTCCAAACGGTCATACCATGACTACACGGTCAGTTACTACGTTTACCTTCACCCCGTGGGAGGTGTTCATGCCTCTAACGGGGGCGTTGGGGTTATTTTGTATTTTAACTCCTCAAAAATTTGTTTTCAATTCATAGTGTAACGTTTTCCAATTATTGACCATGTTGTCAAGCTGGGCATCTCGTGACTACATGATTAGTTTCTATATTTTTCGTTGGTCCCATGGGTGATGTCCGTGCCACTTGAGGGCATTCAAGGGATGTTTTGCATTTTCACCTTTCAACGGAATGATTTCAAACCTAAGTCTGACAATTTGTATTTTTGTTCATGTTCTCAAATTGGACAAACCCTAACTATGCGATCATTTGCTATGTGTTACTTTAGTCCCTTGGGAGGTATCTTTACCTCTTATAGGGGCGTTTGTGTGCTATATTGAGTTTTCACCCTTCAACGACAGGTTGTTGATCCTAAGTCTATATATTTGCAATTTTTGACCATGTTCTTAAACTGAGCATCCCATTACTATTCAGTTAGTTGCGACGTGTTACTTTTTTTCCCCTGGGAGGTATTCGCACCTCTTGCAAGGGCATTTAGGGGCTGTTTTGCGTATTCACCCTTCAACAATATGTTTTCAAGCCTAAGTCTAAATATTAACAATATTTGGTCATGTTCTAAAGTCGGACGTCCCATAACTACGGGGTCAGTTTTTACGTGTTACGTTGGTATCATAGGAGGTGTTCGTGCCTCCTAGGGTTTTGGGGGTTGTTCAGCATTTCACCCATCAATAATATGTTTTAAAGCCTAAATCAAACTATTTGCAATTTTTGGTCATGTTCTCAAACCGGGCATCCCACGAGTGCGTGATCAGTTGTTGCATGTTACACTGGTCCCGTGGGAGGTGTCCGTGATTCTAACAGGGATGTTTGGGGTTGTTTTGTATTTTGAAACTTCAATGACATGTTTAGAAGCCAAGTCTAACTATTTAAAATTCTTGATCATGTTCTCAAAACGGGCATCCCATGACTATATGGTCAATTTTTACATATTACGTTGGCCTTATGGGAGGTATCCGTGCCTTTAGTTAGGGCGTCTGGCGGCTGTTTTGCATTTCCAACCTTCAACGACATGTTTTCATGCGTATGTCTACCTATTTGAATTTTTTTATCTTGTTCTCAAACTGGGAATCCCACGACTACACGATCAATTTCTATATTTTAGATTTGTCCTGAAGGAGGTGTCCTTACCTCTTGTGGGGGCACTTGCGGGTTGTTTTGTGTTTGCACATTACAATGATAAGTTTTCAAGCCTAAGTTTATCTCTTTGTAATTTTTTATCATGTTCTCAAACCGGGAATATTTTAATTGTGCAATGAGTTGCTATGTGTTAAGTTGTTCCCATTGGAGGTGTCCGTGCCTCTTGCGGTTGCGTTTGGGGGCTATTTGGCATTTTTCCCCACTCAACGACTTATTTTCAAGCCTAAGTGTATCTATTTGCAATTTCAGGTCATGTTTTCAAACCTAGCATCCAATGACTACGCAGTCTATTTTGATGTGTTAAGTTGGTCCCGTGGGAGGTGTTCTTGCCTATTGCGAGGGCATTTGGGGGGTTCTTTTGCATTTGTATGCTTTAAGGCCTGTTTTCAAGCCTAAGCCTAAGTATTTGCAATTTTTGGTCATGTTATCAAACTGGGTGTCCCATGACAATGCGGTGAGTTGTTACATGCTACGTTTCTCCCGTGAGAGCTGTTTGTGCCTCTTACGAGAGAGTTTGTGGGTTATTTTGTGTTTTCACCCTTCAACAACTTGTTTTCAATCCGAAGTCTTTTTGTTTTAAATTTTTGATCATATTCTAAAATCGGGAATTTCGTGACTATGCGATCAGTTGCTACATGCTACGTTGGTCTAGTGGTTGGTGTTTGTGCCTTTTGAAGGAGCATTTGGGTGATGTTTTGCATTTTCACCCTTCAACGACTTGTTTTGAAGTTTAAGTCTATATATTTTAAATTTTAGGTAATTTTTTTAAACCAGGCATCCTGTGAGTATGCATGCCGTTGCTATGTGTTACATTGGCCCATGGGAGTTGTTCCTGCCTCTTGAAGCAGCTTTAGGGGGATGTTTTATGTTTTCACCCTTCAAGAGCATATTTTCAATCCTAAGCCTATCTATTTGCAATTTTTGATCATGTTCTCAAATCGGGCATTTTGTGACTATGCGATCAGTGTGACACCCCGCCTAATAAAATGTCGGGTGATCAGTCCTATATCAAATTAAAACAGGAATCCCAGTTGGTTCATTCTTAACATCACTGTCGAAAACCGTTTTAAAACTTACTAACCACCTAGTATTCCCAAAAGTCGGTTCCAATTTTATCTTTGTACTTAGACAAAAACAATAACATGCGAAAATATACAATAAGAGCCACACACAACGACTGAATCCAAATCGATTAAATAAATAAATGAATGGACTACTTGCCGAATAAACCATCAGACAAAAAAAATAATCCAATAACAATCGTCCAACAACATAATAAATAAATCTAAAAACTACAACCGAAAAGTCTCAGCGACATGCCCTACGTAAACTGAAACTGATAGATGATTCCTACTCTAGGAAAGAATGAATGATGCATCTTATCCAAGCCCAAGCTAGCATCCACATATGCCGCAGCTCCGTGTCCCTGGAATAGAATATTAATCCTGTCGTCCCTGTGGCTGGACACCTAAAAGATTTTGAAAATAGTTTTATAGCTAGGGCTAGAACCCAAAACATTTTGAAAATATTTAGCAAGTGAATTAACTGCATTAATTAAAAAAATGCATGAATACGCTTCATATTTATGTTAGTGGCGCACTCTCTTAAGGACATACTTACCCCTCCACTAATGTGCACACCTAACGGTTTTCTTAACCCCACCTAGTTGTATTACCCCGTTCAACTAGTCCTGGTATAATCTCCCCTTGCCATACTACTCTAACCCGAGTATGATTATTCATGGGTTATAATTTATCTCACACGTTGACTTAATTAATTCCTTTAAAAAAATAATACCATATAATCGTGACACAAGTTATATAAAGTAAATAAATCCCACACTGTTTTATTACTTGCATATAATATTTAATACCATTATATACGTATCTTTACTAAAACTTCCACAAATATATCATCTGTATATCCATCCTTCTGAGTATACCCTCGCCGGATGATTTCCTCTAAAGTACTATCATACTAGGTATGCTCACTTAACCTAGTTACCCAAGTCGGAATCGCTCATCAACTTGGCTTAAAATATCAACGTAGTGGAGGCGGTCATATTCCTTACCTGAAAGTGAGATAAGCACCTCACCCATATACCGAACGCTATGACCTGGAGATATACTCGCCCTACTCCTCAAGCTGGTGGATTCACCCACATCGCACAACCTCTCTTCATAGCACTAGAGTATATAAATTAAATAAATATCTTGTCACTGATATTTAATAGCTCACACAATATATATATATATATATATACTATCACCGCACCGTATCTATATTATAAACCCCGTCTTTACCGTGTACTAAAATTAGTAACACTAGCCTAGGTATACCCGAGTCTATGGTCCTACTCTAATTTAAATAATTAGTTTCACTATAATTAATTAATTTAAAGTAGCATCGCTCAACTACATTTCCCGGACATTTTCCTCGGTCCGAAATTTAACCCTTTAGAATTTATTTCACCAAATTTCGTTAATAAGTTTGACACTCTTATTAAATTTAATATTACTTAATACTTATCCCATAAGACATCATGTATTAAATTCTATTAAATTTCTATCAATTAAATTCCTCCTTAAGATACCACCCCGTATGCTAAATTCGTTTGAAATTCCCATTCGAATACATGCATATATTTTCGTGTGTTGTTCATTCTAAGTACTCCCAAATTCATACCCCGGATTCATCCCTATCTAATCCAAGGATAAAATAATGTTCCGCAATATTTTTCAAAGTTCTTCACTCATCTACGATCATCTCCAAATAACCCGAATTTATTTCTTCCCAAAGTTGTCGGTCTCATGCACCCTTTCGTAGAAAAATCATTATAAATTCAAAAGAAATCAAACAAATACGAGGTCGGCGCCCAGGAGATCGTGAAGAAAATATCTACAATCCCATGTTTTATAATAACTGAAGGGGTCAATCCTTGGGTCCATCGATCGATCGACCAGATATTCATCTTCTTCCCCGAATATGTTTCCACCACTAATGCATAACCAAGCTTTTTATCCACTCTCCGACTATTATGCCATCACAACCAATAATATTTAACACGTGGAAAAGTTTCTAAACCTCATAGAGACCTTAAATTCATTATTGGTTTTCATAATTTTGAACTTTCCCGATTCGAGTATTTTATGGGTTTTACGCATTCGATTTTTAATTCATCATCATAGTTCATACTACAATTCGATTTCCATGATTTCCTTACCACATACAAACATTAATTGAGTATTAAATCTACAAAATTTTTCCAATTCATTAAAAATCCATTTTCATGTAAATCGCACACCCCAAAACGAATTTCGGTTTACACCTCCCATAATATAAATCACAACAGTTAACCCCTTGCCTCTGATTGTTCGTGGAGTATGATCCGTTGGTGTAGAGAATGGTTTGATGACGAGCACCCACTTTGTCCCTCGATTTGACTCCAAAAGATCCCTAAATTGTTCTCCACTTGCTTCCTCTGCTTTTCTCTCAAGCCTTATGTTTAGAATTTGTTAATTGTCGTTCGACACTCCCTCAATTAGGTTTAAAACCCCTAATCACTTTTTTAGTCATATGGGCCTAATTAAAATGGTCCAAATCCCCCGTGTGGGCCTGACTATGTCCAAAAATACCCTGAGACCCGATTACTACCGTCAGGTTCTCTTTTCTGACTATCTCGACCCCTCCGGACTCAACCGTGCACTCAAAATTGTCATCCGAAATACTTTATAACATTCTCAAATTTCGATCTCAAAAATGCGATGCACAATAATTTGAACAATTGAACTTAAAGCCGCCAATCATAATTAATTCTTCCCACACAAATAAATTCTCCGAATAATAAATTTAGGTTTCTCCAATTAAAATAATTTTATTTCTCCCAAAAATAATTAAATGCTAAATCCTCAAAATTATGGGGTGTGACAATCAATTTCTACGCATTATGTTGGTCCCGTGGGAGGTGTCCTCACCTTTTTCAAGGGAGTCTGGGGACTGTTTTGCATTTTCACCCTTTAAATACATGTTTTCAAGCCTAAGTCTAAATATTGAAATTTTTTGGTCATGTTCTCAAAACGGGCGTCACATGATACGCGATCAGTTTCTATGTGTTATGTTGGCCTCGTGGGAGGTGTCTGTGCCTCTTAGAGAGCGTTTGGGGGTTATTTAGCATTTCACCATTCAACAGTAAGTTTTAAACCCTAAGTAAAATTAATTGTAATTTTTTATCATGTTCTCAAACCAGGCATCCCATGAGTACGCAATCAGTTGCTACATGTTACATTAGTCCCGTGGGAAGTGTTCGCGCCTCTTGCAGGGTGTTTGGGGGCAGTTTTGCATTTGAAACCTTCAACGGCATGTTTTTAAACCTAAGTCTAATTATTTGCAATTCTTGATTATGTTCTCAAAACGAGCATCCCATGACTACACGCACAATTTCTACCTATTCGTTGGTCCTATGGGAGGTGTCCATGCCTTTAGCGGGGGCATTTGGGGGCTGTTTTGTGTTTTCACCCTTCAACGATATGTTTTTAAGCCTATGTCTAACTATTTTCAAATTTTGATAATGTTTTCAAGTTGTCCATCCTGTGACTACACGATCAGTTTCTATATTATACGTTGGTCTCGTGGGAGGTGTCCCTGCCACTTGTTGGGATATTTTGGGGTTATTTTGCATTTGCACCCTTCAACATAATGTTTTCAAGCATAAGTCCTTATGTTCGCAATTTTAGGTCATGTTCTCAAATCGAACATCCCGTGACTATGATATCTGTTTCTACGCATTAAGATTCTCCTATGGGAGGTGTCCATGCCTCTTGCGGTGGTGTATGTTTTTTTTTATGTTTTGACCTCTCAATGGATTGTTTTTCAATTCTAAGTGTATCTATCTACAATTTTAGGTCATATTCTCAAACCTAGCATCCCGTGACTATGCGATTAATTCCTATGTGTTAAGTTGATCCCGTGGGGGATGTTTTGCATTTTTTCACTTCAACGACATGTTTTCAAGCCTAAGTGTATTTATTTATATTTTTTTGTCATGTTCTAAATTTGAGCATCCCATAACTACGCGATCAGTTGTTGTGTGTTATGTTTCTCACTTGAGAGTTGTCCATGCCTCTTATAGGGGCATTTGGCAGTTGTTTTGTGTTTTCAACCTTCAACATCATGTTTTCAAGCCAAAGTATATCTCTTTACAATTTTTGATCACGCTCTCAAATACGGCATTCGATGACTATGTGGTCAGTTGCTATGTGTTACGTTGGTCCACTAGTTGGTGTCCGTGCCTCTTACCGGGAGGTTTAGGGGCTACTTTGCATTTTCACCCTTCAATGATTTGTTTTTAAGCCTAAGTCTATCTATTTTCAACTTTTGGTCATGTTCTCAAACAGGGTATCATGTCAGTACGCTGTCAATTACTACGTTCTGGATTGGTCCCATGGGAGTTGTTTGTGTATATTGAGGGAGAATTTGGGGGATATTTATGTTTTCATCCTTCAAATGCATGTTTTCAATCCTAATTCTATCTATTTGCAATATTTTATCATGCTCTCAAACCCAACATTCCATGAATACACGGTCAGTGTCTACGTGTTACGTTTGTCCCGTGGGAGGTGTCCATGCCTCTTACAAGGGCATTTGGGGGTGTTTTTCATTTTTACCTTTCAACGACATGTTTTCAAGCCTAAGTTTAACTATTTGTAATTTTTTATTATGTTCTCAAAATGGTCGACCCTGACTACAGGACCAATAACTACGTGTTGCGTCTATCCCATGGGAGGTGTTCATGCCTCTTGTCGGGGCGTTTTGGGGCTATTTTACATTTTTACCCTTCAAGGACATGTTATCAAGTCTAAGTCTATCTAGTTTTTGCAATTTTTGGTCACGTTCTAAGATCGGGCTTCCCGTGACTACGTGTTTAGCTGCTACATTTTACGTTGGTCCCATGGGAGGTGTTTATGCCTCTTACGGGGGTCTTTAGGGGATATTTGTATTTTCACCCTTCAATGACATGTTTTAATTATTTGCAATTATAGGTCATGTTTTCAAAACGACTATCCCGTGTCACGATCAGTCACTACGTGTTACGATTATCTTGTGGGAGGTGTCTGTGCCTCTTACGGGGGCATTTGGAGGTTGTGTTGCATTTTCACCCTTTGAAGCCATGTTTTAAAGCCTAAATATAACTATTTCTAATTTTTTGTCATGTTCTCAAATTGGGCGCCCTGTGACTATGCGGTCGAAGTCTATATTTTATTTTGTTATTATGGGAGGTGTTCGTGCCTCTTAAGGGGACGTTTGGGGGATGTTTTTCATTTTCACCCTTCAACGACATGTTTTCAAGCCTAAGCCAATCTATTTGTAATTTTGGTCATGTTTTTAGTTTTAACCCTTAACGAACATGCTTTTAAGCATAAATTTATCGATTTGCAATTTTTGATCATGTTCTCAATCCTGGCATCCCGTGACTATGTAGTCAGTTGCTATGTGTTAAGTTGGTTCCACGGGAGGTTTTCGTTCCTCTTGCGGGAGGCGTTTGGGGGTATTTTGCATTTTTACCTCGCAATGGTATGTTTTCAAGCTTAAGTCTTAATATTGACAATTTTGGATGATGTTCTCAAAACGTGCATCCCATGATTACACGGTCAGTTTCTACGTGTTACGTTGGTCTCATGTGAGGTGTCCATGCCTTTTGTAGGGGCGTTTAGGGGATATTTTGTTTTTCACCCTTCAGCAGTATATTTTCAAGCCTAAGTCAAAGTATGCTCTTCTTGCGAGTTTGTTTGGGGGTTGTTTTACATTTTTACCCTACAACGGCATGTTTTCAAGCCTAAGTCTAACTATTTGTAATCTTTGATCATTTTCTAAAAATGGGTATCCCTTGACTACACAGTCATTTGCTATGTGTTATGTGGGTCCCATGTGAGATGTTCGTGCTTCTTTGGGGCGTTTAGGCATTATTTTTTCATTTTCACCCTTCAACGACACGTTTTCAAGATGAAGTCCAACTATTTGTTATTTTTTATTATGTTCTCAAATCGAACATCCCGTGGCTACACGGTCAGTTTATATATTTTATGTTGGTCTTGTGGGAGGTGTTCGCGCATCTTGTGGGGGCATTTGGGGGTTATTTTGCATTTTCAGCCATCAATGGCATGTTTTTAGGACTAAGCATATATTTTTGCAATTTTAGGTCATTTTCTCAAACTGTGTGCTTCGTGACTACGCGGTCAGTGGGTACTTGTTAAGTTGATCCTGTGAGAAGGCTCCGTGCCTCTTGCAGGGGCATTTGGGAGTTGTTTTTCATTTTACCCTTTTACGACATGTTTTGAAGCCTAAGTCTAACTATTTGCAATTTTTTGTCATGTTCACAAAATTGGCATTCCATGACTACGCGGTCAGTTGCTACATGTTACATTGGTCCCATGGGAGGTGTCTATGATTCTTGCGGGGAATTTAGGGGCTATTTTTAGTTTCCACTCTTCAACGACTTATTTTCAAGCCTAAGTCTATTTAGTTACAATTTTTTATAATGTTCTCAAACCGGACATCCTGTGACTATGTGGTCCGTTGCAACGTGTTAACTTGGTCCTCACCTCTTGCAAGGGCATTTGGGGGGCTATTTTACATTTTCCCCCTTCAACAACTTGTTTTTAAGTGTAAGTTTAAATATTGACAATTTTTCGTCATGTTTTGAAACCGGGCATCCCATGACTACACGGTCAGTTTTTATATTTCATGTTACTCTCATGGGAGGTGTCTGTACTCTTAAAGGGGAATTTAGGGGAAATTTTATGTGTCACCCTTCAACAACATGTTTTCAAGCCTAAGTCAATGTATTTGTAATTTTTTGTCATGTTGTTAAATCGGGTATCCCGTGATGACACGATTAGTTACTACGCATTACATTGATTCCGTGGAAGGTGTTCGTGCCTCTTGCAGGGGTGCTTAGGGGATATTTTGCATTTTCACCATTCAACATCATGTTTTCAATCCTAAGTCTACCTATTTGTAATTTTTGGTCGTGTTCTTAAATCAAGCCTACCATGATTACACTATCAGTTGCTACGTGTTACGTTGGTCCCATGGGAGGTATTCGTGCTTCTTGCGGGGGCATTTGGGGAGTATTTTGCATTTTCACCCTTCGACGACACATTTTCAATCCTAAATCTATCTAATTACAATTTTTGAGAATGTTGTCTACTGGGTGTCCCATGACTATGCCGTCCGTTTCTACATTTTACGTTGGTCCCGTGGGAGGTATCTGTGCCTCTTGCGGGAGAATTTGGGCGAAATTTTTCATTTTCATCCTTTAATGACATGTTTTCAAGCCTAAGTCTATATATTTTAAATTTTAGGTCATGTTCTCAAATTGGGCATCTCCTGACTATGTGGTCAGTTGCTATGTGTTAAGTGGGTCCCGTGGGAGGTGTCTATTCCCATTGGGGGTGTTTGGCGGTTGTTTTGCATTTTTACTCTTCGATGGCATGTTTTCAAGCTTAAGTCTTAATATTGACATTTTTTGGTCAACTTCTCAAATCGTGCATTCCATGACTACATGGTCAGTTTCTACTTGTTATGTTGATTCCGTAAGAGGCGTCCATGCCTCTTGCTGGAGTGTTTGCGGTTGTTTTGTGTTTTCACCCTTCAATAACATGTAGTCAAGTCTATGTCACTCTATTTGTAATTTTTTATCATGTTATGAAATTGGGCATCCCTTGACTCTGTGGTCATTTGCTACGTGTTACGTTGGCCCTGTGGGAAGGGTCAATGCCTCTTGTATGGGTGTTTGGGGGTCTGTTTTTCATTTTCACCATTCAATGACATGTTTTCAATCATAAATCTATCTATTTATATTTTTTGGTCATGTTCTCAAATCGAGAATCCGTGCGTTGTTCATGCCTTTTGCTGGGGCATTTGGTGGTTGTTTTGTGTTTTCACGCTTCAACGACTTGTTTTCAAGACTAAGTGTATCTATTTGCAATTTTGGGTCATGTTCTCAAACCGAACATCTTGAAACTACGCAGTCAGTTGCTATATGGTACATTGGTCTCGTGGGAGGTGTTTATGCCTCTTGCGGGGGTGTTTGGGGGTTGTTTTGTGTTTTTGCAGTTCAACGACATTTTTTCAGGCCTAGGTCTAACTATTTGCAATTGTTGGCCAGGTTCTCAAACTATGCATCCCGTGGCTTTATAACCAATTGCTACGTGTTATGGTTCTTTTGTGAGAGTTATTTGTTCCTCTTACGAGAGCATTTGGAAGTTATTTTGTGTTCTCACCCTTCAATAATATGTTTCAATGCCTAAGACTCTCTATTTGAAATTTTTGATCATATTCTCAAATTGGGCATTTCTTGACAATGCGATCAGTCGCAACAGGTTACGTTGGTCGTTTAAGAGGTGTCCATGCCTCTTGCGGGGGTGTTTAGGGGTTGTTCTGCATTTTCACCCCTCAACGACTTATCCTCAAGCCTAAGCCTATTTATATTCAATTTTAGGTCATGTTCTCAAACCGGGCATCCCACGATGACACAGTCAGTTGCTACGTGTCAAGTTGATCCCTATGAGGTGTTCATGCCTCTTATGGGGGGCATTTTGGGGCTGTTTTTCATTTTTAC
This sequence comes from Sambucus nigra, assembly GCA_949130495.1. Taxonomy (NCBI): domain Eukaryota; kingdom Viridiplantae; phylum Streptophyta; class Magnoliopsida; order Dipsacales; family Adoxaceae; genus Sambucus; species Sambucus nigra. The sequence continues at coordinate 405,404,721 of OX422215.1, read as the reverse complement.
CCTTCAACGATATATTTTTAAGTCGAAGTGTAACTGTCTGGAATTTTGATCATGTTCTCAAAGAGGGCATCCCGTGACTATGCGATCAGTTGCTATGTATTATGTTCATCCCGTGGGAGTTGTCCATGCCTCTTGCGGGAGTGTTTGTGGGCGGTTATATGTTTTCATCATTCGAAAGCATGTTTACAAACCTAAGTCCATCTTTTTGTAATTTTTTATCATGTCCCCAAACCAGGCATTCCATGACTACGCAAATAGTTGCTACATGTTACGTTGGTCCCATGGGAGATTCTCATGCCTCTTGCAAGGGTGTTTAGGTGTTATTTTACATTTTCACCCTTCAATGGCATGTTTCCAAGCCTAAGTCTAACAATTTTCAATTTTTATTATGTTTTCCAAATGGGCATCCATGACTATGCGCACAGTTGCGGCGTGTTAAATTGGCCCCATCGGAGGTGTCCGTGCTTCTTGCGAGAGCGTTTGGGGGCAATTTTGCATTTTTACCTTCAACGACACGTTTTCCAGCCTAATTCTAACTATTTTCCTTTTTTTCATATTCTCAAAACTGGCATCCCGTGAATATGCAATCAGTTGCTACATGTTTTGTGTTTGGGTGTTGATTTGTGTTTTCACTCTTAAATGACATGTTTTTAAGTTTAAGTCTATCTATTTGCAATTTTTGATCATGTTCTTAAATCTGGCTTCCCTTGACTATGCAGTCATTTGCTACGAGTTACGTTCATCCCACGGGAGGTGTCCGTGCCTCTTGCATGAGCACTTGGGGGCTATTTTGCATTTTCACCCTTCAATGGCATGTTTTAAAGACTATGTCTAACTATTTGCCATTTTTGGTCATGTTCTCAAACTGGGCATCCCTTGACTATACGGTCAGTTGCTGTGCATTACGTTGGTCCTGTCGATGGTGTCAGTACCTTTTGTGGAGGTGTTTGAGGAATTTTTTCCGCTTTATCCCTTTAATGGCATGTTTTCAAGCCTATGTCTAACTATTTTTAATTTTTGCTCATGTTCTCATAACGGGCATCCCGTGACTATGTGGTCAGTTGCTATGTGTTATGTTGGTACCATTGTACCTCTTTCGAGGGCGTTTAGGGATTGTTTTGAATTTTCACCCTTTGAAGGCATGCTTTCAATCCCAAGTCTAACTAATTGCAATTTTTGGTCATGTTTTCAAACTGTGCATCCCATGACTACGCGGTTAGTTATTACGTGTTACATTGATCCTATGGGAGGTGTCCGTGCTTCTTGCGAGAGATTTTGGGTTTTTTATGTTTTCACCCTTGGATAACATGTTTTCAATCTTAAGTCTATCTATCTGAAATTTTTATTCTAGTTCTATAACTAGGCGACCCATGAATGTGCGATTAGTTGCTATGTGTTACATTGGTCTAGTGGGAAATGTCCATGCTCTTGCGAGGACTTGTGTCTATTGTTTTGTGTTTTCCCCCTTCGACAACATGTTTTCAAGCCTTAGTATAAGTACTTGTAATTTTTGGTCATGTTCTTAAAATGAGCATCCCGTGACTACGGGGTAAGTTGCTACATTTTATGTTGGTCCCTTGCGAGGTGTCTATCTCTCTTGCGGAGCCGTTTGGGGGCTCTTTTGTATTTTCACCCTTCAATGGCATGTTTTAAAACATGAGTCTAACTATTTTGAATTTTTGGTCATGTTATCAAATTGGGCATCCCCGAACTACGCGGTTAGTTTTTATGTGTTGCGTTGTCCCGTAAGAGGTGTTCGTGCCTCTTGTTGGGGTCTTTGGGGTTGTTTTGCATTTTCACCCTTTAACGACATGATTTCAATCCTAAGTCTAACTATTTGTAATTTTTGGTTATGTCCTCAAACCGTGCATCTCATGACTATGCGATCAGTAGCTACGCGTTACATTCGTCCCGTGGGAGGTTTTTGTGCATCTTGCGGGAGAATTTGTGGGTTGTTTTTGGATTTTCACCCTTCAACGGGATTTTTCAAGGATAAGTCTATCTATTGGAAATTTTGGGTCATGTTACCAAACCAGGCATCCCGTGACTACGTGATCAGTTGCTACATGTTATGTTGGTCCCGCGGCAGGTGTCCATGTCTCTTGCGGGGTATATGGGTGTTATTTTATGTTTTGCCCCTTCAACGACATGTTTTAAAGATTAAGTCTAAATATTTGCATTTTTTGGTCATGTTCTCAAATCGGGCATCCTTACTACGCGGTAGGTTCATACATTTTAAGTTGGTCCCGTGGGAGGTGTTGATTCCTCTTCTGGGGGGCGTTTGGGGGTTGTTTTGCATTTTCACCCTTCAACAGCATATTTTAAAACATAAGTCTAATTATTCAAAATTTCTGGTCATGTTCTAAAAATTGAGCATCCTGTGGCTACACAGTTAGTTGTTAGATGTTACGTTTGTACTGTGGGAGGTGTTCGTGCCTCTTGTGTGGGCGTTTTGGGTAAATTTGATATTTTCACCATTTAACGGCATGATATTAAGCCTAAGTCTAACCATTTACAGTTTTTGGTCATGTTCTCAAACCATGCGTCCTGTGACTATGCGGTCAGTTGCTATTTGTTATATTGGTCCCGTAGGAGGTGTTCATGCCTCTTACGAGAGCGTTTGGGGGCTATTTTATGACTTTACCCTTCAATAAAATGTCTTCAAGTCCAAGGCTTTCTATTTGAAATTTTGGGTTATGTTCTCAAACCGGGCGTTCCGTGACTATGCGGGCGGTAAAGATACTTGTACTTATTGCCCCGCCCAAGAGAGAGACCCAAGTCCTAGTAGTCCTGCTAAATAGTGATTCAACATTTATTCTATATCTCAGTTGTTACGTGTTACGTTGGTCCTGTGGCAGGTGTCCATGCTTCTTGTGGGGGTATTTGGTGTTATTTTGTGTTTACACCCTTCAATGACATGTTTTCATTCCCAAGTCTAAATATTTTCAATCTTTGGTCATGTTCTCAAACTGGGTATCACGTGACTGTGCCTCTTGTCGGGTTGTTTGTGGGCTGTTTTGCATTTTCACCCTTCAACGATATGTTTTCAAGTGTAAATCCAACTACTTATAAATTTTGGTTCTATTCGTAAAACGGGCATCCAGTGTATGTGATTAGTTTCTACGTGTTACATTTGTCCCACTGGTGGTCTCCATATCTCTTACAGTGTCATTTGTTGAATGTTTTGCGTTTCACCTTTCAACGACATGTTTTCAAGCCTAAGTCTAACTGTTTACAATTGTTTATCATGTTTTCAAACTTACCATCCCATGACTATGTGGTCAGTTGCTACATTTTATGTTGGTCCCGTGGGAAGGGTCCATGCCTAGTGGGGGCGTTCGGGGGATGTTTTGCATTTGCACCCTTCAATGGAATTTTGAAACCCTAAGTAGAACTGTTCGCAATTTTTTGTCATGTTCTCATACTAAGCATCCCGTGATGACATGATAGTTTCCACATGTTACTTTGGTCCCGTGGGAGGTATTCATACCTCTTGTTGGGGAGTTTATGGGATGTTATGTATTTTCACCCTTTAACGACATGTTTCAAGCCTAAGTCTAACTATTTCCAATTTTTTGTCATGTTCTCAAACCTTGTGTCCCATGGCTATGCGCTCAGTTACTACATGTTATATTGGTCATGTGGGATGTGTTCTTGCCTATTATGGGAGCATTTGGGGGATGTTTTGCATATTCACCCTTTAACGAGTTGTTTTCAAGCTTTAGTCTGACTATTTGTAATTTTTGGTCATGTTCTCAAACCGAGCATCTTGTGACTATGCGATCAGTTTCTACATACTAAGTTGGTCCCATGGGAAGTGTCAGTACCTATTGCGTGGGGCGTTAGGGGTTGTGTTACATTTTCCCCCTCTGAAGGCTTTTTTTCAAGCCTACGTATAAATATTTTCAATTTTGGGTCATGTGCATAAATAACACTAAACATTCGTAAGTCAAAATAAACATTCATAAATTAAACTAATAGGATACAACTTGGATATGAATCGGATTATATAGGGACAATATAATAATAGGATGCAAATTGGATTGATAAGGATAAAATAAACTTGTAATACTCAATCTTCATTTAAATCAACTAAAAGGTCCTTCAAATTGGGGTTGTCATCAAAAGAAGACTGGAATACTTTTCAAGCCTTTAATGCGTCTTGTTCAGTAGTCTTACCCTTTAGTGCATACAGAACAATAGATTAATTGCCATCGTTTAGGAACTCCGAGTAAAATAACTTCCTTACATCTTGAAAGGCAAAAATAAAAGTCTCATCGACAATTCGATCCTTACTCTTCATCTTTGCTAAATCTACCATGATAAGTTTGGAGTCAGGATCAATTTACAAAAATTCATAGTGTCCTCCACCTTCACCAAGTCACAATAGAAAACTAATTTTGTGAAATCTAAATAATTGAGTTTTAAGATTTGTTAGACAATCCCATAATATGTTAGTACCGTATCTTTTGGATTTTTATCGCTTTTTCTAGAATCACTTGTAGTAAAGGTAGAAATTAATATTCCGCTATTTTGCGTCAAAAGCTTTTCCTCAAACGGGGCTGCAACGAAATCAAAACTGGTGTTGTGGAATTTCTTGAACTCTTTCTATTGAAATTTGGGACCTTTTGCTTAGCATGAAAGCCTTGACGAGACATCACATCTTTTTAGAAGATTCATTTATTAATAAATTTCTGTTAGGATATTCTTTTACCCAAAATGATTAAATAACCACACATATAAGAGGTGGGAATGACCTCTTTTGATATCCATTCTATAAAATCATTCGTTGTGTAACTAATCTTTCGATTTTGGGAAATTTCATTCTTTTACTTTCTTAAGGTAAATTATAAATTTTAGATCATAATATATAGAATACATAAAATCAAACAAGAATAATGTAGTTAATTATGTAGCTACCTACTCTCTCCATTCTTCAACTTCATCTTACGATTCGAAGATATAACGAAATGCTCTCTCTTATTCTAGATTAGGGAGTCTCAATTATTTAGGGTTCCGAAACGGAAATTAATTCTCAAAGTCGTCGGGTTCCTCGGTCACTCGTTCTCCATGAGGATTTGACCTCCTCATCTCTAGTTTTTTCACATGTTCCCCAACGTATAAGGATGATTCCATAGTTATATATTCTTCAGTAATTGACACTCCAATATACCGTGTATTATTTATGTAATTGTTAAAGGTTTTCATCGAATGCTCAAAAGGATACATCCAGCGATACCTAATGGGGACACAAAAGAGATCCTCGACGCATAAATGCTCGATCAGGTGGATGATGATATTGAAGAACGACGAAGGAAAATATTTCTCTAATATGAAAAATTCCTCATTTGAAGTTGATTTTGCGGATCTAATGTGCAATATGTTTACCAATTTTTCACAAATAAGGGTAATGCACAATATGATTTTCACAATTACCCAATGAAGATCTCTATGTTTAGGGAGGCAATGTTTATATCGAAAAGGAATTACTTAGATGTTAATGTGCCAATTATGAGATTTGCACCGTTTCAAATCATTTGTTTGGTAGCTTACTATCTTCCATAAATTACTGGAATAACCAGTTGGAGTGTTCAAGTTGAACAATGTGTTTAAGAGGATCTTCTTCTCACTAGTTGGCAGAGTGAAAGCATTAGGGGGATAGAAATTCTTCCTAATGTAGGATCATTTGTAAGAAAAATTTCTTCTTTATTTTCATATACTGTAGATTGCGGTGGGCCCTCTCCCTATCTTATGAAGGAGATCCACCCAGACATGTTCTTATCAGATATTCTGCAACATTTTTCTCTATGTACATCACATCAATTACATGCCTTACACGATGACCTTTCTAATACGATAAGTTAAAAAATATTGATTGTCTGGCCCATGCCTTCATTTTACTAGGGTCATTCAGATTTCCTAGCTTTACGCTCCAGGTTTAAAAAATGATGGTGTTTGCCTACGTACCTATTCCCTGTAATTGTAACCTTAACTTTCTCCTTAATCTACTGAGTAGAAATCCAAGTAGGTTCCATCCTGCACTTGTGATCGACATTTAAGAAATTAGAATTATATTTTTGAAAGGATGATTAGTCGGCAAAAATCTACGATGACCCATATAACTCATCTTACCACTATGAGTTATCCAACTAGCTTCAGTTCCTCACCACATATGGGACATCCATAATAACTATGGACATTGCAACCGAAAAAGGTCCCATAAATAGGAAGGTCGTGGATCGCCCACATCACCATTTCTATAAAGGTGAACTCTTTACCCTCATGAGAGTCTAACGCCTTCATACCTTTGTCCCACAACTCTTCAACTTCATTGATTAATGGGGATAATAATATATCAATATCATCTATGGGATCCTTAGGCCCGTGTATTAATAACGAGAACAATGTAAACTCTATTCTCATGTATAGTGTCAGAGGGCAACCAAAATGCGTCATGAGAACTGGACAAGAACTGTGATTTGTACTTAAATTACCGAAAGGGTTAAATATATCTATTGATAATGTAAGGTGGACATTGTGAAATTCCTTTGCAAAGTCATGGTGCTGTGCATTTGAAATTTTCCGTATGATTGAATCAATCGTATGATGCATCGAATTCCTACTGACCTCGCACCGAGGGTGTCATGTCCTGGCCTCTGATATCCACGACACAATGAAAAATTGTTTTAACCATGGACTGAGGGGAAAATTCTTCAAAAACTTTCGTGGAACTTGCGAGAACTTGCGATATTTTACAGACTTGACTTTTTTATTTTTATAAGGAACATATCTAGGCTCACTACACACAAGACTCTCATCTTTTTCTTCAGGCTCGTTGCGGTACAATATGAAATCACACTTGCATGAATGAATAGATGTGTACTTCAAACCCAAAACTTTTAATCTCTTCTTCATGCTAAGGTAATTGGCTAGTAACTTGTTCTCTTTGAGGATAATGTCTTTAACCCACTTAAGAATTCTAGTTAGGCTATTGCTCGACAAACCAAATTGACTCTTCAAATTATACAATATGATCACTGCATACAATACCGAGTGAACTTCTTCATAAGTTTTATACAAAAGGTCTAGCTCCATTATCTTTCAATCGTATGTATTATCAATCTTCAGGTCATTTTACATCAACTTGTTCATTGACTTGGTTATAATGCACATTATTCATATCTATAGGATTGTGGTTTTAATTGTGGTGGACTCCGTAAGCATCATCAATTAGGTAGGTCAAAGGACGATGGGATGGAAATTCTTTCACCACTTCCACCTAGTGGGGTTCTGTCATGCATTCATATATCAGTAATTCTTCATGAACATATGCTACATTCTTTTCCCCATGGAATGTCAATATCTTATAGTCTTACATCACAATCAACATTAGTAAATGCAATTCTAGGTCTTCCAAAGACTTAAATTTTCAATTTATAAAACGATTCACGAACATGGAATATCACTATTAAGATTTCTATTTGCATATTTAATAAATTACCGAACACTCTTCACATGATTATCAGATACTTCATGACTCTCTCCCATCCACCCTTTGTGTTGTGGGAAAGCCATTTTGGATTCTTCAAAATAAACTCAAAACAAATTCGCTACACATGATTAAAAAGAAATATTACAAGAAAATTCATTCAAATGAAATAGTTATTACAACCAAATTCAATTAACTCTATCTAAAAGAAATAATTCAAGAAAATTCATTCAAAGAAATAGATATTATAACCAAATTAATTAAAATATTATAAATTTCTTCATTAAAAAAATTGTGCAAGTAGCTATGGCTAACAAATTAACTGGCCAAGTAATAAAACAATATGCATATTTTGAAAATAATGGGCCTTCCCCATGGTCAACATACGCAAGCTCATCTCTACAATTATGGTATATTTTATCGACCAAAATTTGAGCTTCACCCACCACAAATGGTCGAATGTTGACATTTGTTTTGAAAATTAGGTAAATGAGAGTGCACGTGTCAATAATTTCGGTATTGTTCATCTTTCGTACATTGTACGACTTGCCACAGTACAGGTTCATGCATGACGATGATGCACAAAATATTCCAGGGGTAGGCATTTATGAGGGAAACATTCCAGGAGGATGCATTTGGGAGGGAAACATTTTAGAAGGAGGATAGGGGAATGTTTAAGGCATCTGAGGGGGGTGACCCTGTTATTGACTTAAGAGTTTGACCAATCCGTGGATTTCATTCGCCAGGAGTGTCATTTCCTTTCGAAGCTCTTACACCACTTTTTTTATACTGGCACTTCTTCCAACCTCCTCTCTACTTGACCTCTCACTGTAGATATCTCATCTAATAGAGGTGTAGTGTGATTTAATCTCATACTTGGCATACGTGAGCCCACACCTCTTGTCCTCCCCTCATGGTCCTTCCTTAACACCTTAGTTACATCATCTCATTGGGTGTCATTGGGGTTGCACTCAAAGTGACTGCTGGACATTCCCTGTAATATAATATTATATTTAGGACTAAGATTCTAACAATAATAATATTATAACGTGTTTATATGAGATAACTAAATTAAAACTAACCAAAGTCGGTGCTAGTCTTTCTGGAAATTTATTGGTCCCCTTTTGTCATCAAGCATGAAAGTACAAGTTGACCCGATTAGATGCTTTCCCTTATTTTGGAGTCCCATTGGCCCATTCCTCCCATTCACCCTTAACATCATCATAAGCTTTTTCCCTGTGTATGTGGGAATCAACCTTCTTCGATTTATTCAGCTTATTTCTCAGTCTCTCATTCAGTTTCCCCCTGGCCTCATTCTCTAAGAAGTCGTACCATTGGTGAGTAGGCATTTCAATATTTTGGGGAACTTTGTCTTTCATCTTTAAAATATCGAAACTCGTTGCCTCTTTGGGGAATTTTTTTTCGATCTTAGTTTCAATAGGTTTTCAGAGCATCGGCTTCCTTGGAAATAACATTCGACTTTGAATCGATTGGGACTGAAAATGTATTATTCAGTTGATCCTAAATGTCATCCATTAAATACGAATTAGTCTTATTCCAGTTGTCTTCTCCACCAATACCCATAATCGTTTTTCTTAGATATAGTCAATGGCTTTTAAAAATTTGAACATCGCCTTTATCACCGATTGGATTATCCCTTCCAATGGAGAAACAAATCCACTTCTTAGGGTTTGATTGGGATCCCTCAGTAACAGAAGTTGGGGGTGTCGGATTAGCAGGGGTTTCTTGAGTTAGGGTTATCAGTGTTGGAGTAGAATGAATCTCATGCGGATTTGAGTATTGATATGTCGCAGGAGTTCAGAATTGAGTTTGTAGTGTAGGCGAGCTCTCGCTTAGGAGTTTTTCTTTATTTTGTTAGTTGTTGTTGCTTCTGTTTGACATTTCCTATCATTAAAAAACTAGCGATGTATGTAAGAAAATAAGGTTCATATATATATATATATATATATATGGACTCACACACACACACATACCTTTTTGACAACTTTTAAAACATGCTCAATGTGTTTGATTTCCATCCAATTAGTATTAGTTTTTAAAAGATCTATGAAATTTTGTACGTGGCTAAGAAGGTGAAAACATGTCTAGGATTGATGTATAAAGGTCCATGACATGAACTCAGAATTCTTATTTCTTTAACTTATTTTTAAGATCATTTTTATTATGCATGTGTCGCGAGGCATCGCAATCTGGGTGAATGCTTTGTTTAAGGAATTGTATCAACAAAGGATGAATATTTTTTTCATCCTTTTCTAACTCTGTCACCACCGTCAATGACTTGTTGGGATTACTTATGACAAATATGTTCTCTATTGCCTCACCCTAACATTCTGGCAATGAAAATGAAATACGATCGAGCAGGTAGTCTTGCAAGAGATGAACTCCACGATTTGTAAGGTAATTAAATTGTTCCATTTTCCTATTACCTTACTTGTAAATTGGAGTTCCCTCTGTATGGATCGTACTACTGAAAGATATTTTAATGCTGTAAAATTGCGCTCAGTCTTACTCTTGTTTCTAGTAATTACTACCATGTCTCATTGTTTGTGAGAAAATATATATAGAAGAGTGTGACGACACAAAAAATGACTTTATTCTAAGCACTACACTATTTAGTTAAAGGTTTATTATAAATAATTAATTAAGTTAGCATTATAAGTATCCATCATCCGTATTAAACCATCAATTTGGAAACCATTAACCTAACAACCAACACAAGATTATCACATACTCCTTCTAAATTGTCTACTTAATTCATTTCCCAGAACATAATTATAGAACATTAGTTTTTATTTATAATACTACATCAAGGGTTTTATATACAATTTCTAAGGGATAAATAGGGTCATAATTCTAATAATAATTTAATACAATATCATTTTTTAATATTAACACAACAACCAACCAACAATAATAATTTATTATATTTAATATAATTTCATTAACGTAAATTCGACAACCACTCACTAAACACACACACACACACACACACACACACACACACGACATTGAACACAACCATACACACACACAAAACACACACATCACACGCATGTTGAACACACACACACACACACACACACACTAACTCCCAGAACACACATAAAAGAATGGAGAAAATAAAAGGAGTACTTGTAGAGAGAGAAGTGGACGAAAAATGAAAAGAGAGAGAGAGAAGTCGTCGAAAAGTGAATTCATCAAGAGAAAGAGAGAAGTCGGTGAGAGAGAGAAAGAGTATTATGATTTTCATCAAGGGTGAAATTAAATGTAGGGTTTTGATTTTCTTTATCCCTAAAATGGGGTCACGGTCTAGAATCGTGACCTTCTATGTGACCCTTTAATATTTAGAACAAGTCACGATTATCTATCATGACACAATAGGTGAGAAATTAAAATATCAATAGTTGGTCACGATTATAGACATTCACCATCCTAAAGTTACCATTTAAAGATAGAACTAGGGATCAGAATTATAGCCCGTGACCAATGTTCACTTGTAATTGTCACGATTTGGTTATGGTTATAGACCGTTACTAGCTTCCTGGCCGAAATGGATGAAATTTTTATGTCAAAACACCTTTGGTCACAATATCTGGTCATTTCTGGGCCACAGGTCATGATCTTGACCACTAGTGTGACAAAAAGTGTAGGACATTTAGTACCATCCTAGTCATGGGGGAGTTAGAGGTTTGGATCATGACCTAGTTGGTTACGGGTGTAGACCGTGACCATCCCCTCAAAAAAAGTCACCCTAAATCCTGGTCACTTATTTTGACCGTAACCCCATGGTCACGGGTTTTGACCATGACCCATATACTGTTACCATTTGTGGTTTTTGGTGTAGTGATGTGGTTGAGAAAGTTCATATTTATCGGGGATTGAAAAAAATCCAAAATACGAGTGTCTTCACAATGAGTAATTAGAATATTAATAGAATCCCTTTCTTGTTCTCCTAGCATTGTAAGAAAAAGGACAAGTTAATGGTTTTTTTTCTTAAAAATAAAATCTTGATTTATAGTCTGATCTATAGGGACGTGTCATGTAGATTCATGAGCCACAAATCATCTCTGGAAGTATTTATAGAAGTTCCAGGTAATCGGGCAACTAATTAAAAGAGAGATCTTCCTAATAATTGGTATTAATAACAAGGCAAAATTACTAGCAATAGGGTATCTTTTTGAGATTTCGGAGACATGGAGAAGATGTTAGAAAATTATTTTATGTATATAACTTTAAAAGAAAATCCGTCTTCGGTTTCTACATAATTTTATAAAATTGTTTTATCGAAGTTGCTATATATTTGATCTATTCTAGTACATTAGGAAATAATTTATATATTATAGGGTTTGCCTAGCAATTACTACTAAACACTAATCTAAATAATAGAAATGGACAAACTAATAAAGAGAAAATTTCCTTCTTAATTGAACCAAATACAATTTTGGCACTCACGCTTAGGTTATTTTATTATAAAGTTGAATTCAAATACTGTTTTAAAGTGTACAATTGAGTTAATTAGAAGTGTAGGAACTTTTAGTCCAGGAATCATGTTTATAAAGTAAAATGACTAAGAGGACATTCACGACCCAAAACCTATATCATCAAAAATTTGTTGGAAAAGGTTCATATCTATTTGTGTGTACCAATGACTACTTGGTCAAGAGGATGTTTTGAGGAATTTCTTAAGTATTTAATGATCATTTAAGGTGTGGGTGTGTATACTTTATGTGCCACAATTCCAAAGCCTTTAATTCGTTTAAAGTGTACTTTGCTAAGGTGGAACATAGGTATGGTAAACCAATCCATACCCTATGATATGGTCATGGGAGTGTATACCTCTTGGAAAAGTTTAGGAATTATTTCTTAGAAGTTGGTATTGTATCCTTTTTTTTTTACAGTGGGTACTCAACTATAGAATAGTATAGTGGATAAAAGTAGTAAGACTCTTTTAGACATGGTAAGGTCCATGGTTAGTTATTTGGGACTACGACATTCTTCTTGGGATTTTTTTTAATAAGAGTACATATACATTATGAATTTATCTCCATCTAAATGAATCTTTCTGAATCCCACATATCTATGTAGTGGGAGCAAGTTAATTCTAAGATATTTTTCGATTTGGTGGTGCCCGACACTAGTAGTGTCGTGGAAGTAGCCAAAGAAATTAGAATCTAGAATTTAAGTATGTTTTTTTTTTATTATCCCAAAGGCACTAAAAGTTGTTTATGTTACATTCCTAAGAACACAAATGTCATTGACTGTATCAAAACCTCATTCTTGAACTAGGATTAAGTAAAAAAAAAAAAATGGACTAAGAGTGAACTAAATTACAAGAAATTGAAAAGGAATATCATATTACCAATGTTTTTAGAAAACTTGTATAAGACGAAATACATCTTGATATTGATATTATATTACCTAACAATAGTGGGATTATTAGCAATTATTGTGTAACATGTGTCACTGATACTGGATCACAAGTGGAGCCACGTCTTAGTGGTAGCATTAGGAGACATCCTGCCAGGTTAGTGTTTTTTATTAACATATCAACGACATCCAAAGTAAACACGAACTAGGTATGAGGAATTCCAAGACAAGGAATTTTATCTTTCACTTAAGACTATATATACCAATATGGATTTGATGTATTTGAATAAGGTTTGGGAGATTGTAGACTTGATGATTGGATAATACCATGAGGTTCAAGTGGATCTTCAAGAAATTAAAATATGGATATATGGGATGGTGTAAACCTTCAAGGAAAGGCTCGTTGTGAAAGGGTTAACTAAGAAAAACAAGGATTAACTATGAGCAAACCTTCTTGTCGGTAGCCATATTAATGTCTAATCAAATTCTTTTAATGCCAATAGTGTTCCTGGATTATTTTCTTGACAAGTTCATCTTTATGATGCAACCTAAGGGATTTATATAAAGAAATTAATAAAAAAAAGTGTATAAGCTTAAGAAGTCCATTTATGGAGTTAAGCTGAGACCAAGGTTGTGGAGCATTCGACTTGATAAAGCAATCATGTTTTTTTATTTTGATCAAAGTGAGAATAATACTTTTGCTTATAAGATGAATAACAAAAACATAGTGGTATTTATAATACATCTTGTGGATGATATTATCCTAATCGGGAATGAGGATGGAGTGTTATGTCACATTGGAGTTTACTTGTCTAGGTAGATAGAAGTAAAGATCACAAGAAAAGAAATCACATCCTTAAGATGAAGATTTATATATATTAGATAAAAAGGATTTTGGTTTTATCCCAATCCATTTATATAGATGATGTGTTCGTAAGTGTAGCATAGATATTCAAAGAAAGGATTTCTCATTTCATGCTTAGAATCACTCTATCTAGGGCTAGTGTCTTAAAACACTTTACGAGATAGAAAGAATGAGGAACACACCTTATACTTTGCCAATTGGCATCCTCATGTAAGATATTTTGTGCCTTGGAACAAATATTATTTTGCTGTTGGCACGGTCAACAGATTTCATTATAATAGTCTGTGGGGTTTACGTATAAAAACTCGATATTTAATTAGATAAGGACCTTAACAATTCTACCTCAAAATGTGTGTTTACTCTGGGAGGTTGATATGTGAGTTATGGGAGTGTGAAGTAACCATGTATTGGTGACTCCATCATGGAGTCCAAAATTGTTTCCATTTGAGAGGTAACTAAAGAGGATATATGGATCAAGAAATTCCTAAAGTCCCTTGGGTGAGGTTCCTTCAGTGCAATTCTCTATTATACTGTATTTTGTTAATAACATAACAATTATAAGTTTAAGAGAACCCATAACTGATAAATGTTTAAGAACATTGAGAATACGTTTCCCTTTGTTTGAAAGATCGAACAATGGAGGCGATAAATTTGTAACCAAGGTTTCATCGGATAAAAATAGCTAATATGCCTACAACTATGCTATAGACTACTAAGTAGATGGGACGAGAGTTAGATGCATTGACACATGTTTTTTAGACTTAGTGGGTCATTGTTTGTGTTTTATTTTTAAAACCATGTATGATGTTTATTTTTCAATATATGTGTCTCAAATTTATTTTAAAATTAGAATCATGTTTGTGAGAATGCCTTATGTTTGTCTTAAATTTATTGTGCATATACATACATACATACATACATACATATATATTAGCAAGAGGGTATTGCATGCTTTACACAGGAAATCATGTTATGCATAATCTAACTTTGAAAAGAAGACCTCATTATTCTAGTAATTCCGAGATAATTGAATTTGAGTGCAATTATAAATTTTTAATGAAATAATTATAATTAAATGCTAAAGAAAATATCTTAGAAGTATAATATGGGGTTTTTATATTTTCATTTGGGGGCAAATTTAATTATTAGTCTTGTGTCTCTAGCATAGTCCATTCCCCAAGTAGTAGGCCCAAACTCTTTGTAAATCCTAATTGGACCAAAAACACTTCATCTAGCTATCTATATAGGTAAATGGATGAGGTTTAAGATGAATTTGACATTGATTAGGGTATGAGAGGGATAGAAAAAACACCAATTATATTTTCTGAAGGTGTGAGGAGAGATAAAGTGATTTCTGTCGGATTTCATAAAGTTTTCATCACCGGGAGTGCCGACACACAAGACTTAGTTTAGGGGTAGATAATAGCACAAGATTAAATTCATTTAGGTAAATAGGGGAAGTATTTTAAAGAGCTAGAAAATAAGCCCTATCATCTTTTTCATTAAATATTTCTCATCTTTCGGATCACCTCAAAGATCCGCAAAGGTATCGTGATTCGAACCCTAGATTGATTCTTTTAATTTATTTATTTTGCTTACTTTTGAAATTGCGAGGAATCAAAGTTCTTAGTTAATTTTTTTTATAATGTCATTCCTAAACAATTCCATCCCTAGGAAGTAAATTTATGAAGAGAAAATAGCATGTCACCACTAATGATTTAATGATTCAGAACAACAAAATCAAATATTTGTAGCCCAATCCACCATCTTTCCCAAATATATGATAGATTTGAGGAGATTCACACTTGATGCCTTCATAAACAAGGGATTTGTCACTAGATTCTATTATGTTAAAATCTTATTATATATTTTTACCAATTTTAGATTTTAGTTAGATACGGTCTTTTTGCTTTCCCTTATTTTTTAGGCCATGCTGGAAATGCATGAGGCGACCAATAGGTTTGACAACCAACTAAACAGGAAGGACCTTCTCCATGAATAAGACAACATGATGAATCACCCTCTGAATACGATGAATAATCATATCGTTAAACTTCAAGAAAAGTTAAACAATGAGATAACTTTTAAAGAGAAAGTAATAGGATAGGTTGAACTCTTCTATTTTGAGTCCAACTAGGCCTTCAACATATTGACGACCCTAAAAAAGGCCTTTGGATAAAAGACCTCACAAAAACTAATTTTTTAGTGGAAAAGGGGCCCTTGAATCTAGTCGATTGGCCAACCTTGAGACGTCCTTTTGACAAGGGTTTTGAGTCGGTTCCCTTCTGTTGGGGTTTTTATTCTTAAAATCATGCATGCTATTTATTTTTCAATAAAGGTGTTCTAGGTTCATTTAAAATTAGACTTATGTTTGTTAGAGTGTGTTATGTTTGCTTTAAATATATTGTAACCAATGTCAGTTAATTGGACTTTGTAGGTATTTCAGTGTGTTGGGTTCGACTTGATCATAGAAAATTCTAATTCTGGTTCTAGTACATTTGAACACTTCACAACCTAGATGGGGAGATGACATCCGATCTATAGAACTGCGAGTATGATCTTTGTAGTTTTTCTTGACAACGAGAACCTGTGCAGTGGTTCGATAAATTTTTTGATAATTCAAGGTGGATTGCACAAGTACATCAAGAATGTATTAAATGGGAGAACAGTGAGATTTAAGTAAAGGTGGTGAGTAGATTAGACTGAACAATTTCTTAAGTTCTCAAATAGTGCAAATGTTATTAATCCTGATGGTTACGAGGATTGGAATGCTTTTAAAATTGTTGCTTTTATTATTATATATGAGATCTAACTTCATTGGATATAAATCTTTGTAAGTTGTGCAATAATTATATAAGTATATCAGAGATCATAGTTCAGGGAAATCCATGTCAAAGAAATATTATTTGATTGCGATACCCCCTTGATAGGCTTATATGTCTTGAATGTGCCCATAAATATGATTTGTGGATTGATTTATAATAAAATAAAGTATCAAATATGTTAGCTTTGATATCAATGAATAAATACGAAGTTTGCTAAAATAGATTAGCCAAAAAATTATTCGACCAAAAAGGTATTGTATGCTTAACACGGGGACTCATATTTTTCACCGTAATAACTTTGCAAATAAGATCTCATCATTCGATTAATTTTGAGATAGTTAAATTGGAGTGAAATCATGATTATTTGGTAGAATTAATTATGATTAAATGGGGAAACGAAATAAATTAAAAGGATGTAATTTGGGATTTTTGAGTAGCAATTTGGAAGATATTTTGATTATTTTGTCTTGGGTACCCAGTATACTCCATTTACCAAAGCATTTCGACAATACTCTCTAGACCCAGTTTAGTCCAAGACCACTACTTAAGTTGTAAGTTAGGACTTGAAGTTAGATGATCGTTACTGAGGTTTAGATACAAAGAGAAAAAAAAGGCAAGTCATGTTTTTGTGATGGGGTGTGGAGAGACAAGCCATATCTCATTAAAAACACCAATTATTCTTCTCCAAGAGTGTCCACATATATATTCTGCTTTGGTAGGATTATATACTAGAAGATATGAGGCTTTCGGTGGACTCTAGAATGGTTTTGAGAGACCTTGTGCATTACCCCATATTTTTTGTGCATTATTGAATTGTGAAATTTATTATTTCATTTCGTTTTGTGACATTGATATGTCACTTATTATAGCTTATCTATGTTGATTAAATTATTTGTATTCGTGTTTCGCAAATTGACGCCTTTTAGAAACGGTTAAAACACAACGTATACTAATTTGAATTGACATAGTATTATGGGCAACTATGGAATGGTAGGGGGTTATGTGTTCCTTGATTGAATTATTCCCATGGTGTAGGGGCCCACCAATCGTAAAGTAGTTTCTTATAATGTCGAGTTGCATATGATTAATCGAAATCCTCGTTTACTTAATTTTTGGTAAAAACAACATTGAGAACCTTATCAAAAGAGGTCTCAGCTACATTGAAATTAGGAAAACAAAAAATAATTGTAGTTAAGAGACTTGGATAAGGTAAACAATAGGGTTTGGTTGAATCTGAGCAGGACTGACTGGTGTGGCATTATAGTTATTGAGAGGCATGTTAGCATCTTTGATTTGAGGGGGTAGGTTAAATGGTGCGGTATCTGAGCTGATTATGATAGAATCAACCCCAGAATCTGAAGGTTAAAGGAGTATTTGAAATACCTTCCTTAGAGTCCTCAATAATTATCACGATTTTCTTAGTGAGAGGTTGCACTTCATGTTTGCAGTCTTTGAACCAAGAGTTGTTGTCTTAAAAGAAGATTTCTAATCCTAGTTTCATCTTCTTACAAGTGTTACAGGGACAGTCTTTTCCAAACTTCAACGAATATATTAATAGCATAATTGTGACCAGAGCTAAACTTTGGTATCTCTTCTTTAGAAAAAGAGATGATTCGGGAAGAGGTAAGGGTACCAATCATATTTATGACTTCTTTGAGAGTAAAGGGCGGAGGGACAGTAGGTCCCGTGCGGATTTTTATCAAGGCATTTGGTGCAACTGAGAGGACATGAAGAGTCCCCATTAGCTGACATTGGTTTAGTTTTTATTGAACTGATCAAGGACTTTGCTTTCTTTAAACTTATTTCTGGCATGGGAAGTTCTTCAATAAGTCCTTTTCCTTTATCCACCCCAGGTGAATGAGGATTCATATCTTTATAGTGTCACTCCAACCTGGCCATGTGGTTCACATAAGCGATGATAAATAAGAATCTTATGGCTTCATCTACCTTGGGCTGAATGGACACCTTATTGATTTCCCCCAATAGATCTTCGAAGTATATCATTCTACACCGAATACTGGACTGACATCTTCCTGACTTGGTTCACCATAGAGTTATCAAAATCATCCCCCCATCTAGTGGAAACTATGTCCTCTTGCCCAATATAATCAATACATTTAACTAACTCAGAAATTTCCTCATATAAATCGTCCCACTCAGTGGGGAAATGAAGGAGTTAAGGAACAAACCATCCCTAAAGCTTCAAAATGATGAGAAACTCATAAATGTTATAGCTTTCACTTATCTATCGAAACATATCATTCATAGTATGTACCACATCATCTAAACTAACTTTTTTAACAGTAACTACCCATTCGTCTAAATCATGAGCCCACTTTTGAGCTTCCATGAACAAGCTGTTGTATTTCTAATAATCGACGGTCATCTCGGTGGTTAATTTTAGCCTAAACTCTAAGAGTTGGTTAATTACAATCGGTAACTCCATGAATCCGCCTAACTACGGGTAAGGATGCTGATACGGGCCTTGTAGGGAGTGAGAAATCTTGATCGACAAAGAAGGTAGGGTGTATTGAGAGGTTTAGGTGAAAGTTGGACACTTTTTAGAAATATGACATTTGTATGTGATGGAAGTGGGTTATGAGTGGTATTGGGTTTAGTATTAGCTAATAAGGAAATGATACCCCTATTAATTAGTTAGTGGACCATATTTCTAAGGTGAAAGAATAGGTCGGTGGTATGACCTATGGATTGGTGGAAATCAAAATGGTATTAGGTTTGGAATTTTTAGGGAGTGGATTTGTTAAAGGATGGAGCTCCAAGGGTTTGATAAGATTTCGGCTTAACAAGGCCTTGTAGACTTTGGACAGGGGATCATGGATCTTGGTGTATTCTTTCATGGAAGGATTATGGTGACTTTACAGTTCTCAAGAGGAAAAAGGTTGCGAAATGTTATTCTTGGTTGAGACTGTAGCACTGACACGCTTCTCATAATTTTAGGGAGTAAACTATCCAGTCACTTTATTTGGTTCAGATTCCACTTTTGTAATGCCTTTCTAAATTTCTACACCAGCCTCTCGAAGGGCTTAAAAGCGTGGGTAATACTATCCTCCATCGATGTTCGGATAAGAGGCAAGAAGTTCTTCTTCACAATATTGACTTGTTCCTCCTCGGAGGGTCTGTTGGATATGGTCACATCCTTCTCTATCCATTTTCCTATGAAGCTACTAACTGTTTCCCCGTGTTTTTTTTAAGAATCTCTAAATCTCAGCGTGAAAACTCCAGATTCTCATTATACTTGTATTAAGTCATAAATTTCAAAGTGACATCGTCCCAACTACAGATCCTAAATTCTTCGAGGGACAGAAACCACCAGAGTTCACTTTCTTTCAAATTTTGTTGAAACCTTTAGGCCATTATCTCTTCGAATGCACCAAGGAGGGTCATGCTCAGTGATAGATTCGAAAATCAATTATTATGGGTCTTCTTCCCCTAAACTTCTCGATGTCTGGCATTTTGAACTTCTCTGGTAGTCTATCTTTGGGATAAGAGACACACCGGTGTAGTCCACTTAGTTCCTGAATATTTTGACTTGGTCAAACTTCTTTGACAATAGTTTGAGGTCTTCCTTTCCATTGTTCAATTCCTCCTCTTTAGGATCCATAATTATTGGGAGATTAGCCCCTCCCCGGGAAAGGTTCGAATCGGGAGTTGAGAGGATGGCGGCCCATTGGTAGGTGGGACCCAAACAGGCTCAAAAGCGGGTGGACCCATAGAATAAGGAAAGATAACCTTGGGTTCTTATGGAATTTGGGCTCGATGTCGCAGAATTTTATGGACTCGATTGAAGGTTGTCAATCTTGGCACTGAGTTGGACTAAGACGACCATAATATCAGGCTTCACATTCGGTTCTTGGTCGATTTTTTCCATGTAGAGCTCGTGGAGGTATATCCCAAACTCGAACGAAGTAGCAGAGGAAGCTATTGAGCTTTGGTATAGTTTGACAAAAGACCGATGCCAATTGGGAGTTAGGCCAAAATCGAGTATGCGATCGATGTGAGAGGGAAAATAGCACAAATTTATTTTTGAAAGAAAATGGGAGAGATTATTTTAGGTATTTTATTGAGAAAAAGAGGGAAACTATTTTTCATATTTTGGTTTTTAAAAAATGAGGGGAAATGGAGAGTAATCTCATTGTTGTTGTTATTATTATTATTATTATTATTATTATTATTATTATTATTATTATTATTATTATTATTATTATTATTATTATTATTATTATTATTATTATTATTATTATTATTATTATTATTATTATATTTTCACTTGTATTAGGTTTACCTAAATGCAAGAAAAAATTCCGGACATGACCCGAGCCTGGGAAAATAGGGTTTAAAAATATGTAAGGCATGGTTTGAGTTGTTTTCAGAATTATGGACAGGGTGTTGTTTTCAAAAAAAGGCAAAATAGTGTAAAAATTCGGGCAGTATGCCGACCCGAAAATTCGAAAAAGTTTTTCATGGTAACTGGAAAACTAAATATGAGTTCCCTACGTTTGATGCTTATATGAGGTTTATGCACTTGATGGGTTAGTGGAAGGGTTCCCCCTTTAGCATGACTTCCACGATTTACCTCTTGCCTATAAGTGTAATCATTTATCGGTACGTGTGGACAAGACATTTTATATACCTGAGTTTACGTTAATTGCCTCACAATATATCTCGTGATGATGGTAAGTGTGAGAGGGAATTCGATATACTCGACGTACATGAACGAGTTCCTTATTATATACCTCCCGTCATGAGTTCGGTCAAGCGATATGGTGCAGAGGGACCCATTCGATATACGTTCAAAGTACAAGGCTAATGGAAGGTCAGAGTCATATCATTTAGGCTAATTGTGCCCCGTAGGACCAGCGCCCATCACAAAATGACCCCCAGTACAGGACACAATGTTTATCAATATTTCCATGCTATTGGGGATGTAGTGTGCAAAATTGTATGAGTTTTAATTAGTATATTATGCAGAGAATATTTTTTATTTTTTATTTGCATGATGAGTAAAGGGACTACTATACAAATAAGGGAGCATATACAAGTGTTGTGAAAAGTAAATATAGTATGAAGCATGAAGACTTACTAAGCATGGTGATAGCAAAGCATGGATATATACATGTGAGTGAGTGACATGTGAATAGTTACAAGTGTGTGTGTGGTAATGAGCACATACGTGGATCAACTACAAGTGGTGTGTGATATGTGTAAGTGAGCATGTTGATATATGAGAAGCTCTTTAGTGTGTGCTTTATCTAAAAATAACTTTTTCAATTTTTAGTTAAATCCAATTTTATCTTCTTAAACCCTAAACATGCATCTAAGTGATAGTTTCATTATACAATTAAAGCATGCAATAAAAGAATCTATTTTAGGAATAGCCCCTTCTGGGTAAAACCTTTTTATTTCACTATGAATGATAAATCTCAACTTATAACATAGCAAAATCTGTAATGAATCTACCACCACAAATCCACATAGACACGCATTCTAAATTAGAAAAGGACTCCCGCAAGAACCCTAAAGAACCACAACTCTCATCTTCAGCAAGGCATACCCGCAAGCATCCCCAATTACCCGAGTCAGTGTAATCAATGAATGAACTATCTTTCGAAAATTGCGTTCAAGATCACAAATGTTTGAATTGCGTAATTAGGTTTAGAATAAACTCCGAATGATGAAGAACTATATGGGAATTTTTGAAACTTTTTTTCTGAAAAATGTCTAAGGAGTATAGAGTATTTATTTCTGAGTGAACAAGAGTCCAATGAAAACAAAACATGAAAATCGAGGCGGCAACTCGTTCGAAGGACATGTGAACATCGTTGGAACGACATACATTGTCGTTTGAGCGACAATTAAAACACATTTTTCTTTTTAAATTAAGTCCTCAAATTTTCAATAGTTATTTTAACTCAGAAATATTTAAAATACGTTTTGGCAAATATTAAATTTGATTCCCAATATATAAAAACCTTTAACTCATCCAGCATTTAATCAAAATTCTAAAGCACGTCAATTCTCTTAAGTATTCATACCTGAGTGATCAAGAACAAAATGTGTATGAAGAGTGCAACTTGACTTGATTTCTTCTTCAAAGACTTAAATTGCAAATTCTTCAATCTTGAACTATCATAGGCTTCAATTAATCTCAAATTAAAAACTAGCCTAGACTCAAATTATTTTGTCCAGAATTAAGCCAAATTACATACAAATTGACTCAATTAGAAATTTTTTCCTACAAATCTCCCCCTTTGGGTATTCCCGGACAAAACCAAAAAACATAAAAAAATGTTGTAAGCCGTAAAACATATGTCCTATCCTAAAAAACCAAAATGATAAAAATAAAGGATATGAACAAAAACTGTAGAACCGGTAAACATCTGAATTTATGAATCTGTCTATGAATGTGATGTAGTAATGAATATCTGAATCTCTGAAAAATATACCTACACACACGAGACATAAAAAATACCCAAGTGAAGTATGGAGGAGCAAAAATATATCAATAAAGAATGAATAAATAAACTCCCCCTACATTACATATATATCCCCTTTTTTGCCTGGAATTGACAAATCGTGGGACATACAAACCAAATCTTGCAAGAATAAATGGATACTAACTATACGGATAGATAGGCAAATCTCAGTATAGACATGATAATGAATAGTAAAAGATAGCAGTAAATGGATAAAAGTCAGAATCATCATCAATAAGAATGTACATCCATACCATAAATACAAAAATGCAGATATAAAATGTCCATCAGTAAAAGAGTACATAGTATAAGATAAGTAATAAATACATCATACACATCAGTAGTCTCAAATACAATGTCTCAATAAATACACAACTAAACATATGTAGGTGTATCGTCATCATTATCATCATCATCAGAGTATGTAGCTATAATATTCCCTAAGCTTGAAGAACCAGTCCTCTGCTCTACTCTCTGCGCCTCATCTAGTCAAAGAATGTCATCATCCGTGAATCGCTACAGGCATGGGCCTCGGGCTCAGCATGAAATCTAGCCATCATAGTGTCATACATCCAGGTTTGAGTATCCACCCATTCCTGTAAAGTACAGAAATCCTCCTCGGTAGGGCATCTAGGTGAAGATGTGGAAGGGCAAGGCTGAGAGGCATTAGGAATGGGATCAGTGAGACCAGCTACCTGGTAAGAACATCCAACTCCTGAACAAGCTCCCTTGGTGGGTTGAGGCCTCTCTCTCGCCTCTGCACTTAAATGACTCTCTAAATGAGTAAGTGTGCCATGATCAATGATAGTAGGCTCGAAGAGACACAAATGATCCTTTAAAATGGAAACTCCAGTAGATGTGCAAATACTAGAAAGGAGGAGCCCATAGGGAAGAGAAGTGCAGACAGGGTTGTTACCTATGATGGTAATAGATGACATCACTTGAAACATAATAGTGGGAAAATAGATGTCCCGCCCCTGGAATACAACATACATGAAATAAAAAAGATCAAAACCAATCTGAGTGTGATTGATCCTTGGGTAGATGGATGATGACACAAACCTATTAATAATGAAGAATGTAAGGCAAAGTTGATGGTGATACATAGTAGTGCCGGCTTGAGGGATCTCCCAGAAATAGTGGTGGAGAATCTCCTCAAATGACGGACTATCATCAGTAATATGAGGAAATACAGCAACAAGAATGCACGGAATCTGTAGCATCTCGGCTATCAGATCAGTTGTGATGTAAATAGGAATGCAACGAATGGTAGACTGAATCCCCTCAGGAGTATGGATAGCACGATAGAGAAACTCTTTGACGATGTCAGGATAGACCACACCATAAGCCTTAAACTGATAATCCTAGTCCCTACCTAGCATCCAACGAGGAACCGATAAATGGTCAAACGCGGAGATCATAAAAAATTCTTTCCCTACAAACCACATGGATATGAAGTTCGAGCAAACAATAGTTCTCATACTCGACCTCGGTTGCCCATCTCACAATAGAGTAGGGAGGGAGATCAGTTCGAGCTTGCTGGGGGTGAGGAGATGTAGGCAACTCATCAAGACGACCATAAGGGGCACCTTAACATCTATGAGACATAGCTACCATGAAAAACAAATACCGCGCAGTGTGTGTGGAAAGATGGGTTTAACAGATGCCAAAACACAGAAAACTATGAACCTATCTCTGTGGACAAATCCAACCTAACCACCGCGAACACCAACCATAACAACAACACAAATAATTAGATAAAAATAAACAACTAATGTAACCCAATAAAATGACACAAATGTGGGTGTCCCAAAAAAATCCAAAGAAACATATATACCAAAAAACATTTAAAACAATTTTCTTGGATAAAATTTGAAATACACACCGAGGACAAAAAAATGGCTCATAATCAATATTGATAACCCCAAAACTTGAAATTTTTAAGGGTAAATAAAATAAACACCCGACACACTGATTTGATTTAAAAAAAACAATAAAGGAGTGATAAGTGCTTTAATCTCACAATTTCAAACAAACCTTAGCTCAAATTTTTTATCATAAGCCAGAAATGAGAACGAATAGCACACGTATTCAGTAGAAAAATAGTGTAAAAATTATGTATATTCACTTCATTCAAAAATTGGAATCATAAATCAGCAGAAACCCAACTAATCAGAAATCAACCATAGAAAAACAATTAAAAAAATGACTCAAATCAGTCAAAATCGATCTTAGTGAAGAAATGGGGACGGAAAAAATGACAATGGCAACAAACTCCAAAGATTCAAACCAATAAGGTGATCCTCGAACTTAGAAACTCGTTCAAGATTCAAACCCTGATAGAAATGGCGAAAAATGGTGGGAACACGAACCGAGGGATAACTTTTCTAAAGTCAGGTTTCAAAAAATGGAGTAAACTGAAGCTTTGATTCAGAACAATGGAGGTTTTTTGAAAAATTTCTCAAGGGTCACTTAATCGGAGAGAGAAGAGAAAATAAGTGAAATGAGGACGTCGGTAGAGCGATATAAGAAAAAAACCTAATGTCTCTCAAACGATAGATAGTGTTGCTTGAAAAACATCTTCTTGAGATAAGAAATCTCGCTCGAACGAGATAGATGTTTCACTTGATCGACATGAACAAACGCTCAAAAAAATCTCCAAAAATGATAAAGTTTTGTCCTGTGAAATTTTTTTCTTAAAAAAACTTACTGTAAAGGGTAAACAGTATTAAAGGATACTTAAAACAGAAAAAATAACAAACTGATGTGAGTTACATGCTAACATAGAACCAATGTGGTCAAACATGGTTATGGAATGTATGGGCGTGAACTACAACAAATGAGTCACAATTTTAACACGTTGAAACGTTCAAGAAAACATTGTTTTAGCCAAATGTAGCAATTAAAATGATCTAAATGAACTAAACAATCAACATACACACAAATCCAAAATTTTGATGATTCTACAAATAATAGCGTTATGATACGATGTTTCAACACTAGGATTCGTGGTGTAAACCCGTTTTGTACTTTTCCATTCGAACACCGTTATAAATAATATTTCCTTTTCTTTTGAGGTATTATATTTTTCTTTCCTTAGAGAAATCCCATTGGACCCATTTTTGACATGTGACACTTTTTATTGCCAATATTTTCTTTTGGGCTCTTTTAAATGGTGGCTTTCACGAAAAGTTAATATTGTACTCTCGCAGCCCTTTCCCGTGAACACTCATCATTTTTTTTGTTTATGCATTACATTTGCTCATGGTAAACGGTTCTTACTTGCACACCTCCTCCTAAGTCTACTTACACATAGATGAGAAAATTGAGATAAGAACGTCTCACCAAACTCAAATATGCATGTGATGTCAAACATTCATATTAGCTCATGCATGTGTCAAAGAATGGGATATATACAAAGTTGAATCCAAATGCATATCAACTTCGAAATAACCCCATAAAAATAATGGTTAAGATCATTCAACGCATCAATAATTATAACCAAATGTCCAAGCCAGATGGATAATGAAATAATGGGGGTCCAAGCACACCAATATGCCATATCAAACATGAAAGCTCATGACACAAAAACCAAAAATCTTTTTGTGTTTTTCAAAAAATATTTTTGACCCAAAAATATTTTTTTTTTGTATTTTTTTACAAGACTCAAGTAAATGAAAAAAATACAACGTCATACAAGTCTTAACACTAGCAAATAATAAATCATGATGTAAATACTAGCGTATGACAAAATGATGAACATACTCAACCAAGAGATGGAACATGGGGAGAACCACAAGCAATGACACGCGTATCACCAAGCCTAATACCTAACGCCTAGAAATTTGATTTCCTAACCCAAGTAGGTGTGAAGCGAAGAGTGGGGGTTTTGGGAATCAAAACGACCTTATTCTTAGACTTTCTAGGAGTGTTCTTAAAATCACAGAAAAACCATCTAAGATGACCTCTCCTACCACAATGAGTACAAGTGTAGATACGACGGGGTGTGTTTTCTATGGGACGATTATTCCTAACGTTCCTAGGTGGCTCTCTCCTAATGTTCCTAGGAAGCTCCCTCCTAACGATCCTAGGTGGCTCTCGTGCTTCCATGGTTTTGTCTTTGGGAACAGGTGCAACATGTTTTTTAAAACCAATACCATGCCTATTATCTTTTATTTGGACGGTTTCTAAGATTTTGTCTAACTTTTCGGACCTAGATTCCAAATAAAATTTTACCTTACTCGATTCCCTTAATTTCTCCTCAAGCTCACCTATCCTCGACTCAAGTAAACACCTAGAATCCTCGAACTAAAGCGGTTCTTTTTTCATAGCCTACATTAACCCTCGAAGATTATCTCTCTCACCCTCAACATATTCTATTTTGTCTCGAATTTTCTTCTCACGTGCCCTAATATCCTCAATTAAAGTATTGGAATTATTATTTTCTATGGTACGTTTTTTCAACTTAGATTCTAATTTCAAGTTTGCCTTGTGAACTTTCAAATTTTCTTCATATAACTCATTAAAGGAAATTTGCAAATATCTCTTATCATCACTCTAATCCTCACTCAACTCACCTTCACTCTCTAGGGCGTTACAAATTGCTATTGCGTAAGAATCAAGCAAATGTATGTCGTTATCCCTCAAATGATTAGCCACAAGGGTGGGAAGATCTCATTTACTAGCATAAAAATTTCCTTCTTATGGGTCACTCTCACGAAGGGTAGAAACATGATTTATCAGTTTATTAAAATTATCCCTAAGTTTAGTGGTCCATTCATCCAACTTATTGCCAAACCCCTCGTAGCAAAGACACTTCTCACAATCATCGTATTTAATGAAATTTTTAAGAGTAGACTTCATACGAGATTTCCAATTAGAAGTTTCAAACACGTGAGTTCCAAAATCATCAAAATTACCAAAAGGCATATCTAAAGTCAAGGGATCACAAACACAGTAAAATAGTGCAACAAGCTTTGATACCAATTTGAGAAGGCCTTTTAGTGCGTGCTTTAGGTAAAAAAAACTTTTTCAATTTTTAGTTAAATCTAATTTCAACTTCTTAAACCCTAAACATGCATTTAAGTGATTTAATCCATTAAACAATTAAAGCATGCGGTAAAATAAATAATTTCAAGGAAAAACCCCCTTTCGGGTAAAACCTTTTTATTTCACTATGAACAGTAAATCGCAACTTACAACATAGTAAAATTTGCAATGAATCTACCATATTAAATCCACATAAACACACATTCTATATTAGCAAAGGACTCTTGCAAGAACCCTAAAAAATCGCCACTCTCATCTTCAGCAAGGCATACTCACAAGCATCCCCAATGACTTCAGTTAGTGTAATCAATGAATGAACTATCTTTCGAAAAATGCGTTCAAGATCATATACTTTTGAATTGCGTAACTTGATCTTCAACAAACTCCAGATGATGAAGAACTATATGGGAATGTTTGAAACTGTTTTTTTGAAATATGGTGTATTTATTTTTAAGTAAACAAGAGTCCAATGAAAACAAAATACGAAAATCGAGGCGGCAGCTCGTTCGAGCGAAACTTAAAATGCATTTTCTATTTAAATTAAATCCTCAAATTTTCAATCATTGTTTTAACTCAGAAGTACTTAAAATACGTTTTCGTAAATATTAAATTTAATTCCCAATATTCAAAAACCTTTAACTCATCCATCATTTAATCAAAATTCTAAATCACGTCAATTATCTTAAGTATTCATACCTGAGTGATCAAGAACAAAATGAGTATGAAGAGTGCAACTTGACTTAATTTCTTCTTCAAATTTTTCAATTTAAAATTCTTGAATCTTGAATTGTTGTAGGCTTCAATTAATCTCAAATTAAAAACTAGCCTAGACTTAAATTATTTTGTCCGGAATTAAGCAAATTACAAAAAGATTGACTCAATTAAAAATTTGTTCATACAATATATACAAATATGAGAATTATGGGTTGTGATAGTGAAGCCTTATCATGGATAATCTAAGTTGTGTGTGAAGCATGTGAGTGGAAGTGAATTTATACACAAGTGTAAGTGTGTGAAGTGTACATGGAGAGTATATACTAGTGTGTGATGTGTATAAGTGAGTGAAAAGTGTTATACACACGAGGTAGATATATAAAAAAAGTAGATAGATGAGAAAAAGGGAATATAAAGATAGGTGTATACGCAGACATGCAGAAAAGAATAACACCAATGTATCAAGAGAGTCTAGTTCTCTTAAAAGGTCCCCAACGGAGTCTTCACTGTATCCATCCCTAGGGCCTCCTTCTTTCTTTCTCTTTTTCGGGGGTTACCTTCATCATGTGTGCAGAATTTTGCCCTTTCTTGGGGATCTTCATCGTCAATGTGGAATAATGTGTATAAATAGAGTCACTAACCTATTATGCACAAAACATGTAAAAGAAATGTCACCGCCACAAGAGAACGACATCAAGGACAATATTGATGCTTGTTAAACCAAGTAGTTCAAAGGTTAGAGGACTAATTTATAGAATGAAAACATGTTAGGCACCATCCTTCCCTCCGGGTCTCAAATAGGCATGTGTTAATCTTCTCATGTTAGACACGAAGTGTGTGTTTACGGCCATAACAAAGATGAAGACTTAAATCGTTTAACCCACGTCATGAAAGGGGACAGAGTGAATTCATCTCGAGGAGTGTTCCCGAAAATAATAATTCAAAATATAGTATGAGTGTTTACCATTTCTCAAGTCCTTATGGACGAACGAATGTATATATCGGACGAAACACAAGCATGTAAGAATATGACATTCATTGCGAATATACATATACGAGCATCTAGCCATGCTGATGGCACAATGATAAATTTGTTCCCGTATTGCCCGTAGTTCAAATATAAATACTTTTGGTCATCCCATGAAACACATGCGACAAGATTACGATTTTAATATGGTGCATTTTCCATAGGAACATCTATTTTAGATTTGCAATAAGTATTTTTTTATTATAACATTTCAAACTTCACTGAACCATTTTTTTTAAACTTTACTGAAATTGTGAGTTTCCCTTATACCCTGATAACATAGACGTGTCACCCTTTCTCGAGCCTCATAACTATTATGAAAATATGAATAAACACATTGACTGCTATAGGGTCCATGCGTTCAAATCTTATTCCTAAAACAATTCACAGCCCTGGAACTACAGATACCATATATACATTTGTGTATAACTATAAACATAATGTTTTTTATAAATACGATTTGTATTTTCATCCTTGGACAAAATTTTTATACTTGATCACGTGCCTATAGCTGTTATTAAAAATATTTTTCTCTGAGTTTAGTTCGTAATTAAAGGTCAAATATTTTTACAAATATGTGAATTTAAAATTATAAAGATAAGATGTTGCGAGAAAGTATTTATGTCGGAATTTACTTACATGAAAGTATGATCTTCGTTTTAAAGTTTTGATTCGTGTTAGTGGTGGAAGAGTGTTAGTATTTTAAATAGATTAAAATGATAATATTAAAAAATTAAAAGTTAATTGTTTCCCTCTTTGTCTAAACGGATTATTCAATACTTTTATCATTATTTCTTTTACTTAGTGATATATGAATCATTTGATGACCAATGAAAATAAGAATAATTAAAATTGAAAATAAACTATATTTAATCATTTTTTTGTTAGTGTCTTTATAAAAATCTACATTTGAGAGTTACATATTGAAAATGAACATAATAGTTCCATTTTCTTTTAATAAACTGTAGTGAAGACACCGACACACATAATCAATCCAGTATATTTGCTTCAAAATAGACGCGCATAAACTTCTTGGGAAATATAAGAATTTGTGCTTAAGTAAAAAAATGAAATAAAAATTGTTTCCTATTAATATATAACTTGTGTAACCAAAAGTATTGCCTAATATATTTCATGCAATGACATAACCATATCTTCTACGCTAAACATCTTTATGCATACACACGTAATATATTGTAAGGATATATTTTCATAGGTCCGTTATCAATTTATTATGCCATATACCGCTATACCATTGAAGAGCATTCAACAGACATCTACATCAAAGACGGATCCGAATTACTCAAGTTCTTCATCATTAAAGACTCCACGAAGTTTACTTTGGTAAGGTTATGTTTGAAATACCTTAACTTTTCACTTAGAGGTTTTGGGATATTTTTACAAAATATTTTTATAAAGATTTTGTTCTCGGACACCTGTTCGTAGAAAAATCATAACTAATTCATAAAAAATCATAAAGACACGAAACTGGTGGCCACGTATTCCTATCAAAATTTTCTAGAGGCAAGCATTGAATCTCATTTCATAGGTCATTCGAACGACCTGAAATTATCGTTCAAATGACATAGCATCTCGTTCGATCTCGTTCGAACGACATTTGTCCTTCATTCGAGCGACTTGCTGATCTCGTTCGAACGAGCTTAGTTTTTGAGGCGGCGCAATTTTCTATAAAACCTCATTCTCTGGTTCCGTTTTCATGAAGAAGTCACAACATTTTGACGACCAGAAATACTGCGAAAGCATAATCGTTTTTGGCTTCTTCCTTTAGGGTTTTAATCCTTTTTGTTTTCAATTCACAAAACTCCCATATGCTTTATTGAACTGTTTGGTGTTTAAGAACAACTTTTATTTTGTTTAACTTCTGTTGAGAAGGTATCTCCATATTTGATCAGTGGATACCGAGCATAGTCATTCTACGTGTGGACGAGCCGAAGATGACGAACCGACGCCTGGAGGGTATTTCGTTGTCTCTCGTATCTTTAAAGATTTGTTGAAGGCACCGTGCATTACACACTTGTGGACGATTATCAGGTTGTATGTAAGTCAAAGGTCTTGTGAATTTTTCAAAGTGTTTATAAAAGGTTTTTACCTGAAAGGTTTTTTTTTACTATATCGGTCGTCTTTATTTTTCATGCACGGGTTGAATTTCTTATGATGTTTAGATGCATGTGTAGGGGCTGAATTAGTTTGTTTCAAAATAGACTCTAATCAAATAAGTGTGCCAAATTAGATATTTGCGAATTTAATCAATTATCACACAGTCACGTTTTTTCATATATAGACAGTGTAAACATTGTCGTACAAACACGCACTGACAAGCCATCACCCTCACCCACCTTTCTATCTATCTCTTACCCATAAACCCATCGTACTAGCCTTAGCCCTCCACTACCCAGTAGAGACCCACGCTTTGAAAATTTTGGTGTCATGTACTTGAAAAGAAATCAATTGTACATTTTTTTGTTCCTGCAGACTTGTTGCTTATAGCTAAAACTCTATTTACTATTTTTTAAGTATACTTCTTCTCAACTAAAATAAGCAGTACACTTTGTATAATTATTTAAAAAATAAATAAATGTATAATTTTTTTTTCTTAAATCAACCAAATGGAACCCATAATATGACAAGCCAATAACATTATCTTAACACCTCATGACATGTTTAGATAAATGTCACATGGTTATACCCTTCATTAAGATGAATAAAAAATAAGAAACTTCACACAAAAAGAAGACTGCATTATATAACAAAGACTGGAAAATATTGTAGAAAACTTTCCATTTAGGCTTCTGCACACACACTCTATGACCCTTAAATTCAAAAAAAAAATGTGAAATTTGAAAAACAAAATTATATAAAAAAAATAATCAATTTATTAAGGATATTAAAAAAAATAAAGACTACTTGAGTTAATATGTATGAAAATCGAAAGTAAAAAATTTAGTTGAAAACAACGAATACTTGAGATAATTTGAAGCCCATTCAAAGAAAAAAAACACATACAAAACAAAATTATCGATTCGAAACTTTACTTCTACACCCAATGATTTTGAAGAATAAATGGCATCACTGGAGAAAAATAATGGGGGGAGAGAGAGAAATATACATGAGTTGTGACATCCACAAAACCCAAAAATCAAATATCCATAGAGAACTAATATGGTATATATTTGCAAAATAGTTGTTATTCTAATCTCATTTATTTGGGTTCCAAGATAAAAACAGATCGAACATAAATATAAAAATGGAATCAACAATTGAGAACTGATATGGTCTATTTTCCTGTCAAAAGTCTAAACAATAGAAACATAATAAATATAGTCATTAAACAATGACTATTAATATTAAAAGCATCTATATGCAAAAGAAAAAGTTTGAAATGTTAAGCAGGATGTAATAAAGCCACAAAAGACACAACACTTCTTTGAGTTTTTGTTAGTCAAACTTCACTCCATTTGATCCTCAGATCCATGTCTGGTTGAGCTCTCCTAACCCGGTCTTGACATCACTATCTGCCTTTTTATTGGGGTAGAAAAGCACACTATCTCAGCACCTGGACAAAAGAAATTGCAAGAAGAGGTTACATAATTTTTTCACGATTAATAAATTGTAAAAATTTAAAAAATATCCCAATAATCTTTGAGACTTGAAAAATTACCATATAGCCCCACCCATTGATTGAGTATACATGGATTAACACACAAATTTACAACGAACACAACTTTCTTCTTCCGATTTCATTCTAAATAAAACCTCAAAGAAATTACATTAGAGAGAGACTACCATATTTTATGATACTACAAACACGATTAAAAACTTCTAGTGTGGGAAACACTTCCCCTAAATTCAATTTGCTTGCCGCTACAAATAAATCTTCTCAAAAAATCATAAAAGAGCTTCGGTTAGGAAGGTTAAGCAATATCATTGCTATATAGCCTATACTCCTAGCTAGAAAGCAAAGTGAACTCATTCCATTTGAAGTGAACCGAGTCCCAAAACAATATCTTCTTCACTCATATTGAAGTGAAGCCTGTGAAGCCATTTGTGAAGGTCAACCATTTTGTGAAGAACATGTAGCCATTTGTGAAGCTAGTGATACGAATTTCTTCCCCTTCTTTGTTTTTATGTTCTCTCTTATCTTTCTCTCATTCTCACCACACACTTCAACAAAAATCGAGACAATTATAAAACTTGTAATATGCCGGTAATGTGATATTTATGCAAAAATAAATAAAGAAACAATAATGATCTTACATGTGAAAAAAAACTCGATTTGAAAATGAAACAATCCTGACAAAACAAACAAATACACCTCCACCTTTTTCCAGCGTCTGAGACTCTAAATAATGGGAATCAAAATGCCTGTAGACGTGAATCGTCACCTCCGCTCCTTTAATATGAGAGGAACCATGAAAAACTAAAGAGTTATCAACAACAAAAATGGGAAAAATAACTTGAATATATGTCTTGAGCAGACATTTTTTTAATCCAACTAAAACAAAAAAATTAATACTTACGGCTTTGGTTTTCTCTCACAAAACTTGCATCAACATAAAAAAATCTTGATAATTTCTTCATTTTTAAATCTGTGATTTCTTTTGCTTTTACATTTTTAGATCTATGATAATTTCTCCATTTTTAGATCTACGATACTTTCTTAAACTTGAAAAAACCCATACCTTCCCGCTAAAAATAGTGCTCCATACCTTCCCTATAAAATTGGTGCTCCAAACAAACAAAAAGGGGAAAAAAGTGAGGATGTGGAAATTTTAAGATGGGTGTTTCAAACGTTGTAATAGGAAATGACAGATGTCATGCAAGCCTTGAGCTTTGTAGTTAGCAAGTTTGGGCCCACTCCTTGCTTTGTGACTGACTCCACTGTATCCAATGGTACATTAATTAGATTTCCTCACATTTTAGCCACATCGTGCTGTTTTAAACCATTAGATACAAATCATTAAAATACAATATCAACCGTTATATAGAAAAGATAAAAATCCCTATTCCTTTATCATATACATAGATGCAAAACCTATTTATATAGGTTTAGCATAGAAATACTTATGATGTGGCAAAAAAACCCTCCTCCTTTATTATATAGTCTAGGATGTACCTATGTCGATGGCACGGTGATAAATTTGTTCTTGTATCACCAATAGTGAAAATATAAATATTATTGGTCATCCCATGATACACGTGTGGCACGATTAAGATTTTAATATGGTGCATTTGTCTTAGGAACATCTAGTTTAGATTTTCAATGAGTATTTTTTTTATTATAACATTTGAAACTTTGTTAAACCAATTTTTTAAAACTTTACTGAAATTGTGAGTTGACCTTGTACTCTAATAACATCGACGTGTCACCCTTTCGCGAGCTTCGTAATAACTATGGAAATATGAATAAACACATTGGCTGCCATAGGGTCCGCGCGTGCAAGTCCTATTCTTAAAATAATTCAATGAACTAGACAGTTATATACTACATATGTACTACATATACCATATATACATTTGCATATATATATAAACATAATTTTTTTATAAATACGATTTGTATTGTCATCCTCAGAAAAATGGTATACTTGATCACATGCCTATAGTTGTTATTAAAAATATTTTCTTTGATTTTACTTCGTAATTAAATGTCAAATACTTTTAAAAATATATGCATTTTAAATTATAAAGATAAGATCTTACCTGAAAGTATTTATTCAAGAATTTACTTACATGAAAGTATCATCTTCGTTTTAAAATTTTGACTTGTGTTAATGGTGGAAGAGTGTTAGTATTTTAAATAGATTAAAATGATAGTGTTAAAAAATAGAAAGTTAATTGTTTCCCTCTCTATCTAAATGGATTATTAAATACTTTTATCATTATTTCTTTTACTTAGTGATATAAGAATCACTTGATCACCTATAAAAATAACAATAACTTAAATTAAAAAGAAACTATATTTAATCCCTTTTTTGTTAGTGTCTTTATAAAAACTAGATTTGAGAGTTGCATATTGAAAATGAACATAATAGTTCCATTTTCTTTTAATAAACTATAGTGAACACACCGACCCTCATAATCCATCCATCATATATGCTTCAAAATATACGCGCATAAACTTCTTGAGAAACATTAGAATTTACGCTTAAGTAGAAAAATGAAATAAAAATTATTTCTTATTTATATATAACTTGCGTAATTAAAAGTATTGCCTAATATATTTCATGCAATGACATAACCATATCATCTACAGTAAACACCTTTATACACACACATACACAATATATAGATAGTGTACGCACAGCCGTACATACACACATAGACAACCCATCACCCTCACCCACCATTATATCTCCCTCTTACCTATAAACCCACCGTACCAGCCTTAGCCCTCCACTAGCTAGCAAATACCCACGCTTTTAAGATTTTGGTGTCATGTACTTGAAAAGAAATCAATTCTACATCTCTTTTATCCTTCAGACTTGTTGCTTATAGCTAAAAGTATATTCAATATTGTTTAAGTATGTACTTGTTCTTAACAAAAATCAGTAGTACACTTTGTAAAATTATTATTTTTTAAAATAAATGTATAAATACTTTTTTCTTAAATCAACCAAATTGAACCCAAAATATCACATCGTAACACCTCATGACATGTTTAGATAAACTTCACATAATTATAGTCTTCATTAAGATGAATAAAAAATATGAAACTTCACATAAAAAGAAGACTACATTAGCATAAAAAAGAACGCAAAAGATTGTAGAAAACTTTCCATTTAGGCTTCCTCACACACACTCAATGACCCTTAGATTCAACAAAATATGAAATTTGAATAACAAAATTATATTAAAAAATAATCAAATGTATTCAAAAGTAAGTACTGATTTATTAAGGAAATTAAAAAAAAATAAAGACTACTTGAGTTAATATGTATGAAAATCAAAAGTACAAAATTTAATTGAAAACAAAGAATACTTTATATAATTTTAAAGCCATTCACAAAAAAACAACACATAAAAAAAATTGACATCCCATAAAAAAACAACACATATAATTTTCTGACTATCTCGACCCATCCGGACTCAACCGCGCCCTCAGAATTGACATCCGAATTAATTTATAAAAATCCTTATTTCACACCCAATTTATCTATACCGACTCCCGGTTGAGATAAGTGCATACCCCGTCATTAATACCCAAAATGACGTAATTAAATTACTACTATTCACTTAGTAAATAAATTTCAAGAGTGTTAATTAATTTAAAAAGAGTCGGATTATAGACTCGGGTAGGATTAAATTAATAAGAGTGTTAATTAATTTAAAAAGAGTCGGATTATAGACTCGGGTAGGATTAAATTAATAAAGGTGTTAATTAATTTAATTAAAGTCAGTTTGTAGACTCGGGTATGATTAAATTAATGGGTGGGACAATTAGTTTAATCAGGATCGGATTGTAGACTAGTGAAGGGTACTTAGTAATTAATGTGATAATTAATTATATTAGAGTCGGACCACAAACTCGGAATTTGGGTTGATTAAATTAATTTGTTAATTAATTTAATTAGAGTCGGGCGATAGACTCGGAGAGGTATTAAATTAAAATGTGTGTTAATTAATTTAAGGAGAGTCGGACCATAGACTCAGGGAAAGTATTATATTAATTAAGGTGTGAATTAATTATATTTGAGTCGGACCATAGAGTCGGGAAGAGGATAAGTTATTAAGTGAGAAAATTAACTACATTGAGTCGGGCCACAGACTCGGAAAAATACAGGCAGTGTACGAAATTTTGAGTACACGGTAAAGCCGGGTTTATATTATATATATATACGGTGTCGTGATAGTATATATATATATATGTGTATTTATTGTGAGTGATACTAAATATCAGTGATTAGATATTTATTAAAATTATATACTCTAATGCTATCAAGGGAGGTTGCGCGATGTGGGTGAATCCCCTAGCTTGAGGAGTAGGGCGAGTATATCCCCAGGTCATAGCGTCCGGTATATATGGGTGAGGGACTTATCTCACTTTCAGGGAAGGAATATGACCGCCTCCACTTCGTTTATATTTTGGTCCAAGTTGGTGAGCGATTCCAACTTGGGGAAAACTAGGTTTTGTGAGCACACCTAGTGAAATAGCATTTTAGAGGGAATCATCCGGTGAGGGTAAACTCGGAAGGATGGATATACATATTGATATATGTGTGGTTGTTAGTATAGGTACGTATAATATGGGAGTAAATGTTATATGTAGATGATAATACAGTGTATGATGTATTTACTTTATATAACTCGGGTTATAGTTATATGCAGTTAATTAATGGGAAATTAATTAAGTTAATTATTTGTGGAAATAATACAGTGGGTGACGTATTTACTTTATATAACTTGTGATACGATTATATGTTACTATTTACGGGGAATTAATTAAGATTGGTTATGAAATAAATTATAATTCAAGAATCATTATACTCGGTTTAGAGTAGTATGGCAAGGGAAGGTTATACCAGGACTAGTTGGACGGGGTAGTACAACTAGGTGGGGTTAAGATAATCGGTAGGTGTGCACAATAGTGGAGGGGTGAGAATGTCCACAAGGGAGTGCGACACTAACTTAAATATGAAGCGCATTCATGCATTTTAAATTACTGCAGTTAATTCACTTGCTAAATATTTTCAAAATGTTTTGGGTTCTAACCCTTGCTATAAAACTATTTTCAAAACCTTTTAGGTGTCCAGCCACAGGGACGCCAGGATTGATATTCTATTCCAGGGACACGGAGCTGCGGCATATGTGGATGCTAGCAGGAGTTTGGATTAGACGCATCATTCATTCATTCCTAGAGTAGGAATCTTGTATCAGTCTCAGTTTTATTTAGGGCTTGTAGCCCAGACTTCTCGGTACAGTTTTCAGGTGTAATTTATTCAGGTGTTGAATATTTGTATTTGGATTATTTCTTTGGTGGCCGGTGATTTATTCGGCAACTTGTGTAATTACTATTCTGTTTACTTTCATTCAGTTGTGTGAATGGTTTATATTTTAATTCCGCATGTACTGTTTTGTTTAATTAAAAAGTTAAAATTGGCACCAGGTTTTGGAATACTAGGTGGTTAGTAAGTTTTAAAAAGTTTTCGACAGTGATGCTAAGGATGATCCAACTGGGATTCCTATTTTAATTTGGTATAGGACTGATCACCCGGTATTTTATTAGGCGGGGTGTCACAGATGGTATCAGAGCATCAGGTTCTAGTGTCCTTAGGATCTGTGCGGCTTTTCACGTTTCAGCTTAGCAATCTTTGATATAGAGCCCTATCATAGGATTGTTGTATTCTCATACGTATGCGCATATACGTTCTTCTGCGAAATTTTTATTTGAGAGTGAACTCATACAATTCAATTCTCATTCCAGATGATGCCCAGGAGGGAGAGAACAGTTAGGGCAGTAGGGGGAGGTGAGACGAGGGAGGCTCGTCAGGAGCAAGAGTTATGGCAGCAACTGCCAAAGATAACTTTGGCAGCACAGGTAACCGAACTAATGGCACGGGCGATTGAAACGATGGTAGTCGCAAATGACAAGGTACTTTCCACGGGATCCGCCATAAGTGTCAGTGGCGCCGGATGTTCAGACTCACGCGGAGTCGTCGGTGTGGAAACAAGAATGAGAGGTTATTTTTAGGCGGGGTGTCAAGGAAGAGAGATATCCAACGTCACCTACGCATGGGAGATTGCGATGGGGTGCGAAAGTAAATGCCAACCACTTTTAGTTAGTGGGAGCGGCGCTACAGTGGTGGGAGTCGCTCACCACAGTGAGGAAAGGGACACACTAGCTATTACAAAATTTTTGGGTGTGGTTCGACCGCAAGTATTTTCCTCCAGCGGTTGAGACCGAAACGAGGAGAAAATTGTGTGAGGTAACTCAAAAGGGGACCGTTAAGTGGCCGATTACGAGGAAGAATTCACTCGTTGGCAAAATTTGGTACCGGATGAGGTAAGCGAGGAAAAGAGAAAGAAAGCAAAGTTTATGGATGGGTTAGTCTGGAGAATCAGACAACATCTAATTGATAATTTCGCATTTGTAGATTATACTGATGTCATTAACGTAACACTCCGGCACTGTTGGGAATATCGCTTCCACGCGAAAGGAAGCGGGAAGGGAGTGGGGATTTTACCAATCGGATGAGGCAGAAAGGAACAATACCAGTGGGGTATCCCAGCAGCAGACTGGGGGAGGTCAAGGGCAGGATTTCCGGCAGGGAAATTATGCCACACGATCTAGAACGGGAGGCTATCGGCTGGATGGCCAGGAATTCCAACAAGGTTGGCATGGAAGGGATCAGTGGCAGGGTGAACATATTAGAAAAATGTTTCATTTGGGGAAAAGCGAGACACATGAAGAGATATTACCCTAAGCAAGGCGGGAGTCAACTTCAGGACGAGGTCCTGGATGTACAGCCACTAAAGCAAATCACGGGTGCATTCGGGCAGGGAGAAGCTGCTCCGAAAATCGAGAACCAGCCGTTGCAGCTGGAGTATAGAAGTAATTATTTTACCCTAGGGGCATGGGGTATATTGTTGAGTGACAAAGAGGATGTCACAGTATACGACTTATTTTTCACTAGAGTTCGCAGGTGAGTCGAACTTAGTGGGTGCGTTGGCGGTAGCAGCCATAGCATGTGGGTAAACTTTCCGTAGGGTAGCAGAGTTCCTTAGTGTTCTTCATGGGAGAGTGGAGGCGTACACTGAGTGATTGGTTGAATTATGCGAGGAATTACTATTTTCGAGAATTATGGGAGTAGGGTTGATGATACTTTTTAAACATCGGCTGGATAGCGATGGAATTTAACTATTGTGGATAGTGGAGTTAAATTTTGGTGTCCGCAACACCAGGGTATGGTTGGTACTAGGTATCACCGGAGAGGACGTATAGCCTATATATGTGGGTATATATGTTGTATTACGTGGTGCAATAGCACATGGTGAGGTTTTGTGTTCTCACATTTTATCCCGGTAAATGGGGATGTTTACTGAAGTGAATCAGGGTGGTTAAATTGATTTTCGAGCAAAGAGAGATAGCTCGGGGTTTATTTTGCGCAAGGACTAGTGGTAGTAAGGGCGCGGTATTTCATGTTGTCTTCGGTAGCATAAGGGTAAATGTATATACTTCTGTGTTGAGAGACAAGTATTTTGGGGAGACGTTTGAACGTTAGCACATAGGTTGGGTACCCGGGCGGTATATATATATATATATATATGTATATGTGATATGACTACGGGTTCGAAGATTATATTACGGGTTAAGACTAGCATAGTAGGGTAAC
Source organism: Sambucus nigra (assembly GCA_949130495.1). Classification (NCBI taxonomy): domain Eukaryota; kingdom Viridiplantae; phylum Streptophyta; class Magnoliopsida; order Dipsacales; family Adoxaceae; genus Sambucus; species Sambucus nigra. The sequence continues at coordinate 405,363,519 of OX422215.1, read as the reverse complement.
TTTCGTGCGATAGAGCGCGGGGATAGGGTGTATGGGCACCCGGGTTAATTAAGGCAAAATTTTGTGCGGTTAAGCACGGGTATCGGGTGTATGGGCGCCCTGGTTAAGTTAAATGCATACTTGTGTAACGTATGGTTAGAATTGGATGGGATAGATATAGCGGGCTTGTAGGCAATTGACTGGTGAGTAAAATGAGAATATTGGAACACTAGGCTTCTCTTAATTTCGAGGACGAAATTCCTTTGTAAGGGGGGAAGTATGTAACACCCCGTATTTTTGTGCATTTAATATTTAATTAATTCGAGAATTTTAAATTACTTGTGGGTTGTAATTTTAATTGAATAAATTATGGCAATATATATATTTAAATATTAATCAGGGAATAAATGGTTAATGTTTAGGGAAATTTATTTACTAAGTGAATAGTAGTAATTTAATTACGTCATTTTGGGTATTAATGACGGGGTATGCACTTATCTCAACCGGGAGTCGGTATAGACTAAATTGGGTGTGAAATAAGGATTTTTATAAATTAATTCAGATATCAATTCTGAGGGCGCGGTTGAGTCCGGATGGGTCGAGATAGTCAGAAAAGAGTACCCGGGGGTAGTAATTGGGTCTCGGGGTATTTTTGGGCATAGCCAGGCCCACACGGGGTGAGTTGGGCCACTTTAATTAAGCCCATTAGGTGAAAAACGGGATTAAGGGTTTTTAACCTAAGGAGGAGATTAGAAATCAGCAGCCAACACAACTCTAAACCTAGGGTTTGAGAGGGGATTTGGGGGAAAAGCAAATCAAGAACAAATTGGGAGCTTTTGGAGCCAAATTTAGGGACTCCGCCAACGGAATCAGACACTACGAACACTTGCAGGCAAGTGGTTAACTGTTTTGACTCGTAAAGCATGATAATCAATTTATATCATAGTGATGTGGGTATGAAAATCTGTTTTTGGGTGTAAATCCGTTTTTGGGTGTAAATGGGTACAAAATGGGGTTTTTGTTTTTGAAATACTTGAATGAGATTCAAAGTAAGATTTAGATGGGTGATTGAAATCTGAATATGTATTTATGATTTGAATGAGAAATTCAGAATATAAAAGGGTGGGATTTGAATCTGAAATTGGGATTTTACCCTAGAAATTTATGTTCTTGAGTGGGTCACGATTCGTAGGGTTAATGATGTAAAAAGGTTTAGATAATGTTTATAGTTCATGAGAAATGCTATAAGATGATTAACAGGGTGATTTGAGGATGGATTTTGAGGAAAGAAACCTTGGGATTTCATTAATGGAGGAAACAGCTCGGTGGAGGAGACGAACACATGTTCGATCGATCGATCGACGGGTGGGGGTCGATCGATCGACCCTACAGTTATTTCGGCAGTTTGCCTTATGGATTTTTATGGGTTAAGATTTTAGTTGTAAATTTCCCCTAGCATAATTAAGAGAGAGAAATTTATTATGGGAGTTAATTCTTATCAATTATAAGGGAGTATAATTGAGGGTAGTGGGGGAATTATATGTGTCACTTTGTAAATGAATTTTGGCGAATAAATTCTGAGAAAATAAGATAACGAAATCGGTGAATAAGTTCGAGTATAGTAGTAGGGTAACGCTACCCATTTAAGTTAATTAATTTGGAGTCAGGGACTAGACTCGGGTGATATTTAAGTTATGGGCCAAGTGAGTGAGTGCGGGCATGTTGGTTAAGTGACACCAAGGTATTTAATTAATTATTGAGAAAATAAGTAAATTTGGAGTTGGAATTTAAACTCGGGAAGGGTCAAGTTATGGGCCAAGTGAGTGAGTCCATGGACAATGGTTGAGTGACATGAAGTTATTAAATTAATAAGAGTGTTAATTAATTTAAAAAGAGTCGGATTATAGACTCGGGTAGGATTAAATTAATAAGAGTGTTAATTAATTTAAAAAGAGTCGGATTATAGACTCGGGTAGGAGTAAATTAATAAGAGTGTTAATTAATTTAAAAAGAGTCGGATTATAGACTCGGGTAGGATTAAATTAATAAAGGTGTTAATTAATTTAATTAAAGTCGGTTTGTAGACTCAGGTATGATTAAATTAATGGGTGGGACAATTAGTTTAATCAGGATCGGATTGTAGACTAGTGAAGGGTACTTAGTAATTAATGTGATAATTAATTATATTAGAGTCGGACCACAGACTCGGAATTTGGGTTGATTAAATTAATTTGTTAATTAATTTAATTAGAGTCGGGCGATAGACTCGGAGAGGTATTAAATTAAAATGTGTGTTAATTAATTTAAGGAGAGTCGGACCATAGACTCAGGGAAAGTATTATATTAATTAAGGTGTGAATTAATTATATTTGAGTCGGACCATAGAGTCGGGAAGAGGATAAGTTATTAAGTGAGAAAATTAACTACATTGAGTCGGGCCACAGACTCGGGAAAATACAGGCAGTGTACGAAATTTTGAGTACACGGTAAAGCCGGGTTTATATTATATATATATACGGTGTCGTGATAGTATATATATATATGTGTATTTATTGTGAGTGATACTAAATATCAGTGATTAGATATTTATTAAAATTATATACTCTAATGCTATCAAGGGAGGTTGCGCGATGTGGGTGAATCCCCTAGCTTGAGGAGTAGGGCGAGTATATCCCCAGGTCATAGCGTCCGGTATATATGGGTGAGGGACTTATCTCACTTTCAGGGAAGGAATATGACCGCCTCCACTTCGTTTATATTTTGGTCCAAGTTGGTGAGCGATTCCAACTTGGGGAAAACTAGGTTTTGTGAGCACACCTAGTGAGATAGCATTTTAGAGGGAATCATCTGGTGAGGGTAAACTCGGAAGGATGGATATACATATTGATATATGTGTGGTTGTTAGTATAGGTACGTATAATATGGTAGTAAATGTTATATGTAGATGATAATACAGTGTGTGATGTATTTACTTTATATAACTCGGGTTATAGTTATATGCAGTTAATTAATGGGAAATTAATTAAGTTAATTATTTGTGGAAATAATACAGTGGGTGACGTATTTACTTTATATAACTTGTGATACGGTTATATGTTACTATTTACGGGGAATTAATTAAGATTGGTTATGAAATAAATTATAATTCAAGAATCATTATACTCGGGTTAGAGTAGTATGGCAAGGGAAGGTTATACCAGGACTAGTTGGACGGGGTAGTACAACTAGGTGGGGTTAAGATAATCGGTAGGTGTGCACAATAGTGGAGGGGTGAGAATGTCCACAAGGGAGTGCGACACTAACTTAAATATGAAGCGCATTCATGCATTTTAAATTACTGCAATTAATTCACTTGCTAAATATTTTCAAAATGTTTTGGGTTCTAACCCTTGCTATAAAACTATTTTCAAAACCTTTTAGGTGTCCAGCCACAGGGACGCCAGGATTGATATTCTATTCCAGGGACACGGAGCTGCGGCATATGTGGATGCTAGCAGGAGTTTGGATTAGACGCATCATTCATTCATTCCTAGAGTAGGAATCTTGTATCAGTCTCAGTTTTATTTAGGGCTTGTAGCCCAGACTTCTCGGTACAGTTTTCAGGTGTAATTTATTCAGGTGTTGAATATTTGTATTTGGATTATTTCTTTGGTGGCCGGTGATTTATTCGGCAACTTGTGTAATTACTATTCTGTTTACTTTCATTCAGTTGTGTGAATGGTTTATATTTTAATTCCGCATGTACTGTTTTGTTTAATTAAAAAGTTAAAATTGGCACCAGGTTTTGGAATACTAGGTGGTTAGTAAGTTTTAAAAAGTTTTCGACAGTGATGCTAAGGATGATCCAACTGGGATTCCTGTTTTAATTTGGTATAGGACTGATCACCCGGTATTTTATTAGGCGGGGTGTCACAGAGTTGTCCTAACCAGGTATTGACATCACTATCTGCCTTTTTATTGGGATAGAAAACCACATTATCTCAGCACCCGGAGAAAAGAAACTACAAGAAAAGGTTACATAATTGTTTCACGACTAATAAATTATAAAAATTTAAGAAATATCCCAATAATCTTTGAGACTTGAAAAATTACCATATAGCCCCACCCATTGATTGAGTATACATGGATTAACACACAAATTTATAATAAACACAACTTTCTTCTTTCGATTTCATTATAAATAAAACCTCAAAGAAATTACATTAGAGAGAGACTACCACTTTTTATGATACTGCAAACACAATTAAAAACTTCTAGTGTGGGAAACACTTCCCCTAAATTCAATTTGCTTGCCGCTACAAATAAATCTTCTCAAAAAATCATAAAAGAGCTTCGATTAGGAAGGTTAAGCAATATCATTTCTATATAGCCTATACTCCTAGCTAGAAAGAAAAGTGAACTAATTCCATTTGAAGTGAACTCAGTCCCAAAACAATATCTTCTTCACTCCTATTGAAGTGAAGCCTGTGAAGTCAATTGTGAAGGTTAACCATTTTGTGAAGCACATGTAGCCATTTGTGAAGCTAGTGATACGAATTTCTTCCCCTTCTTTATTTTTATGTTCTCTCTTCTCTCTCTCTTTCTCACCACACACTTCAACAAAAATTGGAACAATCATAAAACTCTTAGTATGCAGGTACTGTGATCTTTTCGCAAAAAGAATTAAAGAAATAACAATGATCTTACATGTGAAAAAAAACTCGATTTGAAAACGAAACAAACCTGAGAAAACAAACAAATACGCCTCCACCTTTTTCCATTATCTGAGCCTCTAAACAATGGGAATCAAAACACTTGTAGACGTGAACCGTCACCTTCGCTCCTTTAATATGAGAGGAACCATGAAAAACAAAAGTGTTAGCAACAACAAAAAAGAGAAAAATAGCATGAATTTACATCTTCAGTAGACATTTTTTAAAATCTAACTAAAACAAAAAAATAATACTTACGTCTTTGGTTTTCTCTCACAAAACTTGCATTAACATAAAAAAATATTGATAATTTCTTCATTTTTTTATCTACGGTTTCTCTCGCTCTTCCATTTTTGATCTACGATAATTTCTCCATTTTTGAGATGTAGGGTACTTTGTTTGTCCTGAAAAAACCCATACATTCCCAGTTAAAATGGTGCTCCATAGAGAAAAAGGAGAAAAAAGTGAGGATGAGGAAATTTTGATATGGGCGTCTCAGACACTGTAATAGGAAATGTCGGATGTCGTGCAAGCCATGAGCTTTGTAGCTGGAAAGTTTACGTACACTCGGGCCTTAAGTTGTGACTAACTCCACAGTATCTAATGGTACATTTATTAGATTTCATCACATTTTATCCACCTTCCGCTCTTTTAAACCATTAGATACAAATGTTTAAAATACAAAGTCAACCGTTATATGGAAAAGATAAAAATCACTATTCCTTTATCATATAGATAGATAGATAGATAGATAGATAGATAGATAGATACAACACATGTTTAGAGACGTTTTGTATAGAAAGACTCATGATGTGGCAAAAACCCCTCCTCCTTTATATATCTATATAATAAGGAGTAGAATGTTGGTTACTATTCCATAAGTTGATAACTTAATTAGAGGTGAGGATGAATCCACCTAGGTAACGATCTAATGGTTGAAATTAAAATACCCATGTTACCATCTTTGCCCCTTAAATATTTGGTTTCCCCCTCTTTTAATAGAGTCAAATTTATTTCCTTGTCCTCAAAATTCAAAAATAAGGGCAAAAGGGTGTTATACCATTTTATGTCTCACTTTTCAACCCTTACCCTGACTGTACTCTCTCCTCTCACACGCAACCCATCGACCCTCTCTCTTTGGCCACCATTTCTCAATATCCTTCTTCCTCTTCAATGATTGTCATATTTTTAAGGTAAGACCTGTTGAGTTATGAAATATTTTATTTGATGTTGTTTTACTACTTTGTTTATGTGTTTATTGGCTTTTGTTTGCTACCATTTGGTGGTTAGGGTTCTTCTATAATTTATGGTTCGAGTTATTTGTTGATTTAGCTGAATGGCTGTCGGGCTGTGATGTTGGTTAGTGTTTTGTTTATGAGTATTTGTATTGTATTTTTGCATTTGTTTGTTGCCTTATTGTACCCCTCTATTTCGTTTGATCTTAATCATTTTATTACAATATCATTTTACCCCTCCATTGCAGGCTGGTGTTTGCTAAAATGCCTAAAAGATTTGTATTGCAATCATCTCTCTCTTTTCAACTATGTGCAACTTGAAATACTTATTAATTCTATTTGTTTGCTTTTCAGATTACTAGAAGTGTCTTTTTTTCCTTTTTTTATTACTAATCCATGTTAACCCATTATTTTATTACTGTTTTTTCATTGTTTGACGTTGACACTAATATTGTTTTATTATTTGATTAGAAGTAGGAACTCATGGTTTATATATCTTGATATCAAAGTATAGACTCATAGCTTTCTGAATCTGTGTGGAGCGCCATGTATGGTTATCTAAATCTTGGGTCTCTATGTATCTTGCTACCATTCATTTGGACAGATAATTCGCTAACTGAGTTTTGCTGCAACTATTTTTCTATTTTGTAGATGATCAGTATTCAATGTATGTATATGTGATATCTTTGTTTAAATTTGTGGATTTAGGGCTTAATCGGGTTTGGTTGTTTAAAATGCGGTGTTTTAAGTTTTAGATCTTTAATGCTTCTGGGATTTTTTTGTTATGAGTTTGTCTATCTTCTTAGGTTTCTATGGACGGAAGATAAATTCCTAATAGATGTGTCTGATCAATTCTTGCTGCAAGGTATTCTTTATTTGATTTATTTTGGTTTATTTCAAAACTTATTTGGGAGTTGTAATTCACTGAAATTTATAATTTCTTAAATTTTTATATTTCAGAACTTTCACTGAATTTATAATTTCTTAAAAATTTTAATTTGCAAAGTATTTATTAATCTATTGTTGTCGTATTGTTTATAATACCTATAAATTCAATCAAACTATGAACAATTACAAAAACAAAATGTTCAAACACCCACTCAGTCGCTGTCGCCGCCTCCTTTTCGTAGCTATCTCTCTCTAGCACACACTCCTACAGGTTCAAAATATAAAAATTGGGAGTTTGTGTGTTCACTTCTCACTCACATTTACAATTTCATATTTTGTTAAATCCCCTCTCTCTCTCTCTCTCACACACACACATTTCTAATTGAACTTTTATGATTTCTAATTCGTGTTTATATTTTGTGTTCACTTCTGTTTGTAGGTTCACACACATATGCACACATGGGAGAATAAACTACTTACTTTGGGTATGTTTTGAATCCACTTATTTTATATTGATATGTCAATTATAAAATAGGGACGATGTTATTGTCACTAAAGATTACTTAAATCCCATATCACAAGTTTCAATTAAATGGTTCTTTCAATTTTGATACAACCAAGAGAGACTTTCATGTCATTCTAGCTTGTATGTATTGCTTATTTTAATATAAAAGTATTGATGGCATATACCCCTGGAGGAGAGTGGTTCTAACTCATAGTGATATCAGTATCTGATGAGTTTCAAGTGGCCTTTATAGGATAATAAAAAGTCGTGGGTACTCGTTTTAGATTGGTTTGTGCTTCAATTTTTAGATCAGTCTTAGACGGTAAATTTGTTTTTTTTAAACTTTTTTTTATGTTCAAATTAGGTCCTGATTTGGTGTGCTCTATTAGGGACTATCTTTTTCTTGAAAGTGTGTATTGTTCATTGAGATTGTTGGATATGGTTGTCTTTGATACATCTTATTAAGAAATTATAATCATTTGATTTTTTCAATTACTTTTTCTAGAGTGAATTATGTTCTAATACTTTTTCCTTAATTTTTTCGATAATGTTGATACTATGGGGATACCCGTACATTCAAGGAACATGTGAACTCTTAAAAAGTAAATCAAATGTAAGTAGCATTTCTTTGTTTTACAAATTCCATGGTATTATGTATACTATTGATATTATGTGTATTATCAATCTCCCATGGCATGTCTACATTCTTTATTGTCGGGACCACCACTGTTTTTAGTATGCTTGCGCATTTTTTTAACATGATTTGGAGTTTTTTGTTATACATAATATTCTTTGATTAAGGGAGAAACTATCAACTCAACTCTTACTTTGCGTAAGGGAGAAACTACTGAGAGAACTAATGGAGTTAGAACAAGGTATCCTTTCTGTATAAATTACTCTCTTTGTTTATTAACTTATGGTCATTATCTGATTGACTAAACCCCTTATTAGTAGAGTTTTGGTCATTAAGCTTGCTAGGATGCACTCCCATCCATGCTTAAGAATGGGTAACTTCATTACTAGCAGATGTGGAATCTATGCAGGACTGTTATCCTGCTTATAATCAAGTATCTGCTGTATTGACAACTATTTTAGAGGAGTTTCCAGATGTTCCTCCGTTTCTGAATATGCACAATATTGTTAGAACACTAAAATGCACATCCCCACCATCAGTTATATTCAGTTCTGCTGTGATCAATGCTGAATATCGTATCTCGAGAACTTAAGTGAACCCCTTGGGGTTAAAATTAGATGCTCCTATAAATGTCATTTGGTACATCACACGTTGTTGAGGTACTAATTTAAATAATTTAGTACATTTAGTAATATGGAATATCATGTGTTTTATCGTACAAAATTTAAGATATAAGTTCATTGTTTGTTTTCACTCAAGTTTTGAACTGATGTTCCCAATTCATTATCCCTTTGGTGTAGATACTCTCAGAATGAGCAACAAGTTTTGGAGAGTCTAATCTCAACTTTTTAGCAACATCACCTAATGAGATACTTGAGTACAAGATACTGAAGTTGCGAAGCCCCGGTCCTTATGACATTATGCCTCAGCCTAATAATCAAATTATGGGTCCGGTTTGCGTGAAAGTGCTTGAGAACTCAGCAAAGGTTCTAAACAACTCTAGATCAATGTTTATATGTATATAAAATTTGATCAATCTATTTCTGAGAAAGATTTGACGGGATTTTATGAAATTGTGGGGAAGTGGCTGAAGTAATTTGTATATGTATATAAAATTTATTTTAGTTATGAGTTATTTGTGATGACTATTAACTTTATATTTTTGTGCCATCAGGTTAGAATAATTAAAGAAATATTCAAATGAGAACTAGGGCTTTGCTTTTGTAACTGTTAGGAGTGTTCAATTGGTATCCAAAGCCCTTGAGAAGTTGAACAATTTTGAATTCAAGGTAACAATATCTCCTCGAAATTTTGAATTCTGGACAGATTCATACAACCTCATTCCTTTTTGCAGTTTTCAATTTTTGCCATTTTCTTAAAGCTTTGTATTGTTTCCACTGTCCCTCTCACTTTTTAAGATTTTTGAAAATTTAAAATGATGCAGGGTGGATCGAGATGATGCAGACTATATGCACATGCCTGAGATACTTAGAAATGCTACTTATATTGGATAACTGAATGAGTTGATGGTACATCTCTTTGAGTTGTTTTAGTTGTTTGTGTTCATTTCTATTTTGAGGTCATCTTTGTTAATAACTGTATATTATGACATTGCAATATCCGGTCATGTTTTAACATTTAACATTACTATATCCTAACAGAGCTATATGATTGTTTCAGATACAAGGAAGTTGTGTCACCTACACAGAGCTCAGGTTCATGCTTTTAATAGCTATAGTGAGTTATATGACCTTTAGTCTCCCTTTTTTTAACTCTTTGCAAGTGATGTGCTGAATATGTCATGTTTTCAGTGGATTAAAACCAATGTTTGTATATAAATCTGACTTTTATAGATTTGTTTTCATTTTCTTATATTTGATCTATTGTATCATATTGTGCACTTCCCTGTGGTCTGATTTGTTTACTACTTTACATAATTTCTTGGTATATTCTTTATTTCCCAAGAAACTCAAAACTATAACAATTGTGTTTAGTGTTTTGTTGAATTAAGGTCTATGTAATAGGATTAATAGTTTTATTTAGTGATTTATTTCTCTCGAATTAAGGTCTATGTTATTTCTCGACACGAAATTCACACCTAGGGAATTTTTTATATCATAACAGTATTGTTTTCTTGATTTTTTGTGTGTGCCAAAGGAATATCTTTTGTTCACTACATGGACCTGCTAAAGAAGACTCATTCATCTGCACAAAGCTTTGAGATAACATATTTGGTTATGGGATTATCGTAGACTGTGTTGCGATAACTGTCAACTATGTTTTGAAATTTCATCCTTGAGATCATGAAAATTTTGCTCTCCCATTGGGTGTTGATGACATAAGGTAGCGAGCAGGACGGTGATTATGTAGATTTTGAGTTGTCGATAGGTCATCTACGATAGCCAAACTTGGCCTTACCATTTGTCCCTGTTCAAGTGACCTAAGTGTATCCTGCCAATTTAGGAAAAACATTATTGCCAATTGAAATTATGGGGTGCATATGATAGTGAGAATATAAAACGTATACACCGATCAATTAGTTTTCTGGAATATAATGGAAAACTAACAATAAAAATAATGAAATTTGTTCAGAGTATATAGAACAGAACATCAATTTCAGTTATATATTGTCTTTTCAGTATTCGTATGGAGTAAGTGTTGAATCTTCTGGAACTATGTAACTACTAATAATTTTCACAAGCTAAGTTAGTTCTACACATGATCACTTGGTGTGCGTTTGATTACAAAGTTGGAATTTTTTTGAAACGCATATCATTTTCATTAAAAATGGAAAAAATATGAGTGGTTTGGTGAGTTACTTTCTTACTTTTTAGTTTATTTCCAACTTTGTAATCAAATGCAGTTTCTATTAAGTAGTGGATATATACTTTTAAGTGTATATTGCGCGATATATAATGCATCATCTTTTAACATAGGTGTGGTGAGTCGATGACCTAGGCTTTCTTCTTTGTCCGTTTTTATTTATCGTTTTAGTCTATTAGATAACCATCATGTTCCGTGAAACCTTGATGTTTGATAGTGTAGACTGAATGTAATTCATTTCGATCATATGAGATGTAATTCCTCATTGATAGTGCAGATTTAATTTAACTAATACTTAATTTTTTTTTGCTTTCAACTTTCACTTCTGATTTCGTGCAAAAGTTCAAAAGATAAACATAATGCCTCCGAAACTGAAAAAGAAGCAGAACTTATTTATCTCAACAAAGCTAAAGACCAATGGTCATCTTAATATGTCCGCATACGAACAACGCACATAATAAACTAAGTACCCCAAATTACACATATAGCATAATTATATATATATACTAGAAGAAGAACTCATTAAATTAATACTCTTCTAGCGTCATGCCAGAATCAACTTCTTCTTAATTCTCCCATGGAATCTCCTCTAAGGATTTTCCATTTGATTTTGGTATTAAGAAAGTAAACACTTTGCTTTGAGAAGCATATAAGAACCCAAAATCCGCCACCATAGCTCCAACCTTACCCGCCGACGCTGATATCCCCTGACAAGTGGACTTCAGCCTAGCCGAAAATATTTCTGCGGGGACCAGAAAAGTTGTAGCATTTGGCCCAAAGTGGGCAAAGAAGAAATTGAGAGAGTACATAATCACAAATCCAATTATGTTATATCTATATGTACAGTTATTGCATAGGATGGCTAAACCAAACATGAAAATTGTCATGAAGAAAAAACCCATTAATTGAATTGCAAAACGGCCAATTTTGTCGATGAAAAAGACCGTGAACCAGTAACCTGGCGCAGTGCTGCAGAGTGTAATTAGAGTTTGGGCTCTTGAAATTTTGTAAACCTCTTCCTTAGTGCTCATTGTGAAAGCAGGTGGGATCCAACCAATTGCGCTGAAAATGTCGTGCTCATATAAGAGATATCTCAACAATAGTGTAGATTGAATGTAATTCTTCTTGATTATGTGAGTGGTGATTCCTCAACATATTCTCCATTCATTCATTACAAATGTGAGTGGTAATTCCAACATCATTCGTTTAATAGTCATTGGATATTAGAAATTAATGGTGTACATTACAAATATTTAGCACATCACTTATTCCCATCAACTATGTTAACAATTATTTATTTTTTCAATATATCCTATTATTGCCATCATAGTGAACATATTCAGTTATGAAAATTATTTTATGTAAGTGATATTTTAGTATTTACTGATCTAATTCGTGTGTGACTATTTGTTTGGTGAATTTATGTGTAATGCAACAGTTTCACGTATTTGAAAAGTAACCGTAACAACAGCTAACGGGGAAACCAGACCAACTGAAGCCATCACAAAAGTCAAGATTCATTAATTTAGATATAAATTATTTTTTTCACTTAAACTGCCAAAGAAATACCAGATGAAAATGAGAGTAGGATACTTAAACAAATAGTTAAACAATAGGTTGACAAACCCTTTTCCATAATGGTTTCACACATTTTAGAACAAACATTAAACTTGATTGAACAGACAACACAATGATTACAACACATCCAGTTCCACTATGAACTAGGTTTCTCAACAAAATGGTAGCTTAGAATAGAAAATATGAAGAACCAAGAACAAATGTGTGATTTTCACCAAGGTTGCGTCCCTAAAGGCACTTCAGATCAATCATCTGAGAGTGATCCATAAACAAGTTCACCCTAGTACCCACGACCATATTGTTTGATGAACCACTTAGAGGTTTTGCCAGTTGATGCTTCAAACATAGTCTTCTCAAGTCCTAGACTCCCTATACCATTTGCAATTATGTTTGCCCTTAGAGAGTCAGCATGTTTGCAAACATCATCAACATCAATCATTATCATGTCCGCACTAGTCTATAAGCATCTCTCATCCCTTCTGATCAAAATATCCACATCTTCGACAACTCCAAACGTTTGAGGTTCTGGAACCACATGATCCCCGTATGATTTATCACCCCCTAAAGGAATATAAGACTTATTAATATTCACAGTAAATTGAGGCTTGGCCTTTAGACCGCGATGCTTAATCAATCGCAAGAATCTTAAGAGAGTTTTTTCAGGAACTCCAAGTGACCCCAGCCACCTATACTCACGTAGACATTGTGTTTAAGGGCCATGTTAGTCACTTTTCTAATATAAGTCTTTGGCATCAAATTGCGAGAACCGCCAGTAAATTTCAACCCGTCAATGAACTGTCCCATGGACTCAAAGGTATGGTTATGCTTCGAGTGATGGTTCTTTGTAATGTCTATGTTAGTTTTAAACTGGTTAGTTGTGATATTGAAGTTTAATAACTACTTGGAAACTGATATTTCGTATTTTCATTTGTTTTTAGATCGCAAGCATAGCCACACACTTCATAGTCTATGGTTTTCAAAATTATTGTTTTTTTAATGTAATATCTTAAAAAGAGGATTTACTTTGACTGGGTACTACATTTGCATGTTTGTAAATTACGGTATATCTCTTCCTTTCGGGGTCTATTTTTTAAGGATTTCATATTTTGCGGGGTTAGTGTTAACATGTGAGTTTTTTACGGTGCAGTAGTGATTAATAGTTTTTGTAGTTTAAATAAATTTGGGTGATTTTTATTCAATATGACTTTTCAATGTGTTTTGACATTTTAAGTAGACAATTGTACAAAATCTGTCGAAATTGTTTGACATTTACACCAGATTGCACATTTTCATAGTTTCGTGATTTTTATTAATAAAATTCCTAACTCGCGTTTGATGATGGGGTAATGTAGCTGAATCGATTTTCATTCATAAATTCACTACATGGACATGGTGAAAAGGAAGCATCTCATCTCTGATATTAAAGATACATCACAACAGGTAGTCTATGTTTGCTTTCTTTCTTTTTACGCATTTTATTGTGTTTCATGTCTTTTTCTAAGTGAAAATACGACTCCGATAAATATATAGGAAGGTTGATTTACTAAATTTATTCTTTATTATTTGTAAAATATATGAATTTGGACAGTTTATAGACATGTTTTTGGACATCTTTCTTTCGAGACATATATTTCTCAATTATGGGCCTTATTTACCATATTAGTCTTTATTAGTAATGTTTAACGACAACTACACTACTAAATATGATACAAGCATAAAGAGGAGTTATAGGCTTGTTTTTTTCGTCCATTGAAATGATTTATTATTAAAGTTTTAATTCTCTGGGTAGGTTTGGATTTTGTAATTTATCAAGTTATTGAAAATATTCAAGATGGGTTTTTAATTCGGTATGTTATTTTGTTTCAGCATGGGGACTTCTTTCAAATTGCTCATGGTTTATATATGTGCAACATTTCCAATATCGGTTGTTCGTAGAATTCAAAAGCAGCTATCCTTTTGAAATCGCATATTTGTATGTGGCGGATTCGAATTCACATAGCATTGATGCCGTAGAGAACACTCGCAATACGGAGACCCTTTAATTTTCCAAACATGGGGTTCATGAATGTGAGCTCTGGACATCAACATCAATTGAATTTATAGGGCTTTGAACAAGGGTCGTAGATTGGGGTTGTCAGGTTGTACAATAATTTGGAATTGTTCTTAGTTCATTTCTAGCACTTCTTTGTCAAAGATTTATTATTTATTATCAACATTTATGAGCTTTTTGAAATGAACAACTTAGGGATGCATTCTAAATTCATTCGTATTTCGTTGAATACAGAGGTAGTGAGTGAGAGAAGTCAATCAATTTTTTTTAGATCTGTGAGAAATACTCTTTCCATAATTTTGTGCTCTCATTTGAACATTTGGAGCCTACAACTGGATAAGTTATATAATGAACCTATTATCTTGGAAATTTATAAAAAAATATATATGATTATTTTGTAGTATAAATATATTGTATTTTCAATGTATGGTACTAGAATAGTTTATTTAAAGGAACTAAATGTTTTGCAGTTTATAATGCCGAAGCTTTAGATAGTGAGGGAGATGAAGGCAAATGGTGACTTGAAGATGCCAAGAGAGATTATTAGAAGATGAGATTTTTGTTCCTTTAAATTTTTCGAGGAACTTTTTAATATTTTACTTACGATTTAGGTGGAGTTTCAAGTTTTTGATGGGATTTGTTGGTAGGGAAATTAGTTATTGATATCTACAATTGAGTTTTCCAAGTAGGGGTACTATAGATTAGTAGTTCAGTACAACTTTTTTCCCCGTGAAAATAATGGTTAGTTTTCAATTTTGAAATAGATGTGATTTTTTTTAGGAAGTTTGCTTCGTAAAAAATATTTATTAGATGAGTTTCAACTCTTTGAATATTTCTGGATTGGTTGTTATCCCTTAAGTAGGGTCGATAGTCCAATAAACAAATTTGATTACGTCCATTATTTTAAAAAAATTACACTTTTTTTATTTGAGGCACAATGTCAATTCAGCTTATGAATATCATATATTCATGTTATTTCCGAATTTATTTAACGAATTTAGATTATTTTAATGTTATTGGACTATTTGTTATTTGTTAAGCGAGGTATATAATTCTATAAACAAGGAGATTATAGCCATTTTTTTAAAATTTACTTTGTTTTGTTGGGGAATAGAATTTTTGCCATTTTGCAATTTACTTCGGAATTTTTTGTCGTTTTACGATTACGTACTTTTGAAATTTTCTCTGTGCCTTCCAGAACGGGCATTCCGCTAGTGTATATATATATGAAAACAATATTATAAACGCGTATAACGGAGGACTCGAATGTCGGGACATCAAAGTCCATGTAGTTTAAGTATAACGTCAGGTGGGGTTCAATCCATATATCCAAATGGGGGATTTCTCTTATGTGTATGTGTATAGAGAGGCATGCTTTAATAGTAAGAATGTGTAGTGAGAATTCCCCTTTTGGAAATTATAGATGTACCTTTTTTCTTGTTTTTTGTTTTTTATGAAAATAAAGTCTGTGCAATTACTACTAATAAATCTTGAGATTAATATATGTGATGTAATGAAATAAAGTGCTAAAGTAGAAATAAAGAAACTAATACTTAAATAAGAGAATTTAGAGAAAAAGATGGAGAATTTAACATCCTTAAGAATGCTTGATGTTGATCTTGAGTGTAGATATGTTGATCTTGCAATGGGATGAAGGTGGTATGAAGGGATGGGGGAATTTAGTAATTGAAGTAAGAAAATTATGGGATGGAATGTAGGAAATGGGCGTTTTAGGACGGGAACGACTCTGAATTCAAGAGAATGTTATCTGAATTAATGAGAGGAATGTTCAGGGGCAATTTTCAAAGTGACATCATGGCCTCTATTTATAGGGCCAAGGGTGGTGTCGATCGGCATAGTCTTGGACCTGTCTATCAGCATCACACCTCAGGCACACTATCGATAGATAGGGTCTGAGGGTGCCATTCAGTAGTCTATGATAGGTCTCCAAAAAAAGGTCGTAAAATGTAAAATATAAGTCAAAATTGCACACATGGTGAACTATTGGAAAGGGTATTGGGAAACCTCTAAGAATCCACTAAGCCACTCCCAGGTTCGGTTATTGACAGAGGTCAAACGGGACTTGTAAGTGCCAGTTGCTCACTAGAGAAGAAGTTTTTAGAGGAAAATGGAGCGTTCGTCTGAATCGTAAGGCTAATTCGTGCATGGGATGGACCATTAGAAAGGGTATTCAGGGACCTTTGAGATTTCATTCAGCTTCGTTCGATTCAAAGAGTTAATCGTAGTCAAATGGGGGCCGAAAGCGCTCGGTGACATTTCAGAGTAAAATCGGTCGTTCTTTCGTACCGTAAGGCTGATTTGCACACGAGGTGGATAATTGGAAAGGGGATTTAGAGACTTTCAAGTATTCATTGACCTTAGATCAATATAGATAGTTAATCAAGTCCAAACAAGGCTTATGAGTATCTAGTGGCCTCTAGATCATTTGTCATGGTAAAATGGATCGTTCATCCCTAACGTAAGGCCGATTCGCGCATGGGGTATATCTTTAGAAAGGAGATTTAGAGCCCTTCCAAGATTGATTAAGCTTTTACTCAGGCGAGAATGGTGATCAACTCAAATGAGGAAGTTTTTAACAATTAAATGGATTATTTATCTGAACAGTAAGGGTGATTTGTGCATGGGTCATACCATTAGAAAAGATATTTGGAGACCTTTGAAGATTCATTGAGCTTTCGCTAAAAAAAAAGTTGAACGGAGTCAAACAAGGCTCGAGAGCACCCAACAACCTCTAGATCGGTACTCGAAGTATGACATATGGTTCATGGTGAACATGTGAGTGCTAGGGACCTAAGGGGGTGCTTATGTGGGGTTCCTAGGATGGAGTGTCTACATATACCATCGAGTAGCTACAAGATAAACCTGGTTTGTCAAGGTGAATGGCTTGGTTGTTGATGTTTCTAGTTGAGTTAGACATCGTCTACATCATGTAGAAATTGATCTCTGATTACCTTGCCAATTATCCCGTATAAGGAATCGATATTTGGATATCTAAATTCCTAGATGAAAAATTCTCTACACCTTTCAGGAGGATATCAGATGGTAGATATTCATTAATGGATCTGCCAATAAGAAAGGGTACGACATTAGGACACTCCTGATCGCCACTAATGATTCTCACACACACATTACCATAAAGCTAAACTTCCTTTGAATCAATAACATTACTAAATATGAGGCATGTGTCGTATCAAGCGCTTAGGCATTTTTGGGTCTCTGGCCTTATTATTGGCCAAATCCTCAAAAAATGGAAAGTCAAAGATGACAAGTTCCTACCTTTTCATGTACACCCAGAGGAGCTCATCTCCTAGTTCAAAGATGTTACCTTCCATTATCCTCCTCTTTCAAAGAACAGTCTGGCTGACACACTTGCAGCCCCGAACTCCATGGTCAACATGTCCGAAGTATTAACAATGGCCCCTTTCCTGGTCCAGAAATAGGCTATCCCATTCACTGCTACCATATCGAGCTCGACACCTAAAATAACCTTAAAATGGACAGATTATGGTACTATGACTTTTATCACCTCCTCAAACATGGTAGATATCCCCAAGATGCAGATTAGAAAGACTTTATAACCCTTTACAAATTTGTTACCCAGTACATCATCTTTGATAAAGAGCTTTTCAAGAGAAAATTTAAGGGAACCCATCTATAATGCATAGCAAGGGATGTTATTAAAGGAATAATGCAGAAAATCCATAGTACGGAATGCGAACTCCATATAAACGGTCATATACTTGCCAAAAAGATCATCCACCAGAGGAACAATTGGACTACCATGGGTCAATACTATAGTGCCTATGTTCAAATATGCCTCAAGTGCTAATAGTTTGTTAATCTCTAACACTTACCTCCGGGTAATTATATAACATGACCTCTCCCTGGCTCTTCTCCACTTGGGGCGTTGACATTATAGGGAAGGTCACTCCCAAAGCTTCAAATGATCATGAGTTTATCCTGGTTTCCATTGATTACTTCATCGAATGAGTCGAAGTTTAGTCGTATGCAGTGCTATATTGCCAAAAAAATGGCTAACACTCCCAAAGCTTCAAATGATCATGAGTTTATCCTGGTTTCCATTGATTACTTCATCGAATGGGTCGAAGTTTAGTCGTATGCAGTGCTATATTGCCAAAAAAATGGCTAAATTCATCAGACAGAACGTTATTTGCCAATATGGGGTTCCCTATGAATTATTATCAAATAATGGGCACCACTTCGAAGACGAGATCACATAATTGGTCAATGATTATGGAATTCGGAGACATAAGTCTTCTCTATACCATCCATAAACCAATCGTGCGGATGAAGTCGCTAATAAAAGCCTCAATACTATCATCAGCAAAATGGCCAAAAGTGGTAGAGGTTGGGTTGATCGGATCTCGTGTGCCCTTTGAGGATATCACACCTATATCAAAACACCTACTAGGGCTACCCCCTAATCTCTAGTATACGACATGGAAGCAGTTCTCCTCATTGAGCTAGAAGTACCTTTTATATATGCCATGCTCGAGAGCAAAGATAGCAAAGAAGATTGGCATCATAGTCGCTCTGACAAACTCTCACTATTGAATATAAAGATACTTAAGTCATACCACATACAGGTGTACCATCTCCAGATAAAGCGATCATTCAACAGTAAAGTCAAGGACTGCGGTGTCCAAGAAGGAGACCTGGCCCTTAAATAAATTATAAAACCTTTCTCAAACCCCAGAGGGAAATTCAAATCGAATTGGAATGGCCCCTATATTGTGAAAAAATTATGTCAAGATCTTTAAGGGGAAGAGATGTGTCCAGTCAATCTATATAATCTCAAGAAATTCTACCCTTTATTATAATTCTTGGGTCACCACAATTCTTCCGATCCCCTTCTATTCTTTAAAAAATATTCTTCAATTCCCCTAACCAGAATTATGTGGGATCGGATCCTCTCAAAATAATTATTATCAAAATGAAGCTCATAAATTTTCAAAAACCTTAGAGGTACACCGGCAGCCCATATGCCATACCTAGGCAAGGTCCCTTTCTTTTTCCCAAAATGCTATTCTTTTCAAACCCCCAAGAACATCGGTCCTTTTTATCATTTACATGAACAAAACAATTATGTATGCCTTAGCGATTGGTATAGATAATTCGAATGCAAAACTCATAAAGAGATACAACAAAATATGTCAAAATCATTTTTATTTCAAAGACAAAGAATGAAACCATTACACGAAATATCAGTCAAGGGAGTCAAACAGACCACCCCCTTCCAATAATGAAATCAACCTTTATTTTTCCCACAAAACAACCTACCCATTCCAAATAACCACCTTAAAACCTGCCAGATACTAACATTATCTTCCCAAAACATAAAATTGCCCAACTTCACAGATATTGCCCTCAACTGCCACATCCCACTCTCGTCTTCATTTCGAGTCTCTAAGTCTCCCACTCCTGATTAACACTCTGTACATGTTCCATGCAGCAGTACGCCTTGACAAGTTTGGCTAAAGCTATAACACCATCCTCAATGGTGTCAAAATCCATAAGCTACCTTTGACTGGTCTCCGCTTCTAAGATTTTCCAAATTACCTACCTCCACAACCACTTCAGATAATCCCTAGACACATACCAAGCCCCTCCTAAATATTGTGATGAATGGGTAGACAGTCGGCAGTGCTTCCACAAGGGTCCCAGTATCATTCGAAACGATTCAATGAGGTCCTCCAGCGAAAAGAAGTTCGTTGTGCGAAGAGGCACTATTTATTCCCACCCTCTTGGCATAGAAACCACCAAGGGAAACAAACGGAAGTATGTCAGAGGCTAACTAGCCTCAAGTACTGATACTCCTCTAGCTACAAAATAGGTTTTAAGTCTCCCCGCCATGGCATCGACCAATAAAGACATTGCGCCCCCGTGATCTACGAACAAGTTAACTGAGTTCCCTATTGAAAGACCAAAACTAAGCAAAGGTAGGACAAAGAAATTAGGCACACCTAACAGGGGATATTCAGGAGGGGATGCAAGGAGAAACCTCTCTACAAGCAGCATAAACAACATCACCGGGAACCCCCTCAGAAAATCAAAATGGCCTTCCTTTAAAGTATCAAAATCATTCAGGGTTTCCTCCAGCACCACCGTTCCAGGACTATAATGGTAAGACATTTATGCCACTATCGTGGCTACCTTGGGATAAATCGTCAATTCTCTTGTCAGTAATAGTAGACTCATATTAATCCCAAAGAAACATCTCCAGCAAAGACAGCACCAGTAAAGCCCTTATGGCGCACCGAGTGCATAACAACAAGAAGAGAAATAGTCCCTCCAAAAACCAGTGGTCAAGCTATTGAAGGGGAAATATGGATAAGATCATCCAAAGTTACTCTAGGAGAATGAGAAAGACCGGGCATAGTCGCCACAACATTGAAACTAATCTCCAACAACGTTTGAAATTCATCATAGGTAGAACATCTCTCATCCCGAACAAACAGGAAGACATGTTCCTCAGGTACCAAAATTATACAACTCCCTCTAGAAAATTCCAATCTATGACCTTATTGTGGTACAAAGAAACTCGACGCAAGATAATAGTGTTGCAGTCAACTTTGAAAAGTCATATGGCCTCAAAGGCTTCGAGGTAAAAAGATAATTATTCCTACATTAGAAGATCCATTTGAGAAAAAAGAAAGAAGACATGAGAAAAGAAATATGGGTGATAAAGAACACACCCCCAACTCTCCTTGTTTACCCAAAAATCCTTGAAAAAAATAAACCATCCAGAATTCCATTTAGCTCTCTTCCCTACCAAAAATATAGGTCACTAAACCAAGAAAACTACCAAAAAGAAAAATTCATATTTTTCGTATGTATTCTTGGTTCGCATGATTACATTGCTACAGGCACACAAGAAAAAATAAAAAAAATAAAAGAAAATAGAACATGACTTCGCCCGAACCCTCAAATAATAACCTTCTCCTCAAACCCTCAATCCTCACGACACACACGCTTTTCTCTGCAACGGGAGGTTGACCCTCCACTCCCAAAACTAAAACTCTATTTAGTAGTAGTCGATGGTACCATGTAGGTAGTGGCTGAATTCACATAGGCAGACATTGAGGCCATATAATCCTTGATGTCATGCAACCAGATGGTCGGCACCCGCACATATTACAAGGAGATAACAATGAAAGACGACATAGTTAGTAAAAAGCAAGGAATTATGGAGCAGGAAATGAAAAAGAAAAGAGACAAATATACCTCAGACCTGAGAGCCTCATTATTAAACCCCATAAATTGAGCCATCGATGCATGAGGACGATGTGGCATGCTCAGCAACTCCTTGCTACACAATAAAAAATGATTAGAAATGGGAATAACCTGAATCAGTGGATCCTCCTCCTCCACTGCCGCTGCTCCACTTCCCTACTATGGGCCAATCCCACATGTACATTGGTACCCCTACTTGAAGTAGTGGTTGGTTGAGGCATATTCTCCACATCGTAGTTATAGGAGGGAACCAACCAACTAGTCATGATGTCTAAATAATCGTAACCCGCCGCTATATCCATGTACTTAAGTAATTGAAAACCGTCTGTAAAGGTGTAGGGATTGCCCATAATATTTGTCTCCCTGGCACCATCAAACATCTCCCTCACCCACCTCATATAGATAGGGGGCCCAATGGTGGGACCAACACCTCATCCTCCAGTATCTTCCTTACGACCCTCTTCTCAGGTACTAGATTTACCAAAACTCGTGCAGCATCAGTCGTTGCATCTGCACATGCATGCTTGTAACCCCCTGTGTCTCGCGAAGACACCCTCTAGGAGTAAAAGGTAACCTGCATCCCCAACAAATAATTAGTGTCTACTCTAGAAATAAACATGTTAAGAACAACTAAAAAAGGATGAAATATAACCTGATCGCTCGTCGGGTCATTCAAAAACCTCTGCATGTCCTTCAAGGACAAGGACTGGTTCGACCGCCAATTGGACTTCCACCATCAGTACATCCGGCAGAAGTCCCCCAAATCATCATCTTTCTAGACCAGTAACCCCTCATTGTACCAAACCACCTTATAGAACTTGTTGGAGAGGAAATCCAAGGGTCTATTAAAAAATGCATATAGAGTGAACTATAAAAAATATTACACATACGCAAAATCCTATAAAGCGGAATAAGGATTAACCTTTGAGATCTATTTGATTTGATCTCATCTTAGAAAAAACCATATGTGATGACAATTGATCAAGAACACATGCCCGATGCACCTCACAGTCTTCTACTGTATTCCAGATATGGACAGTCACGAGTAGAGTGTGGGCTCTTCCTTCGTGACCACATTTTCTTCTCATATTTCCTCTTGTTTCCTCTTTTTCTCACAAGTACGAATTGGGTCTTTTGAGTATCGAAGAGTGATGCCTAGCTTAAGAAAGAATGAGTCTTAGGTGCATATATATAGGCTATAATAGGTACCATAAGGAGAGATAAGGATGTGGCTTAATGAACTTGAGAAAAGCTAATCCTTCTCGGATCCTAATTTCAGTATCTTAATTATAATAAATACCAATAAATAATTAGAATTGAGACTCTACTCATTTAAAAATTATATTTTGAGATCCTCATTAGTAATTACTTAATTCTTCCCACGGTAAGGTTATAGATTCCCGTTAATCAAATAAACTACTGATAATTTATTTGATTAACTTTTTTAATTCCTTAAGTGTTTTAACTTAACTTATTTGTACTGTCGAATTAAATAATCCACCTGCAGGGTTTGACACATACAAAAATCATAAGCATATCAACGGGGTATCACCAGTCTCTATACCGAGACGTGGATTCCATCCATAAAATACTTTCACTATAAAATAATAACCCATACTCAATCTATCAAGATTATTGATCCAATAATGAATCTCACTCGAAAGGTCAAATAAATAAATAATTGGTGCATGTTTCCATCAATCATATCCGGATTGATAGACTTAAGTAAACCTAATAATAGCGAGGTTTATAATCTCTTATAAAATGATTATAAAGACAATGACCTCAAGGTGGTCCAATTCAATACACATAAAGTGTACTAGCATAATAAGCTAAAACTATAAAGTTTCCCGTAATCAAGATAGACCTACTAAAGTAGTGTGCTACATCCCTACTGTTGGTGTGTCCAGTTCAATATAAGACCATGAACGATAAAACTTATACTATACAAGAACTTGTGATCTAATCCTCTGTATGTAAGTCGTACTCTACACACCAGAACACCTACGGAGCAAAATAAAAGACATTGACAATATATAAAATAATACAAACATCATGTCCATACATGATTCTCATTAAAACAGGAAAAACTAATTTTATTTTAATAATAAACCCATAACTAAAACCATTACAGAAATCATGGTTTTAGTCTAATTCTTTAACATAACCAATACGACAAGAAGACAATAATCAACAAAAAGAATATAAAGGGACTACAAGAAAATTAGGCAAAAGGAAATAAACATAAACTCACCTCCAGAATATCTGTGACCCAAGTAATGGTTTGACAGTAGCACTGGATGAATGCATCCAGGGAAGCATAAAGAAATTCCAAGGTAAATCTCCCCTAGTCGTACATAATTTCGTCATGGATAAACCACATATACTCCAAAAACTAAAGATGGAAGACATTGTCTCTCGTCACCACTAAGAACCCCCAAGCAAAAGAAAATAAATAAATGGGATGTATGCCTCACCTGCTGCCCATCTATCACATCCACCCTTATCCTCAAAATCATCTCCCTCAAAGAAGAAATTCTGAGAGAATCCCCCGACACAATTCTACTCGCATCTCCCAAAGTCGCTTTCACCTCTTCTAGCTATCGACCACAATCTAGAACCCCTCACAATCCATCCCATCCAGATTCTTGACATCAATGGGAGTAATAATCATCTCCCTGAATCCTTAATGGAATATGTGAGTAGTGTCCTACCATCTCTCCCCAAGAGAAAATAGCATCGCCGGGGAATGCGATGTCTCATCCAATGCCTACACCATCGAGCCGAACCCAACATACAATACGATCCACCATAAAACCACAGGGAACTTATCCAAACATCCTTCAACCCAGTCGTCCCCCAAGACCGAATGCTCAAAGGACCTATGTCAGCCTCCAAGAAACTAAAAGAAAACCCTTCATTAGCATAACAAGAGAAAAGCGAAAAATGATCTGGAAAACCAAAAGCCCCATACTTA
Organism: Sambucus nigra; assembly: GCA_949130495.1. Classification (NCBI taxonomy): domain Eukaryota; kingdom Viridiplantae; phylum Streptophyta; class Magnoliopsida; order Dipsacales; family Adoxaceae; genus Sambucus; species Sambucus nigra. The sequence goes on along the minus strand of OX422215.1, from coordinate 405,338,884 downwards.
CATAGACACTAGGGTTTTTTATCCTTATCGAAGCTCACACAACAAAATCTTCTCATCAGCAATAGGCTTGGATGATTTAAAGGCAATCTCATTGCCTAGTGAAAGGGGAACCATAGACCGCCAGTCTAAGCTGGCCTATTCATCAATTGCCATCCATTCGTTGTTTTGAACATTACCTAAAGTATCATACATTTGGAGTCATGAAGAAGAAAAGACTTGGAGATGACTCTTACAGAGAGAAATCAAGAAATCACTTGAAGGTGTGAAAAATGAAGAGGGTTTACCCCTTTATATAGAAGGCTAAGAGGCCTATCCATATCGGTTGTCAACTGCATTTTCCTCTTCTCACGAAAGTCCAGGAGTTCGTGCCCTATGATGATTGCACCCCCATACCTGACTATTGACAATCCCTCCAAATTTTGTCCCAAAAATGCAAAAACAAATTTGAAAAATGCCCGAAATTTTTTAAAAAAAACATGAAAAATGATAATACTTTTTTATCCCAAAATATCATTTTGGAGCACCAAACCCCATTATAACTCTTAAAATCCCCAACAGGATTAGCCTTACACTATCTTTATTAACATATTCCATAACGAAACCAATAATGCGTTTGTATCCAAGTCTATTGCAATTCTCTAGCGGGAAAGACTAACCAACACATTTCCTAGTGAAATTTTGAGATAACACATTTCTAAGTGGAACCTAAAATATACCTACGTCGAAAATCATTCATGCCTTCCCCAACTAAGCTATCCTCCTCCAAACTAAAACTTTAGGTTCTCAAAGTTGACCTCGACCCACAGAATTGGTCGTCACAATGTTAGGTCCTAAAAAATGACCTCGTCCCGCAGAATCGATCGTCAAAAAATTAGGTCCTCAAAATTGACCACGACCAGCAAAATTGGTTGTCACAACTTTGGTTCCTCATAATTGACCTCGTCCCTCATAATCGATTATCACAACTTTAGGTACTCAAAATTGACTTTGAGCCACAAAATCAATCGTCCCAATTTTAGGTCCTCGTAATTCACCTCAGCCTGCAGAATCGATCATCATAACTTTAGGTCCTCATAATTTACCTCAACCCATAGAATCGATCGTTACAATTTTAGGTTGTCAAAATTGATCTCGGCCTATAGAATTATTCGTCACAACTTTCGGTCATCATAATTGACCTCAGCCTGCAGAATCGGTTGTCATAACTTTAGGTCCTCATAATTGACCTCGATCCATAAAATTAGTCGTCCCAACTTTAGGCCCTTATAATTATCCTTGGCCTGAAGAATCGGTTGTCACAACTTTAGGTCCTCAAAATTAACCTCAGCCCAAAAAATTGGTCATCACAAATCAAGGTCCTCAAAATTAATGTCTCCCTATAGAATCAGTCGTCACAACTTTAGGTCCTCAGAATTAACCTCAACCAGCAGAATCATTCATCACAACTAAAGGTCTTTAGAATTTAACTTGGCCCACGGAATCAATTGTCATAACATTAGGTCCTAAAAATTGACCTCGACCCATATATTCGATCCCTATAACCTTAGGTCCTCAGAATTGATCTTGGCCTGCATAATCGATCGTCATAACTCAAGGTCCTCAAAATCGACATTGGCCCCCTAAATTATTCATCACTCCTAATGTCCTCCGAATTGACCTCGAACCTCTAAATCGATCATCCTTGTTCTCTATTTCAACATAATTTACCTTGACCCCCAAAATCGGTCTTCATCGCCCTCTCAATCTGCATAATTGACATATAATACTTTTACTCAATGTCAATGTGGTGTCTATCTTTTAACAGCCTTCACTTATTCCAAGTTCGCTCGTGGAGGGGGTCTCTATAGACACCCCATCCTAGGACACCCATAAGATCCTACTTAGGTCCCTAGCACTAACTTGTTCACGGTAAATCCTAGATCATACTTTTTGAGTATCAATCTAGAGGCCAGATGGCGCTCCTAGGCTTCCGTTTTACTTAAATCAACTTTCTCGCCTAAGATAAAGATCAATAAATGTTTGAAGGGCTCTGAATCCCCTTTCTAATGGGTGAATGTTCTGTTGGACTTCAAAACTGACTTAGAGGAAACCTTGCCCTCTAGAGCCCTATTTTACTCGATCAAGTCTCTCCCTATTAAGATAAATCTCAATGAATCTTTAAAGTCCCTGAATCCCCTTTCGAGCAGTTCGTTTTACTTCAAAACATAATTTGAAGTCCACCGGGATCTCCCATGACCCATTTCACTCTGGTCAGCTATCTAGATTGAGTGAAGCTCAATGAATCTTTGAATGGATCAGAATACCCTTTCCAATGGTCCATCATGTGCATGAATCAGCCCCATGGTTTGGACGAATGACATGTTTTATTCCGAAGGGTTATCATGAGCTTTCGGGCTCAGTTTGACCTTGGTCAACTCTCCAAACTGAACGAAGATGAATGGAATCTAGAATGGAACTATATTCCCTTTCTAAGGTCAACCCGTGCATGAATCGGCCTTATGGTTTAAACTATCGGTTCATTTTCCTTCAAAAACCTCCCATCCAAATACCAACGTGCACTTTCGAGCCACGTTTGTCTTCGATCAACTCTAAAACCCATGAATGGATTAATGGATTCTTAATGGTCTCTGGTTACCATTTGCAATGGTCTGCCTCATGCATGATTCGAACTTATGGTCTGCATTTTATGCCCATTTTTTTTAAATACTTGTTACGGACTGCCTATAGGCAGCCCAGGGACCCTATCGATTGGGAGTGTACCTGAGGGTCTATGCCGGTTGGCAGGTCTAGGGCCATGGAAATGGGAACCTCCTTTGGGGTTATAAATAGAGGCCATGAACACACATTGAAAAGCACCCCTGAACGCATTTTCCCACATTCCCTTCCATCACTTTCTCAAATCACTTGGTAATTCTCCCCCACCTCTCGATATCAATTTCGTACGATTATAATATTAGCATATCTACATCTCAAAGTCAATAACAAACATTCTTAAGGAGTCACCGGACCTTTGAACTACTTGTTTGACAAGCATCAACATTGGCATTGATGTCGTTCTCTCAAGGCGATGGCACTGTTTATCCTATTTTGAGCAAAATAGGCTGGAGACTCTATCTCTTTAAGTTATCCCCCACAATGACGATGGTCGAGCACCCCGAGAAAGGGCTCACCATGCGCACATCAAAGGTAATTCGAGGCTTCGAAATGTCCAGAAAATCCATTGAGATACTCTTCCACTTCCACGTGGGAATATCCAAGGAATTCAACTCCTTTGCTAGTCTCTGGCCCTCCCCCATTACTAGTTTATAGGTGGAACACCTAGATATGAACTCAGAAATGTCCCTCTTCATTCTGGACCACCAATACTAACTATGCATGTCATGATACATCTTGTCACCTTCGAAATATACAGTGAAGTGAGAACCATGTTCCTCGAACAAAATTTTCCTCTATATATAAGGACCCTCTAGCACAGCCAAACATCCTAGAAATATTAATCCTCTATTAGAGAAGGTCATGTAAAAGAGAACCCCTCCAGATAAAAGCTCTCACACGTTATCCTAAAAAAAGAGTCTGAAGTTTGGACTTTAATCAACAGTAAAATAGTAGGATTTTAACGACCACACCTGCCAAAAATGCCTCTAACAAATTCGTGGAACGTAAAGCATCCCATTTCTCTACCCATAAATCGGATAACTCATCCAAAAATTATGCCTAAAAGGTTTCTGCTCTACATTTCATTGACGGCTCAACGCCAACTACCACATTCTCCTTCCTCAAACGATATTAAATTGAGAAGTGGTAGTCCTTAAAAAATTTCATTCATCTCCTCTATCTCATGTTAGACTCCCGAAGAGTGGACAAATATTGAAGACTCTTGTGATCGGAGAACAGTGTAAACCTCTCACCCAGCATATAATGTCTTCAAATATGAAGGTCAAAGACTATCGCTGCCAAATCCAAATCATGGTTGGCATAATTTCCCTTTTAAAACTTAAGCTTACGGGAGGTGTAAGTTTTTTGGAAGAGGATAGAAGCTAAATATTTATTGATATGGGGAGGAGAAAAAACCCCTCCTGAGTGGCTTACAAAAAAACATAAAAGACCAAAGAAGTGAGATAGATTGATATATGGAATATCCACCAATCCACGTGATAGGTAATAATAGATAACCCTATAAAACCTAAAAATATTGGTGAGGATTATACTTAGACGTGGGAGACCTAAGATTATATTTAAGATAGTTTATTTCCTACCCACTTTGTTCTAGAAAATCCTATACTATCCTTATAGAGGAACTACCCTCTGAATTATTGAATTGAATCACTTTGGTTACAATTATAGACACAACTTCATAAGTATCCTCCTATATAAGGGTTGTTTTTCCGCACCTAAAGTCATAGATTCATTTGCACAAACACTTGGTGTTGTTTATTTTTCTTTTCTAGGCTCCACATCAAACACTTCCTTGCATAAAATATATTGTCTATTTTAAAACAATAGCCATTACTCTCCATTTGCAGCTGCTCCTCATATATCTCTTTTTCCTTTCCTTCGGGATTTTCATTAATATCATCATTTTTTCACAAAAACAACCATTCCCTAGGATTTGAGATTAATATCAAAATTATTCTTATAATTCCTAGCCTCCATTGTTTGATATACCTTCCTTATACGAATTTTCTTGTTTATGATTTTCCACGATGGGATGACCTACTTTGCCACAAAATATACGACAAGAAGGTGTATGCTCCACCTCAATATTAACTAAAAATTTGAAATTATCTCTCAACTATAATTTTTTTTTATAAATATGATACAAGAACTCAAGTTTAATTAACACCCTTGCAAACAATCTGTGTTTATTCTCTAGGGTTGAAGAATTAATTAGAATTGGATTTCCAACACTCTTAAAAACTTTAAAAGCATCCTAGGGTGACCATATTTATCCGGGATATCCATAAACTAGATCCCAACATTGGCATTGGAGGAAACGAAATTATTGGGCCTAAAATCTTGAGACCGATTCATTGGCTTGAATAAACCAACTTTAATCGTTGGAAGTCCAAGCATCCACACCTTTTTCATATATTTTTATTGCTCAAAGTGAAGGCTATAAACACCATTTCCTTTTCGAGTAAGCTACCATTTATTTTGTGTTTACCCGACTAGAGTAAGAATTTTATGTAAAGATTTCGAAGATAAATATTGTTACCTTTGTCTAGAACATGTCTCCTAAGAAGTTTTGATTTAAAAGATTTTAATGAAGCTTTGTACACATCCTCTGAGATTTTAACAGATGTAGATTCACCTTTTTACATTAGATCTACAAGATTGGTGAGGTATGATGAAATTGTCTCTAGGCATTTAAGAGTAAAGGTTGAAACGTATATAGACGAAGATTATTGGTGAATACCATCTGAGCCATTTATTTTTGTTCCAAGTGGCAATATTTTAGAATTGGAATGTTTGTTTGTTCCAACTCGTGATGATTTCGATGATGACATTTTATAAATCGAAAAATCAAGATCCTAAATCATGAAGAGTTTTTAAAGAGCAAACATATCATATTCTAGATGAGAGATCTCTTACATCTTTCAAGGGAAAAAACAAATAAAACACTTGATCTTAAGGAAGATTGCGAATTTACCCAACCTGTCCTCCTGCATTAGTACTCCTCCAAGACCCTGAAATGATTTATTAATGAAAACCAGATACTCAAATCCCCCACGTGGTAAAGAAAGTACGGGTGAGGTCATGATTCTTTCCTTGAGTTCCTCGAATGCACTCTGACAATCTGAGATCCAAAAAAAATAGTAACCGTTTCGGGTGAGGTGATTTAGTGGTTCGGTAATCTTAGAGAACCCCTAAATAAACTCCTAACCTCCGTAGGCGTCATGGACTATCTGCAGTCTATCACAAGAGATATTTTTCTAGTATCCACTGAAATCCTAGCCTTAGACACAACGTGTCCCTAAAACTCCACCTCCCACAACCAAAATTCACACTTAAAGAACTTAGCATACAAATTATGCTCTAAAAGGGTATGAAAAATAGTTCACAAATGATATGCATGCTCCTCCTCAGATCGAGAATACACAAGTATGTCTTTAAAGAACACAATGATGAACTGATCCATAAATTGGTAAAACACCCTAATCAAAAAATCCATAAACATCATTGGCATATTGGTCAACCCAAAGGCATGACACGAAACGCATATGATCTATAGCGTGTAAGACTAGTAAACTTCAGGGCATCCTCCTTTTGAATACATGATTGATGATACCCAAAATGCAAGTCGATATTGGAAAATAATGATGTACCCCTAAACAGGTTAGACAAACCATCGATATATGGCAAAGGATAATTTTTTCTCATTGTGACCTTGTTCATCTCTGGATAATCTACGTGAAACCTTAGTGAACCATCCTACTTCTTTAGAAATTACACAAGAACTCCCCACTAAGATTTACTCCTCCATATGAACCCCTAACTCATAATCTATTGATTTTTTTCTTGTAACTCCCTCATCTCAAACGGTTCCATATGGTATGGTTACCTCAAAATGGGACTAATGAATAGTGCAAAATCAATACAAAAGCCTATCTCTCGAGCTGGAAATAAATATGGTACCTCCACAAATAGGTTTTCAAACTCTTGGTAAAGAAGTATGAACGTTGATGACACGGTGACCTCCTTCGATTTAGTTGCACCTTTATAATATAAGTGTGTGTTGAACCCTCCCATGAGCCTTGGCATGGATATAGGAAACATCTCATGTCTAGGAATTGCAAATGTGATCGTCTTCCCATTGTACTCGATATGCATGTGGTACTGCAGTCACAAGCCCATCATAAAAAAATCTTATTCTGAAAAAGATAAATGACCAATATTGGTTGTCGCGTCTCTGTAAATATGATGTACTGCAGTTCTCCTACCCACTAGGGTATCCATGTTCATATAAACGTGGGTAGCAATCTCTAATAGCCCGAAGTCTCAACAAAGGTATAATTAACAAAATAACGTGATGCACTTGTGTAAAAAAAGATCATAAGCATAAAATGTACCCTCTATGGAAGTCGTGGCACCTGATGGTGCTACTGGTAGATATTGTACACATGTCCATAATCCAGTTATGGGAATCCCTATGAGGGGTCATTATGTAGTGGTGGAAATACCAAAAACTACAATGGTGGAAGAAAATACTGATACTATGGTGGGTTGGCAACACATATTGGTGTCCCTGTTAAAACTGGCCCGGACACCGTTAGGGGCCTCCTGTATGAACCCTTCTCATGATAAGTTTAAAAACTTCCTCGAAATGGGAAGCCATTTTAACCTTAGCCATAGGGTCAATTTTGTTGACCCTAGAACTATAGGAGCTTCCCGTTCTACCCTTATCCATGTTCTCCATATCGTCCCTATCATGGGTGCCCCTATCCCTGTCCGTCATAGACGAAGTATATCATGAGCTATGAATCTCTTAGGGGGTTATTCCCCGTATTGTTATCCTATCTGATGTTGTTATGAACCTCCATGTTCCCAGGATGGACACTAATATCTCCTATCTTTGGCCCTTGGCCGACTCCAACCTTCTACTTTTTGGCTCCCTTTTCCCTCTAGAAGTTAAGGTTATCCTGAAAATGCAACAATGTGGCCTCCACCATCTATAGTGATGGTTGGGTTGTCAAGCAACACCTACATAATCTTCCACATCAGACCTCCAATGAGTAGGTCCATCTTCTTCGCATCCATTTTAACATCCTCGATGGAAAAGAGGATAAGAAAGGTGAACTCCCGCTCATACACTGTGATCGTGTTCACTCCTCTAATCATAGCCTAAAAACAATGCTCTTAAACATGCCTATTGAGAGGGTGGTAAATACTTCCATCAAACTTATTCCAGAACTGTTGTGTGGTCAACTATGACATGTCCTCCTTTGAGGTGACTGACTCCCACCACTGGAAAGCATAGTCAATAAGTTTAAATCTCGCTAACATTTGTCTATGCACCTCCAATCACTGTTCTAGACATAGGTGCCTCTATATATCCCTCATCCACTCTACCCATAGTGTGGGGTCTGTAGATATTGAGAACTCCACTAGGACGCCTTTACCAAAGGAAATCCTATCTCTATCCTTGGTGGATGTGGTATGAGGGGTAGTTACTGCCACTAGTTGTGGCAATGGTGGTGGTTGCTCCTGGCAGATGGAGATCATGGTTGCTTCTATAGTTTGAGTGATGATGGTAGCTAAACATGTTCATGCAAGTGCTGGATATTTTCCCTGTTTATGATATTACATATGCTACGGTGCTCGTTGCTTTACCTCTGAATTGGCACTCGCGATTAACCTAGGACGTACTTCTCTCCTCTAGATATTCGCCATCAGAAAGGTGATAAACAAAAGCATATAGGTAATCACACGAACATAAGAGAATAAAAATCCTACTTAACACGGCTCTAAAGTATCAAAAATGTTATACAGAAATACAACGGACCCACTCAAGATCCCTAGGACACTAGAACCTGGAATGCTCTGATACCAACTGTGACAACCCATAAAATTCATGAATAGATTGATCAAGTCCAAGTATAATAAAACTAGAGTCAATAATAAATACCATTCTAATCATGACTGAAATAAAATGAACGCAAGAATAATGAACTGACTATAATCAACATGAATAAACCAACTCAACATTGGTAGCAAAACCCACATAATAAATGTCACCACCACTAGAATATAAAATTGTGTCAGATATAAATAATAATCTAAACAAAAAAGATGACTCCATTAGAAAGTAAATCCCAATGCAGTAAGCCAACACTGAATAGTGTTGAAAAGTAAATAAAATAAATAAGAATGAGCATGTAGACTCAACGCCTAGATCTTACAGATGAATCCGGAACTATAATGAAACACCCCATAATGCTCCTTTTATACCCAAAATCTTTGGCAAAAAACAAAACTTCTAGAAACTCGTTTAATTCTTAACCCTGCAAAAGTACACAGTTATGCGGGAAAGTGCGATAAAAGCCTAGGGGTTATTTTACTTGACCCCCATGCTAATAGGAAGGTTAATATGCCGATCGACACCCCCTTATTTTGGAAAATTCCATCTTTCCTCTTTTACCCAAAATCAATTTCCAAAAAAATCATTATTTTGAAAAATTATCCCAGGTCATTCCTTTTCATTACTCCTTTCTTTATTTCCTCAAAAATTATCTTCATTCTCAAAATAGATTATTACTAAAAAATTATTTTCCTTTTTTGTTCAAAACTAAAAAAATGCTTGTTTTGAAAAGAAATATTAACTTCCGAGTTAATTACTTTTTCTCTCCTTTTATAAAGGAAACAAATATTTTACCTTTTATTATCATATTTATCTCTATGAAAATAAAACAATCTCAGCAGAATATTAAAAAGTGCATATAGGTTAAGCCACCAAATCAAGAAAAACACTAAGAAAATGAATATTTTCATATATATTCTTCACATGATTACATTTTGCAGAGAAAAACAAAAATAAAAAAATACAAACGGGACTTCTCCGAAACCCTCAATCTTCCTTTCAAACCCCCAACCTCCATACTAAACACGCTTTCCTGAATGATGAGTAGTCGATCCCCCACTCCCAGAACGATCACCCTAATTTGAAGTGGCAGGAGGCACAAAGTAAAAACAAGCGAACTCATTGATATACTCTTACATGAAGGAAATCCTAAATTTGATATCCTATAGTCAGTTGGTCCGCACCCGAACATATTGCAAGCAAAGAATTGCAAAAAAGACAAATAAGTTAGTAAAGAGAAAAGAAAAAATAACTGGAAACAAAAAAGAGAAAAAGAAAGAATATACCTCAAGCCGGAGGGCCTCATCCGTAAGCCCCGTTAATCCAGACACCGCCATATGAGGATGGTGCGGCGCGCTTAGTGACACCCCACTACTCAGTCAAAAATTATAAGAAGGGGGTAAGTTTAATGATCGGAGCATCCTATGCCACAACCACCAATATACCACCAGTCGTGTTGTGGGTTGATCCCACCAGTGTACTGGTACCACCACCCGAAGCTGTGGAGGGTGGGAGCATGTTATCCACATCATAGATACATGAAAACAACAACTAGCTTACCACAAAGTCCAAATAATCATAGCTCTCCATCGTATCCATGTAGTACGTGTAGGGATCGCCTAACATCCCCATCGCCCTGGCCTCGTTAGGCATCTCCCTCAACCATCGCATATACATAGGGGGCATCGATGGTGGGTCCACCACCTACTGCTCTATGATCTGCCTTACCACCCTCTCTCCCAAGTTCTAGACGTACCCAAACTCGCTCTCAATCAACCGTCGCATATGCGCATGCATTCCCGTCACCCCTATATCCTGCGAAATCACCCCTAGAAGTATAAGGTCACCTGGAATCCCCAATAGAGAATAACTATCTACTCAAGAGATAAATATACTAGAAAGAACAAAGGATAATTTAATCGCTCGTTAGGGCATTTAGAACCCGTTGTACGTTCGTCAAAGATAAGGATTGATTCCACCACCGGTTTGATTTCCACCACTAGAAAATTCGACAGAAATCCCCTAAATCCTCATCCTTCATGGACATCAACCCCGCATTTTTCCCAACACCTCATAGAACCAGGTCTGTAAAAGATATGAATTAGCAAAAAGAACAAAATAAGAATGCAAGGAAATGTATAAAACGGAAAATAAACGCAAAGTTACCTCCATAAGGTACACATCTCTCGTAAAAATTTGATGGCAGCACCGACTGAAAGCATCCAAAGAAGAATAAATTGACACCAAAGTTAGTCTGCCCTAATCGTATAGCTGGACGTCAGAAGTCATTGTCAAATACGGTAAGAACAAAAGATAGACGACGTCGCTGCTCAGTGCCACCAACAAACCACCAGGCAAAATAAAAATAAACAAACGGGTCATATGCCTCAGTTCTCATCCATTAGTCACATCCACCCTCCTCCTCAAAAGTGAATCCCTAAAAAAAATCTAGATTGAATCCCCTGACAAGATTCTACCGTCGTCCCCAAATGCTTCCCGCACCACCTCTAGTATCCCCCTTAAAATGCAATCCAGGACTATGTGAACCCCTCGCAATCCATCCCCAACATAATTTGGACGTCAATGGGAGTAATAACCATTTCCCCGAATCCAAGATGGAATGTGTGGGTAGCGTCCCTCCACTTTCCCCAAGTGCACATAACATTGTGGTAGAACACAATGTCTCATCCAAAGCTTTTGCCAACGGGATAAACCCGACGTACGATACCATCCAGTGCATAACAACATGAAGTTTTTCCCAAACCTCCTTCAACCCAGTCGTCCCATAGGATCGAATGCTCGAAGAAGCTATGTGATTCTTCAAGAAAATGGAAGAAAAACCCTCCATTAGCACAAGTAACAAAGAGAAAAATAAATTGGAAAACCAAAAGCGACGACACTTACATAGCCACTAGTCTTCTTCACCCTAGACGAACGATGATATGTAGGCTCGCATAGTAGGATACGCTCATCAACTATAGGCTCAAACAAATCAAAAGCATTCTAATTGCCTAATGAAAAGGGGCACCCTAGAATGCCACTCTAGGCTGACCTAGTCATTAAGAACAACCACTCGTTGTTGTACACCTCATTTGAGGAGCCAACCGTTTGAAGTCTTAAAGAATAAAGGAATTAAGAATGATTTTTAGAGAGAGAAAGTAGAAAATTCAAACACTTGAAGGTGTGAGGGAGGGATTTTCCCCTTTTTATAGAAGGTTAAAGGGCCTTCTAATCGGCATCCCCAACCCATATCGATCGGTAAACGCCTTTTCCTCTTCCCAACGAAGACCAGGATTCCGTGCCATTTCCGATTAGCACCTCCTCAAGCCTTTCTATCAGTCGTTCCTTAATATTTTGTATAAGAAATTAAAATAAAAATTATAGAAATTTCTCAAAAAATACTTAAAAAATATATAACATTATATTCCCTCAGAAAAATCATTTTCGAACCACTAAGCCCCTTACAAATTCTCAAAGTTCCCAGTTAGATTAATATTACACTATTATCCCCAGCATACTCCATAGCAGAACCAATGATGCTCCTGCATCCAAGTCCATTACAATTCCCCAACCGAAACCTCAAAACTAAACGTCCCCCAGTGGAGTTTCGAGGCAACACAATCCCAAGTGGAACCACAAGTGCACCTGCATCCCCAAGATAATTTAAATTTACCGAGGAGATCCACCCCCCGTGCTATGACTTTAGTTCCTTAGAATTCACATTGTTTAACAGAATTGGTCGCCCAAACCTTAGGTCCTTAGAATTGACCTTCGCCTTTAGAATTTGTTTTCCCAACTTCAGGTTCTCATAATTAACCTCGGCCCTTAGAATTCGCCATCATAACTTAAGGTCCTTGTAATTGACCTCGACCCTACGAATTGGTTGTCATAACTTTAGGTCCTCAAAATTGACCTCGGCCCTCAAAATTTGTCATCATAACCTTAGGTCCTTAGAATTGACCACAGCCCGCTGAATTGATCTTCGTAACTCTAGCTCTTCAAACTTGACCTCGATCCTTAAAATTTATCGTCATAACTTAAGGCCCTCAGAATTGGTCTTCAGAACCTTAGGTCCTCCGAATTCATCTCGTCCCCTAGAATTTGTTGGCTTAACTCTAGGTCCTCAAAATTCACCTCGACCCTCAGAATTGGTTATCACAACCTTAGGTCCTTCGAATTAACCTCGGCTCGTAAAATTAGTCATCCTAACTCAAGATCATTAGAATTGACGTCAGTCCGTAAAATTGATCGACTCAACTATAAGTCCTCATAATTGGCCTCGACCCAAAAAATTGGTCGTCCTAACTTTATGTCCTCATAACTGACCTCTCCCCATAGAATCGGTCATCCCAACTTTAGGTACTCAAAATTAACCTCAACCCATAGAATTGGTCGTCAAAACTTAAAGTCCTCAGAATTAACCTCGGCCCACAAAATTTGCAATCACAACTTAAGGTCCTCAGAATTGACCTCAACCACCGGAGTTGTCCATCCCAACTTAAGGTCCTTATAATTAACCTCGACCCATATAATTAGTCGTTACAACTTTAGGTCTTCAGAATTGACCTCGACCCTTATAATTGGTAACCCTAACTTAAGGTCCTTAAAATGGACCCCGGCTTATAGAATTAGTCATTATAACTTTAGGCCCTCAGCATTAGCCTTGACCCTCGGACTTGGTCACCCAACCTTTAGGTCATGTATTGACCTCGACCCTCGAAATTGGTCACTTCAACTTTTGGTCTTCAAAATTAACCTTGACCCTTAGAATTGCTCAACATAACTCAAGGTCCTTAGAATTGACCTCGACTCGAAGAATTCATCCCCCCAACTCAAGGTCCCCAGAATTGACCTTAAACCTCAGAATTTGACATCCCCAGTACAACTTAAAATTAACCTCGACCCTCAGAATTGGTCATCCCCAGCATAAATTTAGGTCCAAAAAATTGATCTCGACCCGCTGAATAGGTTAATATCCTCTCCATCCTCTTCCATGACATGAGATGAAACAATTTCAGTCTTCATATTTCCTATTCCCATAAGCATACACTTCACGGAATCTAACAGGAGAAGATTAATTCATGCCCATGAGAGATAAAAAGGGCGGTATAGGTGCCTAACACCTTTTCATTCTATAACTTAGTCCTCGGACCTTTGAACTACCTAGCTATTCAAGCATCAGTATTGTCCTTCATGTAGTTCTCTTAAGGTAACAACATTCATTTCCCATGTTTTGTCAAAAATAGGTTAGCGAACCTATCTCTAAACATTATACCATATTAACGATGGGCGAGTGCCCTAAGAAATGGAGCAATCATGTGTGCACGCTGAAGGAAACCCCCAGAAAAGAGAAAGAAAATGGGAGACCCTCGAGATGGAGACATGATCCATTTAGGATAATAGTCTTATGGGAAAGGCAAGAATGCATTGCAATAACTTTTGGGTGGCCTAGACTAAGGCGACACATGTTTTCTCCAAAGTTGTGTAATTGACTTTGTACCTGGCCATTTTTTGACCGTCGTAGTAAATAACTCTTTTTTAGAGGATTATTTAATATATTAGGGGAGACCTAATTGGTGAGGCCTTAGCACCGGAGATCGAGTGAGGTATAGCTTGATTTGGTGAAAGGCTTCTTAGTACGCACTGTTTCAAAATTTGGTTGAATCCTTTGAGAGATGTTTGAAAATGGGTTCACAGATGGAGGTCAGTTGGCAGATGAACCGGCTAACGTATTAAAATTTACCCAGGAATCCTCAACTTCCTTCTGTGTTCATGATGGTGGCATCTCAAGTATGGCTTTCAATTTGGCGGAGTTCACTTCAATCCCTTTATAACTGATAATAAACCCCATCGATTTTCCTTTAATGATGTGAAAAACACACTTCAATGTATTTATCCATATCTGGTACTGTCACAGTCACTCGAAGAACTTTCAAAGGGAGGGAATGCGACCTTCTCAAGTATTGAACTTGATGATCGTGTCGTCCATATAAACTTCAAATTCTTTGTGAATAATTTCGTGTAGGATGGTTATCCTCGCCCTTAGGTATATAGAACCGACATTTTTGAGTCCGAATGGCATGACGGTGTAGTAGAAGGTCCATAGGGGTGATGAAGGTAGCTTTATCCTACTTGTCAGGGTGCATCTTGATCTGGTTATAACCAAAAAATTTATCGACAAGTGACTTGAGGGCATGGATGGTTGTGTTATCCATAATCGTGTTGATGTTTGGCAATACATAATATTTTGGGTGTGCTATATTCAAATCTTTATAGTCGATGCACATGAGGACTTTCCCTCCCGACATTAACACGAGGATGATTTTAGCAAGCCATGTAGGGTATTCGACTATGATAAGAAACTCACGTTCAGCTGTTTGACTCTGAGCGACCATTCCGTTTGAAGTTTTCTTAACTTTTGTTTGACTTGTTTGCATTCTGAGAATGTCAGGATCACATGTTAAGCTATCTTTTGGTCAATGCCAGGCATGTCATCTTAAAACCATGGAAAGATGTCTATGAACTCTTTCAGTAACTTTTCAAATTGTGCACGCTCGTGCTCATTAAGGGTGGACCTTATCCTAATCTCGCACTGGTGGATACTAGAGCTGAGATTAATAATAACAGTCTCATCATCATTGACTTAAACGTGGTTATGTTTTTTATTTTTCCGTTATTGAGATCTGTTAAGAATGGTTCATTTGCAAAATCATCATGATCAAAAGTTTGATAAGAATTGACACAATTATTGTACGGAACAACAAGATACTCAAAATCCTCATTTATTTCATTTTTAAGGAAAATAGCATTGAGAACCTCATCACAAGAGATCATAATTACATTTACATCAGCAAAATGAGAAACAAAAACAAGTTAAGAGATTTGAATAGGATAAACTTCAAAGATTGGTTGGTCTTGAGCAAGCAAGAGTGGGATAGCATACAAATTTAGGAGAGGTACATTAGCAGTTTGTGATCTTGATGGATGGGTATGGTAATGCATCATCTTGGTGGACGATGCAGAGACTCAACCCCACTATTTACAAGTTAAAGGATTCTTCGGAGTCACTTTCCTCAAAGTTCCTGGTGATTGCCATGATTTTCTTAGTTACAGGTTTCACTTCATGTTTCCAATCTCCAACCCCTATTTCATCTTCTTATTAATGTGGCCATACCATGGTTTTGAGATTCCACAAAAGAGGAAGTCTTAACCCTCTTTGATAAATCTTCCATTTAGAGAATCCTCTTAAACAACCTTTTTATCCTCTGGTATCTTTTCAGTCGCGGTAGGTGGAGTGCTTTGAGTTCAGTTCGTGAAGGTTGGTAGACCAAACCATGTGGAGGAAAGGCTTATTTTAGTACTATGGGCTCAAGGATACCTTACTGATGTCATCCTAGCCCTATTTCGGGAATGAAGTGCATGTTTTTGAACATCTGAAATACGTTGATGTTATCATGAGGGTTGTGCTTTAGACAGACTCGATCTTTGAAGTTTTCCCTTATTGGGATAGGGACAATATTAATTCTAAAATCAGAGAGGATCGTGTCATTGGTACCATGCTAAATCTCAAAAGATAGATTATTGATACTTGTGATGTCCATACTATTATCATCTCCAAAATGGTGATGACCGAATATTTGACGAAGATCTTTATTTTTTAATGAAGAGAAGAGGATACTACTAGAATACTATAGAGCCCTGGATGGCCAAGGAGTAGATTGAAGCATGCAGGTATGTCGATGACTTGTAATTATGTCAAAGGATTATTAAGGCCAGACCCTTGTGGGAATATTGTAGAACCTATTACTTCTCGATAAGTTTTGTCATAGGCACGCATGGCAAGATATGAACGAGTGAGGTCACTGAATTTTAATGCCATGTAGTTGAAGGTTTTAAGTGGACATACATTGAGAGCATATCCATTATAGACAAGTGATAGTGGGACTGTCTTTCCCAAGACCTTAACATAGATGTTGAGATCATATCTATGATCATGACCAAATTTTAAGATTTCTTCCTCGAAGAAATAGAGGAGTTTGGAAGAGGTCAAGGATCCGACCATATTCACGGCTTCTTTGAGAGTAATAGAGGGAGAAGCTGTGTGTCCAGTGAGGAGATTTATCAAGGAATTTTGATGCAGTTGAGAGGACATGAAAATTCCCCATAAGTTTATGTTGTCTTGGGTTTTCTTGTATTAATCGAAGACTATGATTTACTTAATCTTCATTTTTATCAGTTGGAGCTCTTTGGCCACTCTTTTTCCTTTGTCTACTTTGGTTTCATGAGGGATCAAATTTTTGTAGTACTGCCCTGATCTAGTTTTGTGGTTCACTAAAACTGGGAAGAATAAGAACCTTGTGGTTATATCTATCTCGGATTCAATGGAAACTTTGTTTATTTCTCCCGATAAATATTAAAAAGTAGATCATTCCACATAAGCGGATGACTTTACTTGACTAGACTCTTCATGATTCGATTCATCATATGAACTGTCAAACTCATCCCCCCATTTAGTGGAGACTATGTCTTCTTGCCAAGAGTAATCAATGAATTAAACAGCCTCAATGACTTCATCATATAATTTTCCCACTCAGTGGGGAAATGTAAGAGTGAAGGGTCCACCCATCCCTAAAGTTTAAAAGAAGTGAGTAACTTAGAAACTCAAAAAATTTCTTCTGTCGGGCAAAACATACCGTCCATGATCCGTACCACATCATCTAGACTGACTTCTTCAATGAGCACCACCCATTCGTCTGATTCTCGAGCCCACTTTTGGGCTTTTATAAATAGGCCAGTGAATTTTTGGTATTCAATGGACATCTTAGTGGGAAATTTCATCCCAAATCCTTGGATTTGGTCTAACAAATCACGTAGTTCCACACTTCCCCCCTCTGATCAGGTGTAGAGGATAATGAAAGCCCGCGTAAGGAGCGATAGAGCTTAATCATCACTACATGTAGGGTGTAAGAGAAAGGACGGTCAAACCTTGAAAGATTTAAGTGAGGCTGTGGGGATAATAGGTTCTTTGATGGGCATTATTTGGTTAGAAGGGTCAAACTCAGGGTTGCCTTCCAAGAATATGGCATTTGTTCCAGTTTAGTGTGTTGGAAGAGAGGTGTGAGTGGTATTGGGCTTGGGATTAGTTGGCGGGGTGATGATATTCCAATCTATCAATCTTTGGATCACACTTCTTAGATGGAAACATTGGTCGGTGGTATGCCCTGTGGATTGATGAAAGTCACAGTGGGCATCAGGAATATAGTTTTAGGGAGAGGGTTTTGTAATGGTCGAGGTTTAATTTAGCTTGGTAAACTGGACAGGGGAGCATGGTTCTCGATGTATTCTTCTTTGGTAGGATCGAGGTGACTTTAGGGTGCCCAAGAAGTTACAGGTTGGGATATGTTGTTGATGGTTGAGACAGAGGCACTAGTACGCTTCTCATATTTTTTCTTTGTCAATTCCCCAATTAGCTTATTTGGCTCAAACACCACTTTGGTGATACCTTCGTCGTTCTCCACACTAGCCTCTTGAAGGAATAAAAAATTACTCCTATAGATGCCCAGATATGAGGAAAGAAATTATTAGTCCCAAAGAAGAGAAATTCTTAGTCATAATTCTTAGTCACCTGCCCAGATATGAATTGGTCATAGTAGTGGCTTTCTCTCTCCACCTTCCAGTAAAGCTATTTATTGATTCCCCAGGGTTCTCCTTAATCAGCTTTAGATCTCTATATTTGACCTTTAACTCTTCATTATACTTGTACTGAGACATGAGTTCTTGGGACACATATTCCTAACTATGAATTTTGGATCATTTAAGGGGAAAGAATCATCAGAGGGTCTTTTTTTTCAAGGTCTGATTAAACATTTGGGCCATTATCACTTCTAAGGAAACAATAAGGGTCATGGCTTGGTGATAGCTTCGACTGTGCACAATTGGGGACCCTTTTCCCCCAGACTTCTCGATGTCTGGCATCTTAAACTTCTCTGGTAGTTTGGCTTTGGGATAAGGAGACATATGGGTGTAGTCCATGTAGTTCTTGGATATATTGACTTGGTCAAGCTTCTATGATAGAGGCTTGAGGTCTTCCTTGACCTTGTTCAATTCCTATTCTTTGGCATCCCTGGGTACTGGGAGATTGGCCCCTGGCTGGGTGAGGTTTGCAAGGAGCTAAGCAGGTGGCAACCTATTTGCAAACGGGGCATGTGGGAAACTGTGGTATTTTTTGTGGGACATAAAGAGAATTGGGGGTAGGTGTACTCATAGTACGAGGAAAGAGGACCTCAGGATCTTTAAGAATCTGGGATCGGTGATGCTGCATTTCTTGGTCATCGATTTGAAGTTTGTAAATCTTGGCAATGAATTATTCTAGGACAGACATCAAATCTGGATGGAAATTCGATGCTTGGTCGGTGTTCTCCATGAAGAGATTATGGAGGTAGATCCCAAATTCAGTTGAAGAAGTAGAAGAAGAGGTGGATCTTTGGGGACGTTTGATGGAAATTCAAAACCAGTAGGGATCTAGACCAACGTTGGATGTGCAATCGACCTAATAGGGACAACGATTTGGGTTTATTTTTTAAGGACAGAGGGAAAAAGTTTTTATTTCTTAGAGGAAAGGAGGAAAAATGTTTTTAGTATTTTTGGTTTTTGCGAAGAAGGAAACAAAGAGGAATCTTAGCATGATTAATGTTGTTATTAGGTTTTCACTCACGTTAGATTAGATTAAATGATAAAAAATGTCAGACATGACTCGGGCATGGAAAATAGGGTTTAAAATTATAAGACGCGATTTGACTTATTTCAAGGCTCAGTAAAGGGTCATATTTTAAAAAAGGCAAAATAGTATGTACTTGTTAGGTTAGTGGAAGGTTCGTCGCTTTTGTGTGACTTCCACGATAAACCTCTTGTGTATAAGGGCAATCATTCATCGCTAAGTGTGGGAAAGCCATTTGATATACCTGGGTGTAGTTGAATTGCCTCACGATATACCTCCTGAGGACGGTACGAGTGAGAAAAAATCCGATATACTTGATGTACGTGAATGAGTACCCTGTTATATACATACCTTCATGAGTTCGTTCAAGTGGTACGATGTGGTTGGAACCATTTGATATACATCAGAGGTAGTAGGCCAATGGAAGGTGAGAGTCATATCACCTAGCTTAATAGTACCCCAGTGAATTCGACACCCATCACAAAGTGACCCCCCAGTATGGGATAAAATATTGGTCAATATTGCCATGCTCTGGTGATGTAGTGTGAAAAATTAATGAGTCTTAATTAGTATATTATGGAGAGAAATGACTTTTTATTTTCATGTTAAGTAAAGGGAGTACTACACTAATTAGGGAAAACATACAAGTATGATGAAAAGTAAATCTAGCATAAAGATGTAATAAATATGGTGATGGGAAAGCATGGGTATATATACATGTGAGTAAGCGACACGTGAATGAGTGTTTGTGCTAGCGATCCTACACATTGATCAACTACAAGTGGTGAGTGCTAATGAAGCTAATAATGGACAATCTAAGTGGTGTGTGGAACATGTGAGTATAAGTGAAACTAAGTGTAAGTGTGTGGACTGTGCATGGAGAATATATATACAAGTGTGTGAAGTCTATAAGTGAGTGAAACGTAATATATACATGATAACGGGGCATGGTAAATGTAAGCATGAGGTTGATATACAAAAGGTAAGTAGAGGAGTGAAGGTAACATATTGGTGGGAGCATATGAACACATGTAAAAAATAATAACACCCATGTAGAAATAAAAAGTCGCCACTTTGGCCAGTGATGGAAGGAAATGTGGAATAATGGAATTTTCAGGAAAGGGAATAGCTCTAAATTCGAGAGCATATTCTCTGACTTGCTGAGAGGGGTGTTCAGGAGTGCTTTTGACAGTGAGGTCATGGCCTCTATTTATCGTCTCAAGAGGGTTCCCATCGGCATAGCAAAATAGGTACACTAATTCATGCATGAGATGGGCCATTGGAAAGTGGATTCATATCCCTTAAAATATTCATTAAGCTTCGCTCAAGCTGGAGAGTTGACCAGAGTTAAATAGGGCTCGGGAGCACCGTGGCCTCTATATCAGTACTCGAACTATGACCTCGGGTTTATGGTGAAAGAGTGAGTGCTAGGGACTTAAGGAGGTTCTTAGGGAGGTCCTAAGATAGGGTTTCCATAGATTTTATCATGGGTTTGTCGAAATCCCAGAGTGGACATAATTCTCTTTGGGTCCACATCGATGGATTGACAAAGATGAATCATTTTTTTGCATTGTGGAAAGACTACATTGCAGAGAAGTATGCCTGAATTTTTGTTGAAAAAGTTATGCATTATATGAAGTACCATTAAATATTGTGTCTGACAAGGAAAACACTTTTTTTCCTAATTTTGGTGGACTTATCAGGAGGCGATGGTAATAGAGTTGAAGTTGAGTATCACGTTTCACCCTTAGATAAATGGTCAGACAGGGAGCGTGACCTAGATATTGAAAGATATGTTATGGGCATGGGTGTTAAATTTAAAGGGGAATTGGGACCAGCACTTGACACTCGTCGAGATTGGATATAACAATACTCACTAACAGACCAGACTATTGGCATGGCAACATAAGAGGATTTATATGGGCAACCATGTCATTCGAAAAGTTGTTGTCAGATATCATTCGAAACACATCAAAGAAGGTGTCTCTAGTAAGAGACCATATAAAGACTGACCAGGATTGGCAAAATAGTCATGCGTACAAGAGGAAGTTGGGATCATCCTCCGCCCTGGGGAAAGAAAATCTCCTCATCACGTGCTCAGATTGCAGGCTCCCAAGGACATAAAACATCTTCTGCCAATCATTGTGATTTATGGTAATGTGTAGAGATCAGAGTCCACAATCTATTTTACTCAAAACTGATAAAATAAATAGTGAACTCTGAAGAGACGGGTTAAAATAGTACTAATGTGTGCAAAACCAAAAGGATATGGGCTCACAGATTATGTTACGGAATAAGAAAGTGTTAGATACCAATTCCGCTATTTCGATCTCTCATGGGTAAAAAAATATTATCCTCCTCCTAAAGTGTGTACATATGTGTAAGGTGAACGTACTAAAAGTGCGCATGTATGTATAAATGTGTATGGGTGAGGAGAGAAAATCATCGTTTCCACGTCATTGGAAAACCTAAACAAATGATTCTAAGGAGTAAGACTAAAAGAAATATATGAATGTTACTAGAATGTGAGTGATTCACACAATCGTGATGTTATTATGGACAAGCGAGAACTCATGTCAACTAGATCGCTAAAGACCACGAATATAAAAGGTTTTCCATGTGGACGAATTAAGTGAAAACTACTCAAATACAAGCGATGCACCAAATCGTGATGTCGCTTTGGTAAATGCATCTCAATGGGAACACTAAATAGTGATAAATATACAAAACCTAAGTATAAAAATGAATTATATAAGTGAAATGGATGCATGTAAATATAAACACAAAGGTGAACGCATAAATAGAACTCGAATCATAAAAATAATTTCAGGACACCTACGTAGCCAAAAAATGTCATCAAAGTCCATGTAGTCCAAAAGGAAAATAAGTTGGGGTCTAACCCATAATCCGTTTATTTATAAAAAAAAGTGTGAAAAGTCTGGTGAATGTATGAAAATATATGAATAAATTGTAATTTTGGATTTATGGGATGAACCCTCTTTTTGTTTTTTTGACATATAAGTTTGAAAATATATGTTTAATAAAAAAATCATACTAATGGTGGGATAAAACAAAAATTAACTAAAACATACACTAAAAGTAACAAAGTATTTAAAATATCAAGAAATTTGAAAAATGAAGTGAGGGACTTGAAAATTCTAAGTTATTTGAATTATGGATTTGGGATTTTTGTAATCTGATTTTTGGGTATTGGTGATGGTTGTGGAATGGTGGGAATTGGTGAGCTAGGAGTGGTGTAAGAGAATGTAGGAAGAATGTTTTTTAGGGTGATGCAGTAGAAATTACCTCTGTGATTATGAGGCTGAAGATCACAAATAGTCAGGTTAAGGTTTCCTTCAATAGGAAACCCTAATAGAATTAAATGACCAAGCTGCCCCTAGCTGGGTGTCGACTAATATGTGGAGGACAACCTATCGACAAGATAGGCAAAATTGGTGGCCAAGTAAAGTCCCACATTCCTACAGGTTGGTGAGGGATGCTGCCGATAGGCAGGAAAAAATAGTTTTTTGATATAAAATGCAAACCGAGGGTTCAAGAATACAATACCATAGCGAATCATGTTATGATTCGTATGAGAAGTCAAAGGTTGATGATGATGAAATCCTTTTTGTCCTAAAATGTCTTCAAAAATCTTGTTTAACCTTTTTTAAAGCTTAAATCTTCTACTATATGATTCTCCCCAAAGCTAGGTAGGTGTATGGGCACCTTTTGAGATGAAAACCCTTCCTTATGAGTGAGATATGATGGTCTCTCTAGGTTTTATCACAAAATCTCTAATATAGTTTTATCTCACCACTCTGCAACCCTAATAATGAATCATTACCCTTAGAATGCATTCCCACCCCCTTCATATACCAGTATAAAAGTTCGACTTGGGCTAAATTGGGTTTCTTGAGAGTCTGGGTGTAACCATTAAGGTATGTGGACAACATTATGGACCCAAGACAAATAATTAAATTATCTACAATTAAATACTCAAAAATCCCAATCCTAATTACTGTAATATATTTGCTTTATGTATTTAATCATAATTAATTCCACTAAATATGTATGACTACACTCCAATTTAAATATCTCAAAATCACTTAGAGATAATGAGGTCTTATTTGTAAAGTTGATTATGGTATATAATCTGATTCCTCACTTTATGTTTTTGATACCCTATTGGTTAAATCAATTTACTGTTAACTGATTTTAACTAACGTCTAAGCAATTCCTTGATTATCACACTCAACTTATTTGATACTCCACTAGGATGATAAAATAATCCACCGATCAAGTTTTACTTGGTGGAAACAAAACATATAAGTTTATCAAGGGGTATCAAAATCCATGGTATCTCCTGACCTACTCATATAATTTTCAGCTAATATGTGGGGATCATTTGACCCGATAAAATCAGATCCCACCTCTAGAAATCAAATTTAAATTTTCGCATGCCTTACTATCCTCATAATTATTGAGATTGATAATTTGTGAACCTTTTTCAAATTATGTGAAATTTTATGAGTTTAGTCAAGACAACCCTTAAACTCAAATCTCATATATGCCTTTGTTCAATACATTTCTGGTAATATCGATCACAATACTCTGTCGAACTATCATACAAGTTATCGAACTATCATATAAGTTCCCGTGGTTTGAGATAATATATAAGGATTACATCGCAACCATTCTTATACGATGTCAAATTAATATCTAGGCTTTAAACATTTTAATAGTGCTAGAATCAAAACTCTGACTTCTTTATGATCAGCCCGAAGTTGATTTATTGTAATTATTATTGATCTTTATTGATCTACATGTATATAATATATTTAAACCAAACATAAGGCCTTCTCGTAACCAGGATTCTTATTTCAAAACAAACTGACATGCCGTTACCTAAAAGTAAACACCATAAATTATTTTAAGAATAAAACCCCAATAATCTCCCACTTGGTCTTATAGCCATATGTTTAACTCCTAACCTATCTACACGACAGTTTGTTGCATATTGTCGGAAGGAATAATTAGGTTTTCTCTGATAAAACATTGGTCATAAACTTATCACCTTCTTGTTTGATATCTCGAACTAAGTGAAACCTATCTTAATGTACATAACTCTTTTAAGGGTTATGTGTTCTCTCGAACTTACAATCATATTGTTATGAACACTAAAAGTGTAATAGCTAGTTTCACTTTAAGAAACCTCACCTAATTTAATTCGTAAATAATGGATCCATTTAACCTCTTTAGTTGACTCCAAAGTGACAATAATTTTGTCCTCACCAGTAGATTCATGAATCCAAAATTGCATCAAACTCCTACAACTTAAGTCTCAACCTCCTTGGGTAAACACATAATTAGATGTAGAACACTTGGATTCCTTCTTTGACTTATAACCTAGTCTTTATGCCTAAAATGTGTAAGATTATTAGCCTGATGTCTTATGACTATGCTAAAGGCATAACATATTTTGTCTTTTGTACACAATGTATAGAATTCATGTGGCTTCCAACCACCAAAGCATTAGATAATTCCTTGTTCCTTCCATCTAATCAAGCGTCTTAAGACATTGATTCCCTGAAAAAATGATTCCATACTTGAAAAGAACTCTTTTCATGGAATCTTGATGTTAATAATGTGTATACAACATTGAATAATTGACTTGGGATATTCCTAACATCCTTTGCTATCTTGTCCTTAGTATTTTATAACATATATTCGAAAACCCACACTCCTATATTAGGTAATACTCCCAGCTCATTCCCAATTAGGTAAGTATCATGAACAAATTGTACATAGAAATACCATAAAGTTTTCGTCATGCTTCTTATAGTAACGAGTATTATCTGGACAATCAAAATCAAAACATGATTACTTGACCAAACCGAATCATCCATGACCTTAATGTTGGCTAAAATACATAAATGGATCTCACAATAATACATCACTTTTCTTTCCTGACTTCTTACTATGTACCTATCAAGACAACAGTTTAAAATCCAGTCTTGGTGTTAAAATATTCTTGACAGACTTTAGCATGGATATTGCGAGAATCTTTGCTCATAAAAAATCTATTTCTTTCTGAGTAAAGACTTTTAGCAAGCTTTGCCTCAAAGGTTTTAACATTACCATCATCTTTTTTTTAAATTCTTGTAGGAGCACTTGCGCCCGATGAATTTTACCCCATTAGAGAGTATACAAGTCCCCTAAACTTGATTCACATACATCAAATCCCTTTCAGTATCCATAGTCATAAATTAAAGCAAAAGTCTTTGTATTCGAATGCCTCGTTGTATTTTCTTAGATGTGGTTCGTGTTTGCCTGGATACTCATTGAAACGATCACCGAAAACACTAACCATTCAGGATGACTTATGATGTTCCCACTACGATGTGACACCACTTTCTATTACGTGTACCTATGTCATCGTTAATTCACCCACTATGATTAGGTAGTGTATTACTGATAACGGGTTGTATTTCATCTTATACGGGTGGTCTGACAACAATGATAACTATATGTTCCTTTTAACTTATAAGTCCAACTTACACTTGGGTTTATTGTTTATTACATAACACTCTTATAAGAACCGGGCATTGATTTAACCATCTACCTTCTCGTGCTTAGGATCATGCTATAAACTACCTTTTTTAACATGGGATAAGAAATAAAGAGACATACCTATGTCTTAATTTCAACTTCATTTGATACTTTCATAGCACGAATGTTGGGCACCCCTAAATCCAAACATGCCCTAGAATGATTTTGTACCCACTCCTATGTTCAATGGGAGTTGAGGAGAGTGATTAAGAAGAAACTAAATTCTAATATATGTGCCCATATCTTAATGAATAATTCTAACATGAATATTGCAGTCCTGAATAACCTACCATGGATCTTATTATATCCAAAAGATCCTTATTCGTTCCTTTGGTCTACACCATTCCAAAGTGGAATGCCTAGTGTGGTCGACCAGGATAAAGTCTCACACCTCCGTTTAATGATCCCTTAACTCTCCTAAGAGCCAAATACCTCTATGATAAAATCATTGAACTGAATTAGGTTACCTTACCTACACTCCACCTCAGAATTACACACTTTAAACTAATGAAAGGTTTTAAATTGCTGGTGCACGAGGTCAACACATTCATACCTTCGAGTGAACATCAATGATATCGATGAAGCATTCAAAAATACCGCTTGACTAGATAGTCATCAAATGAATATAATCGAATTTACCAATTTCCAACACATATTTATCTCTTTAGTTTTGGTCCATGAAGGGCCCCTTGGTTATTTAGCATTCTAAATGGGATTCAAGACAAGAAGTGACTCCACTTTCAATTAACTCAATTGTCCATTTAAACTAGTCTTAGAATTTCTTAAATAACTTAAGCGTAAGTGCCAAATTGTGTTTGGTTTTATAAAGAACCATTCTCTTTATTTATTTGTTCATTAATTATTCACATCCGTATTTAGTAGTGTTGGTGAGGTAAACCTTATAATGCATAATTTTTTTCTAGTGTACTAGATCAAATAAAAGATATCCCAATTGTCACAAAATAATTTTATTGAATCAATCAAATATCTATTCAAAATCAAATTAGAAAATCGAAAACAACTTTTTTAAAACCCGGGTAAATTAAATAATGTACATATATTAACTTTATGTCTTCACCAAAATTCATAAGAATACCCACTGCTAATATTACTACATTATTATAATTGCCCACAACTGTAAATATCTCTTTTAAAGTAATTGTCTGGTTACCTAAAATATTTGCAACGAATTGCAATCCTTAATTGTTGTTCACGATTCTACATACCAAGTTACCATAGACTGGACCATAAATCACGCATTTAATTTTAAGAGAAGAACCATTACCATATGTTTTTCCTTATAAAGAAAGGAGAATCGGACATTGTTGCTATAATATTTTTAACTATTTGTGGTGAGAATACCTTCCTTTTATATATTTCACTACTAGTGAGGAATATGAACATTTTTTAAACCAAACTGTTGTACCTGAGACTTAGCTTCACCTTTT
Organism: Sambucus nigra; assembly: GCA_949130495.1. NCBI lineage: Eukaryota > Viridiplantae > Streptophyta > Magnoliopsida > Dipsacales > Adoxaceae > Sambucus > Sambucus nigra. Next base: position 405,311,532 of record OX422215.1, on the reverse strand, counting down.
ACTTCGTTTTGGGGATATAAGTAAAACTCTTCTCAAATAACTAACAATAGACTTTGGCTACAATTGATCCTCACTCTCAGATTACAAAATGGAATCGAGTTTCCCCATCATGTTTATCCCAAAGAATCTTTAGTTCAATAAAAAAATGGAGATCATTTTAAGAACAAGATTCTTACTTGAGAGACATCAACCAACAAAGGTGTTAACAAATCTTATTGGTCAATTCTTTAAAATCAAAGATGCTCATATAAAACTTCCCCGTTTGGGGGATCAAATGCATATAACACATAATTTAAAAGAATTACCATGTATTTAAAAATATTGTGGTTTCGTGATTAAAGTAGAATTAATTTGATTAAATTTTGAAATCATTTTGAAATCTTCGAACCATGAAATTGAAAAAATTAATTTCTAATTAACACACGAGAATTAATTTGATTAAATTTTAAAGTGGCATCCCTCAACTGCCAAATTTTAAAATCAATCTCATCAGACATCCCAGTTCCCTTATGAGGTGAGGTTTCTCATTGGAAGCTTAAATCGCCCTACCTTGAACTAGACAGATTTTTGTCTTTCAGTCAATTATCCGGACAGTTCAGTAATATTATGTCCAACATAATGAATAGCTAATGAATTTTTTATCCCACTCCTAATTACAGTGACTCCATTAGTAAGGATATCAAAAGTTGTGTCTAAATGTATACCACTTATTCATTCCTTAAAATAAAACCCTCTCATGATGGGCTTCCCCATCGGGGGAGATCGAACTCACTCACATTGTAATTCACATAATGATCACTTAATATTTTTAATGAATCCTTGATGTATTGGGGACAGATGAGTCGACGCAATGAATTAATCACATCTGATTCATAAAACATTGATGGAGACCGTGGGGTTTATGTTAAAAACCCTCTCCCACTTTATTTCTTAAAACTCGCGACTTTTGAAAAAATATTCGTTCAATAATAATAGTAAGAATTTAATTCCTTATTAATTTTTAATTTACTTGATCAAATAAAATTACCTGATCTCACAAATTTAATTTTTAAAAACAAAAACCATTTTAAAATTAAAATAAAACTTGAAGATCAAATTTAATTTATCCTTTTAAATTAATTACCCGGATTGAATTCAAAATAAAAATGAATAAATAAAATGAATTTTCTAGAAAAAAGATGGTCTAGGCTAGTCTCAAAATTAAAGTCCATGATGTCCATAACAGCAGGTGTTCCTAATTATCCAATTAATTAGCACACGGATTATGAAGGATAATAAAATAATGAGATGATCAAGGGGAAAACCGAGCATCCGTGTAAATACGCTAATCGTTGTTATCGGCTTCCGACCACAATACAAAAAAAAAACTAAATTTTAACTACACTATTAAGGAGTATAGCAGCTAGTTTGGGTATCGAATCCACAAGGAATATTTAATATATTTTAATTGATTTATTACTTCAAAAATAAAGTGTAAAAGATGATGATGGGGTGAGAAATGAAAAAGGGGGAAACTAAAGAAGTTAACTAAAAATAATTAAAACTAACAAAATACGGATGAATTAATATGAATGAGAGATAAGGTTGGAATAGAATCCCCCAAACCCTAGTATGTTTGTCGGATATAAAACTAGATTGAATTATTGTATTGATTAAACTAGGTCTTTATTAATATTCAGCATTATATATATGAGAGTACAAACCCACATCATACATAATCAAGAATATAAACAAAGCGGTGTCGAAATAGATAACACGTACGTCGCACTCTTAAACACCCCGGTTACCTAGGGAAAATGAGGTTAAAAGACCTACGGCGGTTATGATCACTACACAACACGATTCAATCATTATTTAATTCGAAGACTAATTTTTTATACGTGCAAACTACATCGGGTTGGGTTCATGCACCCTAACCTTAGAAATCTAGCCTAACATGGTATTATAAATCTCTACGTAAGGACACATTAAAATGCGTGAAAACATAATGAAGTAATAATCAAAGTGGTAGAAATAAAGGTTACCAAGATTAAAGATCATTAATATTCAAGAAGAAATCGAATCTTGAAGAAAAACTTGGAAAGCTCTTGAATTAAAGGTGCAAAAAATGTAAATAGTTCCCCTAGATGTTTCTCCTTGATTAGGAGATTTTACATAAATGAAATCTGAATAAAAAGGACCCTAACGACTAAATATATAGGATAGAGGTCGCTTAGAAGAGTCCCCAACACATAAAACTCTTTTGGCTAAAAGATAAGGACAAAACAAAAACCCTGATCTTGCAATTTTGTCACTCTTAGAAAGCGTGACTAATTTTATAATGGTTCTAGAGTGTGCCTAATGGCGGGATCGGTTAGTTTTCCATTTAATTCAGATCGGTCCGCTTCACGAGCTTAGACAGTGAGTTTCAAGGCTCCAGACCGGTTCGGTTATTTTTTCTTGTGATTTTCTCCCAACTTCGATTGACCATAACTTCTTCACCGTAATTCGGATTGAGGTGCAGTGTTTTGCCAATGTTCTTGTAATTGAAAGCTCTTCAACTTTCCGTTGGACCCAACTCCAGATTAAGGATTCAAAATTATGAAAATTCCCTTCAACTCCACGTTTCTTGATTTCTTTCACTATTTTGAGTTCTCTCTCGCACTTTCTTGCATGAAATACCTGTAAAACACATGAGAAATACAAAAAACTCAAAATACTTGCCAAAAGGGATTAGTAGCATAAATATGAGAGAAGTACAAGATATTTACACTGCACGGGATCATAAAAATTCCGAAATTAAGGGGATAAATGTGAAGAATTTATGCCTAATGAAACCCCCTAACTTAGAACTTTGTGCGTCCCGAGCAATGTAAAAGCATAAGGGCATGAGTTAAGGACCATTCAAAAAATTTATTGGGATTTTCGAGCAAGTAATTACATTTAGTGTATGCAACAAGCCTTTAAATCCCTAAGCTTCCCTAGTAGGATGAGTGGTGTCTCATGAGGGTTTGCAGTGAATATACACACAAAATTCATTTTTGACTCAAAGAAAATTCAAAATACTTAAAAATTATAAAATTTAAACCTTTGTAAAAATAATCACCATAAATTTATATTCAAGAGTCCCAATTGTCGTGTGTGTGCGCGAAGCCGAGAATTAAACCGCCAATTTCCACCGATTGATCATTACGTTACTTTTTCGAAAATTCGTTTCAATTTCAAAAATCTCACAGGATGCTCTCACAAACGAATCACTCGGAATGTGGCTATTTCGCTTAGTGTGCTTAATATAAAAGTGTAAATAATAATGGAACACGAATTCAATCACACTACTTTGAAAGACATATTTTTTTAGGTGAAAAGATCTATTCATTAGATTATGGTTATTGGGAAACGGGAAACATCATCTCTTATTCACACCAATTGATCTCTCTTATTATCTTTTCGTGTCTTAGGTTCTCAATGCGATAATTAATTTCACAATTCGGACTCGGTTAGGACTTTTCTTGGGTTATAAGGTGTATTGGGTAATATGGGAATTGTCGAAAAGTTTGTAATTGGAAAATGTCCTTATGATGTCCGTTAGTGCTTTTTCAGGCCTTTTGCTAATTTTTCTTTTCTTTTTCAAATTTTTTTCTATTTTTCACAATTTTGTTTTCTTGCTATTTTTGTTGAGCATTACTCTATTTTTCTTACCCCTTTTTATCGCACCATTTGGACTTTTCAATTTTTCACAATCCTAGGCTAATTGGGTTTTCCGGGTTATCAAACGAAAAGGAATTTTCTTTCATTAGGCTCAAATTGGGTTGCAAAGGGAAATTTTTTCACAACTTTTATGGATAATATTGTTGGGTAACAAACGAGGGCCTACGTCATTGTCTAAATTATTAATTACATTACTGTATGCGTCTTGAGATTAATTAAGTTTAGAGATATGTTAGCGTGTATTTCAAGAAAACATCTCACACATTTCCCGTAACCGATCAAAATAAAGGAATTGAGATCCTTAACAACTTATGTAAACGCTAAATTGAACATTGAGTTAACCATTAACTCAGATTTATTTCAAAACTCACAAACATGATAGGTTCCAAATATCACCAAGTTTGTTAATCTCCACACTTATTCGTAAAGTCATCAACTTTCTTTCAATTTCCATCTTTGGTCAATTTCGACTTTGTGCATTTGGATTTTTACAATTTGAGACTAAAAAGAATTTGTGACATTTTTGAAGCTTTTAAATTCCAATTTTCATTTATTTTGAAGAAAAATATTTTTGGCTTTTCTGAAAATTATTATTTTTTTGAAATTTTCTAAAAGAAGCATACTTGGAACGAACATGTGATCAGATCAATGAAACTAAACAATTAATGGGAAGAATATCTCACAATTCCAATTTTTATTTATTTTGAAGAAAAACATTTTTGGCTATTTCAAAAATTTTCAATTTTTTTTTGAAATTTTCTAAAACAAGCATACTTATAACGAACATGTGATCAGATCAATGAAACTAAACAATAAATGGGAAGAATATCCCACACTCCCTAACTTAAATGTGCATTGTCCCCAATGCGAATCAAGAACACAACATAAAGAGAGGAAAATAAAGATTTTACCCAAAATGGAGCGATCCCCAATACGTACTAGTCCATTGAATCTACAAAACACGTTAGAACCAAGCATAACAAAATAATAATAAATACTTTAACTAATTACTCTAAACTATAATAATGATTAAAAAAAGGAAAAGGAAAAAAAAAGAACAGAAAATCTAATTATGTACAACCTATGATTGGAACTTCTAATAAACCATACACTAGAAGTCAAAACATTTGAGGGTCCACTCAAAAGATGATTTGACTTTGAGGGATAATCGGTGTACCCTCACTTGGATGCATGCCTCCTAAAAAATAAGAATTTCGTTTGAACAACGAAAGGCATGTGTGAGGTGGAAAAAATGAATCATCACCAATCAAATTTTTTAAAGTGATGATGGGGTATCTTGATGCTAATGGAGATAAGTACAATTGGGATCCAAGAAAAATATAATCACTTACTAAAGATTTTTCAAGTACTATGGGAAGCGGGGCACACAGATAGAAAGAGTCCATCTTGGAAACTAATTCGGGTAAAGAGTCCTCATCGGTAAAAAGTTTAAAAGTTTCAACCAACGCATAGGACTCTAGCGGTACTTGTAATGGTTCAATAATGGTGAACGAAGGTGGTGATGACATAAATTCAATCTCAAGTGGTTCATCGCCACTTAAATATTGAATTTCTAGGGAGCAAGACTCACTTTCAATGAGATGTTCTTCAAAATTTTGAGGTGATACACAAGGCTCAACCTCCTCTTTGTGTTTCAAGAAGAACTAGTCTCTTTGGAAAGTTTTTCAATTTCCCAATCATCACCAAGGATTCTCTTCATGACTTCCATATAAAGATGGAGGGTTTCTTCGAAAGTATGATTCCTTGGCTCTAGAACCTCGGATTCCTCATTTGGTTTAAATCATTCCCCGTCTTTACAAATATCGGAAGAAAAATCATCGTTGAATTCAAATAGTGCATTCAACTCTTGCTCCCAAAAATGATTTTCTTCTCAATATTTGTTTTCAATATTTTCATTCTCAATATTTTGAATGGCCTCACCAATGGTAGTAGGTCGAGGCGCGGGTTCTGGCACACAAAAAGCTAGAGAACTACTCCCATACAAATGTAAGTTTTCAAGCCTTTCCTTCTGAATAATATGAAGACCCTCAATAAGTCGACGCCATTCGAATTCTTGAGAATAAAAAGTTTGAAAACGATTCTCATATGAACAATTATAATTACCGAACTCACTATAAAAAGACATGATTACCGAATGGTTTGTAGAGGGACAATTCACGTAAAGAGGTGTGCACTTTAGGATTTAACATTTCTTGGCGCTCAATTGTGCAATCCTGCAAAAAATGTTAAAACAAAAAAAAAATACAAAAAAAAATATCTTACGAAATAGTAAACCAATTATAATCTTAACAAAACATTCCTCGGCAATGGCGCCATTTTGATCGAGGGGAAAACGAGCGTCCGTGTAAATATGCTAATCATTGTTATCGTCTTCCGACCAAAAAACAAAAAAAACTAAACTTTAACTACACTCTTAAGGAGTATAACGGCTAGTGTGGGTATTGAATCCACAAGGAATGTTTGATATATTTTAATTGATTTATTAATTCAAAAATAAAATGTAAAAGATGATGATGGGGTGAGAAATAAAAAAGGGAAAAATTAAAGAGGTTATCTAAACTTAATTAAAACTAACAAAATACAGATTAATTAATATGAATGAGAGATAAGGTTGGAATACAATCCCCTAAACCCTAGTATGTTTACCGGATATAAAACTAGCTTGAATTAGATAATTGATTAAACCCGGTCTTTATTAATTGCAGGCATTACATATATGAGAGTAAAATCCCGCATCATACATAATCAAGAATAGAAACAAAGTGGTGCCAAAATAGCTAACACGCCTGTCGCGATCTTAAACACCCTGGTTACGTAGGGCAAACGAGGTTAAAATACCTACGACAGTTGTGATCACTACATAAAACAATCCAATCATTATTTAATTCAAATACTAATTTTTTATATGTGCAAACTATATCGGGTTGGGTTCATGCACCCCAACCCTTAGAAATCTAGGAAAGCATGGTATTATAAATCTCTACGTAAAATCACATTAACATGCATGAAGTAATAATCAAAGTGCTAGAAATAAAGGTTACCAAGATTAAAGAACATGAACATGAAAGAAAAAATCGAATCTGGAAGAAAAACTAGAAAAACTCTTGAATTAAAGGTGAAAAATATGTAAATTGTTCCCCTCGATGTTTCTCCTTGATTAGGAAATTTTACATAAATGAAATCTGGAAAAAAAAGGACCCTAATGACTAAATATATAGGTTAGACATCACTTAGAAGAGTCCCCAAAACATAAAATACTTTTGGCTAAAAGATAAGGACAAAACAAAAATCCTGTATCTGGCAATTTTGTCACACTTTGAAAGCGTGACTAATTTTGTAACGATTCTGGAGCATGACTAATGGCCGAATCGGTTCGTTTTCCATTTAATTTGGATCGGTCCACTTCACGAGCTTAGACAGTGAGTTTTAAGGCTCCAGATCGATTCGGTTCGATTATTTTTTCTTGCGATTTTCTCTCAACTTCGAATGACCATAACGTCTTTACTGTAACTCGAATTAAGGTGTAGTTTTTTCCAGTGTTCTTGTAATTGAAAGATCTTCAACTTTACAGTTGGCCCCACCTCCGGATTAAGGATGCAAAATTAGAAAAATGCCCTTCAACTCCCCATTTCTTGGTTTCTTTCACTATTTTGAGTTCTCTCTCGCACTTTCTTGCATGAAATACCTGTAAAACAAATGAGAAATACACAAATCACGAAATACTTGCAAAAAGGGGTTAGTAGCATAATTATGACACAAATCCAAGCTATTTACACTGCAGGGGATCATATAAATACGGTAATTAAAGGGATAAATGTGAAGAATTTATGCGTAATCATGAGACATGAATGCAAATATAAAATAAATGCAGCAAGAAGTAAAAGGACAAAATTGCCTCATTCCATAATGGCCTAAATATCTTATTGACTTAGAATTCTTCAGGCCCAAGAATCCTCATTATATAAGACATTCCTTTGACGTAGAGTCCAACTTGAAGAAGATTTCATCACAAACAAGAGTTCTTGAAGATATTTCCTTATGAAAACTGATCCAACCTAGTTTGGAAAGGAGATAAGGAAGGACCACCCCGAGAAGCCATCGAAAAACACCATAAAGAAAAACATCCAAGGAAGCACGCTCCCGATTAGATCGATCTACCCTGTAAATCAAATAAATCTATTTTCCAAATTGATTAGACTGGATTTTGAATTGGTCTGAATCACCTATGTTGACAACTTTTTTCTCCCCTTCGCAATTTTATACAAAAAATGTTCATAACTCTTCCAAATCTTCATGAAAATTTGTCCAACACCTAAATCAACATAAATACATGGTTTAAATAGTAAATAAACATTACATGCCCACACAATCGCCTCTAAATAAATCAATAATAAAATAATTACAAAATCCTAATTATTAGAACCAAATCAAACCTCGGAGCGAAAAATAACTACGGATAAATCACTGTATGATCCAATCACAAAAAATAAACTCGTATGATCGTGATGGAAGGGATATAAACATAGAATATCTGCAAAACCATGTTATTGTGATTCTATACACAAGATTATACTATCATACAACATGCTAAAACATGGGTTCCTTAGTGGACAACATGGACCTTTTCAATGCATGGTAATCTGAATCGGGCCTCTGATACCAATTTTTGGGAAAATAACTTGGCATTGACCTTTAAAATGTGGAAGAATTTCAGTCCTAGAGATCTTTGATTGATTATGCATTGAAAAGAAATCAAGAACTAACTTTAAAGCTTAAACATGGGGTTCAAGAATGCAATACCATAGTGAATCATGTTGTGATTCATATAAGGAGACAAAGGTTGAAGGTGATGAAATCCTTGTAGTCCTCCAAGGTCTCTGATAGAGAAAATAATGCTTCTAATGTGTATTTGTTTCATTGTTGCAATTCCTTTTCCATTAAAATTCCCTTGAACCTACAAATAAACTCAAAATATGTATAGGGTAAGTAAGGGAGTATCAATCCAACTTTAAGGATGAAACACAAAATATATGAAGACATATGTAATTCATTTGCACATTATTATTTTTTATGATTTTTCTATTTTTGCTTTTTATATTTTTTATTGGATTTTTCAAGGGATTATTAATTAACTAACTATATACTAATTTTTAAAGTACTAATAAGATGTAAAAGCTAAATTTGAAAAAAGGAGATAAACAAAATTGCGCTAACAAGTAAACTAACTAAATTGGACTCATGAGGGTTTCAAAAGCCATCCCATGAATGGGATATTTCCCCTCATTAATCTTCATCCAAAAATAAAAGTAAAGAATTAAAAAGCATGCAAGGATTAAAGTGAGAGTAATTAAAGAGGAATAGATCAAACCATTTTAGCCTTGAATTGGAATGGAATCTTCAATTACAATCTCAAAATTCTCTCAATTACAATCACCCACAAATGTATTTATTGATTATAAAATAAAAACTACAAATAAAAAATAAATAAAAGTAAACTATAATATATACAATGGATAATGGATGAATTCATAATGGACACTTAAATAATGAAAGAGACTTGCTAAAAATACAAATCCTATCATTATAAAATTGTACATTAGAACTCATCCAAGGATATAAATTCTACATCATCACTTTATGTTGAGAAATTTGCTAAAAATGCAAATACTCACCATAAAGGAATGGATTAGAATTTACATACAAGAGGGATGAATTCAACCACATCACTCTATTTTGAAATATATGCTAAAAATGAAAATACTCACTATAGAGGGGTGGAGTAGAATTCATCCTAGAGATAAATTTCATCACACACCTCTATATTGAGATATTTGCTAAAAATGCAAATACTCTCTATAGAGGAGTGGGGAGAATTTTATCACACAAAGTTTAAAAACTAATTCGTAGATTCCTTCTTCAATGGCACCAAGTCTTCAATTTCTAGGTGCAATTAGGCTATGGGTAAATCACGTAATGATAAATTTGAGTGAGGATGAGAGCACATGAGCATGGAAAATGTGTGAGGTAATAAAATCTTATTTGTTTAAGGGTTATGGGGTAAATAAGGGTAGAGGGAATTTTTGGAAATGGATTAAAAAGGGGTAAGAGTTTAAATATGTGGGTTTTATTGAGATGGTGGATTTTGGTTTTTATTTAGCTTTTGTGCAGGTGAAGAAATCGTGCTTGGCATGAAACGAATGCTCTCGGGTTACACTTGTGTTGGTTCGGTTTAGAGAGCATCTGGGTTCGATTTGGTCCGGATTGAGTGCGAGGCTCCGGGGAGGTGGGGGCTAGTTTCAAGCAGGTTCGACCGAGTTTAGGTTGTTTGCGGGTTATGGGTTTGTGGAGAAGGTGGTTTGGGATCAGGTCTAGCAGGGTCCTAGGTCTGGGTTGTGGCAGGGCAAGGGCAGGAGCTCGAGTTTCGTAGCTGGTTGTGTTTGAGGTTGAGGGTTGAGGGTGTAACCAGGTTGGGGAATATGGGTATATGGAGGTCAGGTTATAGCGGGTCGCCTAGGGTCTCGGGTTGGAGCAAAAGGGGGTATAAGGTGGGAGGAGAGAGAAGAGGTGGTTAAGGTATGGTGGTGGGGATGTGGTGGATTTTGTGTGGTGAGATGAGAGTTGGGTGTGTGTTGTTTAACGGAGGTAGATGAGAGAGAGTGAGATGGTGTGTGTTTGTTGGAGAAGATGAAGTAGGGGTGATTTAGTGTGTGAGTGTATATGGACTTAGGGAGAGGGTGATTTGCTGTAAATGGTGTGTAGGATAAGTTAGTGTGTAAGTGTGTGTGTGTGTTTAATTTGTACCCTTAAAATAACTATCTAACTAAACTAAAAAAACTAAAAAATTGAATCCTAATAAAATAAAAATAAAACTAAAGTCCTAAAAAAATAAACTAAGAAACGTAGAAAAAAAAATTCCTAAAAAAAACTTATCCTAATAAAAATAAAATAAAAACTAAAAATCAAAATAAAACAAAAATAAATAAATATAAATATAAAAAATTGCAAATAAATCCTAAAAATACTAAAAGTATAAAAAATAAAATAAAATCTATTGAATTCCTAATCTATAAAATAAAAATAAAATAATAAGAATAAAAAACTATAAATAAAATAAAAATAAAGCCTAAAGTTCTAAAAATATAAAATCTAGTAAAACAAGAACTAGACTACTAAAACTAATCCTACTAATAAAATAAAAATAAAGACTAAAATTAAAAACTAATAAAAAAAAAATAAAAAAATAAAAAGAACTAGAAAATAAATAGAAAATAAATTCTAGGAAATTCTAAATAAAACCTAAAAATGAAAAATAAAAATTTAAGAAAAATCTAAAAACACAAACTAAACACACATGGGGTTCGGCTGAAGGTTTGGGCTAGGGTAAGGTACGGGACTGGGGAATTAGATCCATAAATCGCACATTTTCCTTGAAATAAGCATTTGAACTCCGAAAACGGCAATCAAGCCTACACATTAAACAATTCAGTATATAAGACTCAATTTGTTGAGAATTAGCAACTAAAATGCGTATATTCGGGGTACAAAATATACACTTTCGGGTGCTTATCATACCACCCCCAAACACAATATTGATAGTCCTCGAGAAAAATATAGAGAGAGAAAGATAAGTAACCAAAAGTGTACCACTTTCACGAGCACTTGCGATTACACTTAGCATTTGCAACAAGCCTTTAAACCAATAGGTTGCCCTACAGGACGAGTTGTGTCTCGTGAAGGTTTGCAGGGAATATACCCACAAAATTCTTTATTTGCAATGGTAATCAATCTCTTATTCGACATAGAATAATCACACAATCCAACAAAAGAGAAATATTTTGTGGAATACAAGCTATAAGTGCATAAAAAGATTTAGCAAAGTGAATACACAAGGCACATCCTTCCTAGAACTCAACATGTGTGGTGTGAATTAGTCAAAATGGATCGAGTATCATAAGAGTAATTCCAAGATTTCCTTTTCGAAATCAACGCTTCAACTTCAAAATCTCACTGGACATATCTCTCTCAAAAGAACTCTCGAGATTTGGGTAAATGTATCGCTCTTGTGTGTGAGGGGTGAGTAAATATAAGCAAGGTCAACGTCTCACACACGTATAAGAAAGAACGAACATTTTGAAAGAAAGTGATCTCATGAAAGAATGCTAATCACTATAATGAGAACATCGAGTTATTCACCACGTTGACTCTCATTTGCCCGAGCACCTAGGGGGACATGAATGATTATGGGTGAGGGGAAAATGAAATGGGAAGGATATAATGAGATAGGTAGGATAGGATGGATGATGGATGAGTGACGGATGTGTAGCGAGAAGAGTGTTTCTACGCTTTAGGCGCAAATGTCTTTATTACATAAAACTAACTACAAACTTTCTTTTTCTTTGCTTTTCTCTATTTTCTCTTTTTTTTTTCTTTTCTATTTTTTTTCTTCTTTTTTCTATTTTTCTATTTTGAATTTTTTTTTTCTTTTCGTTATTTTTTTTTCTTTTTTTATACTCTCAACATGAAAGACATTTTACATTTGGAAAAACACTCTTTTTTTTCAAAAATGAAGGATGATATATGAATGGAGATAATAGGTGAGGGTGAGTTGAATATGTGGAAATATGGAAGAATATGGTAATGTAATGGGTGAAGTACATGGGTGAAAATCTAGTGATCGGGAAAAATTTCAAGACGCACTTTTCTTATAACTCAAAAAAGATATCGTTGTCAGTGATCAAGCCAAACATTTTATGAAAATTAATGATATCATACATCGATTAAAGTGCGGACCCAAACGAAGTTGAATTAACTTGTGACTCGGAGATTGAGTAAAACACTCTAAAAGTGTGAAAGGGGCGAATCTCACAAGTTAAAGTCTCTACTAGTGATCCTTAATGTTCTCTTGAGAATTGTAGTACTCTTAAACTCTAAATCGTAGTGACCTGATAAGTGCACAATTTTTTTAGTCTAAAAATTCATAGTGAAACATGCCTTGGGAAGTATTACATAAGTTATTTAGAAAAAATAAATCCTCTAACTTGATTCCTAGATTTAAAAAGATGAATGATACAAAATTCACATCAATGAGTGAGATGAAGGAAACTGCATGAAAATTTTAAAAATCAGGTTTAAAAATCAAAAAAATTCAAAAGATGTACGATTTTGATAAAATTCCCCACCCCCAAACAAAAAGGAACATCTTCCTCGATGTTAAGTGAAATGATTTTTAAAAGTGAGAGCGGAAGGGAGGAAAGATATTACCAGAATCAACCGTTAATGAAGTGGACAGATGAAGCTAAAATGAAACCTGAATGAGTGATAAGAAAAAAAAGTGTACAAGTCTATAAACATGTAAAGCATATGGTGATGTGAAACACCACCCCCAAACAGGATGGGACTCATACTAGAAACTGTGGGCTGCCTCTCGGTAGCGTTAAATTTAAAGTCTTCAGCCATACCGAACCTTTCTCACCCTAAGCATATGATCTAGGAAAGCACGGGGCGACAAAAAAATTGGGTGATGAGAATCACCCCCAAACAAGACTGAAGCATTAGTCTTGTTGTATAAAGGCTAAAATGGTCAATGCACTTGTATGTCAAAGTACATCACACGATGCAAAGCATCGGTGGACCATGGGCGGGTGGGGATTAGGGTAAGGGTGAAAAAGGAAAGAATGATTAATCATCAATCATGGGCCTTATTGAGCCGAAAAGTGAGGGCAACAATGGCCCTATAAAAATGGTGCTCTAGTTGGTGAGGAAGACGAAAAGATTTGAAAAGTGCAATGGAGTGGGGATCATAAAAATCACACGACCATTCTATAAATGGACGATAAAAATGGTCGAGCCGTGACACTCCATGGAGCTGTCGATGGGAAAAATCAACACCACCAGAGAGTGGCGGGCATAGAGTAACAAGCTCGGTGTCACGGAAGTGGAGAGTAGCACCACAAATACTGTCATATATGGTGGATGCTTTATAAGATGATCTAAAAATGTATATGAAAACATGAAAGGTGTAAAATAAGGATCCAAACCACGTGATGGGATGGAATGGAAAATGGGTGGGTCGGGTGGGATAAACGGTAAGGGAAGATGATTCAACTCAAGTGTAGGGGACACACACTCACCGGGAGGAGTAAAGGAATACTCACTATAGAGTGTGGTATCTAAAGATGGAGTGGTCAACTTATAGACTAAACTATCACCAAGTAATGTGGTGGGTGGTTCAAACGAGGCACCAAGAACGGAGATAAAGGAATCACAAGAAATATGAGGCTCAAGGGGATCCATGCATAGTGGGATAGGATACATATCCGGAGAGGTAGAAACCATCTTGGATTCAATCTCAAGAAAATGGTGAGCACTTGTAGCCGGAGCTAACCTAGGATGAAGTGGTTCCTCGGGAACTCACACGGTGGGATCAATAGTTGTACACTCTGACATTGTTGTGGATTCAGTGGGAAAGGAAAGGTGAACCTCAATTGTGGGTTCATTTGGATAGAACAGGAGAAAATCAGTCTCACTAATGAAAGGTAAGTCAACACAATTGTCAACTTGAGACCCGGATCACAAAATGGTCTCAACTTCGAGATTCTCGGGAGGATAGGGTTGGTCACACTCAAATTCAGTGGCACAAGACGACGCATCATCACTCCACGTGGGGGAAGCATTGGGTTGACTTGGGGTGAAGTTCGACTCTCGCTCACACTCAATTTCATTTAATCTTTGTTCAAGCCTTTGGAGGGATTCATTTTGAATTTGAGTGGATTGATCTTGTTCGATGATAAATTTTTGCAAGAGGCTTTCGAGAGCGGGTGTGGATGATGGTGGTGAAGTGATGGGTGGTGGCGGTGGTTGAGGTGAACACAACTCACTATGATCATGACTATATGGATAATACTCAAAGGAAGTGTGTGGAATGGGGTCAAGTATGTCATACACGGGAGAAGCATCTGCATGAGAGATAAAAGGCTGATAAGGATTGGGCGTATAGTGAGGGAACTGATCAAGATAGGGTGCACTTGATTTCCATGACAACAGTTGGAATGTGTGAGGATCACTAACATCGGGTTAGGATTCGTATTTTGTGAAAGGGTGATCAGGCCTCCACGTATAACTTGGGTACTCACATAACTTGGGATTAGATATAGCATGACAATAGGCTGAGGTGGGTTCCAAAACAATGTCATATCGATACACAGACTCCATGGTGGGTTCGTAGGGATATGAAGAGTATGGACACTTATAGGGCAAGTGATCATATAGAAAATAACATGTTCACAACGAAGCATGTAACGTGTTGATACTCGTAATCGGAGGTGATGAAATGTGAGGTGAGTCTGTGGAGGACGCATGAGTATCAACGGTGTGTGGTTGAGAGTTAAAGCCACGAAGTAAGGTATGAAGGTACGACTCGGGCTCAACCTCAAACATGCTTTGAGAAAATGAGAAATGGCCAAAGTAATCTCGTAAAGGACATTCTTCGGCCATGGTGAGAGAAATATTTTTGGATCTTTTGAATTTTATCAAAA
This sequence comes from Sambucus nigra, assembly GCA_949130495.1. Taxonomy (NCBI): domain Eukaryota; kingdom Viridiplantae; phylum Streptophyta; class Magnoliopsida; order Dipsacales; family Adoxaceae; genus Sambucus; species Sambucus nigra. Next base: position 405,296,290 of record OX422215.1, on the reverse strand, counting down.
AGAAAGAAAATATTTTTGGATTTTTCTAAAAATAAAGGAAGAAAAAGTTTTTGGATTTTTTTTTAAGAAAAAAATAGTGGGAAAAATATTTGGACTCTTGAATTTTGAAAGAACTGACTAAAAAACGACTAGATAAGGAAGGAATTGGACACACACAAGTCAAGGAGAAATCCTAACTAGCATATAGCCAATTTTTTCTTCAAAGTTTAGTGAAAGGGGTAGTCAAATTTTAATTAAGTCCGCGGGCGATAAAAATCACGAAAATTATCTTTATGACCGCCTTTGCAAAATGTTCTCCTAGTTGGCTACCTAGTTGATTGATTTTAAATTTAATGATAGCTAGGGAAGCACACAAATGGTGAGAGAGTGAGTTGGGTGATGAAATCCCTTCTTGTGAATAACCGGGTGTAGGTCTTAATTGATTAATTCATCACGCACATTGAAAAATAAATGCGATAATAAAATCAAATAAGAGCACGTAATCACACACAAGATATTGACTCGCTAATAGGAGAGGCATGAGGGTTTCGAAATGTATCTCCCACGGTTTTTACACCATGGGGTGATGAACAATTTGAGTCGACCGGAGGAGATCACGCCTATCTTAGTCGGCTCCGGGAGTCCTACTGACCCAAAGTATAGAGTCTTCTAAATCCTCGCCTTGGATGCCCTCTCTCTACCCTGTCCAGTTTCCCTATCACGCTTGTCTTCTTTTTATTACAAACTTAAATGAAAAATATGGTGTCTCCAAGCACCACAATACAAGCCAAGAATAAAATAATCCTAAGTACAAAACTTCTAAAAAAAGAAAAATGGTACGAAAAATATAAAATACAATACAAATGAATCACAACGGGGATCCTCTCCAATGCTTCAAACTCCAAAGATTGGAGCAAAAAGGGGTATAAGGTGGGAGGAGATAAAAGAGGTGGTTATGGTATGGTGGAGGTGATGTGGTGGATTTTGTGTGGAGAGATGGGAGTTGGGTGTGTGTTGGTTAATGGAGGTAAAGGAGAGAGAGTGAGCTGGTGTGGATTTGTTGGACAAGATGAAGTAAGGGTGATTTAGTGTGTGAGGGTGTATAGAGTTAGGGTAAGGGAGATTTGGTGTAAATGGTGTGTAGGATAAGTTAGTGTGTGAGTGTGTGTGAGTGTGTGTGTGTGTGTTTAATTTATACCCTAAACATAACTATCTAACTAAACCAATAAAACAAAAAAATTAAATCCTAACAAAATAAAAATAAAAACCTAATAAAAATATAAATAAAGTCCTAAAAAAGTAAACTAAGAAAAGTAGAAAAATAAATTCCTAAAAAAAACTTATCCTAGTAAAAATAAAATAAAAACTAAAAATCAAAATAAAACAACACTAAATAAAAAAATATAAAAGAATGCAAATAAATCCTAAAAGTATAAATAATAAAATAAAATCTATTAAATTCCTAATCTTTAAAATAAAATTCAAATAATAAAAATAAGAATAATAAATTAAATAAAAATAAAACCTAAAGTGCTAAAAATATAAAATCTAGTAAAACAAAAAATAAAGTACTAAAACTAATCCTAATAGTAAAATAAAATTAAAAACTAATAAAAAATAAAAAATAAAAATAAATAGAAAATAAATTCTAGGAAATTCTATATAAATTAAAAAATAAAACCTAAAAATGAAAAATAAAAATCTAAAAAAAATCTAAAAAACCCAAACAAAATAAACATGGGGTTCGAGTGAAGGTTTGGGCTAGGTTAGGCTTGGGTAAGGTATGGGAATGGGGAATTAGGTACATAAATTGCACATTTGCCTTGAAATAAGCATTTGAACTCCGCAAACGGCGATCAAGCTTGTACATTAAACAATTAAGCATATAAGACCCAATTTGTCGAGAATTAGCAACTAAAATGCGTCTAATCGGGGTATAAAATGTAAACTCTTTGGTGCTTATTAGTCTCTAAAAACCTTGTTTGACCTTTTGTAAATCATAGATCTTATAATGTATGATCCTCCCCAAAGCTAGGTAGGGGTGTGGGCACTTTTTGAGATGAAATCCATTCCTTATAAATGAGATATGGTTGTCTCTCTCTAGGACACTTCACAAAAATGTGAATAGTATTTTCTCTCACCCCTCTCCAATCCTAATGATGAATTGTAATAGTTAAAACACCTTACCACACCTCTATATACAAGTATAAAAGGCGAGCTTAGTCAACCTAGGTTTCTTTAGAATCTGGGCCTAACTACTTGGGTAAGTGAACAATCTATAGACCAAAGAAAAATAACTAAATTAGATCCAAATAAATACTAAGAAATCCCAATTACAGTTACCGTAATCTATTTATTTTATTTATTTATTTATTCATAATTATTTCCACTACATAATTATAATCGCACCCCAATTTAATTAACTCAGAAATCACTCGGATATAATGAGATCTTATTTGCGAAGTTGATTATGGTACGAAATACGATTCACGATGTTACGTGTCTTATACCCTCTTAGTCAAATTAATTTATCGTTAATACATTTTAACCAACATCTAATAAATTCCATGATTCTCATGCTTCACTTATTTGCTACTCTATTAGGATAATAAAATAATCGACCAATTGGGTTTTACTTTGTGGAAACAAAACATTTAGGTCTATAAAGGTTGTATCACCATCCACTGTATTCCCGAGAATGTGGATTCCTCTAAATTATGATCTTAGACCTACTCACACAACTCTCACCTAATATGTCGGGATCACTTAACCTGATAAAATCATATCGCATCCATAGCAATTAAAGTGACATTTTTGCAAGCATTAGAATCTTTATAATTCTCATGATTAACTATCCATGGACCCTTTGAAAATGGTGTGAGAGTGCCTGAGTCTAATCAATATATCTTTTAGATCCAAATCACAGGTTGGCCTTTTCAATTCATTTGTGGGATGTATTGATCACAACCCCCTATTGAACTATCATACAAGTTCTCAAACTATAATACATGTTCCCATAATTTGAGATAAATTATTAGGATTACATCGCACCCACTTCGATAGGATGTCAACTCCCTATCTAGGTAGTCATCATTTTAATATTGCTAGAATCGAAACTCAGACCTCCTCGTAATCAACCCGAAGCCAACTTATCGAAATTCCTAATAGGCTATATTAAACGACATGTCTACAATATATTTAAATAATGTATAAGGCATTTTTTTTACCATGACTACTATTTCACAACCATTTAAAACACCGTCACCTAAAAGTAAACGTCATATATGATTTTAAGAATAAAATCCCAACAATGCCTTTGTTTTGGGGCTTATTCTAGGCGATTTTAGATTTATTTGTATGATATATTTTTGGGCCTTTTAGGCTTTTGAGATTTTAAATGAGGTATTTTTAGTTGTCATAAGGCATTAATTTCATTTTGGAATTTTTTGAGGCCATTATAAGTAGTGCTACATTAATGGAGCAAAATGGGGTGTGATTAGGCATAAATTCTTCCCATTTATCCCCGTAATTTAGAAGGTTTTATCGCTGCGCGCAATGTAATTCAAGTGGATTATATCGTATCTTTCATAATGGAAAGTTTCTAATGAGTACGTTGAGTTTCGTGTGTTCGTCATCTATTTTGTACGTGTTCGGTGTATAAACCAAGTTCCATACCAAAAGCTCCAAGGAAACACAAGAAAGAAAGGTTTATGCGAAGACTGACAGAAGTGAACTGAACCCTAGGGAGGAATAACGAACCGAATCCCTCATGGGCAAAGCTTCTGTAAGGGAAGGAAAAACGAACCGAACCGAATCAAAGGAAAAACGAACCGAATCCACCTTGGATGAACTTCCGGTGAAGGGACGAAAAGATGGAACCGAACGGAAGCTGGCAAATAACGAACCGATCCCATGTTCGAAGAGTTTTCTATAAAGGCTACAAAAAGATGGAACCGAACCGGACCAGTTACCCGGATCGGTTCTATTATCGAATTTTTGTATTTATCCACTTGTAAAAATAGAGTCCTAGTTGGTTCAAACTCTAGTTTTTCGTAGTTAATAAATAGTAAACTCCTCCCAAATGTAGGAGGGGGGATTCTAATTCCTGAAGGAAGCTTAGTAATTCATTTAGAAGGAGAAGAACAACAAACCCTAGTTATCTTCAAGTTGCAATTCAAGTACAAGTATTCCAATTTTTGTTTCAATCTTAGTTCTAGTTATTTGTTCACTTATAATTTCATCTTTCTTCATCTACATTACTCAATAAAAATGTTTGAATTCCTTCATATCATGTTGTTTTCAAATTTTCATATGTCCGGCTAGATTTTCAAGGTCGGGATGCATGAACCTAACCTGATGTGATAGTTGTATGTACATAAAATTAATCCTCTAAATTTAAAGGTTTGATTATGACCGTATTACATAGAAATACGACAATTGTAGATCTTTAGATCTCCGTTGCTTTCGAGTAATCGGGATGATTTAGAGTACAATTCGAGTGTAACTAGTGAAATACTGATTTACTCGTCCTCAGATTAAGTGTGATGCGGGCTTGAACCTCATATACGTAATGCTTGGGAGTACTAAATTCTGGGTCTAATTAATCATTTAAATTTACGATTAGTTTTATATCATCAATACACTAGGGTTGGGGGATTGTGTTCCCGTCCTGTTTTTCTCATCATATAGTTTAAAGTTTTAAATCAGTTTTCATCCGTATTTTAGGTAATTCTCTTTCATAATTTCATAATTGCATCTAGTGTAATCACTCGACAAACCAAATCATTTTTCTTTCCCTTTAGAGTCAGAGTTAGGATCTCCTTGTCTATCCAACGTCGTTACAATTTCATTGTGCTATTTCCCTGTTGATACGATCCTGACTTATCGAGTTTATTACTAACGCGACAGGCTTGCACTTGATCCTAGAAGAGAACGCACATTAGAGACACTTTCTGAGTCACGTCAAGTTTTTGGCGCCATTGCCGGGGAATTAGGTAGACTTAGGATTAGATCGAGTCAATCTAAAACTTTGACCAAAAATTTCCAAAAATCCAAAGACATAAGAAAAGAAAAAAAAGCACAAAAAGATTCATCATCATCTCTCACAAGCTGTTAATGCAAAATTCAGAACTCACTCCCACACCCCATAATACTCCAACCAATATTCACGAAAATCCAATAGTTGAGTACGACCCCGATAGCCCCCACACTCCTAACGCCCCACAGTTCTGGATTCCACTTCCCACACCGTCACACTCAATCTCAAACAGAACTCCATTTTCCTTCTTAGAACACACCTCTAAGCACACCCCGAGCACACCAAGTGAGAGCACCGAGTCATTAAGAGAGAGAGAGATGTCGCAACATGGTAGTGCAGTCGCCGATGAGGAAGAGGTCCCATACCGCCCGCTGAGAGAAATATTATATCCCGAGCGCACTGTCACTACGTGATACATTATACTCCCGTATAATGTCGGGAAATTTTGTTTCAAAAATGGGATGATCCAGATGTTACCTCATTACCATAGTATGGATTCTGAAAATCCATACCTCCATATCAGGGAATTTGAGGATGTGTGTGATAATCTCAATGATCAAACTTACACACAAGAGGTGATCAGGCACAAACTCTTTCCCTTTCTTGCTAAAAGATAAGGCTAAGACCTGGCTATGGTCTTTACTTCCAAGCTCGATCCCATCTTGGAACGAGTTGAAATCTAGATTTCTCAAGAAATTCTTCCCACCACATCGAACAATCTCCACAAAGGCTCAAATTCAAGCGTTTAGACAATCTGAAAATGAGCCATTTCATCGATGTTACGAGCGTTTCAATGAGTTAGTTACTTCATGCCCCCATCATGGATTTGATTCAGCGCAAATCATTTCCTTTCTCTATAATGGGATGAATCTTAACTCCAAGCAACTCATTGAGACCATGGGTAGTGGTCCCTTTATCAACTTAGATGCCCACGATGCTGAGCTTCACCTGAGGTATGTCGCCGAGAGTACCCAATCCTGGGATACATCTACTCCTACTGCACAAAATTGAAGTCGTCAAGTGACCACCACTCCACCGGCGTTCGGTCTATTTCATGTAGATAAGAACTCTATGACGGACAGACTATTGGAGACCCTTGATAAAGGATTTCGAGACCTATGTGAGGTATATGGAAGAGGACCAACTGGATCCATACCAAACCCCATCGAGAAGGTGTGTGCAATTTGTGAGGCGGGTCATTCCACTGAGGAATGCCCGACTATTCCCGCCTACAAAGTGAAGCTTCAACAACAAGTGAGTGGTATAGGAGGATTCAAGGGTGATTTGGTGCACCGCACGGGAATTCTTACAACACTTCATGGAAAAACCATCCTTGTTTTAGCTATGGGCAACAACATGCTGCGATGAACCCTACTTCCCATGTTGCCCCTCCTCCACCACAACACTTTCAACAAGCTCCACACATGCAAGGACATGTGAAAGCACCACCACCGCAAGGAGCATATATCCCGCCATCGCGGAGAACTCTCGAGGATACTATGAATCAATTTATCAATAGCCAGACTGCAACCAATGCTAGATATGATCACCTGATCAGCGACATAAATGCAAATCTATCAAAGATACAATCCTCGTTAAGTGTCCAAGAGAATGTCAAGTTTCTTGCCCAGGGCCAAAGACCTCCCCAAGGTCAAACTAGTGTTATCTCCAAATCCCATGACCATCCGGAGCAATGTAGCGCAATTACCACTCTACATAGTGGGAGAGTAGTTGACTTGTCACCTCCGCCACACAATGCAACCAAAGACAAGGAGATTTCGGCTGACACGAAAGAGGCCGAAGATGTCCCCTTGAATGAGAGTGATAAAGAAGGAACTAGTGAGCTCGAGGTAGTAGTGAAACCCCCCATCGCTTCCCCATACCCTCAACGATTGGTCCCGCATTCCAAAGGCACTTATCGGGACAATGTTTTGGATTTACTTAGGCAAGTAAAGATCAATTTACCTTTTCTCGAGACCATACATAAAATTCCCGCGTACGCTGAGTTCATTAAGGACTTACTCACGGTGAAACGCAAGATAAAGGTAAATAAGAATGTCTTTTGGGCCCAAAATGTCAGTTCAATTTTATCGAGTGACCTTCCATTAAAGTATAAAGATCCAGGTGCACCCACCATTTCGTGCATCATGGGGAAGAACCTAATCGAAAGGGCTCCAATAGATTTAGGAGAGAGTGTTAACATTCTACCTTATTCAATCTATAAGAAACTCGATTTGGGAGCACTCAAGCCCACAAATATGACTCTCCAGGTCGCGGATCGCTCTTTGAAGATGCCTCGGGGAATCGTTGAGGATGTGATTGTCCAAATAGAAACTTTTTACTTCTCGGTGGACTTGGTCATTTAGGACAAGGAGCCCTCCATTCTCCCGAGAAATCATGTTCCCATTATCCCCGGTCGCCCATTCTTAACTACGGCTAATGCGCTCATCAATACTCGTAGTGGGCGAATGCAATTAACATTTGGGAACATGACCCTCGATACAAATATTTTTAATAATATCAAGAACTAGAGTGATGAAGGATAACCACGAGAGACGAATATTTTAGGAGAAGCACAGAAGCATGGAAGGACCCACATGCGAGAACCGATAGGGGTATGCCTTAATACATCAAGTGAGAGCGGCAATTTAGAGGGCATGGGGAGAACTTCGTATGAGTGCTTAGAGGAGAGCGAATGGAAAGACACGATAGATATTTTTCTCCTCGAGTACTACCCACCCTCACCACCTAATAATTTAAAAATGGAGCGAGGAAGAAAGAATGTGGAAACAAAGAGAGAGAGCTATAGGAGTTAAGCCTAACAGGAGTTGAGAGAGAATTCGAGCAGGTGGATGAGAGCCTTCACCACAAAGTCCAACCTCTATTGGACTCATGTAGTCATTTAGGAGAGGGCGAGTGGAATGATAAAACTGATGAGTTTCTTCACAATGACCATCCACCCATACCATTTGATGGCCCGAAGGCGATAGAGGAGAAAAGTTGTGTCTCGTCAGACTTAGAGCCCGACCCATGCATTCCAGAAATTGAAAGAAAATTAGGAGTTCCATTCGAGTCGGTGCACGCAAGCTATGCTTTGAGTAATTCCCAGGGATCCCTTTCTGAGTATTCATGATGAGTCTCTCGGTCTTTCCTTTATTTACGGGGGAGGTCCCAACTTATTCCGGCTGTTGGTATATGACAGGAAGACGGGAGTGACAAGGAGAGCATCGAACCCCGTGAGTGGGGTCGGGTGAGTTTGTAGAGAGATGATAGGTCATCGCACCCCCGACGCATATGGGGTGATTGTTGTTGTATTTTTGAGTCATGCATGAGTGTCATATAGTGTCTTGTTGCATTTTAATATTTGTTTGTTTTGTTTTTCCGCACTTTTCATTCGCTTTGAGTTAGATTTTAGTCCTTTTTGCTTGAGGACAATGCAAAAGTCTAAGTTAGGTGGGGTCACAAGTGCGTATTTCTAAAACGTCGCATATTTTCAAAAATGCCCAGAATTTTCCAAAAAAAAAATCATAAAATATTGAAAAACCCAAAAATATTTTTGTTCAAAATAAATAAAAATTGGAATTCAAATTTCTCAAAAATATCATTAAAAGTCTAATTGAAGTCTCAAGTTGTAAAATTCAACATACACAGCCGAAATTGACTAAAGATGGAAATTGAGCAAAAATTGACGACTTAACGAATAAATGTGGAGATTAACAAACCCGGTGAGATTCAAGCCTATCACGTTTTGCGAGTTTTTAAATCAATCTGAGTTAATTGTTAACTCAAAGTTTTTTTCAAGGCCTAAAAGTCGTCGAGGATCTCAATCCTTTCATTTTGATCGGTTATGGAAAACGTGTGTGATATTGCTCTGAGAAACGTGCCAAAATTCATCTCTAAACTTAATTCATCTCGAAACGCATATGGTAACGCAATTGGTATTTTGGACAATGAAGTAGGCCCTCGTTTGTCACCCAAAAATAATGGCCAGAAAAAGTAGAGAAAAAAATTACCCCCTTTTGTAACCCAAATTGTGCCAAATAAACTTTTCCCTTTCGTTTGACAACCCAAAAAAAAACCCAATAACCCGGAATTGCGAAAAATGGAAAAATTCAGAATTAAGTCCGAAAAGTGCATAAAAATGGGCAAGACAAAAATAGTTATGCTCAACAAAAATAGTAAGAAAAGAAAAGAAGTGAAAAACATAAAAAAAAAATAGAGAAAAAGAAGAAAAAAATGAGCAATAGCCCGAAAAAAGCACAAATGGACATCATAAATGACTTTTCCAATTCCAACCCTCCCTACCATTTTCATTTTACCCAATATACCTTAAAACCCGAAAAAGTCCTAACTGTGTCCGAATTGAAAAATTGGTTACCGCATGGAGAGCTATTACACCAAAAGATAATGAAAAGAGATTGAATTCACGAATAAGTGGCAGTGTTCCCATTTTGAAAAACCCAATTCCGTTGAAGAGATCCTATCACTATAAAATTTTTGTCTTTCTACTTGTGTGCGTGACTTTGCATTCGATATATTTACTATTTATATCACGTATACCAAGAGAATAACCACAATCCGAATGATTCGTTTGAGAGAGCATTCCGTGAGAATTTGAAATCAAAATGAATTTTCGGATAAGTAACGTAATGGTTAATCGGTGGAAATCCGCGATTAAATTTCTGGCCTCGCACACACGCACTATGATTTGAGACTATTGAACATGACTTGATGATGACTATTTTCTGGGAAAGTTTGAATTGTACAAATTTTAGGTATTTCGATTTTTCTTTGAGTCGAATTTTGTGGGTATATGCTCTGCAAACCCTCATGAGACAGCACTCGTCCTACTAGGGTAACCTAGGGGTTTAAAGGCTTGTTGCATACGCTAAATGCAATCGCGTACCCACAAAAGAGGTATCCTATCCCTTTTTACGAGCTAAACCTTATTGTGATTCTTTTACATTGCTCGGGACGATCAACGTTCTAAGTTAGGGGGTGGTTTGATTAGGCATAAATTCTTCCCATTTATCCCCGTAATTTAGAAGGTTTTATCGTTGCGCGTAATGTAATTCAAGTGGATTATATCATATCTTTGATAATGGCAAGTTTCTAATGAGTACGTCAAGTTTCGTGTGTTCGTCATCTATTTTCCAGGTGTTCGGTGTATAAACTAAGTTCCATACCAAAAGCTCCAAGGAAACACAAGAAAGCAAGGTTTCTGCGAAGATTGACAAAAGGGAATCGAACCCTAGGGAGGAATAACGAACCGAATCCCTCATGGGCAAAGCTTCTGTAAGGGAAGGAAAAATGAACCGAACCGAATCAAAGGAAAAATGAACCGAATCCACCTTGGATGAACTTCCTGTGAAGGGACAAAAAGATGGAACCGAACCGAAGCTGGAAAATAATGAATCGATCCCATGTTTGAAGAGTTTTTTGTAAAGGCTACAAAAAGATGGAACCGAAGCGGACCAGTTACCCGGATCGGTTCTGTTATCGAATTTTCGTATTTATCCACTTTTAAAAATAGTGTCCTAGTTGGTTCCAACTCTGGTTTTTCATAGTTAATAAATAGTAAACTCCTCCCAAACGTAGGAGAGGGGATTCTAATTCCTTAAGGAAGCTTTATAATTCATTTATAAGGAGAAGAACAACAAACCCTAGTTATCTTCAAGTTGCAATTCAAGTACAAGTATTCCAATTTCTGTTTCATTCTTAGTTCTAGTTGTTTGTTCACTTATAATTTCATCTTTCTTCATCTTCATTACTCAATAAAAATGTTTCAATTCCTTCATATCATGTTGTTTTCAAATTTTCATATGTCCGCCTAGATTTTCAAGATCGGGATGCATGAACCCAACCTGATGTGATTGTTTTATATACATAAAATTAATCCTCTAAATTAAAAGGTTTGATTATCACCGTATTACATAGAAATACGACAATTGTAGATCTTTAGATCTCGGTTGCTTCCGAGTAACCGGGATGCTTTAGAGTACAATTCGAGTGTAACTAATGAAATAGCAATTTACGCGTCCTCAGATTAATATTATGTGGGCTTGAACCTCATATATGTAATTCTTGGGAGTACTAAATTCTGGGTCTATTTATTCATTTAAATTTACGATTAGTTTTATATCATCAATACACTAGGGTTGGGGGATTGTGTTCCCGTCCTGTTTTTCTCATCATATAGTTTAAAGTTTTAAATCAGTTTTCATCCGTATTTTAGGTAATTCCCTTTCATAATTTCATAATTGCATCTAGTGTAATCATTCGACAAACCAAATCATTTTTCTTTCCCTTTAGAGTTAGAGTTAGGATTTCCTTATCTATCCAACGTCGTTACAATTTCATTGTCCTATTTTCCTGTGGATACGATCCAGACTTACTGGGTTTATTACTAATGCGACAGGTTTTCACTTAAGCCTAGAAGAGAACGCACATTAGAGACACTTTCTGAGTCGCGTCAAGTTTTTGGATCCCGACTTACCGGGTTTATTACTAACGATACAGGCTTGCACTTGAGCCTAGAAGAGAACGCAAATTAGAGACACTTTCTGAGTCGCGTCAAGTTTTTGGCGCCGTTGCCGGGGAAATAGGTAGACTTAGGATTAGATCGAGTCAATCTAAAACTTTGGCCAAAAATTTCCAAAAATCAAAAAACATAAAAAAAAAATCAAAAAGCACAAAAAGATTAATCATCATCTCTCACAAGCTGTTAATGAAAAATTTAGAATTCACTCCCCCACCCCATAATACTCCAACTAGTATTCACGAAAATCCAATAGTTGAGTATGACCTCGATAGCCCCCACACTCCTAACGCCCCACAGTTCTGGATTCCATCTCCCACACCGTCACACTCTATCTCAAACAACACTCCATTTTCCTTCTTAGGACAACTCCGAGCACACCAAGTGAGGGCACCGAGTCATTAAGAGAGAGAGATATATATTGCAACACGGTAGTGCAGCCGCTGAGAGAAACCTTATATCCAGAGCGCACTGTCACTCTGGGATGCATTATACTCCCGTATAATGCCGGGAAATTTCGTTTTAAAAACGGGATGATCAAGATGTTACCCAATTGCCATGGTATGGATTTGGAAAAGCCATATCTTCACATTAGGGAATTTGAGGATGTGTGTGATACCCTCAATGATCAAACTTGCACACAAGAGGTGACCCGCCTCAAACTCTTCCCCTTCTCGCTAAAAGATAAAGCTAAGACCTGGCTATGGTCTTTACCTCCAAGCTCGATCCCATCTTCGAATGAGTTACAATCTAGATTTCTCAAGAAATTCTTTCCACCACATCGAACAATCTCCATAAAGGCTCAAATTCAAGCGTTCAGACAATTAGAAAATGAGCCATTTCATCGATGTTATGAGCGTTTCAATGAGTTAGTTACTTCATGCCCCCATCATGGATTTGATACAGTGCAAATCATTTCCTTTCTCTATAAAGGGCTGAATCTTAACTCCAAGCAACTCGTTGAAACCATGGGTAGTGGTCCATTTGTCGACTTAGATGCCCACGATGCTGAGCTTCACCTGAGGTATGTCGCCGAGACTACCCAATCCTGGGATACATCTGATCCTAATGCTCAAAATTGAAATCGTCAAGTGACCACCACTCCAGCGGCGTCCGGGCTATTTCACCTAGATAATAATTCTATAACAGACAGTCGACTAGATACGCTCGAGAAAGGATTTTGAGATCAATGTGAGGTATATGGAAGAGGACCAACTGGATCCATACCAAACCCCGTCGAGAAGGTGTGTGCGATTTATGAGGAGGGTTATTCAACTGAGGAATTCCCGACTATACCCGCCTACAAAGTGAAACTTCAAGAACAAGTGAGTGGTATAGGAGGATTCAAGGGTGATTTTAGCGCACCGCACGGGAATTCTTACAACCGTTCATGGAAAAACCATCCTGGTTTTAGATATGGGCAACAACATGCTGCGATGAACCCTACTTCCCATGTTGCCCATCCTCCACCAAAACACTTTCAACAAGCTCCACACATGCAAGGACATGTGCAAGAACCACCACCTTAAGGAGCATATATACCACCACCATGGAGAACTCTCGAGGATACTATGAATCAATTTATCAATAGCCAGACGGAAACCAATGCTAGATATGATCGCCTGATCAGCGACATAAATGCAAATCTATCAAAGATACAATCCTCGTTGAGTGTCCAAGAGAAGGGCAAGTTTCCTGCCCAGGGCCAAACGCCTCCCCAAGGTCAAACTAGTGTTAGGTCCACATCCCATGACCATCCGGAGCAATGTAGCACAATTACCAGTCTACATAGTGGGAGAGTAGTTGACTTGTCACCTCCCCCACACGATGCAACCAAAGACAAGGAGATTTTGCCCGGCACGAAAGAGGCCGAAGATGTCCCCTTGAATGAGAGTGATAAAGAAGGAACTAGTGAGCTCGAGGTAGTAGTGAACCCCCCCCCCTATCGCTGCCCCATACCCTTAACGGTTGGTCCCGCATTCCAAAGGCACTTCTCGGGACGATATTTTGGATGTAATTAAGCAAGTAAAGATCAATTTTCCTTTTCTCGAGACCATATAGAAAATTCCCACGTACACCAAGTTCATTAAGGACTTACTCACGATGAAACGCAAGCTAAAGGTAAATAAGAATGTCTTTTGGCCCAAAATGTCAGTTCAGTTTTATCGGGTGACCTTCCATTAAAGTATAAAGATCCGGGTGCACCCACCATATCGTCCGTCATGGGGAATAACCGAATTGAAAGGGCGCTAATACATTTAGGAGTGAGTGTTAACATTCTACCATATTCAATCTATAAGAAAATCGATTTGGGAGCACTCAAGCCCACAAATATGACTCTCCAGCTCGCGGATCGCTCTGTAAAGATGCCTCGGGGAATCGTTGAGGATGTGATTGTCCAAATAGACACTTTCTACTTCCCGGTGGACTTTGTCATTTGGGACGAGGAGCCCTCCATTCTCCCGAGCAATCATCTTCCCATTATCCTCGGTCGCCCATTCTTAGCTACGGCTAATGCGCTCATCAGTACTCGGAGTGGGCGAATCAATTAAAATTTGGGAACATGACCCTCGATACAAATATTTTTAATAATATCAAGAACGAGAGTGACGAAGGAGAACCGCGAGAGACGAATCTTTTAGGAGCATCACACGAGCATGGGAGGACCCACATGTGGGAGCCGATAGGGGTATTCCTTGTTACATTAAGTGAGAGAGACAATTTAGAGGGCATATGGAGAAGTTTGTATGAGTGCTTAGAGGAGAGCGAATGGCAAGACACGATATATTTTTCTCCTCGAGTACTATGCACCCACACCACCTAATAATTTTGAGATGGAGCGAGGAAGAAAGAATGTGGAAACAAAGCAAGAGAGAGAACTATAGGAGTTGAGCCTAACAGGAGTTGAGAGAGAATTAGGGCAGGTGGATGAGAGCCTTCACAACAAAGTCCAACCTCTATTGGACTCATGTAGTCATTTAGGAGAGGGCGAGTGGAATGATAAAACTGATGAGTTTCTTCACAATGACCATCCACCCATACCATTTGACGGCCCGAAGGCGAAAGAGGAGAAAAGTTGTATCTCGTCCGACACATGCATTCCAAAAATTGAAAGAAAATTAGGAGTTTCCTCTGAGTCGGTGCACGCAAGCTATGCTTTGAGTAAGCATCCCAGGGATCCCTTTCTGAGTAGTCGCAATGAGTCTCTCGGTCTTTCCTTCATTTATGGGGGAGGTCCCAACTTAATTCGGCTATTGGTATATGACAGGAAGATGGGAGAGAGAAGGAGAGCATCGAACCCTGTGAGTGGGGTCGGGTGAGTTTGTAGAGATATGAGAGGTCGTCGCACCCCTGACGCATATGGGGTGATTGTTGTTGTATTTTTGAGTCATGCATGAGTGTCATATAGTGTCTTATTGCATTTTAATATTTGTTTTTTGTATTTTTTCGCACTTTTTATTCGCTTTGAGTTAGATTTTAGTCCTTTTTTCATGAGGACAATGCAAAAGTCTAAGTTAGGGGGGGTCACAAGTGCGTATTTCTAAAACGTCACAAATTTTCAAAAATGCCCAGAAATTTCCAAAAAAAAAAAATCATAAAATTTTTAAAAAACCAAAAATATTTTTGTTCAAAATAAATAAAAATTGGAATTCAAATTTCTCAAAAATATCATTAAAAGTCGGATTGAAGTCTCAAGTAGTAAAATTCAACACACACAAAGCCGAAATTGACTAAAGATGGAAATTGAGCAAAAATTGACGACTTAACGAATAAATGTGGAGATTAACAAACCCGGTGAGATTCAAGCCTATCACGTTTTGCGAGTTTTTAAATTAATCCGAGTTAATTGTTAACTCAAAGTTCTTTTCAGCACCTAAAAAGTCATCGAGGATCTCAATCCTTTCATTTTGATCGGTTATGGAAAACGTGTGTGATATTGCTTTGAGAAACATGCCAAACTTGATCTCTAAACTTAATTCATCTCGAAACGCATATTGTAACGCAATTGGTATTTTGGACAATGAAGTAGGCCCTCGTTTGGCACCCAAAAATATTGGCCAGAAAAAGTAGCGAAAAAAATTACCCACTTTTTTAACCCAAATTGTGCCAAATAAATTTTTCCCTTTCATTTGGCAACCCAAAAAAAACCCCAAATAACCCGGAATTACAAAAAATGGAAAAATTCAGAATTAAGTCCGAAAAGTTCATAAAAATGGGCAAGAAAAAAATAGCTATGCTCAACAAAAATAGCAAGAAAAGAAAAGAAGTGAAAAATAGAAAAAAATAGAGAAAAAGAAGAAAAACATTAGCAATAGCTCGGAAAAAACACAAATGGACATCATAAATGACTTTTCCAATTCCAACCTTCCCTACCATTTTCATTTTACCCAATATTCCTTAAAACCCAAAAAAGTCCTAACCGAGTCCGAATTGAAAAATTGGTTACTGCGTGGAGAGCTAATACACCAAAAGATACTAAAAAGAGATTGAATGCGCGAATAAAAGGCAATGTTCCCGTTTTGAAAAACTGTATTCCGTTGAAGATATCCTATCACTATAAAATTTCCATCATTCTACTTGTGTGCGTGACTTTGCATCCGATATATTTACAATTTATATCACGCATACCAAGAGAATAGCCACGATCCGAATGATTCGTTTGAGAGAGCATTCCGTGAGAATTTGAAATCAAAATGAATTTTCAGATAAGTAACGTAATGGTCAATCGGTGGAAATCCGCGATTAAATTTCTGGCTTCGCACACACGCACTATGATTTGAGACTATTGAACATGACTTGATGATGACTATTTTCTGGGAAAGTTTGAATTGTGCAATTTTTAGGTATTTTGATTTTTCTTTGAGTCGAATTTTGTGGGTATATGCTCAACAAACCCTCATGAGACAACACTCATCCTACTAGGGTAACCTAGGGGTTTAAAGGCTTGTTGCATACGCTAAATGCAATCGCGTACCCACGAAAGAGGTATCCTATCCCTTTTTACGAGCTACACCTTATTGTGATTATTTTACATTGCTCGGGACGATCAACGTTCTAAGTTAGGGGTGGTTTGATTAGGCATAAATTTTTCCCATTTATCCCCATAATTTAGAAGGTTTTATCGTTGCGCTAATGTAATTCAAGTGGATTATATCATATCTTTGATAATGGCAAGTTTCTAATGAGTACGTCAAGTTTCGTGTGTTCGTCATCTATTTTGTAGGTGTTCGGTGTATAACCAAGTTCCATACCAAAAGCTCCAAGGAAACACAAGAAAGTAAGGTTTCTGTGAAGACTGGCCGAAGGGAACCGAACCCTAGGGAGGAATAACGAACTGAATCCCTCATGGGCAAAGCTTATGTAAGGGAAGGAAAAATGAATCGAACCGAATCAAAGGAAAAACGAACCGAATCCACCTTGGATGAACTTCCTGTGAAGGGACGAAAAGATGGAACCGAACCGAAGCTGGAAAATAACGAACTGATCCCATGTTCGAAGAGTTTTCTATAAAGGCTACAAAAAGATGGAACCGAAGCGGACCAGTTACCCGGATCGGTTCTGTTATCGAATTTTCGTATTTATCCACTTGTAAAAATAGAGTCCTAGTTGGTTCAAACTCTGGTTTTTCGTAGTTAATAAATAGTAAAATCCTCCCAAACGTGGGGAGGGGCTTCTAATTGTTGAAGGAAGCTTTGTAATTCATTTAGAAGGAGAAGAACAACAAACCCTAGTTATCTTCAAGTTGCAATTCAAGTACAAGTATTCCAATTTCTGTTTCATTCTTAGTTCTAGTTATTTGTTCACTTATAATTTCATCTTTTTTCATCTTCATTACTCAATAAAAATGTTTGCATTCCTTCATATCATGTTGTTTTCAAATTTTCATATGTCCGGCTAGATTTTCAAGGTCGGGATGCATGAACCCAACCTGATGTGATTGTTTTATATACATAAAATTAATCCTCTAAATTAAAAGGTTTGATTATCACCGTATTACATAGAAATACGACAATTGTAGATCTTTAGATCTCGGTTGCTTCCGAGTAACCGGGATGCTTTAGAGTACAATTCGAGTGTAACTAATGAAATAGCAATTTACGCGTCCTCAGATTAATATTATGTGGGCTTGAACCTCATATATGTAATTCTTGGGAGTACTAAATTCTCGGTCTAATTAATCATTTAAATTTACGATAAGTGTTATATCATCAATACACTAGGGTTGGGGGATTGTGTTCCCGTCCTGTTTTTCTCATCATATAGTTTAAAGTTTTAAATCAGTTTTCATCCGTATTTTAGGTAATTCTCTTTCATAATTTCATAATTGCATCTAGTGTAATCATTCGACAAACCAAATCATTTTCTTTCCCTTTAGAGTCAGAGTTAGGATTTCCTTGTCTATCCAACGTCGTTACAATTTCATTGTCATATTTCCCTGTGGATACGATCCCGACTTACCGGGTTTATTACTAACGCGACTGGATTGCACTTGAGCCTAGAAGAGAACGCACATTAGAGAAACTTTATGAGTCGCGTCAAGTTTTTGGGCCTTTTAGGCTTTTGAGATTTTAAATGAGGTATTTTTAGTGGTCATAAGGCATTAATTTCATTTTGGCATTTTTTGAGGCCGTTATAAGTAGTGATACATTAATGGAGAAAAATGGGGTGCCTATAAGGATTACGATACTAATTGTCTTCACATGAAAGTACATAAAAATGGTCTAGCGAAAAGACAAAACTTGACTCTTCTGAAATTGTTAGATGTATAATGACATATTCATAGAAATCATATTTTTGGGGGGTTATGGATTAGAGACATGTTCTTGTTTACTTGACTTCGATTTTTATAAATCTGTCTTAATGTACCCCCATAAAACTTTGAGTTATGAGAAATCCTACTCTAAGACATTTTTGGATATGGAGTTTCCCAACACACGTGTGGAGAAAGGACATAATGAAGTTGAAATAAAAGAAAGAATTGCATCACCTTATAGGTTTCCGAAAAGAATCTAGAGGTGGTATATTTTATAATCCTAAGTACCAAATGGTTATTATAAGAACTATTCTTGGTAAGTGAAGGAATATTATATAATGGATCACAAACTCTAAATTTCTTTGATCTTATAAGAAGTAAGAGGTAAATACCAAGTACTTTCTTATGATCCACCCATACAGGATGAAATATAACCAAATATTAATAATACACTGCGTAATGGTAGTGGGAGTATTATTAATGATGAATATGCACTTGTCACTTATTTAGGACCATAAGTAGAGACACATTATAGTTTGAGAGTCATGCGTTAGCCTCAGAAGTTAGCGTGTTTTGGTGAACACGAACTGGATCCCAGGAACTATGACCAGGCACTCCATGACAATGACTTTAAGCTTTATCTTAAGGCTATGAATATCAATATATATTCGATGTATTCAAATCACGTTTTGGAACTTGTAGACTTTCCAAATGGGATCAAAATTATTGGGTGCAAGTAAATCTACATGATAAAAAAGGAGTAGATTGGGAAGGCGGAAACTTTCAAGGCAATGCTTGTTACAAAAGGGTTTACTCTGAAAAGGGGATTGACTATAAGGAAACTGAAATTTTCCCGAATTTTTTCTTAAATTATAAAAGCTTTGATACCACTTGTAAAAACCGAAAGTTTATATATTATGATTTTATACCAATTTGAAAGGGGGGCGATGGTCCTGAAATACTCAAAACAAACGATACGCTATATAAAAGTATGCACAAATATATCACTGAAAGACAAGCGCGCGTGCGCACACACACACACACACACACACACACATATATATATATATATACACACACACACACACACACACACACACTAAACACAATAAGCTTTCCACACTCATATGGCATAAATGTGTCAAAATAAACATGTGATAAATGGAGTGAAAGGGTGTGAACTAGAGACAGAATAATTATAAACCAATCACTTAAACATGTTCAAGGATTTCTATTTAATTCCAAAACTTTATCAAACTTATATGAAGCCTCATATGACAAGATAAAGTGAAATCAAAGAACAAATAAACACAATGCACACAGGCCTAGAATTTTGATAATTCAAATCAATAGTGTCATGACAAAATAAGCATAACTAGGATTCATTGTCATTGTGCAAATTCGTTGATATTTCCATCCAAACTTCCTCATAAATAATAATTATTTTCTTTTCTTTTGAATGATCATATCAAACTAAACTATGTTGGCCTTGGAAACTTTTTTTTCAATGCCACATTTTTTAGGCTCTTACCAACGGTGGCTTTCATGCAAACGAGATTTGCTCCTTTCGTAGCCTTATTCCATGCACCCTCATCTATTTTCTATACAATTCAAATAAATATAATGGGAAACAGTTCTTACGTGCACAAATCCTATATAGTCACTAAACTATGTTGGGAGAACATGTCACAAAGTTCAAATATACATGCGAAGTTAACATTCAAAAGAGCTCGTGCATATGTGTGAGGAGGTATATAAAAAGAGAATCCATTAAGCAAATCAAAGTCAAACTACTCCATGCAAGCATGATAAAGAACACTTTAAGCATTGAAATTCATCACCCAAAGTTCTAGCCACATGGATAAGGAAGGTGATATAGGATTCAAACACAATGATATGCCACACAAAATGTGTAAAACTAAAATACACACAAAAAACCTTTTTGAGTTTTTCAAATTTGTAACAAAATTTTAAAAACAAAGATAACTCAAGGGCAAAACAAAATATTTGTTGTATTTTTCAATAAAACTCAAAGCATGAAGAATAAAAATACAAAATATACACATGTCATAATTCTAGCAAAATATATTTGATGAAGCATAGACTAGATTATGACAAACAAACATATAACTAGAAAGAATATATCACAGAGTACAAAAGCTAGTGTATGTAAAACATTTAAGAAATCACCCATAAGATATAGCAAGTGAAGAGTCATGTGCAAGCATTCAGAAATAAACCATTCTAACATTCATACGCGCTTTTCGATGCGCCTAGTGAGAACTATAAAAAAAAGTAAACCTCGAAATGATAAATTTTCATATTTAAGCCTAAAAAGATCTAGCATGATAAATCCTTAAAACAATTCTTAAAAATCAAGATCGCACGATATCTTAGTGTGCTCTGATACCACTTGAAAGGTTCCTGAATTTTTTATTAAATTATAAAATCTCTGATACGAATTGTTGGAATGAAAAATTCAAATTTTTTATTTCAAACGGGATGGTTCACCGAATATTTATAATTTTTAATTTCTTTCAAAAATTAAATTATACCCAAGTTTTAAATTTCTTTCAAATTTTCATTTTCACTACATTAAAAACAAGACTTCAATTCAAGTTCAAATATACACAAACCAAATCAAAACATGCTTAACTCAAGATTAACACGAATTTTGCCAAATTAATAATTCCGACTTTAATTAAAGTAAACTAAAATTACTCAATTTAATTAATCACAAAATAAACAATATTTTATGGTTAAATCAAATTTTATCTTATTAAACCTAAGAATGCATCTAGATGAAATTGCAAGATGAAATAAACATAACTACAACACCGCGATGTACGACCCACAACGAGAAAAACCTCGGATGACCCAGCCAAAAGTCCACTAAGTATGGAATTACAAAGGACACGATATAATACTTACACAACAACTTGATGCCCTCACAAGCATTGTCTCTCTTCGTTCCTTCCACCCCCGCCTAGTGACATTGTAGGAGTCCACCTACGTCTTGGAATTCAGCGATGGGGGAAAAGCTACCGTCACGCTCACGGAGTCCACCCCATGAATATCCACAAACACAAAATCTTCCGCAAGAAACAATCTCTATGGTGTAGATAATAAAACCCATCAACAAAAATGATCTCAAACATATATCATGTAGAAACTTGGATCATACAAATGAATTGGGTGTAAACATGGTTTTAGTTTTGAATATTAAACCATTAAAGATTCACAAAAACTCAAGGAATTTTTCTTAAAGGTTTATCTCTTTAGAAGTTAGAAAAATTATTTTGAAAAAAGAACTCACGCACTATATAAAGGTTGGGAAAAAGTAGTGGGATTAATGGGGAAAAGGTGCCAAAAATCGTCCATTTTCGCAGAAAACTGCCAGTTGTTTAATAGAGGCATTTGAATGACATACCGAACAAGAATTCAGTGAGCCAAAAGCATCTCCTTTGAAGGGTCGTTCGAACGATATTGGGGTCTCATTCGAACTAGAAGTCAAAGTCGTTCTAACGACCATTGAAAACTAGATATTTTCAATACGAACGCGTGGCCGCCAATTTCGTATTTTCTAATTTTTTTTTTAATTAGTTATGATTTGTCTACGGAAAGGTGTCCGATAACAAAATCTTTAGATAATATGAATTCAAAAAAATGATAAAAAGTCTAACACACTATAAATATATCCAAGGATCAATATAACATATGCATTCATACTTGAGAGATCCTTGGAATGTTAATGAGGACACAAGGCACGAAATGCGACATACGATGTGATCTTCTTTCGACTTGGATGCTAAATCTTCAACTCAAATGTCATAGGGTTGAAAGGTCAAAAACTTCTATCTTATGACTCAAATAGTTTTATCTGAAATTCAGCCCATATTACAAATTGACTCAATTAGAAATTTGTCCTTACACAAACCTTCTTGTTGGTATCCATGATAAAGTTTTTCCAAGTCCTTTTATCCACTACATCTCATCTCGATTATGACTTTATCAAATGGACATCAAGACAACATTCTGAAAGGTAATCTTGTCGCATGCATCTATATCATCCAACATGGGGGATTCATACAAAGTATCCATGAAATCAAAGTGTTCAATCCTAAGAGGTCCAATTATGGAATTAACTAAGTGTCAAGGTATTTAAACGTCCAGTTTCACTAGGAAATCAAGTATTTTCGTTTTGATTAAGGGTCAAATGAAACTTGTGGGTATAAGAAACATGATAAAAATTTGGTTGTATTTCTTGTAATTTATTTTGGATGATATTCTTTTATTTAGGAATGATGTGAGTGTATTATATAGCATACGAATGTAGTTGTAAGGTTAATACGAAGAACGTAAGAAAAAGAAGTTACATCCTTGGCATAAAGATTTTTTGTTATCTAAAGAAAAGGATGTTGGACTTATCCTAAGACATTTATATCTATAATGTCCTAACAAAGTTTAGTATGAAGGTTTCCAAGAAATTATTTTTTCCTTCCAGTGAATGAATCATTATAGTTAAGATCAGTGTCCTAAGACACCTAATCAAATATAGTGTATGATGAGTATACCTTACGCTTCGGTGATGGGAAGCCTCACGTATGCTATATTGTGTATAAGACAAAAAATATGATTTATATTCGGCATGGTTAGAAGATTATAGCTTAGCCGAGGTGATCAACACTATAATGCTAAAAACACATTAACAACTATCTACAAGTGACTAGATATTGTGTATTGGTTTGTTCAGTGATTAATCTTGTATTGTTAATGTACAAAAAACTCGATTCACAATCAACTAAAGAGTACAAGAATTTTACCTCGCGATGTGTTTTTACTCAAAGAGGTGAATATCTTAGTTGGAGGAGTGTGAAAAATCATAAATTGATGACTCCACCATTAAAGCCAAAGTTGTTGCCACTTTAGAGGCAACTAATGAGGTTGTATAGCTCAGGAACATCCTAATGACTTGGGTGAGGTTCCTTTAAGGTAAATTTCCACCATAGTGTATTGTGTTAATAAATAAATTATTACAAGTTTGAGAGAACCCCTAACCAATAAAAGAGCTAAATGCGGTAAGATTAGGTATAACTTGGTCCGATAGATCGAACAAGGGAGGTGATAAGTATCTGTCAGTGAATAAATAAGACATTCGAGAAAATCGATTATTGTATGATTTACCCCAAGAATTATATTACATGCGATCCGAATTTGCAAACCAGGCCTCATTATACAAGAAATTATGAGATAATTAAATTGGAGTGTAGTTGTAATTATTTATTGGAATTAATTAAAATCATATAGGAAAAAAATATTGTGGAGAGTAATATGGAATTTTTCATATTTTTATTTGGAAGTCAATTTAATTATTAGCATTGGGTTCCTAGTATAGTCCAAGACCAAGTATTAATCCTAAACTCTCTTGAAACATTACTTGTTCCAAGGTCACTTCATGTAACTATATATTTATTGTTTTAAGTAAGGGTATATGCTATATAATCACATCAACAGGTTCACTAGAAAGAGAAAATGTTATTCTCATTTTTGTGATGGGGTGAGAGAAAGTCATTTATTTCATATTTCATCAAGTTTTCATACCACACATTTAAGGAATGTTTTGGATAATGAAGAAGAACAGAAACATCATCTTCTTCACCAAATCTTTCTCCTATATTGGATCACCTATAAAATCCACAATGGTATTGTGATCCAAATCGGAGTTCTAGTTTTTAGATCCAGTTATTTTTTTTACAATTTAAAATATAATCAATCGAAGTTTTTGGGTAGAAAAGTTTTTCATAATATCAATCCCCAACTTTATGTTTTCTTTGTGTTCAAGTTATTTTTTTGGTGGCAGAGTAGTTGTGTATATATTTTGGGTTTTTATTAATCTTTGCTAATTTATATGTATATTGGATGGTTTTGTAATGATTAGAGTTTGTGTGTGTGTGTGTGTGTGTGTGTGTGTGTGTGTGTGTGTATGTATGTGTGTGTGTGTGTGTGTGTGTGAAGTATTTTCATGTTATTGCATATTATTTTTAGTAATTATTGTCATTTGTTGCCGAGTATTCACATATTTCTAGTCATCTTATTAGTCATTTTATACATGATGCATCTAGTGATTAGTTTGTTGGTATTTTCTCATCTTACACATCTAGCACTGGTATTTAACATGTTTATATTTTCATTATTTATCTTTTTTTTTTATTCAATGTCTTTAATAGAGTTCCTCTCTTTTGACTTGATATCACTTGTGATTTTATTATACAATTATTTACTTATATTGGGTTATTTACCTTTCACCTATTATATACGATGAATCCTACCTTTATTTTACTATTATGCATCAAAAAAGGTGAAATTTTTTAAGTAATGGGAGTTACAAAAACTTTGTTTGTCTTTTATATGTTTATATATCAATTATGGCAATATTTTTAGTTATTACCTCATTTTATTATCATATTAAATGGAATTTTACACAAAGGTAATTTCTTCATTATATTGCCATACCCGCGAGGTGGTTTGTTATTTGTTGAACTTTTGCAGGTAGTGATTTAGCATATTCATACCCGACTTTGTTTTAAGCTCGACATTCATGCACATTAGTTTTAAATATTTTATCTTTTTATGATTTGTCATACATATATTGTTGGATATATTATGGTGTCTATGCTATATTATTACTTGGTCAATTTTGGGTTTTGTGTGGTTTCACAGAACATCTAAATAAGGACATTGAAAAAGTTAAATTTTTTATAGTCTTGAATGCTCTCATAAAGAAAACGTTTGCATCAGTAAAGAACATAACTTTTTTTATATAGATGTTTGGTTCTTGAGAGTTTCCTTCACACCTCATACAACATCAATTGATTCAACATACCTATGAGCTTTCGACTAAACAAAACTTCATAGAATATCCTTCTTAATTTGTTAAGTGTTCATTTAACATCATTGTGTTTCCACACATGCACATTTTTATGTTTTAATTTGATTAGAACTCATTGGAACATGTTTTCCAAAATGTGTAATTTTCTTCAAAACATGTGGTATCTGATTAAGCATGAAAAGTTGTGTCGCGTCAAAATACTAATTGTTGAATTCGTTTCACCGCATCAATACAAAAACCTAAATTATGACTGCACTTGAGATACAATTATAGCGGTAAGTTAGGTATCGAGAATCCACAGGGAGTGTTAATAGATTTTGATCGATTTATTATTTCAAGAATAAAAGTGTAAAAGGTGATAGAATGGTTATAAAGAAAGGGAAAAAAAAGAAGTTAATTATAAACAATCTAAATGGATAGTCAGGATCACGTACCCGTCATGGACTAACAACTAATAATTAGAATTTTGGTTCAAAAATATTTAACCAAGCATTTTTAGTTAATTATAAACATCACGCAAGAAGAAATTTAACTCAAAGTTGCGACACAAAACATTTAACTCAAAGTTGTGGATTAAATTCGGAATATCTCTTTAAACAATAACGTTGCGTAACAAAGAAAGTTAAACACATAATATTCCAACTTTAATAGATGCAATTTCAATTAAACGCAATTTTACACAAAACCTAATTTTCGGAGCTCAACGCCCATCATTGGTGGACACACAAACCAGACCCTATTTAACTCCTCACACAACATGATTAAACTAAATAAACACCTAATTAATAATTAAAACATGAAATAAATTAACTAAAACAATTTAACTAGGCTTCAAATAAATAACTAAGAATGGAAATTTAAAGTAACAAAGCTAACAAACAAGGAAGAAGAAGAAAATAAAACTTACATTAATGGTGGAGGAGAGAGGTGAGATCCAACAAATAAACCCTAAAGTTGCAAACCCTAAAACTAACCCTAGCTTCTAAACTAAGAGAAAATGAAAGATAGATTATGAGAGGGGTAAAAAAATACACTGAGGGGTTCTTGTGTAGTAAGTTACAATTAACAAACAAAAATAAAAGAAAAAGAAATAAAGAAAGGGATAAGTCTTGATTAATTAACAAAAAGAAAATGGAAAAATAAAATAAAATAAAAAAAGATAAAAAGAGGATAGCATCAAAACAGAGTCAGCCAAAACAGGGGACCAAATCGATTCGGTTGAGTCCGAATCGATTTGGTGTTGAGAAAATTGGACACTGCTTGTTTTCCGAATCGATTCGCAAAGGTGAGAATCGATTCGCACATGATACTTTGCGATTTTCCCTTTGCCATCATATTCCAAAAAAATTAAGGTCGTGACCTCCATTGTGTGGCTTGCCATGGCTGTTATTTCTATTCGGACTAGCTGCGATTTGGTTGCAAACCAAAAACTAAGACCTCGATCTAAATCAAAAATGGTCGAGACCCATTTCCATATGTGTATATGCCGAGACCAACTATTTTAACCATAGCCATTTTCGTATTTGACTTGTTTGTCAATTCAACAACCAAAACCAGCTGCGTAACGAATGGAACCTACGACCATGCCCCATATCCTGTGCATCCAAGTTTATAGCCCAAAGTCCAACCTCCATAGCCAAAGATGGCCAAAAAGCTCCATGTTCTCAAAAACCCATCAATGGTGGCAAACACTAAACCAAGACACATTTCGACAAAGAACACAAGATCCATATGCATTTTTACATCAAAATTCATGCTCAATTTCAGACCCAAGCCCCAAATTTCGGACGAAACCAAAACCCGAGCACAAACTTGAGCCAAAGCCAAAATCGCCATTTTAGTTTGAAGCTTGTTGCAAAAGTGAAAGAGAAAAGGACATGGAGGGAATTAAATAGATTGTTAAAATATTAATAAAATAACTTATAATTCTTCTCTGATTAAAGGTCTGTGTTTTCTTCGTTTGGACTCTAATTAGAGCAGCGTTCATGGTCACGCGAAGTTTGGCGACCCGAGGGCTACAACTTCAGTGAAGACTTTAGTAAAAAATACCAAAGTGTGACATTACAAAAATGCCCCTGAAAGTGCAAACTTTTATGAAACTTTATCGAAACGCGGCGAAACTTCACATTAAGCACCGTAATACCTATAAATACTTAATAATACCTCAAATAAAGTGTTAGCACATAAAACAAAGGTTGTCTGATTAACGAGCATAAATATAGCAATTACGGTACCCCCTCGGCCTACAAATACATAAGTTAACGGGTAATAAATGCAATATTCGTGACGCATCAGTATCATTTCAAAGCCCTACACAAGTTGAATTATTTCTTGAAACACAATTATGTGCACAACACCATAACTAAAATGTTCACGCAGTTTTAAAAGCACTGGTAAAATTGGACACATGTAATAATATTTTCTATTGAAATGTAAACCATGAAAATTATGACATAATGCATTTGTAGTTTGACCAACCATACATTCCATTTAGCCTATGTAAAGGTGTTTTTTCTCGAATTTCAAAATGAAAGAGTGTTGAAATCACGTTATTAAACTTTTTTGAGATGTTTCTTAGAGACTCTATTGATTTATAATATATCTTCAAAGAATTTAAGGTTTTTATTTCAGTGTTCCTTTAAATCCCTTAAGTCTGGATAAATAATGATTACAACATCAGATTACACATCAAGGCTAGCTACACTATCCCCATTATATATAAAAAATTGTCTCTCTTAATTCATATGTCTCTAGAAAGTTTGTTTTGTTTGAATTATGATGGGTTATTATTAATATAGGAATAACATATATAAATTTAATAACTATATGTATTGCCAATTGATTTTTGACGAAATTCATTATAGCTGGGGGATGTCTGGTGGATAAATACAATTATTATCTTATACTTTCTTACAATGTAGATACAACATTTACCTCTTTGATTTATTTGTAACATTATACATTTTAGTGTTTCTATCTCCATTTCCATTCCATTTCTGATTTGAGTTATGCCTCCAATAATCCTCTACAATTTGTAAAGTCGTGTTTTGCGTATAGGTTGAATTTTTTATATTAATATTAGTATCATTTGTAGATACAATATCAAATGATTACTGCTTTTTTTATGAACCTCATACCTGGTAGGAATCTATATTAAAATATTAGGCATAAGTTGTGCTTGGGAAACAACTAATAATGTTATTATATAGTGTAAGTCTTTCCTAATCGCACTTTAACCATACTTATATCCACCATTATTTAGTAGTACTCTGCCCGAACAAGTTTTAAAAGTAATATTCTATATCTCATCACCAAATAAGTTTTTAAGGATATCACCAAATGAATAACAAAAGAAAATGAAATATATTTCATCAAAAGAAAATGTACGTTGAATGATTCCATCATACGAAATATATATAAATATATACGACTTCAATACCGAATTACAAACACATACATGCACACACATACACACAGAGACATATATATATATATATATATATATATATATATAGAGAGAGAGAGAGAGAGGCTCCAGTGCAAGCTAAGTTTGCATATGTGCTGGTGTGCACCTATTCTTTTAAACTATTAAAAATAAATTGAGTTGATTTTTTTATATGATATTTTAAATATTTCAAGGGACCCATATACAAAACATCAGCTTAAAAGAGTTCTTTTTGCCATTTTAAAAAAATCGATCAAGCTTTCGCAGCTTTTAAAGTGCTTTAAAGCAGTGAAAGTTTGACCAATTGTTTTAACAAAAGACTTTTTTTAGTTGATTTTTTTATATGAGTCCCTGAAATGTTTAAATATGACATAAAAAAATGAGGTCAATTTTTTTTGGCTATTTTAAATAAATGATGTGCAAACTTAGTGTGTAAAAGAGAATGGCTATATATATATATATAGGGAGAGAGAGAGAGAGAGAGAGAGAGAGAGAGAGAGAGAGATTCTTAAGTGAACCAAAATAATGAACTTTTTATTAAACTTAATAAGACTTTAAAAAATAACCCTTAAATCATTTTTATAATTGGTCTGAGCAAGCGACAACGGACACACATGTGATACACACACATGCATTTTTTAAAAATACACCCCCCACCCCCATCTCCCAACAACCCATAACACTTACTGCTAACCCATAAAACCTCACCACCCATCTGACAAAACAACGGTTTTAAAACACCTGCATAAAATTTTTGTAGGTTTGATAACTTGGACTTTGACAGAATCGGGTAAGAAGAAACAAAATTGGTCTTTGGTTTATGTGTTATTGGGTGCAAAGGTTAAATATGGATCTTGGTTTAAGTTTGGAACCATTTTTGGTGTTGGTAAAAAGCATGTATTAGATCCGAGTGGGATGGAGGTGAGAAGGCAAGTCTTGGGTTCAGGCAGCGGGTTCGCCGGACGGAGCTTGGATTCAATGGATAAGGGAGCTAGATTCTGGTTGATCTGCTCCTATCCTATATAGCTAACATGGACATATGGGTTGGGGTGGGGATGGGGATGGGGATGGGGTGGGTGTATTGAAAAAAATGCATGTGTGCGTGTGTGACATACGCGTGTCCGTTGCCACTGGTGCGGGCGAATTATAAAAAGGAATTAAGGGTTATTTTTTTAATGTCTTAATAGGTTCATTAAATAGTTCATTATTTTGGTTCATTTACGAACCTCTCTCTCTCTCTCTCTCTATATATATATATATATATATATATATATAACGGAGTGAGAGATCATGAGAGAGAAATATAAAAGACAAAATACAAAGAGAGAATATACAAAGAGGTGTTATGGGTATTTTGGATAAAAATAAAAGCATACGGATGACTAACGATGTGAGTGATTTTGAGGGTCAGTCTAAAGATTGATCAAAACTGGGGTTATCATAATTTCAACTGTTGTTGTTATTATTATTATTATTATTATTATTATTGTTATTATTATTATTATTATAGTTGTTGTTGTTATTATTATTATTATTATTATTATTATTATTATTATTATTATTATTATTATTATGTTGTTGTTGTTGTTGTTGTTGTTGTTGTTGTTGTTGTTGTTGTCGTTGTTGTTATAAGATAGAATTCCAGGCCAATCTTTTAATATAAGTCTCGTCTAGTCATGCCAAATACACATTCGGAAAACTTTTAAACATAAAGAAAAATAATAGATTGTTACACTGTGTTCCTAAAGTATTCTTCTAACCTAGTCTCTTTTGTACAATGGGTATTTCTTTATTCTTCGTGATTCTAGGTTTATTATAATTCCATGCCCCTATATAGGTACTAAGCTTCTACGATGCAAAAAAAATTATGTGAGAATTCAAAACTTATCAACAACAAGTGTTGCTTTTATCATGGTGGCCTTTAAGGGCCCCAAAATTACTCCTTAATAATAACACCAAGATAAAATAATTTCATAATACCACAAAAACCTATTTCACATTCCATGATACCACCAATAGGCACCCAAGCATTTAAAGTTCAAATTTATCATTTGGAAACTTTCTATCCTTCTCTTTAAACCTTTAAACCTCAAAAGATACAAAGATCAACCTTTAAATCTCCATCAATGCCATAAAATAAATTTCATAATCACCAAAACAACTATTTATAGGGTTTATAATTTTTATTACAAAAGATCAATGTTTTTCAACATAGTAGACATGTTAAACCTTTGAACTTTATGGTCCTTGAAGTGTTAACCTTTTGGACTATTAAACCTTCAAACAATTCAACTTAATTTATTATATATTGACATATTACATACGTTAATATCCTTTAAAAGGTTGAGAAAAAAAATCCAGAATAAACCCATATTATTTTTTTTTTAAATCCTGGTTGCGTAAATTTTTATTCGATATCCCATCCCCCAATCACCCCCAATAAATTTGTCACAGGTTCCCCAATCAAGATAAAGCTATTAAAATTTTAAAGTTGTTTCATTTTGGGCTTAATCCACAAGAAGTAATTCCTAATATTTCACATGCACCCCAATATTTGGTCACTGATTAGTCAACTCTTCTCTGACCAAGTTAAGATATTAAAATTTGAATATGGTCTCATTACTTGCCTAAGCCCGAAATAATTTGACTTATTCGTTATATTTTCCCCTAATAGAATTTCATTTACTCACAGCTTGTGCCCCAAAATTGTGTGAATGGGTTTATATATATATGATATAAGGAGTAAAACTTATATATGTCATAAGATACATCTTATGATGTCACAAGATGAGTTTTTCCTGCACTCCCTATTTTGTCCTTAAAAATGTTTGGGTTCCCCTTTTTTTGACACACTCTAATTTTTTTCCTCCTTTTTTCAAAATTCAAAAACAAGGATAGAATAGTATTTGCACCGATTCTCACACTTACCCTCACTTTAATTTGAATGAATCCCACTTACCGATGCATTACTTTCATACCAGTTACGAAACTCACATCTTAAGAAACCCTAAATCCACTATGGGCCTTAAAAACTCAAGAACCACAACGACCAAATCATGGCAGTAGTTCGGTGACAAAGCTTCATTTTCTCTTATAGTCCATTGTGGAATTCTCTCTCGCTACATCATTAATTATAATTTTCTTCGAGTCTATCTCTCCATATCTCCTCCCATTTCACTCCGGTAATCTCTCTCTCGTTGTATTTGTTTTTTCTATTTTCGGTTCAAAATAAAAGGTCAGTCCCCTGATTTCTAATCTGTAATATTTTTTTGGTGTTTAGATTTGTATCATGGTGTTGAGATATTTGTTTATATTTATGTCGATTTTTATATTCAAAAGACACTATAGATTGGGTAGGGACGAAGATGTATTTTTCAAGCGTGTCCATTTGAGCAGGGACGAAGGTGTATTTCTCAGAGAAGATGGGTGTAATTTTATCTATGGTCATTTATTTTCTTCTTAAAGTTTACACATATAGTTTGTTCTATGATAATTTTTCTTTACATTTAGTTGATGAAGGTTTATGATAGGTAGTTTAAGTGGAGCAAGTATCTTTGTGGAAATTTCTTTAGTCGTCGGGGATATAATTTATTCACTTTATGAACCATAATGTTTACCAACAATGGAGTCTCTTTAACTTTTGGTTTGTGTTCGATTGGATCTCGATCCCTCACATGCTTCTATTTATCAAAATGGCAGGTGTGAATCTATGGTGAATAGATTTTGAACCGAGCTCAGTCAGTTTTCATTCTCAATAATATGGTTTGTCAGCGATTAACTCTAACCTCATGGTTAGTCGATTTTGAACTCAGTTGTGGGATATTGGGTGACATCTCAGCCCCCTTGATTGACATGTAGCAATTGATCACCTATCTACAGATTTTTTTAGGGGGTGTTTGAAAGAAACTTCTCATATATATAGCAATCATGTTTCAGTTGATTAAATTATATTTCATGTGACAAGAAATCGGTGTTGTGGATCTAGATCCCTTGAAGTAACTATATGTGGATTTGTTTTATGATAATAACACAAAATTTACATAGGTTACTATAGAGATTTGTGGAAGTTTCATTTCTAATTGTAGCAAGGGCTTAGGTCACCACATAAATGTGAGTTTGTTTTTGGTTAAGTTGTAGTTTTGTATATATTCTTGGGTTGGAAACTTTATATCTGAATTCTATGTTTTGTAGAGTATATTTCTACAATGCACTATAATCTCCCATATTCAGTATTTATGCTATTTGTATGGTTCCAACATTAAGTATCCCCTAAATAAATGAATATATGAATATACATTTATACGTCTTTGATTGACTTGAATTCCATGCTCACACGATATTTTTAATAGGTAACATGAACTACATTGGAATTATACACTGAATCTGACGGTTTCTTTATCATTTTTTACTATGTTTTGTAATTGATGAGACCAAAGATGATAAGAAGAGTGATGCCGCCCCGTGGAAGGTACGCAACCAATTTCTTTTCAAAGTTAATAGGTTATGAAGATACAAATACTTTGATGACGAGTTACTTGATTTTGATGAGATAAAAATCAATATGGATTAGTTTGGATGTATTATGTGAATTCTAAGTTCCAAATGACTTACCTCCCATGTGAAAGGACCAATTGAAAATATTCACAAAATAACTAGAAATAAGTTAAGGGAAAAGGGTAGTAAGCTAACATTAGCCTCAAATACAAAGGGTCACAAGTGCAGCCCCAAACTGCACGAACATAAGTTGCTTGCAAGTCTTATTGTGTTTCAATATTCTAACTTCATTGTAGGTGTTTGGATAAATCCCTATGTGATTGGAACTGGCATGCATATTTATTTATTTATTTATTTAGAATATTGAATACTATTGCTAAAATTTTGAATAATGTTTAAACTGCCTAATTTTTATTGACGTGCATATATATACTAATAGGCATACTTTGAATTGATGAACTTATGTCCGTGCCTTGCTCAAGTACAGGATGACTCTAAATCCTCCCTACAACACCATTAATTCTCTTTAATTAACTTTATCTTCGTCTTTAATTAGCTTGATTTAATGTTTTTTTCAGATGAATGAAGTTACATGCTAACCATATCCAGGTAGGATGTTTCATTCAACCATATCCAGGTAAGTATCATGTCACCAAAAGTTTGAATTCAACCCCAATCATATATATACTTACATGTATATGGTTATTTCACTTACTAAATTAATGGTTGTATTTTACATTTTGCCTTCAAAACTATCAGAGACAGTACGCTACAAACTACCCTCAATACCCTACTGTTGAATCTGTTCAACATATTTTCTCAACTGGTTAGATTATTCAATTAGTTTGGCCTAATTTTATCAACAAGTTTCAATAAACACATATTATTTTGGTCAGATTATTCAACAAGTTTCAATAAACACATATTCCAATGTGCGGAATAATTAGCCTTAACAAATTTTTTCTTTGTTTACTTTTAACAAGGACTTTGGGTGCATATGTATGCCTATTTCTGTTCATCACAACTAACACAATACTAAGAAAAAATAATACCCACAAAAAACATAAGATGTTCACACATGTCAAATGTAAGATACGAAATCAAATCTTTAAAAAAGTGTCGTGTAAATTTGATATATTAGTCAAAATTGACGCCTGAGATGTCATTTGAACGCATTAAGTGAATATCCAAAGTTGAATGTTTATGCACATTAGGATTAACTTATATGACTGTATTTGAAGTGTGTATAGATATAGACATATTTCCTGGTCCACCCATTGATGAAAATCATCAGTGAAGTCGAAATCAAGGTCTTGGAGTATCTCTGATTTGACAAGAGAGTACACCTTAAGAAATTTGGAATTTAGATCTTTTATATATTACTTTTGCATTTGTTGGAGTTGGGGTTGTAGAATTATCCTCATTGGGCCGTCCACTTAAACGTCTAGGCATAGCATCCCGAGTTCGTAAAATAGTTTGCAAATCAGGCTTATTTTTGGCGTGAATGGTTGGATGCTATATGTGTGTAGGCCTTGGTTGGTTTCGTTCTGACATTTTAGAGTAAACGTCCTTTGGGTTTGAAGTTGTTTCTTCTTTAAAATGCAAGTGCTTTTAATTTAAGCATTAATTATGCCTATGTTTTTTTTCCCAGAATACTTAATCATATGCATTATTTTCATAACATTAGTTATGCCTATTTTTTAATTTTATATACTAATAAGAATAAATATTAGTTGTCCAATGATCTACCAAGTTTTGTTATAATAAGCATAACGTATTATAATAATGATATTTTCGATTGTCTACTACTCTAATATTTTTCTAACATTATACTATTGTTTCGTACCATGTTAATTATTTATTGTTTTTGGTTGTTCCATGTTGCAGAAACATTGGATTTCAAGGAGACAGATGGTGATGAAGAGATTAAAATTTTGATCGAGTCCAACCATGTTTATATTTGAAAATCTTATACCAAATATGATTTTGTATTATATTGTTTATACGAGGTCCATGATGGACTATTACTATCGTTTTTTTTTAGTAATTTTTTTTATAAAATAGGGATAGTCTTATAAACAAATGAGACATTGTCAATTTTTTTAAATATTTACGTGGTGTTGTAAAAAAGATTTGGGCATTATATTAGACTTTTTATGTATATTGTTTGTGAGAGGTCCACGATGGACTATTAGTATTTTTGTGGATATTTTTCATTTCTTAAATAGGGTGGATCATCAAATAAATAAAGAAATTTTCTCCAATATCTTTAATTTGTTTATACAATAGTTACAAATTATTACGAGTTCGAGATGTTTTATTGGTATTGTTGTTTGACTTCTTTTTTTAAATATGGTGAATAGTCATATAAACGCATGAAAATTCTTCCCAATTTTTCAAAATTGTTTATAATTATGTGTTAATTTTTTTGGACATAATAAGTTCGTATCACTGTATGTATGTATGTATGTAAAAAATCTTTCAAAAATTTCCCATTTTTTAAACTAATAGGTTCGTATCATAGGTTATCCAAAAATTGTTTATCTACTGCGAATTAAATATGACGTCCTGTCAACGAGGTACATTTTTGAAAAATAACGTCGTCCCTTTAGACACTCGTCCCTTTAGACACGGCCGTACCCTAGTATCATTATAAGTTTTGTTGTTTTGTTGCCCTCATATCATTATAACTTTTACTTTCACCTTTTTAGTTGTTTTGGTGTAAGGTTTGAACTTGGTGAATTCTGCAGTCGTTTCATTTTGTGATATTTGGATTTGTATAGATATTGCTGACGGGTTCGTTATTTTGCAGTTATATTATCATTTTTTAGCTTGGTAGGAGCGGTGGTGTTTAGTTCGGAGTTTCAATTTTAGGTATTTGGGTGGTTCACGGAGTGGGTTTTACCAATTATACTAATAACTGTTAATTTTTTCAAGCAACTGTTAACCTCATATATTTTCTTTATAAACTTTTAAAAGTTTGTTGGTAGTTTTGTATCAGTCAGCATTACAGGTTTCTTGTGATTGCTTGATGAGTTACCAAGAGTTAAGAACTATATAAATCTTTGATATTTTTTGGGGGTCAAATGTTTGATCTTATTTGTAAAATTTTGTTCCTATATTTCATCTTTATATTTTTTCCTCTTTTTATATTTAGCACAACAATTGGTCTTTTTTTACTTCTATGCAAGTTGACTTTCTTTTCTGTCTACATGTTGAACTACCAACTAGGGAACCTACTTGACAAGTTTTTTTTATTCAAATATCTTTCATTTCATCTTGGATGTCATAAAAACTGAGTTTACTACTTTTAATTTGAAATAGTATGTTGTGTTGTACGGGTGCACTTTATTTTTTAGGTAATTGGTATAACTTTATATGATTACACTACTAATTATCTGTATTTGGTTAAAGAAATTGGAAAGCCTTAATGAGGCCACAATGAAGTGATTTGCCTTTTTTTCTTCTTACTTTTATAGTTTCAATTTGATGGTCTATTGTATATATTTATTTTCTTTCTTCATATAGAATCAATGTGGGAACTAAGGACAATTGCATTTTTGCAAAAACAACTGTAACACAACTAATGTTCACTCTAGGATATGTAAGTGAGAATTGGGCCCAAAATCTATAATGTGATGTTTTAATTTGAGCTAGAGATTTTTTAATTAACTGTTACATTGACAGTTTTTTATTTGACTTTCATATATACGTATTTGGATCAATATAAAGCATTTATGTCTAACCAAAATTTGATCACACTCCTTTTTTAAGGACCTCATTTATAGCATCTGTATCTATCACACCACATAAGTCTTTTGCCAATGATTTGAAACAGACTATTCACATTCTAAAATTCAACTTTGAGGTGGGATTTGCCTTTTTTTTTTTATTATTTACCAAACTTGATGGAATTGAATTGTTATTAACGGCGGGAGTGGATCATCACAAACCTTGAAATTAACTATCATATTTTAGAGGTTTAATGCTAATATGATCCGAAATTATTATGGGTCCATACACGTTAACTTATAATTTCATGTCAGTTTGTATCATGTCATTACGCATTTTATTTTTCACTACCTAATCACTATTTACGAAATATTCAAAACATTTTTACAATTGTGTCATTGGCACGGGTACACCCTAGTATAATATATATAT
The DNA here is from genome assembly GCA_949130495.1 of Sambucus nigra. NCBI lineage: Eukaryota > Viridiplantae > Streptophyta > Magnoliopsida > Dipsacales > Adoxaceae > Sambucus > Sambucus nigra. Next base: position 405,258,989 of record OX422215.1, on the reverse strand, counting down.
ATATATATATATATATGTGTGTGTGTGTGTGTGTGTGTGTGTGTGTGTGTGTGTGTGTGTGATCATAAAAATGCATTCTTCTTCACTTATAATATAATTATTCGTATTTATGAATATTAGTTACCAAAATTATATATTTTGTTTCAATGCAGGTTAAAATATGAAATTTTTTAAATGTTATGTGCATTCGAAGAGGAATCCATTTACCGCTTCTGAGAGAAAGCGTTGATAAGAGTTACATGTTATATTTCATGGTGTGAGCTCAGATGTGCCTGAGAAGGTTGCACATGTTGAGGATACTCGTGTGGATTCCTGTGAGGATGTTGATGTTAATGGGGATAGCTTTCGTGAGAATGATTATATTCACGGGGATAACATACATGAGGATGATGATTAAGTGGTTGGACCATCGGATGTTCTAGCGTATAGTAACACGAAGATGGTCGTGTTCACGACAAGTGGTGATTATGGTGGACTAAAGGAACTTATTCTCCACAAGCACTTCAAGTACCATATTGCATTTTCTATATGGATTGGTTCAATGGTAAATTACAGTTGTGGCATTGAGGTTGAACTTAACATAATTTTGTTTAGTAATTATATATGTGGCATTGTAGGTTGAATAAAAGGCCTTTACCAGTTGTAAATCATTATATAAAGATATGTGAATGCCCGCTGGAAGAGCTGAGTAAATTAGTGCCTGAGAGGGTGGAGAATAAAAGTATCATGGGTTTGATCAAACACAACCATCGATACATTGATAACACATTGGTTTCAGCATTAGTTGAGCGATCACATCCGGAGACGAATAGTTTTCATATGTCATTTGGGGAGGTTATGTTTCCCAATATTGAATTTCCCGATAGTTGGTGATTCAATGTATGGAGAAGGTAGTGGGAATGAATTACTGACAGTGAAGGATTTGTTGAATGAGTGTATAGGAATTAACAAGGTGGATGCTGAAGAGGAATGTAGGGACACATGTGGTTCGATTGAATTGGGTTACTGATAACTTTAAGAACAAAGACAAAGTTGTCGATTCCCCTAGCAAGCAAAAAGACCAATGTGCAAGGGCATAGATACTTAGATGTATAGTATTCCATGATAAGACAAAAAAAGACTCTTCATATTACCTACAAGTAACAAAATAATTGAATAAGGTGGGATGACTTGTGTGGGGTGTAGTTATCCTTTCACATCTATATAGGCAACATGGCCTTGCATCAAGGCCAAGGGTTAGGAAAATGAGTAGTTGTCTATCCATATTGCAGATAAAGACATTGGGGCATGCAAATGGATCAAATAAAGTTTTCAACCGGCCCAAAGCTCAATGGTAGTTCTCTTATTTCTTAGTTATCAAAAGAGAAAAATCAATGTTAAAGGTATAGTCGCATGAGGTTACACCTACCATCTCAAACAACGTCATCTTATAGCAGTTTTTCTTGTATGTACAATTGTTTACACCTCATTATCATGGTCTAATAAGGTGTTGCCACGTGGGATTACAACTCGATAACAAAATCAATCTATAATATACCAACTCAAAGTAATTGACAACCCACATGAATGGCACCTGTCATGACTTTTGACGTTGGATAGAAAATAAATGAAAGGATCTATATAAGGGATATCGTTAACGTACGAGGGAAAATTTTGGATTGAGAACCACCCAATAGCTACTAAGAAGTTGAGTTTCATGGCAAGAAACTCTATAAATCAGTAACTAGAAGACAAAGGAAAAACGAACAACTCACCAAAGAACCACATTACTCATGTTATCCTTTGTTTTCTTTCTATTTGTTTAATTACAAATTTTCTTTCATTAGAAGTAGATTGTAACTTTCTTTATAGACTATTAAAAGTTTCTTTACTTTACGTTTGTTTTTTTTTGTTTTTTTTTATTTTACATTTCATAGTGTAGTTGTTTACTTTATCTCTTTTATCTTTCTATAACTCCAAAGATTTACTTTTATTTCACTTTATTCAATTTACATTTTCTTCTTTTCTTCTAGTAAATTGTAGTAATTTAGCACTCACATCAAAGTCTTCTTTAAGGGCAGCATAAGTATTCTTAAATGAAGCATCGAACTATACATAGTCATCTGATTATCACAAGGCTAACATATATTGGTCGTCAAGACCATAACCTTGAATGACACGTTGATGATTGCCAAAGATCCATTAAGTGAAAACCATAAACACATTTAAGATTGGTGGGTCTTAAGTGTTGAACAGTTGGCTATCATGCTTAGGACAAGAAGAAGAGATGATGTTACAAAAAATGTAGATGAAATTGGCTTAACCAACCAATGCATTGCCACTACTAAGAAAACAATGGTTGAAATTGCTAATGAATTGGGACCAATTGCTCACAATCAGGAATTAAATGTGACAGCGTCTCCAAGAGCTAAAAATATTCATACAAGACCTGTTGTTGGAGTGTCAACAAATGCTGAAAGTCAATTGATGAACCAACTAAACCTGGTACTTAATCATCTTTGGAACATAATGAAATATATTAGCACAATGATCATTACAATAATTTGTAGGTTCTGCACACCTACTGGTGCAATGCCTAATGGTTAGAGATATGCATCACAATTTGGTGTAAACCTCACTATACAATCTAATCCTTATCATCGTATTTATTACAGGCCTAAGACACGTGAAAAAAACATTGAAAATAACCTAAGGATATGAAGTTACTCTAATACCACTAGTCTAGTTATGAACAACCCAGTGGAGGTTGTAAGAACATTCCACGGTTACTGACAGTTGGGTTACAATAACATAATAGGGAGAACACATGTCCTAGACGTAGGAAGAACTAGGTCATACCAAAATTAAACCAAATTTAGGCTTCCCAAGTACTTCGAACTATTGGATCATAAAAAATCATGTCTTCAAATAAGAACTCGAGGGTGGGGGGGGGGGGGGGGCAATAGGAAGTTTACCAACGAATTTCCTTAAGTTTTTCAACCCATTCCTTATAAAACATAACAAAACATGCCCCTGTAAATTTGACCACCATTGGTGCATACAAACTCCCATAATGAACCAAACAATTGCTCCATAAAAAAATAGTTTCCTAGAGGGGTTGGGAGGAATGAAATTGTTGATCTCATGCATGAATTTATGGACAGATGGCTCGGGGGGTGAAGATCCCAATATATATAAAGACGTGTCCTGATTGGATAAATAAGATAGAATTTCCAAAAGGATTTAAATTCCCGACCTTCTATCTATTTTCAAGATATGGAAGTTAGTCTACCGTGCAGGTTGCTGCTAGGTACACTAGTCAATGTGCTGGTGTTGGAAAAAAATGAATATCTCAAGCTATGTTTGTTATCTAGTTCTTTCACATATGAATTAATTTGATGGTTCATAAGTTTGCCACCTAACTCTATCCAAACTCTATCCAAACTTGGTAACAAATTGAAGATATATTCCATGCACAATTCTTCCAAACATAACCAGAAATGTCCTTAGATGATTTCGCAAAACTAAGCCAAACACATGATGAAAATGAAACTACCTTCATAAATAGGTTTTAAAGGGCTAGGAATGAATGCAAAATAGTTTAGCCTGACTTTAAATTTGTCATATTATCCTAAATGAGTTAGAATTTAGACTTCGAAAGAAATTTGATGCACATGAATTAAGGGATTTTGTATAATTGAATTACAAGGTATTTAGATATGAGGCTCTTCCATAAGAGGGGCATGAAAGAAATACCTCTTCTTTTAAGACATATTATAATAATCCTAGACTTGAAATATACGTTGTTAAGATTATAGGAACTAAAACCATAGTTTGTGAACCACTGGTTCAAAAAAACTCAATTGCAGAGTCTTTTGCCCCTAAATCAAGTGGAATGATAAAAAGCATTAATTTGATATTTCTAAGGCAGATGAAATCTTTGATTATATCTTAAAGGAAAGGATGTTAAAATCACCTGATAATGCTAGGAAACCAAATTAAAGTAAAGTAAAAAACTATTGTAAATGGCACAATGTTTTCTCCTACTCAACTAATGATTGTTATGTTTTCACGACAGGATTCAAGAGTTAATCAAAAGAGGAAAAATAAAGTTTCTTGGGAAAGAAGAAAAGAAAATGGGGTTGATGTTAACCAGTTCCCCAACCTAAAACAAGGGGGAACAAATATGCAATAAATCCAACTGCCTCGAATAAAGGGCATGCTGAATTTACGAAGAAGGCTAACGCTGACTTAAAGGATTTGAAGCCTGAAACAGTTGAAGACCCAACCCAAAAGGTCATAAAATACATATGCATCAAGTGTGTGCGATAATATGCAGAGTAGTTCGAGGTTGTGTCTTTTAAGGAAAAATAACAACTGAAAAGAAAAAAGAATGCAAATAGTAGTTATACTGCAAAAGACCAAATGTTTCATGGCTAAGAACAATTCCAAGTAAATGACTTTGGGAGGCTGAGACCATGTTTTAGTCCTTACGATCCTCGAGGAAAATCCAAGATATCAGGAAACCACCAATACATCTGTCCTAGCTTTAGCGAATCCAAATCACATTAGTATTTAGGGGGCTAAGGGCCCATAAAGATTCCAAAATCAAACCTAATAGTGAAAGGGGTGTTTGAATGGTTTTTAATCGAAGACCCTAAAGTACCCCATTAATTCAAAAAAATGCAAAGGAGACCAAAACTGGTTAAGCCTCAGCAAATAGATACTGGTATAAGGCAATTGGTGAAACCACCAAAATCAAATAGATAAGAACCATAGGTAGTGATTTTGGGTACCCAATAAAAGAGAATCCATGGAAGTACAGATCTTGTCAAGAGGCCTCTTAAACTGTGCGCCCAAGTGGATAAGAGGGGTTTGATTCTTTTTCACCAAAGCTAAACCCAATGTTTCATAGAAAGCCAGATGGAAGCTAATTTAGGGATAGTTGTTCTGGTGAGGAAGAAAAAGAGTAGATGATGGTTGTTGATATAATATGGTCTGCTAACGAAACAGAGAAATAATAATTCATCCAGTCTGTGTCTTTGCCTCAAGAAGGGTAAATTAATAGGGTCATGATGCTTCAAAAGATGTTCAAAACTATAGATCATCAAGAGGTCTTAATAATGGAAATGGATGATGATGAGAAATCAAAAGTATATGATTCTGATATGTTTTTATTTGCTCTAGATTTAATATATGAGTTCGAAGAACCCACTAAGAATTTGAATAATCATATTAAAACTTTGTTTATAGCTTCAATAAATAGGGTTCTAATTAATAAAATATTGGTAGATAATGGTACAATGTTTAATATAATACTATACTCAATGCTTTCTAAAATAAAGTAAGAAAACACTAAAGTAGTTGAAACTTAAATTATAGTATCTACTTTTGCTGGAGATAAAAATAGCCAAAGATGTACTACCAATTGATAATTAAGTAAGCAATAGGAAATATAAAACTTATTTCTTTATCAATTGAGACAAACCAATATTCAATGGATTACTTGGTAGATACTTGATTCACGATAACAAATGTATTCTTTTTTCCATTCATTAGAAACTGCTCTTGATGAAAGGGGATGGGAATGTAGAAAATATGGAGAATTGATGTGACTAAGAATGTGTCTCTAAAGTGAATATTCTCTAGGCTCAAGTGCAAGCTTGTCGCGTTAGTAATAAACCCGGTAAGTCAGGATCGTCTCCACATGGAAATAGGATGAGAAAATCGTGACGACAGAAGGACAGACGGTTAACCTAACTTTGACTCTAACAAGAAGGAAAAGGTGAATTGAATGGTGAAACAACTACAACTAGATACAATTTTGAAAATGATTAATTAATGAAATCAGGAATGAAGGGAATGAAACTACTCTAAATTACCTAAAAGATTGATGATCATTGAACTAAAACTTGGACTATATGATGAGAAAAATTGGTAGGGAATACAATCCCTCAACCCTAGTGTATTTTTGGTATAAAACTAATCGTAAATTTAAGTGATTTATCACACCCGGACTTCAGTACTCCCAAGCATTACGTATATGAGGTTCAATCCCTCACCATACGTAATCAGAGGACGAGTAAATCGATGACACGATAGCTACACTCACATTGCATTCTAAAGCATCCCGGTTATCCTGGTGCAAATGAGATCCAAAGATCTATAATGGTTGTGTTCGCTACGCAATACGGTCATGATAAATCCTTAAGTTTAGAGGATTAATTTTATACACATGCAACTATCACCTCGGGTTGAGTTCATGCATCCCAACCATAAAGAATTTAGCTAGACATATTGAACTAACTATGCATGACTTAACTACGTTGCATGTGAAAGAAATCATGATGGAAGTGTATTGAAACATATAAGGAATTATTATAAACTTAGAAACGAACTGAATCATGCAAGAAGAATAACATGCAAAAACAATAATAGAGATAATGAAACTTGAATTAAAACTTGAGATCAAACCCGGAATTAATCAATCTTGAATCAGCAAATCAAAGATATGTTCCTGGAGTATTCTCCTACTTGTTTCCCCATCAAAAATTGCTCAAAACTATGTTTTCTAAGTCAATACAATGATACAACTACGTTTTAGAAGAGTTTGTTACATAATAGGACTCTTTGGACCAATCAGCATTAAGGGACAAGTTCGCGCATCAGACACCTCGAACCAGTCAGCAGATACCCCGAACCGGTTCACCTCCGAACTGGTTCCCAGTGTGGTTTGGGAAATCTTGCTGGTTTTGGGCCTCTTTTCTTCACTTCCAACACTTAGAATATTTTCCAATTTGTCTTCCTTTCTTCTATGGATTTTCTTCAACTTCAACGGATCATAAATTTTTCACCGTAGCTCGAATTTGGGTATCGTCTTTTCTAGTGTTATCGTTGTTTCGAGATTTTTAACTTTCCAGTTGGACCCACCTCCGGGATCAGGCTGAAGAATTATGAAAATGCCCTTGAACTTGCCTCCCTAACCGTTCTTTCACTATTTCGATTTCTCTTTCGCACCGCTTTCATACTTTACCTGTAAAACACATAAAAGAAATACAAAACACGAAATACTTGCCAATGAAGGTTAGTCGCATACATACGAGTTAAATCCATATCAATTGTATCGCTCGGGTTCACAAAGGTACCGAAAAGAAGGGGATAAAGATACAATATTTATGCCCTATCAAACCTCCCTAACTTAGAACTTTGCGCGTCCCGAGCAATGTAAAAGAAAAAGAATAACATCACAACTCTTCTAAACACTTTATTGGGATAGAATACCTTTTTCGCGGGCAAGCGATTGCATTTAGCGTATGCAATAAACCTTTAAACCCCAGGTTACCCTAGTAGGACGAGTGTTGTCTCGTGACTATTTGCAACGAATATCCACAAAATTCGTTATTGACTCAAAGAAAAATCAAAATACATAAAAATTATACAATTTAAACCTTCCGAAAAATAGTCACCATAAATTCATATTCAAAAGAGTCTCAAGTGGTCGAGTGTGTGGGCAAAGCCAAAAATCGAACCGCTAATTTCCACCGATTGATCATTACATTACTTTCCAAAATTTTGCTTTGGTTTCAAAATCTCATCGAATACACTCACAAACTAATCACTCGAAAGTGTGGCTATTCTCTCGGTATGCGTGATTTATAAGAGTAAATGTAATAGAACGCAAGTTCACGCACACCATTATAAAAGACAAAATTATTTAGTGAAATGTTCTCTTTATCGGATTATGGTAATTGGAGAACGGGAAACATCACCTCAAATTCACACCATTTTATCTATCATATTATCTTTTTGTATCTTGGCTCTCCATGCGGTAATCAATTTCGTAATTCGAACTCGGTAAGACTTTTCAGGGTAAAGGTGTATTGGGTAATATGGTAATGGTTGGGAACTTCAGAATTGAATTTTTTTTCTTATGATGTTCATTAGTGCTTTTCCGAGAATTTGCTCATTTTCTCTTCTTTTTTTCTACTTGCTATTTTCTGTTGAGCATTTTTCTACTATTTTTTTTCTTGCCCCTTTTTATGCACTTTTCAGACTTAAATTCTGATTTTTCTATTTTTTACAATTCTGGGCTATTTGGGTTATCAAACGAAAGGGAAAACTTATCCGCCTCAATTTGGGTTACAAAATGGGTAGTTTTTCACATCTTTTTATGGATAATATTTTTGGGTAACAAACGATGGCCTACTTCATTGTCCGAATTACTTATTAATTTACCATATGCGTCTCGAGATTAATTTAATTTTTAGAGATTTATAGCGCATTTTTTTCAAGACAACATTCCATTTACCATAACCGATCAAAACAAAGAATTGAGATCATCAATGACTTATTTAAAACGCATAATTAGAACTACAGTTAACCATTAACTCAGTTTGATTTAAAAACTCGAAAAGGTCAATAGGCTCAAAATCTCACCGGTTTTGTTAATCTCCACACTTATTCGTTAAGTCGTCAATTTTCGCACAATTTCCGTCTTTGGTCAATTTAGGCTTAGTGCAATAGAGATTTAACAATTTGAGACTTAAAATAGAATATAGGTGATATTTTTGAAAAATTTAAATTCTAATTTTTATTTATTTTAAAGAAAAATATTTTTGGATTTTTTAAAATTTTATGATTTTTATTTGGAAATTTTTGGGCATTTTTGAAAATTTGTGAAGTTTTAGAAAGACGTACTTGTGACCCCCCATAACTTAGACTTTTGCATTGTTCTCAAGCAAAAGGACTAAAATCTAACTCAAAGCGAAATAAAAGTGTGAGAGCATAAAATGAACAAATAAAACAGAAATGCAAGATTTTCTTATAGATACTAAGAGACTGTGTTACACGGGTGATAAGAGAATTACACAATTAACATTTTTAAACAGCTAATCACATCACAACCAACAAAAATAAACATCAACAGCAGACAAAGGCTTCACTGGGGAGGAGGATTGGAGGGGCTAGGTGCGTTGGGATCATACGGATCATAGAAGAAAGTTGGAGGGGGTCCACCGAAGTTGAGCTCGTATAAATAGTCTTGGAGACGATGCATCACGCTCGTATCGTATCTCTTCGGTATGACTCTTGATCCCGTTGATAGGCCGCTTTGTCTCGATTGTATTGGGTGAGAAAACCGTCCAAACGGGTTTCCACCGCCGAAAGGATCCTATCGAAATTTGCACCCGGGGGCTCAAAATCGGAGTCGTCGTCCTCGTCTTCATCATACTCCTCTTCTTCCCCCACATCCATCATTAGGGCATCATGTTTTTCATCCCCCGCACCCTCATCGAGAATAGGACGATCGGGGTGGGCCACCCTCATTTGGCGTTTGTTATGGGTGGTGGAAGTGGCTCTAATTGGGTGGGGGAGTCGGACTTCCTGCCCCGGATCGTCCACCCCGGCCTCAATAAGAAGTTTGGTGATAAGGTGGTCATAGGGGAGCGCTGATTTTCCCCACTCGTCATAGGCCGCATGGAGGATGTCCGAGTAGAAGAGATGGACCAAATTAATTGTTCTCTCGGGGTCGAGGAAATGGTATAGGAAGTTTGCATGACGCAGCCTGACCACCGAATCATTGGTGGTTTGGTGGATTGCTCCACATGAAATGAGGTGTATGAATCGCACCGTGTCCAAAAGGCTGCCTATCGGAAATGAATCGCGTAACCATTCCTCCCCGGGTGCCATTTGGGCGACACATTCAGCTTTGGTTCCTGGGGAACCATTGGTGGGATACATGAAGGGCACGGGGAGGACAGCCCCTTTTTCTCGCATTTTGCGTGCAATGATGGCGGCGGAGAAGGGAATCTGAATCCCGTCAAGATAAGCCTCGTGAAGAGTGGAGGATTTGCGCACGAGTGTCGTGTAGAATTGATAAATTTCAGATTCGAAAACTTTATTTCTCGTAAGAGAGAGAAAGGAGCACCACCCCCGGTGTTGGAAAAGGGCGGTGACGTCACCGGACAGCTGCTCCCAATTAACAAACCGCTCGATATGAATTGGGCGAGTGGCTGAGAAATAGCGCTCGACCCAATGACGTTCTTGGACGGACCAAAATACTCCCGCCCCTCATCATCGAGGATGGTGGTATCGTCATATTTTTTAGGACATAAGTTTTCTTGGTGGGAGCACGGCGTGGTGAGAGAGAGAGAAATAGATATGGAGGGGATATGGTGTAAAAGAGAGGGAGAGTGAAATAAAGTGTGAGAAATGGAGAGGGAGTGAGGGTGAATTTATAGGTGTATAGGGGTGACTTTTGGTGGGAAATGGGAATAGGTATGGAGGGAGTGAATTTGGAGTGTGAATTGGTAGAGGGGAAGTTTTAGAGGGTGAAATTTCATAGAGGAAATTAATGGAGGGAAGGGGGAAAAGAGAATGAATTTGGGAAAAAGGGGGAAGAATCTGTCGGGACCCCCGAACCGGTTCGCGCTATACCCCAAACCGGTTCACCCTGCGGTTCGGGGAACCTACTGGCCTGGAATCTTAGTTCTTCTCATTTCTCAAAATTTAAGTGTTCTCCCAGACCTCATCACTTGCTTATGGCCCCTTAAGATGTCCTAGACCCTCGGGTTCCCTGAAAATTCCTCGACCACGCCCTCAAAATGCGTTCAAGCTCTCTCAAAAAGTATGGTATCTCGCTCCCTATCATAACCCGTGCTCCCGAACTCCTAAATATCCTAACTCAAACACTACTACTATAGACAAGAATCACCCCATACGCGTCAGGGGTGGAACGACCTCTCATTTTCAACTCAATCTTCCCCGTAGACGGGGTTCGACAACCAAATGGTGTCGACTTCTTCCACACACGCCTCTAGATATGGATTTAGGCGCTGTCCATTCACCTTGAACGTATTCCCCCCTTTTAAATTTTCTAATTCCACAGCTCCGTGGGGGAAAACATTCTTCACAATGAACGGGCCAGTTCATTGAGACCGCAACTTTCTCGAAAATAGGTGAAGTCGAGAGTTATAGAGAAGTACTTTTTCCCCGGGAAGAAACTCTTTGCGTCGAATGATCTTATCGTGGGCGAGTTTCATCCTTTCTTTGGAAATTTTGGCGTTCTCATATGTGTCATTGCGTATCTCTTCTAACTCATTTAATTGAAGCTTGCGAGCTTCACCGGCTTTATCAATATCAAAATTCACCTTCTTAATTGCCCAATACACTTTGTTCTCTTATTCAATGGGGAGATGGCAAGGTTTTCCATACACAAAGTGAAATGGGGACATGCCGAGTGGGTTTTTATATGCGGTACGATAGGCCCATAGTGAATCATTCAATCGAAGTGACCAATCTTTCTGGTCGGGATTGACGGTCTTCTCGAGGATGTGCTTGATTTCTCAATTCCCTAATTCGGCTAGCCCATTCGTCTATGGGCGATAGTTCATTCCAACCTTGTGAACGATGCCATACTTTCCCATGAGCTTCGCGAATGTCCTGTTGCAAAAGTGCTTGTCATTATCACTAATTATTTCTTTCGGAGCACCGAAGCGGGAAAGTATGTGTTCCTATAGGAACCTAATTACCACTTTGTTGTCATTTGTCTTGGTAGATATAGCTTCCACCCATTTAGAAATGTAGTCTACCGCGACAAGTATGTATTAAAGATGGGGGAAAAGGGCCCATGAAGTCAATACTCCAGCAGTCAAATATCTTAATAATGAGTATCGGGGTTAATGGCATCATGTCTCGTCAGGTTATCGCTCCTATCCTTTGACACCTATCTCAAGATTTTCAATAATTATTCACATCCTGGAATATTGGGGGCCAATAAAAACCTCTTTGAAGAATCTTAGCGGTCGTCTTTTTCATCGAAAAGTGACCTCCACAAGCTTTCGAATGACATAATTAGATGACTTTCAGTATCTCGTCATCCGGAAGGCACCATTGGATGATTTGGCCAGCGCAATATTTTAAAAGTAAGGGATCATCATAGAAAAATATGCGCGACCAAGTAATGAACCTCTTCTTATCTTATGGTGTCCATTCGGGAGGGACGGCTCCCGTGACAAGATAATTCACTATATCCGTAAATGAGGGCAAAGAAGAGGTAGCAAAGAGTTGCTCATCCGGAAAATATTCGTCTATGGGTATCGGATCGCTAGGTATGTCGAACGAAAGTCGAGATAGATGTTCAGGGATGACGTTTTCTACTCCTTTTTTATCTCTAATGGAAAGATTAAATTCTTATAGGAGTAGGATCCACCTAATGAGGTGTGGCTTTGCGTCTTTCTTCGCAACGAGGTATTTTAAGGCCGCATGGTCGGTGAAACAAGTAATGCGGGACCCAATGAGATAAGATCAAAATTTTTCTACAGAAAATACTACGGCTAGCAATTCCTTCTCTATAGTGGAGTAATTGAGTTGTGGTCCGGTAAGAGTCCGTCTAGTGTAGTAGATAATATGAGCCTTTTTATCCTTCTATTGGCCCAAAACAACCCCTATTGCAAAATCACTTGCATCACACATGAGCTCGAATGGTAAAGACCAATCCGACGCTTGCATGATGGGAGCGAAAACAAGCAAGCTTTTCAATTTTTCAAAAGAACTTTGGAATGCTTCATTCCACTCTAATGGGGTATCCTTTATAAGGAGGTTGCTTAAGGGCCTAGCGATGGCGCTAAAATCCTTAATGAACCTTCGATAAAACCTCGTGTGGCCCAAGAAGGAGCGCACATCTTTGAGTGATTTTGGAGTGGGTAGATCGGATATGACATCTATCTTAGCTCTATCAACTTCAATGCCTTTGGATGAGACTATGTGGCCAAGAACTATTCCCTAAGTGACCATAAAATGGAATTTCTCCCAATTTAGAACTAAGTTCTTCTCCACACACTGGGTTGCCAGACAAAGATCAAAAGAGGTGCCAAAAACGCTAAAGTCGTCCATGAACACTTCAATTCCTCTCTTAATCATGTCACTAAATAGGCCCAACATCCACCTTTGATAGGTCGCGGGTGCATTATATAAACCGAATGGCATACGTTTGTATCCAAATGTACCAAAGGGGCAAGTGAAGGTCGTCTTTTCCTGGTCAAGTATATCTACCTTAATTTGGTTATATCCGGAGTAACCATTAATGAAGAAATAGTAAGGGTGGCCCTCTTATCTCTAAAGCATCTGATCAATAAATGGCAAGGGGAAGTGGTCTTTCCTAGTTTCGTCATTGAGTTTCTGATAATCATTGAAAATGCGCCAACCGGCGGTGGTATGTTGGGGAACTAGCTCTCCCTTAGCATTTTTAATCACTGTCATGCTCAATTTCTTCGGGACAACTTGAATAGGGCTCACCCACTTGCTATCCGAGATTGGGTAGATGATCCCGACATCCAATAACTTAATGATTTTGGTCCTCACCACTTCTTTCATATTGGGGTTTAGCCTTCTTTGCATATCTCTCGAGGGCTTTACATCCTCCTCGAGATAGATCTTGTGGGTGCAAATCAAAGGACTTATCTGTGACACCCCGACTAATTAAATACCGGGTAGCTACTCCTTTATTAAATTAAACCAAAATGCCAAGTTGGCTCAGTTAATAGCGTCACTGTCGAAAACATTTTATTATTACTAACCACCTAGTATTTAAAAAGTAAGTTGTTAAATTTTAATTAAAGTCTGATTAACCTGTAGTAAAAGATTTAAAGCAAGAATAATATCACCATTCACCATAACGAAATACTAGAATAACCATCACATGATATAAATAAATCCGGAGGAAAAACTCCTCACGACAAATCCCACAACTGAAATAAGTAACGAAATACTGAAATACTGAATTAATACATGCCAAAGTCTGAAAAACTGAAATGGAAATGTCTCTAATAGAATTTGGGCAACATGCCCTACAACTGAGGAATACTGAACATGAAATCCAAATGATAGAAGCGTCTAAAAGCAAATCCCTGTAACTTCCACAAACAGCTACACCTCATCACCTGTATGAGGATCATAAGCACGGTGTCCTTGTGGCTGGGCACCTAAAATGGTTTTTACAAAAATAGATTTGAAAGAAAATGGGTCAGAGCCCGAAAGTGGAAAACATTTTGAAAACAGCAAGTGTTTTAATAACATTAAAACATTAAATGCAAAGTACATGTTAGGACATGCACTCACATGAAATTCTCACCTCTCGACTACATGTGCACTCCTAACGTACATTACCCATCTAAAAGACACATATAACTAACCAAAACGTAATAAGTTCTACCTCTTACTACTCGATTCCCATATTACATTCTAACGTTATCAAATAATTAGAGGGCTTCACTTAAACTCAGATTCTCATTTAATAATATAGTTCACTATCGGTTAACTCGTTATGTTTTCTCAAAACAATACCATAATATTATTCACAATGTTAACAATGAAAGTTCCCATTAATTAAGTGTATATTATTCGCATCATAAATATACAGTACAAGCACCCCGAGACTAGCTGCGGTGCACACATACTCTGCTATCCATCCCGGTACATCACGTACATAAGGATCACATATTTCGAATCTCTCAGGAATAGTTCACAGATAACAACATCACAAATAATGGAGGCGAACACAGTCACATCACATGGGTCACGCACATACCTGCGATCCCACGATCAGCAGACTTATTAACATCCCAATAAGTCCTTCTCTGACCTATGTTCATCGAGGGAACCAGTCTAAATCCGGGCAACACAAGGATTAGAGGGCCCTAAGCGAACGCAAACCTCCCGTGATAGCAAGTATGGTAGGTATGTCATACACATAAAATCAATACATATACTAAGTATACACACGTCTTAGTAATCACCATAATATATTGGTACATATCTCTTCTCGTACTCACATATAATACAACACCATTTATATGTTACCAATTAATATAATAAGCTAGGAGGTCAATAGTTCTCGCAATCGTAATAGACACTCACGTCCTACTCATATTTTCCTTTAGGTTCAAACTACACTTCTAGGTTTGACTCCTCATTATATCCCAAACATCCCAAATATATCAATTACTCATCAAGGAAAGGCTATCTATACCTATACACAAGGTTACGGGGCACTCGGGATCAAAACAGGCTAAAAAGCCTAAACTGTCAACTCGTTCGAAGTCTCGTTCGAACGAGGCTGTTCGAACTAGACTTCGTTCGAACGAACTGAGTCTTCTAACGAGATCTCGTTCGAACGAAGTGGGCTTTCTAACGAGATCTCGTTCGAACGATTTCATCAAACGAACTTCACCCTTGTTAGAAGTCAATGGTCAACTCGTTAGAAGCTCGTTCGAACGAGCTCGTTCGAACGACCTGGGCAGGTCTTCTAACGAGTGACCAGTTTCAAGCCCAGAATTCCTTATTTCGTTTTTCACCAATTTCTACTCCTCAATTCTTCTCTAAAATTCGTCCCAACAATGTTTTAAGGTCTCTAATCAGTCCTAAACATATTATAATCACATACCAACATGTTTTAAAGGATTAATTCGTCCTAATCATCATTAAATCACAAGTCTCTACACTTTTCCCAATTTTCTTCAAGAACATAAACCTTAAATTTGAAAGTCTTTAATTTATCCAATTAAATCCGTTTTTGTTTCTTGCAAGATATAACAACATCAGATTAGTCCTCTAAATACGATTCTACATGCAATCCTTTCCTCAAAATATAGTATTCTAATTCCAAACTCATGGGTTTTTTCATTAACTTTCAAGAACAAATGTAAATCTTAGAATTATCTAACATGGAAGAAACATTCTCTGAATTAAACAGAATTAAATCACTTGCCTTGATTTAATCTCTGATTTTGATGAAGATTTGATGAGGTTCTCTCTCTCTCTTTCTCTGCAAAATTCTCCTCTTTCTCTCCCTCTCTAAGCTTTCTTCTCCAATGGCTATGGTGGCTAGGGTTTGTTTTGGGAAAAATTAGAAACCTAATTCTAATACCCTACGTAGCCTATTAGGTTAAAATGAGTTGGTTAGTGGTTTAGTGGGTCAAATCCACATCAGATATAATTTACTAATTTTCGTCACTTTTAATTCTCAAAAATGCAAAATTACCAACTACCCCTATATGTTGCCGGTACGACCTAAAAGACCTCGGGACCCAAACTAAACCCCTGGCTAGTGTTTTCTGATTATCTCAACCCTTCCGGACACGTTGGTGCACTCAAAACGACCATACAGTTAATAGAATTTAATTTTACTTTTATAATTAAAATAATTATATCCTGACGCGACTGTCTCACGCGTCCCAATAAAATGTCCAAATTGCCGTATATCAATCTCACGACAATTTCATAATTCAATATTCATATATCATCATATATACTCAATATAGTCAAATACCAATTCACATCTCGCTAGTATTTTATCCGGATTAATTCCCAATTAATTCTCATTTAATTAATTAATCCCAAAAATAAATATCGCCAAAAATACGGGGTATTACATTATCCCCTTTAAATCATCAATACACCAACCTAAAGCACTTTGGTTCTTCCTGAAATTCTTTAATAGCTTACCCTCCTGCTCTTTGTCTAATCTAAAAGAGACAACAATAGGAAATGTCTCGTTCTTTCCTAAATATGCATATTTAATATGGGAGGGTAGTTTCTTGAATTCGAGGGTTAGAAATTTATCACTGGAGGGAAGCATGCGTGCCTCCCTTGGCGGTAACTCCTCGAATCGAGAAACCTAACTTATATCTCTCGTGTTCTCATCTGACGCTCTCTCATCATGTAACTCTTTTAACTCCTCAACTTCCTTATCGAATTCAGTATACAACTCTTCACTCTCGTGGGTCGACACTAAGCAAGTCCCTAGGTCATCTCCAAAATAGTTTTCCTCAAAGTACTCCTCTACGATCTCATCGATTAATCTCACCGCGTCAAGATCATCTTCTTCCCCTGTATGTTGGGCTATATGAAAGATGTTTGTCTTTAGGGTCATATTCCCAAAGGTGAGTTGCAACTGCCCATTTTAAGTGTTGATTATTGCATTAGCCATAAATAAAAATGGACGCTCGAGAATCATGGGAACGTGATTGTTCGAGGCGAAGGAGGGCTTAGTGTTCCAAATAACAAAGTCTATCGGAAAGTAGAAAGTGTCAACTTGGACGATCACGTCCTCAACTATACCTATTGGGATTTTCAGGTTTGATCCTCTAATTGGAGAGTGATCTTTGTGGGCTTGAGATCGCCCAAATCAAGTTGCCTATAGATGGCGTAAGGGAGGATATTGACACATGCTCCCAAGTCAAGTAAGGCTTTTTCAATTTTATTTTCTCCAACGTTGCAGGAAATGATGGGTGCACCGAGATCTTTGAATTTTGGCGGGAGATCATTAAGTAGAATGGAGCTCATGTTATGTGCTAGAAATACGTTTTTATTTACTTTCATCTTGCTCTTCACTGTTAAGAAGTCTTTTATGACTTTTACATAAGCTGGAATCTGCTTAATGGCATCGAGGAAAGGTAAATTTAACTTTACTTACTTTATCACGTCTAGCACTTCATCACGGGGTTTATCTTTATGGGAAGGAACTATTCTTTGAGGCAATGGTGCCACGGAGGGTGGTTTCACTACTACCTCGGGCTCACTAGTGTCTTCTTTATCACTCTCTTTTAAGGGGACATCTTCGGCCTCTTTCGTGCCTGATGAAATCGCCTTGTCTTTGGTTGCGTTGTGTGGAAGAGGTGATAAATCAACTACTCTCCCATTACCAAGAGTGATCACAGCTTGACATTGCTCCTGATGTTCCGTAGAGGTGGAGCTAACACTAGTTTGACCTTGGGGAGGTCTTTGGCCCCGGGCAGAAAACTTGCCCTTCTCTTGTATACTCAACGATGATTGCATCTTAGAAATAGTCGCATTTATGTCGTTGATTATGCGCTCATGTCTAGTAGTGGTTACATTCTAGGCAGTGATAAATTGGTTTATCGTATCCTTGAGACTTCTCCGCGGTGGAGTGATATATGGCCCTAGAGGTGGTGGTGCTTGCACATGTCCTTGCATGTGAGGTGCTTGTTGAAAGTGTGATGGTGGGGGAGGGGAAACATATGAATTAGGATTCATCGCAACATTTTGTTGCCCATAGCTAAAACTAGGGTGGTTTTTCCATGATGGGTTGTAGGAATTCCCGTGCGGTGCACTGAAATTACCCTTAAATCCTCCTACACCATTCACTTGCTCTTGAAGCATAACTTTGTAGGTAAGTATCATTGGGCATTCCTTTGTTGAATGTCCCGCCTCACAAATAGCACACACCTTCTCGATGGGGTTTGGGATGGAGCCAGTTGGTCCTCTTGCACATATCTCAAGTACTTCTTGCATTCCTTTCTCAAGTAGATCGAGTCGACTAGCCATCATGGTATCCTTTTCTACGTGAAATTGGTCACTCGTCGATGGAGTGATTGTCATTTGGCGCGTTTGATTCTGAGCACTAGGGTCAGAAGTATCCCATGCTTGGGTAGTCTCGGAGACATACCTCAGGTGAAGCTTAGCATCGTTGGCATCTAGGTCGACGAAGGGACCATCACACATGGTTTCAACGAGTTATTTGGAATTTATATTCAGCCCATTATGGAAGAAAGAAATGATTTGCAATTTATCAATTCTATGATGAGGGCACGAAGTGATTAACTCGTTAAAACGCTCGTAACATCGATCAAACAACTCATTTTTTTATTTTCGGAAGGTTTGAATTTGAGCCTTGATGGAGTTCGTTCGATGTGGAGGAAATAATTTCTTAAGGAATTTAGTTTGCAAGTCATTCCGTAATACAATCAAGTTTGGAGGTAAAGACCATAGCCATGTCTTAGCCTTGTCCTTTAGCGAGAAAGGGAAGAGTTTGAGGCGGATCACATATTTTGTGCAAGTTTGGTCACTGAGGGTCTCGCACGCCTCCTCAAATTCCCGAATGTGGAGATATGGCTTTTCTGATTCCATTCCATAGTAGTTGGGAAATATGTGGATCATCCCATTCCTAAAGCAAAATTTCCCTGCATTATACAGGAGTAAAATGAATCTCAGAGTGATAGTTCGCTCGGGATATAAGATTTCTCTCAAAGGGTGGTACGGGACCTTTTCCTCACCTGCGGCTACACTATCGTGTTATGATATGGCTCTCTCACTTGATGACTCTGTTTCCTCACTTGGTATACTCGGAGCATGCTCTATGGTGTGTCCTAAGAGGGATGTTGGAGTGTTACTTGCAATTTAGTGTGAAAGTGTGGAGAATTGTGGAACGTTTGGAGTGTGAGGGCTATCGGGGTCATACTCAACTATCGACTTTTAGTGAATGATGGTTGGAGTTTTTGGGGAGTTAGAGTGAGTTTAGAATTTTGCATTAACAGGCTTTTGAGAGATGAAGTATCGTTTTGTGCTTTTTGAAAATAATTTTTTTTTGTCGAAGTTTTAGATTAATGGAATCTAACCTACGACTAAGAATGTGTATCTAAAGTGCGTATTCTCTAGGCTCAAGTGCAAGCCTGTCGCGTTAGTAATAAACTCGGTAAGTCGGGATCGTCTCCACAGGAAAATAGGATGAGAAAATCGTGATGATAGAAGGACAGACGGTTAACCTAACTTTGACTCTAAAAAGAAGGAAAAGGTGATTTGAATGGTGAAACAGCTACAACTAGATGTAATTTTGAAAATGATTAATTAATGAAATCAGGAATGAAGGGAATGCAACTATTCTAAATTACCTAAAAGACTGATGATGATTGAACTAAAACTTGGACTCTATCATGAGAAAAGCAGGCCGGGAATACAATCCCGCAACCCTAGTGTATTGCTGGTATAAAACTAATCATAAATTTAAGTGATTTATTAGACCCAGACTTTAGTACTCCCAAGCATTACATATATGAAGTTCAAGCCCGCACCATACGTAATCAGAGGACGAGTAAAGCTATGACACAAAAGATACACTCGCATTGCATTCTAAAGCATCCCGGTTACCCTGGAGCAAATGAGATCCAACGATCTACAATGGTTGGGTTCACTATGCAATATGATCATGATAAATCCTTAAGTCTAAAGGATTATTTTATACACATGCAACTATCACATCAGGTTGAGTTCATGCCTGCCAACCATAAAGAATTTATCTAGACATATTAAACCTAACTGTGCATGACTTAACTACGTTGCATGTGAAATAAATCATAATAGAAGTGTATTGAAACATGCAAGGAATTAATATAAACTTAGAAACAAACTAAATTGTGCAAGAAGAATAACATGCAAAAAAAATAATAGAGAGAATGAAACTTGAATTAAAACATGAGATCAAACTCGGAATTAATCAATCTTGAGTCAGAAAATCAAAGTTATGTTCCTAGGGTATTATCCTACTAGTCTCCCCACCCAAAACTGCTCAAAACTATGTTTTCTAAGTCAATACAATGATACAACTATGTTTTAGAAGAGTTTGTTACAAAATAGGACTCTTTGGACCAATCAGCATTAAGGGACAAATTCATGCATCAGACACCTCGAACCGGTTCGTAGGTACCCCAAACTGGTTCTCCCCCGAATCGCTTCCCAGTGTGGTTCAGGAAATCTTCTAGTTTTGGGCCTCTTTTCTTCACTTCCAACACCTAGAATATTTTCCAATTTTTCTTCCTTTCTTCTATGGATTTTTTTCAACTTCAAGGGATCATAACTCTTTCACCGTAGCTCAGATTTGGGTGTCGTCTTTTTCAGTGTTATCGTTGTTCCAAGATTTTCAACTTTCCAGTTGGCCCCACCTCTGGGATCAGGCTCCAGAATTATAAAAATGTCCTTAAACTTGCCTCCCTAACCTTTCTTTCACTGTTTCGATTTCTCTTTCGCACCGCTTGCATACTTTACCTGTAAAACACATAAGAGAAACACAAAACACGAAATACTTGACAATGAAGGTTGGTAGCCTACATACGTGTTAAATCCATATCAATTGTAGCACTCGGGTTCACAAATGTATTAAAATTAAGGGGATAAAGATACAATATTTATGACCTATCAGGAATGACCCACTTCCTTTTTTCACACTAGATTCAATTATTTGGAGATTACTAAAAGAATTTGGGATCAGTAAAGGAGGATGCTTTAGTTCTAGAAGCATTAGATGGAGAAGTCTCAAATAAGGCTTGGGATAAGTTAGTTTTGGTGGCGGACTTAAAAAATACCAGATCATTTTGTCTATATGATAATTGGGTTTCAATTAATAAATTATTACGATGGGTAAACATAGGAGATTTAAGATCTCACACCTTTGCGATTCCTTCTATCTTGAACCGTAGAGATTTGATCTCTTTCGTGTTACACCGATCCACGTCGTAAATCTAATGCTGTGAAAGTAAAAAAATTGAAATGTTTTTTTCAAAAATGTTTGCAACATTAAAATGATACATTTCATGATTGTTTCTATCTTTCAGCCTCTAGAACCCATAATTTTTTTAGACCCATTCGATTAACGGTTCTGAAGTCATGGATATGACAAGTAGACACCATGACGTGTGGCGAATTATTTGGGCATATGAAATCGTATGTTCTTGAATTGATTTCATCCCCAATCCTTAATATCCATGAATCCAAAGGTATTATATTACGGTTTATGTGTATTAGAATACCTTTTTGAATATTGAATCAATCTTCTTGATCCGTTCCGTATTCGATTCCACATCTAATATGTGTTGTCATATTGGTTTCTCAATCACTAATTTGTAAAGATGCTTGAAGCAGGGGAATCAAACGATATCCGAATAATTTGAAATTTCTTGTGAATCTTTTTCTATGTATCAGGAACATGTGGTTCCAACTTTATAGTTTAAGGACTTTCCAATTGATCAAAATCGATTTTATAAGACTAGAGGTTTGAAAGAGACCTCGAAATCTTCCATATTATTTTATTAAGCCAATGCATGACATTAGTGTGCAGGCACCAAGGAGAACGACCCTACTACTCATTTTTAGGTATTTTTATGATCTATAATGATTCCAAACTTATTAGTATACAAGGAGTTGCTTATATAGGCTAGCGCAGGACCCATAGGAGAAATAACAGACTAGCTTCCTACTGAATTAGGAATTTTAATTAAACTCTATATTTAATTCCATAATTTTATAAATTATTATTCATTACACTAACTAATAATAATTTCACTCTAGTTTACTATCTTAAAATTATAATTATGAGCTCCTTAATATTAAATGCTTAATAATTTGCCCACATTAACACATACTCATCACTTAAATTAAATTAGTGACAATTACATTTAATCAACCCCTTATAAATTCCTTGAGATCTTCCTCTTAACTTATTTGATATGTTGGATAATTAAATCCACCGTTTGGATTTGACATAATCAAAACTTATAAGCCATCATCAATCTGTATATCAATATGTGGATTCCATTCATAATTAATTCTCACCATAAACTAGTTATAATTACCTAATCTACCAAGATTATTGATCCATAAATGAAACTCACCCAGTAGGTCAAAGTAATGAAAAATTGATGCATGTGCCCATCAATTTTGTCCGGATTAAGAGCTTAAGAACTCATAATAGTCATGAGATGTGCATTATCTTATATAGTTAGTACAAATAAATTATCTCAAATTGGTTTCGTTCAATAAACACAATGTGTACTATCAAAATAAGTCAAATTTTACCATTTCTTGTAATCAATATAGACAAACTAAAATATTGTGCTGCAATCCTACCGATGATGTGTCAATCTCCATCTAAGACTGTGGACCATTCTTATATTATATAAGAACCGATTCTTTAATCTTTCGTGTTTAAGCCAAACTTTACACATTAAATCATCTACTATTTAGAATAAAGGAAACCTATGCATAAATATATAAATAATATGATGCAAAATTACTATGAGGATTCCCATTAAATAGACATATTAAAATTCACTATTGAACCATTACTTTTAGTATACAACCTCAATAATCTCCCATGTATACTCAAAGAGATGGAACCATGCATCTAGTAACCATGCCTCACACCTAAAGTAAGAGGTTCATCGGTTGTCAACCAATGCAATCAAAACCATTATCAACATCTTTACATATAATTCTTATATAAGGTGTACTATACACTTTCTAGAATCTTAAATATTGCTAAATACATGAGTTAGTAACCTACAAGTTACTTACCTCTTTATTTGAAAATCAAATATATATTCATCAATACTTTTTAGGTATATAAATATATATTCTACCCAAACCAATTTTCAATTATAGAGTTATAAAAATTCCAAATCTAAAAGAGTGAAATTCTTTCTTGGGATATTGCGTAATAAAGTCTCGAAAAAACAATATCAATATGATAACTTACATAAGTCAAAGTTATAAGGACAAAAATTTCAAATTGAGTCTTAATATAGTGTTCACTCAATTCCGGACAAAAAAATTTGAGTCATAGGATAGAGTTCATGTGTATCCATCCAAGCCTATGACGTGTTTGTTGAAGACGTAGCGGCCAGATTTGTGAAGCTCCATCATTGCCGAGTTTTTAGTGCCTCGTTTCTACGTCATCAACTTGAAGATTCCATGGTCTCCAAAAAGGTATGAATGCATTTTTATATATATAGGGAGACTTGGAATAATTTTATTATGAGCGTGATTTTATTTTAAAATGAATTTAAAAGGTGTT
Organism: Sambucus nigra; assembly: GCA_949130495.1. Lineage (NCBI taxonomy): Eukaryota > Viridiplantae > Streptophyta > Magnoliopsida > Dipsacales > Adoxaceae > Sambucus > Sambucus nigra. The sequence continues at coordinate 405,235,372 of OX422215.1, read as the reverse complement.
TTTGAGCTTAAAATGAAATTTAAAGTTTATGGGATTTCGTTCGAAATTATCGTTCGAACGAGTCTTTCGTTCGAACTAGAATTTCGTTTGAACGAGTTTGCCAACGAGTTTTCCCATTTTGGCCACTGGAATTTCGTTATATGGTCATTTGAACGAGACTTCGTTCGAACAAAAATCTCGTTCGAACGAGATTTCTGGGCTGGTACTGTTTTGGCAGCCTTAACCTATTTTTTCACTCTTTTGTCCCACTTCCTTTTGGCAGTTTAAAATATACTCGGGACACATTTTTCAATAGACTTTGGTACCTTCCTTTAGAGAATTTTTTAGAGGAAATACACCAACCAAAGTTCTATGTTTTTATGTGTTGAATTTCCAAGAAATATTTTCAACAAACATATGAGTTTACACCCATAGTTTGTTTATTTAAGTACCTCATATATACAATACTTGCTTGGAGTTGTTTGACACCATTGGTTCATCTCTACCATAAAATGGATAAGTTTGGGTTTACTTCTACATCCCATAAAGAAGAAGACATTTGGTTTACGCTGCGGTGTTTCCACTCAAAGAAAAGCTTCGCATGAGGGTGATGGTGTCCAAGAGCCCGATCGGTTGAGTCCGAGACAGTGGAGGAGTCCATAGTTATTCGCTAGGTGGAGGTTGAAGATCAAAGGAGCGCGTCAAGGTTTGAAGGGAGTCGAGTCTGTTGTGTAAGTCCTCTTATCGAGTATTTATAAAATTCATACCATACTTAGTGAATCTGTTAGGCCAAGGCCGTCCGAGATTTTTTTTCCGATTTGGGTTTTTTCTCGTACAACGGCGCGTTGTAGGATTGTGAATTTATTTTATATTTTTGCGAAAATCACCTAGAACGCATGCTTAGGGTAAAAAGATAAAAATAATTCACAATCTTGCTTAAAATGGCGCATGTTTAATTATTTGGGTAAGTTTATTTTAAGTGAATTTAATTCAAATCAAGATTATGTAATTTGATAAATTTTGGTTTGGCGTAAATAAGAAAGTGAGTTACTCTTGTTAGGCAAATTTTAGGACTTGAACCTATATTGTTTAAACTTGATAATTAAATTAATTTGGTTTGAATGAATTTAAAGTGTATGTGTGTTTACTTTAATTCACTTTGTAGAGTTTAATTTTAATTTTTTTTAAGAAATTAAAATTTGTGTTCACTATAATTTTCCATCCTTTAAAGAAAAGAAAAACAAACGAATTTTGAAAAATTAAATTTTGTTAGTAACTATCTTTATTCCGCACTTATAGGAAATTAAAGTGATTTTTTTTTAAATTGGGGACTACGTTTCCAAAAAAAAGTATATTCTTTCTAATGATCACCACCAGGTTTATATCACTCCTTTTGTACACAGTGGATACATCCAACCATTTATCAAAATCATGGATTTGATTACCTTTCTTACTAGATTCACTTGTCACTGATGGGTTTGACCTCATCTAGATGAATTAATATGGTACCAGATATCATAACATTTTTAAGAATGATATGCATCCATGTGAAGGTATACCTTATTATGGTTACAGGGTTCGTTATCTTCTTCGCCAGGAGTCACGATGGGTGACAATCTTAATAATAAGAAACACTCCCACTATGATAATGTTACTCCTTTACGAGTGCACAAATCATGATGTGTTTATATGGTTTTCACCATTATGGGAATTGACAATACACCCACTATGATAAGGTAGTAGAATGTCATACTCATTTCTTTATGTTGTTTTCACCTATACTAGTTGTATAAAAAAAGTTCACATAAGCATATTAGACCTTCATTTGTTCAGAACAATGCCTTTAGGAATGTGGTCTGTAATATAGATTTAAACATTTGTCCTTGTTCCATTTTGTTGAGTTTTCTCCCAACACAAGTGTTTCACTACCCGTTATAGAAATTACTGGAATTGAGTTTGGAAGGAATCCACATTATTTAATGGGAGTAAAGAAAAATAACTTTAAAAATAATCTTGATATATGTGTATCTATATCTCATGAATAATTCATCATGAACCTTATCACGTATGAAAGAAACCTAATTCTTCTGTCTTTGATACACTGTTACTGAAAGTAATTTGTGGCATTATCTTCATGGATAAAATCCGAGCTACTAGTATGTAATTCTTAAATTTTTGATTAGGTAGTTATATAATTACATAAATTATAATAAACCCTTTTTAATATTTTGTAGCTATAATACCTCCTGATCATTTTCCATCTAAACCATATTCATTAACTAGAAGTGGCTCCACTTCTAATGAATGTAAAAACCCATCTTCCATCGGTTCAGAATCGATTTAGATAAGATGAACTATATATTTGTACTATAGATATATTATGGTTTACAGAGAATAATCTTATCATTTTAGTGATAAATAATGGATAATATTCCAAAACTTTAGTGTAACAAATATGAGATTTATTTTTGAATGATGATGCACTTTAGTACCAAAGATGGATATATTCTTTATTACTATTAACAACATACATGTTACTAAAATAAAACAAATATCCTTCCATAAAAATAGTAGAATTTGAACCAAAGTTTCTTATATTATGACATACTTATAAGCAGTCATTTAAAATTAATCTCTAATTATCAAAACTGAGACTCACATCTCCCACTACAAATACAAATTCCCAGTAATAGATAAATTAACCTGGCACTAGTTTACTAATTTCCTGGAACCAATGATTAATGGCTCATGTGTTTACAATTCTAGTTAACGTAGAATAATTCATTCAACCTTATTCAACTTTTTACAAATAAAATGTATGTACCTTGTTCTTTTAAAAAACATAAGCTTATTAATTCCTACTAGTGTTCTGACTGCTCTTAGTGAATTCTCATGTGATTACACAATTAATAAACATCAATCGGACCATTATGTAGGGAACTTATGAATCTCTGCACAAAAAATTAGATTCTGGATTAAGAATTCATTCAAGTTTAAAAAAATCGATTAAAATGGAAGCAAGTATTTCCCAATTATCATGTAAATCAAAATCTTGCTCTGATACCAATTGTTGGAGGACTTGCAAAAATATTGATTCAATTGATTTATACGATAATTGAATTTCAGTAAAAAAAAATTATGGTGGACCTAGAGAGGATATTCAATATCTTCGTAGTAAATTTAACGATGTGGTAGTCATAAAATTGAAATGATTTTTTTTTAAAAATCAGAAAAATGTTAACATGAGATCTTTCGTGTTTTTTTTCATCTTTCGGCCTCTGGAACTCGCAAAAAATAAATTCATCCCAATCCAATCAATGGTCCTCAAGTTATGGCTCCAATAAGTAGACACCATGATGTGTCACGAATTGGTGGGAAAATAAAATCGTATGTTCTTGAATTGATTTCATCCCCAAACTCCATGAATACCAAAGTATTCTATCAGAGTTTCGGTGTATTGAAACACCTTCTTGAATATTGAATCAACCTTTTTTATTCGTTCTTAATTCGACTCTAGATCTAATCCGTGCTGTCAAATTTGCTTCGTGAATCACTATATTATAAAGATGCGTGAAGAAGGCAGAACAAACGATCTTCAAATGATTTGAAATTTCTCCTGACTCTTCCTTTATAAATTAGTAGCCCGTGGGTTTGATTTTATGTTTTTTGGACTCTCCAATTATACGAAATCAAATTTACAAGATGAGATCTTTGAAAGAAACCTCGTGATCTTCCATGTTATTCCTTTAAGCCAATACATGACATTGGTGCGTGTGCACGAAGAAACAAGACCCTATCACTCATTTTTAGGTATTTTATAATCTATAATACTCCCACACTTATTAGGAGACAAAGGGTTTTCTTATATAGGCTCGCACGAGTACCCCTAGGAGAAATAAGAATATAGCTTCCTACAAAATTAACAATTCTAATTAAACTCTATAATTAATTCAATAATTCTATAAATTATTATTCATTCCACTGATTAATAATAATTTCACTCTAGCCTATCATCTCAAAATTATAATTCCAAGAATCTTGTTATTAAATACTTAATAATATCCCCACATTAAGATTACAGATACCAGTCGATTAAATTAAAATTACTGACAATTATATTTAATGGACCTCTTATAAGTTCCTCGACACTGTCCGCTTAACTTATTTGATATGTTGGATAATTAAATCCACAAACTGCTTTTGATATAATCAAAACTTATAATCTATATCAAGATAATATCATCAATCTCTATACCACGTATGTGGATTCCATTAATAATTAACTTTCACCATACCCGAATCACTATTACTCAATCTACCAAGCTTATTATTCCACAAATGAAACTAACCTAATAGGTCAAAGTAACGAAAAATTGATGCACGTGTTAATCAATTATATCCAGATTAAGATATTAAGCACTCATAACAACCATGAGATGTGCATTATTGTAACAACCCACCTAATGGGATACCGGGCGATCACTCCTATATCAAATTAAAACAGGAATCCCATATGGATCATTCTTAGTATCACTGTCGAAAAATCCATTTAATTACTAATATCCTATTAGGAGAGCGTTAAAAACTTTTACTTAACTACTCTTTTTAAACCATTAAAATAAATCATCCACAAGTTAATGGGTAAATGAAACTAAAATAAATTAAAATAACCGAACACTCGGTTCAAATTATACAACCATATCGAATGCTGTACTGAAAGAATAAATAAATGCAACTGAGCCATTGGATCGAATGTTTATACAGTACCTCCTATCTAGAGTACAACGATGGAAGCGGCTATCAAAAACCTGCACGCATCCACAGCTGCTGCAGCTGATGTCTAACTCGAAAGAAGTGCCATCCAGGCGTCCCTGTGTCTGGACACCTATATATATATATATATATAATATAGCAAGAAAGGAAAGTAGATAAACGGGTCAGAGCTCGAGTTTGGAAAATATTTAGCAAGTGCATAAATGCCTTATTATTTTGAAAAAGGTTTTATCTCATATTTAAGTTTGGTATCGCATTCCCATGAGATACCCCTCACCTCTCCGCTAATAGTGCACTCCTAGCGCATCCCTCTAAACATCCTAGTCAAGCTACCCTGCTAGACTAGATAGTCCAAGAAATGTACTAAGGGCCAAAGTTCACCCCAGTCTCAACGCTATGCCATGTTCGTGCGTAGGGTGTCTCGCAAAGTGAAATCCAAACAAGGAACCCCCCCCCCCCTCGATACACTACTACGCGGCACGGTCGAATATATATATATATAATATTAGAGAAACTATGCGGTCAGGTCGATCGTCGGGATCCATTAGACCCCCGGTACTCGATTCATCCATATATATATAATCATATTTTACCATAACCATCCGGATCTATCTCCCCAACTGAGGATTCATATATCAAGTATTTATCAATACTTTCATTTTTCTTAAAACTTCCCACTTCCCTTTTTATACTCAGGAAATGTAAATATAAAAGCCAATTCATTATCATGAATTGCTTTAACGAATCATATACTTTTAAAAGCCAATTTTATTATCATAAAAATGTTTTTCCTTTATATGTCACCCCATTTCCCTTTTTATACTCAGGAAATGTACGAAAAGCCATTTCCATTATCATGAAAATGCTTTGATCAAATCATGCTTCCACATCCCTTCTTCCATACGGGAGTGTTATCGAAGCCAAACCTTTATCCTATTTCCCTTTTTATAAACGTAAATTAAAGCCAATCCATTATCATGAATTGCTTTAATAAATCTAAGACCGCCCCTCCGGGTTTCCCCACTGGACGCGCCCCTAAATGGCTATCATCATCGAGGGTCTATCTATACAAGATAACCTGGGAACCTACCAACGTTGGGAAGCGGCCATATTGCCTGCGGGAAAGTCAGGACCACACCCAGAATCCCCTAACCAGCGCAGAAAACAAATAACCGCCCATATGGCCTAGGGACTATATCCAACCTGCTCAATAGCCAGGAAAGCTTCACCACAACGCGCGCAACTTCCCTTATGATAGAGATTTAGGGAGGTGTGTAACCATAATTTATCAATTATGAAAATCATTTGTCTTTCCATTTTGAAAATATTCATTTTTATATCTTCAAAATCATTTCCATCATATCATATATATATATATACTTTAATTACCTAGTATATACATATACCATATATTCCTCCTAGAATATATCACCGGCCATAATGGCCTATATCATCTAGCGATGACCATAATCCCAAAGATTCCCTCCAGGAATCACAATCATGCATTCATATAAGCATGATACCAAATCTAAAGTATTTTCTTACTTTAATAAGTAATACATACTTAAATCCCATCTACGGATTCATTTGGATATCTCCAATCATACCATTTCTGATTTAGAGAATATATAACTATACTCCCCAAATCTATTCTAATCCACTCCTAGGATTCACCCGACCAAGATCAATATGATTATGTTATCTCTTTAGATCATAATCCTCTTTAATACTCAAATTTAGAAAGTCCGCTTTAAACTCAAAGAGGAGAAATAATCCTAATCTCCATAATCTTGGGCTGAAAACAAGGCACCGATCGACCGGTCCTGGACCCTCGATCGACCGCGGGTGGCAAATAAGCCTACGAAACAAAGCAGTAGGCATTTTCCCCTTGACGCGGTCGACCGGCCTTAGGGGGGGGGTCGACCGGTCACACCAGGTCTCCTAAATTAAATTCGATCAATTCCTTAATCCAACCACCCAAATTCATTAACGAGGTTTCTAAACTACACCAAAAATAATCGCACACATCTACACGATTAATTCTAGCCGTAATTTTTCCAATTCCCGATTTGATTTCTGAGTTGATGATTTCAACCCGGAGCTTCCATCTTGTAAAAATCATATCAAATCGTAGAAAAATCAGAAAAAATACGCGGTCAGTGCCCACGCGACCGTATCGAAAAGATCTACAACTTTCGTGTTTTGGACAAAAGCTAAATCAATTCTTTTCCTGGCCAAAAAGGCCCCCTAAAGTGACGGATTACTATTCATCATCTTCTCCGAGACGATTTCGGCCATTAAAGCTTCTCCCAAGCTTTTGTCGCCTCACCCAACATCCTACAACCTCAATCAACTACAAATACACATATATTAAGGGTTCTAAACATCCTAGAACCCAAAACCACCAATTAATTTAGGTTAAAACCTAAGTCCCACAAATTGAAATATTATTGGGGTTTAATTGTTTTAACTCCCAAAAATCTATTTTTATCCATGATAACCCACCCCAAAACCTTTAGGGTTTGTTTATACCAAGCTACGGTATGAGATATTTATGCAAAAGGATAAATAAAGCAAGTAAACACTTGCCTCATGGATAAAATTCGACGTCCTCGAGTCGAATCCGGCGGAGTTGGCCCGAGATCTCCATTCTTCTTCCTCTTTTCTCCTTCCTCTCTCTCTTCTCTCTCTTTTCTTTCTTTCCTTTCTCTTTTTCTACCTCTCACTCTCTTTATAAAGAAAGAAAAGGGTTATACCCCTTAAAACCCAAAAACGACTCGTTTACCCAATTACGAGTTACTTTTACCTCTAAAATTACCCGAAACTCATTTTCGACAATCGGACACTCTTTTCCGACTATCTCGGACATTCCGAGACTCATGGCGCAGTCGAAATTTTCATCCGGGGTACTTGACCGCAATTCACTATTCCAACCCAAAATAAATAAATGCGGGATTTCCAATTAAAAATCTTACCTCGTGTCGCTTTACTCAACGGCGACATATAATTAAAATATTTCGACCTATATAGTCCCAAAATAATCACACCATCCTTCGAAAATTATTTAATCCTCGAAAATCCCAAAAATTTCTATATAGGAAAATTCCCCAAATTTCAATTTATATCCAATTATGGAATTTAATGGTCTCCAAAAGAACGGGTTGTTACATACTCCCCCCCTTATAGCGGAATTTCGTCCTCAAAATTCGGATATAACCTACACCATCTAACTAGGATCACTACAAATCCTAAAACCTCAAGGGAACGATACAAACCCGATGGTTCCCAATCATATGCTACAAGACTATCACGATCGTAAAGTGACTCTAATACGTCATATAATACCCATCATCTATAATGCCTATCGGCATGAATTTCAACCTTATATACTACGCCCATTATATTTCAGGCGGTATATAAAACCATCTTACCAAGGTGCCCATACACCTTTCAAACTTGTGCATATCTGCACATCCGTAGTGAACGTCTGACACGTAACACTCTCTCCCAATAAGGATCTCCTTTACTCGATGTAATACTCATATATGGGTCCTCCCGACCCGCGAAAATTCAATCCTCCTAACCTCGACGCCACTAACTCTAGCGAACCTACATCCTACTAATGCTACGGTCTAAGCGTTATCCTACTTAAGCGAAACGAGTATCCTAAATATGTCCCTAGTGCCCAAGGCCTCTCTCGAATCCCGAAATTTTCTTGGTTTCGTGCGTGGGACGTCTCGCAAAGAGAAATCCAGACAAGGAACCCTCCTATTACACTACTCCCTTGCGTTGTCGGTCATCGAGATATAACGACCTAAGGCACACAAGTGGGACGTCCTAAATCCTGCCTACGCTCATCCTACAAATGCATTTCTACTATTTTATCCTTCCGCCCATACGGAAGGAAACCTAATCAATCGAAGTGCCCACTTTCTGTAAAAGTGTCACGTAAATAATACCCAAAACATACCTTCTCACAATTTGCCTTTTCATTAAGGCTGGTTATTATCCTCAAACCAATTTCTCTAAGTCCAACCTCATCCACCCACTTGTGGCGAGGGGACCACTTTAATGATTTTCCATAGCACAATATCCCCATAAGTATATCAATATCATGTGGCTCATAGCCTATAGTGGTTCATCCACACTATAAGACCTTTCCACAAAATCAACATCCTTGCATCCCATAACAGCTCTCCACTCCCGACGCCGTTAAGAGTCATGTGTGGAGTGTCTTGCAAAGCGAAATCCAAACAAGGAACCCCTCCACACATTAACCCTTGACTTTGTTGGTTATGTAGTTCCGTTATTTCAACATGCCACCGGGATATCCCTATCCCCTAATCCAACAAAAAGGTGGTCTGAACTCCTATCTCTAACTAAGAGTCATACCACCCTGCGCTCGCACTCATTTTTAAGTCCTTGCGCAAATAGTAATGAGCTTTATCTTACAGCTCAACACAAATCCTACGGCCTTAAATCATATATATAAGGTCTCCATAAACCCAAATCACGATAATGAAACCTCTACTCATCGAAGTTTCGTATCCCACAATAAATAAGGTGAACTCAACCTATATCTAGGTGAGACACCGCAATAATAACTTGTTCCCTCCAGGAACCATGGACACGATAGACTTGCCATTCTTAGCCTGCTATCGCTCCGAAATTACCAATACATATATACCCATCATAATACCATACTCGTATAAACATATAGAACGAGTATCCCAAACCAGATATATATACAATATATCAACACCCGCCTTTATGGCGAATGAAGGAAAATAAAAATTTGGCTATCGCGTAAAACACATAAACATACATGATATTATGTTATCGAGACCGCCACAAAACTCAAAATGCACACACGAGTCTAGGGCTAACGAATACCGCGACTTTATCTAATCATACCAAATATACCTCCTCGATTGAGGTAAAACTCATAACAACATCTTCTCCTTTATCAACTGTCGGCCTCTAGCTGACCCTTATGTGAATAATCCAAAACAGTATTCTTCTCATTCATGCTGAATCATGGGGACTCACGGTTAAAACTATCCGTAAGATCCCTTTCGAACCCTCAATTTCAATGAGGAATCAGACTTTAGTACCACTCTCTACTTCAGCGGTACTACGGTAATCCTAACTACCATTCTTTAGTAGTCGCCGCCAAAATCCTTAACAATTGCTACAAGGAGAGTGACCTCTACTAAGGCCCACGTCCCCAATTTCCACCAGCTGCTCCAGCTAAGCCTCACCTCCTACTGCCATCCAAGCTCCGCACACGATTCTCAAACGAGCGCGCAAAAGATTTTTATAATCTCATAATATGGCAGGAGAATGGAATCTCACAATAGAAATCAACAATCCTAGTCCTGAGGCTCTATATCAAATCGAGAGCAACGCTGAAAGCGTAGTACGTCCGCACAGATTCTTAAGGACACTAGAACCTGATGCTCTGATACCATCTGTAATAACCCGCCTAATGGGATACCGGGCGATCACTCCTATATCAAATTAAAACAGGAGTCACATATGGATCATTCTTAGCATCACTGTCGAAAAATCCATTTAATTACTAATATCCTATTAGGCGAGCATTAAAAACTTTTGCTTAACTACTCTTTTTAAACCATTAAAATAAAAACATCCACAAGTTAATGTGTAAATGAAACTAAAATAAATTAAAATAACCGAACACTCGGTTCAAATTATACAACCATATCGAATGCTGTACTGAAAGAATAAATAAATGCAATTGAGCCATTGGCTCGAATGTTTATACAGTACCTCCTATCTAGAGTACAACGATGGAAGCGGCTATCAAAAACCTGCACGCATCCACAGCTGCTGCAGCTGACGTCTGACTCGAAAGAAGTGCCATCCAGGCGTCCCTGTGTCTGGACACCTATATATATATATATATATATATATATATATATATATATATATATATATATATATATATAGCAAGAAAGGAAAGTAGATAAACGGGTCAGAGCCCGAGTTTTGAAAATATTTAGCAAGTGCATAAATGCCTTATTATTTTGAAAAAGGTTTTATCTCATATTTAAGTTTGGTATCGCACTCCCATGAGATACCCCTCACCTCTCCGCTAATAGTGCACTCCAAGCGCATCCCTCTAAACATCCTAGTCAAGCTACCCTGCTAGACTAGTCTATCACCCAACCACTATTAACCCTAGATAGTCCAAGCAATGTACTAAGGGCTAAACTTCACCCCAGTCTCAACGCTATGTCATGTTCGTGCGTGGGGTGTCTCTCAAAGAGAAATCCAAACAAGGAACCCCCCCCCACCCCCCGATACACTACTACGTGGCACGGTCGATAGTCGAGATCCGCCAGTCCCTCAGTACATAAAGATATATATATATATATATATATCATAAGCATTTATAATATTAGAGAACTAAGGATTAAACTTTTCCCCAGTCTCAACACATTTCCATATTCGTTCGTGGGGTGTCTCGCAAAGCGAAATCCAAACAAGGAACTCCCCCGATACACTACTATGCGGCAAGGTCGATCGTCGGGATCCATTAGACCCTCGGTACTCGATTCATCCATATATATATATAATCATATTTTACCATAACCATCCGGATCTATCTCCCGGACTGAGGATTCATATATCAAGTATTTATCAATACTTTCATTTTTCTTAAAACTTCCCACTTCCCTTTTTATACTCAGGAAATGTAAATATAAAAGCCAATTCATTATCATGAATTGCTTTAACGAATCATATACTTTTAAAAGCCAATTTTATTATCATAAAAATGTTTTTCCTTTATATGTCACCCCATTTCCCTTTTTATACTCAGGAAATGTACCCAAAGTCATTTCCATTATCATGAAAATGCTTTGACCAAATCATGCTTCCACATCCCTTCTCCCATCCGGGAGTGTTGCTGAAGCCAAACCTTTATCCCATTTCCCTTTTTATACTCAGGAAATGTAAATTAAAGCCAATCCATTATCATGAATTACTTTAATAAATCTAAGACCGCCCCTCCGGGTTTCCCCACTGGACGCGCCCCTAAATGGCTATCATCTTCGAGGGCCTATCTATACAAGACAACCTGGGAACCTACCAACGTCGGGAAGCGGCCATATTGCCTGCGAGAAAGTCAGGACCACACCCATAATCCCCTAACCAGCGCAGAAAATAAATAACCGCCCATATGGCCTATGGACTATATCCAACTTGCTCAATAGCCAGGAAGGCTTCACCACAACGCGCGCAACTTCCCTTATGATAGCGATTTAGGGAGGTGTGTAACCATAATTTATCAATTATGAAAATCATTTGTCTTTCCATTTTGAAAATATTCATTTTTATATCTTCAAAATAATTTCCATCATATCATATATATATATATACTTTAATTACCTAGTATATACATATACCATATATTCCTCCTAGAATATATCACCGGCCATAATGGCCTATATCATCTAGCGATGACCATAATCCCAAAGATTCCCTCCAGGAATCACAATCATGCATTCATATAAGCATGATACCAAATCTAAAGTATTTTCTTACTTTAATAAGTAATACATACTTAAATTCCATCTACGGATTCATTTGAATGTCTCCAATCATACCATTTCTCATTTAGATAATATATAACTATACTCCCCAAATCTATTCTAATCCACTCCTAGGATTCACCCGGCCAAGATCAATATGATTATGTTATCTCTTTAGATCATAATTCTCTTTAATACTCAAATTTAGAAAGCCCGCTTTAAACTCAAAGAGGAGAAACAATCCTAGTATCCACAATCTTGGGCTGAAAATAGGGCACCGGTCCACCAGTCCTCGACCCCGGTCAACCGCGGGTGGCAAATAAGCCTACGAAACAAAGCAGTAGGCCTTTTCTTCTTGACGCGGTCGACCGGTCACACCAATTCTCCCAAATTAAATTCCCTCAATTCCTTAATCCAACCACCCAAATTCATTAACGAGGTTTCTAAACTGCACCAAAAATAATCGCACACATCTACACGATTAATTCTAGCCATAATTTTTCCAATTTCCGATTTGATTTCCGAGTTAATGATTTCAACCCGAAGCTGCCATCTTGTAAAAATCATATCAAATCATAGAAAAATTAGGAAAATACACGGTCAGCCCCCACGCGACCGTATCGAAAAGATATACAACTTTCATGTTTTGGCCGAAAGCTAAATCAATTATTTTCTTGGCCAAAAGGGCCCCCTAAAGTGATGGGTTACTATTCATCGTCTTCTCCGAGACGATTTCGGCCATTAAAGCTTCTCCCAAGCTTTTTTCGCCTCACCCAACGTCCTACAACCTCAACCAACTACAAATACACATATATTAAGGGTTATAAACATCCTAAAATCCAAAACCACCAATTAAGTTAGGTTAAAACCTAAGTTCCACAAATTAAAATATTATTGGGGTTTAATTGTTTTAACTACCAAAAATCTATTTTTATCCATGATAACCCACCCCAAAACCTTTAGGGTTTGTTTATACCAAACTACGGTATGAGATATTTATGCAAAAGGATATATAAAGCAAGTAAACACTTGCCTCATGGATAAAATCCGACGTCCTCGAGTCGAATCCGGCGGAGTTAGCCCGAGATCTCCATTTTTCTTCCTCTTTTCTCCTTCCTCTCTATCTTCTCTCTCTTTTCTTTCTTTTCTTTCTCTTTTTCTACCTCTCCCTCTCTTTATAAAGAAAGAAAAGGGTTATACCCCTTAAAACCCAAAAACGACTCGTTTACCCAATTACGAGTTACTTTTACTTCTAAAATTACCCGAAACTCATTTTCGACAATCGGACACTCTTTTTCGACTATCTCGGACAATCCGAGACTCATGGCGCAGTCGAAATTTTCATCCAGGGTACTTGACCGTAAATCACTATTCCAACCCAAAATAAATAAATGCGGGATTTCTAATTAAAAATCTTACCTCGTGTCGCTTTACTCAACGGTGACATATAATTAAAATATTTCGACCTATATAGTCCCAAAATAATCACAACATCCTTCGAAAATCATTTAATCCTCGAAAATCCCAAAAATTTCTATTTAGGAAAATTCCCCCAACTTCAATTTATATCCAATTATGGAATTTAATGGTCTCCAAAAGGACGGGTTGTTACAATTATCTTATATAGTTAGTATAAAGACAATTATCTCATATTGGTCACTTCTATACACAAAGTGTACTAGCACAATAAATCAAAACTATACCGTTTTCTGTAATCAAGATCAAGCAACTTAAATATTGTGATACAATCTTACCGATAGTGTGTCCATCCCCATCTAAGATTATGAATCATTCTTATATTCTATAAGAACGGATGATTTGATCTTCTGCGTGTGACCTGAACTCTATACACCAAATCATCTACTATGTAGAATAAAAGACACATATGCATAAATATATAAATAAGATGGTGCAAATATTACTTATGAAGATTCTCATTTAATAGTCATATTAAAATTCACTAATAAACCATGACTTTTAGCAGGTATTTGGTCTAATGGGACCAACTGCAAAAAATAAAATAGTTGATTAATAGATTGTACATCCATTGATATTGAAAAGAACAATGAAAGTTTTGCCATGGTGTTAGATAAGTTCAAAGAATTGGGATTGAAAACCAAAATTGGTGACGAAAAGTCCATTAATTGGGTTAAGTATGTCTTCAATAGTATATGAAGGATGAAAATCCTCAAAACAGTGGTGAATTAGAAAGCTCACTAATAGATTTTGAAGAGCTTATTGTGAATCAATCGGATCCTTTAATAGAGACAAATTTTGGAACTGGACAAAATAATATAAGTGGCAACCTAATCTAAGAAGACCAATGGTTGGTTATAGTCCTTCTACATCGATACAAGGATTTCTTTATCTGGGAATATGACGCATAGCCTGGATTAGATATGAAATTGGTGGAACATAGACTGCCAATTAAATAAGGCTACAAACTTATCAAATAATTACCAAGATAAACTAGTAGAAGTCACATTCGAGATAAAAAAGAAATAGAGAGGTTGTTAAAGGATAGGTTTATTCTAACTACCAGATATGTTTAATGGCTCTCTAATATAGTGCCCCTAATTAAGAAAAATGGTAAATTAAGAGTGTGCATTGACTTTTAAAATCTAAATGCAACCACTCTAAAGGATGGGTATTCAATGCCAATGGCATATTTATCAGTTGATAGATCAATTAATCATGCTATCATGTCTATTACGGATGGTTATTCTGCCTATAACCTAGTATGCGTAGCTGAAAAAATGTGCATAAAAATTCCTTTATGTTCCTTGGTAACTTGGTACCTTCGAATGGATTAAAATGCCATTTGGATTAATGAATCCTTGGGCAATACACAAATGGGGAATGAATACCATTTTTCATGACATGCTTGGTACCTTTTTGGATTGTTATATTGATGATATAATTGTTAAGTTAAAAATAATGATTGATCATATGACATACCTCAAAACATCCTTTGAAAGAATGAGGCTTTGTTGACTTAAAATGAATCAATTAAAATGTGCCTTTAGAGTTACTGCAGGAAATTTCCTAGGATATTTGGGACACCAAAGAGGAATACAAGTCAATCAAAACAAACCTAAAACTATAATTAAAAGCACAACTCTGCAAAAAGAAGGAATCACAAATGTTTTTGGGTCAAGTTAATTTTGACCATTGATTTATATCAATTGCAACAGGAAAAAATAAAGTGTATTCTCCTTTCTTATAGCTAAAAGATCAAGAGGAGATGGATTGGAAGAGAGAGCATGATATGGATTTCCAGAATCTCAAGAGATCCTTGATCAAATCACCTATTTTGCTACCTCCAAGAGAAGAAATTCCATTGAAGTTATATATTCTAGCATTTGATGTATCAATTGGAATTCTATTAACATAAAACTGTGAAAACCACGAAGAACAAGCAGCGTGTTATTTTCATAAGCTTATGAATGCTTGTGAATGTAGATATTCTCTAATGGAAAAACTAGGTCTAACTTTATATTTTGTTTTTATGAAGCTAAGATATTAATTATTACCTAGAGAGGGCCATGTTATTTCGAAGTTTAATTTAATCAAACACATGTTAACTGAGCTTATTTTGTATAATATAATTGATAAGTGGGTGGTATTCTCTCTTAATTTTGCTTACATTATGTACCTTAAAGATAAATAAAAGGTCAAGCTTTGGCTGACTATTTAACAAACCATCCATGTGGGGATGAGCCATAAGGGGAATATGAGATAGGATATATATATATATACACACACACACACACACACACACACACACATATACACACACACTAGTGGTGCCCCGTGCGATGCGCGGTCGGGTGTAATGCATTTTAAAATATATTATTCAAATATATAACTTAATGTATAATTATTATCAGTATTTAAAAAAAATCGTAGCCATAATTAGGAGCACGTAACTGTAAATAATGTGGTGAGTACAGAATACGGCTTAAAATGAATATGAGGAAATAAATGTCAACAACCATAATGTCGTAGAACAAACTATAGTCTGAAAATCCAAATTAGAAAAAAAAATACATGTTAGTGAATTTCAAAATAAAATAGTCTTTCAAACGGGCGAAAACTACTTTTTGCAGGAATGATAGCGATATTTATTTATTTTCAAGCCACTGCAAATATGGATTTTTATAGTATTCGTAGTGTGTAAATCCATATTTCCTAAACATAGCATTTTGAAATTCCCATGTCTTGATGTAAATGCATCTTTTGAGTTGCGGGATAAAAACTGCAATCAACTATGTCATGGAAATTTGAAATGACATAGGACTAAAAATTAACAAATTAAAAAAAAAATAGGATCATAAACTAAATATCTATAAAAAAAAATTCATGTTATTTTGTGTCTCTTTTATTTGGTTCTTGTGTGCCCGTGTTGATATCAGGATAAAAATAATAATCAAGTTAAAAAAACACAAAATAACATGAATTTTTATATATAATTCAGATTTCCATATAGCAATTAAGAAAGTACTCCCTCGTCCAACTCCGCTAATTTTTTGCGTGAAACAGTAGGCATATGCGTTGCACACTTCAAGTAAATAAAAATATTCCCAACAGTAAAAAAATAGTTATTAGCAATATAAAAGTATTTTCAGCATATAAAATAATTTTCAGCAAATAAAAAATGATTTTCAGCAATAACAATTTTTTTCAGCAAGTAAAATATGATTTTCAGAAATACATAAATGATTATCAGCATATAAAAATGATTTCCAGCAAATAAAAATTGGTTATCAACAATAATAAATTATATACAAGAGACAAAATATGATTTTAGCAATAAAAAAATGGTTTTCAGCAATAAAAATTATTTTCAACAAAAGAAAAATGATTTTAAAAAATAATAAATTATTTTCAACACAAAAGCAAAATATGATTCCAAGCAATACAAAAATAATTTTCAACAATATAAAATTATTTTCAGCATTAAAAAATGATTTCCATAGAAAAAATGGTTTTTAGCAATAATACGTTATTTCCAAACAAAATATTATTTCTAGTAATACAAAAATGATTTTCAGCAATATAAAATTATTTTCAGCACAAAAAATGATTTCTAGTAAATAAAAAATAATTTTCATAAATAATAAAATATTTGCAACAAATAAAATATGATTCAAGCGATAAAAAATGATTTTCATCAATATAAAGGTAACTACATTTATAATAAAAAATTGAAAAATATAAAAAAGACGTAAAAAACTTTCCCAAAATATGAACCTAACTCACATTGATTATTTTGTTTTTTTTATAAAACTCGTCAAAGTTTGACAGTTTTCCTAACAATTCCTAAAATTGTCAACCAGTGACCAATTTTTTTATGATACTATTTTTTGAGTTGATTATTCATACGTGCACCTTGAAATGTTTAAAATAAACATAAAAAAGTAAATATAATTTTTAAAAAAGGAGAAACTCACCATACGTTTATTTTAATCAGACAAAACATAACTGAAATCTTGCAATATTAATGAATACTATAGTATTAAACTAAAATATATATATTTACGTTACATTTGATCTTATTATATATATGTTATATATGACGTTATAAACCAAAACAGGTATATAAACGCAAATAAGTATATAAACACAAAAGAAATGCGTATAAAATTTGACCGAATCAAAAGTGTTAAATTGTAACCTTTTTTAGGGTACCCATAAAAGATCAGCTCACAACTATTATTTTGCTAGTTTAAAAAAATGGTCAATGTTTGGAAGTTTTTATATCGATTATAAAAATTATAAAGTACAATTAACAAAAAAAATTTATTATAAAAAATTATTTTGAGTTGATTATTCTTATATATACCCTGAAATATTTAAAGTGAACACAAAATAAATCAACATAAAATCTATTTTTTAATTTTTGTTAACAAATAAAACCCTACGTTGCGGACCCATAAGTGTGTCTGTCCTTTAGAAAACATCAAACATTAATCCATTATCTTGAAATAGAAAAATAAATAAATGTGAGTTGTTTTTTTATGTGTACCCTAAAATAAGAGCACAATATGGTCTGACATTTACAAAGAGCATAAAACTAAAAAAAAAATTATGTAATAACAATGTACAATTACAAAACTAATAAATTTAAATTATAAAGTAAACATATGACACAAACTTGCAATCCATAAATAAATTCAATCACATATAAAAGTCACACTTGCACTTCATTGTGGAAGGCATTTGAAACGACTGAAGAAAGGTAACCATGCAAGAAATAGAGTCGGTGAATATAAAAAATCGAAAGACACATACCGGAGGATGAAGGACCAACTCAGTTCATGCCATTTGATAATACAAAGCCGGTCAAAATAAATAAAGGATATTAATAACAAGAATATCAAATAATGTGATATGACAACAATAAAATGCTTAAAAAAATAAATGAATGCAACTCAAACAAATCTCTACAATGTTAATAGAAAACTTAATAATAATTATATTCATCCATCAAGTCTCCTTTTTTTGTTAAAAAAATAAAAGATATTTATTAGCTACTTATAAAAAAAATTATATAATAAGTATATACTCATAGCGGCATATGGGTTTTTACAAGATAACCTATACATGTATATATTTATTAATCAAATACCAAAAAGTCCCTCAAACATTTTTTAATACACATTTAGTCAAAACGTTTTATTTTGTACCAAAAAGTTCTTTATTCTCTTACTTGTAAAGCTCCGCGTCAGCCGCATAGTAAAGCATTTTTTGAAGACTTGAACAGGGCAGGTCCTAAGATTGGGAGTGCCCTGTGCGAAAATCAACTTTGGATCCTTCTAAAAAGGTATTGTACAAAGATATTAAATACATAAAAAAAATTGGCCTCTAAAAAATGGGCCCATTTTTATGAGCGATCCAATGCATATGAGTAACACTACTTTAAGAGTAAATCTTTGTTACCAAAACTACTTTCAAAATCGCAATAGTTAGGTCATTTAATATTAATTTTTTTTTGCCAGGATGTTCAAAGATGCTTAATCGCATGGATCACTTGAAGGAATTAAACAACATAGGTGTGAAGTTATATCTGTGGGCGATGTTATATCTGTGGTCCGCCAATGAATTTTTGCTGATCACAGTAGGTTGTGTGACCAAAACAATATTTCATAGTGATCTTCTTTTATCATTCACCGATGATGAAACTTGAAGCCGATCAAATGATTGGAACTCATCAAGATAAAAGTTGCCTGAATCTGAATCTGAAGGCCAACCAAGATAAAAGTTGCCGGATTATTCGAAGACCCTGTAACTTCTGATGGAGGAATTCATATATTTTCGAGAATAACACCAGTCAAGAGTCAGGCTCCCCGGGAAAAAAAAAAATTGATTTTTTTTGTGCGGGTTATAAACATTTCAATGAATCCATGTAAAAAAAATAAACTCAAAATAATACTTTTTTGTATTTTAAAAAAATGAGTCAAATTTTGACCGTATTTTAAGTTGCTTAAGTAGTGTCAAAATTTGACCCATTTTTTTAAAATACTCAAAAATATTATTTTGAGCTGATTTTTTTTACATGATTGCATTGAAATGTTTATAACCCACACAAAAAAATAAAAATAAAATATTTTTTTTTCTAAAAAATATCCCGCAAGGGTCCCTCATTTTGGGCTCTCGCAGGGGAGCCTGACCGCACCAGTCAAATGACTGGAAATTTCAATTTGGATCTGGTATTACCTCGTCAGATAAAAATTGGCACCGGGTGGATGTAAACGACAGAGCGGGCCGTCAATGCATCACAGGGAAACAAAGTCAAAATTTCCATTATCTCTACCATTTTACCGGAGTTGGGTACCTTTAGCAAAGAAATCTGTTTAGGCAAAATTTTTCTCCCATTTTGATGCTCATTCAGAATTTGGCCTTCAAATTTTTTTAGATGAATTTCTATACGTCATATTCAGGGGTTGTATCATCTCACCAAGGATCTCCTAAATTAATGAAACGGTCTGACCAAACTTTAATACATAGGATGGTTTGTGTCCCAGTTTTAAGAGAGTGCAGAAGTTTTATATAAGGATAATGATACGGACCAGTTCATAGACACATTTTGGACATCTGGTAATGTGTCGGACACGTCACCGGGTTTGCAAAATGTGTTCACGAACTGGGTCCCCGTATCATCACCCTTTATATAAATCCAAATTTACGAAGTCACATTAAATTATGTGCCTTGAACTTTAAACAAAGAAGCCAATGAAATGGCAAGCTTGATGTATTTTCGAAAAGAAGATGAACGCTTAGTTCCATTGATGGATTCTTACCACTACTGCATAACAAGTGTCATTTGGTTGAAGTTGAGAATATCTATATTCAAGAATATTGGAAAAAAATCATTAATTGGATATCTAATTGGCCCAAATATCAAGAGTGATAGGGCAGCGTGACTAAGAGCAACATTTATGTTACGTATGTTGAAAAATTATTTAAAAGAGATGTTGATGGGATGATCCTATAATGCTTGAATAAGGATGAAGGATTAATAACCATTACATAGGTCCATAAGGGATTTGTGCGGCTCATTAATATGGTCCTAAGATGAGATGGTTGTTAAGAAGGCATGGGTTCTATTGACCTTGTATCTTAAAGAATTGCTCTGAATTTGCAAAATAATATAAAGATTACAACAACTGCCTGCTATACACCTACAATTTATAGTGAAACCTTGTCCATTTTAGGGGATGTTCTATTGATTTCATTAGAAAAATTTATCATCTATCCTCCAAACTGCATAGTTTTGTGCTAGTAGCAACAAACTAGTTTACCAAATGCGTGGAAATAAAAGATTTGAAATTGATTACCCAAAATGAGGTAGTAGATTTGTTTCAAGATATTGTATATAGATTTGGGATTTCAAAAACCATAATCTTAGACATTGCAAGTATTTTTGATTTAAAAATAGTGTTAAAGTTATCCTCAAGGTTAGGAATAACTTTGATAAAGGCATCACCTTACTATGGTAAATCAAATGGTCAAGCACAAGCTAATAATAGAGTAACTAAGAATATCCCCATAAATAATTTTTTTGCAGAAGTATTATGGGACCCACAAAAGTTCAAGTACAAGGGTAAATCCATATACCATAACCTATGGGAATGATGTGGTCTAGCTAGTAAAAATCACTATAAACTCATTGAAGGTCGTGAACCAAAATCAATTAACTGTAGAACGCTATGACAAATCTATACACATAGAGTTAGAAAACATAGATGAAGATAGGGTTAGAACCTCGAATAATATTCTGGTTCAAAAGAAAAAATAGTTGACAACTATAGTAAAAAAGTAAAGGGAAGGACCTTTGATGAAAGGAATTTGGTTTAGAAAACCATTTTACCTTTGGGATCAAAGATCCATCCTATGGAATGAGGTCATCAAAATAAGTAGGTCCATTCCAAATTTATAAGGCATTCAAAGGTTAATCGTACCTTTTAAGAGACATCAATATTTACATTTACATGAGTAAATCAAAATCCAGATTTCTATAGTTATATCACCCACTATTTGGGAAACAAATCAACAAGAACAAAATACATAATTTCATAATTAAATATTCGAAGTTACATATTAATAAAAACATTTGAATACAAAAGAACTAAAATTAGTTCAAAAGTTTTCATACATAAGCCTTGTGGTTCTAATTTAAACCATTCTCTCCTCACGCAAAGTTGCATCAATGTTGAGACATGCATCTCGCCTACCAATTGGCTCATTCTTAGCTGGATGTCAGTTTCCTTCGTAACTGCT
Organism: Sambucus nigra; assembly: GCA_949130495.1. Taxonomy (NCBI): domain Eukaryota; kingdom Viridiplantae; phylum Streptophyta; class Magnoliopsida; order Dipsacales; family Adoxaceae; genus Sambucus; species Sambucus nigra. The sequence goes on along the minus strand of OX422215.1, from coordinate 405,213,278 downwards.
AACTCTAGATCAACATTGACTCTTGACAATTGCTTCTCCAACTTCTCTTTCTCAAATAAGTGGACAATCTTAATTATTTGAATAACTCCTAGATCTTACATGTCATTATCTTCCTCGACTCTTTAGATAGAGAAATGGGATCTATCTACAGACAAGGCATGATCCTTATCTTGTACTTGGGTAATAGTTTTTGTATGATATGGAAGTCCTAAGAGACTAATATAAAATGCCTTCACAAGACTTTCCTTCAAGCCTTCGAGTTGGGAAATACATGAGCAAAATGCATTCAATCCATTAAGAAAGTTGAAGTCATTTAAAGTCTCAAACGACACCCTAGTAAACTTTTGAAGTACCTGTAAATCTTGAGGATCCTCCATTTTCCAATAAGGATGAGCTGGTTGAGCTTAAATGAGATGCTGCAGTTATTATTTCACACTACTAGTGGTGATTTCTGAAGTTTGAACATGGGATTGGGACATGATTTATTGCAAATGGTCATGAAAATAAATAACTTCAACTTTTATTATCAAGATAGGAAACCCCTGAACTGTATCATTAATCTTAGCCAAAGGGAAAGACTCCCTCAATGCTGTTGTGCTTGATGGTTAAATGCTTGTCTAGAATATCTTTCGGGGCTAAGCAAATGGCATGTGACTATGGAGTTATGCCAACATGATTAGATACTTCTTCGAGCTCTTTTTTTTAAGAAATAATGCCCCAGTAACCTCATCGTAGATATATGAATGGAGATAAAAGAACCAACATTTATTATTGTTGTTTCTTCCTCAATAATTAGGTTCGAAGTAGGGATGGATATTGAGGCTGGAGCATCAACTAACTCATTTATTGGAGATACTGGAGGAGATGTCAGATCTATAACTGGTACGAACTCCTTTACATCAGTGGGAGTGTCAATTGAATTTATTATAATAGACAAACATTTTGAAGTCAAAATTCTTAGTGTGATAGTACCAAAAAATATAATACTACACAAGAGATAAGAGATTGGTATACCTTCCAGCTGACTTCTAGCGATAAGTCCCTTATCAAGGATCTTTATCCTATTCTTCCTTTGAATCTTGAACATTACTCATATAAGAAGCTAACTAGGTCTTATAATTGGTGATGAAGCAGTAGTAGGCATCCTGGAATAGGAATTTTCCTTGGATGGACAAACTAGAGGATTTATTTCTTGATATCTTTCCCCCCTCAAGGCTTCTTCCCTTAAAGCCTCTATTTGCTCGGAAGCTAATTTCCTGTCAAGAGAAGAGACATAATTATCATGGGGTGGATCTTCTATAAAAGCACAAAATGGCTAATTTAATGCCAAAACAAATAAATACAAGATTATGAGAAGTAAAAAAAACCTTATCAAAAGAAAATGGATTCAAAGTCTTTGGCCCTGTTTGGTTGCGTAAATTGTTTGATTATATAAATTGGCTCATTGTGAATTAGTCAATTGTAAATGAGTGGATTTTAAATAAGTTTAAATCCATTTTTACGCAATGTTTGGTAATCTGAAATCGATGTTAAGGTTGTATGAAAAAACTTATAAAAACAAATTAAGAGAGAGGGGGAGGGAGGGAAGGGAGGGAAAGAGAGAGAGTAACATGTACTTTATGCGACTCTTATTTCAAATGGATGCATTTCACCTTTATTATGAAATGATCCAATTTCAGATTTACATATAAGTTAAAATGGGACAATTAATGAATCATTTCATTAATGAATCAAACACATTAATGGATCGATTTGTAAACGGGCAAATTTATTGATGGGCCAATTTACAATTTTGAGATAATCAAACGCGGCCTTTGTGACTGTAAATAATGGCTTCAAGTAAATTATGATGTAATTTGATCGCCAATCCTCAAAGACCTTGGTCACTCCTGTATTAAACTCAGTGCCAAGTTGGGTAATGGTACTTCGAACTTGCGATAATCGGCAATACCTTTCAAAGCAAATGTCTTTGAAATTTGGGTTTATCAAATAAATAAATGAGTGTCAGCAACACTCCTCATAAGTACTGGAATAGACTGGTAAAAGCCAAGTTTTCGTGCAAATTGGGCAGGTAAGTAAATTTCCCCAAAAGACCTAGAATTACGGGAATTTGGAGGTGATGTTCCACAGAATAAATATTTGTAAATAAAAAAGCTTCCTCGCTAAGGTTTTACATGTTTTACAGAAGTGGATTTTTTCAAAATTGAGGCAAGTTAAAGCTGAGCGTTAGTGGATGCCATCAAGGGATATAAGTGAATCATTGGCCTATCAAATGCTAGACCTCTAAACATATTAATGATAGGTTTAAATCACTTATTTTTAGGCTTGGAGAAATAGAAAACTTATGTATGGATAAATTTCGAGTTATCTTTGATATGGTCAACCTCTAGGAAATTTCTTTGGAACCATATTTAAAGGTCCCACAATGGTCCATGTTGATTAGCATTGAAGGGGTCCTTTAGAAGGTCAGAGAATATCTTTAAAAAAGGAAATTAAAAAATAGGGAGAATGAGAAGATTCTCTACCCTTCACAATGACATAACCTAAAAACGATTATTCTAACATTACGGTATGAAATATAACACAAAAGATGCGTCTTGATAACTACAGCAAGAGAAATAATAATTAATCCATATCATTCACACTCAGAGTACTCTTCATGTGCAAATACATAAAAGTGGAGTATGCCATGTGGATGTTTTCACTTTTTAACTTCAATGGAATGTCAACTAGTGTCATATCACTAAAAAAAATAGCATTTTGAAACGGTATTTTAGCAGCCTCAAAAGATACTCTATTCATCCAATTTACTATTTGGGATGGCAATTGGGACGGCTCAAGGGGTTTTATTAGAAACCTGTTTTAAATAATTTTTTAGACGGGAACAACCATATGAAAAGGCTTTTTTAAGTGATGGGCACTAAGCCATCTCAAAAGCTTATTTATGGGATTCTTTTGAGACTACAAGGATGTAATGCCCCGACCCGATTAAAATGCTAATTGAAGTAAAAATAAGTCACACCATCCTATATTTTTACAAATTAAGGCCAAGGCCCAAATAAAGTCCAAATATTCAAGTGCAAATACCAAAAGTCCATTGTTTGAAAATAAGTACAGAGCATTCTAACGACGTCGGTCGCCCCCTAGGATTTTTCTCGTATCTTGATCGACATCCCTACTCGTGGTACCTAGTGTGGGGGTGGGGTTGTTAACATAAAGAAAAGTAGGTGTGAGAGAACACTCAGTAGGGGATTAATACTAAGTAATAATTTTTCTACGAATTACTAAACACGTAATGAGTATTTTATTAATTACGAAAAATGTAGGCAATTTAATTATTCGTAATGCAACTACATGCAATGCGCCCGAGTGATAAGATCATACTCACACTTAGCCCATTTTACCACCCTTTACTGGGATTAGAGACTAATTATTCATCTTTTATACTTTAGTCTTAGTTATTACTTTAATTGGGTTGTGTATTTAAATCATCAATTCAACCTCTTAGTTTTCCTTTGTTTATTATTCTCGGAATCTTTCAATTATCGGGTGCTTTAAAGGGATCCTCACCACCGGAGATGCCACCATATGCTCTGGACAGTGGTCTTAGGATTTTTATCCTAGGGCTCAGGGCGCTCCTAAATTTTCTTGGTGTCATCCGAGTCTTAACTTATATGTATTTAACATTTATCCAATATCCAAATTATTCCATTTCTCTTTTCATCATTTTCATCATCCATGGTTTTGAAGCGTAATAACTTTAACAATCGTGCCAAAACTTATCTTTTATCCATTTTTTACCCAAAATTAAATCGATGAGGTCTCGAGAGTAGACCTAACCCTTAGGATCCTGAAGTTTATCAAAATCCCCTTTTTACCCCCTCTTTGTTATATTTGGTAAAAAATTCATTTTCTTCTATTTTTAGTGGCACAAAAGTTAATTATTTCACAACAATAAGTTTTCCATTTCATGTTCAAAATCATATCCTTCCATTTTATGTTTTACCACATAAAATAATGTTCAACTTTCTTAAGACCATTTTTAGCAAAGTTCATAGTCTTATTTGATAATTTCATGTAAATTCTAACATTTATTTAATTTCCATCAATTCAAGTCCTAAAATGTTTGGGGATGTTTTTCTTTGTTTGATGGTTTGGAGATAAAACCCATCTTAAAATGTTTATTTAATCCTACATTATCACATGTTAGAATACGACATATTCCTACATATTTATGGGAGGTTTTCAACCTAGAAATAACTCAATTGTGAATTTATTCTATATAACTCATAGCTTTATAATTTCACATGCTTTCTTCCAATTATCAAGGTATAAAATGCCATTTTATTTATATATACAAAAGACCCATTTAGGGTTTGTTTTTAAAAAAAGCTTCATTTTTGCAAGAAAAACATTTTATGAATAAAAGTACATATCTTTGGCATAAAAATCCATCTAGAACTTCCTACACCAATTTCATGGCTAGAAGAACCTTGAAAGTTTATAAAGAAACCCTACCTTTATATTGAAAAGGATAACTACCAATGGGTCACTTAAAAGCTCTTATATTCCTAAGCTCCAAGACTCTAGCTCCAAAATACCTTAGCTTCTTCAAAGATCCACCAAAGTTTCTCCACAAGGGTGCTCCACTACCTCTTTTTTCAAGAAAAGATCTTGGAAAGTAGTGAAAATGTGCAAAGATGGGTATTTTATGGTGTGAGAGTGGTTGACACTACTCCAAAATGGAGGAAAAGGGCTTTAGGGAAGGGAAATGAGTGTTGTGGCTCTTAAGAGGGAGGAAGAAGATGACAATGGTGGTGGGATTTCACCGTCCCATATCTCTCTTTTATAACTAACACAAAACCCACATAAAACATGTAAAATACCCCATAAACCTCATCAGATTCATTAGGCTCTAAGAAGCTGGCACGTTTTCCACATCTGAGGCCCAAATGTGACAACAAATTTGTCAGATTTTGATTTCATTAGGAACGCTCGAACGATGATATTTTCAATGGGTTGCTTGAAGCTTGGTTCCAATAATTAAATATCTCATTTGCGTGAGACAGGAATCTCATTTGAATAACCCCAAACTCACCCGAAGCAATAGGTTTATAAGTTTTACAAAGTAGCCCAATAATATCTTAAATTCATAAAAGAGTCCTCAAACCAAACTGAATGAAAAGATACAAGCTCTTTACACAATGTTCCTCTTTATTTAAATTCTCATGATTATGAATTACAGTAAAAGAGATACAACATTGGCTCGTGGTATTACAATTTCTTCTCCTTAGCGAATTTCATCCCTGAAATCCAAACAAGTGAATAAAGGAAGATTTCTTGATGTTTGTCTCACGTCTCCGAATCACGTTCCTAAGTATTACCTTCAACACCTTGAAATTCCTAAAGGACTTTCACTAACAGAATTACACAGCCTAAGATGGATATCGGCCTAAGGGGGAATGTGACATCCTCCTTAAACTCCATAAGGTTCCAATCGATAACATGGAAGGGATCGTGGAGATATTTCTTTAGCATGGAGACATGGAAAACATTGTGTACCTGGGATAGCTGTGATGGAATTACTAAACGAAACGACACATCTCCAATCCACTCAAGGATCTTAAAAGGGCTGATACATCGTGGGGCTACCTTCCCCTTCTGCTTGTACCATTTGCTCCTGATTCTGTCCCTCACTTTCAGCATCACGTGATCACCCACCTAGAATTCTAAGTGTGTTCAACGATTGACTGCATAATAATTTTGGTGACTTTGTACCATCATTATTATCTGGAGAATTATCCGTACATTATCCGTTATCTCCTAGATCATATCGGAATTGGTGAGGTGTTTTTCTCCCACTTTCGACCAATAAACTGGCAAGCGTCATTTATCTCCCATATAGGGACTCAAAAGGGGCTATCTCGATACTTGCCTGAAAGTTATTATTGTAGGCAAACTCTACCGGATGCATGTTTTCCACCCAACTTCCCTGGAAGTCAAGTGCGCAAGCTCTCATCATGTCCTCCAGGGTTTGTATCGTTCATTCTACTTGTCTATCTTGGGGTGGAAATGCATACTTATTTTCAGTTTTGTACCCAACTCCTGTTGAAACTTATTCCAAAATGGGGAATTGAACCGGGCATCCTTATCTGATACGACTGAAAGTAGAACACCATGCAACCTAACTATCCCCCAAACATACAGTCTTGCCAACTTAATCACATTGTTTGTGATATTTATTGGCAAAAAGTGGGTAGACTTGGTGAGCTGATCTACTATAACCCATACCACGTCGTAACCATGCTTCGATTGCGGTAAGGCTATAACAAAATCCATCGTTATGTGTTCCCACTTTCACCCAGCCATGGGTAGTGGTTTTAGCTGCCTCGTCGATTTCTCGTGTTCAGGCTTTACTTGTTGGCATGTGTAGCACTTGGCCACATACGTTGCCATATCTCTCTGTCAGACCACCAAAAATCCCTGCGTAGGTCTTTATACATCTTAGTGGTGCTAAGGTATGTACTAAAACACGAGTGATGGGATTCTTCCATCACCTCATCATTTAGCTCCTCAATAATTGAGACAATCAACCTCCGTTTGTGTCTCACACTGCCGTTTTTATCTATAGTGGGGGTGTCGAACACTTCCCCATTCCAAATGTGGTTACGATAATGGGTGAACTCAGGATCACGCGACTGTACCTCTAATACTCTTTATTCGATGAGGGGATGAGACACCACACCCCAAAGATATGATCTATCATAGCCCCGTTGCATTTGGAGGTCGAAATTCTACAGTTCTCTGGATATTTTACTCTCTGGTATTTCATTGCTGCGAGCGGGAGACTGGATTTCCAATTGAAAGCATTGGCCACCACATTGGCCTTCCTTGGGTGGTACTCCCGTGAGAAGTCGTAATCTTCAATTAACTCCATCCACCTTATTTGTCAAAGGTTTAGATCCTACTAAGTAAATATATACTAAAGGCTCTTGTGATCAGTAAAAACCTGAAATCCTTCCCCGTATAAGTAGTACTTTCAACTCTTTCATGCAAACACCATAACGGCTAACTTCAGGTAGTGGGCGGGGTAGTTCTTTTCATGCACCTTCAACTAGATAAATGCATAGACTAATACCCGACCTTCTTGCATCAATACCACCCCAAGCCCGAATTTGAAGCATCGCAGTACACTCTGTAGCCCTTGCCCGTTCCAGAAGGATAAGAACGGGCACAGAGGTCAATCTGACCTTAAGGTCCTAAAATGGTAACTCGTAGTCTTTGAACCACTAAAAATTCATATCCTTTCGAGTAAGAACTATGAGAGGCATTGCCACCCTTGAGAAATCCTATACAAATATGTGGTAGTACCCAACAAAACCCAGAAAGATGCGCACCTTGGCGACTGTCCTCAATTAACTCCATCCTAACACCACTTCCACCTTTCATGGATTGATAGAAATACCTTCAACGAAAACCACATGGCCAAGGAACTTGACCGCTTCCATCTAGAATTTTCATTTACTAAAATTGGCATACAATTAGTTTTCCCAAAGCACTTGTAAGGTCGCTAGGAGGTGCATCTCGTAATTTATATTAGATGCAAAATATACCAAGATGTTATCCATAAAAACTACAAAAAGCTGATCTCAATAGGGGTTGTAGATAAGGTTCATTTGGTCTATAAATGTTATTGGGGCGTTCGTCAACCCAAAGGGAATAACTATAAATGCATAGTATCTATACTGAATTCGAAATGTGGTCTTAGGAATATCTTCCTCTGTGACACATAACTGGAGTGGATATCAACCTTCGAGAATCTGCCCACACCCCTATAACTAATCAAATAATCATATATACGGGGCATAGGGTAATTATTATTCACGGTCACCTTCTGCCAAGAGTCGATGCAAAGTTACAGAGAGTTATCCTTTTTCTTTGCAAATGGACTGGGGCTCCTTGTGGAGAAACACTAGGACGTATGAATTCTTTGTGGGGAAATTCCTCAATATGGTTCCGTAATTTTTGTAATTCTACCACGGACATTCTATGCGGTGGGATTAAGATAGGTGACATACCCTAATGTCCCTCTCTCGCAAAGTCCACCTCTCGCCGAGGTGACAACCCGAGGAGATCATTTGAAAATACGTCAGGAAACTCTTGATCCACCGGATAATCACGAATCATACCTATGGCTTGCCTTGAGCCACCATATGTCTCAGATAATCGAAATAATTCTTCTACTCACGGACTGTGGAGAGTTTTTAGGGATAATCGACACCCTGCTCACTACTGAAATAATGGTGAGACCCATTTGAAAGAGACACTATGACACTGTATTGGCGACATTTGATTATGGATTTAAAACATGCCATCCAATCCATACCTAGTATTACCTTGAACCCTTCTATGTCCATAAGGATCAGGTCGTACTCTATGATAAAGTCTCCACCATAACCACACACTTACGGCAGACCTTGTCGAGGACTATGCCGCCATTGACTGGTATCCTAATAAAGACGAGGGATGAAATCGATCCACTACCAAACCCAAACTAAAGGCTAAGGAACTAGATTTAAAAGAGTGAGATGCACCAAAGTAAAATTTCCCTTTACCCAAGTTCTATACATGATAATCATTCATTCCATCACAGTAGGGGCACTACGAGGTGCAATCTATTATGAATTTGCGTAGGCATGCTCGGGATCAAATTAGCTGGTCTGACTGTTAGGCACTTAGCCCTGCCCGCGATGACTCTATCCCTGACTTGGACGTGATCCATACACACTGTGCCTAGCCTACTGCTAGTACTAGAAGAAAACTATTTCTATTATTGGGTGGGGCCCATATAGTTAGAACTCTGATCCGATATAAAGTTAACAGTCTATTGACTGCCCTACTGATTTCTCGACAATCGTTGGGGGCATTCCCTCTTCATGTGCCATGAGAGACCACAACTAAAGCATGTCCTCTCTATGGGGGTGATAGGGTTCTAATCACTAGTAAACCATGTTTAGGAGGAGGCAACCCCTATTGCGGCCTTAAGATTCGTGAAGAAGTCTAGAGCCTCGCTTCGAGACTTCTTCTGACCACACGAGTGAGAGCCACTTGGTTCCCTCTTCTTCTCCATGATTGACCTGTTATCCTCATCATCAATCTACAACCTAATATCCTTTTTTATAGTTGTCCTGAAATTGGACAAATCCATATTAGAATCTGTCGAATGCCCAGGTTAAGACCCAAAACAAAGAGCCTTGTCTTCTCAGCTTCCTCCCTTTGAATGGAGTCCATGTACTTACACAGGCTTTCGAATTTCACCAAATACTTATCCACAAAAGTATTACCCTAAATCAGCTGCATAATTTCGTCTCTCTTGAAATCTTTAAGTGGGAAGTATTATTGAAGAAAAGTAACCCTGAAGTTGTTCCAGTCAATGGTTTCGGAAGTGTCGAAAAAGTAGGCACTCTTCCAGTGTTGTGCCTGCTCAGTCATCTGAAATGTCAAAATTTTGACCTTGTACCCAACTGACGCATCTAGAATTACCATTACCCTCGTGACCTCATTAAGCCATGCTTCGACTGCATCAGGGCTCGACGCCTCATTGATGATGGGAGAATTAGGCCTCTTGAATTCCTTGAGGATCGGTGCGAAAGTGGTGATTTTGACAGTTTCGCTATGATTGGCATGTTGTTCAGAAAGAAATCCAGCAAGCTGTTGGACAGCTTGCTCCATGCGCTGGAGCTCGCTGGAGTTGGAACCACTAACGAAGTCACATCGTGGAGGAATCTATATAAAATGGATATTTTAATATACATTAGTACATATGAAATGATAACAGAACAATTTACTAAGAAGTATTGATCATGAGTTATGTGGGAATCAGGGGAAACGTACCAAGGAAACATAAACGCTCTGTCACACCCGAAGATACTATTGCTCTGATACTATTTGTAATGGCCCGACCCAGTTTTGGGCCACTGTTGGATCAACCAGCACCGATCCAAGGAGTTAAAAAGGGGGAGGGGGAGATTTAGCCATTTTATTGAAGAAAACCTTTAAAATTGACTAATAAGTTTGGTTCTTGAAGTTCCTGTTTATATTTTAAGAAGAAGGTGGCCACTATAGGTTTAGTTATTTAACAGGATATATTTATGAAAAATCAAGTCTATCCAAAATGCTAATTGAACTGAAAATAAGTCACACCATCCTATATTATTACAAATTAAGGTCAAGGCCTAAATAAAGTCTAAATGTCCAAGTGCTAATATCAAAAGTCTATTGTTTGAAAGTAAGTACAAAGCATTCTAACGACGTTGGTCCCCCCTCCCTGGGGCTTTATTCGCATCCTAGATTTTTCATCATAAAGAAAATTAGGTGTGAGAGAACGCTCAACATGGGATTAATACTAAGAAATACTTTTTCTACGAATTACTAAACACATAGCGAGTATTTTATATTATTACGAAAAACTTAGGCAATTTAATTACTTGTAATGAAACTACATGCAATGCACCTAAGCGATAAGCTCATAATCACACTCTGCCCAATTTATCACCCTTTACCGGGTTTAGAGAAAAATTATTCATCTTTTATCCTTTAGTCTCAGTTATTACGACAATTGGGTTGTTTACTTAAATCACCAATATAACCGCTTAGTTTTCCTTTCTTTATTATTTCTCTAAATCTTCCAAATACCGCATATGCTTTATCGGGCTCCTCACCGCCGACGACGCCACCATATTCTCTGACCAGTGATTTTGGGTTTTTTACCTAATGGCTCCGGGCCCTCCTTAATTTTTCTAGTGTCACTGAGTCTTAACTTCTCTGTTTTTAACATTTATCCAATATCCACATTATTCTATTTCTCTTATCATCATTTTCATTATCCATGGTTTTGAAGCACCATAACTTTAACAATAGTGCCAAAACTTATATTTTATCAATTTTCACCCAAAAATAGACCGATGAGGTCTCGAGAGGAAACCTAACCCTCATGACCCTCAAGTTGATCAAAATCCCATTTTTACCCCTCTTTTATTTGGCAAAAAACATTTCTTTTCTTTTATTTTTTTTTAGTGGCACAAAAGTTAACTATTTCTCAATACTAAGTTTACCATTTCTTGTTCAAAACAATATCCTCCCATTTTATGTTTTACAACATAAAATAATGTTCAACATTCTTAAGACCATTTTCACCAAAGTTCATACCCTTGTCTTCTAATTTCATGTAAATTCTAACATTTATGTAATCTCCATCATATCAAGTCCTAACAAGTCAGGGGATGTTTTTCTTTACTTTTTAGTTTAGAGATAAAACCCATCTTAACATTCTTGTTTAAGCCTACATTATCACACGTTAGCATACTACATACTCCTACATGCTTATGGGAGGTTTTAAACCTATAAATACCTCAATCGGGCATTTATTCTACATATCTCATAGCTTTATAATTTCACATGCTTTATTCCAATTATCAAGGTACAAAATACCATTTTATTTATGTATACAAAAGACACATTTAGGATTTGTTTTGAAGAAAGTTTAATTTTTTTAAGACAAAACCTTTTATGAATAAAACTACATATTTTTGGCATAAAAATCCATCTATCACTTCCTACACCAATTTCATATCTAGAAGAACCTTGAAAGTTTGGAAAGAAATCCTAACTTTATTTTTGAAGAGGAGAACTACCAATGGATGACTTGAAAGCTCCTATATTCCTAATCTCTAAGACTTTAGCTCCACAATACATTAGATGCTTCAAAGCTCCACCAAAGTTTATCCACAAGGGTGATCCACTACCTCATTATTCAAGAAGAGAGCTTGGAAAGTAGTGAAAAATGTGTAGAGATAAGTATTTTATGGTGTAAGAGTAGCTAGAACTTCTTAAAAATGGAGGAAAATGGCTTTAGGGAAGGGAAATGAGTATTGTGGCTCTTGAGATAGAGGAGGAAGATAGGGAAGATGGAAATGGTGTTGGTATTTCACCATCCCGTATCTCTCTTTTATAACCAACACAAAACCGATATAAATACCCCATAAAACTCATTAGATTCGTCAGGCTCCAAGAAGCTGGCACATTTTCCACATCTAAGGCCTAAATGGTGACAGCATATTCGTCAGATTATGATTTCGTCGGGGTCGCTCAAACAAGATCAACCTCGTTCGAAAGACGTTACTTTCTCATTCAATGTCACTTTTTCACGACCTTCTGATGACCTTCTACTATAATCTTTTCAATGAGTCACTTGAATCTCGCTTCTAACGATTAAATTTCTCCTTTGTGCGAGTCAGGAATCTTGTTTGAATGACCCCAACCTCGATCGAAGCAATGGGTTTCTAAGTTCTACACATTACCCCAATAATATCTTAAATTCATAAAAGAGTCACCAAACCAAAATGAATAAAAGGATAGAATCTATTTAAACAATGATCCTATTTATTTAAATTTTCATGATTACGAATTACACGAAAAGAGATACAACATTAGGTCGGGGTATTACATAGGATGTTGTCTTTAATAAATGTTTTTGGGACGACTATTGGCCATCTTAAAAATAATGGAGGGATGTCAAAATTTCAGCACCAAAGTATTCGGGATGATAAAATGTCTCTAAAGTTTAATGTATAATTGAGCATACAATTTGAGACACTTTACGAAACCTATCATTAAACATATGTTTAAAACATAGAACGCATTGCATGCTTTACATCTATTCCAACATATATTCTACATAATCATAACCAAATCTGTTAAAAATATTAGAAAAAATCATTGGCATCCATTTCAACATTTCTCAGCTATAATCTTTATCGTTAAGGCAACAACTCGTTTCCCATTAAATTATAATTAGAGTTCATACAAGTAAAATCTCACTACACAATCAATACATCTAACATCGTGTTCACCATCCCATCTACACCTAACATAAAATGATGTCAATAAAGTAAACCCACGATCTTAAGACATATTTCCTCCAATAAAATGACTTCAATGATTTGCCTTAACCACAAAAGGTTTCCACCTACAATAATACTTATTTAATGTCAATTGACTTAAATAAAGAAGATTTTTTTTAATACTTCCTATGGATGACAATCTTTGAAAACATTATCATGTTTTTATATCTTCTATTAATCTTCTTTAAAATACTTAATATTTAAAAAAAGATCACAGTCTCCTTTATTTATTCATGAAAACAAACTAGTTTAAACATTAAAAATAACTACAATAATAGCCACAATAAACCAATACTAAATTCCCACCATCGACAATGAAAAGTTCAAACTAAAATTCAATATGATCAAGGTTACACATCCAAGATAATGATTTAGCTCAAAATAGTCTAATCGCCCCCACTGCCTAGCTTAACAAAAGTTGCTTTTCAAGTTGTTCAGGCGCTATTATTTTTTAAAATATCTGCAGAGTCACCTTTTTTTATTCATTAAAACCAACCTTCATAATTTTTAAAATTAACTCAAAACAATTACAGCAATATCCACAATACTGTAAATAAATAACTTGAAAAGGAAGAATGTTTCACTAGAAAAATATTGAAATATATACTATATATCCTAAGCGCAAAAAATCTCGATACATATATCCTACCTAACACTCCCTCACATACATATATAAAGATAAAATAACTATGTTATCAGGTAAAATACAAGTGTAGTTAGCAAAATATCTCTGTATACATAATAGGCAATTAAATATATAAATTATATCAATCTCATAATGATAAAGATATGTTATTACCCAGTCGATATGGGTAGTTGAGGTACTGGAAGCATAATGAGTGATAATAATCAGAAACAAACTCTACATTTTTCTTCTCATGTCAGTCGTACATGTAGTAGAATTTGTTATTGGAGAATATTTAATTCTTCGAGATCTTATCCATATCGAGCATCTCGATCTTCGGAGTCTTATCTATGTTGAGTGTCTTGATTTTTAGCATCTTGATTAGTCCTATTCACCTTTACGATTCTTAAAGATTTGATAAGATATATCATATAAAACAAGTTGGAGAAAATAATAAATTTCATGTTACTAATGAAGTAAATGTAAATATATTCTTCTTAAACTTACTAAGTTGTCATACAGTTGTGCAAGAGCAGATTTTCTTCCATTACTCAATAGCTTATCTTACATAGATTTTGGCGTATCCCATTACAATTCACTCGAGCTGTCACAGAGGACCGAATATCCAACATCTCTAACTGTCAAGCATTTCCACACTATGAAGGTATTATACTATTAAGTGTTTAAATTTAATCCTTAAATTTATTTTTGGATTTTTGAATATTTATTAAATCTAAAATAAGATTTTTTTTTAAAAATCGAGGCATTTTTTATGTTTAATTTTTTTTTCAAATTCGTCTGCCTCGTTCAAAAGAAAAGGCATTCTCGTTCGAACAAGATGGCACTTTCGTTCGAAGTGCTGTTTGGAGTTTATATCGAACGTATATCTAAAGAGGACATATTGTTTCAGGTCATTTGATGGTCGTTTGAATTTTATTCAAAGAAGATAGCTTGGTCGTTCGAACGAGATTCATTTTCGTTAGAACGAACTGCTATTCTCGTTCGAACAAGATTCAAAATTCATTCTAACGAGCCACTACCTCGAAATTTATTAACATCTTATAAATACATGTTTTTTATTTATTTTTGTTAAGAATTTTGCTAGAATTGTTTCAACATATCTTTTGCGAAAGTTTTCAACCTTTTGAGTTTAGAAAAAAAAATCGATTGACAAAATTCATTACCGAAATACATTTATGTGAATCTGTTTAAACCTTATAGTTTTGTATCCTCACATACATCACTCTTATGGAGAGAATTTCTTCACGACTGACATTCTGATTCTTGATGGGATCATTATTGAATACAAAGGTTGATCGGTGGATACCGAGTGTAGAAGGCTGCGTGTGGACTGTTCCTCATCGAGTAGTATTCTTTGTACATTCTATGAAGACACCGCGCAGTATACTTGTGGTTAGTATCAAGTAGTATGTAAGTCGATAGTCTTGTAAACTCTCTAAAGTGTTGAAAATAAAAGGTTTTGCCCGCAAGGGATTTTTTCTCAAATTTTCCTTTGTTGAATGCATGTTTTACTTTATCACCTGAATGCATGTCTTACAATAAAAAGATAAATTTTGGATATTGTGTGTGTTGAACACTTAATTATAAAAATATTCCATTAAGATAGAGATAGCATACTCTTAAATTAGTATCAGAATTGGTTACACAAAAATACTGTGTGATCCTTTTCTGCAAAATTATTTTCTTTGATATCATTTTTTTTGAAAAATTATTGATCTTTGATGGTACCAATTATTCATCCTAGAAGGCTAGGATGGGTTATGTCTTAAAAGCCATAGATGAGCGAGTCTGGTTAGTTTCCTAAAGAGGGTTGACTTTTCCCACTATCACTCTTGATAATGTTGTTGGACCTAAACCTGTTTCTTCCTAGAATGATGAGGAATTGAAGTGAAGTAATTTTAACTCTCGAGGACTTAGTGCCATTTCTGGATCTATCACCCCTGACGAGTTTCGTCTGATCATGATGTGCACTACATATAAGAAAATATGGGATACCCTCTAACTCACTCACAAGGGTACCAACGCTGTAAAAGAGTCAAAGCTTCAAAATTTGACAAGCTAATTTAAGTCCATCATAATGTTAGAGTCCGAGTCATTCGATGAGTTTTGTGTGGGTTTATCAGATATTGTTAATTTGAGTTTTAATTTGGGTGAGAAAATTCCAAAAAAGAGAGTTGTGAAAAAGATTTTGAGGTTACTTCCCATCCATTTTATTCCTAAAGTCACCGTGCTTAACTCATTAGGGATTTTAGACACTCTTAGGTTAGAAACACTCGTAGGAGACCTTCAGACTTATGAGATCGATATGTTCCCTAAGAACATTAAACCTAAGGAAGTAGGAATTTCTTTAAAGACTCAAACTAAGAAAAAGAAGAAATAAAAATTTTGTTAGTCCGAATCTGAGGGTGATTGTGATTTTGAGGATTTGGCCTTATTTGCGAATTTTTTAAAAAAGTTTCTCAAATTTTATTAAAATAATTCTTCCAATAAAAAGATTTTCGAGAAAAGAAAAAATAAGAATGAGGTCAAGAGTAGCGGTGAGAAAGAGGAAAATATGAGGTGTTATGAGTGCGAGGGTAAAGGGAACAAGGCACATGAGCGTCCTACTAGGATAAAGAAAAAGGGAAAAGATATTACAAATAAATATACTATCAGCGATAATGACATCGTGTTAGTTGATTCTGGGGGAGAATCACCACATTAATCGTGCATTGCATTCATGGCTAGTGAGTATTTCTAGATTGTCCCATGCTGATGAGGACATGTCTAAATGTCAGAGCCTCAATGATGTTTCTATTCATTCAGGAGAAAGTGAGTGTGAGGATGAAGAGTGCCCAATATGTGTGTTTTAAACAAAATAATTTTTTCTTCGAAAAAGATCAAACTTTTAATTATGCACCAAACCAAGTTGTGAAATCCCAATTCTCACTTTAAACCAATTTTATCTTGATTAATCCTAAACATGCATCTAGTGATTAAAGAAAGAAAGTAAAGTGAGGAATACTCACAATGCCGGATGTACGAGGAAAAACCCAAAACGGGAAAACAACCTCGGACGGCCCAAGCCAGACAATCACTACGAACAATGGTTTTACAAAGACAGATTAGCCTTACACTAAGACTCGATCCCCACGGGTCTTGACGCTCCTTCTGATCTTCAACCGTTTTTCATTAGTTCCCACGCCGAAATTCCGTCTTCCACGATCTCTGTCCACAACACACGCGTCCACGTATGTCTCGGTGTCCACCGATATGGCTTTGATACGTCTACGATGTCGAACACGATGTCCGTCGCTTCTTCACCGCAAAACCCTTTGTGTTCAATGTGTAGAACAAACAACTTCGGTGCAGCAAGATCACTTAAACATATAAGAATGATATCTCGGATCTTTGCAAACTCTAATGATGTGTTTAAGACTTTTAAAAAACCTTAGAAAACATGTGCAAACAAGGTTCTGGTTCGTAAAACTTTTTCCAGAAAGCACACTTACGAAATTATGATGCAAACACTATTTAAATAGAATTTAAACGTCGTCTCAAAAAACGTGTCATTCGAACGACTTAAGCATGTCGTTGGCGAACCTCGCGAAAGTTTGACTTTCTTTGACTTTCGGATAAAAACGTCACTTAACAAAGAGATTCAAATTAGTCAAACTCTATTTTGAGCTTGTTATCATAAAGCGAAGTTTAAACTATTAAAACACTTTTAAAAAATTTAAAAACATTTTTCTTTATATAAATTACATCCTTATCTTTTATAAAATAATTTCGATCACCATTAATTATACGCATTCATACCTGAGTGATCTCGGAATGAAATTAACTTTGAAGACGAGTAAACTTGCACCAAATAAACATCGGCATGATTATTTCTTTGAAGCTTTGATGCAAGGTCTTCAATTTCTTCAATACGTCATAGACCAAGTGGGATCGTGACAAAATAAAATTCTCCCCATGACATATTACAAACACAGTTTTATTCACGGAATTAAGTCAAAACAATACAGGGAGTCATTTGGAAATTTATGTCCTTACAGAGGATGAGATTTTGAGTGAAGGAGAAGGTGATATCCAAAAATCATTTAGTGATCTTTACACCAAGACATCGAAGATGAAAAAGATTAATAAGGATTTGTATCTTAAAGTGTTAGATTTAGAGAAAGAGGTGAAAGTTTTGATGGTATGTGAGGCGTTGGTGAGTCAACTCCAGAAGGTCAAGGTTTCTTTGGGTGAGAAATTGATCATCTTAGACCAAGTAAAGAGTGATTTGACGAACATCGTGGTTAGTCTTATAAGAGATCTTCAATCTTCATTGTGGACTCTTAAGAAACTTGAAGCCCATGTATGCTAACTCGAGAGAGATATCGAACATGCCCAGGAGGTCAAGGTAACTTTTGAGACACATCTAAGAAGGTAGAAAAGATGATCCTCGGTCCCTCTTTAGGTAACATTGAGAGTCTAGGAATAGGTTATGATGGTGTATCCACTTCCTATGTTGTACCCGAGCCGGTTCCCGAGCTTATTTTATATCCTTATGGATCTCTATCAAACCCACCTAGGAGAGTTCATCCTAGATGTTTTAAAAGAGGCGGACCCAAGCCCGTGTATGTTTTCTCCCATTGCAAGAAAAAATATCACCTAGGGAATTTTGTTTCATGTTAGGGAGAGTGTCTTCGAGGTATATTCCACGATATGCTACCACATGTGTTCTCGCACTCACTCCCACATATGTTACTTCGCATGCTCCCTCACATCACATGAGATATTTTGAAAGTTTTTGAGAGTAAGTGGAGTATTTAGTTAAGACTTAACAAGATTTGATGGAAGTTTTTCATAGGATGTCATCTCCTTTGGAGAACTCCTCCGGGCCTAATGATTGAGGTTGAGACTTCTTTGCTAAAATAATTGTGTTTTTCATGCTCATGTCATATATCCCTATTGCTAGTGTGCACCATTATTATACTTACAGTTTTTCATTTTGATATATTTTTCAAAAAATCCAAAAAGAGTTTTATTTTTATTGAAAAATACAAAAAGATTTTCAGATTCTTTTAAGAAAAAGTGAAAAAGATAAAAATATTTATTTTTGATATTTTTTTTGTAAAATCCAAAAAGTGTTCTATTTTTTTTCACCATATGTGGATGGACATTAAAGATGTCTGAGTCACCCATTCATTCATATCCATGTGACTATTTTATAGTATTTTGACACGTGACATCATTTTATTTATGTTCTTTATAATGTGGGGAGTCATTAAGATGTGATATGATGACAACTTATTACATGTTTGACTCCTTGTCACCTTTAATGCACACGAGCACAGATTTATTTGAGTATTATAGATACCTTTCAGGTATCCATTGTAGTGTTTTCATCTTAATCTTGCTTTTAAAACGAACCAAATGTGAAAAATGAGATAATAAAAGTAGTGCATGTAAGAACCATTGCTCTGATTGGAAAAAAATTATTTTTTTTGGTAAATTTGATATATTTTAAGCAATGGAATCGAGTTGCGAAAGACAGTTTGACTTTGCATGAAAAGACACCATTTGCAAAAAAAAGAGCCAAAAAGATTAAAGGAAAAATAAAAACAGAAGTGTCAGGCTAATTTCTAAGAACTTCGATGCTTGGCCACATATAAGCATTAATGTCTTAAAAAAGAATTGAGGGGAAAAATTCAATATGTGAAATTTGAGGGAGTTAAGTTGAAGATCAATGGGTTTGCACGTCCTATAAAAATCTCATAAAGCATTACATAGTTTTGGGCGTTATTGGTGTGAAAATCACTTACGATCTTGATTAGTTGATTAATTTAAGTCAATTTCACTTGAGTTCACCCTTTTTACACCTAAGGTAGAATTTGAGCTATTTTGTTAGTGGTATCTCATTCCTTTGTACACACATGTTATGATTGTCTATGTTTATTAACCTATGGAATATGTTCACACCCCTACATTCCGTTTCCATGATTCAGATGTTTTTGTGTGTTGCCATGGTGTGTTGTATTTGTTAATTTTTTTCACTTGAAAAAATTAAAAAAAATTCAAAATAGTTTGTAGAGCCTTTGAGATTATAATTGCATGTTACTCATTCTTATATCTTTTTTTTATGATATTGTTTTTCTTATTGGTGATATTCCCTATATGAGGGAGAACAAATTACAGGGGAGATTCAATGAGTTTGGTTTATGGGTGAGAATTTTCATATCTTTATGCATTTTATTTGATATGTCAAACTCGATGCATCACGAGGTATTTTCTTTGTTTCATGTGTGTAGGAACTTTTGGAAGATCATATTCACATTACTCGATGAAGACAATGTTCCCTAGAGAAGTCTAAGAAGAAATGAAGATTTGAAGACATTATTTTTTAAGACATCATTATTCTTGTACCTGTCCAATTTAGGGTATGGGATGGTATTAGGATATTTTCATTGTCTTAGGAAATTTTATTGTAATTTGGGTTTTGATTTTATGTTTGTACATGAATAGCCAAAAGGGGGAGATTTGTAAGATCATATTTTCTGTCATTGCTCAATAGCTTAGGTTTACATAGTTTTTGGCGTATCCCGTTACATCTCACTCGAGCCGTCTCGTAGGATCGAATATCCAACATCTCCAACTTTCAATCATCTCCATACTTTTAAGGTATAATACTATTAAGTGTTTAAATTTATCCTTTAAATTTATGTTGGGATGTTTAAATTCTTATTAAATCCGAAATAGGAATTTTATTTTAAAAATCGAGGCGTTTTTATGTTTAAATTTTTTTCAAAAATTGCCTGCCTCGTTCAAACGAGAAGGCATTGTCATTCCAATGAGATGGAACTTTCATTCGAAGCCTGATTTGATGTTTACATAGAATGATGGCATACTATTGTAGGCCGTTTGAAGGTCGTTTGCACCTCGTTCAAATGAAATATCTTGATTGAGATTCATTTTTGTTAGAATGAATTACTATGCTCGTTTTAACGAGCTTCAAATTTTGTTCGAACGAGCCATTACCTCAAAATTTTAAATGTCTTATAAATACGTGTTTCGTGTTTATTTTTGTTAAGACTTTTGTCAAAACTGTTTCTACATATCTTTTGCAAAAGTTTTCAACCTCTTGAGTTTAGAAAACCTTTTTAATTCACAAAATTCATTCCAAAAATATATTATGTGAATCTGTTTGTACCCTACGGTTTTATATCCTTGCATACACAACTCTTGTGGAGAGAGTTTCTTCACAACTGACATTGTGATTCTCGAGTAGATCATTGTTGAAGACAAAGGTTGATTGGTGGATACCGAGCATGGAAGGCAGCGTGTGGAATGCTCCTCACCAAGTAGTATTCTTTAGATATTATAAGAATACACTGCGCATTATACTCGTGGCTGGTATCAAGTAATTTATAAGTGGATAGTCTTGTAAACTCTCTAAAGTGCTGAAAATAAAAGGTTTTGCCCGCAATGGATTTTTCCTCAAATTTCCCTTTGTTAAATGCATGTTTTACTTTATCACCTAGATTCATGTCTTAAAAAGATAAAATTTGGATATTGTGTGTCTTTGACACTTAATTATATAAGTATTCCATTAAGATTGAGATAGAGCACTCTCGAGTTTTTGGACCCCTATATTTCACCAAAGTAGGCCATGATCTTCTGAACTGGATTTATTGAGTGATTTATAGTTCTTGATCTTTATCTTACTGATAATCATGATAAAATGAGGGCATTCATTGGTTTCTACTTGATTGGTTAAATGTAACAATTTAATGGGTTTAAAAAAGATTAGAAATTTGTTAATTGAAAACATCGGACTGAATTTCTTTCCCTCTTCTTGTTACTCTTTGGATCGAACTAAAGAACAATGGGATTGAAGTACACTAGGCTTCACTTTAAGCCTAATGATGACAATACCTTGAGGATGAAGCTCAAATGGGCTTTCTTATTTGGTGGAAGGGTAATCCCAATTATGTTATGTTCATTAGAGAGAAGTGGCTAAAAGGCTGAGAGAATTAGGAACTCTAATCCAGAGATAAAAAGAACACAATACAAACACTTATGAAGTGACAATTACCCAAGATGAGGATAATTATCAAGGATCTTTCTATAAAGTGACGGGTTTTACCTAAGAGGGAGTGTTTTTTATTATCACATTTGATGAAAGAGATGGCAACTTATCAAACACCGGGTTCCATAAGTTGGTTGAAAAGACAACATGTATGCACATCTAGGGTTTATTGGTACTTTTTATAGATTTACATGACAAAGTGTAATGATGGCTATATTTTACTGAGCTTAGTTATGACTTGAGTTGTGCATGCTTTTCAAGGATACATATATGCTATGGTGCTTGTCGATCGAATGTAGAGGGCATTTGAGTTAAGTATAATAACTTTATTGTACAAGTCATGTCTCCATTGGCATTCATTATTGTTGAAGGCTCAGGAATCCCCATCTACATTATGGTTATGATAGTTCGAAAATTATGTTGAAGTATGTGGTGAATCTCTATAATAACTAATAATACTTTTAGGCTAAAGTATGTGGTAAATCATTCCTTAATTCAATCACTTTTGAGATAGAATTAGATATCTAATATTCATATGTTGTCCAACCATTATGTTGAAGTATGTGGTGACACTACACCATAAATCACCAATGGTAAAGGTGGGTGTCACGGCCTAAACCCGTGACAATATTAAGCGTGACAAAACTGGGGGTCATAGTCTAAGCGCATGACACATAAGGGACCATGGTCCAAAACTGTGACCCATAGGGGAGGACGTGAGTCACGATCCAAAGCCGTGACCACCATACCACCGGGGGTCATGGTCCAAAATTGTGACCCATAGGGGAGGACGCGGGTCACACTCCAAAGAGGTGACTACTAATTTATTTTAATAAAAAAAAATATTTGGTCAAGGTTTATTACCGTGACCAAATAAAAAAAATATAAAAAAATAAAATTTATTTTTTTTGCATCCCCAAAACTCTATACATTTTTCAAACTTGTTTACATTTACAAAAATAAATAATTAGCCAATATGTAACAAAAGTTAACTAACGCACGCTTTCGTGAATATCTAATAATACAACACAAGTTAACTAATGCATGATTGCGCGAATACGTACAACACACAAAAAAATATAATGCATGCTTGCGTGAACTTGTACAATATAAATAAAATACAACACCTGCTTGTTTTAATATCTTCAGAATGTTCCTTCTCTAACGAGTCCTGCAAATCAAACTTCAAAATGTCCTAGGTAGTAAGTAACAAAGGACTTGAATCCCCAAAACAACTTTGGTACGCCTACATAGCCAAAAATTACATCAAAGTCCGCGTAGTTCGTAAGATGAACTGGGTTAGGTTCTAACCCATAATTCGAATCTATGGTGTCTCTTTTGATTTATGAAAATATATTTCAAATGTTTTGAAACTTTAGAAAATTGTGAAAACAATCTAAATTTGAAATTATGGTATAGGCCCTCTTTTTTCGATTTTTTATTTACGAAAATATATGTGAATGCATATATATTTTCACTCTTCAATGGCATGTTTTCAAGACTAAGTCTAACTATTTGCAAGTTTGGGTTATATTCTGAAACCAGGAGTCTAGTGACTATGTGATTAGTTTTTACGTGTTATGGTGGTCTCGTGTGACGTGTTCGTGCCTCTTGTGGGATCGTTTGGGGTTGTTTTTCATTTTCTCCCTTTAATGGCATGTTTTCAAGCCTAAGTCTAAATATTTATAAGTTTGGGTCATATTATCAAATTGGGAGTCTTGTGACTACGCGGTTAGTTTCTATGCGTTACATTGGTCCCGTGTGAGGTGTTCATGCCTCTTGCGGAACCATTTGTGGTTGTTTTATATTTTCAGCCTTCAATGGTAGGTTTTCAAGCCTAAGTCAAACTATTTTTGAGGTTTGGGTAATATGGTCAAATTGGGAGTCTCATGATTATGAAATCAATTGATACATCTTACATTGAACCCGCGCAAAGTAGTCGTGCCTCTTGTGGGCCATTTGAAGTTTTTTTCATTTTCACACTTCAATAATATTTTTTTAATCCTAAGTCTAACTATTTGCAAGTTTGGGTCATATTATCAAACCGAGAGTCCCGTGCCTAGGCGGTCAGTTGTTACGTATTATGTTAATCTCATGTGAGGTGTTCGTGCCTCTTGTGTGGCCATCAATGGCTTGTTTTAAAGTCTAAGTCTATCTATTTATAAGTTTGGGTCATATTGTCAAACCAGGAGTCCCATATCTACCCGGTCATTTAGTACATGTTACGTTGGTCTCGTACGAGGTATTTCGACCTCTGGGGGGCCGTTTGGGAGATTTTTTGCATTTATTTCCTTTAACAACATGTTTTCAAGCCTAAGTCTAACTATTTAGAAGTTTGGGTCATAACTGAGAGTCCCGTGACTACGTGATCAGTTGCCTAAGCCTAAATGTTTTGGTTTTACCCCCAAATGAACAATTAATTAACCATTATATAGGAATAAACATTTAAAAAATTATGCATATTAGTTATATAAAAAATGTGAGCTAAAGTAATGAATATATAGTTCCTACAAGAGTTGTACCATTATTTAACTGCACAACAATGTCTTTCTCTAATATGCTATTGTATTTCTCTTGAGACCTATTTTTGCGAACGAGGTACAAATGAAAGTTATCATTAATGCGGGGAGTTTCTCTCTCAGGTGTTCGATCTATAACTTTCTCATTTTCAAATCAAATCCCATTTTGATCTTTTCCAACAAAGTTCCCCATGTTCCTTTTCCATGGCATTGTATTTGGTTTTCACGATTGATTCTCAATTCAATAATTTTTTTTTACATTGTCGAACTCGGACCTACGAAAGGCTGAACAAACTAGAGAAATAAGCTCCAGATAGTTCTCATTGAGGTTGTTATCCGATCAACCTTTTGTATGTTCGAGTTCGAAAATGTTGAAAAAAATTTGATGAATCAAGAATAAATTATGAAAACTAAATACAACGTTGTGAAAAAGAAACATGGGGAAATTGTGCCAGTAAAGCTCAAGATGGAATTTTATTTGAAATGGTGCAAGTTAGATATCGAACACCTGAGAGACAAACTCACCCACGTTAACATGGACGACTAATTTTACCTCTTATAAGAAAATAGGTCTCAAGATAAATACATTTGTAAACCAAACCGGGCATTCCGTGCGAGGTGTTTGTGCCCCTAAACATTCATAATTCAAAATGAACACTCATAAATTGAGCTAAATATTTTTAAATCAGAATAAACATTCATAAATCAAACTTAAGCGCCAATATAATGTCAATATCAAAATATGATACAATTTGGATATAAGTCGGATTGTCAAGGGCCAATATAATAATAGGATAATAATAGGATTGTCAAGGGTAAAATAAGGTTTTTTACTCAATATTCCTCTAAACCAACTAAAAGATCCTTCAAGAGGAATGGAACTCTATAGGAGCTTTTAATGAATTTGCTTCAGTAGTCATACCCTTTTTTGAATGCACAATAATGGACCAATTTCCATCATTTAAGTTCTAAAAGGCACAAATAAAAGGCTCGTTGACTAAGCGATCTTTGCGTTTCATCTTTGATAAATCTACCATCACAAGTTTGAAGTCAGGATCAACTTTACAAGCATTAATCATGTCCTCCACCTTCACCTAATCATAATAGAATACGGTTTCTGTGGAATCTAAATAATTCAGTTCCAGGATTTGTTGGACAATTCCATAATATGTTAGCACCGTATCTTTTGTATTTTTATCGCTTTTGCTAGCGAAACAGGTAGTCAAGGAAGAAATTGAAATTTTGATGTTTTTCATCAAAAAAAATTGCTCATATGGATATGCAACAAAATCAAAATCACTGGTGTGGAATTTCTTATACCTTTTCGCATGAAATCTAGGATCTTTTGCTAGGCATGCAAGCTTGACGAGACATCATCTTTTTTTAGAAGCTGCATTTATTAATTAATTTATATTAGGACATGTTTTTCCACACATTATTAAATAGCCGCACACATAAGAGGTGGAAATTACCTCTTTTGATATTCATAACCTGAAATCATTCGACGTGTAACTTCTCCTTTGATTTTGAGCAATTTTGTTCTTGTACTTCCTAAAGGTAAATTGTAGAGTTTAGATCATAATATATAGAATACATAAAATCAAATAAGAATAATTCATCTAATTATCTAGCTACTTATTTTATTTTAATCTTCAACTTCATCTTGCAATTTGAAGATATGACGATATGCTTGCTCATATTATAGATTAGTGAATCATAACTTTAGGGTTCCCAAAAGGAAATTCATTCTCAAACTCGTCAATTTTCTCGATGACTCACCCTCCGTGAGGATTGAACCTCATCAGATCTTGTTTTGGCATATGTTCCCGAGCATAAACCGATGATTCCATAGTTACATATTCTTCAGCAATTGACCCTCCAATATACTGTGTTATTTTTACGTAATATTTGAAGGTTTTAATCAAGCGCTTGAAAGGATACATTTAGTGATACCTAGCAGGACCACGTAACAAAGACTCATTGCATAAATGCATAAGATAATAGATGATGATATCGAAGAATGATGAAGGCAAATCTTTTTCAAATACACAAACTGCCTCGGCTAAAGTTGATTTCGCAGCATTAATGTGCTTTATGTTTACCGCTTTTGCACAAAGTAGGGTAAATCACAAATTAATTTGCATAATTTCCTAACAGGGATCTTTGTGTTCAAAGAAGTAATGCCTAAATAGTAGAGGGATGATGTGTCAGTCGTGAGACTTGCACTGTTTCAAGTCAATTTTTGGTTGCTTAATACCATGCACAAATGACCAAAATAACCAATTGGAGTCTTCAAGTCAAACAACGTGTTTAAGAGTATCCTTTTCTCATTAGTAGTCAAAGTGAAAGCAGTGGGGAGGATATAAATTCTTCATGATGTTGTAGGAGTATTTTTTAGCCATAATCTCTTCTTTATTTTTATATCATGTATATCGTGGCGTGCCTGCTCTCCATCTTCTGAACGAGACCCACCCAGACATGTTCATATCACAGTTTTCGTAAAATTATTCTCCATGTGTATCACATAAATTACACACCTTACACGATGATCTTCTCAATACAGTAAGTAAAAAAATATTTATCGTTTGGACTATACCTTTGTTCTACTAGGGTCATTTGGATCCCCCTACCTTTACCCTTTCGATTTATAAACTGAGGTTGTTTGCCTATATACATATTCCCCGCATCGCAACCTTCGCCTTCTCCTCAATTGTATTACTACAAGGTCGAGAAGGTTTCATCCTA
This sequence comes from Sambucus nigra, assembly GCA_949130495.1. NCBI lineage: Eukaryota > Viridiplantae > Streptophyta > Magnoliopsida > Dipsacales > Adoxaceae > Sambucus > Sambucus nigra. The sequence continues at coordinate 405,186,350 of OX422215.1, read as the reverse complement.
CACTCGTGACCGACAGGTAAAAACTTAGACTTGTCGTTCCTAAAATGGTGACTGGTCAACAAAATTCTAAGATGACCCATTTAAATCATCTTAAAACTACGAGTTGGACAAGTGACATCAATTTTCTCCCAACTTATGGGACATCCATACTAATCATGAACATTGCAACCGAACAACGTCTTATAAGCAGGAAGGTTGTGGATCACCCATATCACTATTGTTTTAAGTGTGAACTTTTCACCCTTATGAGATTCAAAAGTCGTCATGCCTTTCTCCCATAAATCATTAAGATTTTCGATTAAAAGGGCTAAGAATATATCAATATCATCGTCCGGTGCCTACGACCCAGGTATCAAGAAAGATAACAATGTGAACTCCTTTATCATACACAGTGTCAGGGGGATACTTAAAGGCGCTATGAGAACTGACCAATAACTCTGATTAGCACTTAAATTACCGAAATGGTTTAAATCATTGGTTAATAACGTAAAATCAACATTGTGCAGTTCCTTTGCAAATTCGTAGTGTTGTGCGCTTAAAATTTTGTATATGAGTGAATCATTCGGATGATGTATGATATTCCTACCCACCTCTCATCAAGCGTTCCATGTCATTGCCTCTGTTATCCATGATACAGTGAAAAGTTGTTGTAACTATGACCCGATGGGAAAATGCTTCGAAACCTTTTCCATAACTTGCGATTACATGCGATATTTTACAGTATTGACTGTTCGATTCTCATAAGACACATATTTAGGCTCACTGCATACAGGACATTCATTTTTCTCTTTGTGCTAATTATAGTACAATTTACAATCATATATGAATAGATTTGTACTTCAAATCCAAATCCTTCAATCTCTTCTTCATGCTTGGATAATTGTCTTGTAACGTGTTCTCTTTTGGAAGAATGTCTTTAATCCACTTAAGAATTTTGGTTATGTTGTTGCCTGATAAACCAAATTGACTCTCCGAATTATACAAACCGATTATTATATACAATACCACCTAATTTTCTTCATAATTTTTATACAAAGGTCTAGCCACATTGGATTTGAACCGCAAGTATTCCCGATCTTTGGGTAATTCAACATCAACTTGTTCATTGACTCAGTCATAACGAACATTATCCATATCAAAATGATAGTGGTTTTGATCATGGTGGAATCCATAAGCATCATCAAATAGGCTGGTCAGAGGACAATATACTGGAGAATCATTCACCACTCTCACCCCGTGGGGTTCCGTCACGCGATCATGTATCGATAATTCTTCTAGAACATATGGTACATTCTTTTCCCCATGGAATGTCCATATCTTATAGTCTTGAGTTGATGATACCAAATTATGTACCAGCAAATTAGTATAAAAGTATGACCTCAAACCAGTTCAATAATAGAGGAAATATGGAAATATAGCAAAGAAGGTGGTGACGCGAAGAGGATTCAACACATGAATATAAGTGGTTTGGCCTGAGCTTACTCCACTGTAGTGGTCTGTGTGATCTTCACTATGAAATAAGGGTTCTAATGGCCTTAGTGTTACAATCACTCCACTCTCTATATCTCTACTGTATAAAAATATGCAGAGTTTAAGCTAGGGTTTGCGATCAGTCCCCTTGTAAAGAAGAAGACAAATGCTATATCTAGAGCTTAGAGGGTGTAGTGTACCCCCTAAGCATGTTATTTTCATGAATGATCTACTCTTTAGCTAATCAAACATTGACACCTGGCGATCCTACATGTGGTACATGATGACCAAATATTCCCTCACGTGAGGAAATGATTCAGTTATAACAGTTTCATCCACGTGCTCTAGGTATCTTATGTACTTGCTTGATGTCATTCACTGGAACCTCAGCTTTCTTGGATATGAGGTTGCTGGCTCCGACTGAGCTATCAAGCGTGCAACCTCAGATAGAACCTCGTCCCAACATATCAACCGGGGTTGGGTGACCATGTCCACTCGCGCTATTGGTCGCATCCGGGGACAACACGGGTCTTAGCTGAGCATATGAAACTATTATTGATATCGAATTTCTACGTAGTCGAGGTTAATGCACACGGAGGCCGACCCTTTGTCTGGACGATCATGCCACTGACTTGAGGGGACCATTTAAGGACTTGGTTGTGAGTCAAGACGACGTCGCTTCTCTGAGTACGAGGCTATACTTTCATCATATCAATTACCCTCTAGACCTTAGCCTTCTATGTGAATAGGAGGTTGAGGGGTATGTGTACATGGCTATGAAAGGACGTTTCTTATGAATTTATTGCATATAGACTAGCATAATGACATATGTCGCCCTTATAACTTGTTAGCGTCTGTCCCAAGCCAAATTGGGCGATTACACGCTTAGGGTTTTGGGGTGTGATGATGAGATGCCCTTGGAAATGCGCGCAATCATTGTTTGGGTATTTAAAAGCCTAAAAATCCCTTCGTTTACTTTTCCCTTCATTTTCTCCCGCTTTTGCAATTTCTTGGCAACAACTGAAAAAATCTCCACTACCAACTATCTTCATCACTTGCAAATTCAGGTTACTTCTTGCCTTTCTCCCTCTATCCCAAGCATCTAATCTTGCTCATGTATTTTTCTTTTCCCTTTAATTTCTCCATTTTTGGTTTTCGAGTCTTTTGCTTATTTTTCTGACGACCTCCATATTTTTGGACGATCATTGCCACCACTGTTAGGGCTTTTAAGACTAAAAATCTAGTTTTTTGGTGGTTTTTTAGGTATCTTCTAGTTGATCTAAGGGGCTGGATGGCATTGGTGGCCATTTTTAAGTTCTCAGGTGATCCTACGGTCACCATCTCCGGTCAAGTTCATCACCACCATTCTTGGTGTTCATCTAGGAACCTTTCAAATTCTAAGGATTTGATCCTTACCTTTGTTATTAGAAGTTGTTTGTCTTCCTTCAATTTACTTTGCTCGAAGTGTAGCCTCATCTCTCGAATGCTACAACCATTATATAAGTTAGAAGAAGAGTTTCCAATTATAAGAGAGAAGTGTTTTGACAAAATTAGGAAGATAGAGTTGGCCCAAGCCGATAGCTGAAAGGCCGAGTTGCCCTCGATGGATGCCATTCCATTGTCGACTGTCACTCGATCTGAGTTTACTAAGAGGTTTCCCATAGGTATGCCTACAAGCACCGAAACTGAGGTTACTGAAGATAATGATGAGGAAGGTAGTTATGTGGATACCTCCATAGCAGCTGAGTACGAGAGTTCTATGATAGATTTTTATCTCTTAGCATTTAGACACCTTTATGGAATAGGTCCTTCAATCTCCCCGAGGAAGCCACTTAAAGATAAGAGGGCCTTTGATGGCCAAGATGGCGAGATCTGTGTTTATGAGTAAATGTTCAAGTTGGGTTTTTATCTACCCATCCATCCTATGATCCGAGCCATCCTATCTTACATAAACCTTGATCCCTCCCAATTATCTCCTAACGCATGAAGGGTTATAATCGGATCCATCATTCTCTGGAAAGCAGTTCATCATACCAACCTTCCAGTTAGAGTATTTATCGGTTGTTATACACCTTCATCCGCTAATAACCATGTGGGCTATTACCACTTCATAGCCAGAAAATCTGAGAAGAAACTACTTTTGGCCACTCCGACCTCAAATCACAATTGGAAACCCCGATACTTCTTTATCTTGGGTGCCTGAGAGTTTGGCCCAAACCAGACTTGCGGAACATCTGAGCCGAGAACCCCTCTGAGGTGGGTTAAAGCCTCTATTTTGGCCAAAGACGACCCTGTATTAAGTCTATATAACTATATAAGGACATAAAAGAAATTCATAATTAAGGCCAAAATGGTCGTCTCGTCCAGTATGAACATTTGATGACCCCTTATTATCTCTCCCAGATAGATTTAGGGGGTGTCCCTTTGGTCGAGCTACGTAAGTTTCAAAAATTTATTATGTTATGTCTCGTATCTGTATATAGCTGACGTACTAATTTTGAGATTTGTCTTTTTGCAGATTGACCAGAAGGTCTATCATATGACTTTTAGGAAATGATTGCCCCTAACCTCGGCAAGCTCCTTAACAGATGAGGTAGTAAGAATGCGCCTCCTCCATCTCAGACTAGGAAGAATGTCGGCACTACTAAGGCCGATGCTTCTACTAAGAAGAGGAAATATCCAACATACCCAATTTTATCTCGGTCAAATAATACTCAACACTTTAACCATGCCATCCCCATCTCTACGGATGATGCTTTGGTTGCTCAACTATCTCAGCTGAAGATTAGTGACAACGTGATTGGTCACAGTTTGAAAGTCGCTGATGCCATCGATGGGATCCTTACCATGGAGGACAAGCGTTTTCTTCAATCTTTGGATGTTCCTCTACTAGTGGAGTTTTCTCTACATCGGTCAGTCCAGGTACGTTGATGAATCGGTTCTTTTTTCATGTGTTGTCTCTGAATTCTTAAAACATCATTACTTATGCATGTGATATTTTTTCTACAGGGAGTGGTTTATCTTCACTGCTTGGCCGACTGGACCCTAAAGAGGATGCCTCTGATCCAAAAGGGTAAGGATACTGAGAAAGTGGAGATCGAGTTGAGGGCTGACCTTGAGAAGGTCGAGAAGGATTTAAAAGAGAAGGAGGACCAGATTAGCCATCTAAAGGAGGAGGACAATAAGGCTCTGAAAGCTAAAGATGAGAGCATCCATGCTAAGATTGATGAGGTCGTTAAAACTGCATTGACCGAGGCTGAGGAAAAGATCATTGCCAACTACAAAACTTCTGACGAGTTTATAGATTTAGGAATTGAATATCTAGAGAGAGGCATCAAGGATGCTAGCTGATGGTCTGCCCTCAAGCATGGTGAATCTAGGAGCTTATCCTCAGAAGACTTTATAGACCTAGGCTTTGGTGATGCTCGTCTTACATAAGCTTTGAGATAGGTTGAGAGTTCTGGTGCTGCACCTACAAAGATAGCCCTCTTGAGTTTACTAAGAATGAGGATGCTACCAATCTTTAGGACGGGGTTTAAGTCAACGATGCTGGACTTCAAAAAATAGCTCCACTTGGTGACGGGTCAGCCCAGCCGAAGGACAAGTTCAGCCCGGAGGGCTTTCATCTGTTAAGTGTTTGTTTTGCGAAGATCTATTATAACCCCATATTTTCATGAACTATTACAACCTCTTGGGTTGTTATTGTAGGTAAATTTTGTAATCTCACTCATCATTAATGCAAGTCTAGTTCCACTATGCCTCGTGTCTACTACTATCTTCTTATCAAGACATTTTATCTCGTTAGATTAATGACGTTTCATCTCATGTTTCACCAAATTAATGGTTTAAGGTCTGAGATCACCAAATAAATGATGTTTAATCTCATATTTTACCAAATTAATAATGTTTAAGGTCTAATACCACCGATCTAATGATGCTTCATCTCAAATTTCACCAAATTAATGATGTTTAAAGTCTGAGATCACAAAATAAATGTTGTTTTATCTCATATTTCATCAAACTAATGATGTTTAAAGTCTGATATCACCAAATAAATGATGTTTCATCTCATATTTCACCAAATTAATGATGTTTGAAGTCTGAGATCACCAAATAAATGATGTTTCATATCATATTTCACCAAATTAATGATGTTTAATGTCTGAGACCCGCAATCTAATGATGTTTCATCTCATATTTCACCAAATTAATGATGTTTAAGGTATGAGTCCACCAATCTAATGATGTTTTATCTCATATTTCACTAAATTAATGATGTTTAATCTCATGTTTCACCAAATTAATGATGTTTAAGGTCTGAGATCACCAAATAAATGATGTTTCATCTCATATTATTCCCAATTGATGATGTTTAAGGTCTGAGACCACCAATCTAGTGACGTTTTATCTCATATTTCCCCAAATTAATGATGTTTAATCTCTTGTTTAACCAAATTAATGATGTTTAAGGTCTGAGATCACCAAATAAATGATGTTTCATCTCATATTACACCCAATTGATGATGTTTAAGGTCTGATACCACCAATCTAATGATGTTTCATCTCATATTACACCCAATTAATGATTTTTAAGGTCTGAGACCACCAATCTAATGATGTTTCATCTCATATTACACCATTCCTTGTCTTTTTATGAGTGTATGGATGGTCATCCCATCCAAGCACTATCATCTCTGTCAAAGGAGGGTTTGCCAAGGATTTCTTAAGCTTACTTCACCACGAATGATGTTCTAAAGCCTAAGATAAATTAATACAAATATTTGGATAAACAAGAATGATGAGGGGAACATTGATACTCTTTTGATATTCATTCCTCTAAATAAAATATATGTATTATAATAAAACTATGAACTCATTGATAATACTTCTTCAGATGATCAACATTTCGGGGGTTTGAGAAAGGTTCTCCCTCGAGGTTCTCTAGCCAATAGGTGCCCGGAACTTCTTTAGTAACTCTATAAGGGCCATGAAAATTGGAATGGAGCTTGTTGGGTTTATGCCATGACTTTTTAAGAACTAAATCTCCTACGAATATCGGCCTCTCTTTCACCCTTTGATTATAGAATTTGGCAGTCCTATGCTAGTAGGCTGCCTACCTCACCTTGGCATATTCTCTTCTTTCTTCAATCAGGTCAAGGTCGAGTCTTCTCTCTGCCGCATTTCCTTTAGGGTCATACATATGAATTCTATGAGTAGGAAATTCAAGCTCAGTAGGGATGACAGCTTCTGAACCATAAGCCAACATAAAAGGGGTCTCCCCCATAGGAGTTTTAATTATCATCTTGTAAGCCCATAATACCGCATGTACTACTTTAGTCCACCTACCGTTTTCATCTTCCAGCCTCTTTTTAATCCCATGAAGGATAGTTCTATTTGTAACCTCAGTCTTTCCATTAGCCTGAGGTCGACCGAGGGAGGAGAAAAATTATTTAATTCTGACTTTTTGACAATATTGCTCTAAAGAGACATTCTTGAATTGTTTCCCATTATCAGAGATTAGGGTGTTAGGGAGGCCATACCTGCATATGATATTCTTCCACATGAATTAAAATGCATTGTTCTCTGTTGTGGAGACCATAGCTTCAGCTTCCATCCATTTGGAAAAATAGTCTATTGCAACAATCAAGTATCTGTAATTTTCTATGGCCCTTAGAAGTGGTCCAACTAAATCAATCCCCCATACTGCAAATGGCCAGGGTGAAGTAATGGAGGTCAGTGGCTGATGATGTTGGTGAGGGACGTTGGCGAACCTTTGACATTTATCACATCTTTTGACATAAGCTAACGAATCTTTAACTAAGGTCAGCCACCAATATCCCTGAGTTATTAACCTCTTGGCTAGAGATCTTCCTCCTATATGGTTTGAGCAAGAACTCTCATGCACGTCTCTCAGGATGGGGTCTACCTCAGATGGGTGTACACACCTACGTAGGGGGAGCAAAAATCCTTTCTTGTATAAAACATCTCCTATGATTGAAAACTTGGAAGCTTTATACCTCCGTTTCCTTCTTTTTACTTTAGAGTCTGGCAAGATACCTTATCTGATGTATCTAACAAGTGGATCCATCCAAGATGGGCCGATTTTCAACTTGAAGAAGAAGCTCATCTTCAAGTCTTCATTTTCTATGGTCGGCCGAGGTAAGATTTCTATCGGCACTATCCTTCTGATTTATGTGCAAGTGGCCAAAGCTGGCCTTGCTAGTGCATCAGCTCGGCTATTATCCTACCGAGGCACTCTTATGATCTTGATATCTCAAAAATCCTTCATCACCATTCTCAATTTTCTAAGTATTTGGCCATTCTATCGTCTTTGGCTTCATAAACTCCCAGGACTTGATTAACCATCAGCTGAGAGTCACTATGGACTAGTAGTTGGATGATATTCATGGCTTTTGCAAGGGATATTCCAGCCATAAATGCCTCATATTCTTCCTCATTATTTGAGGCCTTAAAATTAAACCTCAGCGCATACTCTATGTTTATTCTATTAGGGCTGACACAATAAGGCTGACCCTACTGCCATTTCCACAAGACGAGCCATAAAAAAAAATTCCACACTGAACCTTTCGAGAATGGTTATTCTCCAATGACTCCATGCTTAAGAAAAAACCTGTCAGTCTCATCCGTGGGAGGCTTCTCTGCATTCGACGAGGCTATTGTCGACTCAGCACCAATCACGATCGACGTTGCACAACTGCTTGCATCTTCACTCTCTGCTTCAGACCAAGTGAACTCTACTATAAAATCTACCAGAGCTTGACCCTTAATTTACACTCTCGATTGATAAACAATGTCATATTCTCCTAACTCAATGGCTCAGGCCATCAACCTACCTAATTTCTCAGGTTTATGGATGACTTGCCTGTGGGGTGAGTCAGTTAGGATAACCATGGTGTGTGCTTGAAAGTACAACTTCATTTTTCTTGAGGTATAGATCAGGGCATAGGGTAACTTTTACATTCTTGGATAGCTCTTCACGGCCCTTTGAAGGGCCTTGCTTTTGAAATATATCGATCTCTGAACACCCTCATCATCTCGTACTATAGCTGCACTGATGGCCGACTCAGATACAACCAATTACACATAAAGTTTCTCTCATTAAATAGGACAAGATAATAAGAGTGAGGAGCCAAGGTAAGACTTTATCTCCATAAAGGATTTTTTGCATTCTTTATCCGATTCAAAGGCTTTTTTAAGAACTTTAAAAAATGGAAGACATTTATCGGTTGCTCTGAAAACAAATATGTTTAAGGCTGCCACTAGTTCTGTAAGCCTCTGAACGTCTTTGATAGTCTTAGGGGTCCTCATTTCTAGCAGGGCCTCTATCTCCTCTAGGTTGGCCTCTATCCCCCTCTGATTAATGATAAAACCCAAAAATTTACCAACTCCGATGCCGGATTGAGCTTCATCCTGTACTTGTCCATCGTATTGAAGGTTTTTTCATGGTCAGCCACATGGGTGCCGGCCTTCAGACTCTTGGTCGGCATATCATTAACATAAACCTCCATGGACTTTCCAATCTGATCTTTAAATATCTTATTTACCAACCTTTGATAGGTAGCCCCGACATTCTTCAAGCAGAAGGGAATAACCTTGTAACAATAGGGTCCTTTATCTGTGATGAGGGTCATTTTCTCTGAATCAGCTGGGTCCATAAAAATTTGATTATATTTAAAGTACACATCCATGAAACTCATCGGCTCATGGCCTGCTGTGGCATCCACCATCTGATCAATTGAGGAAGAGGGAAGCTATCCTTAGGGCAAGATTTCTTCAAATAAGTAAAATCTACACACATTCTCCACTTCCCATTGGCATTGGGCACTATGACTACGTTGGATATCCACTCAGGGTAGATGACCTCTCTGATGAACTCAACCTCTTCAAGCTTCTCAACCTCGTCCCTTATGACCTCACACTTCTCACGAGAATAAACTGTTCTTCTTTACTTAATTGGATTGGCACCTTCCAGCACATTGAGCTTATGGCACATTATCTTGGGGCCGATGCCTAGCATGTATGCATGACTCCAAGCAAATATACTCTGTCTTCTCCTCAATAACTTGATCAGCTCATCTTTAATCTCCTACTTAGGGCTTGCCCGACCTGGACGGTTCTTTTCGGTTCATCCCAATTGAGGACGATGGATTCTACCTCTTCTGCGGCTTCCCTTTTCTTGAGCTTTGTCTCATCTCTAGGATCAAGGGTGTCAATATTGTAGGTGTTGGTTACCTTCTTGTGGTCTTCTCTCTCCTTAATCGAGTTAAAATAGCATTCTCATGCCAACGTTTGGTCATCCTGAACTTCCCCTACTCTATAAGGAGTCGATAATTTTATCATTTGGTGGACCATTGAAGGCACGACCTCAAAATCTTTGAGTGCTACTCATCACAGTATGATGTTATAGGCCGAGAAGACATTTTCATCCATAACGAAAAAATTGATCTTTATGGTCAACTGCTTCGTCCATTTATCCCCCATCCTAACGTCCATCTCATACATTCCTAGGGGGTGAACCTTTTCTCCACTAAATCATATCAGAGGATGATGGTATGGTACGAGCTTGGCCCGGTTGAGTCCCAGGGCCTTGAAGCATGACTAAAACATAAGATCTATAGAGCTTCCACCATCAACCAAAATACTTGGTACTTCAAATCCATATACGATGGTTATTATGACAAGAGGATCATCATGTGAAGCTAGGATACCCTTAAGATCTAGCCTTGAAAATCCAACTACAAAGGTATCCAAGTCCACCTTCTTCTTTTTCTCATATTTCACTTCAAAGGAGGATGAATGTACAACCTCGTCCTTTGTGACAGACTTAGCCTCGGCCACATGTGCTTTTCGATTAGCCGCCTCAGAGCCTCCTTCAACTATACCACCATAAATCATGTTTACCCCAAATGAGATCATGTTAAGCCTCTTGACAGGGACATCGTCGTCTTTTGACGACAGATCCGGATCATCACTGTCATCATCTAAAGGATTATCTCGCTTGGACGGAGCATATTTTCTGCACTTATCACTCCTCTTCTTTTTAAGGTCGGCTCGGACACCCTTTGTAGAGTATTTATTCACATACTTCCTCAACTTCCCGGCTTTTAACATTTTCTCAATCTCATCTTTCAAAGCAAAGCATTTATTAGTCAAATGGTTATGATCCTGGTGAAACTCACACCACAAGGCTTTATCTCTCTTATGCAGCGGAGACCTTATCTTCCTAAGCCATCGCAGAGATTTGCCATTCTTAATATCATTCAAAATATGCTCGCAACTCACAGTTAGAGCAGTGTAGTCTGATTACTTGTCATCATTCGACCTCTTTTTACCATATTTATTTTTCTTTTGGGACTTACTCCCACTGCTTTCACCTTTCTCATCCTCATACTATGCAGCCATTGCTTTTTCAGCATTCATAACTTTCCCAGACGTTACCAGCAACTTAGCCACTGATTTTTAGGGACCTTAAGAAAGCTTCCATAGTAACTTACCCTTCTGAAGGCCTCTAATGAGTGCTGTTATAGTTATGCTTTCCTCACAGTCTTTGACTTATAGCTTCTCCTTATTCAACCTCGTGATGTAGTCTCTAAGACTCTCATTCTTACCTTGTTTGACATAGAGCAAATGAGTAGTCTTTTTTTGAGGTCTGACCCCAAGACAAAAATTATGGATGAAATTCTCGATCAACTATTTGAAGCTGTCAACAAAAAAATTTGGTAGTGAAGTATACCAAACATGAGTAGCCCCGATCAGAGTGCTTGAGAATACACAACATCTCATCTCGTCTGACATATAATAGATATCGGCTACTGATTGGTACATCTAAATGTGGTGGACTAGGTTGGTTCTCCCATCATATCTTGGAGTTAACATAGGCGGCTTGAATTTAGCCAGGGTCGGGAAGTTGACTATCCTCGCAAAAAAAGGAGAACCATGTGAGTATCCCCTTTGCAAGGGGTCTCGACTTTTCAGAATATCGCCAATCTTATTTTCCATCATTTTAATCGAATCGTTCCAGGGTTTTTCGGCCCGATCGATGTTATCCCTTGCTGCTTCCACAGGTTAGACCGAGGGTTCACCAACTGCTTGTTGTCGTCGACTGTTAAGTTCCCTATAACCCCCATCTCGGCTATGTGAAGGCCATCCTTTATGGGGTCGACAGTCGACCCCGTCTTTTCCCGATTTAATAATGCTCTTTGACCTAGATAACCTCTCTCTCAGGTCATTGACTGGGCCGAGCCTCTCAAAGGCTGACCCTCTGCTCAATCGATTAAATGCTGAACCTCTTGGATAAGGATTTGGGCTCTGCCTTATGCCATAACCTTGTCTCTCCTGGATAGGCCGTACAGTATTATTTGATATCTCATAGGTTCCCAACAGTCCTTTGGTGGATCTTTAGCCTTAACATCATTGTACGTGTCCTCTAGGCAAGGGTTTCCTTCCTTCCCCAAGCGTAAACACCTAGGGTCAGCAACATCCCTCCGCCTTTGAAGAGAAGGTATATCTTTTCCTGGTACCTGGGGTGGTCCCCTGGCCTCCTTGTAACGTCCATCTGGTGATGTCGGAGTTATCATCTCCAGTGTGACCCCTGGTGGCCTCATTATCATATTTTGGCTTAGGGTGATGAATTGCTCCTGCATCATTTGTTGGCTAGCCACCAGGGATTTCAAGGCTACAGCCATCTCGAACAGGGGTGGCGCCTGGCTGGAGATGGGTCCTCCCCATGCTAGTAGTGGAGGCGGTGGTAGTTCAGGTGCCATTTGTTATCCTAGAACTTTGAGTTGTGATATGAAGACTGAAAGATTTTGGGCCCAACAGGAACTCTTTTAATGGTGAAACAACTCCACATAAAGGGGGAGGATTGGCTCACCACCAGAGATTCCGGCGAAGACAAGCTATGAAATGGAAGAGATAAAGCTTCTCATTCCCATAGACGATGCCAATTTGATGATACCAAATTATGTACCAGCAAATGAGTATAAAAGTATGAGCTCAAACCAGTGCAACAATGGAGGAAATATGGTAATATAGTAAAGAAAGTGGTGAGGTGAAGAGGAATCAACACATAAATATAAGTGGTTCGGTCTGAGCCTACTCCACTATAGTGGTGTGTGTGATATCCACTATGAAATAAGGGCTCTAATGGCCTTAGTGTTATAATCACTCCACTCTCTCTCTCTCTCTCTACTGTATAAAAATATGCAGAGTTTAAGCTAGGGTTTGTGATCAGTCCTCTTGTAATGAAGAATAAAAATGATATATATAGAGCTTAGGGGGTAGAGTGTACCCCCCAAGCATGTTATTTGCATGAATGATCTACTCTTTATCCAATCCAACATTGACACCTGGCAATCCTACATGTGGGACATGATGACCAAATATTCCCTCATATGAGGGAATGATTCAGTTATAACGCTTTCATCCATGTGCTCCCGATCTCTTTTGTACTTGCTTGATGTCATTCATTGGAACCTCAGCCTACTTGGATACGAGGTTGTTGGATCCGACTGAGCTATCAAGCGTACAACCTCAGATAGAACCTTGGCCCAACATATCACCCAAGGTTGGGTGACCATGTCCACTCGCTCTATTAGCTTCATTCGAGGACGACACGGGTGTTAACTGAGTATATGAAACTATCACTGATATTGGCTTTCTATGTAGTCGAGGTTAATGCACACGGAGGCCGACCCTTATCTGGACAATCCTGCCACTGACTTGCGGGGCCCATTTAGCGACTCGATCATGAGTTAAGACGACGTCGCTTCTTAGAGTACGAGGGTGTACTTTGGTCATATCATTCCTCATACCCCATATGAGAAAATGAAATTCATTGTCTTCCAAAGACTTAAATTTTCCGTTTATACAACGGTTGCACGAATAGGGAATCTTATCACTATTAAGATTTATATCTGCATATTTAATAAATTCCCGGACGCCATTTATATGATTATCAGATACTCTTTGACTCTCTCCTATCCACTATTTGTACTGTGGGAAAGATATTTAAAACAAAATTCTAGTCATGTATATAAATAGTTTGGATACAGAAAATCTCAGTTTATAATGTAAGAAAGTTCATTCAACCCTAATAAATTCAAAACAATTTCAAAGAAAATTCATTCCACTTGATTAAAAAGAAATATTAAAAGAAAATTCATTCAAACCAAACGTATATCCTAAGTATTTAAAATATTAAAAATTTGTTCAAATAAAAATCATTATTCAATGCGTAGACTTGACCAACAAATTAACTGGCTAAGTAATAAAACAATTTCCCTTCCCCATGGTCAATGTAGGCAAGCTCATCTCCATAACCAAAGTATATTTTATCGACGAATATTTGAGCTTCACCTATCACCAAAGGCTGAGTGTGAACAAGTGTTCCAATAATTATGAAGATGAGAGTGCACATGCCAATAGACTTGGTATCAATCAAGTTCCTTATTTAAATGCCTCGCCAAAGTCATCATGCGTGAATGATGAAGATGCATGGAATATTCCATGCGTAGGCATTTGAGAGGGGAATGTCCCATGTGAAGGCATTTGCAAGGGGAATGTTTCGGGAGGAGGCATTTGGGAGGGAAATATTCGAGCATGAGGAGTTTGGGAGGAGAATTTCCTCAGGGAGGATAGTAGAATGTTTAAGGCATCTAATGGAGGTAACTCTATCATTGTGTAGAGATTCGAACCGATCCTTGGATTTCATTCATCAGGAGTTCCATGTTCTTTCGAAGCTCTAACACCTCTCCTTTCATCTTGACACCCTCTTCCAACCCCCTCTCCGTGTCATCCCTCACTACAAAGATATCATATAATAAAGGTGCATTATGTTATAATTTGGTACTTGGCATAGGCGATCCTCTACTCTTGTCTTCCCCTTATAGTCCTTCTTAGGCTCCTTAGTTAGGACATATGATTAAATGTCACGGGGAGTTGTACTAAGGCTTACTACTGGACACTCCCTCTATCATTTACTATAACATACTATTATATTTAAGACTACAATTTTAATAATACAAATATTATAATGTGTGTATATAGATGATAACTAAATTCAAACTCACCAAAGTCGGAGCAAGTTTGTCAAGAATTTATTATTACCTTTTTCCCATCGGGCATGCAAGTATAAGTTGTATCGATTAGAGTCTTTACCTTCTTCTGGAGTTCCCTTGGTTCGTTCATCCTATTCACCCTTAATATCATCATAAGATTTTTCCTCGAGTTTGTGGCCATCAACCTTTTTAATTTTTCCAGTTTATTTCTTACCCCCTCATTCAGTTTTCTCTCCATAGCCTCATTCTCCAAGAAGTCATTCCATTGGTTAGTGGCCATTTCAATATTTTGAGGTACGTTTTCTTTTAGCCCTAAAATATCATAACTAGTTGCCTCCTTTATGAAAAAAATTCTTCTGAAGGTTCCTCTAATAAGTTTTCAAAGCATCAACTACTTTATAAAGGACCTTTGACTTCGAACCGGTAGTGAATATAAATTTTTTAATAAGTTGCTCCCAAACGCCATCCTTTAAGGCATGATCTACCTTCTTCCAATTTTTATGCTAACACCAACAATCACCTTTCCGAGAGACAAAAAATGACTTTTAAAAAGTTAAACGTCACGTTTATCACCGGTTGGATTATTCTCTCAAATGGTGAACCCAATGCCCTTCTTACGGTTAGCTTGGGATCCATCGATAATAGCAATTAGGGGAGTTAAATTATTAAGGGTTTCCTCATAGATGGATTAGAATGAATCTTTGGTGGACTAGAGTATTGATATCCCAGAGGAGATGAGAATTGAGCTTGGGGTGTAGGAGAGCGGCCAATTGACAATGTTCTGCTATTTTTTTTATTACTGTCATTTTTCTTCGACATTTCCTACAATTAAAAAAAAACTTAGCGATGTATGTAAGAAAGTACGATTTAAAACTATATATATGTATGTACCTTTTTTAGAGCTATTAAATCATGCTCGATGAGTCTGATTTCCATATAATTAGTATTACTTTTTACAAATATATGAAATTTTGCACATAGCCAATTGGGCGGAAGCATGTCTATGATTGACGCAATAGGTTTGTGACATGAACACGATATCCTTTCTTCTTCAACTTATTTCCAAAATCTTTTTTAATTTGCATGTTTAACGAGATATCAAAATCTAGGTGAATGCTCTCTTTATGAAAAGGTATCCACAAAGGATGAATATTTTTTTCAGTCTTTTCTAACAGTGTCACCAATGTCAGTGCCCTATCAAGATTATGCAGGCGAAATATATTTTCTACTGCCTCAGCCTATCATTCTGGCAATGAAAATAGAATACAATCTAACAGGTAGTCTTCCAAGAGATAAACACCACAATTTGTAAGGTAATTAAATTATTCAATTTTTCTATTACCATACTTGTAAATCGCACTTCCCTCCATATGGCGCGCACTAATGAAAGATGTTTTAGTGCAGTAAAATTACACCCTCTCGTACTCTTGTTTCCATTAATTACTACTGTGACTCATTTTTCATGCAAAAATATGTAGAAGGGTGTGAATAAGGGCGAATACATAATAATTTACGGCTGTAATTTTTCCTGAACAAATTATGGTTTTCCATCTGATCAATCAGACACAACAAGTCCAATTTAAATTCATTTTAATTTAATTAAACCTAAACTATATGTCCATCAATTGTGCAAGACCTTCCATCAATTTGTGTTCACTTAAACAACAACTATTTAAGGAAGAGGTGAAAATAGCCACAACAAGTTAACCAGATGACTATATTCTAAACATTAAGTCATTAAGATAGGGTTGTCTTTAAGACAAATAATTAGTTAAAGGTTTATTATGAATAATTAATAGAGTGAAAATTTTAAGTATCCCCCAAATGTATTAAACCGTGATCATTCAACATATCCCGAACAACCATCAGCCTAACAATCCCACATAAGTTTATCCCATATTCCTTCTAAATCGTCTACTTGATTTATTTGCAAGAACATATTTACAGAACATGAGATTTCGTATACATTTCTACATCATTGGTTTCATATACAATTTCTAACAATAAATTGGATCATATTTCAATATATAACATTTGAGAATAATCAAACACACACACACACACACACACACACACACACACACACACACATATACACACACATACCTAAATACACATACGTTTGTTATGTACCTATAAACATGATGAATTGCCCATTTTTTACCAAAATATTAAAAACTACAATCTTTAATGACAATGGATCCCCATTATAAGGGGTAAATTGATATAATTAAACAATATTCATCATGTTAAAAAATTAGTTGAAGGACTAATATTGCTAAAAAATTACTTTCTTTGACTAAGCTAAAGTATTTTTCTAAGAAGGCCTAATATTGCTAAAAAATTAGTTATGTGAAAAAATAGTACAATGAAATGGATAAATTTCCATAATAATGGAAAACATAGTACAATGGAAAAATTAGTTAATTGTTTGAAAAAATGTTATTAATCATAAATGCAATAGTAATTTCATAAACATTACCCAACAAAATGGAGAAATTTCCCAAAAATCATTAATTAAATTTGAACAACAAGAAATATATAATTTCATACCTTAAACGTCATAACAACATCCACAATATATAACTCATTAATTCAATAGTAATTTCATACCTTGATTTTCATAACTCATTAAACATTAACAACAATAACAAAAATTATTAACAACACAAACACACGCGTAAAGAAACACACACACACAAAAAATATGAACACAAACACACACATACAAACGAAAGAAATTGGTTTAGGTTTCCTCGAAAAATGAAATGTACCCTGTGTGGAGAGAGGGTTTTGCAAAAAATGAAAGGAGAGAGAGAGAGAGTGTTGCCGATTTCTTTGAAGGAGAGATTTTTTTTTATTTTTTGTTAAGGGTGAAATGAAATATGGGGTTCTCATTTTTTTATGCCTGAAATGGGGTCACTGTCCAAAATCGTGACCCAATCTATGACATACTAATGAGTTAAGCATGGTCACGGTTCTCGACCGTTACCCCATTGGTGACCAATTGAAAGCTCGAGAAATGGTCACGATTCTGGATCGTGAACATGGAACGTGACCATTTTGAAATGGTTTTAGGGGTCACAGTTCTAAACTGTGACCAATGTTCACTGGTATTTATCACAGGTGGGTCATGGTTTTGGACCGTGACCACTATTATGACTAAAAGGGAGGGAAAATTGGTGCCATAGTGGGTCACGATTTCGGATCGTGACCCCTATGGTCAAAACACCTAACCATGACAATCCCCTATATGTGGTCACCCTAAAACCTTATCATATAAATGGACATGGTAATTATCTAGGGGTCACGATTTTGGATCGTGACCTATTTACTATGACCATTTCCAATTTTTGGGGTAATGTGAAGATCTATAATAACTAATAATGTTATACATAAGTTAAACTAGAATATTCATTGCTCATGACATTGCGACGTTATTTTAACCCCTCTAAAATATATTATTTTTTAATACCAAGTCATGTATTTAATAATAACGTCTCATTAACCTGTGAAGATCATTGATGCCACAATCTTAAATCTGTATAATTATTTATACAAACAGATTCAAAGTTACTAAAAATGAAGGAAACATACCTCAATGGCTTGAGCAAATAGTGTTAGATATTTTAGGCAGTAAAACTAAATAAGGAATGTACATATAAGCAACCCACCTTAAGTGCATAATGATCCCAACTACCAGTGAAGAACTCGATAGTTGCACTAATAACTGATGGATGGCTAAGCATAATAAAATCAACAAATAAACAATCAAAAGACTCAAATTCTATAAGACTATGTGCATTTATCTCGACGGCAGAATCATCCACCATCACATACTTTGACATATTGAATGTCCTAAGCTTGGAAGAATTAATATTTATGACTTTCATCTTTTACAAATGGATAATTCAAAAAGAATGACTCGAGGACATGGAAACTAAAATTGAGTTCATTTCAGCGAGAAAAATCCTCATTTAAAATCTTAACCCCAAGCATTTGTATGATTTTGAGGTTTGCGAAGCAATCACATCCTTTGTTGATAACAATGATAAACTGTAAATCGAAAACATTTCAGGTGAATTACTAAGTTTTTCTTGGTGATTCTCCATAATTTGGACTACACTTAATTTTTTATCACTCTGAAACTAAGAATCCCATCAAGAATCACAAACGTTTCAAATAAAACATCTCTGTCACTCCTCCACAAATGAACCCAGACAACATGTTAGAAAACATTGAAACTATAAACCATACATGTGCCAAACTACATCGAGCAAACAAATTAAAAACATCATAAAATAATAATAAAAGGCATTGTATATGTAACTAATTAACAAAATCTTGTAATTCTACTAAAAAGTTTTTAGATTCTCACAATTATACTAAGAATTGATTTTCTAACTTACCTATACATATCCATATACAAAATCATTACCAAGTACTAATTTGACTAACCCAAATTATTACTTTAAATTTTACCCAAAGGCATGTATGGGTTTTATATATATATATATATATATATATATATATATATATATATATATATATATATATATATATTATGTTTGGTTTTAAAACTAAAATGAACATGTAATGAAAAATCCCCTACTTTCCTCTAGTACGAATAGCCATGAACAAAGTTTAAAATCCAAAATTTTAGATTTCTCACTTGTTAATATTTAAGGAAAAAACTTGGTCACACAACTGGACATACAAAAATTGCAATATGATGTTATGTGTTTTATGCCTAGATTAGGGGATTGTTTCTAAGAATAACACTACATAAAGTGTTGATTGAGAAATTCATTTACTAGTGAAATCATGCATTTCATCAAGCAATAAGTAAGTATATATGATAGAAATGTACAGAGTTTGTGCAGCAAATCTGATAAACCCTACAAAAAAAGAAGCATGTGATGTCTAAAACCCAGATCTTTAATCAAATCCCTACTAACATATGAAATTAAAACCAAATCTGAAATAAACAAAACCCATTATGTCAACCTTAAAGAGCACACAGACATATATATAAAAGAGAGGATATATATATTTTTGTATATAAGGCATACATGTAAAGAGAAAGGGTATAAATATCTATGGTTAATCATATAAAAAATATGGGAAGTGCGAAGAAGGGAATGAATAATATCAATTATTAAATATACGTGGCACATCACAAAGAGAAAACTTCTTTTTATAGTATACTACAACGGTATATGACCAGACTTGAATCTAATATACTAATGTTTGCAACAACATATAAAACTCATTTCATTAGGAGAATAATAAGTCTTTCAGAAGTTTCACTCATGCTTTCACATGAATAACTAGTTTATTGCCAACACTTTTTTTTTATAGATAGATGATGCATAAAACCAAATCGCTTAAGGGAACAAAACCTATATACAGGGAGAATACAACACAAACAAAAGTAAGACACGAGACCAAGAAAAAGGCCTCTACAAAAACAACATCCACTTACATCAACTCAAAGAAGACCACCAACTCAAGAAAGAACCTCTAAATCTCCTTAGAAGCCCCCCCCCCCCCCCCCCCAACGAAGTGAAAACACCACAAGTCGAACATCCGATGGACCCAACGAACCTAGCAAGCATGGCCTACAACCTCCGATAGCCTCCTATTTTCTCGAAAATGGAGCGCGCCTTACTCTCATTCCCGTCTAAGGTTACCCCTACCATCTTACTAAAACGTCCTATCAAACTATCTGCCCATCCGACGGAGTCCTCTTCCCACTCCTCCTCCTCCTCCTCCCCTCCCTCTCCAAATGCCTCTTCCTCCCCAGGGATATAGATATCCACCCACATTTTAGCATTGGTCAAACTAGTACCAACAGAGCCCTTGAATCCTCCTCCCACTTCATGTTTATTGTCCAATTCAACCTCAAAATCAACTAGCCATGCTCCGGGCTCCATATCTCCTCCCCACACACCACTAGTTTCTCCATAATCATAACATGGTTGATCTCCAACTCTCAAGCCACCCACCACAGACTCCCTATCATGGGAACCCCATAAATTAAATTGATTCTTTAAAATACCTTTGTTTGGGACAAGTGCCAAAAGTGGATGAGCATACGTGACCATCGACTCTTCTACACTCTTAAGATCAATCACACTACC
Source organism: Sambucus nigra (assembly GCA_949130495.1). Classification (NCBI taxonomy): domain Eukaryota; kingdom Viridiplantae; phylum Streptophyta; class Magnoliopsida; order Dipsacales; family Adoxaceae; genus Sambucus; species Sambucus nigra. The sequence goes on along the minus strand of OX422215.1, from coordinate 405,165,658 downwards.
CACTTTTCCCCTCTTCTTATTTTTTCCACTCTTTTCCTTATATTTTTTCTTTAAAAGCTTTTTTACAACACCTTACCCGAATTTAGACTTGGTCCCAACATATTAAATATGGACAAGCACTTACCTCGCTTAGCAACAGAATGCCCCTAAAAATTGGCCACTAGTATCCTATCAAGTTAAGTATTGGAACTATTCATACCCGTAGGCCCCATTGTGTCCTCCTCCCTCTCACAAAAGTCAACCCTCTCCATAGGAACTTCAAACTCCACTAACAAATTAGAGTTGTTTAATTCTGTAAATGAACTACATACTCCCCCTCCACCCCTGTCACTAGTTTCCCCTGCGTCATGCTTGGAAATGTCCCCCACAAAATAGTGATTCGCACTCTTACTAGCCCCAACAATTGACAAATTGTTAAAAAACCCAACCTCTCCGCCATCTCCCTCTTTTCCACTTCTACACACCCTATCGCATGAAACAAATTCTGCCAACTCTTACACTTACCCCTAGCCACCCCTTTCTTAAAAGTGGATTTTCCTAAATTAGTGAAGGTCTTAAGGTTTTTAAGACCGATTAAGGAATTACCGTAATAAAATTCTTTGCCCCCGATTTTCCTAACACTCATAGGATGGTTTCATCAACCATGCACACCATTATTCACAAGACGAGAGTGATCTGCCTTATTCTTATTGTTTTTGCATAACTTCAGTCCCACCTCACTACTCTTAACAGACAAAATATTCGTACCCAGCTTTTTAAGTTGACCCCATATTCAGTACTTTCAAAATCCTCAACAGACAACGTATGCCCCTTAACGTGGTACACCCTAACTTGTTTGACATGCTCCTCAAAATCACCACCCTTTTGAACATGTGGGACTTTAGAAACTTTAAAATCCACGTTGTCACCCATCGCACTAAAACATCTATCTCCAATTAATGACTCCCCACTTACCTCTACAGCCCCTACGCCCTTCTCTGGCACTAACACACTACCCCCTTACAGGGCCGACTATAGGCATAGGCAGGTTAGGCCGCCGCCTAGGGCCCCCGATTAATTGGAGGCCCTTCCGAAAAAAAAATTAGGTATAAAAAAAATTAGTTGTAAAAAAAAGCCCCCCCCCCCCCCCCCCAAAAAAAAATTATTTATTAGAGTTATGACTTAAAACAAGGTCCCCCAAAAAATAAATTTGTTCTATTTAAAATAAACCCATACACTAAACCCAACAATAAAATAATAACCCACTCACATACTAAAAAATAAACCTACACAATAAACCCACCATTATAACCCAAGCCAACCCATTTACTTATTCTATTCTAACTCTAACTCTCTCATTTCTCTCACCCACTTTCTTCTCTCACTCTTCTTCTCTTCCTCTCTTCTTCTCTCTCACTCGCACTACTCTCCTTCGCTACTAACCAAAGCAAGATTAAACCCGTCCCTTACCCCCCCCCCCCCCCCCTTTTTTCTTGAACTAATCTCATGAAAATAAGGGTAAAAAATCTAGGGTTTCAATTTTAAAAAGTTAAGACTTGATTGGAGATTGGTTGAAGCTTGTTTGTGTAAATATATATTATTCATTCGATTTGTTATATCCCACTATATAAATTTGTTTGTTTTACTACTAATTTGTGTTGCGTTTTTTTTGTAGATTCCATTTTGTTATTTGGGCATTTATAAATTAAAATTTGAAATTGCTCTCAAATTGGTTATAAATCAGGTTCTATTGTTCCGCTTTAACCTTTTTCTTTAATATTGTTTGTCAATATTATTAAGAATCTTGTGATTAATTTTTATTTTTGCAAATTACACTTATTGTTGTGTGAATATATATACTAGAAAATATCCCTCCGGTTATGAAAAAAGAAAAAAGATAAAAACAAATTTAAGAAGAAACATCAAAACTAGCGGATTCACTAAATAAATGAACGTGTAGAAGCTTTACCACTAGATATTTATGATCCGACTAATTTAAAAAATATTGATCAAAATTTGATAGACACAATGGTAAAAAAAGTTCCAATAAGAGATAATGATATTACTTTTCCTACCGATATAGAAAATATGCATTAACAACAATAAATTTTGTTGATTTAATTAATATTTTTTTATTAAAAAATGCAAAAAAAATTAATATAAAGAGTCTCAATTTAATTGTTCCCCTCGGGCTTCATACCCGGGCCTGCCCCCTTATAGACTCGCTGACTTGACTGCCAACGTACTGCTAGATGATCCCGTCGTTCCTGAACTCAACGAGTTGCCCCTATTCAAAAAAAGGTTCCTGCTAATTGAGGTTGGTCATCGCTTGCGCTACCCGACACGAATCCTGCTCCTGCATAAATGTCACTTGCACCCAGCATCTGTATCTTTAGCTCTGGCGCATGGCTTTTCGGAGAGCACTGGATATTAGTACCAACACAACCAGTCCCACGCTCCCCAACCAAGGGATCCACCGCATCCCCGGACTCCAATGAAGTTTCTGAAGTTTGAGCCGAAGACGGTACAGATAACATCTTAGCATGGAAATTCTAACGAACCATGTTACTCTTACTGCTATCCCCATGTCCCCTTGTTTCTTCTAACCTCTCCCAGCAGAAATATTTGGTTTTACTGCTCAACTCCCACGGAAAAACGCTTCTCGACTCAACTTGCTCCCTCCTCACATCCGACCTCGGGAAGAGTTAAACCTGGACTCCCCGAGGATGTTGCTTCTCCTCCCTAAATAACCCACTGACTTTGCCCCCTGGATAGCATTTGCCCATAAACTCCAGCCAAATAGGTAACTTAAAGATCCAACCTTCCACTTCGAAAGTCACCGACTCCGGAAGGGAGTCAATACCTCTTACACACAAACGGGCCCACCGAAGCTCTTCCTCGGCCTGCGTCTCCTCATCAACCTTCACGAAGCCCCCCATTTGTTTCCGATAGGTTGGAAAACCTCTTCACCCCATAGGTGGACCCTTATCCAACGTGTTGCTGAACTACATAACGTTTTAGAGGTGCAACCCAGTTGATGCCATTTATCTAAAAAAGTGGATCACCGTACACACACCAGTTATTCAGCTTCAAAACTCTCTCCTCTTCACCTTCACTGGACGTAGGAAAAATGAAGCAGAAGAAGGTGGAGCTCAGATAACGAAACACAACCCCGACACCTGGTCGCCAGTGCTTGCTGACCTAGCTTCTCATCCTATCTAACATAGGTGGAAGGCTGTCTGGACTACCCACTCTGCCCACCAGAGCTCTACGAAAAAACACCACTCTAGACCTGCAAGAACCATCTTCAACGGAGAACTCCGTATTCGATTTAACCTCCACCTTAACACTGACAGGAGAAAAAGGCCACGGTTCTAGTTTGATAGCTTGTAAAAAAGATCTATCCCTCATGCCCGGAGACACCATGGTTCAATATAGAGAGAAGACATAGATTCTCTTGTAAACTCAATAAATTAAAGGAAACAATTATACCAGTAGTCATCTCAGACGCTGCTGATAGCAACCTTCCACGCTAGCAATTGTATATTATAAGTTTTATATGCTACTAGAGCTGGGCAAAGTCATTCCAATAATCATTGCCTATCATAATGATAAAATTTCGATTTCGATTTCGATTTGATTAACATAAGAATGACAATACAAGTCTATATTGGAATTATCAATAAACACTTGTATTATAAAATTATCATTACATCAAAAATAATAATTTGACACATTATAATATTAAAAATTTGACACATTTTAAAATTGTGTCAAATTATAGCATGATTTAATAATAATATAGCACACTTTAAAACAGTGCTAAAATTTGTCACTATTTTTAGTTGTGCCAAAATTGAGTACACTTGATTAAAATATAAAATGCTCTAAAAAATTACACTCACATACTCTGAAGTCTTCCGGTCACTCATCCCTCTCATTTCCAACCTTCCCGCTAGGCTCTCTCTCATGTTTTAGTCACAGCTTCTCTGTCGTTCGTCTCTCCATGTACTCTCATTCTCCGATCGTCTCTCATTCCTACTGCTCCGCCCATATGTTCGTCAAGTTTTTCTTTTGGTTTGTTACGATCTAATCTACTTTGCAAGTAATTAATGCTCTTTGGTCTTCTTTTGGTGATTCTCGACTCTATTGCTAGCTCTCTAATCTTCGTTCATGTTTTTGTTCCAGTTATTCATGAGATGATACATTTAGTTTTTATTGGATATATTTCATTTTCTACATTGCACAAAAGGTATATGGAAAAATGCCCAGGTTAATGCATTACTTTTTTGTGTGATTTATTTGCTTAGATGTTTTTGCAAAATTTGGGATATTTATATCTGATGGTTGATAATCCTTCTCACCATAGCTATACAGTATAGTAAAGAGATGGATCATGTAAAGTAACAACATGGTTTTATTATTTTTTGGGTTTGAGTTGAAGCTAAAAATTTGTAGTCTATTCGTGGGGTTTGGATGGACGATATTTGTTGATATAGCAGATTCTATGTTTTTATTTCTTTATTTATGAGTTGTATGCATGTATGTTGGGTGTGTTATATTTGTTTGTTTAGAGACAGAGAGAATCGAGCTTTTGGGTCTTTCACGGGTAGTTTGAAATTCCCTCAGAATAATATGTTTGGTGTTTCATTTTCATGCCCGATTTTATTTGATTTCTTGACGCGATTGTGTTGATTTATTGTTTATGGAATGTCTAGGGTTGGTGATGCATGTATGGTACAGAATCACAACCTACACTCTCTCTAAAAGCCCCACACGCTTCTTGAGAATCTTGATTTGTTTTTTTGGAATGCATGGTTCTTATATCTTCATTTTTAGACCTATATAAGTGTATAAACATGTGCTTATTTATAAAAGACTTCATGTTTTATCCTTGACATTCAACTTTATAGATTACCATTTGCATTTCTACGCATGCGATTTTTGAGCTAGGGCTTATTTTCTGTTCACAACACTTTCTCGAAAATTAAAGGTATTATATGTTTAATACACCGAGTCCTTTCCTTCGTAAGTAAGTTCATTCGATTTGGAAAAATGGAAGATTAAGTAGTTCAATGTGATTTAACATGTACAAAATTTTTTAACAGGTACAAGTAATGGGATTGAGATTGTGATTAATTATTAAATTATATTAATTTATGAGCCATAATTTTATAGGGTTGTATCTATTTTTTATATGTTTTTAGCTCTCTGTTGCATTTTGTTTGTTCGTGAGTCTATACGAAATAGAGTTTTGTTTGCTTTTTTTTTATCATTGATTGATTACCCATGCTTTGAAATTAGTTATTATGAGTATATATGAAAGAGAGTTATGGAACTATTAGTGTGTGTTTAGTTATTCCAGTGTGTTTATTTGATTACATTTGTGTTGTATTGCAATATTCCAAAACAATCTAAAGACCAGCTGTATCTCAAACCTCTTTGACATATGACCTTTTCAGTTTGGCTTCTATTATGTCTTTGATCAGTGGTTTGAATTTCTGAATGGAGGAATAAGTTCTTGTACATATTTTTGGGCGTGGGTTTTGTTAATTTGATAAATTGCATGTAATTTTGATACTTCAATCACCATCTTTGAATCAGATCAATCCTTGTATTATCTATGATTACCTAATACTTAATTGTTATATTCCATTATTGGTTTCTTTATTAAATTATATTTTATGTACATTTTAGAAAATGAAGGTGATGTTAGAACTCGAGGATGGAAGATGAATCGATATTTCCCCGTGCTCTTATCTCACGTATCATATGTAGAAGGCATACTTTATTAATCATTATAATGCATACGTATACACATAATCTTTACTACCTAAGAAGAGAGGAGTTGCATTATAATGATATTATGACCAATATACCCTCATACACTCTGCAAATCACATAATACCCCTCATTTCTATTCTCACATAAGAATCCGGATACACACACTTTCCTCATTTCAGCTTCCCCATTTACTACTAAAAAATCCCCAACATTTACTTCCAGGAGTAACCAACTGTTACAATGACATCCGAAATACCAGGAGCTCAATTGACATCGTATGTTTTTTTCAATTTACAATATTTAATTGAAACTCAATTGTATATTGAGTTCTTATTGTTTCTTCTCCAAAAATTCAGGTTCATACAACGCTACTTTTCCCTCATTTGTAATTTTTATTTTCTAATTCATACATCAACTTCTCCAAAAATCTAGGTTCATACCACTCTATTTTACCCCTCATTTGTAATTGGTATTTTCTAATTCATACATCAAGGTTAATTCCAATGAATATTTCTCCCAACATTTCTAATTTCAGCCAATGTATGAATATGAAATTACTAATCGTCTACAATAGTATTATTTTTTGAAATTATATGTTCCCCAGTATTACATGTTTGTGTTGATGTTTTCTATTCGTTAAAAATAGTGTTAATTTCAATGGAAATATATACCATTTGTAATTTCAATAATTGGAATGCACATCACATGTTTATTTAAATTTTGCTCTGCTTTTTGGCATCGTTTTATTGATTTCATGAACAAAGCAATCTGTTGTAATAGTTTTAAGGAATGCGTTTTATTTTACTTTAGTCATGGGTCATGAGAGATGTTTATTTGGTTTTGAATTCATTTTCAGAATTTAACAAAGTACATATCAATTATTTGCATAAAATTTAGAGAGATGACTTTATTCTTATAGCTTTTGTACGTAGACTTGAGGAAGGAATGGATATTAAAGAATCAATGGGAATGTTCAAGAATATATAATTATGGGACATTGATTTATAGAAATTTTGAGATGAGTAAACTCACTTATGTTTGAAGAATACTTTTTTGAGATTATTAGCTTTATGGATGCCATTTATTTTACTGTAGTCTTATATGTTGTGGAATGAGATTTATGTAGTATGTTTTTCAATTGTGGTTGGAATTTAACAAAATTGATATCAATTATCTCTACTAGGTAATTTTAAGTGATTATTGTATCATTATTATCAACTGTTAGTCCTGATAGTAGAATAATGTTCAGTGTGTTTTAATTTATACGTGTTTCGTTGATTTGTATTTGGATCCTTCATGTAAGATCCTAAATGTGCCCCAACTATTTTCAAACATTATATATTGATATGATTGTTACGTGTATGCGAGCTATTGACATTCATTAATTTGGTAGATAGAATTTTTCTTGTTGTGTTATGTTAAGTAGTTAATACTATATTTAAAATGTTTCCTATAATTTATAATTTATAAGCTCATATATTTCCTTTGAAACATTGTAGGATATTGCCAAAATTGGTTATAGAATCTTGTACTATAATTTATATTTTATACGCTCATACATAGAAACTTTCTAGGATATTGCCGAAATTACTGCTGGAATCTTGGCCTGTGAATCTGAGAGTGAAGGAATTTTGCGTTTCTTTAGGAGGTAATTTTAATTAATTAATATACCATTGTTATCGATTGTGAATGTTGATATTACTATAATATTTCATGTGATTTATTTCATCTGTGTTTCATTGTCATCTGATGTCTTAAGAAACCATTTTCCTCTTCTTCCTTGGTTCTCAATTATTTAATCAACTTAAGATATCTTAGAGAAAATGTACTAGATGATGTGAATCTACTTTAGTTAGACTGACCTCATTAGGTTCATCGGATTAAACAAAAGGGATAAAAACGCATTACCCATTGATGAATTGGATACTGGAGGTTTAAAGGATGTAGAATAAAAAGTATAAAGTAAAATATATCCACCTCCAAATGGAATTTAAAAGTATAATCCCAGATTAAAATCCCGTAAACATTAAGTATTCCATATAATCTTCAGGCTTTACAAAGGTGATCATTGATTTACGACCCTGCTGAAATTTTGATAATCAATATATGTTAAGAATTAAAAATATAATGAGGATTAGTCGTCACACTCTATTTATGATATGTTTGGACTTAAATTTTCCTGAGTTAGTATACATTACTAAATATGAATAAAATTATATTACTATTGAGCAATGTGTTGTCATGTCATTAGTTGGGAACAATGTTTAAGGGAGAGTCCCTTCTTTTCATCACGAGCCTAAAAAGTCGCTCCAAACCATCGTTTATCTCTTCTACCTGAGCCTCCAATGCCTCACTATGTTTTCAGAAATTTGCACTTTATTCAATTCACTTTTATCACATTTGAAAATGTGGAAGATGGCATGGTCTACTATATCTAATTCATTCCCATTTTTGAGTCGTCCGTCACACATTACTTCCCCTTATGCATTAATTTAGGAACCATTAAACATTTACTTTGTTTCGTCTTTAAAACCAGCAGGCCTCCTAAGAGTCGCGACTAATTCGTTAACATAGTAGTTTGATAATATAGATTAGGTTCGTGGGTTGTGATGTATGGGGTCAACCTCTAACATAATTATTTTGTCATTAATCAATTTTTTTGGGACAACAAAAGAGGTGGCAGGATTGAAAAACTGATGGACACAATAAGATACTGAATGGGACTTTCATCGTGTTTTACCGAATTGCTCAAATTCAAAAACTATATATGGGTTGTGTGGGAAGAGCACACGCGCGCGCGCGCGCACACACACACATCACTTATCTACCTTGATTCCGTTTTATGAGTATTTGTATACATCTATTGGATGAATGTAGAATGAACTATACAGATTGGTTAAATCACATTATTTTAAATGCACTAATAGGCATCAAGATAATTAGTTTATTGTTTCGCTATTTTCAAATTGATATCAGGGCCTTCTTAGCATTTGCTAATTGTTTGTACCTATTAGTACATGTGATTGTATGTGAGTATATGCGTGTTAAATGACAAGGTTTTCATCCCCAAGAGGCCACCCATAAACACATTTGAAACTTCACAAATTCAGTTTACTCGAATAGTTGCGTCTAATAGGTGTAATGGCTATATAACTTTGGAGTTGACTGCAAAATGCGGGGTAGATGTACTGAATTATAAACTCTGAGAGTTTAGTCTTATCTTCCTCTAAATAATTGAAGCAAACATGTGCAGTCGTCAATGTGGTGTCAATGGTCCAATAATCCACAATGCCCCTCCTCCCTTTAGTGTACCAACTTGCTTTTGTGTTATTTGAGATTTTCATTTCTATGAGACCTTCAATTTCCACCGATCCCTTTAGTGTACCAACTTGATTTTGTGTTATTTGATATTTCCATTTCTACGAGACCCTTAATTTCCACCGATCCCCATTTCGAAAAGTAAGCGTTTGAACCATTTGTAAAACATAGTAAAGTAGTTTCACAGTCGCTTATGGTGTTTATTAATAGACTTATATTTAGGGGGTTATTTCTGAGGGGAGGGTATTTCCATAAAGCTAAAAAGGTAAATGATGTGGTGCTATGTAAAGAAGCTTGGTGAAACAACTCCTTAAGGACTCGAGGAATAATTCCCAGAGAGTCATTTATCCCATCCAACAGAATTTATATCATCACATGAAGTAGTAATGAACCATATCAGATATTTTATTTCAAGCAGAGTAAATTGAAAGCAGAGTATTTGACATTTAACTCTCTTCTTTCGACAAAAAAAAGAATAGTTATTTTACAACATTGATATTCTTTGTTAATTATTATTACATATGTTAACCATATTTAGATACATACATATATGTTGTGCTTATTCATAAGTATGACTATTTACATGATGATATTCCAAAGTTACTTTTGAGTTTTGCTAATTCTTGGTGTAAATTATTTCAAACGCATTAGACGAAAACTCGAATTTCCATGTGTGTAAAATTGACTTAAACACATTGATTAACACCAATAAGTTGAAGAAAATGAGAGATAGGAATCAATTTCAATATAAACACATCTGAAAGCATTCGAAATGTAGTGTTACTGGTGTATACAAATGATCATTTTTATACCTATGGCTGCATTACTTTAACAAATTTATTTACCTAGATATCATATCTGAATTCAAAAAATGGAAAAAGAAGAAGAAAAGGAAAGTGTTCAGAATATTAGAATTAAAACATTAGGATTAAAAATCTAGACCTGCTACATTTTTTCCTTATATCTTTCATCACTTGATGATTCCATTTGTTGATGATTCTGACCCTCTGCTACACTATTTGATGGTGAATGTGCCATATCCAATTCAAATTCGATTAGGGAGTTGCTTCAATAAATCCACTTTTATACATACTCCGGCCACACTTGATCTAAGAGATGGAGTTGCATATCTAATTTTAATGTGACCCCAATTGTTATATTTGCTAGAGGATATTAAGACACTCAATTTGAGATAATAGATTTTGGGTGTATATTGGGTGCATTTACATGGTTTATGTATAATCATATATATGTTGAATTCTCTAGGTGGATGAAGTAAATGAATCTGCCCTAATTATTGGTGATTCCTATTCTTTTGAATATAAAGATTAATGATTACCAGTTTTTCTAGACTAGAATAGTTATCATGTTACTTTACCTCTTAATTTCTTTTGTCATTCTATTACCTCTTTATTTGTTTTAAAATTTAATATGTACCCTGTTTCGACAGTGGTGGTGACGGTGATTGGATTTTCAGTAAGTACGATGTTCATAATGTTCACGTCTACAAGAATAATTTGTATGGTCTTTACATCTTTCACATTGTTTAATTTGTTTTGTCTGTGAAATGTTCAACTTTTCTTGGTACTGATTTTTGCTCCGCTTTTGTTTAGTTTAGCAGATTATGATTTTTCAGTTATTTTATAGAACTAAGATTGATAGTTCTAGGTCCAAAATCAGCTAGGCCTAATGGCAAGAATTACTGCCATTGTAGATTCGCTATGAAATGAATACAAACATTAATTTTATAGATATATGACTCGCATTGCTACATCAGTGAGTCGAGCAGTGTGAATGATGCAGATTTGAAATAGTTTTAGTCTAATAGAGATCATGACTCTAGTAGTTTTATAAGAGGGGTGCTAATGCTACCTCGCCTCCCACACCTGTTGCTTCAAATAATTCACCCTATGATTGTAATATGATTGTAAGGAAGCACCTTAAGAGGTAGGTAGTTTTTGCTCACTAAAATGTGAACAGTCATCACGAGACGCCCCTGAATAATCTTCATCGATATTTTCTTCTAGTTCATTATGTCGATGATATTCCTTTAAGTGTGAAGACAAAGGTAGGCACCTTTGGAAGTTCTGGTACCAAATTATTTTTTACAAATCGAAACACCTGTGCTCCTAAAAAAGAATATTTTGAAAAAAAATCAACATATATTTGACTTAAAGTTACAAGGAATTGTTTATGTGAAATAATTTACTAATATTTCATCTTCAACTATACTTTATAGTTTTCATACATATCAATAATGGTGCATTAAATTTTTAGTTCACCGAATGAATATATGTTCTTAATATGTTTTGTTATTCATTTAGCTCTTGTGTTGATGGCCTTAGAAAACTTGGATTATCTTTATGCTTAAAATTTTAAGCTTTCGATTATATTGAGATATTATAGTTTCCATAACCCTATATAGAAAGCTTTTGTTAATTTGTTCTCTATTTCTTTGCACTTCATAGGTTGGTGACAAGGGCAAAAAGGTGGTCGGTGGTAAATCATTGAGGTTGATACTATATTTATGGCTTCATTGTTTTAGTATTCATCCATGTTACATGATACATTCTAATTTAAAGTCAATTATGTAATGTAGTATTTTCATCACAAGTATCTTACCACATCATGTCTGATTTTGAAGGATAATAATTTGGACATTGTACCGAGGATAAATACAGTAAATACTTTGTTTTGACAGTAGATACATTAGATATCTTAATGTAATGTAGTATATTTTGAAAAACTTGTTTACAAGGTTAATAACAAAATGTTATAAGTTGAGTAAACTCCGAAATAAACTCGTTGAACAAAACTCTTTTCAAAATACAACACTAGATGGGTTAAAACATTTTTCTAAATATGTTCTCTAGATTCATTAGTTTAATTACCTTAGGTTTTTACAAGTAAAACCTACAATTAAGTCTTGAATGAGATAATGTTCACCAAAGCAATTAAGAAGATTCAAGTAAATTAGACACACAATTTTTAATGTGCTAAAACTCTAAAATAAGAAAAATATCCACGGTGACCGATACGCCACAAAAAAAAATCCACTAATAATCACGTGTCACAAGTTACATCACTAAGAATGCAATACAAGACCTAAATCTAAGTTCACAACGCTACCTACATGAGTTACTCCACTCTAAGGCTTGTGAATTGATGTAATCTTCCTTCCCTAAGCTTCCTTACTTTATCATTGTCCTCTTTGATTATAGCAACTCCAACAAACAAAATATCTCACCAAGAACTACAATCTCTAAGTGTTCGTGTGAGAGTGATAGTGTTTGTGTAATAAACCAAATACATAAATGCTTCTCACCCTCTCAATCAATAATACAAGCAATATCCTATGAATTACAAGCCATTTCTATATGAAATGCAAATAATCCCAAATATTCTTTGAATACAAGACTTCAGAAAATTTCAGATTTGGAATAAAAAATTTCAAATCAAAACTAGTTTCAAAATTATTTATGTTCGATTTTATTTCACCAATTTGTGAAATTAATTTTTGAAACCAAAAATTTATTTATCAAATACGAAAATATGCACAACAGGAAGCCTTGTGTTCTAAATATTTTTGAAACTATATTCTTGGATTCAACAACCACAAATATAATAATGATCCAAGAAAATATAAAGAACCAACAAAAATATAATCTGTGAACTATATGCTTCTTAAAGAGGCAAATTGTTGAAGAAGCTCTTCAAACTTGAGTCAAACCACCAATACCTCAAACCAAATAAACCCTAAACATTTTAATCTCTCAATTGAAAGTGTGGTATTTGGTTTGAAAAGGAATAAAATGAAATTATATGAGACGGGTTTCGATTCTCTCTCTCTCTCGATTTTTCATCATGCCGATCTGCTCTCTCTCAATAGTTCTCTCTCTCTCTCTCTCTCTCTCTCTATCTCTCTCTCTCTCTCTTTTGGAAACGATCTCACCAACTCCTCTAAAGATCGAACCCTAAAACTGTTATATACTCAGTACGAATGATCGAAAGTTTTTTATGAATCAACGGTACAGATCTCTTTTGACGAACAAATATCGCATCTAATGGTTGATATGGGGCGGTGGAAGAATGAACTCTGATTGGAAGAAATTGATATTACACGGATTGACGATAGGAACGATTTTGGACCATAGATAATATCAGGTATAAGGGTTACGATCTTTACATATGAACTCAGTTGGAAAAGAAGCACAACTATAGTGCTGAAAATGCAACTCGTGTTTGGCTTTTGGGTCGAGAAGTGAAAACTGATAGGCTATTTTTGGAGTCACGAGGATTGAGTTGAATCAGCTGTGACCATTGATAGTATCAACAGCGAAGGGTCACGATCTTATTCTACACACAAAGAAACAAATGTTTTTTGTTAAAATAAATGTGCGTACAACTAAGAATTTAGAGTATAGACACGAGATTTAATAAGGTCGACGAATTAAAATTCGGCCCTAAAAAATCCAAGAGAGTTTATATCTTACCCAAACAACTTTCTAGCACAAAAAAATGATGATAATAACCCCTAAACATTTTAAAAATCAATTTTAAATTAAATGAAAAATCATTTAACATGATTAAAAAAATGTGAAAATGAATTGTGAAAAATGTTTTAAAAGGCCTAACCACCAAATGAAATATGTGCACACATAAAAACATGTATATGCAGTGTGTGTCCCCTAATTGTGGTTCAAGAGATGTACTTACCTTTTTGTGTCGTATTGGAGTACTTGGACTGGAACTGTGATGAAGCTTGGAGCCTTTGTGAAGATAGCGTAACTCAAGAAAAAATCGAATCCTATTTTATCTCGATATCCAAACTAGTTGGAACTCCTATATTATACAGACTCAAGTAAGTCAACCATATAGTGTGTTATCAATCTCCCCCTTTGGATATTAGAGATAAAATTCCCTTGAGTATCATGTGCTTCTGGGTAAAAGTGAAAAATCCTAGCTTTCCTATACAAAAATCTCTATCTTCCCATTCCCATCCTAGAACCGAAAATAAGAGAACAAAATACATTACTCAACTACAATACATACCACTACCCTAATAAATGGAACAAGCTATACAACCGAATCTGAAAAATTCTTGAAAAAGATAAACGCTCAATGGCATATTAGTTGAGTTAGTACCAAAAGATATAAATCGTAACACAGGTAGTCAAGTTTTTCTCCCCCAATTTTGCTCAAATATACAACGGGCTAAAAAAAATATAAATCAAGAGAATATGAGATAATGTTCCAACACAAGCCATATCATATACAAGTGCAGATACAAGGGTCTCCTATATTAAACAGATAATAGGAGGCGTCTTGTATCATTTGAGAAACGTCCATGCCCTAAATCCTTAGAAATTAATTATAAGCATTGATAAGCACCCAAAGGTGTACATTTTATATCCTGAATAGACATACTTTAGTTGTTAATTCTCGGCAATATGGGTCTTATGTGCTTAAATATTTATCTTGTACGTCAAATGTCTGTTTGCGGTGTCAAAAGCTATATATCAAGGCAAATGCAGGTTGAATGGAGCTAAATACCCTTGTCCCGTATCCTAGCCTACCCTAAATCGAGCCTAAACCTACCCCGAAACCCGTGTATGTTTAGTTTGTGCTCTTTTATATATTTTTTTTAAATTTTTTTGTTGTGTCTTTTTATTTTTAGGATTTATTTTAGATTTATTTATGTTTATTTTCTATTTTTCTATTTTATTTTTATAATTTTATTTTATTTTCTTTTGTTTTATTATTAGTTTTTAGTTTTATTAGGATTAGTTTTTAGGAGTTTATTTTTAGTTTATTATATTTTATATTTTTTTAGGACTTTAGTTTTCGTTTAGATTTTAAGTTTTTATTTCTTTTGTTTTATTTTAGTTTTTATATAAGCTTAGGATTTTATTTTTTTAGTTTTAAAATTTATATTTTTATAATTTTTAGTTTGTTTTATTTTTAGATTTTATTTTATATTTTATTAATTTTAGTTTTATTTTATTTTTCTAAGGGTCACAAATTAAACACACACACACTTATCCTAAACTCACTCACACCCACCTACCATACACTCATCTACACCTAACCTCTTACTACACCCTCACCGAACCCCCCTACGCCCTCAACACACACAATCACTCCCTTACCCATCTTCAACCTTCCATCACTCTCTCACCTCCCTCCATAACGAAAAACATCCAACCATCTTCTCTCTCCTCTCTCATCACCTGCCTCCAATAATAATCAAACCAAACTCCACCACCATCTACCACCCAATATCGACCAAAACCCGAGTTCACCCACAACCCCTTATACCTCCTGAAACCAAACCCCTTACCCCCACTCTGGCGCCTGATCCACCTGCCACCGGTACCGCTAGCATCCAGCTCCGAAACTGACTTCTCTTCTTATCGGATAAAAAACCCACTAGAATTTACCCGACTCCGTCCACCATCCACTGCCACACCCCGACCTCCGGTGATCGTCGCTGTCCGGAACCACCTACCCAGATTCAATACCTGACCACCTCCGGCGTCCTGACCCGATTTCAGTGGTGCCGGAAACCAACCCGAAACCCATTGCCCAAGCCCATAAAAATTGTTTTCAAACCCTATCAAACCCGTTTCAACCCAAGCTCCGAATCAACCCATCTTACCTTTAACCCAAATCCAAACCTCCCATATCCACGACCTGTTAAACAATTCCAAACCAAACAAGACAAAAAAAAAAAAAGTTTAAATGCCCACATGTGTTATTCCCCATTTAAACCCATTTTACCAAAACACCCCAACTACCTATTTTGACCCAAATGCCCAAAATACCCCTCAAACCAAATCTGATTTTATCCTCACCACCACACTTCCCATATGACCTCACCTCTTACCCATGCACATGTGTGCATAATTTCCTAGATACCCTCACCTAAATACCTTCCATCTCCTATACACCCTTGTCCTCCCATTTTTACCCCATGCTCCATGCCTATTATGTAAAGGATGGAAGACCCCATTTGAGGACTTATCGTGAAAAGAGGAAGATAATTCTAGAGATAGTTAGAGATAGTTTAGTGTAGATAATAAATTAGGAGAAACATTTTGTAAATAGTTTTAGTTTTATTTTTGTTAGAGATTTGTGAGGAGAAATTTTGTATGAGATTTAATTGAGTGGGTATTATTGCAAATCACTTGGATACTCAATTGGAGGGATGTAAATTTCAAATTGGAGGATTGGAGTCAATTAAATTCAAGAGATTGGTTTGACTGTTCTTCTCTTTTCTCTTTTATATTAAATGCCTATTGATCATTTGATTAGCACGCTTTATATTATATTAGGCTAAATCCTCTTTCAAGGGATGGGGGGAAATCCTTATTTGATTTTATTTTAGTTTAATTAGTTTGGTTACTTGAAAATTCCCTTTGAATATTAATTTTGATCCCTCACCCTTAAATTTACACCTTGAGAGATGGTAAATAATTTTCGAGATAAAATCAAAATTCTAGTTATAATACTCATTTTAGATTCGAACTAGAGATAGGGGTTTCTTAAGTGGGGTATTATTACTTGAATTTCAATTCTTTTTTATTTTCTAAGATTTACATAAATTTTAATTGATCGATCCTAGTGGGTGATTAATTAAAAAGAGTGTAGATCTATTTTTCTAGAGTTGTGGGGTGTTAAACTTAAATTTGTAAAAGGTTACTATTAAAATTACATTTGCAACGAGAGTTGATTTGTAATTTTGATATTACTTTGGGAGAATTAAATTAATTAAATTAATTAGTTAGAATAGCTAAAATTTGTGGTGTAATCCCACTCGTTGATTGTTCTCACATTTATTTACCTCACTTTATCTCTTATTTTAGTGTTAGACTTTGTTCATATTTTTAGTCACTTTCTAGTTAGTTGTTTTCATCTCACATTTTAGTTTAGTGTTATTTCACCTCACCTCACCCAATTATTTTAATATTTGAAAAAGCTAAAAAAAATATAGAAAATGCAAAAACCCAAAGAAGAAAATAAAAAGTGAATTACATTTGAATTTGTCTCTAGCTTACCCCCTTGATGTGGATTGATACCCTTACTTACCTCTACACTTGAGATTATATTATTTTGTAGGTATTTGAGGTTTTTGATTAGAGGGGCTTTTCAAGCAACGACGGAAAATACACCGAAAAGTTCAAGTTATCAAATGGTGTCGTGCCATTCTTGGGATCGTGAAGCTCGGTGCGGATTTCAAGTTGTAATTCATTTATTTTTTGCACTTTATTATATTTTTGTACCATTTTTTCTTTATTTTAAAAGGCTTGTATTAGGAATTTTATCATTGCTTGTATTGTGGTGCATAGAGACACCTTTATTTTATGTAATAATCGAAGAAATCTTGATAGGGAAATCAGACAAGGTAGAGAGAGGGCGTCCAAGGCGAGGATTTAGAAGACTCTATACCTTAGGTTGGTAATACTCCCGGGGCCGACTGAGATAGGAGTGGTCTCTCCCTGGTCGACTCAAATTTTTTGGCACCCCACGGCCTAAAAATCATGGGAGGTACATCTCTTGAACCCTCGCGTCTCTCCTGTTAGCGAGTCAATTATTTTGTGTGCTTTGTGTTCTCTTATGTGATTTTATTCTCGCATTTATTTTTTGAATGGTGTGACGAATTAACTTACTAAGACCTACACCCGGTCACTCACGAGAAGGGATTTCATCACCCGACTCACTCGCTTACCATTGTCTGTTACCCTAGCCATCACTAAATTTAAAATTAATCAACTAGGTAGCCCAATAGGAGAATAATTTAGCAAAGGCGATCACTCAGATGAATAGCTACAAAGGAAGAAAACTTCCCATGCGAAGACTCATCCTTAGAATCTTTCACATCTTCCTCACTATCTCTAAGAGTGGCTGGCATGGCAATCTTTTTGCCCTTTCTCTTTAGCCTAGTAGGATACTCAAATTATCCATTCCTTCTACCTTCACACTCAAAATATATTTATTTTTACTCTTTCTCTTTCTCACCTTCTTTATCATCGCTCCCTTTGGCCTCATCTTTCTTTTTATTTTTCTCAAAAACCTTTTTATTGGAAGAATTTTGTTTTGAAAACTTGAGAATTTTTTTGAAATGTTTTGCAAGATGACCATATCAAAATCAAACTCGTCCTCAAAATTGGACTCACAAACTCTCACTTTCTTTTTCTTTCTCACTATTGTGCACTTCTTTTCCCTTCCTAGACTGGGCTCTAAGTCCCATCCCTCCATCATTAGGTTTGAAAGTGTCGGGGAACATGTCAATCTCATATGTCTGGAGGTCTCCTACCAGTTCTTCCAATTTTAAATAGATCAAATTGCCTAAGGAATTTAAAATAGTTACTTTAGGGATTAAATGTTTAGGCCTATATCTCAAAATATTTTTAACCACTCGTGCATTAGGAATGTGCTCACCAAGATTGAAACTAGTGTTGACAATATTAGATAAACGTGCATAAAACTCATCAAAACACTCAGTTTCAAGCATGGTAATTGCTTCAAATTGAGTAGTTAAATTTTCAAGTTTAGACTATTTTACCATGTTCGTGCCTTCATGGGTAAGTTGTAAAACATCCCACGCTTCTTTAGATGTGGTGGACATCATTATACGTCGAAACTCCTCAGGAGTGATGACTCCAGAAATTTCACTCAGCCCACGTGAATTAAAAGTGCTCCACCTAAAATCATCCTCAGTCCAGTCTGCCATGGACTTTAAATTAGTGATATTATTTGTGGTGACAGTAGGATGAGTCCAGACTCTTTCACAAACTACCCAAACGTGCTCATCGATTGCCTTTAAATATGATTTCACGCGGGCTTTCTCATAGGCATAATTAGACCCGTCGAAAATTGGCAACTGATTACATAAGTTTTCATTCGAAAACATTGTGACTTTTCAAAATAATATTTTTCAAAAAAATCAATATCACAAAATTTTGCAAAAAAAAGGAATTCACAATAAAATAACAGAATCTGCTCTGATACCAAGTTGTGAAAGTGGTGTGATATTGATTTGAATAAATTTCAATTTCTAATTAAACCCTTATTTAATCAATTATCAATTTTAAACCAAATTAATTAAACCTAATTTTAATTAACCGTAAACAAATACGAAGGTGCACTGGATCATGCCAACACAAATAAATATGAGTTGCTGACACACAGATTTCTGGAAAAAACCAAAAAAGGGAAAACCTTTCATTTCTCTTAATAATACTCACAAGATTACAAGCAAAATATGAAATGAATAAATGCAGATAGCCCCAAGAATATGCAGTTCTGAGTCTGTAATGAAATTTCGTAGCAACTTCACAAGTCAGCAAGGATCACCCACGAGTACTCCTAAAGACACACAATCATTAGCCCAACACCTCCCTAAAGAGGCACCTAGATCAGTAATAGAAAAAGTTCCCTATAAGAGAAACTCTAGCAAAGATGTACCCTAAAAAATTCACTAAAGCATTTGGGATTTTTGGTATTGAAAAACAAAAGGATTGAACCCTAAATTGAAGAAGACAAAGTGTTCTGTTGTTTTACAGTTTGTGCAGAATGAAAATCGTAAGGTCTTATTAACGAAAAAAGACTCATTTATCATGCTTATATAAAAATTTTGAGTCTTTTGATCGCTCAAACGAAGTCCTAATGTTCCTTGAACGAAGACAAGTTTCGCTCGAACGATCTTCACGCGAGATGCCAATATCTTTTGAACGACGGGCATATGTCACTCGAACGATAGAGCGAAAAAATATATTTTTTAATTTTTTTATTTCAAAAATCTGCCTCAACACTTAGAAAAATATTTTGACGAAAAACAACGCCTCAACACTTAGAAAATATTTTAGAAAAATATCCCAACACTTTTAAATGAACTGTTACGGGACTAAAATACAACCTTACCACAATTAATCTCGTAGAGGCTTGAGTGTTGAAGAACTTTTGATATTCAGTTTCGTCTTCATTTATCTTCAAACTTGAGGTTTTTCTTCGATGATTTGTAGCAGTATACGACATACACTAATGTAAAATATGACTTATAAAATATGTCCTTCCATAATCCCACCACCATGATTACCGAAGCTTCACTGGGCCATCGCCGAGCTTTTCAGACCAACGATCCATTCCTATTAATCGGGAATGAGTAAGGAAGAAGAGGGTTATGGGTTATTAGCATTATTCATTTTTAATACGACTAATAAAAAGGGTTTTAAATACTATTCGATTTTAAGACACTTGATTATACACATCCCAAAAAGTATTTTTAGACCGTCTCAAAAGTTTGATTCCCCAAAACTAATTTTTTGTAGTGTATTCGGGTCATCATCGTTTCTTTGATATTTGAACCCAGTCAATTGACAAATATCTAAAATAGTGGAACTTGTCATTGTCAAATTGAACTCAAAGAAATTGAATATTGAGTTTTAAAACAAAATAACACTAGAGATATCGAATGGGTTAGGTTCAATATCTCCTAGACTAAGTTTAAGTATGTAAAAAATGCCACACTTATCCATTTCATTGCTTTGACAGCAAGCATTTAATTCACCCATTTAGAACATGTGGAATTGTCCAATGTTTTGGGCCAAATGCCAAATGTGAATGAAAAAGGTTGTTTGGGGTTGTCAATATTTTTTAGCGGGAGATTATGGTACTTAATTCTAGGATAGAAAACGAAGATAGAAAATGGAGATCATACTTAAAATAAGGACCAACAATGGACAGAGGGAGCCTATATAAAGATTTGATGGGGAAAACAATGCTCCCAACAACAATAGAGTTTTTTTATCGAGGGCTTATTGACAATTTCATCAAATTAAAGGTAATGATAAGTGTTTAAAGAGATATACGTCATTGATGATGAAAACTTGATGAATGAGAAAGATATTCTTGAGGGCTAAAAATGTGGTTAGAGGGATAGGACAAACAGTAAAAAAAGTTAGTGAATTAAGACACAAGCTTAAGTATCTTAGAGAGATACATTTGAATTGCAAAGAAAGCCAAGCATAGGTGGACACGTGCCTTATATAATGTCCCATCCATAAACTAGAATTGTGGAGAAGCAGGGAGGCAAAATGAAATCTTTAATGGCTCTATCAATCCAAACACCCTCATGATTGGGTCTATGATTATATAATGACCCAAGAAAATAAAATCATATGGTGAGAGTTCCAAGACAACCAAACGCGTTGGGTGAAGGAAAATCACAAAAAAGTTGTACATATTTAAATTAATAATTTTGATGAACAACAAAAAGTTATCATTTAGACACTTCCACACGTGCTATCAGATTTGTTGGAACCACTACCAATAAAAAGGCATGTATGAAGAAAGGATCTAAAATAAAAACATTTTAGGTCTAAAAGGTACAAAAATAGTTATGGGTACATGTTAATATACCAAATTTGGTAATGGTACAAAATATTAATCAAATGGCTAAAAATAATTATATACCAAGGTGCCAAATTAGTTTAGTTTTAAATTTAATTACCAAGTGAGAATAATAAATAATTTACATCATAGTTTGTTTAATCACAAGCCACCAATAACCATTTCAAAATAAAATAATATGCTTCCGTAAATGAGCCCAAGGTGGGACGTTATAAAAAAAGGAGAAAATGTGAAACTACACTACTGGAAGTGTGTAATAATGAGGAAAATAGTAAGTTAAAAATAGTGGGAAGTATTTTGGAAATAAGTTAGATACTTTTCCTCTAAATCATGTCATATCTTAGCTCGATCCATCTCTAAAAATAGTCAATCATGAGATTGGAAATTCATCACAACCTCTTGAGCTTTGTGCTGCATCTTGTTAGATCTGAGGAGAATGGCATATGATGTCAAGGCATCGAAACCTAGTATGGATGGATCCTCTGAGCCATTTAGGTAAACTATATGAAAATTCATCCACTCCTCCAAAATTCCATTGGAAAGGGAGTAGATTTCACCACGAGTTTTAACTTGATTTATATTTTTCAATGTGAAATAGAGAATTTATTGGCCCTTTTATGGAAGAAAGGGTATGTTTGAAGAAAGTAGGAGATGTGTTCTTTCAGTGTGTTAGAGAATTTTTTGAGGTTTTTAAGGATTATACAAGCCCAAGAAAAATTATTTTTGGCATAGCATTTCAACAAAGTAGTTTGGAGGAAAATGGGAAAAGGCGTGAGGGGCATCCAAAGCCTTGCCAACATCAATGGGTGAGGATGGATACTTTAGATGAGTATGGTCAGTGGGAATGCCATCCTTCACATTTCTTTCTAGGTTATTGAAAGGATCCCCTACCAAGTAATAGGGTTGGGAGATCATATCATAAAGGGGATCAACAGACAAAATGGTTTCAGTGACCAAGGTTTCAAAGGCATCCATGTCAAAATTGTCTTCACATAGGACACAAGAATTAGAAATACCATTTGAAAAGTTTTTGCATAATGGATGAACGAAGGTGTGAGAAAGATAACCAACACTGTCCTACATAATCACCTCATTGGTGGGATAGTGCCAAGTTTCCTAGACATCCAAATACTCATTGTCATCATGTCGAAAGGGATAAAATGGTTTGATTAGTAGTAACTAAGAATGATCTTCCCTAAATTCATGATTGATTGAAGGGTATGACATTTGAGGCATGTATTCAAGGGGAAAACTGGGGCATATAATATTACAGTTAATGCTCAGCTTATAAAGAGAAGGGTTTGGAAGAGAGTCACAATAGAACAAGATAGGGTGATGACTCTTGTCAACATGTTTTTAGGACCTTGTTCAATTTCCCCAACCTCAACTATTACCATAGTGCCTACCTGATCAAACTCGGGTTTATAGATTATCAAAAAGGTGAAAATGTAATTTTCTAATTAATATAAGTTTACTTATTCTCGTGTCAAAACAATTAAGTTATTGGCGAAATCAAGTCAAATAGATTTTATTCTACGAGTGAGGAGAGGTATAGCTAGATTATATGAACCTTTAAGATTGAAGATATTTCACTGCTACTCATTGAAAACTTATGTTTCCATGCATTCAAATCGAAGTGGAGACTATATACTTTTGGTGGATTGTGAATTGATTATGGCAAAACATACACATGTGCACAAAATGTTTTTGAAAATGTGTGAGTATCTTAAGAGTTGATGGAACAAGTGTTTAAATGTTTTTAAAAAATTGTCTTACAGGACATTTGAAATTTTTTTAGGAAATGGATTTTCTTTTGGAACCTCTTAAGGCATTTTGAAAAATATATTTTTCCTTAACCGTTCTCACAGCTCCATAATGAGACCATGCTCACAGATTCATTCACATGACATCAAAACATGACTTTGCGCATGACCAAAGGTTGCATTCCACACTGCCTATAATTGTGCACACGGTCAGATCTAATTGTGCGCATGGCGCTATCAAATTTTGAAAATTTCATAAAATTGGCCAATTGCCTTCTCATTTTATGTGATCTAAAAAACTCATAACTAAACACATTTTGAGAGTATTTTAGAGGTTGAGATCATTTTACGTTTGCTTCTCTTTCTAATTTCACTTGTTCCGTCCAAGATTGTCAAATCTTAGATCTATACTTAATATATGCCTTTGATAGAAAATTTAGAGTGTTTTGATTTAGATTTCACATAGCCTTTTTGTTGATGTAAAAAACTAGATTACTCTAATTATTCAATCACATATAAATAAAATCAGACAAATATTTTTAAAGTGGTTCAGCCTTATATGAATGGCCTACGTCCACTGTTATGTTATTGCTGAGTGTTTGGGAATTCTCGATTACAAATTCTTTCAAGAAATTCCGATCCCCTTGAATGATGGTGATACAAGGTATTTATAGCCCTTAGGCTGTACATGAACGGGCTGATACATTAAATGATATACATATGAAAGGGTAATACATTTAATGCAGCGTGTGCGTCAAGATGATAAACATTCAATGAATAGTTGAACTGTTGATATTCTGGCAATTAATACTACGGTCGAGATGCAGCTCGGACCGCCTTAGTTGCTCGTTGCTCGTTGCTCAGGAGTTCCTCGGAGCGCTAGAGTACCTCGGAGTGCTGAAGTTCCTCGGTATATCCTCGTTGCTCGGAGAGAACATGAGTTGGTCGGGGAAATGAACTTCCTCGTTGTTATTGTACCACGTAGATTGACAAGTGTCATCGTATGATTCGTCCACATCAGCATATTAATTTTGGTATCAACAGAAGCCCCCAATGTTTCATATTTCGAACTTTGAGGAGTAGGGAACATTCTTTCTCGGTTTATGGCAATATTGAATGATCTTCCTGGGTTTTAGGAGCATCGTATTAGAATTTATTTCCAAATTCAAAGAATTCGCCTTTTTTTGAACTTTTAAGAGCGCTTCGATCTTAGTGCCTTTTTTGTCCTTTTAGCCGCCGGAAGTTCAACAGTTTCTTTTTTGTAATCATTTCCTTCGCCGCTTCCCAAGGCAAAGTATTTAAACTTCTTAGGTAACCATACCGTCTTCTTCTTTTTCCAATTTCCTGCATTGAAGCTTTCTATTCTCTCCTTCTCTCTTGTGCATTCATCCTTGTTTTCGTTCGTTGTCAACATACCTCCTTTCTACCTGTAAGATCTTCTTCCTTTCTTCTGTATCTCTTTTATTCAGTATGGTTTATATTGTGGAGTCTGTTGAGAAATTTTGTTCCGATTTTTCCATTCCTTCCTGGGTAACTCTGGAGGTTCTTTCTGAGCCTTTAGATTATTTTCGATTGGCTGAGGGACATTGGTTCCCCAGTCTATTCATTGCTGAATGTGGATTTTCTTTTCCGCCAAACCCATTGTGTCTTGAGTTTTGTCAGTATTTTGATCTTGTCCCTGCAAAAATAGCCCCCAATTTATGGAGAATAATTAATGGGGTGTACAAATTAAATCTAACTCATGGGACTCGTATAGGGATCCCTGAAATTATGTATTGCTATAAATGGGCCACTCTAGATAATATTTATTACTTAAAAACTAGGTTTCTGAATAGAGCTCTTGTAGTTAACCTCCCTGATTCAAATAGAGATTATTTTTAACATGGGGTGGTTATTAAAAATTGGTAATATGCCCCTTTAGTTGGAGATGGAGTATACAACGGTCCTAGATGCCCCCCATATGGCAATGGGATAGGTTTATTTTTCATTTTATTTCTTTTACTTATGAAATTATGCTTTTATCATGTTTGACAAAATGTATGACTGATATCTCATTATGTGTTTGTTTGCAGTTGATAGTAAAAGAAAAACTCCAAAAGAATCAGAGGTTAATATTAAGCATCTGAAACTTATCTAGGGTTTGCATAAGAACGTTGCAGACGAGCACATCAGGTATGCATCATATTTTCTACAGTATAAGAGTTATACAACCTCTTATACTGCTCGCCCTGTTGAGCCAGCTTCAACTCCAGAGGATTCTTCTTCAGATTCTCATCTTCCTTTAAGTCAGAGAATGGGCAAGAAAAGAGCTCCTCCTGCTCTATTTGATGACATTACTTCTGCTGCTGGGGCCAAGAAAAGCAAAACTGATGTCCCAGAGGGGACTAAGAAGGTGGATACTGCACCTTCCAAAGCTACCGAGAAGCCCCCAATGGCTCCGAGCAAGAAGGTTGCTCCTGTGGAAATAATTGCTATCTCTCCGACCAAGAGTTCTTCCTTGGTTGAAGCTGCTGAAGTCCCTTTGAGGAGATTGAGGAAATCATCCTCAGTCAATTTGGCTGAAACCGCGTCCTCTCTACCAGCTGGTGGTGTTGGTGTTCCAACCATCATTCCTTCGAGCTCTGCAATGAGCTCGGTAAAAACTTGGATCATACCCGAGGTCCAAGGAATTGATGAAAAATTTTCTAGGGATATGCTGACATCCCTAGCTACTCGTCATCTTGCTTCGATAAATTTCTCACACTCTGAATTTCCTTTCTTTCTTTGAATACTTGTATTTTTGCACTGACCTGTCACTTTTTCCTTTGTTTAGCTGGTGAATTATTTTAACAACATCGTGAAGAAAGATGAAGCTATTAAAGCTTCAAGCTCCTCGTCAGGTGTAGAGGATGCTCTGCTGGGTTTGACCCAATCCTTGAAGGAATCTCGTCAACAGTATAGTGAGGACAAGGCTGTTTGGGAGAAAAAATTGTCCGTAGTTGAGGCCGAGAAGGTGAAGTTGGCTGAGGCCTCTAAGAGTTTGGAGGATAAGGTGAAGAGTTTAGAGGTCGAGCATCAGAAATATGATGACAAGCTCAAGAACTTTGGAGAGCTTGAAGATAAGCTGAAAAAGGCAGAGGAAGAGTTGTCTGCCCTGCGAGATATCAAAGGTTAAAAAGAAGAATTGGATGCAAAGCTCTCCTCAGAGAAATTGAGAAGAAAGCTCGCAGTTAAAAAATCCTTCAGCACAGGCTGGGATAAAGGATGGGACAAGGGGATTGCTGCGATGACATCCCAAGTTCAATACGGGAAGTTGAAATACTTCCGAGATGGCTGGGTAGCTGCCCTGCAGGAATTGAAGATCAAGGATGATTCTGGGCTATTCCAGCTACACCTCCCTGGTCCTCCTCCACCAATTGTGGAAGAAGAAGAAGATGAGCCTGTTTCTGATGAATCTTCTATGGCTATAGGTGATCAAGTCCCTGCATCTCTATCTTCTGCCAACGAGGACATTTCTTCCATGCCTCCTCCTCCTGAAAAAATTTCAACTCCTGCAGATCAAGTTGCTGTTACCACCGAGCAACCAAGCTCCTCGTCCCAGCCTCCCGAGAAAGTCTTGGGAGATAAGGAAAAGGTGTGAAGTTGTTCAGTATCATTTCTATCTTTCATTATTTTTAATCCAACAATGTAATCCTTTTGTGATCTAATAAAATACATCTTTATTCATCTCTGTTGTTGATGATTTATTTTTGTTGATTGTTGTCTTTTTCTCATCCTTAGTTTATTGCTAGAATGGAACTGATATCTGCACATGATACAAAGCTGATGCAGCAATGTCACGAATATTATAAGGCTGGTCATACAGAACTTAGTACATCAGAAATTGCTGACATCCTTGGCAATGATGCCTCAGAACAAGCAATTGAGGCTTATCGGTACTTGAAGGATTTACTTGACCGAGCTGTGGCCAACAATGTGGCCTACTATGACTTGATTGAGGAACTTCATTATTCCTTATAAGATCTCCAAGGTCAGCACAATGAATCAATGGCTTTGTTGCACAAGGAATCTAAAAATAGATATCAACAGCTTTCTTCTGAAATAGGCCATAAAAAGATCCTTGCTGGATACGATGTTATGGAAAGAACTTTAAAAGGTGAAGTTGAGGCTTGCAGGCAGATTGCTGAGTTGCTGGAACAAGAGAACAATAATTTGCAGAAAAAGCTGGCACAGTATGAATCTGCAGCGTCATCTTCCACTGCTTTAGTACAAGTTACCGATGAAGGTTTCTCGTTCTTAGAAGTTGAAAATGCCAAACTAAGGCAAAAACTGGATAACTTAAGAAGATCAGTTATTCCTGTGACTGCTCGGGGACGAGGAAGAGGTTCTCGTGGGGGAGGAAGAGCTGTTCAAAATGTTATCGAGGAGCAAAGTTCTCCAGTCGCTGCTCGGAGTCGATCAAGGGTTCTAGTCATAATGTTGAAGAATCTCGTACTCTATCAACATTGGAAACTCAAGCATACCAATTGAATGCCAAAGATCGGGCTCTATCTGAAATGTCCAAGAAAAATATATCTTTGGAAGATCAACTTACTGCGACGAAGTCTGCTTTGAATGATAAAGATGTTTTTGCCAGGAACCTTCACGAACAATTGGATAGATTAACCTTCCAATTCCATAAACAGCCCAGGGAATTTTGAATGGCAGGATACAATGAAGCCCTTATTCATTTAGATGCTCGTATTGAACATGCCAATAATGAAGGTTATAAGCAGGGGTGGTTGAACGCCCTGGGTGTATTGAAATTGGAGCAAGGGCATTTTTTATGGGATTATCATGCTCCAGGGTTACTAGACTTGCCTGTGCCACCTTTTAAATTGGACATGGAATGGATCCCAGCTCGTTCCATTCCTCGGAGTTTAATTTCAAAATATCTTGGCGACTACAGTCTTCATTCTCAGACTGAATTATCTCGTCCCGAGCATCTCTTGGATACACCTTCTGTGATGAACGTCAGAATGCTCAGAGATATTAATTTCATCAATTCTCCTCTTTGCCTAGAGGATCCTCCTGCCGGCGAGGAGCCTGTTTCAAAATCTAAAGGAAAGAAACCAATAGAATAGGTTTTTCAATGTAATAATTAGCACATATATGTAGCTTGTAATATATTTTGACCTTAATGAAAGAATTTCATTTTCTGTTTGCAAATTTGTATTGCGATTGTCTTGTGTTTATTTTTACATTTGTGCATATGTATCTGTAAAAAAATAACAATATGGTGCTGTTCATCAACCAACTTAGTAATCAAACTTACAAATATCAATGTTGCTCAATCACTTAATAATAAAGTAATGAGTATAAAATGTTTAAAATGTTTCCAACCAACCAAGGTTGTTAAATTGTGTTTGTCGACCAACTACAGTTTATGGGTTTTTATCCCCGACCAACCATACTTGGTAAACTTTTTCATAAAATGTGCCCGACCAACCATGGTCGATAATTTATCCTCGTCGACTAAGTATAATTGATCACCAACCAACTATACTTGGTTCAGTTTGGAATTCATTGTATTTTCTGGAATGATTTTACCTTCCGACCAACTTGTTGGCCTATTTTCAAAATGATTCCCTCAACCGTAGTTGATTATTGAACTATCAGGTTCTTTCGAACTATCTTGTCCACTAGTTATCTTACCAACCTTAGTCGGTCACGCTAGTGTACACCTCTTAACCAAAGGAGTATATTTTTTGGTTCTTTCGAACTTTCTGTCCACTAGTTATCTTACCAACCTTAGTTGGTCACGCTAGTGTACGCCTCCTAACCAAAGGAGTATATTTTTTGGTTCTTTCGAACTTTCTGTCCACTAGTTATCTTACCAACCTTAGTTGGTCACGCTAGTGTATGCCTCCTAACCAAAGGAGTATATTTTTTGGTTCTTTTGAACTTTCTGTCCACTAGTTATCTTACCAACCTTAGTTGGTCACGCTAGTGTACGCCTCCTAACCAAAGGAGTATATTTTTTGGTCTCGCCCTTTTACCAACCGGAGTTGGTCGTGGGTTTGAACTATCGTCTTCTCTTTGCTGTCGAGCAGCCTAGTGTACAACACTAGTATTCCCCGGAAAATTTTCAAACAAAGGAGAGGAAAATGGTGAAAACATCATCATTTTATTCATATTGATGGAACCGTTGTACATTTTACATCATTGATAATACTTGCGAAGGTGTTCAGCATTCCAGGCATTCTTGAATTATTCTCCTTCTAGAGTTGCTATTCGGTAAGTTCCTGGTCGAACAACTTTTGTAACTCGGTAAGGCCCATGCCAGTTTGCCTCCAATTTATTGTTCTTCTGAATTACCTTATTTAACACATAATCTCCTTCCTTTAAATCGCATTTCCTCACCCTTTTGTTGTAGAAAAGAGCTGTTCGTTGTTGGTAAGCAGCATTCCTAATGGCTGCCTCTTCTCTGACTTCCTCGAGCATATCCAAATCCAGTCTTCTCATCAAGTCGCTGACTGGGGAATTGAAATTCAGCACTCTGTGTGTTGGGAGACCTAACTCGGCAGGTATTACAGCCTCACTTCTAAATGCCAGCATATATGGTGATTCTCCAGTCGCTGCTCGGGGAGTTGTTCGGTAAGCCCACAATACTGATTGTATATCGTTAATCCAGTTAGCTTTAGCTTCACTTAGCCTTTTATTCAAACCATTTAGCAGTGTTCTATTCATCACTTCAGTCTGTCCATTGCTTTGAGGATGGCCTGGTGCTGAATGAACCTTTAAAATGTTCGACTGATGACAATAAGCAGCAAATTCCTCGTTATCAAATTGGGTTCCATGGTCTGTGATGATGGCATGAGGGAGACCATATCGACAGATGATATTCTTCCAAACGAACTGGTATACCTTCTCGTATGTCATATCAATAAGTGGTTCAGCTTCTACCCACTTAGTAAAATAGTCTACTGCGACGACGAGGTACTTGAATCTTCCTCGGGTGGTTGGCAATGGTCCAACCAAATCAATTCCCCACATGGCAAATGGCCAAGGGGAAGTTATGGGTGTCAACAATGCTTGTGTAGTTCGTCGAATAGAGGAAAAACGTTGGCACTTGTCACATTTCTTAGCATAGGCTATACAATCAGCCCTCATCGTCGGCCAATAGTATCCTTGAGTCATTACCCTTTGTAAAAGTGTTTGACCTGCTACATGAGCTCCACAAGACCCTTCATGTATCTCTTTAATCAATTCTTTTACTTCGGAGGGATGTACACATCTCTGCAAACCTGCCATAATTCTTCGTCTATATAAAATACCATTAGTTAATACATACCGAGCAGCTTTATACTTCAATTTCTTGGCAGTGAGCTTATCCTCTGGCAATTCTCCCTCTTCAATATATACCCTGATGGGATCCATCCAAGATGGTCCTAAATCAAGGGCAATAACATTCATCGTCAAGTCTTCATCTATGCTTCGACTTTCCAGTACTTCGATTGTTATTGTTCTACGCAGCTCGGTACGAGTAGCTGATGCTAGTCGGGCCAGTGCGTCTGCTTGTGCA
Source organism: Sambucus nigra (assembly GCA_949130495.1). Taxonomy (NCBI): domain Eukaryota; kingdom Viridiplantae; phylum Streptophyta; class Magnoliopsida; order Dipsacales; family Adoxaceae; genus Sambucus; species Sambucus nigra. Next base: position 405,134,860 of record OX422215.1, on the reverse strand, counting down.
TTTTCTATTCTGGGTATTCTGATCAATTGAATCGCATCAAATTCTACTAATAACTCCATTACTTTGGCATGATATTTTACCATTAATTCTCCTTTAACTGCATATGTTCCCATCATCTGATTCACAATCAATTGAGAATCACTGAATACCATCACTTATTGCGCTTCCATAATCTTTGATAAATTAAGACCTGCTATCATGGCCTCATACTCAGCCTCATTATTGGAGGCTTTGAATTGGAATCACAAAGCATATTCCATGTCAATCTCATCTGGGGTGTTCAAAACAATTCCTGCCCCACAACCTGCTGTGCAAGATGATCCATCTACATATAATCTCCATATGGGCAACCCGTCTTCAAATTTCTTATCTGATAGAGTTCCTCGGTGAAATATTTGTTGCTTCTTTTCATCCTCCCCTGGCACTTTTCGCTCCTCGTTGACCATATCTTCTCGTTCTTCAACCAACCTGGGCTGGTCTGAATTTGATGTTGACCATCCTTCTACATCCATAGGCCCTTTTACCAACCGAAGTTGGTCTGGACTTATGTCTGTTGATCCTGTAACATCCACAGGTTGGTCAACGAGCAATTTTTGTTCCTCGGGGGTATCAGGATATGTAAATTCTGCTATAAAATCTGCTACAGCTTTCCCTTTCAATGATGCTCTGGGCTCATACACAATATCATATTCACCGAGCTCTATTGCCTAGTACATCAATCTCCCTGACTTTTCTGGCTTATGAAGGGCTTGCCTCAGTGGCATGTCGGTATAAACGACGATGGTATGGGCCTGGAAATATTGCCTCATTCTTCTACTTACTTCAATTAATGCCAATGCCAATTTTTCCAGCTTTGGGTACCTGATTTCTACACCTCGGAAAGCCTTACTTGTGTAATAGATTGGTTTCTGGACTCCATTCTCCAATCTAATCAATGCTGAACTGACTGCATTTTTTGATACTGCCAGATATAAATACAACTTCTCTCCTGTTATTGGCCTGGACAACAATGGAGGTGCTCCCAAATACTTTTTCAAATCTTGAAAGGCCTTCTCACATTCATCAGTCCATTCAAAAGTTTTTCGAAGTGTTTTGAAGAATGGGAGGCATTTGTCAGTTGCTCGGGACACAAATCTATTGAGCGCTGCAACTCGTCCTCTAAGACTCTGCACTTCTTTCTTTGTTATTGGAGATCGCAACCCTAAAAGAGCTTTGATCTTATCTGGATTTGCTTCAATGCCTCGCTGGTTGACAATGTATCCGAGAAACATTCCTTCTCGTACTCCAAATGTGCACTTCGTCGGGTTGAGCTTCATTTGGTATTTATCCAGTTGATCAAATGCCTGAGCTAAGTCAACTAGATGATCTGCAGCTTTCTTGCTTTTTGTCAGCATATCATCGACATAGACTTCCATGTTGCAACTGATTTGTTCGGTGAAAACCTTGTTCATCAGTCGCTGGTATGTCGCTCTTGCATTTTTCAAACCAAAAGGCATAACATTATAGCAATAAGTTCCCCTAGGGGTGATAAAAGAAGTACTTTCCCCGTCTTCAGGTTTCATTTTGATCTGGTTGTAACCAGAATACGCATCCATGAAGCTGAGCAGCTCATGTCCCGAGGTAGCATCCACTAGTTGGTCAATTCTGGGCAATGGAAAATGATCTTTTGGGCATGCCTTGTTAAGATCAGTGAAATCAACACACATTCTCCATTTATTGTTCTTCTTCTTTACCATCACCACATTGCCAGCCAGTCTGGATATTTCACATCTTCAATGAATTGGGCTTTCTGGAGCTTCTCGACCTCCTATTGTATGGATTGATTCTTCTCGGGGCTAAATACCCTTCTTCTCTGCTTTATAGGCTTGATCTCCTTATTCACATTGAGTTCGTGACATAAGAAGTTTGGATCTATTCCTGGTATGTCCTCATGACTCCATGCGAAAGTTTTCTTCCTGTTTCTCAAGAACATTATAAATTCTTGTTTTATTGAAGCATCTAACGACGAACCTATCTGGGTTACTCGTTCAGGGTGCTCCTCGTCCATAATAACATTTTCTGTAGATTCTACCACATGTCCTTTTACAAGTTGGGATTCATCCCTGGGATCAAGAGTTTCAATTTCTGTACCTTCCTCCACCTGGTAGGTGATAGTCTTTTTCTTTGATTCCTCAAGCTCTTCTTGCTCGGCAGATGAATAATAGCATTCCCGAGCTATTTTTTGATCACCTTTCACAACTCCTACTCCGAAGTTTGTTGGTAATTTTAAGCATTGATGCACTGTAGACGGAACTGCTTTGAACTTCTTCAAACCAACTCTTCCCATGATGATGTTGTAGGCTGACTGCACATTCTTATCCATCACAAAGAAGCGTATTCTTTCTGTTCGACAAGCAGGCCAAGTTCTAATGAATATGTCCAACTTGATCGTCCCAAGTGGAAAAACTTTCTCTCCAGCAAAACCCAGAAGGGGTCTGTGATAAGGTTCCAATTGAGATAATTTCAAATTCAAGCTATCAAAACATGAATAGTACATGATGTCAACTGAACTACCATTGTCCACTAACACCCTTGAAATCACCACATCTTTCATCCTCATTTTGATCACCAAGGGATCGTCGTGAGGGTAAAGGACACCTGCCAAATCGTTTTTTGAAAAACCAATAACTAGCTTCTCTTTATTTACCTTCTTCGGGCGATCACCCTCGGCAAGATTTATTCGTTGAATATATGAGCAGGCTTGAGCCTCTCCAAGATAGGCCTTTCTTTCTGCAGTAAGGTCTCCCCCTCCAGCATCTCCTCCTGTAATAACATTACAATCAAATGACCCAAAACGTATGGAAAATACCTCTCGTTCAGGCTGTCTTGGCTTCTTTGGAAGATCGGGGTCTTCATCTGGATCATCTTCATGATCTCTTTTCTTTTTCTCCTCCGTCCGATAAGGAGATCTGGAACGATCTCTAGTTCTATCATCATTCTTCCTTTCACCTCTGCGATCTACATATTTTGACAACTTTCCTCTTCGGATGAGCGTTTCAATCTCGTTCTGAAGAGCTATGCAATTTTTGGTCGTATGGCCATGATCTTTATGGAACTCGCAATATTTGGCCCTATTCCTCAGTTCAGGATTGGTCCTCAGTTTATCTGGCCACTTGATTTCTTCGTTATTCTTGATTTCTTCCAAAACATGATTAATACCCATTTTCAATGGAGTATAATTATCGTATTTCTTCAGGACTTCCCATGACATCCTATTATTCTTGGAATGCTTGTCACCACCATTACCTTTTTTCTCTTTCTTCTTAGATTTGTCAACCTCCACCTTGGTTTCTTTATCCATATTCTTCTTCGCGGCCATAGCCTCCTCGGCATTCATGACTTTGGCCGCTTTTGCCATCAACTCCGATATAGTTTTAGGTGGATCTTTGGCCAAAGTGTAGTATAACTTGTTAGGCAACAAGCCACTCATCAAAGTAGTGATCGCTGTCTTTTCTTCGTAATCTATGACTTCCAACTTCTCGTTGTTGAAACGAGTTATGTAATCTCTAGTACTCTCACCTGATTTTTGTCTAACACTTAACAAGTGCGCTACTCGCTTTACCGGCTTTGCTCCAAAGCAGAAATTGCCAATGAACAACTCGGCTAATTGAATAAAAGTCAAAATCTTACCCCGAGGAAGATTGTTGTACCATATCTGTGCAGACCCGGTAAGAGTTCCCGAGAATGCTCTACATCTCATCTCGTCGGGGATGGCATATATGTCGGCAGCAGCTTGGTATTGTTCTATATGAAGAACAGGATCTGTCTTTCCATCATACGTAGGGGTCACTACAGGTGCTTTGAATTTTGATGGTGTAGGAAAATTCACAATGGCCTGCACAAAAGGTGTCCCTTGAACAAAAGTTCTCTGTAAGGGATTCCTTTCTTTAGCCATTTCTCCAAGTCTATCCTCTAATCGCTGAATGGAACCCTTCCATGCTTCATTTCCTTCCTCGAGCTGCTTAGTCCGAACAATTGATTGTTCTGACGTAGCTTCCTGAGATCTATCTCGACGAGTAGCTGGTCTTGATTGTGCTGATCCTTCTCTCAAACCTGATGGTGGTCGAAAGCTTCTAGATGGGGCTCTAGGTGGACTCATATTTCTCCTTGGTCCTAACCGACTGAAAGGAGATGCCCTGCTTAATCTTTCCAGGGCGCTAGTTCTCTCCCGAGAGAGGGTGATATGTTGATCTGTATCCGTAGCCCGTATCGATGAAGTTCGCCCAGGTTGATAAAAAAAATCATTAGATTCTTCATTACGATATGACCCGGTACGCCTGGATCGCGATTGCCCACGATCACTTCTTTGCCTTGAATGGGTAGGTGCACCGCCGTGAAGAGTTTGAATGAGTTGCCTCATTGTTTCTTGCATGGCGGTTTGTCCTTCAGCCAGACTCGTCATAATTCCAGCCAGATCTGGAGGTGCAGATGGATTTGGAAGATTTCCAGTATTTTCAGCATTTCGATTACTAGATTCTGGATTATCTGCCATTGATGATAAATGATTTTTGGTGAAAAGCGATAGCAACAGTCTTTTCCCACAGACGACGCCAATTTATTGATGTAAAAAATTAGATTACTCTAATTATTCAATCACAGATAAATAAAATGAGACAAAGATTTTTAAAGTGGTTCAGCCTTATATGAATGGCCTACGTCCACTGTTATGTTATTGCTGAGTGTTTGGGAATTCTCGATTACAAATTCTTTCAAGAAATTCCGGTCCCCTTGAATGAGGGTGATACAAGGTATTTATAGCCCTTAGGCTGTACATAAACGGGCTGATACATTAAATGATATACCTATGAAAGGGTAATACATTTAATGCAGCGTGTGCGTCAAGATGATAAACATTCAATGAATAGTTGAACTGTTGATATTCTGGCAATTAATACTACGGTCGAGATGCAGCTCGGACCGCCTTAGTTGTTCGTTGCTCAGGAGTTCCTCGGAGCGCTAGAGTACCTCGGAGTGCTGAAGTTCCTCGGTATATCCTCGTTGCTCGGAGAGAACATGAGTTGGTCGGGGAAATGAACTTCCTCTTTGTTATTGTACCACGTAGATTGACAAGTGTCATCGTATGATTCGTCCACATCAGCATATTAATTTTGGTATCAACACTATTCAGTTAAAATCAATCTACATTTTAATTGTATGATCATCCACTCCAATATATAAAAGAGGAGGCACTTCAGACTATTGGAGAATTTAAAGTTTGACATGACTTTAAGAAAGAGAATAAACTTATTCATTCACAGCATGAAGCTCATTGCAGATTCTTATTGACTATGGGGAGGAGTTGAAAGGTTTATAGGTGAAAACATAATCGGAATTGTGCGATAGGTACCTTTTTCCTTATGTAATCAAGTGTAAATGAGAATTATGGCTTGTTGAGGTTTTTTACCTATATATGGGGATTTTTCCTCGAAAATATGTCTTATGGTTGATTATGAATGATTAATACTTGCATGCACACATTTCATCACGCACATTACTTATATCTAAATTAAATCTATTGAATTGAACAAAAATGGACATATGTGTATTAGATCTAGTTTTATTAATCTATATTCACCTAATTACATTATTATGTGAATTAATCAAATCAATTTGTTAATATTTATATTAAGAAACTTGAATATGAAAGCAAAAATGTTTGAAAAGTAAAAATTGGTCATAAGATATACTCAAAACTATTCATTCGCTCTAGGTTTGTTGTTGGTGTTTACTTAGTGAAAATAACACATTCTTTCAAAAAGACTTAGTTGTACCACAAGAGGCATGAAAGTTTAAGTTGCGATTAGCCTAACCTTTGAAGAGCCTAACAAACAATGGCTAATCATATACAGTGAAAAGATCATAGGGAACCTTGGAAGAGGGTTTTACAACAAGGAGTCCATCCAATATGGGCGGAGGAGGGATTATTAGGTTCGATATTGGAGAATATTCGGTTGGAATCTTCGTATCCCAAGTGCCTAAACCACCAATATCAGTTTCATTCTTATAATTGGATGGAATAGCAAGAACAACAACAAGGAGAGCTCAGGAGTCTTCAACAATGTTGATCGAGTTCTAAGTAAAACTAGGCTAATAAGTGTTCTTGGATCTAACATTACTATTACTTGAGAAGCCATTTTTATGCAAAGGAGATGTAAAATGAAGAAATAAGTGGATCAGGTGAAAGACCAAAATGTTTATAGACGGGGATGGAGGTTTTCTCATCACTAAAAGATACATATTTATGATGAATTTACCCTTGAGTAATGATGACTAAACATGGAGTGCTAGAAGGTTAATAGGCCACTCATTAATTGTTTTCCAAAAATCAATTATTGTTGAGAGTATGTTTACACCACATATCCACAGTTTAATGAGGTGTTGCTATGTGAGATTACAATCTATATTAATAAACAAACTATAATACATGAGATCAAAGTAATTAGCAACTCGCATGCATGACACATGTCATGACTTTGGATGTGGGATAGAAAATGAAAGAAACAATATATATAGGGGCATTAGTGCACCAAAGAGGGAAACAAGTTGTATGAGTAACCACCAAACAATTATGAAGCAGTTGAGTTTCATAGAAATAAAATCTATAAATAATTAACAAAAAGATAAAGGAAAAAATGACTACCTCACTAAAAAACCAACATTTACTCATTTCACCCTTTACTTTTCCTCTATTTTATTTCGTTTTTGTTTATTGCGACTTTTATTACATTCAAAGTAGATTGTAAGGTGTATTGTAAATTTCTTTACCATTTATTAAATATTTCTTGCCTTTACATTTGATTTGTTTTTTTTTTCCTTTACATTTCAATGTGCAATTGTTTACTTTATCATATTTATCCTTACTTAATTCCAAAGAGTTACTTTTATGTCAGTTTATGAAATTTACAGTTTTTTTCTTTTGTTCTAGTTAGTCATAGTACTTTAGCATTAACATCTAAGTCTTTACCAAGGTTGGTACAAGTATTTTTAATTGAAGCATCGAATTGTACACAATCATTTAATTATCACTAGGCTAAGATATTTTGGTTGGCGAGACTATAACCTTACGTGACACACTCGCAATTAACTAATATCCATTGATCACGCCAAGTGAAAACTACAAATGACAATAAAAAATGACAACGAAAGGAAAACACTTTGCCAATAAAATGGATTTATAATGAGCCAAAAATATTTCTTCAACCTCACTAGTGGATTCATTCATAATATACCAATAGGCATAATTCTTGTCACTAATTAATTTCATTAAGTGTTGCATCGTATTCTCCCCTTACAATATCCAATACTTTGCTTTGACATAGCATTGTAAATTATCTTCATCGTTGACAAATTACATTCATGCTTACATTTTATCATCATTATAATAGAGGAGGGATTCACACCACTTAACAATGCTTATTTCCTCAAGAGTAAGACGTTCGTCTTATGGCTGCCCAACTAGTGTTTTGGGAAAATAGTGGTTACGAACTCCATTAAAAAATTGTAACATACAAGTACCATCATCAAGTGGGATGACCTTAAAAAAAATGGGCAATTGCATTTCCTAGTGACCGAATTTGTCTTCTAATTCTTCTCACCCTGACTTTTGGATTCATTACCACTCTTCTTCTTAATATGATCCATGTATTCCCTCTCATTATCCCGATCCAATTATACACATCCCTTCCATGTCTCTTAAGGTGTGTTACGCTTACTAATTATGATAATTGATTGGATTAATTTCACTTGATTTTGAGCCTAGTCCACCAACTCATAACGTGTGGAAAATACTCAAGAATATAGGCAACAATTACTTAGTACATTTTTATAACTTAAATAGTAGTTCAGAAGTTGAACCTATAACAATATCAAATAGTTCTAAACTTGAAATATTAAAAATACCTAATCTATAAAGAAATTTACACTAACATTGATGGTAATGCCCTGGCCAAAATTTATGGGTTACTCATGGTCAATCTGGTCTGAACCTAGCGTTAGGTGTGAAGTGTTATGATGCAAACTACATAATATTGGTAGTCTAGTTTTATTTAATTAACATTTCACTTGTTTAGCATACAATTTCCATTTAAATGAAACTACGCTAGGGACCCATGGGAAGCGTCCCCGAAATTTAAGCATACGGAGCTACTAACGTAAAATAAAAGAAGATACTTACATATATAATGCTTTCAAAATACGAAACTCCACCTAACCTGCCGTAACAAAGATGAGTGAATGAGCTGAATGCCCAGTGGAAAAATACAGTGACACAATATACAAACGAATGGAAGAAAGGAGACTCTATCACATTATATCTACGTGCACATACATCTACTTTATGTATACATATACATACATATACTTTAAAGCATGAAATCATTTTTATTCCAAAAACGTTACTTATTCCGATTAATTCTCCTTAATCTCATAAAGAACTACATCTTAGTTAACTCGACATTTATTTCTTAATTTAACACACCGAGTTATATACTTTAATCAAATACCCTTTGTTTAAAAAAAGCATTTCTGTCACCGAATTTACCCATTTTCTCATACCCAATTCACCTTAATATTTTCATTAAAAATCAGCTTTCAACACACGCAAACACCGTGTTAGAAAATACTTAATTTTCCTTGAAAGCCTTTTGTAAATACTCTCTTGTGTTAATTATGGGTTAAACCTCATTAGGCTGCTTAATTACCCATTTAATCACTTTACATTACCATTCCTTTTACTCCATGGACTTTAATCAATTTTCTCGCATTACTTGCCCACATTATTCTTTATCGGAACATTTATTAAATGCCTTCAAGTTAAGTTGTCATTTCTTATATTCTCCACACAAGCCATTTCTTGGCGTGTTCCACTTTTCATCATCTTTTGCTCAAAATCTTCTAATATTCACATACTTTATCCAGTGATTTTGGGTGTGTCACCTCAGAGTTCCAGATCCTCCTCAATTATCCTGATGTCTTTCAGGTCCATATTAATATATTTTAACATTTTTCAAAAGTCTAAATATCACACTTTCCTTTACCATCTGAAGTCAAAACCCGGGGTTTCACCGCAACTTGTGTTCACTTTATAATCATAGTTTCTTATCCTTTATACACTTGTACTGGTTTTATACCAGAAATCACTTTCAATTTGGGCCATTTTGTGTAACACCTTTGTCAACATTTTTATTTCATAAAAATATACTTCTTTACATAAAATTACTATTTTACCCGTTTATTTCCAAATATTTGTCTTTTCATCCATGTTCACTAGGGTTATTTTTCAAAACATTATTATGTTACACGCACTAACTTCTTAAGTATTTTTAACTCATTAACACTTATTTAACACTTTGGAGAAACATACATCTCAAGTTTAAAATCTCTTTATTTTACTGCTTTCTTTCTCTCAGAGATCGTTGAACATTTTGAAGACTACTTCACAAGAAAAATACCATTTCCTTCATCAATACAAGCAACCTTGAGACCATATACTTATCACATCTTCAAAACTTATTCACAAACTTTAAGGGATGAAACTTTTAGTTTTCTTGTTTCAAGTTAATACTCATTAAAACCTCCATTAAACTTGTTTTTATGTTTATCAACAAAATACTACTAGATTATATACATAGGGTTAGAAATTTAAGTCAAAAAATTCAAAATAATGAGTTTAACACGTGATATATTCAAGAAATTTCATAATGTTTGCAACAACATGCTTTTGAAGATTAAATATATTTTTTGACCATTAAAAATTGAATAAATGTCTATTTTTATTAAATCCCGAATTTTACAAGAAAAACTTTAAAACATTTGTTCTCAAAATATTTTAAGATGATAAACATTATTTTCAAAATATTTTATTCCATAAAAAGTCTAACACCAAGTTTTCTTGAAATGTATCATTCACTCAACACTCTTGAAATTGCTTTTTAACCCATTTACAAAAAAACCATGAGAAATACCCTCTTTAAACCATATATTCATCCTAATCTTACAAACTCAACTACAAGGCCAATACTTTGAAAAATGGAGTTTTTAGCTTAAAGTAGACTTTTTCCACCTCAAAGAAGCTCCAACATGATAGGATGAGTGGAGAAGAATTTCGAAACCTCCTATCTCCTAAGGTGACCTTAAAGAGGTTGCCTAGCTCCACCAAGCTTCATTCCAAGAAATCTCCAAGCAAGATCCCCTTCAAAGTCCATAAATCTCTAATTCTTCGTCACCCCCCCACCCACACACACACACACTAAACTCCAAAATTCGTATCTTTGCTCAATAATGGTGGAAATGGGTTTATAAGGCTTAAATATGGTTACAATATGGTGGTTTTGGGTAGAAAGATGGTGTTTCTAGGGCAATGTACGATGGTTAATGGATGGAGAGCTCCAAGTACTAGAGATAGAAAGGCCTCAAATGGCCCAAACACCATATAAATACTCCAAAAACCTAAGTGGTTAAATCCCCCAAATTCCTTTACACTTAACGCTTTAAGCTAAGGAAAATCTATTCCTTTGTTCCACATTTTGATCTGGGCCACTGACAAGTCTAAACGTCATCAAATATGATGACCCACATCGTGACACCATATTAAAAAGGATAAGATTTTCAAATTTAGCTGCGGCTATTCGAACAACCCCGAGCCTCAATCGAACGAGATTGTTTATTCATTCGAACGACACTTCCAACGAGATGTTCTAATGATATGTCAATATGCGTGAGGAATGGATCAAACCTAAGTAGCGAGAAACCTCGTTCAAATGTCTAGTTCGAATGAGATTGGCCCCTCGTTCGAACGAGCTCTTCTTTCCTTGGTCCAAACTTTATGACATTAAAACCGTGATTCAACAAGTATGAAGGATATGACGATGATCAAATTTCATTATGCATACATAATTACAACCTTACAAGGAAAGAGATGAAATCGGGGGCACGTCTATTATATTCATCCCTCCTTAGAAAATTTCATCCTTAAAATTATTGATTAATCAATCCCTCAAATTACCAAGGTTATCAACTTATATTCTAAGTCATATAAATCTTTAATTTCTAGGTCATCAAAATCTTCAATCACCAAAAGTCATCCTACACCATTTCCCAAGGGGTCATCACTAAAAAATTCGACATGCGACATGTTCTAATGGTCATCATCAGGCTAGCCATAACAATCCTCGAGTCTGCACTTACTCGATGATCACTCTTAATCAAGTCCGAAGACTTTTTTTCTACCACCCAATAATACTGATACCTCTACTGGGGCAGTTATCTCAGGCGATGGACATTCACCCAAGAGCAAAATGACATATAACTAACACCGAATCCATCATCGTAAATTATTTTGATCTTAGTACTACATATCCAGTTCCCTTAAATGTTTCGGTCTTCTTAACAACGCAATTTTACTTAAAGTTGATTCAAACCTTACATCTCTAGTTTCTCACCTCTAGGGACGACAAGACAACTAAGACCCAAATCATGTGTTCGAATAATACCTCCCATGAGATCCTTTAGTGAACCTAAGATCACTCTAAGTGTCTAACTGTGGTACACTCACCCGATCATTACATCAATACACTCATTCGAAGATGTCCTCGAATCATTACCATGCTCTTTACAACCAGAGCTTCCAAATGCTATGATGTCGATCCATAAGGTCGTTAGTTTCAAGGAAAATGGATACTACGAGCAAATCATGCACAGTAAGCACAACCATACATACATAGAACTTGTGCAAACAAAGGAATATTTCAAATAAGAGCGTGCTCAGTTGTTGAACTGCAATGACCACGTTAAGTTCATCCACACTCATACTGATCCAGGTCGCGCTATGACCATGGAACAATACTAGACTGCCAAAATTCAAAGCACACAATCCTCAACCCTAGAAATTGTAAGAATACAATCCTGAACTGCTGGAACTAAAAGAACAAAATGAATTCCCATGAAATGAACTATGGTTTATGAAGGACAAACCTATGTCACCTGCTTGGAAGTATGTTAATCCTCCCAGATGTTCTCAGTATATACTACCCTAGCCACACATCATGGCTCGAATCATCAACCATGACGAATCGGATCACAAACCATTCCTCCCTAGAAGGCGAAAGAAACATACAAACCTATCATCCCTTGAGAAGTCAAACAATGGACTTCCTTCCTTATGGGTAAGGCTTCTTCCATACATCCTTGATATACACGAACCGCTTTGGTTGACGAATGCTCAATGCCCTTGTCAATACCGACCTTATCCATATCTCTAGTCAGCATGACGTCGTGACAAATCTAACACATATAAGTCATTGTCTACGTTATCGTACTATTATCGTGTTCCCAAACATCTCCTTAGGCCATACCCAATCAACTAAAATATTATCCCTCTTATAACCTCTAGTGGCATAAGGTAATCACTGCGCATGTTTCCAGGTTCTACCTAAAAACTAGATTCACATGATGGCCACACCGATTTCCATTAACATTATAAGGGTAGTAAGTGTCATACAGGAATACATCTCCTAATTTGTACCGGTTTTGCAAGATGTACAAAGAACTAGTCTCTACTCTCCTAGGGTTATTCTAACTTCTGCTGTCAACATATGTCGATGTCCTAATAATGCTTACATATCCCTTCCGGGGTGCTATTTTCAAGTCTCTAATATGACATCACTAATTTGAGTCCCAAATACATTTCCTAATACTCCTTAAAATCAAGTACTACACTTCACACACTATCATGCTATGGAAATTGAACATCATTCCCAATCATGACACAAGCTTCCAATTTCTCTCAAAAGGTCACATTATTCATCTGTACCAATTCGAATGACAGTACGAGGCACATACATTATTTGACTTTTTAAAACTTGTCCGATAATTTGGGATCGTCACATGACTCCCAACACGACCATCATTAGAACACTAGCACACACGACACCAAACATAACTAGTTTTCCAAGGACACCGAGCATACCTAATGTAATTGCCACCAGGGAATTGATAAGATTTCATCCCCGATGATTTCCTCACTGTAAGTACACTCTACTGATTTCCTAATATTCACATCGTGGCCCTTAAGTATTCATAAAAATAATGTCCTATAAGCCTCCATATGTGGTGCACCTTAATCATTGAACACTCCAAGGCATCATAACAAGTCGATTTCTATTCCGCAATGACGCTACAAGCAATCAGTCCAAAGGATACTCTAAATAATTCCTTAAATCATTCTCATACTAAAATCGTTGCCATCACTTGGGCGGCTAGGACAGGTTACAATACCTAGACAAGAATTAATTACCCTTTTGAGTGAGACTCTAGCATAAGTCTAACATACGACTCTCTTCTCAAGATCCAATAAAGGTTCGAAAGCCTTGTTCTAAACGGATGATTCCCTAAACTACTCATTACACCATTAACTGACACTACTAAGAAATATGGGCAGGATATGGGATGTTGTATAAAACCTATAAGTCTCTAGGTTTACATCAATGGTATCACTAGGGATCCTATTCCTCAAAGTTGCATCATATTATTTAAAATCTTATCGTGGAAAACTATCTAGGGTTCACGCCGACATCACTTCAGCCATCATTGTAACATACATAACATATTTTCTAACAGTGGCCATTAACTCTCATCATAGCTTGTGAGATACACCTTTCAACGGATAATTACCAAGGCACTTACCTATAGTGATAGTATCCTATTGGCTACGACCAAGTGCACTTCCTCAAGTGATGACCAACACCATTCTACATGCCTACCAAATTATTACTTACTTACGACATGACATTACCCCAAAGATCAAGTTAACCTAATCATATCATTGGCATTAACTATTTGTAAGCACCACATCCAAAAACTTAATGTATTTTTATCACAAATAAACACTACTTAGGCATGACACTCTAGTCACTTAATCTCCACAGTTGACATCACATAATTCATATCCCTAACTCAATGGGCATCATCTTGATTTATTATCATCTTAATATAACTCTCACATCATCAAGGGTTGGCATACAAGCACCTCACACTAAAAGGAGTCGTGTTGTTATTATTGGCTCACACAAAAAATCGTAAATTACTAATATCTCTAAATGAGAAGCATGGAAATGATTAACGACAACTAACTTGGGAAAATTCTAGTTAGCCATGAATTACCTGTCGTTCTAATCTCCTTGACTCCACCATTAATGACATGAACCATCCCAAACCAACAATGACATCGAAAGATCCACTACCGACTTCACCACGTCACTTGCGAAATAAACCTTGAACCTAGAGCCCTGATACTATTTTTAATTCCCCAAACCTAATTTATAGGTTACTCGTGATCAACCTGATCCGACCTAAGCGTTAGGTGTGAAGTGCAATGAGACAACCTACATAATGTTACAAGTCCAATTTTATTTCATTAAAATTTCTCTTGTTTGGCATGTAATTTCCATTTAAATCAAACTACTCAAGGGACCCGTGTGAAGCATCCCCAGAATTCAAGCATACAGAGATACTAACGTAAAATAAAATAATATACTTATACAACGCTCTCAAAATATGGAACCACACCCAGCCTGCCATAACAAAGATGGGGGAATTTGCCAAATGCCCAGTAAGAGAATATAATGATACAAAATTCAGAATCGAATGGCATAAATGAGACTTTAACTCGTTATGTCTACATGCACATGCAATTACTTTATGTATACATGTACATACATATTCTTTAAAGAATGAAACCGTTTTTATTCCAAAAACGTTACTTATTTCGATTAATTTACCTTAATCTCATAAAGAACTGCCTCTTACTTGGCTTGACATTTATTTCATGATTTAACACACCCAGTTATATACTTTAAAAAAATACCCTTTGTTTAAGAAAAAGTATTTATGTCATTGAAAATACCCTTTTGCTCATACTAAATTCACCTTAGTATTTTCATTGAAAACCACCTTTCAACACACACAAACACCTTGTTAAAAAATACTTATTTTCCCCTGAAAGCCTTTTGTAAACACGCTCTTGTGTTAATTATGGGTTAAACCTCATTAGGTTGCTTAATTATCCATTTAGTCACTTTACTTTACCATTCCTTTTAGCTTATGGACATAATTAATTTTCTTGCATTACATGTCTATGTTATTATTTATCGGAACATTTATTAACTTCACTCAAGTTAGGTTGTCTTTTTTTTATATTCTCCACACAAACCATTTCTTGACATGCTCCACTTTTTATTATCTTTCACTCAGAATCTTATAATATTCTCATACTTTAACGGGATTCACACTGTCGAATGCTACCATATGCTCTGGCCAGTGATTTTGGGTATTTCAACCTAGGGCTTTAGGACCTCTTTAATTATCCCGGTGTCATTCTAGTCCATATTAATATGTTTTAACATTTTTCAAAAGTTCACATATCACACTTTCCTTTACCGTCTAAAGCCAAAACCCGGAGTTTCATCTCAACTTATGTTACACTTGAAAATCGTAGTTTTTTGTCCTTTATACACTTGTATTGATTTCATCCCAAAAATCACTCTCAGTTAGGATCATTTTATATAACACCTTTTTTAGCATTTTCATTTCATAAAAATGTTCCTCTTTACGTAAAATTACCATTTTATCCTTGATTCAGCACAAATATTGCATTATTTACCCTTTATACTTATGCATTTTAACCCCCTCGGGTTCTTTAATTCCTATATTTATGCTCGTTAACTAGAAAACCTCAATTTTATATATTTAACTTATTTACGAGGAATAATTGAGATTTTGTAGGTATTATGGTTCTTAGCATGAATTTTGGTAGCGTTTTGGAAACGTTCTATCAACAACCGCAGCGCAAGGGAATTTTAATAATTTCAACATTTGGGTGGCCCAATGTATTCTCGAAAGATTAAGAACTCTAAGTCTTCTTCGCGCGATCGTTGACGGTGCGAGAATCTGAATCATAAGGAAGAAGTTACGGGATTTTCTACGGATCGGAACTAAAAGCAATCCAAAATAGGGGCATGAAGTTGATCAAGAAGGTCCGAATCGATTCAGCCCTCTATTGAATCGATTCGGTTAGTGGTTGTGCTCAGGTTTCCAGTTCCGAATCTATTTGGTATGAGACCCAATCGATTTGATACTATTTTTCCAGTTTTCTTTATTTACTAGTTTGCCACTAGGGTTTCACTATAAATAGTTCTCCTCTTCATTTTGAAGAGATATCTTTCATTATCTTTCATTTTTTTAGTTTTTAGGGTTAGAAGGACATTGAGATTTTTGTGGAGATCCCATATCCTCCTTTCTCTTTGAGTGTTTACCCATTTTATGTAAGTAATTTCTACTATTTATTATCTCCCTCACCTAATTAATGCTTTATTTACTTGATTTCTTACTTTGTGGTTAATTTCCATGCTTAGTTAATTTTTTGTTGGTTGTTCATTTGTTATTTTCTTCACTTAGTAGTTGTTTTAATTAGTTAAATTTATGTATTGTCCTTAGTTTAAGGGTTGGGGTCATGTGTCCGCCATTAGTGGGTCTCGAGCTCTGAAAGTTAGGTTTTGTGTAAAATTATGTTTAATTGAAACCTCGTGTATTAAAGTTGAAATATTATGCGTTTAACTTTCTTTGTCACGCAATGTTGGTGTTCAAAGTGATATTCCGAATTTAATCCGCGTGTGACCATTTTTTGTTAAATGTTTTATCTCTCATTTTTGGGTTAGGTATCTTCATACGTGATGTTTATAATTAATTGATTATGCTTGATTAAATATTTTCGAACCGAAATCCTAATTATGCATTGTTTATCCCATGGCGAGGATGTGACCCTACCATCATTTTATTATTCTTATTTATCATAGTTAACTTCTTTTTTTATTTTCTTTTTCCCTTTTTCACCCATCACCTTTTACACTTTTATTTTAGAAGAAATAAATCTATTACAATTTTCCCAACATTCCCTGTGGATTCTCGATACCCGAATTGACTGCTATACTCCCTTTATCGAGTGTAGTCATAGTTTAGGTATTTTTGTATTGAGGCGCTGAACCAAAAACAACGACAATGCCCTTACACGAGCACACGGTTTGCGCTCAATCAACCCTTTTGTTTCCAAACTTGTCTTTTTCTCCATTTTCATAAGTGTTATTTTTCAAAACATTATTAAGTTACATGTACTAACTTCTTAATTTTGTTTAACTCATTAACACTTACTTAACACTTTGGAGCAACATACATATCAAGTTGAAAATCTCTTTATTTCACTACTTTCTTTCTTTAAGAGATCATTGAATATTTTGAACACTACTTTACAAGAAAATTACTATTTTCTTTATAAACATGAGTAGCCTTGAGACCATATACTTATCACATCTTCAGCACTTATTCACACACTTTATGGGTTGAAACTTTTATTTTCCTTATTTCAAGTTAATAATCATTAAAACCTCCATTAAACTTATTTTTATGCCTATCATCACAATACTACAAGTTTATATACCTATGAATAAGAATTTTGAGTCCAAAAATTAAAAATAATGAGTCTAATACACGATATATTCAACAAATTTCATAAAGTTTGCAACAACATGCTTTTTAAGACTAAAGAAAGTTTTTGACCATTCAAACATGAATAAATATCTATTTTTATAAAATCCCAAAATTTATAAGAACCTTTAAAACATTTGTTCGCGAAATACCTTTAACAAGATAAACATTATTTTCAAAATATTTTATTCCATAAAATGTTTAACGCCATGTTTTATTGAAATATATCATTCACTCAATACACTTTAAAGACCTTTTTAACCCATTTACACAAAACCATGAGAAATAACTTCTTTAAATCATATATGTATCCTACTCTTACAAACTCGACTACAAGACCAATAGTATGGAAAAATAGAGTTTTAAGCTAAGAGTAGAGTTTTCCCACCTCAAAGAAGCTCCAAAATGATATGATGAGTGTAGAAGAATATGGCAACCTCCCACCTCCTAAGGTGGCCTTAAATAGGTGCCCTACTTCCACCAAGATTGACTCCATGAAAGCTCCAAGCAAGACCACCTTCAAACTCCATAAATTTTTACTTCTTTTTCTATAAAATCCCCCCAACAATAAATCCAAAATTTATAGCTTTTCTCAACAATGGTGGAAATGGGTGTATAAGGATTAAATATGCTAGGGTGGTGTGTGGTTGTTGATGGAGGGAGAGCTCCAAGAACTAGAGAGAGAGAGGGGGGCTAAATCTAATGGGGAATGCCTCAGATGGTCCTAACCTTATATAAGTACTCCAAAAACCCTAAGTGTTTAAATCCCCCATATGACTTTACACTTAATCCTTTAGGCCAAGGGAAATCAAGTATTTTTTTTCCACATTTTAATCTGGGCCACTGAGATGTTGACACATCATCAAATCCGATGACTCACATTTTGATAGAAAATTAAAAAGGATATGATTTTCAAATTCAACTCCCGTTGTTCGAACGACCATGAGCCTCATTCGAATGAGATTTCTCATTCATTTGAATGACACTTACAACGAGATGCTCTAACGATATGTCAGTACGAGCGCGTAATGGATCAAACCCAGGTTGTCAGAAGCCTCATTCAAACGAGATTGACCCCTCCTACAAATGACCTCTGATTTCCTTGGTCCAAAGTTTACAGGATTAAAATTGTAATTCGACAAGTATGTAGGATACAATGATGGTCAAATTTTATTACTCTTACATAATTATAACTTTATAAGGAAAGAGATAAATTGGGAGCACGAGTATTGAATCGAATCTTATAGAACCATCATCTGTTTTTCTTTCGGCGTCCCCATCGAATATTGAATCGTCAAATAGAATAGAGTTAAAATCCATGAAAGCATCATGCACCAGTAAAATCAAGGGTGATTTATGAGATTGTGTGTTTATATGGATAGTCCATATATTAAGTTCCTTGCACACAAATTCAAATTTAATCAATTTTTATCTTGATTAGTAATTAAGTGTAAACGTTATGACAAATTCCAAATCAATTACTAATCATTCACACAATTAAAATATGCATGAGGAGAAGTAATGAAAAATATGTTCTAAGCAAAACCTATTATTTAGCACCGTAAAGATTTTGACAGACGCATTCAACTAATAGACTACTTAGCACGATTACATATAACGCGTAGAGTATTTAAATCTTTTACCGAATACGACCTAGTCCAGTGCCATCCACAAGAAGCTATCTTCCTTCGGTATCCAGATATCAACCTTCTTCTTCAGCAGTAGAACCTAGGTTCCATATAGCAGTAGTAGAGATGGACTCTACAAGGGTTTATGAAAGGTGTGTGGATACTAGGGTTTCATAAACTCACAAATCATTTAGAGCGATATATGATATTTGAAATAAAATATTGTCTTAAAAAAAGCAAGAAGAGAACTTTTGGAATAGGTATTGGAAAATCATTGTCACCAAAAGTCCTAAGAATTTCTTAACAAAACAGGTTATTATAGAAAAAACACAAATTTTGAGGTGATAGGGTCATTCGACCTAAAATAGCATCTCATTCGAACAAAAACTGCATGTTCGTTCTAATGACATCTAGGCTTGTTGTAAGGTAGCCTTAATTTTTTTGAACAACCTTTTAACGAGCTTCGAACGAGAATTCTCGGCCAATATAGGGATGTCTCGTTTGAAGGTCGTTTGAAGATGATTCAAACGAGAACACCTATCTCTTTTGAACGAGACCCTATCTCGTTTGAACGAGACTTAAAAAAAAATTCTTATTAAAATGCATTTATAAAAGGCTCAATTTTAAAATCAAACATCCCAGAATATAATTTATTTAGAACATTAAAACCACAAGATTTATACCTCCATATAGTGTCGGTGCTGAATCTACAAATGGTGCTCGGTCACTATCATATCTTCGAATGAACATGGAGATCATTCAGGTGTTATCTTTGGTTTGAGATGCCAGTTTGTAATGGGTTACGCTAAAACTACCAAAAAGCCTAATTAATGAACAATTATAAAATTTTGCTCCTAAAAATATTTCCCTTTGGCTAATCTGGTACAAAACAAAATCGAAAACCAAATTATAATAAAACACTCTAAGACAATGAATGATATACCAAGTATAGTCTCGTCCCAGAGTTTTTCACCTCAGCTAAAGCTGACCATCACCAATCCATCCAGTATAAGGAGTTCATGACTCGGCCATGGGCTCAGCCTGAGCTAACTCATCCTCGGCCAATAGTTCATCACAAGCTTCCTCTGCCTCATCCCGAAAGTCTTGTCAACATACCCAACATCATTATTCATATGATCTATTACCCTCGTCCTCGGCCGACCCTGGGACGACAAGGATAAGAGGAGATATCTCAATAGGACGTGTCATTCCATCAGTGGACTCTATCTTGACAACTCAGTCGCAACCTGGATAGACGGTCGATAATAGACAACAGGTAGAGCACATGGATTGGGGAATTCATAGGAGAGTGCACGTAACCTGCGAATTCCACGTGGACCAAACCGTTATAACAATATCTCCCTCACACATGAGGGGATATTTTATCACCACGATTTACATGTGAGAGTGACAGATGGCTCAACCTCTTTGGTAAAGAACATTCCACACATGCTTATTACATTCTTAGGGGGTACACTACACTCCCTAAGCACTATATATAAATGGCTTCTATATATTTGTAAAGGATCAATCATTACAAACCCTAGAAAAGCTCTGTTAAAATCACAGTAGAGAGAAAGTGAGCAAATTTTATCATAAGGACATTAGAGCCCATGTTTATAGTGAAACTCACTCACCCCTGCACAATAAAGTAGGTCTGATTGGCTGAACCACTTATATCTATGTGTTATCTCCTCCTTAACTTATCCCTTTCTATTTTCACATATCTATTTATGCTCCATTGTTATACTGGATTGAGCTTATACATTATATTGACTTGGTGGCATCATTTCTAGTATCATCAATCTGGCGCCATTTATGGGAATGAGATAATCATCTTCTTCCTTTCCTTTCATAGCTTACAACTCACTAGATTCTCTGTTAGTGATCCATCTTCGCTTCAGGTGGTCCTATATCACCATTAAAAGAGGTTATATTGAGTTCGTCAAGATTTTCTTCAGTTTTTAGCTCATCCAGTTCAAAGGAGATATGGCATCCAATTTACCCCTAAGCTTAATTCCCAGTTCTAGTCAAACCCCTACTCAGTCAGAAATGGTTGAGGTGGCGGTGACGCTATGTTCATTAGCGGCCAACCAATAATTGATTCAAGATCAACTTTTTATGTTTATCTAGACCGTCGACGCCGAAAATGAGCATATAACTCCGACCGCCATAGAAGGTGTCACAGATCCAACCGCCATAGGACCACCCCAGGTCCCGCACAAATATTTTCATCCTAAAAAAATATGGAGGGATGTTGCTAACCCAGGCATTTATACCTGGGGAGGCAAGGGAGAAAATACCACGACGACCAGTTCGAGGATAAGGATGAGGACGAAAGGGACTACTGGGAGCCTTATCATGTATCTGGGGATAATGTGCATCCCATTTTTCCTAATAGGGAGAATAATAGGAGGCCAAGTTGATACAGTAGGCCACGAGCATCACCTTTAGACAAGCTAAGCAAAGGTTAGCCTTTGATACGCTCGGCCTGTAGGGTGATTTGAGAAACCATCTCTCCAGATCCAGAAGTATTGCAGGCTCTAGGAGGAATGGTAGATGTGATGACCATATATCTAATTGAGGTCGAGAAGAGGAACAAAACTAGTTCAATCATAAACAGAGGACGACTAGTAGAAAGCCCTCAGTTCGTCCAGTCGACGTAGAGGGGATTTGAGACAATGTTCTTCAAGCCAAGAGAGAGGTTGTAGCTACGGTTGAAAGGCCTTGGAATGTTTCCACATAGCAGTTAGAAGAAAAGATAGGGGATATACTGAAGAGCCGAGACCCTTTGTAGAGGGTCTACACTGAAGGATCTCCTTTTGTGGAAAAAATGTGACACCCCGCCTAATAAAATACCGGGTGATCAGTCCTATACCAAATTAAAACAATAATCCCAGTTGGATCATCCTTAGCATCACTGTCGAAAACTTTTTAAAACTTACTAACCACTTAGTATTCCAAAACTTGGTGCCAATTTTAACTTTTTAATTAAACAAAGCAGTACATGCGGAAATAAATATAAACCATTAACATAACTGAATAAAACTCATCTGAATAATTAATTACACAACATGCCGAATAAACCACCGGCCACCAAAGAAAAATAATCCAATACAAATTATCAACACCGGAATAAAATAAGTCTGAAAACTGAACTGATCGTCTGGGCGACATGCCCTAAATAAAACTGAAACTGATACAAGATTCCTACTCTAGGAATGAATGAATGATTCATCTAATTCAAACTCCTGCTAGCATCCACAAATGCCGCAGCTCCGTGTCCCTGGAATAGAATATCAATCCTGACGTTCCTGTGGCTGGACACCTAAAAGGTTTTGAAATAATTTTATAGCAAGGGTTAGAACCGAAAACATTTATAAAAATATTCAGCAAGTGAATTAACTGCAGTAATTTAAAATGCATGAATGCAATTCATATTTAAGTTAGTGTCGCACTCCCTTGTGGACATTCTCACCCCTCCACTATTGTGCACACCTACCGGTTACCTTAATCCCACCTAGTTGTACTACCCCGTCCAACTAGTCCTGATATAACATTCCCTTGCCATACTGCTCTAACCCGAGTATAATAATTCTTCAATTATGAGTTATCTCACAATTAACTTAATTAATTCCCCTTAAATAGCAGCATATAACCGTGTCACAAGTTATATAAAGTAAATACATCACACAGTGTATTATTACCCGTATATAATATTTTGTACCATTATATACGTACTTTTACCACAACATCCACACATATAACATACGTATATCCTTTCCTTTGAGTATACCCTCGCCGGATGATTCCCTGTAAAATGCTATCTCACCAGGTGTGCTCACAAAACCTAGTTCCCCAAGTTGGAATCGCTCACTAACTTGGCCCAAAATATAAACGTAGTGGAGGCGTTCATATTCCTTCCCTGAAAGTGAGATAAATCCCTCACCCATATATACCAGACGCTATGACCTGTGGATATACCCGCCCTACTCCTCGAGATAGGGGATTCACCCACATCGCGCAACCTCCCTTGATAGCATTAGAGTATATAAATTGAATAAATATTTTGTCACTGATATTTAATATCACACACAATATATACACGTAAATATATACTATCACTACACCGTATATATATAATATAAACCCCGTCTTTACCATGTGCTCAAAATCCCGTACACTGCCTGTAATGTCCTGAGCCTGTGGCCCGAGTTAATGTAATTAATTTTCTCACTTAATAATTTATCATCTTCCCGAGTCTATGGTCCGACTCTAATATAATTAATTCACGCCACAATTAATATAATACTTTCCCCGAGTCTATGGTCCGACTCTAATTAACTTAATTAACACAACCATTAATTTAATACCTCCCCGAGTCTACAATCCGACTCTAATTAAATTAATTAACACACTTATTAATTTAATACCTCCCCGAGTCTACAATCCGACTCTAATTAAATTAGTTAGCACACCCATTAATTTAATACCTCCCCGAGTCTACAATCTACCTCTAATTAAATTAATTAACACACCCATTAATTTAATACCTCCCCGAGTCTACAATTCGACTCTAATTAAACTAATTAACACACTTATTAATTTAATACCTCCCCGAGTCTACAATTCGACTCTAATTAAATTAATTAACACACTTATTAATTTAATACCTCCCCGAGTCTACAATCCAACTCTAATTAAATTAATTAACACACCCATTAATTTAATACCCACCCGAGTCTACAATCCGACTCTTATTTAATTAATTTACACATTTATTAACCAACACAAATCCGAGTCTGTGGTACGACTCTAATATAATTAATTTACACATTAATTAATTTATACTAAACTGAGTCTGTGGTTCGACTTCCAATTAATTAATTTACCCATTAATTAAGTTATACCAAATCCCAAGTCTACAACCCGACTCTAAACTAATTAATTACAACATCAATTAATTTAAATACTTTTCCGAGTCTACCCTCTGACTCTACCTTGATTTGTTATCACATCCATTAATTTAATAATTTGGTGTCACCCAACGATTCTCCTCGGACTCGCTCACTTGGCCCATACCTTAATATTTCCCGAGTCTATGTTCCGACTCCAACTTATTTACTTTCTCTCATTAATGAATTTAATACTATGGTGCTACTCACCCAATAAACCCGGACTCGCTCACTTAGTCCTTTTTACACCTCAAAATTTCATTCCCACATTTTCTCCCACAATGTGTCACACTTTCATCTCCATAAATTTCCCAATTATATTTACCTGTAATTACCAACATACCCGGACTCGCTCACTTGCTCCATAATTAAATTGAATATGTTTCACCCAAAATTCTCACTTTAAGTCTGAACTCTTAACTTAAATTGTCAATTCCTAATAGCTATCTTTGGAATCCTTAGCTATTAAATTCTTTGTAATTTTTCACCCATATAGAATTATACTTAACATAGAAAGAAAACAAGGCAAAGCATCAAACTGCCCGACCTGCCAAGGTTTTCCCATCGTCGATCGATCGATGGCCCCCGATCGATCGATCGATCCCCTCGTGGCAGCTCTTCTTCCCCCATTGAATTCCACCGTTAACAAAAATTCAAGGTTTGTAAACCTTAATTTCAACCCCTAATCAAGTCATCCCATCACATAAACATATGAACTTTAATCCTATACATCATATACACCCTCTAGTATATAAATTTCTCAACTTATCTCACAATTCCCGAAATGGGTTTTTCCATAAATCTCCATTAACTTTGTTCTACAAATTCCAAATTTTAGATTTAAATCACATCATTTTATAATCCCGTTTCTCATTCAAATCAGATATCTATACTCAGAGATATACAACACAACTAATTCTTACTTTGAATCTCATTCAATAGTTCCACGAACAAAAACCCCATTTTGTACGCATTTATCCGCAAAACGAATTTTAATTTACACATCACTATGATATGAATTGATTATCATCAAATTAAAAATCACAATAGTTAATTACTTGCCTGGAATCGTTCGTAGGGTCTGATTCCGTTGGTGTAGATATTGGTTGACGAAGAACACCCCAAATTAACCCTTTAATTTGGCTCCAAAAGCTCCCAATTGCTCTTGATTCGCTTTCCCCCAATTTCCCTCTCAAGCCCTAGGCTTAGAGTTGTGTTGGATGCCATTCCCTAATTTCTCAATTAGGTTAAAAACATCAAATCTCATTTTTGGCCATGTGGGCCTAATTAAAAAGACCCAACTCGCCCCATGTGGGCCCGACTATGCCCAAAAATACTCCGAGCCCCAATTACTACCCCCGGTTACTCTTCTCTGACTATCTCGACCCATCCTGACGCAACCGCGCACTCAGAATTGCCATCCGACATACTTTTCAAAATTTCGAAATTTCGACCTCAAAATGTGACACACGAGATTTTGAACCATTAAACTTAAATGTCGCCAGTTATAAATAGTTCGGCTCACTCAAATAAATTCTCCAACTCATGAATTTAAGTTTCTCCAATTTAAATATTTTTATAACTCCCAAAAATAATTAAATATTTAATCCTCAAAATTACGGGGTGTTACATACTCCCCCCATACAAAGGAGTTTCGTCCTCGAAATTAAGATGAGCGTAATGTTCCAAGCTTTGCATATTACTCTCTAGTCATATGCCTCTAAGCTCGCTATATCTATCCCATCCACTTATAACCATACGTTACACAAGTATGCATTTAAATTAACCAGGTTTCCCATACGCCCTATACCCGTGCTTAACCGCACAAAATTTGCCTTAATTAACCCGGGTGCCCCTACACCCTATCCCCGCGCTTTACCGCACGAAAGTTACCCGACTATGCTAGTCGTAACCTGTAACCCATGTACTAACGTCCAAACCTCTCCCCACAAAATACTTGTCTCTCAACACAAAAGTATATACGCTTACTATCATGTTTCCAAAGATGACATAAAGTACTGCGCCCTTACCATCACTAGTCCTTACGTAAAAATAAACCCTGAGCTATCTCTCTTTGCTTGAACATAAATCTAGCCACACTGATTCACTTTAGTAAACACCCCTACTTATCGGGATAAAATGTGAGAACACAAGACCTCACTATGTGCCTATCGCACCACGCAATACAACATATGTATAGGCTATACGCCCTCTCAGGTGATACCTAGTACTAAACATATCCTGGTGTCGTGAACACCAAAACTTAACACCACTATCCACAATAGTTAAATTCCATCGCTATCCGGTCGACATTTCGGAAATTATTTTTAATTCTACTCCCATAATTCTTGAAAGTAGCAACTCCTCGCATAATTCAAACCTTCACTCAGTGTACACCTCCACTCTCCCGTGAAGAACACCAAGGAACTCCGCTACCCCATGAAAAGTTTATCCACATACTATGGCTACTACCGCCAACGCGCCCACTAAATTCGACTCACCTGCGAATTCTAGTGAAAATTAAGTCTTATATTGTGACATCCTCCTTGTCGCTCAAAAATATACCCCACGCCCATAGGGTAAAAATAATTACTTCCACACTCCAGCTGCAACGGCTGATCCTCGGATTTCGGAGCATCTTCTCCCTTCCCGAATGCGCCCATGACTTGCTTTAGTGGCTGTACATCCAGGACCTCGTCTTGTAGTTGACCCCTGCCTCTCTTAAGACAATATCTCTTCATATGTCTTGCTTCCCCCACGAACTAAACACCTTCTAATACATTCACCCTGCCACTGGTCCCTTCCATGCCGACCTTGTTGAAATTCCTAGCCATCCCGTCGATAGCCTCCAGTTCTAAATTGTTTGGCATGATTTTCCTGCCGAATCCTGCCCCTGATTTCCCCCTGTCTTCTGTTGGGATACCCCACTGGTACTGTTCCCTCCAAATTTATTCGACTGGTTAGTTTCCATTCCCCTCCCGCTACCTTTCACGTGGAAGTGATATTCCTGACAGTGTCGGAGTGCTGGATTAACGACATCAGTATAAGCTACTAATGCGTAATTACCAATTAAATGTTGTCTGATTCTCCAGACTAACCCATCCACAAACTTTACTTTCATTCTCTCTCTATTGCTTACCTCATCCGGTACGAAATTTTGCCAACGAGTGAATTTTTTCTCGTAATCGGCCACTGAACGGTCCCTTGAGTCACCTCACAAAATTTTCACCTCGTTTTGGTCTCAACCGCTGGAGGAAAATATTTTCGGTCGAACCGCACCCAAAACTCTGCAATAGCTTGTGTGTCCCTTTCCTCACTGTGGTGATCGACTCCCACCACTGTAGCGCTGCTCCCACTAAACTAAAAGTAGTTAACATTTGCTTCCGCACCTCATCGCAATCTCCCATGCGTAGGTGACGCTGGATATCTATCTTCCTTGACACTCTAGCACTACATCTGAACTCCCTCGCAACTTTGGTGGGTTCCCACTAAAAATAACCTCTCTTTCTTGCTTCCACCCCCACGACCCCGCCTGAGTCTGAACATCCGGCGCCACTAACACTTGTGGTGGATCCCATGGAAGTACCCTACCGTTGCGACCACCTTCGTTTCAACTGCCTGCCCACTAGTTCAGTTACCTGTGCTACCAAAATCATCTCTAGAAGTTGCTGCGGTAACTCTTGCTCCTGACGAGCCTCCCTCGTCTCATCTCCCCCCACTTGCCTAGCCGTTCTCTCTCTCCTGGGCGTTATCTGGAATGAGGATCGAATCGTATGAGTTCACTCTTAAACACTAATTTGGCAGAAGAACATATATGCACATACGTATGAGAATACAACAATCCTATGATAGGGCTCTATATCAAAGATTTCTAAGCCGAAACGTTAAAAGCCGCACAGATCCTAAGGACCCTAGAACCTGAGGCTCTGATACCATCTGTGACACCCCGCCTAATAAAATACCGGGTGATCAGTCCTATACCAAATTAAAACAGGAATCCCAGTTGGATCATCCTTAGCATCACTGTCGAAAACTTTTTAAAACTTACTAACCACCTAGTATTCCAAAAGCTAGTGTCAATTTTAACTTTTTAATAAACAAAACAGTACATGCGGAAATAAATATAAACCATTCACACAACTGAATAAAACTCAACTGAATAATTAATTACACAACATGCTGAATAAACCACCGGGCACCAAAGAAAAATAATACAATACAAATTACCAACACCGGAATAAAATAAGTCTGAAAACTGAACTGATCGTCTGGGCGACATGCCCTAAATAAAACTAAAACTGATACAAGATTCCTACTCTAGGAATGAATGAATGATGCGTCTAATTCAAACTCCTGCTAGCATCCACATATGTCGCAGCTCCGTGTCCCTGGAATAGAATATCAATACAGGCGTCCTTGTGGCTGGACACCTAAAAGGTTTCGAAAATAATTTTATAGCAAGGGTTAGAACCTAAAACAATTTGAAAATATTTAGCAAGTGAATTAAGTGCAGTAATTTAAAATGCACGAATGCGCTTCATATTTAAGTTAGTGTCGCCCTCCCTTGTGGACATTCTCACCCATCCACTATTGTGCACACCTACCGGTTACCTTAATCCCACCTAGTTGTACTACCCCGTTCAACTAGTCCTGATATAACCTTCCCTTTCCATACTATTCTAACCTGAGTATAATGATTCTTGAATTATGAGTTATCTCACAATTAACTTACTTAATTCCCCTTAAATAGTAGCATATAACTGTGTCACAAGTTATATAAAGTAAATACATCACACACTGTATTATTACCCGTATATAATATTTACTACCATTATATACGTACCTTTACCACAACATCCACACATATAACATACGTATATCCATCCCTTTGAGTATACCCTCGTTGGATGATTCCCTCTAAAATGCTATCTCACCAGGTGTGCTCACAAAACCTAGTTCCCCAAGTTGGAATCGCTCACGAACTTGGCCCAAAATATAAACGTAGTGAAGGAGGTCATATTCCTTCCCTGAAAGTGAGATAAATCTCTCACCCATATATACCGGACGCTATGACCTGTGGATATACCCGCCCTACTCCTCGAGCTAGGGGATTCACCCACATTGCGCAACCTCCCTTGATAGCATTAGAGTATATAAATTGAATAAATATCTACTCACTGATATTTAATATCACAGACAATATATACACGTATATATATACTATCACTACACCGTATATATATAATATAAACCTCGGCTTTACCGTGTGCTCAAAATCCCGTACACTGCCTGTAATTTCCTGAGTCTGTGGCCCGACTCAACGTAATTAATTTTCTCACTTAATAATTTATCATCTTCCCGAGTCTATGGTCCGACTGTAATATAATTAATTCATGCATCAATTAATATAATACTTTTCCCGAGTCTATGGTATGACTCTAATTAACTTAATTAACACACCCATTAATTTAATACCTCCCCGAGTCTACAATCCGACTCTAATCAAATTAATTAATACACCCATTAATTTAATACCTCCCCGAGTCTACAATCCGACTCTAATTAAATTAATTAGCACACCCACTAATTTAATACCTCCCCGAGTCTACAATCCGACTCTAATTAAATTAATTAACAAACCCATTAATTTAATACCTCCCCGAGTCTACAATTCGACTCTAATTAAATTAATTAACACACTTATTAATTTAATACCTCCCCGAGTCTACAATTCGACTCTAATTAAATTAATTAACACACTTATTAATTTAATACCTCCCCAAGTCTACAATCCAACTCTAATTAAATTAATTAACACACCCATTAATTTAATACCCACCCGAGTCTACAATCCGACTCTTATTTAATTAATTTACACATTTATTAACCAACACAAATTCGAGTCTGTGGTCCGACTCTAAATAATTAGTTTACACATTAATTAATTTATACCAAATCCCGAGTCTACAACCCGACTCTAAACAAATTAATTACAACATCAATTAATTTAAATACTTTTCCGAGTCTACCCTCCGACTCTACCTTGATTTATTATCACATCCATTAATTTAATAACTTGGTGTCACCCAACCATTCTTCCCGGACTCGCTCACTTGGCCCATACCTTAATATTTCCTAAGTCTATGTTCCGACTCCAACATAATTACTTTCTCTCATTAATGAATTTAATACTTTGTTGCTACTCACCCAATATACACGTACTCGCTCACTTAGTCCTTTTTACACCTTAAAATTTCATTCCCACATTTTCGCCCACAATGTGTCACACATTCATCTCCATAAATTTCTTAATTATATTTAACTATAATTACCAACATACCCGTACTCGCTCACTTGGTCCATAATTAAATTGAATATGTTTCACCCAAAATTCTCACTTTAAGTCTCAACTCTTAACTTAAATTATCAGTTCCTAATAGCTATCTTTGCAATCCCTAGCTATTAAATTCTTTTTAATTTTTCACCCATTTAGAATTATACTTAACATAGAAAGAAAACAAGGCAAAGCATCAAACTGCCCGACTTGCCAAGGTTTTCCCATCGTCGATCGATCGATGGCCCCCGATCGATCGATCGATCCCCTCGTGCCAGCTCTTCTTCCCCCACTGAATTCCACCATTAACGAAAATTTAAGGTTTGTAAACCTTAATTTCAACCCCTGATCAAGTCATCCCATCACATAAACATATGAAATTTAATCCTATACCTCATATACACCCTCTAGTATATAAATTTCTCAACTTATCTCACAATTCCCGAAATGGGTTTTTGCATAAATATCAATTAACTTTGTTCTACAAATTCCAAATTCTAGATTTAAATCACATCATTTTATAATTCGATTTCTCATTCAAATCAGATATCTATACTCAGAGATATAAAACACAACTAATTCTTACTTTTAATCTCATTCAATAGTTCCATGAAGAAAAACTCCATCTTATACCCATTTATCCCCAAAAAGAATTTTAATTTACACATCACTATGATATGAATTGATTATCATCAAATTAAAAATCACAATAGTTAACCACTTGCCTGGAATCGTTCGTAGGGTCTGATTCCATTGGTGTAGAGATTGGTTGACGAAGAACACCCCAAATTAACCCTTTAATTTGGCTCCAAAAGCTCCCAATTGCTCTTGATTCGCTTTCCCCCAATTTCCCTCTCAAGAACTAGGCTTAGAGTTGTGTTGGCTGTCATTCCCTAATTTCTCAATTAGGTTAAAAACATCAAATCCCATTTTTGGCCATGTGGGCCTAATTAAAAAGGCTCAACTCGCCCCTTGTAGGCCCGGCTATGCCCAAAAATACTCCGAGACCCAATTACTACCCCCGGGTACTCTTTTCTGACTATTTCGACCCATTCGGACGCAATCGCGCACTCAGAATTGCCATCTGACATACTTTTCGAAATTTCCAAATTTCGACCTCAAAATGTGACACACGAGATTTTGAACCATTAAACTTAAATGTCGCCAGTTATAAATAATTCGGCTCACTTAAATAAATTCTCCAAATCATGAATTTAAGTTTCTACAATTTAAATATTTTTATAACTCCCAAAAATAATTAAATATTTAATCCTCAAAATTACGGGGTGTTACAAAAAATTATAAGCTATCCAACCCCGGCTAAGTTTAAGTCGCCGGTAGTCACATCGAAATATTATTGGAGCACTAATCCCGTTCATCATATGGAGATCAACAATCTTATATAGATATCTACTCAATCTCGGATGCGATGAGGTGTCGAGCCTTCTCCATCACACTTACAGGTGTCTCTTATATGTGTTTCACCACTCTCCCAAAAAACTCTATTGAATGTTTAAAGCAGTTGGCAGAGAGTTTCGTACATAATTTTTTCTTCAAAGTGAAGACGAGGAAGAAGAAGACACGTCTTTTTTATGTTAAACACAAAAAATGGGACTCTGGCGAATACATTGCTCTCTTCTACAAGGAGAAATTAGAGGTTGAAGACTATGACTCCCATGGAAGCTAGATGAGGATCCTCCAAGATCCATGGCCAAACTCCTGGCTATGACCGGGAAGGTCACAAATGTAGAGGAGGCAATGGATGCCAAAGGGGAAGATGAAAAAGGAACAAGCAGTGAAAGTAAGTTACAGAAGTCAAAAGGTGAAGATGGTAATAAGAGGTCGATAGACGATAAATTCTCCGACTATACCCCATTGAATGTCAGTCCAGAGCATATCCTGAATGAGATAAAGAACGATAGATCTCTGAGATGGAAGAAGAAGTTGAGATCTCCTCCTCACAAGTGGAACAAAAGCTTGTGGTGTGAGTTCCATCAAGACTATGGAAACACCACTGACTAATGCTTTTGTATTAAGGACGAGATTGAAAAGATGTTAAAGATGAAAAGTTAAGAAGTACGTGGACAAGAATAGTTCAAGAGGTGGCCGAGACGACACCCGAAAAAAAGAGTAAACAAATGTGAAGAAGATGTCCCGACGAACTAGGATGATAATACCTCATATGATGATGAGGCCGACCCCAATCTCCCATCAAAAGATGTTGCTCCTAAGGGTCATCTAAATATTATCTCTTTTAATGTGAAAATGATTTGTGGAGGCCTTGTAGGAGGTGGCATGGAGGTGGCTGACAGAAAGGTCCACGTCACTGAGGCAAAAGCAGTCCTAAAAGATGAGACTGTGAATTCTACTGTCACTGATTCGAAGTCGGGGAAGAGAAAGAAGGTGGACATGAACAGGTTAATTGTAGGTTTTTCAAGGTTAGACTTCAAGGGGATTCTAGATCCCCACGAGGACCCTTTGGTGATCTCTGCGCGGTTACATGGGTTTCATGTGCCCAAGATATTTGTGGATGGGGGGGAGCTCGGTCGATGTTATGTTCTGTCCATACTTCCAAGGACTAGGATCAAGCAAGAAGAGACTTATACCAATCCTCTCATAGGATTTAGGAGTGAAAAATTCCACCCCTTAAGGATGTATGAAATGGATGTTATGGTTGGGAACACCTAGCCAAACAGGCTCACGAAAAAGATCAATTTCTTCGTCATGGATGAAAATGTTTACTCGACCTACAACGTAATCACCGAAAGGGTAGACCTTAAGAAATTTAAGGTCATTCCCTCCACTGTCCACCAAATGATAAAATTCCTGACTCCTTATGGGGTAGGGGAAGTTCAGGGTGATCAGGTGGAGGCACGTGAGTGCTACTTTAATTCGGTCGAGGAAAGAGAAGCATACAAAAAATCAACAACCACCTACAACATCGAAACTCTCGTTCCAAGAGACGAGATAAAAATAAAGAAGGGTGAAGTCGCATAAGAGGTAGAATCCATCATCCTTAGTGAGGATGAGCTGAAAAAACCATCCAAATCGGCAAAGCCCTAAGGAAGGAGGTAAAAGATGAGTTATAAAACTGTTAAGGGAGAAACAAAGCATATTTGCATAGAGCCACGAGGAATTTTTGGGGATCGATCCAAGTATCCTCCAAAAGAAAACAAAACGTAGAAGAAGATATGAAATAATCAAGAAGAGGAGGATAATATATTCCTATGAGAAATATGAAGTAATTCGAGAAGAGGTGAAGAAATTAGAGAAATTTGAGTTCATAAGAGAGGTGATCTACCCAGTTGTCAAATGTTGTAATAGTACCTAAGCCGGATGGAAAGTGGAGAATGTACGTACACTTTACATATCTGAACAAAAGCTTGTCCCAAAGATAGCTTTCCTCTCCCAAGGATCGACAAAATGGTGGATGCCATGGCCAAGCATGAGCTAATAAGCTTCATGGATACCTAGAGTTTTGATTGAACTCAATGAACAAACACACAAAATGCATACAAGCCTAGAGTTTTGATGATCTTACAAACCAATAGAGTCATGACATTGAAAGAACAACTAGGATAAACGCACATTGTGCAAACCGTTGATATACCATCCAATCTCCCTCAATAAGCATATATATTTTTGAATGAATATATCAATTAAATATAGGCTTGGGCAATGATTTTTCTTTTCAATGCCATATTTTATTTTAGGCCTTTGGACCACGTAATTCTTTTAGGTCCAAGAAAATGGTGGCTTACTCGCAAAGCATGATATTTCCTTTCGGAGCCCTTCCCCGTGCACATTTATATATATTATTTTTATATCTCACACAAATCTCACGTGCAACGGATTTTAACATGCACTAGTCCTCCTAGGTCACATAACAAGTAGATGACAAGATTGGTAGGAGAACACCTCACAAAGCTCAAATATACATATGAAATTATAGTTTCAAGTGAGCTCGTGCATGCGTGAATTGAGGCATATAAAAATAGAATCCATTATATCAACACAAAATCCAACTACTTCATGTAAGCATGGTAAAGAACATTTTAAGGATTGATAATCTAAACCAAAAGTTCTAGCCACATGGGAGCGAAAAAGAAGGGATTCAAACACAAATATATTCCACATAGAGTGTGCTAAACTAAAATACATACAATAAAAATCTTTTTGAGTTTTTGAAATTTTTAATCCAAATAAAAATATTTACTCCAAAGGACAAACAAAAATCATTTGTTTTAAAAAGGAAAAACACAAATGATAAACATAAATCTTTTTGTATAATTTTCATTTAATGCATACTTAAAATGAAGAAAATTTAATACAAAAATAATAAACAAGTCCTGATTTCTAGCATGAGATATGAAATAAAGCAATGACTAGAAAATGACTAAACATGCATACACCTAGCAATGCTATATAATATGAAGCACAAAAAGGTAGAGTACGAAAACAATTAACACATTCAACCTTTAAATTTATCAAGGGAGGTTTCATGTGAAAGTAAGTGAGAATCAACAAATCTAATATATAGCACATCTAAAAATGATTTCCTAACCCATATAGATGTAAATTTAAAATGATGGGGGTTGGGAACTAATGAAATGCTAGACATATACTTCCTAGGAGTTCTTTTAAGATCAAAACAAAATGACCTAAAGTGACCTTTCCTACCACAATGTAAGCATGTGTAAACACGAGGAATGTTACCTAAGGTGTGACCTTTTCTAAAGTCCCAGGATAAAGTTGACCCTCTAAAATAAACAATAGTCTTAGCATTAGCAACATAAACATTTGAACAAGATGTGCTAGAACCATTACAACTACTACTCGAGTCAAGTAAATCATTTTTCATTTTTATAATTTCGAACTCAAGTAATAAATTAGACTCCTCAAATTTATGGGACTCCTTCTTTAAATTTTCAATCACACCTAGAAGGTTATCACGCTCCCCCTCAATGTGAGAAAACTTGTCCTTAAGAATCTTTTCTCGACTATCACTCTCTTTCTTGGACATTTCTAAAATATTAAAATTGTAATTTATGTCCATGAGCTTTTAACGAAAAATATCATTTTGAGATAGGGAGTTTTGCAAAAACTCAACTTTAGTTTTAAAACAAGAATTTTCATTTTCAAGAAATTTAATTCTTTTTACAAATCTCAAATTTAATTCTCTTAAATTTTCATTACACTTATTATGACCATTAAATTCATCTCGAATATCAAAAACTTCATTATCATTAAGACGTCCCATTGAGAGATACAAAACAAAAAAATTAGAGTGAGTAAAAATACAAGGAGCACAAAAATACATATTCGAGAGGACAAAAATACAAGGAGCACAAAAATAATAAAATCTAAGGAGTACAAAAATTAACGCTCCGAAAAACGAACCACCTAAAATCCATGGAGCACAAAAAATGAACCACCTAAAAATACAAGGAGCACAAAAATAATAAAATCCAAAAAATGGATCTTTAATGCGATAAATTAACGCTCCGGCTCTGATACCACTTGTTGGTGCGATAGCCCCCAATTTTAAATTTTACCAAAAAATAATTCAATTTCCTTTTTGAGCTGCGAAAGCAAGATGGTTCAATTAAACACACACAAACACAAAATTTTAATTTCTTTCAAATTAAAATTAAACCAAGTGAAATTGTATTAATCAACAAATACATATTTCACTTAAACAACTTAATTCAATCCAAGTCCTAAAAATTTGCCTAAGTCATATTTTCAATATTACCAAAATGAGACAATTAAATTTTAACAAATTAAACGATGATTTGAATTAAATTAACATATACCCAAATTTAAATTAGCACCAATTTAAGTAAGTTGTGATTTAAACCAAATTTTATCTTTTTACCTAAGAATGCATCTAAGGTGAATTTTGTAAAAGATAAAATGAAAAAATAAATTACTATGTTGCGATGTATGAGGAAAAACCCCACAATGGGAAAAAACCTCAGACGGCCCTAGCCTTAAGTCCACTAAGTATGGTT
Organism: Sambucus nigra; assembly: GCA_949130495.1. Classification (NCBI taxonomy): domain Eukaryota; kingdom Viridiplantae; phylum Streptophyta; class Magnoliopsida; order Dipsacales; family Adoxaceae; genus Sambucus; species Sambucus nigra. Next base: position 405,098,358 of record OX422215.1, on the reverse strand, counting down.
TTAAAATTACAAGATAGATGATTTACTTCCTCAACTCGACTCCTTTCAAGACTTGATGCGCTTCTTGTAAACACCTCCGCCTAGTCGACAACCCCGGAACTCCACCGAAACCTTGTAATTAACCAATGAGACTTTAGGATCACCATCAATCACACATGGTGCCTTTCACCATGTGAGAATGCCGCAGCGAAACGACGAGACTTCTTCTTTGAGGGATGTAGAAGTAAACCCAAGCAAACTATTCAACTTGGTAGAATAAACTCGGTGCCAAACACTCCAAGCAAGATATTTATATGGTAACTTGGAATAAACAATATGGGTGTAAACCAAAAGTGTTTTAGGGTGATTTTCTTGGAAAGCAAAACACTTAAACCATGAACCTTTTCATAGAAAAGTTAAACTCTCAAAACTCTCTCTAGGAGATGGAAGAATATGAAAAAGTTTCTTTGAAAAAGTTGGTTCCCGCACTAGATAAGTCTGTTAAAATTTAGTGGGGAAAAGTAGTGGGAAAAGTGGGAAAACTGTAAAAAAACCTGCTAAAATACCTGTTCCCGCCAAATCTCATTCGAACGATATTTTCGTTCGAACGACCCTTCTAACAAAGTTCCAGTGGATAAAATGTAAAGTTGTTAGTAAACTCATTAGAATTCTCGTTCGAACAACATTCTCGTTCGAACGACAATTTGAACGATATTCCAATGGCCAAATAAGGAACTCTTTGGCAAACGTCGTTCGAACGAAATTATCGTTTGAATGACAATTTCGAACGAAAAACCAGAAAGCTTAAAAATTTAATTTTAGCCCAGAACTTTATTTTAAAGTTTTAAATAAACCTTCTGAAAATAACCATTAGTTTAAAATAAAATATCACCCAATTAAAATTATTCCAATCTCATATATAAATATGTAATGCAATCATACCTTAGGAGAAAATGCAGCACATGTTGTTGACGTAGAAACGAGGCACAACGAACTTGGCATTTGATGAAGCTTTAATCTTGGCCACTATGTCTTCAATAAACACGTCATAAGTTTGAATGGATAAACTTGAACACTATCCTATGACTCAAATGTTTTTGTCCGGAATTGAGACAACACAACATTGAGACTTAATCGGAGACTTATGTCCTTACAGACTCTGAAGGAACGTACTTTTTCCAAGGAAGGTACTATTTGGAATTTATTTGTTAATAGATCATCATGCCAAGAGAAAAGTGGAAAAGGCTTGATTGTGTCGACCCCATATAGGACTAACATCGAATATGCTCTGAGATTCAATTTTAAGGATTCCAATAACGAGTCGGAGTATGAATTTTTCTTGTAGGACTCTCCCTCGTCGGAGCATTAAATGATGGTTAACTCTTGGTTCATAGTGACTCTAGGCTGGTAGTGAATTCGATATTGGGATAATTTGAGGCGAAGGATGATAGAATGGTTAACAAACAAGACGATGCCTTAGTGAGATTAGCCTCCACCACCAACATAGAGATCATAAGGTCGGTGCTAGTGGAGATCCTACTCTAGTAGACCATGCAAGAAGTGGATAACATGATAGAGTTTTGATTAAACTAGAACCTAGGAGATTCATGGATGTACCCCTTCATTCGATATATTAGAGATTGGGAGTTACCAAATTCAATAGTTGAGAGCAGGAAATTGAGATATAAAGACACAAAGTTCTCCATCATAGGAGACGTACTATACAAGAAAGGATTCCTCCTCCCCTACTCCATTGTGTCCATCCGACTGAGGTGGAGTATATCTTGAAGGATGTGCATGAGGAATTTTGCTCCAGCCACATAGGAGGGGGATCATTGGCAAAGAAAATTATCACCCGGGGGTATTAGTGGCTGATCTTGGCTAAGGATGCGACCAATTACAAGAAGAAATGTGACAAGTGCCAAAGATTTACCAGCATACCTCATCAACCTCCCCAACCAATGACTTCTATCCCTCATGCTAGTCGTTTACAGTTTGGGGAATTGACTTGGTAGGACTGTTGCTAAGGGCTGTAGGTAACTACCGATATCTGATAGTGGCGATCGACTATTTTTTTAAATGGGTGGAGGCCGAGGCTATAATCACCATAACAGAGAGGAAGACCTTCCAATTTATTTTGAAGAACATCATTTGTAGATATGTCCTACCCAACACTTTGATCGAAGACAATGGGAAGCAGTTCAAGAACATATCCTCAGAGAGTTACTGTGAGAGGGTCGACATTAAGCAATTCTTTTCAACTCTAGTCCAACCCCTAGCAAATGGTCAAACTGAGGTGACAAATAGTAAAATCCTTGATGGGATCAAGAAAAAATTAGAAGATGTCGAAGGATGATGGACATAAGAGGTGCATGCCATCCTGTGGGCCTACAGGATGATAGGGAGAATGCCAACATGAGAGACCCTGTTTATGGTTGCCTATAGTTCAGAGGTCGTGGTGCCATCGTTCTTTTAAATCACAGAGTCCAAACTTGTGACCCAGAGGAGAATATTGCAAAGTGAAGACTTTATCTTGACGTAATTAAAGAAAGGAGAAAGGATGTTGAGGTTAGTCAAGTTTCCTATCGATAGAGAACAACAAAATTCTACAATAAGAGCGTAAGGGTAATGCCGATAACAGTTGGGGACTAAGTGTTGAAAAGACTTGGCAAAAACTAAACAAACTCCATGCAAGATGGCATGGACCCTATAATGTCACCAAATAAATAGTTCATGGCAAATATCGGCATGACAATTTGGAAGGGGATCCATTCTCCAACCCTTCAAATGCTGACCATTTAAAGAAGTATTACCAATAGAGCATTATATACGTTTTCTTTTATCATTGAATCATTATACAAGAGAAAAGTCATGAATGAAAAATACTCAAAGTGTTACCTCATATCTCGGTTATACGTGTTGACTTGATTATATGCTTCAACTTTTCTTAAGATATAGGACATCAGTCATGGGGAAATAACATTAACTCGCTCTCGGTGACATGAAAATCCAAACGGGGCTAACCTTGTCCATGGATTCTTAGTAACACTGAGAGGGGGGAATAGTGTGATAAAATCATTAAGGTGGTGAAAATCATAAATCAAATTTGATCTTTTTTAATCATGGTTTAGTGACCATCATTAAGTTGGTGATACGAGAGTCAAAAACTCTCTCCATGAGAAGATAGTGTAGGACGAGACGACTCTCATTCACACACTCTCAAAACGATGAGAGGGGACTTCTGATATAACACCATAATTTGGTGAACTCAAATTCAAAAACCATTAACTTAATTATACTCATCATAGCTAAGGATGAGAAGAGACAAGGGAATGACATCATTAATTTAGTGACCTTTTATGTAAAAACCATTTCATTATGGTTCATTAAACACAATTAATTTGGTGGTACGAGAGTTAAAAACTCTCTTAATGAGAAGACAGTATAGGACGAGACGACTCTCATCCATACACTGTCAAAATGACGAGAGGGAACTTGTGATATAACACCATAATTTGGTGAACTCAAATTCAAAAATCATTAACTTGGTTATACTCATCGCGGCCAAGGATGAGAAGAGACAAGAGAATAACATCATTAATTTAGTGACCTCCTATGCAAAAACCATTTCATTTGAGTTCATTAAACATCATTTAATTGAAAGCTCGAAGTTAAGAGACGTCATTTTATATGGTTAGTTAAACCCTTATCTAATGACGAGGGATAATTCAGACATACAAATAGATAAAGAGAACTCAAGTACAAGATAAAACTCCATCCATTCATTCACTCAAATATGATATAAATCTCAGCAATAATGATTTTCAGTAAAATTTGAGGGAAATAATTGAAGTGTTCATAATAAAAAAAACATTACAAGATAAAGGGTATAATTCATAGACGACCACCCTATATAGTTGGTTGTACATTCACGACAGACTCTCCAGCACCTTCGTCGACCTAATTTCGTTCAATAGGGATGTTAGAGCTTTCGGGGTCTCCCTTAACCTGGGTCTGACCGAAAGTAGTAACACTATTGTCAACCTGAAGTGGGACCTCGGTTATCATTTCATCTTCCTCGACAGCGGTGAAGGACTTAACATATTCCAAGGCCTCGGCCATAAATGGATCTTCCATATCAGGCGCTTCTAACTCAAGATGGATGGAGGAGACAACTTTAGAAAACTTGGTGATAACTTATCGGCAAGCCGTATTAAGACCTCTTTCGAAGTACTCCATACCAAAGGTGAGAAACTCGTTAGACGATTTATAAGCTTCTATTTCCTCGTCCTTGATCTTCTAGATAGCTTTAGCTAAGAGTGACTCATCCTTAGCCTTCTTGATGGTTGTGTCTAGGTATATGGCATGATTGGTAAGTTGGGTCTTCCACATAGTCATCTCATCATCGTTTTTCTTTAGATCCTAAGCGTTATCAGATTTGAGCTTGTCCACATCCCTCTGGAATTCCTCTCAATGCTTGTTGTGCGTCTTCTTCAGGTCAGCGAAGTCGTGCATGGACTTCTCACCCTCTTGGAACTTTGTCACATTCTCTGTAGCCTATTTGTTGATGGAGGCGAGGGCACACACAGCCTTCAAAACGTTATGTATAAAGATTAGAATAAAATGAGGAAAAAGGATATATGAGACGGCATGCAAGTTTAAAATGAAATCGATACTTGTCATTGGTGATGAAAACCGAAGTCCAAAGTCTTAATGGGAGGTATATTCCCTATTAACTCATAATCCCCCTTTGAAGGGAATTTGATCAGACCAACTTTTGACCTCCTCACTAATGGAATAGTAGAGTCAGGACAACCCTGGTGTTGAGTAAGGTTAACCACCCAAAAGCTCTCAAAATAGTCCCTTGAGGATGAGCTGGGCCCTAAAGGTACCATCTGGGAAGGATGACCCATTCACTACCCCGTCTTTTCGTCATGGAAACAGTAGTAGGTGTAGTTGGTGCCTTTTTCTTTTGGTTGACGTCAGGGTTGGCCCACCCTCCAATAGTAGATTTTGTCATAGAATTCTTTCCTCCTTTCTTTAGGACACTCTTTAAACTAGGAGCCATCATGTTCCACAAGTTGTCCGAAGATATGAGCAGGATGATTTGTAAAAGAGAAACAAAGATGATTAATCAAAACAATCAAAGACTGAAAAAGACTTGAAAACAAAAAAAAATTACTAATTCATACAAATCATCTAGGAGGTCAACCCTTAAGCCAGCTGATAGGTATGGTTTTACCGAGGTACCGCGTCACCAGCACCGGTCATTTGTTATATTCGGCTCACTTACTCCACACAAAAACCAAAACTGTGACTACACTCATTTAAGGGAGTATAGTGGCTAGTTCGGATATCGAAAATCCATAACAATGAGTTAATAGAATTTAATTGATTTAATACTTCTAAAATAAAGGTGTAAAAGACAATTGCTAAAAAAATAAAAGATAACTAAAAGAAAAGGTCATTCTAGGTGAGTGTATTTAAACTAAATTAATAAATAGAATAAAAACTATAGGTTGCGTCGAATATCCCTCACCCGAGTTAATTAGTATAAAATGGTTACATGGGTTCACGAGTTATTAAGATTGCGTCTCGTTTCATAAATTAATTAAATCGAGAGTTGTCACACCCCTATATTCGCATCAAAGACTAATATGATTTTGGCATCAACATATATCCCAAAAATTACGTACGCAAGGTCGTAAATACGAAGCATACATGATATACTTCGTTAAATCTCCTAGGCGTAATAACTAGGACAATGCAATTGAAATAAACACGTAAAACTCCATCACCCTAGCAAAGCAACTAAATCAATCCTAGGTGAGTTCCATCGGACAAAACCTATATTAAATTAGCTTAGAAAGCATGGTGAAAGACAAGTATTTAAAGCAAGGAAGTAAATTAAAACAAGTAAAACTAATTATTAAAGCTTGTAAACTAGTTAACAATACAAGAAATAAAAAATGGAAGATTTATTAAAGAGGAAGAAGATGAATACTAGCAACTTACATACAAAATGGGTTGGAACCCTAGGAGAGATAAACTCTCAAAAATATCACTAAAAAAACTAACCTAAATGAATTATCTCCTTCTAATAAAACCCTACAACATTCTATTAATACCCCAAAACAAAGCCCCGACAAAACCATGTAAAAAAAACCCAAAATAAGTCATTTTTCGTCCAAATCTGATGGGACCAATCGACCTCATGTTTGGACCTGTCGACCGCATGTTGGAATTTTGGCTTAGGCTGTTGACAACCCACTTTTCTCTCCGATCCAATTTTGACGCGTCACACAGAAACGGCTAGAACTCCCTCATACGGAATCAAAATGATGCGTGGTCAGAACTGACGCGAAACTAATTTAGTTATATACATGATTATATTTTGAAACCCTCCAAATTATGTAGTATGAAACTACCAAAATTCCCTTTTAAGTAGAAGAAAACATCAAAATCTTCTTGAAACGACCATAACTTCCACATACGGAGTCAGAATGAAGCACGACCAATGGCCACGGAAAGATAATTTGATGAAATACATGTTGGTAACTTTATTCCATAAAAAATAGTGAGTTTAAAAAGACTAAATTGCCTTGAAGGTTCCTTTTGTGATGAAATATTCCCGAAATGCATCCAACTTCACACTATGCATCCATAATACCTACAAAAGCTCAAATATACATCATAAAACATATAAACATATAGAACAAAGGTTATTCAATATATGAGATTAAATATAGGAATTAATGGACACAATAATGCTAGAATGTGCAAGAATAAAGGGTACTAAATGCAATATTCATGACTATCACACTCCCTAACTTACACATTGCTAGTCCCTAGAAATAATGATTAATGAAAAATACGAAAAGAGGTAGACCAACCAATATATATATATATATATATATATATATATAAATCATAAAGCACCAATTTCGTAGGGAACACGATTGCATTTAGCATATGCAATAAGCCGTTAAACCCCTAGATTACCCCAGTGGACGATTGTCGTCTCGTGAGGGTTCAGGGATGAAACCCACAAACATCAAGTAGTTTCCTCAAAATATGCCCAATCACAACATGCGACAAGCCCAAAAAGACGAAAGATATTTTCATACACATTATTAGCATAGTGCATGAATTCACACAAAAGTCTGTATTATTAATATTATATAATGCACCTCATAGAATTGAAACCTTAAAATGTGGGAGGGGTGAGAGAACATGCGAAGTGTGATTTGGAAAAAGCTTAAATAAATCGGATACTAAATATTAAATCATGCATAAAAGTAAATCCTCACAGGCATTACACTCATCAAGTGAAGTCACTCAAAACAGAGAGGTAACACACGAAATATGTGGTCATAAAGAGTAAATGGAAATGGAAACTTGGCCATGCATATGTCATAAAATGAAGAACGCTATATAGAAAATGAAAAATTGTAATCTCAATGAAAGATAACACTCATTAAAAGAGGCGAAATGTATTTTCACAGATTATTAAAACTAATATGACTTTTAAATTAAATTCACCCTAAGATCACATAGGACTTGTATAGGGTTGTATTGTAGGTTAGGCTAGGGTTATGAAATGAAAGGACTATGTAGGGATTCAAAGTGTTCGAAGATGAAAACTCGGGATAATGGAATATGCGGGCGATTTCAAAAATTGGAAAATGCAAACCATAAAAGGCATTGAATGTAACAAAGGGAAGAGTAAACAAAGCTTATTGAACACTATACACAATATATACACATTTTATCTTTTTTTCTTTTCTCATGTTTTCTTTTCTTTCTCTTTTTCTTCTTTTTTTTCACCTCTTTCTCACTCTCACATGCCTAAATTACAACCACAAGATAATAACATCATTCAATCCCAAGTAACATTTAAAACAAAGGTATGTAAGGTAATAAGTATGGTTTACTACTCCAATGTGAAGTTGGTTATGGATTTTGGGTTATGAAACAAAAGGCTATATTTAGGCTCAAAGGGGTTGACTAGGGAAGAACATATAAGGTGAGGTCAAGGATAATATGGGTGATATGACAAAGATTGCCCTAAAGTTTACACAATTCTCGAGTCAAAACAAACTTTAAAAATCATACTCAAGTAACATATTTCAAGATATAAACTCAATTAATGATTGATCAATCAAAGAATAGAGAGATTACCAATTACTGTAACTTTTTCAAAGAGGAAAGAGAAGTGTATAAAACTCACAAACGAAGAAAAGCCCAAAGCTCACTAGGTGTAAGTATATACAATGCAACAAAAGATTACCGAGTTATAAAAATCTTAAACCAAATAAGTAAAGCAAGAAAAGTGCATGTGCTCGTGGGATTAAAGTTTAATTCATGAATTTATTCATAATATTAATGATTGAGGACTAAAGTCTAATAGCTTCTAAAATCGAGAACATGCATCATTGAGTTGTCTATTGGATCAGACAATTATTAAAATTTATCATAAAAAAATAAAGGCAAAATGCTCAAAAAATGAGAAAAAAGAAAGAAAATCTTTTTAAAATTTTTAATTTTTTACAAGAAAAGCATTCTTGGAAATAAAATGTAATTAAATCTAAGAAACTACTAATGAATGGATGGAATATCCCACACCCCCTAACTTAAAACCTGACATTGTCCTCAATGTGACTTAAGAACCAAGTTAAAGAGAGGAAAATAACGATATTACCCACAATTAAGAGATCTTTTAAAAGTACGAGTCCAAATATTCTACAAAACATATTAGTACTAAAGCATAACAAAAAAGAAGAAGAAGAAAAAAATTTAACTAATTACACTAGACTATAAGTAAAAAAGAAAAATATGCTAACTATGTACAACCTACCATTTTCAATTCTAATTAACAATACACTATAAGTTAAAAATTTTGAGGGTCCACCCAAAATAAAATTTGACTTTGGAGGATCAACGGTGGACCCTCCCTTTCATGCATGCCTCCTGAAAAATAATAATTTCTTTTGAACAACGGAAGGCATGTGTAAGGCATAAGAAATGAACCATCCCCAATTAAAAATTTTGGCTGGAGGATGGGTGATTTGGATAAGATGAGTGACAAATACACATGGGGGACAAGAAAAAATGAATCATCTCCCAAATATTTTGATATTAGAATGGGAGGGGGCGCACAAGGAGGCAAAGATGCCTTCATGGAAAGCAACTCGAGCAAGTACTCCTCGTCAGTGAAAGGGTTGAACCTTTTAAAGTTCAGTACCAATTCATCGGGTACTTGTGACGGTGTGATAACGGAGAATGTAAAGGGGGAGGAAAGAATTTCAAACTCAATAGATGAGTTATCATCACTCAAAGTTGGAATTTCGAAGGAGATAGGATCATTTTCAATGAAACTTTCTTCTTTGGGATCCAAAGACAAAATCATTTCATTGCAAATGGATACTACATCCATTTCATCCTAACTTTCATTCTCTATTAAACCAAGGGCCAGGTCAAGAATGGTTTGTTCCAAAGTAGGCAAAAAATCCTCATTTGGTTCAAAACATTCCACGACTTGAAAAGTTCCGGAAGAAAAGTCGTCGTCAGATTCAAATAATAAATCCAATTCATGTTCCCATAAATGATTTTCTTCCCGATAATGGTCTTCACACCTATCATTCTCAAGCATGAGCAAACCCTCACCGAAATTCATAGGTCGGGGTGCGAATTCTTGGAAATGAGAAGTTTGAAAATTATTATCGAAACTATACTCAAACTCATTATTATAAGAATTTTAAAAACTATTGCAATTTGTTTCAAAATTCCTATTTTAAGGAATTAGTGGCCCAAAATCATTATCATCCTCCTTAAAATACACTCACTCCAAAGCTTGACTATTGTAATAATCGCGCAAAGCCATTTTTGAATTTGCAATTTTTTGGGACTCTAAGTATTGACCAAAAGTCATAGGTTTACAGGGTTTTTGAGAATTATCATAATCATTACCGAAAGCATTAGAATAAGACATGTTAAGTTAAAGATGGCTCAAAGTGTCAAATTCCACAATGTTATGCGCGCATGAAAAAATCAAGCGTTTCTTAGCGCTCAAATGTAGAAGTCCTACAAAAATGTTAGGAAAAAAATACAATGAAATAGTAAATAAAATAAATTCTAAAACATCAAGTCCCCGGTAACGATGCCATTTGATAGACAGGGTTTTGCCACGGTATCATGTCACCGACGCTGCTCATTTTGTTATATTATGCTCACCAACTCTATACAAAAATCTAAACTATGACTACACTCATTTAAGGGAGTATAGCAGCCAGTCCGGGTATCGAAAATCCACAGAGATGAGTTGATAGAATTTAATTGATTTAATACTTCTAAAATAAAGGTGTAAAAGATAATTGCTAAAAAAATAAAAGATAACTAAAAGAAAAGGTTATTCTAGGCTAGTGTACTTAAACTAAATTAATAAAGAGAATAAAAACTATAGGTTGCGTCGAATATCCATCACCTCGAGTTAATTAGTATAAAATGGTTACATGGGTTCGCGAGTTATTAAGATTGCATCTCGTTTCGTCAATTAATTAAATCAAGAGTTGCCACACTCCTAAATTTTCATAAAAGACTAATATGATTTTGAAGTCAACAAATATCCCAGAAATTATGCACGCATGGTCGTAAATACGGACCATACATGATATACTCTGTTAAATCTCCTAGGCATAATAACTAGGACAACGCAATTGAAATAAACACGTAAAACTCCATCACCAAAGCAATGCAACCAAATCAACCCTAGGCGAGTTCAATCCAACACAACCTATATTAAATTAGCTTGAAACCATGGTCAAAGACATGTATTTAAAGAAATGAAGTAAATTAAAACAAGTAAAACTAATTATCCAAGCTTGTAAACTAGTTAAGAACACAGAAAATAAACCATGGAAGCTTTATTAAAGAGGAAAAAGATGAACAATAGCAACTTACATACAAAATGGGATGGAACCCTAGGAGAGAGAATCTCTAAAAAATATCACTAAAAAAACTAACCTAAACGAATTATCTCCTTCAAATAAAGCCCTACAACATTTTATTAATACCCCCAAACAAAAACCCAATAAAACCAAGTCAAAAAACCAAAATAAGTCATTTTTCATCCAAATTTTTTGGGACCGGTCAACCGCATGTTAGAATTTTGCCTTGGGCTATTGAGAGCCCACTTTTCTCTCCAATCCAATTTTGACGCATTGCACAGAAATGACTATAACTACCTCATACGGAATCGAAATGATGTGTGGTCAGAATCGAAGCAAAGATAAATCAATTATATACATGATTCTGTTTTGAATCTCTCCAAATTATGCAGTATGAAATTACCAAAATGCCCTTGAAGTGGAAGAAAACATCAAAATCTAACGGCCATAACTTCCATATACGGAGTCCGAATGATGCATGGTCAATGGACAGAGAAAGATAATTTGATGAAATACATGTTGGTAACTTCATTCCATAAAAATAGTGAGTTTGAAAAGACTGAATTGCCCTTGAAGGTTCCTTTTACGATGAAATAATCCCGAAACGCATCCAACTTCTCACTATGCATCCATAATACCAACAAAAGCTCAAATATACCTCATAAAACATATAAACATATAGAACAAAGGTTATTCAATATATGATATTAAATATAGGAATTAATGGACAAGAGAATGCTATAATGTGCAAAAATAAAGGGTACTAAATGCACTATTCACGACTTCTCACGAGCTCCCTCCATGAAGTTAGGAGTCATAACATCCTTAAATTTGGGAAGGGTTCCTTACTTACCTTGCCTCTTTAAATATTCAACCCTCTCTCGATCGGCCATGCTGAGGCCGAGGTCCAACTTGGCAGACCTGGAGGGGTTGGCCCGGGCACAGGGAACTCTCGACTCATCCTCAGTTGTGTTTGCAACAACTGAAAAATATGCAGGTCCCAAAAATAAAAAAGAACCTCAGCTTCCAAGTATGGTTTGATGGTTGGGCGATGTGGATAATCTTCTTATCACGTTTTCTCACCCCCAGGTGGTAATAGCCGGGTTGAGTCCTTGAAGACGAGTCATTTTAGAAAGCTTTAAATATGTCAACTGAAAGGTCGTCCATGTATTTTTTTTATCCACAAGTACGTGTAGCCGAGTATGAACCACTAGGAATTTGGAGCTATTTGGGAGGGAGAAATTCCTAGGATAGATATAATGGCCCTCATAGAAGGATGGAAAGGAAGTTTGACGTCCACCTTGAACATCTATTCTTAAACAGCGACCTCACCCTCTAGATCTCCATACACTCTATCATCCTCGGCGAGGAAAAACATGACCACAATAGATTTAATATCGTGTAGATGTATCCAAAGTAACGAGTTGATTTACTCAACACACTACACCAAAGCTGGGCTAATCGTCACGAACTTTATCCCTGACCAGGAAGTGTGGGTCGTGAATTTGGTCCGTGACCAAATCGAGCATGACCAACTTCGGTGGTCACGACCCAAATCCCTAACCCACAACCTGGTCACGGATTTCCATAGTCGCAGATGTGGTCACGGCCCATAGCCCTGACCCTATTTCTAAGCCTGGTCACGGCCCAAACCCGTGACCATTAGGCGATTAAAAAACCATCTGGTCATGGTTCAGAGCCATGACCATCTTTCTGTGTGATCCAACTTTGTCACGGATTTAGGATGTGACCATTCTTACTATATATCTGATATTGCCACGGCTTTGGTCCGTGACCACACTTACTATATAAATAATATTGTCATGGCTTTGGGTCATGACTATACTTTTTGTGCATGTAACATTGTCACGGCTTTGGGTCGTGACTAGTTTTAATAATAATAAAAAAATCCTTTAATCGGGAGGCTAATCGGTCAGTTGCTGCAAGTTCTCCTTGGGTGACCTCGAGGGGGTCCCGTGCTCTTAAATCGGGGGGTCCCATGACCACGCAGTCACGGGACCCATGTACGCATTCTAAAATATGGGTCGTGCTCTGAAATTGAGGGTCCCATGATCACACGGTTGATTCATGTGGGCTATATTGGTCCCGTACGAGGTGTTGACACCGCTCACGGGGCAGTTTGGGGATGCTAAGGGGTTTCGCCCCCCCCCCCCTGACGGTACTTTTTCAAATCTAAGTGTGGATATTGTTTGTTTTGGGTCGTGCTCTCAAACCGTGAGTCCAGTGACCACGCGGTCGATTCATGAGGGCTAAGTTGATTTCGTACAAGGTGTTGGAATTTCCCACGAGGCTGTTTGGGGTGCGTTGCGGGGTTTGGCCCCCGACAACACGTTTTCAAGCCTAAGCGTGGATACTCTCTATTTTTGGTTGTGCTCTCAAACTGAGAGTCCCGTGACCACGTGGTCGGTTCTTGTGGGCTACGTTGGTCCTGCGAGATGTTGGCTCCGTTCACGGGGCCATTTGGGTGGAGCTAAGGGATTCCCCCCCCCCCCCCCCCGACGTCACGTTTTCAAGCCTAATTGTGGATATTGTCTGTTTTGGTCATGCTCTCAAATTGCGGGTCCAATGACCACGCATTCGGTTCATTCGGGAGACGTTGGTCCCATGTGAGGTGTTGGCATCTCCCATGGGGCCGTTTGGGGGTATTGCGGGGTTTCTCCCCCCGACAACACGTTTTCAAGATGGGATATTTTTTATTTTAGGTCGTGCTCTCGAATTGAGGGTCCAACGACCACGCGATCGAGTTGTACATGCTACGTTGGTCCCGTGCGAGGTGTTAGCACCACTCATGGAATCGTTGGGGGTGGTGGTTTCGCCCCCCGACAGCACGTTTTCAAGCCTAAGTGTGGAGATTCTCTGTTTTGGCCGTGCTCTCAAACTGCGGGTCCCTTGACCACGTAGTCGGTTCGTGCGGGCTACGTTGGTCCTGTGCGAGGTGTTGGAATAGCCCACAGGGTCATTTGGGGGCATTGCAGGGTTTTGCCCCCCGACGGCACGTTCTCAAGCCTAAGTGTGAATATTCTCTATTTTGGGCGATGCTCTAAAACCGAGGGTCTCGTGACCCTGTGGTCGGTTCATGGGGGATACATTTGTCCTGTGCGAGGTGTTGGCCCCGCTCACGGGGCCATTTGGGGGGCGCTAAGGGGTTTCCTTCCCGATGGTATGTTTTCAAGACAAAGTGTGGATATTGTCTATTTTGGACTATGCTCTCAAATTGCGGGTTCCGTGACCACACGGTTGGTTCATACGGTCTACATTGTTCCCGTTCAAGATATTGGTGCCACTCACCGATCCGTTTGGGGGTGCTAAGGGGTTTAGCCCCCTGACGACACGTTTTCAATCCTAAGTGTGGATATTCTCTGTTTTGGGTTCTGCTCTCAATCCGAGGGTCACGTGACGATTCCGTCGATTTGTGTGGGCTATATTGGTCCCGTACAAGGTGTTGGCACCGCCCATAAGGCCATTTGGGGGTGTTACGGGGTTTCTCCCTTTAACGGCACATTTTCAGGCCTAAGTGTAAGCATTCTGAATTATGTGCTAATGGTCTAAAACTGAGGGTCCCGTGACCATGCGATCGGTTTGTACGAGTTACATTGGTCCCGTGAAAGGTGTTGGTGCCGCTCACGGGGCCATTTGGGGAGCACTAAGGCGTTTTGGCCCCTGACGGCACGTTTTCAAGCCTAATTGTGGATAATCTCTTTTTGGGTCATGCTCTCAAACTGAGGGTCTCGTGATCACGCGGTCGGTTCTTACGGACTACGCTGGTCCCGTGCGAGGTGTTGGCACCGCTCACGGGGGCATTTTAGGGGCGTTAAGGGGTTTCACCCCCTAATGGCACGTTTTCAAGCCTAGTGATGATATTCTCTATTTTGGGCCACGATCTTAAATCGGGGGCCCCTAACTATGCGATCGACTCCTACTAGCTACGTTAGACCCCTGTGTGGTGTCGCTCCCCTAAAAGGGACATTTGGGGGGCGCTAAGGGGTTTCCCCTCTAATGGAACGTTTTTTAGCCTAAGTCTGGATTTTCTCAAATTATCATCATATTCTCAAACCGTGGGTCCCGTGACCACGCGATCGGTTCTTGTGAGTTACATTTGTCCTGTGCGCAGTGATCACTCCCCTAAAAGGGCTACTTGGGGGGCGCTAAGGGGTTTCTCCCTCTAACGACACGTTTTCAAGCATAAGTGTGGATTTTCTCAAATTATCCTCATTTTCTGGAACCCGGGATCCATGACCACGCGATCAGTTCCTGCAAGTTAAATTGATCCCGTAAGAGGTGTTTGCACTTCTCACGGGGCCGTTTGGGAGGTGCTTTTAGTGTTCGCCCTCAAAAGGCATGTTTGGTGAGAAAATCTGAATAGTCATGGCACGTCAACACTACAACCATGCTCTGAAAGTCTTTGGAATTTTTTTTGGCAGTCTTTCGACCAGTGAAGCCACATAGTCTCCCAAGAGTGAATCCCTGGATTTTTACAACTATAGCAAGTGTTCCCATTATTTATTTTGGATGGCAGAGTTCAATTTTGTTAAGGAGAGTGAGCGGTAATGTTTGTAAAGGATTAATTTCAAGGTGAAAGGAACTCAAGTGATAAACTAGTCAAGTGGTAATAAAGTCTATATATTTTTAAAAAAAAATCATTTCTCCACTGTCGGCGTGCACTGGAACAGTTTCACAACCATCATATACTATATCAACCACGATCTTACACTCACCCTCCTACAAAGGTTGATTATGTACTAAAGTTCCTACGATATTGGATATGAGCATGCAGATCCCAATGACAAATTTACCGCTCAGGTTCTGTATATAGTATTTCTCGCCATAGTCACCATGGGTTGTTGACGAAGACCCAAGACCTGTTCCATGCTAAGATGCTAAGAAATGTAATGTTGAAGGAGGAACCAGAATGTGTGAGGGCAATAGAGAAAGAGGAAAAGTTTGAGGAATCCCTGGCATCTATGGAGGAAAATCGAGATGCATTGGGGGCTACAGGGGTATATGACTGATTAAAAGGTACACAATCTGTGCAAGTTTATCATTCACACCTCCTAATTAAATTCGAATCCCCATTGTATCCCCTTCAGTCCTAGATTGACGTTCATCGTTGGATGCGGAATGATTATTAAGAGAATAAAGCTCATCCATAAGAGGTGCAATGTGTTTAAATCTACTTTTTGATATATGCATGCCCAAACCTCTCGTCCTCCCTCTATCGTCCTTCCCAAAGGTTTGTGCAATGGCATCATTGCCAATATCATCGATCGGGATTGAATCTGACTGACTAATAATAGACTCTATTGGTTCTAGAGTCTTGGCCAAATGAGGAGGGAATTTATTATCTTTGTCTCCTCTAGTATGCATGTACAAGTTGGACCTATTCGGTGTCTTTCCTTTATCCAGGCTTCCTTTCGTAATGGTCATCCACTCGTTCTTTAAATATTCATAAGATTTCGAGCCAAGCGGATGGACATCAATTTTTTTTGCCCTATTTTCTTGTTTTTCTACTTTTGCATCATTTTGGAGTCCTTCACCTCATTCTCCAGAAAATCATTCCATTGAAAGACTGACATCTTAACGTTCGAAGGGACTTTGTCTTTGAGCACTAAAATGTCAAAACTTGATGCTCCTTTAGGGAAATGCTTCTGCCTAAGGTTTCTCCGATATGTTCGGAGTTGTTCAGAAACACGAGAAAGCACCTTATTTTTTAAGTTGGGGGAAAATGAAAACCGTTTATTGAGTTGCTCGTAGATGTCATCTTTTATATCTTTATCTAAGAGGATCCAATTTTCAACTCCTCCCACTCACACATTCATTTTTGCCAAGGATAAATACTGGGCTTTAAACTGTTGAACGTGATTCTTATCCCTGGGTGGTGTTATTGCCCAAAAGAGAGAACCCATTGGGCTTCTTCTCAACTGAACCAGCAGTTTCAGGAGCGTTGGGCGTGTCTATTGGATTAGTGGGAGTACATAGCCTACTGCAACTCGGAGTAGGGGAGTGAACAGTTTGTGGAGCAGGGGAGTGAACAGTTGGAGGAGTTGAGTATTGCTCACTAATTGGTGATGAGAATTCTCCTTATGGTTATGGGTAGGAGCATTGCTTCCATTACCGCCAAACATTATCTACAAAAATAATAAAAGTTAAATGTGTATCTATAGCAATTGATGCATAATTTCAAAGCTCAATATGAAAATATAAATAACAAAATAAATTTTTTGACCATATATTATAATCTACCTGTTCATGGTAAGACTATAACAAAAGTTCAATGTGTCTGATCTCCATCCATTATGGATTTATTTTTAAAAACCTACGAATTTTTACACATGGCCAATTAGGAGGAAGTGTATCTGTAATGGATGTAAAGATTTCAGTGACATGTATTCGAAATCTCATCCTCTTTAGCCTATTGTGAAGATCGAGTTTGACGTGAATATGTCGTGAGACATCACAATCTTCGTCAATGCTCTTTGTACGTAATTCTATCCATAATGGGTGTTTTTTTTGCCTTCTCTAGTAGTGTAAGCAAGGTCAGTGATCTATCGGGATTATGTACGCGATATATATATTGTATAGCTTCATCCCAACATTGTGGCATGGAAAATAGAATACGATCAAACTAGTACTCTTACTGGAAATGAATTCCACGATTTATAAGGTAGTTAAATTGTTTGATCTTCCTATTCACATACCAATAAGCTGGAGTACCTATTTTATGAGGATCATTAATGAAAGAGGTACGAGTGCAGAATAATTGCAACCTTTCATACTCTTGTTGCCATCGATTATCACCATGACTCATTTGTCCTGAGAATAATGAACGGAGGCGTGAATATGATTCCTGTAAATAATGGCTCTAATGAACCATTAACTAGTTATTATGTATGAGGGCATGGATATGATTCCTATATATAATGGCTCTAATGAATCATCAAGCGTTAATTTATTATGTTTTGAATACCTAATTTTGTCATTTAAGCTAACAATCTCTAAAATTAACCCTCACGTTTGGTATTTTTTTAATGGAGAGGTATTTTTTTAAAGGAGAGGTATATTTTTATATTTCATCCCAAACTTAAACCAACAATTTCCATTTGATTAAAATTTTCCCTAGTTTGAAAATTAAACCAACAATATCCATTAAATTAAAACTTGTCTTAGTTTGAAACTTAAACCAACATCTGTCATATATATGTATTTTTTCTAGAATACATGCACAATACACACAATGATAATATATACACACCTATGTACACAATACACACAGATATATACACACACACACACACAGAGAAATACACACACATACACACACAAAAAAAATACATACACACAATGAAATAATTAACAAGGGTTTGGAAATACACACACACATTAAAATAATTAATAAAGGTTTGATATTATACACACATGTATACACACACAAAAAATACACACACGTATACACACACATATATATACACACATAGAGAAATACACACACACAATGAAATAAATAACAAGGGTTTGAGATTACCTTTGAGATTGATAGAATGAGAGAGCTTGAGATTGAGAGAATGAGAGCCAAAATCGTCAGAGAGAGGGAGGGAAAAGGGTTTAAAAATTTTCGCAGGAAATGAAAATTTGTTCTGAGATTTTTAAGTATAAATACATTGGTCATAACCCTAAGTCGTAACCAAACGGTGTGACCCCTTTATTTTTAACACGTCATCATGGAAACAAGACCATGGCCACGGTCAAAAGTCGTGACTCACTCCCAAGAATGGTCACCGTCCAAAGTCATGACTATATTGGTGTCTATCTATGTTTCTAGTCACGGCTCATAGTCATGACCCCATCTATGACCACATTTGGAGGGAAACTTAGCGCCATAATGGTCACGACTTGGTCATAGTTGTGATCCATGACCCATGCGAGTCACGATCAAAGGTCGTGACCACCTATAAGACGATCCATGACTACATTGATTCTTTGAATTGGTAACGCTCCTTTTGGATAGTCACGGGTTTGGGTCGTGACCCCTTTTTCGTGACCAATTCAGGTATTTGGTGTAGTGACCGAAGATTGAAAAGTTTTGGCATAAGAATAGTTTACTAGATCCTCGGTCGTTGAGTCCTTGGCCTCTGAGTCCTCGCCCTTAGGGTTCAAATTTGAACTAAGAGCTTCAGAAGCTAGAGCCTCGTCAAGAAATCTCTCTTGAAACTCACTCTCGATCATGGCTCTGAAAGGGATGGCAGTTAGAGGAACAACAAGATTAACTCTCAACTCGACGGGATCTAAGACGATTTGAACCGAAAAATCATCCTCACTAGAAGACCCGTCGTCCATAATTTGGACTAAAGAGTCATCTCGACCAGGTAACCGACTTGTTTAGAGGACGATGTCCGAGATAAGATCTCAGCTAGCTCAGGTTCCATATGATGTGAGGGTGTCCTTCTCATATCTTCTTTAAATGAATCTCTTCTTTCAGGTGGCGCAGAGGATGAGTTAGGCATCTCATCCCTACCAACCTTAGAGGAAGATGTAAGAATGGACTTTAAAGTAATGGGAAATACCGAATGAATAAAGTTGGGTTCGACTTGGCTCCTCGTCCTCTATCCTACTTATTTCTTAGAAGCTCCTCTCCCTAAGTGTGGGATAATGTTATGCTAACTCGTAAAGCTTCTTTAGAATCAATAAAGCCGAGCTTAAGCTTAAGTTAAATTAGTATAAAATATAAGAAGGTCATAAGAAGAAAAAGTTTTACCAACATTGACTTAAAGATCAAAGTGGGTAAATGCATCGTTTTTACTTAAGAACAAACAAGAACAAACACAATCATAGTTTTACCGCAGTGTCACAAAAGTTAAAAAAAATGATTGATGGGAAGGAGGACAAGGAACAAAAAAGTTTGAGCAACCTAAAAGCCACTAGAAAACCCCAAAAACCTCCCAATGTCCTCCTAATAGCGACCCTAGAACCCAAATTATAGTCACTGAAAAATATTTCAAGATTACCGGAAAACCCAATATAACTAAAATGGCAAAAATTATAAAAAATATGAATGGAAAAAGTGAAAGGAGGTACCTCAAATTACTCAGAATCCTAGATACAAAGGAAAATCCTAGAAATATTACTGGAAAAAGCTTCGAGCGATGTTGAGAAACTAGTTCTAGAGAGATAAATGGCTTGCGCGTGAAGAAGAAAGAATAAGAAAGAGAAAGTGGATTTAAAACCCTTAAATATTCCTAATCATTTTGTGAAACTTCCAAGGTAGTCATCATTAGGGCACAATAACCTATGCATCACTTACAACAGTCATGCTTGAGCCACACGCCATTCCACAGAATGGTTGCCAAGTGTGAATCCAATATTCATCGAACTCTTCAGATCTGACATGTGAAAGGATGCCTTATAAAATCATACCTAGAAGATTCTTTATCCCTCAGCCTTTATTTCACATTTAAGACTGAGGGCTGGGGGTGATTGATATACCAAGTATAGCCCCGTCCTAGAGTTTAATTACTTCGACCAAAGTCGACCATCGCCAATTTATCAATTATAAGGAGTTTATAACTCGGTCATGGGTTCAACTTGAGTTGACCCGTCCTTGGCTAATAATTCATCGCAAGATACCTCGGTCTCATCCCATAATGCTAGTTAACATGCCCCACATCATTATTCCTATACTCTATTACCCTCGTCCTCAGCCAACACCCGAATGATAAGGACAGGAGGAGATAGCTCGGCAGGACAAGTGTCATTTCATCAGTGGAGTCAAGCTCGATAACTCGACCTCAGCCTAGATGGATGATCAACAGTAGACAACTGGAAGACCGCATGGATTGGGGAACACGTGTGAGAGTGCACGTAACCTGTGAATCCCATGTGGACCAAATCGTTATAACAACATCTTCCTCATACGTGAGGAAATATTTCATCATCATGATCTACACATGATGGTGACAGATGGCTCAACCTCGTTGGCTAAGAACATTCCACGCATGTTTATTACATGCTTGGGGGTACACTACACTCACCAAGAACTATATATACTTATCTTCTACATCTTTGTAAAGGATCGATTACTACAAACCCTAGCAAAGCTCTGTAAAAAATCATAGTAGAGAGAGAAAGTGAGCGAATTATATCACAATTCCATTAGAGCCCAAGTTTATAGTGAAACTCACTCACCCCTGCACAGTGGAGTAGACCTGATTGGTTGAACCACTTATATTTGTGTGTTATCTCCTCCTTGCCTCATCGCTTTCTATATTCACATATTTATTTATACTCCATTGTTAAACTGGATTGAGCTCATACATTTTATTGACTTGGTGGCATCATTTCTGGTATCATCAATGAATCCTAATATCCTCCCAAACTCAGTTTTGGAATGACATTTGAAACTTTGTCTTCAATTGAGCTTGTTCTTGCCTTGGCTATCTTTTACTTCATCTTGTGCAGTCCATGATATTTTCATTAAAGAGGAAGAGACCTACACACATGAAAAAAGAAATAAGAAATACCGTGATGCATACGAATTTTAGAAAAAAAATAACCCCCGCCCCCTCAATTTGTTCTCCCTTTTTATCCATAATAGATAAAGGGGAAGAATGTAATCATGAATATGAAGTGTCACATGAAGAAGAAAAAATACCATCACAAAGATAATCATTAACGCATAAAAAAATGATAACGTTTATAGGCATAAATACCTCCACCTACTATTTTTGAAGCTTTTCATAGTTTTTTGAGTTTAAAGTATAATAAGTATATATAGGCACACAAATCGGTAGTTACCATGGAATAACACAAAAATATCCGAATGGTGAAAACCAAATGTAATTGTGTGAACATTTTTCATAGACAAATCAACATAAACATTCATAACATAGGTGCACGAAGTCATGAGATACTTCTAAAAAGAGAACTCAATTTCTACCTTAGGTATAAATTTTTTTAACTTAAATAAAATTGAATCGACTCATGCAATATGCCATGAATTCTAATTATTCTCAAAACAATAACGCTAAACTATTTAATGCTTTTTAAGAAAGCCTGTTGTGAAAATCCATTGAACTTATAGTTTACAACTCTCTCAAAATCTCACATTTATAAGAATTAACTCTCAATTTTTTTTAATAAATCATAATGCTCATATATAGCGAAGCATAAATGAATATACCTTGGAACTTCTATTTTTTATGTGTGGCTAATCTTTTAAGGCTCTTTTTAAAAATTGCGACTTTTGACGCAAATAATATTTTTCTCTTTCGTAGCCCCCTTCCATTGCTTGACATTTATCAATATTTTTCGAGAAATAAAATTCGGACAGTGGCTCTTACATGCACAACTTATCTCTTTTTATATTTGGTTGGTTATTAAGAAGAATTAAGATGAGAACATCATATTAGACAAATGACAAGTAAGTACAATGTTCAAAAAATCCACACACGTCTACAGTAAAGGTGACAAAGACACTACACCAAAAATAGGAAACTGGCACGGTTTAAAACCGTGCCAGAATCAGGCGTGCCAGATTTTCTAGCGCGGTTTAAAACCGTGCCAGATTTTCCAATCTGGCACGCTTTTGGCACGCTTTTAAACTATGCCAGTTTTTTAATCTGGCACACTTTTGGCACGCTTTTAAACAGTGCCAGATGTTCAATCTGGCACGCTTTTGGCACACGCCAAAACCGTGCCAAATTATCTATTTTCTGGAACGCTTTTGGCACGGTTATAAAGCGTGCCAGATTGTTTTATAAGAATTCTCATTTTTATGCATTGGCACGATTTTGGCACGGTTTAAAACCGTGCCAGATTTTTCAGTTGATTAAAAAAATAATAATAGGAACCAAATCTGGAAAATCTGCAAATTCCAAATTCGGTAGGAAAAATATTTATTATTTGCAAAAACAAAATCAAGAAAATTCACAAATTATGAATATCGCAGGTTGTTGATAAACTAATGTGCATACAAACTTCAAAAAATTACAAGAGATAATACCAATATAAACCAACACTTGACCATAAAAGTCGACAATAACTTCAAAAAATTACAAGAGTTAATAGTTCTCATATCAAAAAAAAATTGGGCAGAGTTTCCTCTATTTTTTTAGCATTCCAAAACCTGCTAACATAAAATTTGCCCATATAAAGCCCGCACGGCCATAAAAGTCAACAATAAAACTACTATATCCAGCACGACCATAAAAATAAACCATAAAACTACGGAAGCCTGCTCGGCCATAACACAAAAAATAGAATCCTGAATATTAACGACACTAAATACACAATCCCCCTGTTGTAAAGCATTGACTTCTTCGTGCGTTGCAAGTGGATAAAAGCTAACGATTGAATGTCATCCTACAAAAAAAATAAGACACAAAAAAGATACAATATTAGTAACCAAGTCATTTTTAAAAAAATATTCAAGCAAAAAAATTGCATATACAAGAAGAAAAATTGCATATACGACTACGCGGTCAGTTCCTACAAGTTACATTGATCCCGTGCGAGGTGTTTGTGCCTCCTACGGGGTCGTTTGGGGGCTGGTTCGGGTTTTCACCCCTTAACGACCTGTTTTAAATTCTAAGTGTGATTTTTGCAAATTATCGTCATACTCTCATACCGGGAGTCCCGGGACTACGCGGTCAGTTCTTACAAGTTACATTGGTCCCCTACGAGGTGTTCGTGCCTCCTACGGGGTCGTTTGGGGGCTGGTTCGGGTTTTCACCCCTTAACGACCTGTTTTCAAGTCTAAGTGTGATTTTTGCAAATTATCATCATACTATCATACAGGGAATCCCGGGACTACGCGGTCAGTTCCTACAAGTTACATTGGTCCCCTACGAGGTGTTCGTGCCTCCTACGGGGTCGTTTGGGGGTTGGTTCGGGTTTTCACCCCTTAACGGCCTGTTTTCAACTCTAAGTGTGATTTTTGCAAATTCGGGTCATACTCTCAAACCAAGAGTCCCGGGACTACGCGGTCAGTTCCTACGAGTTACATTGGTCCCGTGCGAGGTGTTCGTGCCTCCTACGGGGTCGTTTGGGGGCTGGTTCAGGTTTTCACCCCTTAACGGCCTGTTTTCATGTCTAAGTGTGATTTTTGCAAATTCGGGTCATACTCTCATACCAAGAGTCTCGGGACTACGCGGTCAGTTGCTACAAGTTACATTGGTTCCGTGCGAGGTGTTCCTGCCTCCTACGGGGTCGTTTGGGGGCTGGTTTTGGTTTTCACCCCTTAACGGCCTGTTTTCAAGTCTAAGTGTGATTTTTGCAAATTATCGTCATACTCTCAAACCGGAAGACCCGGGACTACGCGGTCAGTTCCTACGAGTTACATTGGTCCCGTGCGAGGTGTTCGTGACTCCTACGGGGTTGTTTGGGGGCTCGTTCGGGTTTTCACCCCTTAACGGCCTGTTTTCAAGTCTAAGTGTGATTTTTGTAAATTATCGTCATACTCTCAAACCGGGAGTCCCAGGACTACGCGGTCAGTTCCTACGAGTTACATTGGTCCCGTACGAGGTGTTCGTGCCTCTTATGGGGTCGTTTGGGGGCTGGTTCGGGTTTTCACCCCTTAACGGCGTGTTTTCAAGTCTAAGTGTGATTTTTTGCAAATTATCGTCATACTCTTAAACCGCGACTCCCGGGACTACGCGGTCAGTACCTACGAGTTACATTGGTCCCGTGTGAGGTGTTCGTGCTTCCTACGGGGTTGTTTGGGGGTGGTTTGGGTTTTCATCCTTTAACGGCTTGTTTTTAAGTTTAAGTGCTGATTTTTGCAAATTATCATCATACTCACAAACCGGGAGACCCGGGACTACGCGGTCAATTCCTACAAGTTACATTGGTCCCGTGCGAGGTTTTCGTGCCCCCTATAGGGTCGTTCGGGGGGTGGTTTGGGTTTTCACCCTTTGACGGGTTGTTTTTAAGTTTAAGTGCTGATTTTTGCAAATTATCGTCATACTCTCAAACCGGAAGACGCGGGACTACACGGTCAGTTCCTACGAGTTACATTGGTCCCGTGCGAGGTGTTCGTGCCTCCTACGGGGTCGTTTGGGGGATGGTTCGGGTTTTCACCCCTTAACGGCCTGCTTTCAAGTCTAAGTGTGATTTTTGCAAATTATCATCATACTCTCAAACCGGGAGACATGGGACTACACGGTCAGTTCCTATGAGTTACATTGGTCTCGTGCGAGGTGTTCGTGCTTCTTACGGGGTCGTTTGGGGGCTGGTTCGGGTTTTCACCCCTTAACGGCCTGTTTTCAAGCCTAAGTGTGATTTTTGCAAATTATCATCATACTCTTAAACCGGGACTCCCGGGACTACGCGGTCAGTACCTACGAGTTACATTGGTCCTGTGCGAGGTGTTCGTGCTTCCTACGGGGTCGTTTGGGGGGTGGTTTGGGTTTTCACCCTTTAACGGCTTGTTTTTAAGTTTAAGTGCTGATTTTTGCAAATTATCGTCATACTCACAAACTGGGAGACCCGGGACTACACGATCAATTCCTACAAGTTACATTGGTCCCGTGCGAGGTGTTCGGGCCCCCTACAGGTTCGTTTGTGGGGTGGTTTGGGTTTTCACCCTTTGACAGCTTATTTTTAAGTTTAAGTGCTGATTTTTTCAAATTATCGTCATACTCTCAAACCGGAAGACCCGGGACTACGCGGTCAGTTCCTACGAGTTACATTGGTCCCGTGCGAGGTGTTCGTGCCCCCTACGGGGTCATTTGGGGGGTGGTTTGAATTTTCACCCTTTAACGGCTTGTTTTTAAGTTTGAGTGCTGATTTTTGCAAATTATCGTCATACTCTCAAATCGGGAGACCCGGGACTACGCGGTCAGTTCATACAAGTTACATTGGTCCCGTACGAGGTGTTCGTGCCTCCTACGGGGTCGTTTGGTGGGTGGTTTGGGTTTTCACCCTTTGACGGCTTGTTTTTAACTAAGTGTGATTTTTGCAAATTATCGTCATATTCACAAACCGGGAGACCCGGGACTACGCGGTCAGTTCCTACAAGTTACATTGGTCCCGTGCGAGGTGTTCGTGCCCCCTACGGGGTCGTTTTAGGGGGTGGTTTGAATTTTCACCCTTTAACGGCTTGTTTTTAAGTTTAAGTGCTGATTTTTGCAAATTATCGTCATACTCACAAACCGGGAGACCCGGGACTACACGATCAATTCCTACAAGTTACATTGGTCCCGTGCGAGGTGTTCGTGCCCCCTACAGGTTCGTTTGTGGGGTGGTTTGGGTTTTCACCCTTTAACGGCTTGTTTTTAAGTTTAAGTGCTGATTTTTGCAAATTATCGTCATACTCACAAACCGAGAGACCCGGGACTACGCGGTCAGTTCCTACAAGTTACATTGGTCCCGTGTGAGGTGTTTGTGACTACTTCTTTCTAATTCTGGTATGTTTATTAGTTGTTTTACGTTTTCATTCACCAATGTTCAATTTTCAAATGTTGTATGCTAGCCTTAATCAATTTAGAACACTTACTTATTTCATAAAATTTCAACGGAGTTTCCTTTTTTTATTCATGAAATCCAACTTATTTTAATATTAACATAAGCCCAACAACAACAACAAGCACAAAAGCCGCAGCTAAACCACCAATAAATCCCTTCCACCGATTTAACATCTAAAAATAGTATATAAATCCATATAGCCCCTTCCTCCATGTCAACCACTTATTAAGGCCTTAACACACACATCTTACACAACACACACACGCGCACACAATTAAATGAAGAATTTACTTTGGTAAAGGTGCACTACATTATAAAATCTTCTATCATCAATATAAAATACTTACCAAATTTATTCGCAACTTGAGATCCTCCGAATAAGCTCCCTCATTCTTGATCCTTGCGTATTTGTGCAAACAACTTGAGATCTTCCCTTTTCCAATCACTTCTTCGAGTTCCGCTTTGGCTTTGACCAGTGTGCTGATGTTGTATCAGTCCCGACACAAAGAGGTCATGCAATACCAAAATTATATTTTAAAAAGATATATTAACCATTATGTAGGGAAAGTAGTCATTTTACAACATGTGACTTAATTTTCTGACTTGTGAAATGTTCTTGGTTTTTTGTTTTATTTACCAGTTTTTCAATTTTGGCATACATGAAGAATTAGTGAAAATGAGTAAGTAATTGAGAAAGGCCACAAATTAAGCACATGTGTTCGATGTGGGTCCTATCGATTTGTCGATTTATTCCGAGTCCTATTGTGAAATATTGAGTATTGTCCTCACCATGGGTCCTATTCATTATACTAAATAATCGCGAGTGTGCAAAATAAATAAGACGGTCATAAAGTCTATAAGCATGAACTATAATGTTACCATAGAAGTAGGATCTTACTTAAATTGGTATAGCATCTAAATAAAGTAACTATGATTTAAACATGCTTAAAACATCAAAAACACAATATTAATTCATGATTTAATGATAAAACCAAATTCTATGTCAAGAACCCTAAAAATTCAATCTTAATCAATTTGATCCCATTCTCTAAATATTTACGCATATATTCAAGGGGTTTATGAACGATTCATTAGAAGTCAATTCATATACATAATTTATCAATTTCAACTCATATTGAAATACAAATAAACCAAACCAAAGATGAGGTAAGTTTGGTAATGGCCAGGCTATAGGGGACAATATAAAATTGATATAACAACAGAGATGAGGTAAGTTTGGTAATGGCCAGGCTAGTGTTAAAACCAAGCACTAAAAGCTTAGGATTCACTCCATTAAAGATGAAGAGGGTAATACTTGGGAGAATAATCAAGATGTTATTAATCATATTGTGGGATTATTTAAGAAACAACTTACAGAAGACCAAACTACCATCTTTAGTAGTGTAACTACAAACCATATTCCTTCTCTCATTTCCACTCCGGAGCTAAGAATCTGAAAAATGTACGGGCACATTATGATATACAATTGCAGTTACGATGATTTCAAGCCATGAGATGAAAAATAGATTAAAAAACTAACACAAACTTGAACTTTTAAAAAATGTACTAAATTGAAAACATAACATTCTGAATAACATCCTTAAACTTACCGAAGGCGTTCAACAAAAGGTTTTAGGGACATTATCTTTTTCTCCTTAATCCGAGGAAACACATTGCAATGTAGAACTGTGATGGAGCATACTTGGGAATGTTTTTTACTGTCCGTCTAGTATGCATAACACAATATTGTCCCAACAAAATACATGTTAAATTACAGAACATCTTGTAGGTTAGTAACAAGTGAAAGAATAAAATACATGTCAAATTAGTTAGAAATTACTTTATCATGGGGCAAAAACTAAAAGATAAAATGGAATTTTAGTAGCTCTAGAACCCCGGGCACCATTGTTAGGCTTTTGAAGTGCAAAAAAGGGTGCATAAGATTGGTAACTGCAAATAAAGCAAATAAATGTCAAAATAACCTATATAGGTACACTAACTCAGATCCGTGAATATCGATCTTTCAACACAAATAATAGCAGTGGATGAGCTAGCCAACAAGGTAACTCAAGAGGTGACTCTATCTAACAAAAATAACAAGAGGAATAAGAAGGAGGGACATTCCAAATGACCAATCTAGCTACCTCAAACATTAGGGGACTCAACTCCCCTCATAAGAAACAAGAAGTGAAAAAGTTGACAAATGATAATCAATTATCCCTTGTTTGTATCCTTGAATCGAAAGTCCAAAGAACCATATGCCTACAGTAGCAAATAATAGCTTTTGGAATTGGAGTTATTGCCACAACTGCCCTGAAATTAGGGGTGTGGCTAGGGTCCTCATTGCTTGGGACACTGTCATTTTTGAAGTTGAGGTTCTGAATTCTCATCCTTAAGCCTTATTTTGTAAGATTAGTTTTGTAGAGGTGAATAAGTTCTTCTTTGCTACCCTTATATATGGGTTGAACCTTGACCATGAGAGAATTCCTTTGTGGATTTTTTTAGACTAAACAATACCACCATTGTTGACCAACAGTGGACCATCATGGGTGCTTCAGTATCGCCAAAAACAATGAAGAAAAGAGAGGGAGAATGGGAACTGATTTGAGGGCTTTAACTGAATTCAACAACTGCTTAGCTGGCATTATGATGGAGGACATGGCCACCTCTGGCCTGTGGTACTCATGGTCCAATAAAAGTAAAGGGGCTGCTAACACTCAGACTATAATTGATAGAGTGATAACTAACTTTCGTTGGAGTGATACATTCCCTACTTCCCAATCTAATTATCTTTTCCCTGGAATATCTGACCATAACCAAATTGTTGTCTCTATTCTTAACCTCAGACTCAACCTTCCTAAAAAATTTAAATTCTTCTAATTCTAGATGCATCATGAATACTTCTTTCCCACCCTTGAGAACTCATGGTCTGAAGAGTGCTCTCTTTCTCCTATGGTCAAACTGTCCACCAAACTCAAACGACTCAAGATTGAGTTAAACCTTATGAATTTGAAGTTTTATTCTAACATATCAACTCGAGTGAAGAATGCCAAACCGATGTTATATTCCATCCAAGCAAACCTGGACAAAGATGGCACCAATAATCGCAAAATCCTAGACTTAAGTAAAGATTTAGACCCCTGAAATCGTATATAGGTAACCCCTAAAATCGAAACTGATATATATATATATATATATATATATATGGTACCCCTGAAATTGAAATGGTACCCCTGAAAATTACCCCTGAAATTGAATATGTATGGTACCCTTGAAAGTTGAAATTGAAACTGATATATATATCAGGTACCCGAAATTGGAACCCTTGAAATCGAATCAGGTACTAGAAATCGGTACCTGAAATCGCACCCCTAAATCGGAACCCCTGAAATCGAATCATGTACCAGAAATCGGTACCTGAAATCCAATTGATATATATATATATATATATATATATATATATATATATATATATATATATATATATATATATATATACCCCCGAATATATACATATATACCCCCAAAATTGCTACCAACCCCGAAATCCCAACAACTGATATACCCCCCGAAATCGCAACAACTGATATATATATATATATATATATATATATATATATATATATAGAGAGAGAGAGAGAGAGAGAGAGATGTAATACCTGACGAAGATGGAAGCCGGAGCAGCGACTCGGAGCAACGATGGAAGCCGGTTGCGTGGGGAGATAAGGAGGAGATGGTGGGAGATGATGGGGAGCCGGTTGCGTGGGGAGATAAGGAGGAGATGATGGGAGCCGGCTGCGTGGGGAGGGAGAGAGAGATAGAGAGAGAGAGAGAGTTAGGGTTAGATTGTCTTGAAATTTTGGTCCCCTCTTCAAATTTTGGGGGGTTATTTTTTTAACAAAGCGTACTCATATTTGGCACTGTTTAAAACCGTGCCAAAATTTGGCACTTTTTCAAACCGTGCCAAATTATGATAAAACCATGCCAGATTTTGGCATGGTTTTAAACAGTGCCAGAATCTCCTTCCCTAAGCGTGCCAGTTTCCTGTTTTTGGTGTAGTGAGAGACTAACATTTAGAAGGTAATCACCAGTGATCAACGAAATGGTATCCGCACATTATTAAGTACATTAATGAAACAAAGTCATGTCTTAAAGAATTATGAAAAATTCAAGTGAATATATGGAAAGTAGGGGTGATAGAAATATCTTAAATATTCATCCATATACACCCTTTTTATCGTTTTCTAAAATTTTATCAAAATAAAATCTTTTTCACTTTTTTAAACTTTTTCTTAAAAACCAAAAATCCTATTTATTTTTTCAACCTTTTCCTAAAAACAAAAATATTTATGGAGTTTTTCAAAATATATCAAAAAGAAAAACATATCAATACAATCTAGCAATAAGAACATAAGATATGAAGATGATAAATATCCAACATTTGATAAAGTACCAGAACTCAATCAACGAAGCAAGTACCTAAAGACTTACTAAGATCTTTAAATCTAAATGCATCTTAAAGTTTCATGAAAATATTGTCTACTTGGTGTTTGGTTCTCACAAAGCTCAAGGACACGACCTCCTCCTCAACGAGATCATGAATAAAATGCTCACGGATCTTAATGTGCTTTTTATAAGAATTTTGGACCGAATTATGGGTTATATGGATTGTAATCATATTATTATAAGAAATAGTCATTATGTTTGTAAAATCCTATAATATTCCAACATTTTCTTCATCCACAAGAGTTGCGTGCAATAACTCTCGACGACAATATACTCATCCTCCGTTGTGAACACAGATATGGAGTTTTGCTTCTTGCTCAACCAAGAGACAAGAGCACTCCCAAAGTAAAAACACCCACCCAAGGTTCTCTTCCAACCATCAACATCCTCTGTCCAATCTACATCCGAATAGGTGGACAAATGATCATCGGTACCAAAGAAATACTGAAGAGCGTAAAAAAAGAGTGCCACTCATGTATTTGATAATACGTTTAAGTGCGAGTGACTGCTACTCTGTCAGGGACACTCAGTATTGTGTACAGACTCCAACGCTAAAGTCAATGTCAGGACAACTAGCGATTAAGTATATAAAATTACATATTGTGCTCCTATAAAGGGTTTTTTCCATGTCCTTGGCTAAAGTGTATTTGTTAGTCGATGTACTTATAGGGGTGCGCGAGTGCTTAGCGGAGTCTAAAGAAAATTTCTTCACTAGGTCTCTAGCATATTTGGATTGAGATATGAATATTCCATCCTCCAGTTGATGCACCTAGAGGATTAAGAAGAACGTAAGCTCACCAACAATTATCATCTTAAACTCTCTCTTGATCTCCTCCTCAAAAGTGTGAGCATGTCGGGATCACGTGAATCCAAATGCTATATCGTACATAGAAACTTGGATAATTAATATAGCACCACTCTCTCTCCTCACAAATAACCTTTTATCCACTCTCCATCTCTTGAAGCCACGAGCTAAGAGATAGGAAGTGAGATTCTCATACCAAGCATGGGGTGCTTGCTTCAAACCATACTGGGCCTTATTACTATAAATGTTGCGTCCTTGGGGCTTAGTATCTTCAAACCCCTTTGGTGTTCCACGTAAAATTCCTCCTGTAGAATTTCGTTAAGGAGAGAACTCTGGACATCCATATGATATAACTTAAAGCGCAAATGACTTGCTATGGCAAGTAGCAAGTGAACGGACTCAAGCCTAGAAATAGGAGTGAATGTCTTGTTAAAGTCTACCCCCATAATCTATGTGTAGGTTTTAGTGACCAACCTAGCCTTATTGCAAACTATGGTACCATTCTGATCCATCTTATTCTTGTAAATCCACTAGGTACCTATCATATTGGTCAGGGGACTAAATCCCAAACATCATTTCTACAAAACTGAAACAACTCTTCTTTCATAGTGGATAACCAATCCTCATCCTTGAGTGCTTCTTTCACATCTTTGGGCTTAACTAAGGAGGTATAACGAACATATATAACCACATTGTCAAGTTGAGAGAGAGTCTTGACACTTAGTGTGGAATCACGAAGTATAGGGAAATGGTCGTGACTCTTTCAAACCCAAGAGGGTAAATACTTTAAATCAAGACTGGGGTCTATAGGTATAGTATGAGGAAGGATGAGATCATCACCAGGGGTGCATCATCCTCACACTTAGGTTTAGGTTCAATAGACATCGGTGGCTTGTCGTCTCTAATAGTGACATTTATTGACTCCATAACCTTAGAGCTTACAAGGTTAAACAACCTATAATCACTACTCGATGATGAATAACCAAAAAATATTCCCTCATCACTCTAGGAGTCGAACTTTCGTAAGTTCTCTCTATCTCTCAAGATGTAGTAATTACTCTAAGAGACACGAAAAATGTGATAGGTTGGGCTTCTTCCATGTACATAACTCATATGGCGGGTGTAGTGTGTATGGACGGAGATATTCCCTAATCATTGTATGGCATGCGATACTTACCGACTCTGCCCAAAAATTACTAGGCACGTTTCTCTAAAAAAATATGGATCTATCGATTTTTTGTATCATTTGGTTCTTCATCTCAACTTTATTATTTTGTTGAGGAGTACGAACAGTTGAAAACTCATGTTTAATGCCCACTCCATCATAATAGCTATCCACCCTAGCTTCTTTAAATTTAGTTTTGTTGTCATTACGCATTGAAATTATAGTAACACCATGCTAGTTTTATAGGACATAACACTTGTTCTTAAGAACTCAATCGCATGGGACTTTTCTGTAAGAAATACCACAATAAAGATCTAGAAAAGCCATCAACCATCACGAGAAGGTATCTCTTACCACCTAAACTCTCTGAGCGAGTAGGACCCAAAAGATCCACGTGAATCAATGTAAGGACATAAATTTCCAATTGAGTCCCTGTATTATTTTTACTTAATTCCATAAACAAAAGTGTGTTTGTAATATGTCATGGGGAAATTTTATTTTGTCACGATCCCACTTGGTCTATGGCATATTGAATAAATTGAAGACGTTGTGGCAAAGCTTCAAATAATTAAATCATGCCGAAGTTTAATTGGTGCAAGTATAATCATCTTAAAAGTTAATTTCATTCTGAGATCACTCAGGTATGAATGCGTATAATTAATGGTGCTCGGAATTAGTTTAAAAAAGATAAGGATGTAATTTTTATAAAGAAAAATGTTTTTAAATGTTTTAAAAGTGTTTTAAAGGTTTACTCTACATTTTATGATAAGCTCGTAAAAAAGTTTGACATTTTTGGATCTCTCATTGTAAGAGACGTTTTAAACAAAAAGTCAAACTTTTGCGCTGTCGTTCAAACGACATCCAATCTCGTTAGAACTAGATGGGATGTCGCTCGAATTAGTTCCTCAAGTCGTTCGAATGATACGTTTTTTGAGGCATCATTTATATCCTATTTAAATAGTGTTTTCATCATAGTTTCGTAGGTGTGCATTCTGGAAAACAGTATTCGACCAGAAACTTGTTTGCACATGTTTTCTAAGGTTTACAAAGCATAAACACATCCTTAGAGTTTGCAAAGATCTGAGTTACCATTCTTATATGTTTACGTGATCTTGCTGCACCGAAGTTATTTGTTCTACACATTGAACACAAAGGGTTTTGCGGTGAAGAAAAGAGAAGGACTTCTTATTCGACATCGTAGACGAATCAGAGCCATTCGGTGGGCATCGAGACATACGTGGACCCGTGTGTTGTGGACAGGTATCGTGGAAGATGGAATCTCTATGTGGGCACTATTGAAGAATGGTTGAAGACCAGAAGGAGCGTCAAGACCCATGGGGATCGAGTCTTAGTGTAAGGCTAATATGTCTTTATAAAACCTTTGTTCATAGTGATTGTCTGGCTTGGACCGTCCGAGGTTATTTTCCCGTTTTGGGTTTTTTCCTCGTACATCCAGCGTTGTGAGTATTCTGTACTTTATTTTACTTTCTTTAATCACTAGATACATGTTTAGGATTAATCAAGATAAAACTGGTTTAAAGTAAGAATTGAGTTTTTTCACAACTTGGTTTGGTGCATATTTAAAAGTTAAATCTTTTTCGGAGAAAAATTAGTTTTATTTGAAACACACATATTGGGGACTCTTCAAATTGGTATCATAGATAGAAAACATTTTTATTTGTTTTGTGATCCCGTGTGTTTTCAAAGATGAATTCTGGATATAATGATTTTTCTCGAACTCCTATTTTTTATGGCACTAATTAAACTTATTGGAAGATGAGAATGAGATGTGCTTTAAAATCTATTGATGAGCGTGTTTGGCTTGCAGTTGAGAAAGGTTGGACACCCCCTGTCACTATTGTAGGTGAGGCTACTAGTTTAATGCCTGTTGAGTCATGGATTGAAACTGAACAAAGACTAGAACAATCTAATTCTAAGGGCTTGCACGTTATTTCTTCACATGTCACACAGGAAGAATATAATATAAATATGACTTGTGAAACATCAAAAGAGGTTTGGGATATTTTGGCACTCACTCACGAGGGCACTAGCACGGTTAGGGCGTCAAAACATTAAAATCTCACTACACAGTTTGAGACCATTAGGATGTTAGAAAGTGAGACCTTTGATGAGTTTTATGCTAGGTTATCCAATATTGTCAACTCGTCATTTAACCTCGGTGAGAAAATTCCCGACAACCGTGTCATTAAGAAAATCCTTAGGTCATTGCCTAGTAGGTTTGATGCGAAAGTGACCATTTTAAACTCCTTGGGTAGGTTAGAGTCAACGAAACTAGAAGAGATTATTAGTGACTTACAAACCTATGAAATCGACATGATTACCTCCAAGCAAGTGCCTAAGAAAGAAAAAGGTATTGCTTTGAAAACTCGAAAGGAGGAAATTAAAGTTTTCGATTCCGATTCAGATTTCGATTCCGATTTCGATTTTGAGGATGTTGCTTTGTTGGCAAAGAAATTTAAAATTTTTATTAAGTTTCAAAAGCAATCGAAAGATGCCAAGAAATTTGAAAAATTCAAGAACAACAAAGTAGATCCCACCTCTAAGGATAAGTTTGATAAGCCTAAGAGAGATGGGTCGAGTAAGTGTTTTGGGTGTGAGGGGTACGGTCACAAAGTTAAGGAGTGTCCCACTAGATTTAAGAAAGAGGGCAAGCAAATGTTGTCTATAATGCCACCTTAACTGATAGTGAACCGGAAGAGGGAGAGAGTTACCCCATTGAGCGTAACTTTGTTGCATTTATGGCATGTCATGTGAGTGACAACGATACTACTCATGTGAATGACACTTTTGAGGAGGTTTTGAGTGAATCCCATGTTAGTGAGGGTGAATAGAGTGATGAGGAGGAGGTCGATGTGAAAGATTTGCAAAATGCGTTTAATGAGTTGTATGCCGAAACGGTGAAGGTGAAAAAGGCTAACTCAAAATTGCAAACTAAGTTGAATGAGCGTGCCTTAGAAAATAATGATAGTTTAATTGAGGATCTTAGGGCACGTGAGAAGAAGTTTAAGGAGAAACTAGAGTTTGTGGAGAAAGAGAGAGATAATCTCCGTGGATTGATGGAATCCTTGAAAAAGGAGATTTTAATGTTTGAGGAGTCTAGGCGTTTGCTCGAGTCTAGGATTCATGAGTTGGAGGAGAGATTGAGAGACTCGTCTAGAGTCAAGTTTGATTTGGAGGCTAGGTCGGAGAAGTTAGATAAGATCCTAGGCACCGTCCAAATTAAGGGAGATAGGGGAGGTATAGGTTTTGGTGAGAGAGTTGTTCCCATTCCCCACGCACATGTGAGAAACACTAGGATGGTTAGAAAAGGTCCACATAAAGGTAATCATTCCCACCACCTCTACACTTGCTCGTTTTTGGTAGGAAAGGTCACCTCAGGCGTTATTGTTACGATCTTAGACAAGCTCCTTGGAATTTTAAGGATAAAGTTGCACCGGTTACCCAAATCACCATGCGTCCTTTTACACCTACTTGTGTTCGAAAATTGGATTTAGTGGATTTAGGAATTAAACCTCATGATTCTTGTTTGTGTGCACTTGATTCTTCCCATGCTAAATCTAAAGGATGATAGTGTTTCCACATTTGTCATATGCTAGTTTTCTTCATGATATATTCTTTGCTAGTAGTATGACATGTGTATCATTTTGTATTATAGTATTCATTTGTTTGAGTCCTATTTAAAAAATATAAAAAGATTTTGTTTTTGAGAAAAATTTTGAAAATCCAAAAAGATTTTTCTTTTCTTTGAGTCAAAATATGTTTGAAAAGCCAAAAAGATTTCCGGTTTCTATTTTTGAGTTTACATGTTTGATGTGGCATATTGGTGTGCTTGGATCCCCCCCCCCCCCGTTTCATTATCCATGTGGCTAGAACATTTGGTCATTTTTATCGATGCTTAGAATGATCGTAACCATTGTTTATATGGGGTTGTTTCGAAGTTGATATGCATTTTGATTCGACTTTGTATATATGCCAACATTGTACACATGCACGAGTTTATATGGATGTTTGACTTCTCTTGCATATTTGAATTTGGTGAGGTGTTCTTATCTCAATCTTATCCTCTATGCGTAAGTAGACTTAAGGAGAGGTGTGCATGTAATAACCGTTTACCGTGAGGATTTAAATTTGGTAAAAATGATGAGTGATTCATGGGAAAGAGCTGCAAGAGTTCAAAATTAACTCGTTGTGAAAGCCACCGTTTAAAAGATCCCAAAAGAAAATGCAATATGCTAAGAAAAGGGCCAATAAGAGTTTCTCTAAGTTAAGAATGCTAGAAACCTCAAAAGAACTTGAAAAAGTATATATATATATATATATATATATGAGGGTGTTTGGTTGGAGAAAATTACACGGGTTTACACATCTAATCCTAATGTTGAAACATTGCAATTTGACGCTACTGCTTATAGAATCGTTAAAATTCTGGATTTGTGTGCATATAGTATGTTTAGCTCATTAAGATCACTCTTTAATTATCACATGGCTATGATAAAGTTTGATAATTTATCATTATCAATTAGATCTTCTTGATCATTTTGATGTGTTGGAATTGTGACTCATTTGTTGTAGTTTCATGCTGTGGGTACCCAGAATTAAGACCATGGGCCTCGACGAGTAGCCCATTTCTGGCGGCCCAAAGTCCAGGCCCCCCATTTCTCATTTAACTATCCGATCTCTTCCCACGTTCCCATTAAGGGAGGTTATAGGGAGAGATGGAAAACGTGGGGGAATCCAACACCCCCACTTACATGAACATACATGTATATATTGAACCCTAGGTCCAGGGCAAAAGGACAAGTTGTATTCTCTGTAATCACTCTCCGGAGTATATAGAAATAAT
This sequence comes from Sambucus nigra, assembly GCA_949130495.1. Classification (NCBI taxonomy): domain Eukaryota; kingdom Viridiplantae; phylum Streptophyta; class Magnoliopsida; order Dipsacales; family Adoxaceae; genus Sambucus; species Sambucus nigra. Next base: position 405,060,619 of record OX422215.1, on the reverse strand, counting down.
ATCGACTGCACCACCGTGGACGTAGGCACTCCTTTGCTGAACCACATACATCCTTTGTTGATGATTGTCATTTTACATTCCTGTTTCCTACTTAGTGATTGCCTTTCTCTTATCTGTTTGTGTTGCATAATAATTGTCACCACAATTGACGCCATCTATGGGAAGCGTTCATCTTTACCTGAGAAGAGCCCACACCAAGAAAGGAGTTTAAAATGTCTGGTCACAACGGTAATGCTCCCCAGGTAGGGGATATTCAAGAACAACCTGCTCCTCCTAGGATTAGGTATGAAGTTCGACATTCAGATCAGAGGGCTCGCTTGGAAAGGCCATCCTCAGAAGAAATCCAGGGACCAACAAGGTCCACACAGATATCCAGATTGATTGATGCATACGAGGCAAGGTTCCACGAGCAAAGGGAGTCTTCTCGTAGGTACGAGACTGAGAATGCTCGCCTGAAAAGAAGACTGGAAAGACTAGAGAGGGAGCTTCATCCTGATAATAGGAGACATAGATACCGCACTCCTAGACCTCAGGAGAGCAAGTCTCGTAGCCGAGGAAGGAGCCCTAGGCAAGGATCTCAAAAGGTCGAAGGAGAATAATCAGACGACGACCTCCGCGAGCAGCTGCGAAGAGCTCAACATTACCAGAGCCCTGCTCACAGTGATGAGAACATACGAAATCTGGTCCGTAGGGAGATATACCAGCATCCTGCCCACCACGGAACCAGATCGACCCGAGAACTCTCTAGGCGAGCTCTCAAAACCCAGATGAAGTCACCATTCACGAGGGAAATTGAGGAAGAAGAAGCCCCCGAGAAATTTTGCCATTCCAAGGTTCAAAATTTATGACGATAAAATTGATCCCATTGATCACGTCAGGCAGTATCGACAGGCCATGACCCTCTGGAACCACGGAGACGCGCTAATGTGCCGAATTTTTCCATCGAACCTGCACGACGTAGCACAGAAGTGGTTCGAAAGGCTGCCAATAGATAGGCGAGACCTGACAACGTGCTGGAAGATGACGCTGGACATGAGTTCGCGATAATTTACGGGGCATCTAATGCCAGGCAGATACAAGGAAATTCATCTCAAATGGAGATGAAGAAACTTACAGCAGTAATGCAGGCTTTTTAGATCGATCCAGCAAAGTCACAGTCAGGAAAACGTCGATGAACATATGACATCAACTATAACAAGCATATTGTCTTCACAGATGAAGATCTGGTGGGAGTGAGGACCCCACATCATAATGCTCTGATCATTACACTTAGGATAGACAACTTTGACGTCGATAAGCTGCTCGTCGATCAAGGCAGCTCGTCCGAAGTAATGTATCTCGATCTATTCAGAAAATTGAAGTTAAGCGTCGCCGTGCCCCTAGGAAAGATTGTACTACCAGTGCGTGCTGGAAACGTCTCCAAGATGATCTAGTTTTTGGTAGTTGACATCGACTCACCATACCAGGCCATCCTCGGCAAGGGATGGCTTCATGCGATGAAGGCAGTCTCCTCAACCTACCATAAGAAACTCAAGTACGTAACTAAACGAGGAGTAATGGAAATCCACGGTGATCAGGAAATGGAGAGAAGGTGCTTCATAGCAGCCATCCGTCCAAAGCCAAAGAAGAAGTCCGAGCAGCCCGGCGAGAAAATTGAAGAAGGTCTGACACCTTCTAAATAATAATTGAAGTATGGGAGACCTGGAGTATAGGAGACCAGGCTCCTCCCCTCCAAGCGGATTGTCGATGACCTGGTAGAAGTTACGGTTGGAGATGGCGACAGTAACAGAGTCTTCTTGATTGGAGCGTCTCTCACCAACCAGGAACAGAAGGAACTGTCAACCTTACTGAGGCGCAACGTAGATGTTTTCGCGTGGCAACCATACAAGCTACCTGGAATCGATCCTAGTATGGTCTGTCATCAGCTGCACGTCGACCCCACCTTCAAGCCAGTCACGCAGAAGGCACGACGAACTGCACCCGAGAAGGATAAGGTGGTCAAAAAAGAAGTTAAAAAACTGTTGGACGCAGGATCCATACGAGAAGTACAATTCCCTAAGTGGTTATCCAACCCAGTAGTAGTTCCGAAGAGCAATAGAAAGTGGAGAGTTTGCATCAACTTCACTGACCTCAAAAAAGTATTCCCTAAAGATAGTTTCCCTCTCCCAAAAATAGACCAACTAGTAGACGCCACCGCAGCTCACGAGCGAATGAGTTTCCTGGACGCATACTCAGGGTATCACCAAATCCCCTTATATGCCACAGACCAGGACAAAACAACGTTCATCACTACAGTTGGGTTATACTTCTACAAAGTCATACCCTTTGGGCTCAAGAATGCAGGGGAAACATATCAACGGATGGTTACCAAGATGTTCAAAGATCAGATGGGAGACACCATGGAGGTCTACATCGATGACATGCTCGTTAAAAGCAAGAAGAAGGAGAATCACCTCTCAGACCTTTCAAACACCTTCGAAATCCTCAGGAAGTACCGAATGAAACTTAATGCAATCAAGTGTTCTTTCGGTGTCCAGTCAGGAAAATTTCTTGGGTACTTGGTCAGTAAGAGAGGAATAGAAACTAACCCAGACCAGATTGATGCCATTAGCAGGGTACAACCCCCTCGCACAATCCGAGACGTACAAAAGCTCACTGGTATGCTCGCTGCCTTAAATCGTTTCATCTCTAAGTCTTCCGAGAAGTGCAAGCCTTTCTTACAGCTTCTAAAGGGAAACAAGACAGTAGAATGGAGCCCAGACTGCTCGCAAGCATTGATCGAGCTCAATTCTTACTTAATCTCTCCATCGCTGCTCATCATACCACAGCAGACAGATTCTTTGTACCTATACCTCTCCATGTCCAATCATACTGTCAGCTCTGCGCTAATATGCGAGGTTGCAGGAATCCATCACCCCGTTTATTATGCAAGCAAAACCTTACTGGACGCCGAGCAAAGGTACCTACCATTGGAGAAGCTCGCCTTTGCACTAGTAGTAGCCTCGAGGAAGCTGAAGCATTATTTCAAAGCTCACACTATCATCGTCCTTACATCGCATCCCCTCAAGGCAATCCTAAGGAAATCGGATTTGTCGGGTAGATTGTCTAAGTGGTCAGTCGAGCTCGATCGATTTGACATCTAATTTCAACCAAGGACAGCTGTCAAGGGTCAGATCCTCGCTGATTTCATAGCCGAATTCACGGGCGAGGAACCCTCCAACCAACCTCAACGAGCAAGACAAAAGGGGAAACAAGCAACAGAGGAAACTTGGAAACTGTTTGTTGATGGAGCCTCCAACTCGAAGGGGGAAGGGGTAGGCATTGTCCTCATTACTCCAGAAAATATAATCCTTGAACAAGGAATCAGGCTTGGATTTGCAGCCTCCAACAACGAAGCGGAGTACGAAGCCCAAATAGCCGGCCTCCAAAAAGCGCACACTCTGGGAGCAAAACATTTACAGGCGTTCGACGATTCCCAACTAGTTTCCAATCAGATAAGCGGAGATTACAATGCAAAAGATGAAAGGATGGCAGCTTACCTCACCTTAGTGAAAAAACTAATGTCGAGCTTTAAAGAAATCAACGTCTAGTAGTTTCCCAGGGGACAAAATAGTCACGCTGATGCCCTAGCAGCCCCGAGTTCAGCAATTAACTCCGACCTAAAAAGAACCATCCCCATTGATTTACTCACTCACCCGAGCATCAATTGCAACAGCAAGCCACCAAACGTCGAACAGATTGTCATTTTACATTCATGTTTCCTACTTGGTGATTTCCTTTCTCTTATCTGTTTGTGTCGCATAATAATTGTCACCACACATGCCCATTCATTCCATATCCATGTTTGAGCACATCGGTACTATGTTTGCATGTAACTCGTATTTTTTATGAGTTCTTGTATTTTGTGCGAAATGCCTACTGTTTTAACACTGTTTTGATTCGGTCAGGCCCTTCCTGGAATATTTTTGTGGAAATTTTTTCACTGGGCAATACTTTATAATATTTATGGGAAAGTGGGAAAATTTGGCAGGTCGCGCGAAGTCGTTCAAACGACAACTCATCTCGCGCGAACGACTACTGTACTTCGTTCGAGCGATGTCCCTGTCTCGTTCGAACGACAGAATAAAAAATGGCTTCTAATTGGTTTGCAGTCCATTGATTTAATTTGATATATTTTTGGTACTGCGAAAAGCATTTCTGGACTGTTTGGTTTATAAGCAGGTTCTTTTATGTTCCAAATTGGTATTTTGCATATGAGTCCGTTTATCTCACCTGATTAATTTGTGATATTCTTTTTGTGATTCCTTGGTTTACTAGCTACTGATTTGTCATCGCTTGATCACATTTAGATGGTTATTTCATGATTATCTAGTGGTTTTCATTTTTCAAAATTGGTATCAACTTGATTCAATTTGGTATCATATTCTCATGCTAGATATTTCAAATTTGTTAATATTTTCACCAGATTGTCTATTCGAGACAAAAAGGGGGAGAGATGTATGTGATGTAGGGGCAGATTTATTGTGCGCTTCTATTGATATCTAGATTTACATAATGTTTTATTATATTTGTTTCAAATTGGTATCAAATAATTGCTCACATGATTTGCTCTTATCAGAAATATAAATGGGTATCATTTGTTCCTCCATACTTCATTGGGTATCTGTTTGTCTATTTCATGTGTGTAGGTATGTTTCTGCAATTTGAGATTTCAAGTCTACATCACATCCAGACATTTCATGCTTGCCAGTGCTACATATTCTAGTCCGTATCCTGTATTTTGATTTTGGGTTTATGGGATGAGATTTAGGCGTCATACGGCTTGACGGCCCGGTTACGCATCTCACTGGTTTCGTTTTGTCCCAGAATAGTCAAAGGGGGAGATTTGTAAGGACATAAATTTCCAATTGAGTCCCTTTATTGTTTTGACTTAATTTCATAAACAAAACTGTGTTTGTAATATGTCATAGGGAAATTTTATTTTGTCACGATCCCACTTGGTCTATGACATATTGAAGAAATTGAAGACGTTGTGGCAAAGCTTCAAAGAATTAAATCATGCCGAAGTTTAATTAGTTCAAGTTTAATCGTCTTCAAAATTAATTTCATTCCGAGATCACTCAGGTATGCATGCGTATAATTAATGGTGCTCGAAATTATTTTATAAAATATAAGGATGTGATTTTTATATAGAAAAATGTTTTTAAATGTTTTAAAATTCTTTTAAAGGTTTACTCTTCGTTTTCAAATGATAAGCTCGTAAAAGAGTTTGACATTTTTGGATCTCTCATTGTAAGAGACGTTTTAAACAAAAAGTCAAAAAGTCAAACTTTCATGCTATCGTTCAAACGACATCTAATCTCCTTCGAACGAGATGGGATGTCGATCGAACGAGTTCCTCAAGTCATTCGAATGACACTTTTTTTGAGGCGGCGTTTAAATCCTATTTAAAAAGTGTTTTAATTATAGTTTCGTAGGTGTGCATTCTGGAAAATAGTATTCGACCAGAAACTTGTTTGCATATGTTTTCTAAGGTTTACAAAGCATAAACACATCCTAAGAGTTTGCAAAGATCCGAGTTATCATTCTTATATGTTTACATGATCTTGCTGCACCAAAGTTGTTTGTTCTACACATTAAACACAAAGGGTTTTATGGTGAAGAAAAGAGGACTTCTTTTTCGACATCGTAGACTAATCAAAGCCATTCAGTGGACACCGAGACATATGTGGACGCGTGTGTTATGGAAAGGTATCGTGGAAGACGGAATTTCTACGTGGGCACTATTGAAGAATGGTTGAAGACCAAAAGGAGCGTCAAGACCTGTGGGGATAGAGTCTTAGTGTAAGGCTAATCTATCTTTGTAAAACCTTTGTTCATAGTGATTGTCTTGCTTGGGCCGTCCGAGGTTGTTTTCCCATTTTGAGTTTTTTTCTCATGAATCCGGCGTTATGAGTATTCTTTACTTTATTTTACTTGCTATAATCACTAGATTCATATTTAGGATTAATCAAGATAAAACTGGTTTAAAGTAAGAATTGAGTTTTTTTCACAACTTGGTTTGGTACATAATTAAAAGTTGGATCTTTTTCAGAGAAAAATTGGTTTTGTTTGAAACACACATATTGGGAACTCTTCAATCAACTCCAAAACACATGTTGTGGTAATGGTATATTAAATTTCTATGGGAACATAGAATTTATTTTCCTTGTTGGCAAGGTCCACAAACTAAGGAAGTTGGTTTCCCAAATGATGGTAAATCATGAACTTGGTACTTTTTCACTAATCTCTCGAGATTTCTAAAGTTCACATGACCTAGTAATTCGTGCCAAAGGTCCATAGATGAGACCGTATCATTGTTGCACATAAAGGAGGACTTGCGAATGATCCGATAGAAATTTTCTTCGATCCTCACTCCTTGAAGTAAAAGATCACTAGATTGATCATATATGTTACATTCGGAGCTATAAAACGTTACTGTAAAGTTTTTGTCGCGCGATTGGATTATGCTAGTTAAGTTCACTTTCAACCCTTTTACTTACAACACATTGTCTAGTTTATAAAATTCGGGCAAATCAACACATCCAAGTTCTAAGATACTAGACCTACTCCTATATCCAAAGGTGACTTTACCTTCCTTGATATCCTCAAGGTTGGTAAAAACATATGTCAGTGGTCATGTTCCTAGAGTACACACTATTAAAATACCATGGGGAAGTTTTTTGAACCATGAGAGTAACATGCACAATAAGGTATTTGTCGTCTTACTTAGGTACCCAAGTGGAGATAACCTTTTCTTTGATCTTGCCGTTATTGTCTCTAGTCAAAACATTAGAAGTGATCTCAAATGGCATAGATATCCATTGAAATTCTTCCATTAAACTTTGTGAAGTCGCGACTAGGAACTCAACTTGCTCTCTAAGACTAGGAAGGTCGCTATAGTTATGCATGTGTGTTTATATACGTCTAGTTATACCTAGCTTGTAACAAAATTCCCTAAGGTGACCTCTCCTCTTGCAATATGTGAAAACACAGACTTTTTTGGGTGTACCTTGGTTCAATTTCTTAGGTTGAACTTTTTTTTTCATTTAAATCGAGGTTCATAAGGATATACCATATATTTAGGAACCGATTCCGGTGCAGTACGTAAAGTGAATGCACTATCATAATATATTCCTTGCCTCTCCCTAAAACCTAAGGTGAGATCGAGTAACATCTTTCGAACCTTCTTTTATGTATTCTCTAGAGTGACCTTGACCTCCCGGGAATGTTCAAGATCCTTTTTGAGTTGGGATATAAGGTCTACAAGTTTCTCACGAGTCTCCACAGATGTTTGAAGATCTCTCATAAGACTAGTCATTTTGTTGGTCAAGTTACCATTTTACCTCTCTACTAAAATGAATCTCTCCCCCAAATAAACTATCACCAAGGACTTGTTCTCTATCGCCTCTTTCAACTCCTTCTCTAAAGATAAACACTAATCTCTAAACCTTTGTTTTGTTTCTTCATTTTAAAGGACTCGGCGTAAAGCTCGACGTAAGCACCTTGAATGTCACTCTCTCTCGCTCACACACAAAATGTCATCTCCATCACTCTCTTTAGAAGCTTTCTCAGCAGCGTGAAGTGCACTAGATGTACAAACATGACTATCCATGAATGTGGTGAAGTTACGTCTATGTGGTGACTCGTCCCTAGAATCCACCGACTCAACATCGCTATCACTAAGAGTATGATTAAAGGCAGATTTGTCTTTTCCTTGTCTCTTTAATATCATAGTACACTTGTGACCTTGGTGACCCTTACTCTTGCACTCATAACATATATCTTCATCTTTCATGAGGTAATTTTTTTCTTTATATTTTAATATTTTTCTTGCTCAATTTATATATTTTTTCTTTCTCAAAACTCTTATTTTCTTTGGAAGTATTTTCTTTTCTAAGTTTGAGAAACTTCTGTGAATTTTTTGTAAAAAGGGCTAAATCATCTAAATCAAAATCATACTCGGAGTTAGACAACACTTCCCCTATCTTTTTAGATTCGACTTTTAATGTGATTCCCTTTTTCTTAAGTTTAACAGTTTTGGGAAACATGTCGATCTCATATGTTTGAAGGTATACTACGAGTTCTTCTAACCTAAGCACATCTAATATTCCTAGTGAACTAAGCACGATAACCTTTGGAATTAAATGGGCCAATGGTGATCTCAAAATCCTTTTTACTACACTCGTTTTAGGAATTTTCTCAACTACATTAAAATAAGAGTTTACGATATTAGACAATCGTGCATAAAATTCATCAAATGACTCATACTCTATCTTAGTAATAGTATCAAATCGTGTTGTGAGATTTTGTAGCTTAAAATCTTTCGCAACATTGGTACCTTTGTGAGGGAGTTGGAGGGTATCCCAATCTTCTTTATACATGGTGCATGTCATGACGTGGTGCAACTCATCAGGGGTGATGGCTCCAAAAATGGCACTTAAGTCGCTTGATCTAAAATTGCTCTATTTAAAATCATCTCCTGTCCATGTAGAGATATGTTTTGCACTTTCAAAATTTTCGTTGGTCACACAGGGTGGTGTCCATCCTTTTTCACAAACATGAGATACTCTTTCATTAATAGATTTTAAGGCAAACCTTATCCTAGATTTCTAGTACGCATAATTAGACCCATAAAAAACAGGCATCCTATTATACAAATTATCCATTTAAACCCAAATTATTTAAAGATCACCAAACAAAAAAAATGATATCCAAATTTTTTATAAAATGGATCACACAATATATTAGTACAACCAGCTCTGATACCAATTTGAGAATGCGGGTTTGTATGGGTAGTCCATATATTAGGTTCCTCGCACACAAATTCAAATTTTAATCAATTTTTGTCTTAACTATATATTAAGTGTACATGCAATGATAAAGTCCAAATCAATTACTGATCAATCACATAATCAAAACACGCCTTCAAAGAAGTGAAGAAAAATTCTTTTCAGGTAAAACCTATTATTCAACACTATAACGATTTTGACAGACACAGTCTACTTACAGACTACTTATCATGACTAATTATAATGCATAGAGTCTTCTAATCTTCTACAGAATACGACCCTGTCTAGTGTGGTCCATAAGTTATGCTCTTCCCTCGGTATCCATTGATCATCCTTATCCTTCTGCAGTAGAATATCGGTTCCACAAGTCAGCAATAGAGATAGACTCTATAGGGGTTTATGCAAGGTGTATGGAAAGTAGGGTTTCATAAACTCACAAATCATATAGATATGAAAAGTAAGGTTATAGAAAATCACAAATCATATAGAGGGATGCATGATTTGGAAGACATAATCTTGTTTTGGAAAACACAAGAAGAAATTTTTTGGAACAAGTATTGAAAAATCATTTTTACTAAAAGTCCTAGGAATTTCTCAACAAAATAGGTTTTCATAAAAAAAAATTAATTTCGAGGCGACGGGGTCATTCGAAAGGAATAGTATCTCATTTAAACGTCAACTATATGTTTGTTCTAAAGACATCTAGGCCCGTTCTAATGAAACCTTATTTTTGTTCGCACAACCTTCTAAAGAGCTTCGAACGATAATTCTTTGTCAAGACATGTATGTCTTATTTCAAGGTCATTTAAATTTGGTTCAAGAGAGAGAACACATCTCGTTAGAGTGACATCTTATCTCGCTTGAACGAGACTTAAATTTGTTTTGAAATCCTTTTATAAAATTCCTTCATTTTAAATTCAAACATCCCGTTATATAATTTATATAGAACATGAAAACCATAAGATTGATACCTCCATATAGATTCGGTGATGAATCTAGAAATGGTGCTCGGTCACTAACCATTCAAATCAACTTGGAGATAATGAAATTTTTGTATTTGATTTGAGATGCCGTTTGTAACGGGATATGCCAAAACTGTCAAAAAGCCTAAGCTATGAGCAATTATAAAATATTGTTCTTACAATTTATATAATTTAATATCATGAATAGATAAATTCACAATAAATAAGATATAATTTTTAAGGAAAAGAATGGTCATTCGGCATTAACAACCAAAAATATCACATATACCTCGGGGCTGCCCTTGACAAAGGATGCTATCAAGTTCGTTGTTCTCATCTCGGATTTAATATCGTTTCTGATTTTTTTTTCTTCGGTTCGGTGTCTTTACACTGAAATAAGGGACTAAACTCGATATCTTCATAACGAATGAATATTTTTCACAACAAAATTCAAATTATTTCATTTGGAAGGTTTTTACCGAAAAAACATCTTCTTCAGTATCCCAAATACCGAACGACCGTTAGTAGCCATTTTTGGGGGTTAATCTTTTCAAAGTTTGAAAGCATAACAACATCCTGATGTCCACAAAATTACCTCATACATTTTTTTTTCCTTTCAGTAGTATTTGGGTGACCACAACTGTCTTTAAACATTAGTAGTAGCCATTTGTGGAGATTAAGTTTTTCAACGATTGAAAAAAAAATCAAAAAGCATGTTTGTATAAACAAAACTAACTCATACTGAATATTTTTGCTCCTTTTAGTAGTATTTGGATGACTACAACCGTCTTTAACATCATGCCCATTATCCATGGAGTGTAATGGTGAAGATGGTACAAAATAGATCAAAATTGTACAAAATGGAGGAAAAATAGGTTTTGAATGTATTTAGGTGACGATTGATCTATCTCAGGAGTAATAACTTCGAGATTCAAGAAAGTTTGATAATAAAGTTTCGATAGGGTTTGAGAGAGAAAATAATTTGAAATGGAATAGGTTTGAGATGGAAAATGATGGTGGAATCCATTTTGTGTGCTAATTTTATTTATACTATGTTGTGGCACTTAGCAAAAGTTTTGTGAAAAATGTTATGTGGTATTAAGGAGTAATTTTTTGGGCTCCCTTAGCTCTACCTTTATCTTTGATCTATCTTTTTAGCAGATTGAAATGTGTAAACATGTTAACTTTGAGTGTTGCTCCCTCGTAGTCTTTTATTAATCTAGTGTACTCTCTCTCTCTCTCTCTCTCTCTCTCTCTCTCTCAGAATATTAGATTCTTAGTTTGAATGCAAAAAATGTGTTGAAAGAATAAAACATATTTAATTCAAAAAATATGTTGTTAATGAATAAAAAGTGGGGAACGTTTTTTATTTAATTTATGTTAATATTTATAGACAACAATTTTCTAATTCTAACAATCAGTATTTTAAATGGGTTTTAATAAATAAAAAGCGAAAAAAATATTTCTATTTACATTGTGTTATTATTTATTTATCCATTTTTTATTTTGAAAATGGATGTTTTTTAAGTGTTCTTTTTAATTAAAAACAAGGTTTGTTATCTAAAAAATTATTTTTAGCGTCTTTTTTCTTCTAAAACATTCATTACTTTTCATTTAATGAAAGATAATGTTTATTTATAAAAGTGAATCTTTTTTATATAAAAAAGTTGTAAAAATTACTTTACAAAAACTTTAGAGATATTATTTTACAAAAAAGATACAACAAAGTGATACAAATGTTTAATAAAAATTCAAATTTTTATCGATAAATTAATATAAAGGTTATATAGAAAAAAAAATTAAAAAAAAAAGTGATAAAAAATTGTTTGGTTAAATGTCCGTTATTTATTTATAAATAGTCTTTGTATTTAAAAATAGGACATTTTAATAGGAAAAATATGATTTTTTTTAAAGAAAATTATAAAAAATGTTTCGATAAAAACTAGAGGAAAATGTTTAAAAAAAACTAGTTTTAAATTTATAGAAAGATACTTTTGGCAAAAAAGTTATAAAAAACAGTCTTATAACAAACTATACAAAAACACGTTTGAACAAAAGTTACAAAAAAGTTTTAGAAAATAATTTTGTAAAAAAGTTAGGTATTTATTATTTAAAAAATTACAAAAAACTATTTTTTTTAAAAGTCAGTTTTTTTATTTATTAAAAAGACCGTCTTTTACTTACAAAATATAAAAATTATTTTTTTAAACAGTTATAGAAACCAGTTTTATAAAAAAAAACTCCTTTGTAAAAAGTCTATTTTTATTTGAAAAAAAGTTTTTTATTTATAATAAAAAATAATTTTATAATTTTTTATAAATATAGTGTTTATTAAAAAAGATTGTTTTATATATTGATGAAAAAAGAGTCTTTCATTATTGATGTAAAAAACTTGATTTGATCTAATTAATTAATCACAGATAAATATGAAATAAAGAAATAAGACAAGAGATTTTTAAAGTGGTTCAGCCTTAACGAAATGGCCTACGTCCATTGTCTTGTGTTACTGAGTGTCTTGACTTGATCTCAATTATATTTGTTTAAGATAGCTTACCCTGCCATGAGGGTATTACAATATATTTATAGCCCTTGGGCTGTCAACATGAATAGACAATATGCCATTATTAAATAGGCGTATACATTTGTACATGGTAAGAATATTCATTGAATCTGTCTTTGTAGTTTGATCTTCCTAACCAGTTGCTCGGTACATTGAGTAGCTCGGTATGTTAGGTAGCACAGTATGTTGAGTGACATGCGTCTTCATGAAATTGATCCACATCAGATGATTAATTTTTATATCAATAGAAGCCCCCAATGTTTCACAGTTGAGTTTTGATATGAGAGTGTGGAACATTTTACCCAAGAGTTGCTTGGGCACATGTTTTAAATCTAGATTAATTACAGAACTGTAACTCTTGTGAATATTTTCCACTTTGTATAACAATTTTGAGCTCGAAATGGAAAATTTGTAAATTTTTTGAGTTTTTTGCGAACTCTTGGGCATTTGCGTCTTTTTCCTTCGATTAAACCTCGGGAACACAACAGTCATCATGTGTGATCATTACTTTTCTCATTTTTCGATGCAACATATATAGCGATGGTAAAATCCAATTTTCTTCTACTTTTTACTATCTTGTTTCCAAACTCTTTGTCATCTCATTTTCTTCTTACAAACGTTCTTTAAAGTCATCTACCTTAGCTATTTCCTTAATCTTCTGTAAGAATTTCTTCTTTCCTTTCTTTAGTCATCATGGTTTACCTTATCAAGTCATTAGATATGTTTAGAGCCGATTTTGAAATTACTTCATGGGTTGTCTTGGAAGAAGATCCTTTCCCTTTTGATTTATTTTCTCTAGCCAAGGGACACTAGTTTCCCTTTATTTTTGTAGCAGAATGTGGTTTTTCTTTCCCGCCTAATCCCCTGTGTTTGGAATTTTGCCAATATTTTGATATTGTACCTGCAAAAGTAGTTCCAAATACATGGATTGTATTTAATGGCGTACATAGGTTGAATTAAATTCATGGAACTCATTTAGGGATTCGTGAAATTATATATGTTACAAATGGGTCACCAGCGACACCACGTATTATTTGAAAACTAGGTTTTCTAACCGAGCTTTAGTCGTCAATTTCCCTGATTCTAATAAGGATTATTTTAAACATGGGGTTGTGATGAAAAATTGGCAACATCCCCACTAAAGGGGAAAGACGTGTACCAAGGTCCCAGATGTCCACCTTATGGAAATGGGATATGTTGTTTTTATTTTTAAGCCAACTCTGTTTTTGTTTGATAAAATGTTTCACTGACTTTTACTTTTTCATTTTTGATTTGTAGTGGATAGTAAAAGAAAACCCCCAAAAGAGAGTGACATTAATATAAAGGATTCGAAATTTATTTGAGGTTTGTATTAATCAGTCGTTGGGGAGCACATGAGGTCTGCCTCCTATTTGCTTAAATATAAGAACACTACTTCCTCTTTTATTGCTCGGCCTCTTGTTCCTCCTTGGGTCATTGATCTTGAGTAGGCTCCAGTATCAACTTCAATTGTTGAAGAATCTTCCTTTGATTTGGGCACTTCTATTGCTGATCTGATGACGGAGAACAGGAGAATATTTGATCTCTTTGCCAGTCTTGTACCTGGTGCTGATGTGGCAAAGAAAATCAAAGAAGATGTCCCAGTTGAAGGGACTATGAAAAAGGATATTGCTCTATCTAGAAGAGCATCCATAGCTGTCAAGGAGGTCAGCAAGAAGCCCCATGTTGCTCCAAAAGTGATTGAAGGGGTTGTTGTCGTTCGAGAAGATACAACACCTTTGATTGAAGAGGTTTCTCCTTTGAAAACATTGAGAATGGGTATTGCTGAGAAGACTGTTGATGTTGCTGTTCAACCTACTGGGATTGGAGTTCCTTCTTTGAGGGCTAGTTCTCCGGCACTCATTACTCCTAGCTTGGCCAAGAAATTAATTTGGTCTCAAACTATTCCTGACTGTCGAGCGACTGAGACTTCAAATCCTTGGGGAAAAGTCACTGATTTGGCAGCCTAACACCTTGAATGAGTAAATGTCATTATATCTGTCATTTCAATTCTGCATGAAGTCTTTATGTTTTGATTTGAGTTTTTCTCCTTTTTACAGTTTTTGGTGTATTTCAATAATATCCCAGAGAAGGACGAAGCTATTAAAGTTGCTTCCTCTTCTAGTGAAGTATAAAAGCCCTTGCTGGGTTATGAAAATCTTTGGAGGATTCCTAAAAGAAGTATAAGGAGGACAAAGATGCCTGGGAGAATAAAATTAATGTTGCTGAGACAACTCAACTACAAGCTATGGATGCTGCAAAAGAGGCTGATTTAGCTCTGTAGAGATCTGTGAATCTATAAATGCTTCCAAGGAGGCAAAGGAGAAGTTGAAAGTGGCTGTTTCCAGCAAGGAGGAAGCTGAGGGCAAGCTTGAAGAGGCTGAACAGCATAAGAAATCTCTTGAATAGAAAATTAAATCTGTTAAAGATCAACTTAGAGATGGTGTTTCCTCGAAGAGGGAGAAAAGAAAAGTTTTTACGAAGAAGTCCTTTAGCTCTGGCTGGGACAAAGGGTGGAACAAAGCTATAATTTCTACCTCTACTTAAATGGAGTATGCTATCTAGCCCAGAAACAAGCTATAAATGCTTCCAAGGAGGCAGATGAGAAGTTGAAAGTGGTCGTTTCCAGTAAGGAGGAAGATGAGGGCAAGCTTGAAGAGGCTGAACGACGTAAGAAAGAGCTTGAACATAAAATTAAATCTGTTAAAGATTAACTCAGAGAGAGTGCTTCCTCGGAGAGGGAGAAGAGAAAAGTTTCTACGAAGTCCTTTACCTCTGGTTGGGACAAAGGGTTGAACAAATCTATAACTTCTACCTCTACTCAAATAGAGTATGCAAGTTTAAAGTTCTTTAGGGATGGATGGTTTGCAGTGTTGAAAGAGCTGAACGTCGCTGAGGACTCTGAACTATTTCAGAGACATGTTCACCGCCCTACCCCTGCTATTGAAGAAGAGGAAAAATATGAAGTTGGGTCTGATGAATCTTTTTTGATGATGGTAGAACAACCTCCTGTTGCGACTATCCCTCAATCCTCAGAGAAAATTCAGCAAATGACAACTTCTTTCGAACAACATCAGCTGCCTATCGAGCAACCAATCCCTTATTCAAAATCGGTTGAGAATGTTGTAGGAAATAAGGAGAAGGTGTAATGTTGTTCGATAATTTTTGCTTTTCTGTTTTGTTTTGTACTTTTGGTTTGTACCACCCCGTAATTTTGAGGATTTATAATTTAATTATTTTTGGGAATTATAAAAATATTTAAATTGGAGAAACTTAAGTTTATGATTTGGAGAATTTATTTGAGTGGGAAGAATTATTTATAATTGGCGACTTTAAGTTTAATTGTCCGAATTAATGTATGTCGCATTTTGAGGTCAAAATTTGGAAATGGCAAAAAGTATTTCGGATGACAATTCTGAGTGTGCGGTTGAGTCCAGATGGGTTGAGATAGTCAGAAAAGAGTTCTCAGGGGTAGTAATTGGGTCTCAGGATATTTTTGGGCATAATCGGGCCCCCACGGGGTGATTTGGGCCATTTTAATTCGGCCCATATGGACAAAAACGGGATTAAGTGTTTTTAACCTAATTGAGGGACTAGGAACGGCAGATAGAAAATTCTAAACTAAGGGTTTGGGAGAGGATTAGAGGAAGATAATCAAGAAGACAATTGAGGGTCTTTTGGAGCCAAATTAAGTGACTAATTTGGGTTGTTCTTCATTAACCCTTCTCTACAACAACGGATCAGACCCTACGAAAATTTTCAGGCAAGTGGTTAACTGTTGTGATTCTTAAAATAACTGATAACCAATTCATATCGTAGTGTGTGTATATGAAAATTCGTTTTAGGTGTCTAACCATAATTAAAATTGGGTTTTTCTGAATTTAAAGTAATGGGAAGATTGAATTATAAGTTATGATTTGGGACTCTTAAGATTAAATTGTAGAGTGGATTACAATATGTATTAGTGATTAAATGGAATGAATATGGTGGGATCGGATTTGGTAGAACGAGACCCGGGTGAAAAACCCAAATCTAATATACTTAGGGTTTTGTATAAATTTGTTGATGTATTAAGGTCTCTAGGGTGTTTAGAACCTTTTTTTGTGTGAAAAATATGTTGGTTGGGATTTGGATAAGGGTTTGGGAAGAAACAAAAGATTGAAGGTTCGTTAATAGCTGAAGCGGCAACCCGGATAAGACGATCACCTGTTCGATTGATCGATCTACCCAGGGGATCGATCGATCGATGGTCCCAGAATTTTGGCAGTTCGGCCAGTTTCATATATAAAGGAAAATAAATATATATTTTTTCTCCTACTTCTTATTTAGTGATAAATGCATGTGTAGCATATATTCCTTAGAAATTATAAGGGAGCATAATTGGATTTAGAAGGGTGATAATTATATGCCATAAGAGGAATAAATTTTGGAAAATAATTCATAAGTATTGATTTTGGGCCGAGGAAAAATATCCGGGTATTGTAGTTGGGTGACACTACATTATTAAAGGAATTGAGGTAAAATAAATTAGTTATGGGGCAAAATATAGAATCGGGTATTAATGACGATACGGGACAAGTGAGTGAGTCCGGGTATAATCGTTGGGCGACACCAAGTATTAAATTAATTGATGTGTTAATTAATTAAATTAGAGTCGGACTGTAGACTCGGGAAGGTATTAAATTAATTGATGTGTTAATTAATTAGACTATATACTCGGGAAGGTATTAAATTAATTGACGTGTTAATTAATTAAATTAGAGTCGGACCATAGACTCGAGAAAAATATTATATAAATATATGTGTGAATTAAATCAATTAGAGTCGGACCACAGACTCGGGAAGATGATAGATTATTAAGTGAGTAAATTAATTAAGTTGAGTCAGGCCAGTGACTCAGGAAATTACAGGTTGGTGTTACGGGTTTTGAGTACACAGTAAAGTCGGGGTTTATTTTATATATATACGGTGTAGTGATAGTATATATATGTGTATATATTGTGTGTGCTATTAAATATCAGTGACTAGATATTTATTTAATCTATATACTCAAGTGCTATCAAGGGAGGTTGCGTGATGTGGGTGAATCCCCCAGCTTAAGGTGTAGGGTGAGTATATCCCCGGGTTATAGCGTCCGGTATATTAGTGAGGGGCTTATCTCACTTTCAGGGAAGGAATATGACCACCTCCACTTCGTTTATTTTTTAGGTCAGGTTGGTGAGCGATTCCAACTCGGGTAACTAGGTTATGTGAGCACACCTAGTGAGATAGCACTTTAGAGGGAATCATCTGGTGAGGTTATACTCAGAGGGATGGATATATGTATGATATATGTGTGGATGTTTTAGTAAAGGTAAGTATATAATAGTATTAAATATTATATGTGGGTAATAATACAGTGTGTGATGTATTTAGTTTATATAACTGGTGTCACGGTTATAGGCTATTATTTAAGAAGGAATTAATTAAATTAATTGGTGAGATAACTTATAACTCATGAATAATTATACTCGGATTAGAGTAGTATAGCAAGGGGATGTTATACTAGGACCAGTTGGATGGGTTAGTACAACTAGGTGGGGTTAAGGTAACCGTTAGGTGTGCACATTAGTGGAGGGGTGATAATATCCTCAAGAGAGTGCGACACTAACTTAAATATGAAGCGCATTCGTGCATTTTAAATTCATGCAGTTAATTCACTTGCTAAATATTTACAAAATGTTTTGGGTTCTAATCCTTGCTATAAAACTATTTTAAAAACCTTTTAGTTGTCCAGCCAAAGGGATGCCAGGATTGATATTCTATTCCAGGGACACGGAGTTACGGCATATGTAGATGCTAGCAGGAGTTTTGGATTAGACGCATCGTTCATTCATTCCTAGAGTAGGAATCATGTATCAGTTTCAGTTTTATTTAGGGCTTGTCGCCCAGACTTTTCAGTACAGTTTTCAGATTTATTTATTCAGGTGTTGGATGTTTGTATTGGATTATTCACTTTGGTGGCCGATGGTTTATTAGGCAAATTGTTTTAATTAATTTCATTTGATTTAATTTCAGTTGTGTGAATGATTTATATATTTTGGCATGTACTGTTTTGTTTAATTAAAAAGATAAAATTTGGCACCAGCTTTTAGGAATACTAGGTGGTTAGTAAGTTTTAAAAAGGTTTTCGACAGTGATGCTAAGGATCAACCAACTGGGATTCCTGTTTTAATTTGGTATAGGACTAATCACCCAGTATTTTATTGGGCGGGGTGTCACATGGTTGTACCCTCCTCTACTATGATCAATAAAATTAACTTGTTGTTTATTCTAAATTCTCCTTTACTGTTCAATATAGATAGGCTGTTGTTGATTTGTTTTTACTTTTCCTTGCTAGTTTATTGAGAGGATGGAACTATTGTCAGCTCATGATACAGAGTTAATGAATAAGTGTACAGATTACTTCAAAGCTGGTCGTGCAGATTTCATTGAGGCACAAATAATTGATTCTTGGATCTGATGCCTCTGAACGAGCAATTGAAGCTTATCAGTATTTAAAATGTCTTCTTGATCGGGGGGCTGTAGCAAGTAATGTATCTTACTATGAAATGATTTAAGATCTTCAAGGAATGATTAAATAACTTCAACTTCAACACAAGGAAGCCACTACTCTTCTGCATGAAGGTTATGAGAAGAAGTACCAATAATTGAGCGTTGATCGGGGTTATGAAAAATTCATATCAGCTCATAATAAGAGAGAGAGTGTGCTAAAACTTGAAGTTGAGGAACATAGAAACATTGTTAAGTTGTTGGAGGAAGAAAATATTGCTTTAAGAGAAGAACTGAGATAGCTAAACTCTGCTTCTTCCTCTGGAGCTCTGGTCCCAGTTCATGATGAAGGTTTTTCCTTTTTGGAGACTGAGAATGCCTCATTAAGAGAATAATTAGAAGGTTTGAAAAGAGTGAGACCTGCATCCACTTCCCGAGGTAGAACAAAAGCTGGTTGGAGTGGCATTGAAGAGACTATAACTCAATAGGCTTTAGAAAATCAAGCTACTCAAATGAAGGCAAAAACTCAAGCTCTAGCTGAGATGTCCCAGAAGATTCAAACTCTTACCGAGAAACTTTCCAACCAGAGTTCTACGTTGTAGAATAAGGAAAGTTTGGTGAAGAGGCTTCATCAATAGGTTGAACGATTAACTTATCAATTTCACAAGTAGCCCAGAGAGTTCTGGATGGGGGGATACAATGAAGCTTTATATTATCTTAATGCCAGGTTAAAGTAATCAAATAATCGGTGATACAAACAGGGATAGTTGAATGCTCTAACTGTAATAAAGGTTGAGCAAGTAATCGAGCTATGGGATTGGTATGATACTGGATTACTTGATCTACTAGTACCTCCTTTTAAACTAGATGTCAGTTGGATTCCAGTTAGCTCTATTCCCCAGTGTTTTATTTCTAAATATCTTTGTGATTACAGTCTCCATGAAGAATTTAAGATATCCAGACCTTCTCATTTGCAAGACCGACTAAGTTCAAGCAATACCGGAATGCTACAGAACCTAAACTTTATCAATTATTCTTTTACTTTAGATGATCCTCCAACTGGAATGGATCCTGTGCCTAAATCTGAAGGAAAGAAACTAGCAGAATAGGCTATTTGTATTTTGTTACTGATTGTTTAATGAAGAAAAATCATCTTTCTATAATTTTGTGAATTTTGTTTCCCTGGAAATAAATTAATTGTATGTTGTTTATCTTGTCAATATTTTTTTATAACATGAGATCAACTGTAATAATGTTGTACTTATATATATATGGGGGGGACAGTTCGCCCTATGTTGATTTAATTGCCTAGACAATGGAACTCTTGTCCCATGTGTTCTCTTAGTTGTAGTGACTTATCACACATAAATGCCTAAGCAATGGAATTATTTTTATCCCATGTTCCTACTTAGTTGTAACAATCATTTAAGTAAATAATTGCCCTGGTGCCTTGGAAGGGGATATTTTACCCATCTTCCTGCCTAGTTTAGATGCCACTTGGGTCACCCATAATCAAATAGGCCTTGCCTTGATCGATTATTTTACCAACATTACTGGTGGTTATGTTGATGCCGACCAACATTGAGTTGGTGGTTGTTGATGTCGACCAACTTTTAGTTGGTGATGGTTGTTGATATCTACCAACTTTTAGTTGATTGAAAAAGTTTGTTGTTTGTTGATTACTGGTAGTATTTTCACAGGTGCTCTGCATTCCAAGCGTTTTTGAATTCTTCCCCTTCAAGAGTTTATATTCTGTAAGTGTCAGGTTGAACAATAGTTATGACACGATAGGGCCCATGCCAGTTGGCTTCCAACTTATTGTGCTTCTGAATTAATTTCTTTAGCACATAATCTCCTTCCTTGAGATCACACGTTTTGACCCTTTTATTATAGAACATGGAAGTCCTTTGCTTATAAGCGGCGTTTCTGATTGTTGCATCTTCTCTTACTTCTTCTATCATGTCCAAGTCCAAATGTATCATCAAACCACTTATCATAGAATTGAAATTAATCACCCTATGAGCAGGTAATCCTAACTCAGCAGGTATGACTGCTTCACTCCTAAAAGCTAATACGTAAGGGGATTCTCCAATTACTGTTCGGGGAGTTTTTCGGTAAGCCCATAACACTGAGTGTAACTCGTTGATCAAATTTCCTTTTGCATCATCCAATATCTTCTTCAACCCAGTCGGTAGAGTTTCATTCGTCACCTTTATTTTCCTGTTATTTTGGGGATGACCCGGAGCAGAATGAATATTCTAAATGTTGGACTGTAGACAGTACATTGCGAACTCATTATTATCAAATTGGGCATCATAATCGGAGATAAAAGCATGTGGCAGACCATATCTGTAAATAATATTCTTCCAGATGAATTGATATACCCTCTCGTAGGCCATATTGATAAGAGGTTCAACTTCCACCTATTTTGTGAAGTAATCAACAGAGACCACCAAATATTTGAATCGTCCCCTTGTAGTTGGCAGAGGCACGACTAAATCTATTCCCCACATAGGAAATGGACAAGGTTAAGTAATTGGTGTTAGCAGCGCCTGAGGAGTTCTTCGTATAGTTGAAAATCGCTGACACTTATCGCATTTTTGGGCATAAGTTGTACAATCAACGCGCATTATTGGCCAATAGTACCCCTGTGTATTTATTCTCTGTAAAAGAGTTCTACCTGCTACGTAAGATCCATAAGATCCCTCATGAATTTCCTTTATTAGGTCTTTAACCTCTGTTGGATGAACACATCCTTACAGACCAGCTATCAAACCTCTTCTATACAAAAGTCCATTGTCTAAGACATATCTGGCATCCTTATACTTCAACCTCTTGGTTGCCAGTTGGTCGGCTAGTAAAGTACCATCTTCGATATAATCCTTGATGGGATCCATCCAGGAATGTTCCATATGTAAAGAGATAAAATTCACCATTAAATTTTCATCAATACTTATGCTTGCAAGTATTTCAACGGGAATTGTTCTTCATAGCTTGGTGCGCATAACTGAAGCTAATCGAGAAAGTGCATCTGCCCTGGCATTTTGTAGTCTTGGTATTCTAATCACCTGGATAGTTTCCAAATTGGATACAATGTCCATAGCTTTAGTTAAATACCTTGACCTGAACTCCCCTTTTGGAGCGTAAAGATTTAGCATCTGATTTACCACTAGTTGCGAATCACAGAACACCATAATTTGCTCTTCATTTAATGATTTAGCTAAGTTGAGGCCCACAATTATGGCTTCATACTCAGCTTCATTATTGGAAGCCTGGAATTGGAATCGCAGAGCATATTCTATATCTATCCCATCTGAACTGTTGAGAATAAATCCAGCTCCGCTACCTGTTGCACATGAAGATCCATAGACATATAAATTCTATATAGGGATATTTTCATCAAACGATTGGTCATATAAAATCACTTGATGGAATATCTTGTCATTCCTTTATTCATATTTCAGTTGCAACTCTTGCACCTTGCCAGAGGATTCTAGTTGATCGGTGGCCATCCCTTCTGGAAATTCTGCTGCTGGGAGTTGCTCGAGAATATTTTCTATTGCTCATCTAGCATCATAGAGTTGCTCTGCATTAGCCCCTTATTGATCAGATACACCTGGGTAGGTAAATTCACCAATGAAATCCGCCACTGCATGCCCTCTGAGAGAGGATCTTAGCTCGTAGATAATGTCATACTCCCCTAACTCCACTGCCCAATACATCAATCTTCCAGATTTTTCTGGCTTATGTAAAGCATGTCTAAGTGGCATGTCAGTATATACCACTATTATATGGGCTTAAAAATATGGTCTCATCCTCCTGCTCACTTCAATCAGCGCCAATGCTAACTTCTCCAGTTTTGGATACCTTATATCTGCTCCCCTGAATGCCTTGCTCGTATAATAAACTGGTTTTTGTACCCCACTTTCTATTCATATTAAAGTTGAACTGACCGTAGTTTCTGAAACAGATAAGTACAGGTATAAGTTATCTTTTGCCACTGGCCGGGACAATAAAATAGGTGTCCCCAAGTAACTCTTCAACTCTAAGAATGCCTAATCACACTCGTTATTCCACTCAAAGGTCTTTCGGAGCACCTTGAAGAATGGTAGACATCTATCAGTTGCTCTGGAAATGAATCTGTTGAGATCTGCAACATGCCCCGTAAGGCTTTGCACTTATTTCTTAGTGGTTGTAGATTGTAATTCCAGCAAGGCTTTTATCTTGTTAGGATTTGCTTCAATACCTCTTTGATTCACGATGTACCCGGGGAACATGCCTTCTTGTACGCTAAAAATGCACTTGGTCGGGTTCAACTTCATCTGGTACTTCTCCAACTGATTAAATGTTTGGCTCAAATCAGCTATATGGTCATCTGCTTCCATACTTTTGGTCAACATGTCGTCGACGTATACCTCCATATTTTTGCCAATCTGCTCTGCAAACACCTTGTTCATCAGTCGCTGATATGTAGCACCTAAATTTTCAAGACCAAAAGGCATAACATTGTAATAATATGTTCCTCGTGGGGTAATGAAAGAGGTAATTTCCTTATCTTTTGGTTTTATTTTAATTTGATTATATCCGAAATAGGCATCTATGAAGCTTAACAGCTTATGCCCCAAAGTTGCATCTACCAGTTGATCTATCCTGGGCAAAGGTAAATGATCTTTCGGGCAATCTTTATTCAGGTCTTTAAAGTCCACACACATTCTCCATTTGTTATTTTTCTTCTTTACCATCACAACGTTAGCCAACCAATCAGGATATTTGAAGTCTTCGATGAAAGAAGCCTTTTGTAACTTTTCCACTTCTTCTTGAATAGACTGATTGTGGACTAAAGACTCTTATTCGTTGCTTCATTATTTTGATAACTTTATTGATGTTAAGCTCGTGACATAGGAAAGTTGGGTCTATCCTCGGTTTATCCTCATAACTCCACGCGAATACTTATTTTTCGGGCTTTAAAAATGCTACCAGCTCTTGCTTCAATACCGGATCAAGTGTAGCACCAATCTGAGTTATTATTTATGGTTGCTCATCATCCAGAATAACGTTTTGTGTTGCCTTCATGACTTGTCCCTTAATTAGTTTCGTTTCATCTCTTGAGTCAAAGGTTTAAATCTCAGACTCATCATATTCATCCACTCGATTAGTGGTAGTTTTGTTCCTAGCATTCTCCAATTCTTCTTGATCGACAAATGAGTAGTAGCATTCCCGAACTACTTTTTGATCGCCCTTCACAACTTTAACACCAAAATTAGTCGGGAACTTTAAACACTGCTGTAAAGTGGAAGGATCTACTTAAAACTTTTTCAATCCCACACTCCCCATGATTATGTTGTAGGCTGACTGGATATTTTTATCCATCATAAAGAAATGCACCTTCTCTGATCTGCAAGCAGGCTAGGTACCAATCAATATGTCTACCTTGATTGTTCCAAGTGGAAAAACTTTTTCTCCAGAGAACCTGATGAGGGGCGTGTGATATGGCTCCAACTGACTAAGCTTCAATTTCAAACTATCAAAACAAGGGTAGAACATGATGTATGTCAAGCTACCGTTATCTACCAACACTCTTGAAATGATTACATCCTTTATCCTCATTTTGATCACTAGAGGATAATCATGAGGATACAAAACACCTTCCAGGTTGTTTTTAGAAAAACTAATGACCGGTTTATCTTTATTAACCTTTCTTGGGCGATCTCCGTCTGCCAGATTTATTTGTTGTATATAGGAATAAGCTTGAGCCTTATTGAGGTAAGCTTTCCTTTCAACGGTATGATCACCCCCTCCTGTGTCTCGACCTATAATCAAGTTATAATCGAATGAACCAAAATGAATTGAAAATACCTCATGCTCAGGCTGCATCGGCTTTTTTTGGAGATCGGGGTCATCTTCGTGGTCCCTTTTCTTATCGTCTCTTGGTCGGTAAGGAGATTTGGACCTCTGTCGAGCTTTGTTATTGGTCCTCCCACCATTCTGGCGATCAACGTACCTATTTAATTTTCCACATCTAATGAGTGCCTTTATCTCATTTTGGATAGCTACACACTACTTGGTCGTGTGACCATGATCTTTATGGAACTCGCAATACTTGGATTTATCCCTTCTTTCGGGAGCTGATTTCAGTTTGACTGGATAATTTAGTTCCTCACTGTTCTTGATTCCCTCCAGAATGTGGTTTATATCCACCTTCAAGGGAGTATAATTTGTATACTTCTTCAAATGTTCCAACGTTTCCTTACCTTTTGAGTGCTTGCTCCCACCGTTATGCTTGTGATCTTTCCTCTTCGACTTGCCTTCAACTTTAACTTCTGCCTTTCAATCAGCATTATTTTTTGGATCCATTGTCTCCTCGACATTCATAATTTTGGTTGCTTTAGCCATCAATTCAGCCATGGATTTAGGGGGATCCTTGTCTAAAGTGTAATACAGCTTGTCTGGCTAAAGACCACTCATGAGAGCTGTAATGGCGGTCTTTTCTTCCTAATATATAACCTCCAGTTTCTCGTTGATAAAATGAGTGATATAATCCCTGGTACTTTCTCTAGCCTTTTATCTAACACTCAACATATGTGCTACCCTTTTGACTGGCTTTGTACCAAAATAGAAATTTCTTATAAAAAGCTCGGGCAGTTGATGGAAGGTCGCAATCTCCTCCCTAGGAAGGCTGTTGTACCATATCTGAGAAGATCTAGTAATTTTTCCTAATAATGCTCTGCACCTCAGTTCATCTGGGACTGCATAGATGTCTGCTACAACTTGGTACTGCCCTATATGGAGAACAAGACCAGTTTTACCATCGTAGTTAGGTGTGACTACAAGAGCTTTGAACTTTGATGGTGTGGGAAATTCCACAATTGCTTGTACAAATGGAGATCCTTTCATAAAGGTTCTTTAGAGAGGGTTTTTTTCCTTAACCATTTCCTTTAACCTGTCTTCCAATCTCTGAATAGATCCTTTCCATGAATCATTGCCAACCTCTGATTTGTTTATGTTTGCATGAGCAACAGATCGCATAGAATTATCCTCTTGGAATATTTCTGTATGAGTTGCAGGCTTGGGATTGGGATATGATTGGGCTGAGCCTTCCCTCAAATAATTTGGTCGTTGAGAATTTCTTGACGCAATCTGAGGAGGGTTTCTATTTCTCCTCGGTCCTAAATGATCGAAGGGTGAAACTCTGCTCAACCTTTCCTGGGCGCTTGTTCGTTCTGGAACTATAGTGATATTTTCTTGAGAATCCAAAATTCTTATAGGAGAAGTTAAACCATGGTCATAGGATGGATCACTTGAATTCCCGGTAGTGCATTTGGAGCGTGAAGATGGTGAACGCATGCTTTTATGAGTGCTTCATTGGCCTGACTGGGCAGATGCTCCAATTTGAACAGTTTGAATGAACTGTCGCATGGTTTCCTACATAGTTGTTTATCCCCTGGCTAAATTTACCAGGATCCCTATGAAATCGTTTGTATTTGAAGGAGCAGAAGGGTTTGGAGGATTCCCGTCACTATTCTTATTGCTAGATTCTAGGATATCCTCAATGTATAATAAGTTTTTAGTGAAAAACGCTACGTATAGTCGTTCCCACAGACGGCGCCAATCTGTTGATGTAAAAAACTAGATTTTATCTAATTAATTAATCACAAATAAATATGAAATAAATAAATAAGACAAGAGATTTTTAAAGTGGTTCAGCCTTAACGAAATGGCCTACGTCCATTGTCTTGTATTACTGGGTGTCTTGCCTTGATCTCAATTATATTTGTTTAGGATAGTTTACCCTTCCATGAGGGTATTACAATGTATTTATAGCCCTTGGGCTGTCAGTATGAATAGATAATACACCGTTATTAAATAGGCGTATACATATGTACATGGTAAGAATATTAATTGAATCAATCTTTGTCGTTTGATCTTCCTAACTAGTTGCTCGGTACGCTGAGTAGCTTGGTATGTTGAGTGACAAGTGTCTTCTTTTAATTGATCCACATTAGCTGATTAATTTTTGTATCAACATTCATATAAAAAATGTTTATAAATGAAAATACTTTTAAAAAAAAAGTCTTGAAAAATAGGTTACACACACTTCGCCCTCCAAAATGCGTTAATTACTTGCACGTTAAGTGGAACCCACCCAAATTTACACATATTTATTGCATTTTGGGGGGTCTTTTGAGGGATAAGTTTTGATTGCATATCGTTTTCCAAATAATTTTTAAAGAAATTTAATTCTACATTTGGAGAAAATTAATACTGGGAGTCGGGGGCCTCTTAAACATTCTTTTCATAGTTTTGGTCCCTTGGCTTTCAATAAAATAGTTTAGTAACAAAAAATAAGTGCTACTTCTAGGCACCTAAGGGACCGTTTGGTTCGGAGTAAAATATGTTTCAATGCGGTGAAAAGTATTACGGTGAAATACATTTTCACCTAATTAGAGTTAAATTTTCTTCTCGATTCTTACTTAAAGTTTCATAATTATTGGTAGTGCATTTATTCACAATGTAAATCCAACAAAAAATTAATTTTAAATATGTAAAAAAATATTTCACCGCGATTAAAATAATTTCACTCCGAACTAAATGGACCCTAAAAGAAAAGGAAAAAGCAAACATTTGAAGTGGAATAAGTTTTTAAAATGCATAATCAAGTTGTACCAATATTCCTCTGTTTTATGTTTTGAGGATGTCCTAAAATGAGTGAATAGATCATGAGTTACAACAAATAAAAGAATAGCGCATTGATATGAAACAAATTGGGTCAGACAACAAAGCAAAAAAGAAACATCACAAGGGAATAGATTTGTTAAATTCATAAGCAAGGGATACACAGCTTTACTTTTTACTATAGTTTATATATAAATACAGTGAACGCATTTTATATACCGATATATGCAATAATAGATCTTATCTTGAGACCCTTATTTTATTCCATTCATCATATAAAATATTTCCATGGCTGATGCTATTATCTACGTTGTAGGAGCATATATTCCTGTTGGTGGTGTCATGAAAGAGCTCACTCCCCCACGGACTCCCAACATCATCTGGGTCGTTGGAGTTTTTATGAACTATGCAAATAAACCCATGAGCCCCATTATTTGCACCGGTCCCATTCATGCATGTGCGCCTGTCATTTTCGTCACACCGGTATTGGACACGCTAGGATCTGTTCGTTCTATTGTCACCCCTTTAAGCAACACGAAGAGGTTTGCCTCCTCCTCACGCTGTATGGCGTCAAAATTAATAGTACTGGAGGTGTTATCCTCTGAAATATTTTCAAAATAAAATACCTCCCCATCGAAGTCGCCAAATGTAAGAAGTGGGTTTTTAGAATACAGTTAGTATCAAGTGAGACGTAACTCCTTATAAGGATCAATATTAATGCACAAGACAATATTAAATATTAATAATTAATACAGGTGAAAAGGGACAATGAGATTCAATATCAAGACTTATATTGAATGATATTCAGACACCGTGAACACACTACAAGTATAATAAATAGAGGGGAACGGGAGGTAACTTGGTCGGAGGGAGAAAGAGAAATCACTCTAGTCACAATAAAGTCAAGGCAAGTCCAGTTAATGCTCAATGATACGGGTATTAAATGAGTGTGGGAAGAATGTCCTCACATGAACTCTCGTGTATGAAGGAAATCGGGCAGCAATTCTAAGTTCATAATCTCATCCTCGTAAACTATTTAGTTGGTGAATTTATATGGAGGTTGTAATACCCCATAGTTTTGGATGAGGAAAAGTTTGGAAAAAAGAATTTTGGATGAATAGGGGAACCCTCAGAATTTTCGTTCGAAGTCCTACCCAGGTCGTTTAAATGACCTCGTTCGAATGAGAATTCCAACGAGATATCTGACGAGATTTTGAGTCCGTTTGAAGTGAGAAGTTCATTTGAACGACCTCATTCGAATGAGAATCTTGAACTTCTAATGAGATTTAATAACACTTATTGTTGGCCCGGATAAGTTAGAACCTTTTGAGGTTAGTCCAATTGAGAGAAATTAACCTACACTATTATAGAATGACTTGAATTCCTAGTTAGTAATGAGTTGAGAGAGCGATTACTCAAGGGGATGTTTCGGGGTAATAGAACCTTAGAGAAAAGGTATATGTTAGAGAGATAAGTCGAAGTGTTATGATAAAGTGAATAATTGGGACTATAATACTATCTATAATTTTAGGAACTTAGGTTGTGTGAATACCTGATGAATATAATGAGTTGTGTGCATACTTATTGATTGAACTATTATGTGTATAACATACCTACGCCGCTTACTATCGAGTGGAGGTTGCGTGTTGTGGACAATCATCCCTTGAGGAGCTTGCAGGTGGGATATTGATTGGTATCATTAGAGCATAGAACCTAGGTACAGACCATCTGTGAGAACGATAGTGATGATGGTCATATGGGTGCGTAGGCATGTGCGTAGCCCATCGGCTTGGGACTATGTTCGCCTCTGATATATGTAAGTTTTAATGGTTCGTGAAAGACTGAACCTTTAGTCCTTTATGAAAATGAGCGATGCAACATGACATGATAGCAGAGTATGCACGCACCGCGACTGTGTCACGAGGTGTAATATTATCTATATAATAAGGAGCAAGGGTCTTTTTACTGTTCTATAAGAAGATAATATATTATACGACTGAGATTAAATGTGAGGTGCTTGGATCTAATGCTTGGGAATCATTCAAAGATATATGGCTCCGATTGCTTACTTGGACAAAATTCTCATTGGAACTCACAATTAGTAGACGGCTAAAGTACAACGCCTATCATAGATTAAAGGTTGAAATTGAAGCCAGACGGACTAGAAATAGAGGGATGAGATATGAATGGTCTAGATCACATTTTTACAAAATGTCTCGGATTACCAAATGAACTGAACATCCTACTGTTTGACACTGACATCCCAATACCACGAGCCTCTCCACATGTCATGTCTCTTACCTAGCTCCCTCTAACACTCTTTCTCCCAAACTTTAAAAGTTGAGCCTCTTTTACTCTTCACTACTCACCCAAGAAAATATCTTTTCTTCTCAACTCTTCTTACACGCCCCTTACAAGCTGCTTTATCTCTCGAATATTGTATGGGTCTTTAGTTACAAGTTTACAAGACCCTTTAGGTGGTGGAACAGTTGAGGTTTGTGATTTGTTCTCTCCCTATATTTTTTCTCTCTTTATTCTATTGTCTAATACTTTCACTCAGATTTTCTCTTTTTATACTACTCTTTCTCTCTCTCTCTCTCTCTCTCTCAGGTATTTGTTAAACTGATTATGTTTTGTGTTTCTAAAGATTATTTTTTGTGTTTTGTGTTTCTGAAGATTGTGTTTTGCTTAGAGGTCTGAGGTATACTACGATGTTGTTACCCTCCCTCTCTAGAGGTATGCAACTCTATCTAATTTATTACGTCGTCGTTTCCTGTTTTTCTATAGAAAAGAAGAAACTGGGGAACAAGATAAAGACATGGAAAGAGATGTGGTCTTTACCGAGATTTATCACTAAATCGATAATTGTTGGGGTGTGTTTAGGTATTTATTGTGGGGTATTTG
The DNA here is from genome assembly GCA_949130495.1 of Sambucus nigra. Classification (NCBI taxonomy): domain Eukaryota; kingdom Viridiplantae; phylum Streptophyta; class Magnoliopsida; order Dipsacales; family Adoxaceae; genus Sambucus; species Sambucus nigra. Next base: position 405,030,140 of record OX422215.1, on the reverse strand, counting down.
TTGAGGGGATTTTATGTTATATTTTTACCATGTATTTGTTGTGGAGATTCGATGTTGTATTATTTAATGGGTATTTATTGGGTATTTGTTGAGCGGATTTTATGTTATATTTTATGCCCCTTTACCTTTAGTTTATTTCTCATACTTGAAGATTGGTGGGTTGTTCTGGTTTTCCTCTCACTATACACTAGACCTTATATTTAGTTGCAGAAGATGAACTGTGCAAATGTGGTTCCTATGTGAGTTAATATGTAATTTGGAAAAGGTACATGATGTTGGGTGTGAAAAAGGTACACGATGGTGTTCCTTAAAAAAGAGAGAGCAAGTTAAATATACAGTTCCAAAGGTGGGATATGGATCATATGGTAGATTTGTATTGGGGTTTAGTATTATTAGCTATGAAACCTGGCATGATACAGTGCTTTGTTATGAATGGTATTTTTTTTTCTTTGTGGTCCTTTTTATTTGTTGTGTGCGTGGATTAAAGATTTGCATTATTTAATGATGACAGAACCTATTCAATTTTTACTATGCAAGTGGGTACAATCGGACTGCTAAGCTACAACTCCTAACAAGATCTAAAGACAACCTATTCAAGCTATTGCTCCTAACATCTAATAAAAGATGACAAAACCTTAAATGATAGTCTATCATTAGCCAAAGGCTAAAAAATCTAAAGGATGGTAGAAAGCTATAAAAACTAAACATTAAAAAATAAGCTAAAACCAAACCAAATTTTTGTGTAAAGCAAACTAAATTTTTATTAAAATAAATATTAAAATTTTATCAAAATTGCAGTTGCGTATATTCAAATCACGAATTTTATTTATAATCTCATCTAATACATTGTAATAAAATTTTAGAAAAATTGTTTAAACCTTTTGTTTTTTAATTAAAACTTCTTTTTAAAACTGTTTTTAATTAAAACTTTTAAGAAAATTTTATATTTGGAATAAAAAAAATTAAAATTAAAAAAATGTTATTGAACACATTTTATTGAAAAAAGTTATTTAAAACTATCAGATTTTTTGCTTAAAAGTTTTTATTAATTAAAAAAGTTTTTTAAAGTAAAATTTATAATTAAAACTGTCTTTTATTAAAATGGTTTTACTATTTTTTTTAATTAATACTGGGTTTTTTTACTGTTTTAAATAAAAAAAGTTAATTAAAAAAGCGGATTTCTTAAAAAAACAGTTATTTTAAAAAATAGTTGATGAAAAAAATATTTAAACAAGAGACCCTGAAATTACGTAATTTGCCAAACGATTCATACTCGGGAAAATTGTCATCGTGCCTTCAGGCACGCGCACGACTTTGGAAATTAGGATCATTTTTTTTAAGACAATTTTTTTACGTTTTGCATTTACGTACTTCGTAAGTTTTTGCTGTTAGGCAATTACTTATTGTAGAAATTTTTGTTGTTTTACGATTATCAGCGTGCCTTCAGGCATGGGCATATATATATATATATATATATATATATATATATATATATATATATACGAGACAATGTGAATATATGTATATACTTGTGTTGATATCTACTTTGCAAATTTATTGGGTAAAATTTATGATGAAATTCGAAATGAATTAAGTAGCGGACACTTAATTGTATTAAACTGAAAATGAGTATTTAAACTAAAGTAGGATTGATTATATGTATTATACATGGCGAGGGAAATAATCGGGAACGATATCGAACTATGATGGGTTATTAGACAGGAATAACTAGTTAGTATGGGAATGGAACTAGTGGGGTTTGAATAGTCGCTAAGCGTGCACACTAAATGAGGGGTGAGCATTCCCAAGTGAGTTCGATTATTTAACACGATAAATATATGTGCTAATCAATCATTTTAAGCACTTGCTGATTTTTGAACTGTTTTCAACTCGGGATCTAAACCATTTTCTGTAAAATCTCTTTTCTTGTCCAAATTTTTTAAGTGCTCATCCACAGGGACACCAGGCTTAGGAGTTTCATTCATTCGACGAGCTTTAGCTGCTGTGGAAGCTACATGACTTTGGTATTATACGCTTCGGAGTCTATCATTCCTTACTTTTGAGTTATTTGCATCAGTTGGACATATCGTCCCTTCTTATTTACATATTCAAAGATTTGAGATTTAATTCATTACTCTTCTCAGGTCTTGGTTTTATTTAGTTGGATTATTTTATTTGACTTGAAATGTTTACTCCAACCCCTTTTATTATGTCAGTTATTTCATTCCTTATGATATTGGATTGAATGGTGAATGTCTAGTTATTTTTCCTTAAACGATTTTATATTAATTGAAAAGATAAAATTTTGACATCAACCATTTTAAATATTAGGTGGTTAGTTTTAATAAAATAAATTTTCGACAGTGATGCATAATTTCAACCAACTGGATATTATGATTTAATTAATAAATGACTGATCACCCGATATCTAATTAGGCGGGGTGTCACAGGTGTTATCAGAGCATCAGGTTCTAGAGTCTTTAGGATCCGTACTGCTTATTATGTTTTTCGCGTAGCTATCCTTGATGTAAAGCCCTATACTTAGGATTATTGTATTCATTATTTGCAATTTTTACGTCTTCAGCTATTTGAGATATTTTTTTATAACTTTAAAAGATTTTCTCTCATTTCAGATGCCTCCCAGACGTGCACAGCAAGCCAATAGAGATGCCCAGCCCTAGCCCCAGCCAACGGCGGCCCAGGGAATGATGAACATTGCAGAAGTTGCTGCTATTATAGCTCAGGAAGTTGACGCAACATTAGTCGTGGTTCAGCACGCTCCACCACAGGCACCAGTAGAGGCTCCAACACCATCCCATGCTCTCTCTTCTGCTTGGGAGCGTGTCATAGATGCCTTTCAGAAGGCATAACCTCCAAAGTTCGCTGGGAGTTCAGATGTGATAAAGGCCAGAAAGTGTAGGAAAGATATACAGAGGCACCTGAGAAAGTATGAGTGCGTCGAGGTACAAAAGTAGATTCTGGCTACCTTTAAGTTGGTAGGAGCAGTGTTACAATAGTGGGAGTCCATCACCACTATGGAGGAGAGAGATAGCTTGACTATCAGGGATTTATGGGTACGGTTTGACCTAAGTACTTCCCTTCTGTCGTGCAGACCGAGATAAGGAGGAAGCTATTGAACCTCAAACGGGAAGGAAAGACAGTTGTTGAGTATGAAGAGGAGTTCACAAACCTTGTGAATCTAGTTCCAGACGAGATACCAATAAAGGAGACAAAGATTCAGAGATTCATGGATGATTTGACTTGGAAGATTCGTCAGCACTTGTTAGGTAATCTTTCATTGGCCACTTACTCTGATGTGGTTAATGTTACCCTATTGAATTTTCAGGACCACAGCTTCCACCATCAAGGCAGAAAACGAGTTGTGGAGTCCAGCCAGCAGGGCCAGACAGGGGGTAGTAGTACCAATGGGACACCTACACCTCAGGGACAAGTATGTCAGGGTGAGCAGGGTTTTCAATAGGAGGATCCTGCTAAGAGGTTTCGTTCTGGAGATTTCAGGCAGGGATAGGGAGGTTTTAGGCAGGGCCATTAGGGAAAGTAAGGGCAGTAGCGATTTCAGCAGGGCCAAGGGAGGGGAGGTAATGGCCATCAGGGAGGAGGGAATCCGGGATAGAGGGGAAGACACTTTCTAAGGAGGTGTTTTACTTATGGTAATACTGTCCACAAACGTCAGGACTGTCCCCAGAGGGGTAGAGCCCTGCAGCAGCAGCAGCAGGAGGGCGCTCGCCAGGAGCCCCAGCGATCATTATATCCATCCACCCTCCTAGAACCACCCCAGGTTCTGGCCTTTCCACCTCTTCCAACAGTTCTGGTACAATAGGGTCAGTTGTAATACAAGCGTGTCTAGAACGTCCATCAGGCGCCACTCGCTGTCAAGGGTACGTTTCTTATCCATGGTATTATGGGGTGCATTTTATTTGGCACGGGGGCATCACACTGCTTTATAGCTACTAATTTTGCATGGGCCACAGGGTTGTTAGACATAGCAGAGAGTATAATGACTTGTGTAGACTCGTCGCTAGGGAATGTGCCTTTGATCTTCTTTATATACTGGGGAGTAGGTATAAAGACTGGGAGTTTAACTTTGCCAGTAGATATGCTAGTCTTTGATATGCACGAGCATGACACCATTATTAGCATGGATTGGCTTACTTCTTACAGAGACATGATAGACTGTTTTAGTAGGAGTATCATCTTTGCTATACCGGGACATGAGATGTTCCTAGTGGCGATGCCTCATTCTGAGGGAGGATCATCCACCCATTTATATTACATAGATGAGGAGACCTTTAGGGAGATAGTGATTCACATTGATTCGATTCTCGTAGTCCGTGATTTTACTGATGTGTTCCAGGATGTATCGGGACTATCTCCTAGTCGAGAGATAAATTTCTTCATAGATTTGTTGTCGAGCACTCAGTCGATAGACCGAGTACCCTACCGTATGTCTCCAGCTGAGATGAGAGAGCTACGGGACCAGATTGAGTAGTTGTTGGTATAGGGCTTCATCTGTAGGAGTACCACTCCTTTGGGTCCTCCCGTATTATTTGTAAAAAAGAGAGATGGGTCGTTGAGGTTGTGTGTGGACTATCGAGAGTTGAACAAAGTCATGATACGGAATAAGTTTGTGTTGCCCCGAATCGATCACTTGTTCGACCAATTGAGAGGGGTTTCTTTCTTCTCAAAAATAAATTTGAGATCGGGCTATCACCAGCTATGGATTCGAGAGCATAATATATCAAAGACCGCATTCTTGATGAGATATGGGTCTTATGAATTTCGGTTGATGCAGTATGGACTGACGAATGCTCCAGCCATTTTCATGGACTTAATGAACAGAGTGTTCAGGCAGGTATTAAATCAATTTGCCATCGTCTTCATTGATGACATTTTGATTTATTCTCAGACCGAGGAGGAGCATGCCGAGCATTGGAGGATGTTTTACAGACTCAACGTGAGCACGAGTTATATGAAAAATATGAGAAATATGGGTTCTGGATGAAAGAGGTTCAGTTCTTGGGTCACATAATCTTTGAGGAGGGAATATCGGTATATCTGGGAAAAGTGTCAGTAGTGAGGGAGTGGGGACAGCTCACGACACTGACTGAAGTGCATAGTTTCTTGGGGCTAGCAGGCTACTACATGAAGTTTATTAAGGGATTCTCGAAGATAGAGAATCCATTGATAAACTTGATTCGCAAGGGGTACCGTTTAAATGGGATGATGCCAATCAGTTTACTTTTGACGAGTTGAAGGACAAGCTAAATTGAGCACCAGTTCTAACACTACCCAGGCCCGGGTTTGAGTACCTGATCTACATTGATGTGTCCTTGTCAGGACATGGGGGTGTACTTCAACAGGAGGATAAGGCAATTTCTTATGCTTCCCGTAAGCTTAAGCCTCACGAGAGGAATTACCCCACCCATGACTTGGAGTTAGCGGAAGTCATGTTTGCATTGTGAATATGGAGACATTATCTCTTGGGGGATAGATTTTGCCTATTCACAGATCATAAGTCACTACCATATATGTTCACGCAACGAGTGCTGAATATGCCTCAGTGGAGGTGGATTGAATTTCTGAAAGACTACTAATTCTATATCCATTACCACCCAGGGAAGGCTAACGTGGTAGCAGAAGCATTAAGCCGTAGGCCGGTAGGTGACGTGGCCGAGGTATGGAAGTCAAAATGGAAAGAACTCAGGCATCAGGATGCATTTTCCCGCTCATTCAAGTTGGTAATGACAGTTACACCTGAGATAGTTACTAGGGTGATACGGGATCAGACAGTGGATTCCTTTTGTCAGGATCGAATTATCCATCTTTTAGAGGAGGGAGAAGAGTCTTTCTCCATTTGCTCAGATGGGGGTTTACGCTTTAATGGAAGATTAGTAGTCTCAGATGGGGAGGAGTTGTGGCATGCGGTGATGAAAGAGTTTCACGGTTCACAATTTATGGTGTATCCCGGAGGGGATAAGATGTACCACGATATGAGGCAACACTATTGGTGGAGCGGAATGAAGAAAGACATCATTGCATTTGTTTCGAGGTGTGCCACTTATCAGTTAATGAAGACAGACCATCAGAGACTGGGAGGACTACTACATCCATTGGAGATTCGTATGTGGAAATGGGAGAGCATTTCCATGTATTTCATTACAGAGCTACCTACATCGCAGAGAGGTCACGATTCCATATGGGTAATTATGTATCGGTTGACCGAGGTGGCTCACTTTCTGCTAGTTCAGAAAGACTATACTACGGGGCAGTACGCTCAGAATTTCATTATCGAGATAGTGAGACTCCACGGGGTGCCCCTTGATATTGTGTCCGACGGGGACAAGATTTTGTGTCCATATTTTGGGAGAGTTTCCAGCATGCCATGGGTACGAAGTTACGGTTGAGTTCGGCCTATTACCCGCAGATCGACGGGAAGACAGATCGGGTAAATCAGATGTTGGAGGATATTTTTCAGATGTGTGTCCTAGACTTGAAGGGGGATGGGAACAATACCTTCCACTCGTGGAGTTTTCTTATAATAATTCCTACTAGTTTTCGATTAGCATGGCTCCGTTTGAGGAATGGTATGACAGACCCTGTCATTCTCCAACATGTTGGCTTGAAGTGGGGGACAATAAATTACTTGATCTAGAGATGATTCAGGACACCTTGGCTAAGGTTGAATTCATACGGAGTCACATTCGGGTTGCTCAGGACCGAAAAAAGAGTTATTCCAATGCCAAAAGACTTTTAAGAGAACTTATTGTGAGGGATCAGGTGTTGTTGCGAGTGTCTCCTATGAAGGGGGTAATGCGATTCGGGAAGAAAGGGAAGTTGGCGCCAAGATATGTTGGGCCATTCCCTATTATTGAGCGGATTGGGCCAGTAGCTTATTGACTTGGATTACAAGAGCACTTACATATGTGTTCCACATTTCGTCACTGAGGAGATATCGTTGGGATGATTTGGCCCACACCCATACTACCTTAGAGGAGATTGATCTACAACCCTATAGTTCCTACGAGGAGGGACCAGTGGCCCTTCTTGACCGTAGCGAGAGGGAGCTGAGGTAAAAAGTAGTGTCGTTAGTATGAGTGCAGTGGCGGCATCATAATATAGAGGAGTCTACTTGGGAGCGTGAGGATGACAAGCGAGAAATGTATCTGGATGTGTTTCCACCAGGTACACCTTGATTTAGCCTTTTTCGAATTTTGGGACAAAATTCTGTTATTAGGGGGAAGTATGTAATACCTCGTAATTTGTATGATTTTATTTTACTTATGGAAAGTGGATTAATTGATTTAAATGGAGAATTTAATTTATAATTAATCTCAATCATATTTTAATAATTACTAGCGTGACGAGCATTAGTATTTATCAAAAATAATTACGTTGAATATTACTTATAGAGTAAATTAATTTATAATTATGTTGAATATTACTTAGAGAGTAAAGTAATATATGAATACGAGAATATTATTTTGATCGGGAGTGAAATACGACAGTTGCAACACTTGGTTGGGACGCATGTGTGAGTCGTGTTAGTAATACTTTATTAGCGTAAAAAGGATAATTTATTTTTAAGTAACTCGCATGGCTGTTTTGAGTACGCCAGTGTGTCCAGAAGGGTGGAAATAGTTGAAAAACACTACTCATGTGTTTTATTTGCAATCCGGGGCATTTTAGCAAAAATGACACCCAGAGGGGTCTTTTAGGATTTTTGGGTAATTAAATGGACAAAAATTAGGAATTAAGTAAGGTTTGCACGTGGGTTAGAAAAAGTTATCAGTTTCAAACTTACGTGAGAGAGAAGGAGAGAACCAAGGAGGTAGAAGAAAACATAGGTGATTTGGACCAAATATTCAAGTTCTTCCACCGGAAATCACACCAACGTGTAGATCGCAAAGAAAGGAGCACCTACATACCAATTTCGTTCAACAATTCTGAGGATCACATAAAGGAAAGTGTTTATCTTGCTAAAATTTTGAGCATATATGATTCATGTTAACCTAGATTATGACATAACCATTTATGCTACTGAATCACCATTAAATTATGGAATTTGAAAGATAGGGTTGCATATAGAAGAATAAAACTATTGTAGGAATGATAAATCTGGAAATTTTATGTTATAATCACAAAATAATCAAGGGGTTTTGAATAATTATTCATGTTGGGTTTATTATTAATGGACTTTAGAGATTTAAGGCATTAGTTTAGATTCCCTATGATTATGTAAGGATTTGTCATTTAAATTATATTAGGAAGTACCCTGTTATGATTTGGAATGGTTTAGAATCATTGATAACCATTGATTGGGTGTTGGGATGAATTTTAGACATATTTGGATGACGAAAAATTTGGAAAAATGAATTTTTGATGAACAGGGGAACCCTCGAAATTTTCGTTCGAAGACCTGCTGAGATCGTTCGAATGACCTCCTTTGAATGAGAATTCCAACGAGAAATGTGATGAGATTTTGAGTTCGTTCGAATGACCTCGTTCGAACAAGAATCCTAAACTTCTAACAAGATTTCAGAACACTTATTTTTGGCTAGAAAAAGTTAAACCTTTAGAGGTTAGTCCAAGTGAGAGAAATTAACCTACACTATTATCGAATGACTTAAATTCCTAGTTAGTAATGAGTTGAGAGAGCGATTACTCAAGGGGATGTTGCGGGGTAATAAAACCTTAAAGAAAAGGTATATGTTATAGAGGTAAGTCGAAGTGTTACGATATAGTGAATAATTGAGACGATGATACTATCTATAATTTTATTAACTTAGATTATGTCAATACCTAATGAATATAATGAGTTGTGTGCATACTTATTGATTGAACTATTATGTGTATAACATACCTACGCAGCTTGCTATCAAGCGGAGGTTGTGCGTTGTGGACAATCAAACCTTGAGGAGCCTTAGGGTGGGATATTAATTGGTATCACTAGAGTATAGAACCTAGGTACGGACTATCTGTGAGAACGATAGTGATGACGGTCGTATGGGTTCGTAGGTATGTGCGTAGCCCATCGGCTTAGGACTATGTTCACCTCCAATATATGTGTTTTGTTTTGATGGTTCGCGAGAGACTGAACCTTTAGTCCTTTATACAAATGAGCGATACAACATGACATGATAGCAGATTATGCAGGCACCGCATCTGTGTCTTGGGGTGAAATCTTGTGTGTGTGTGTGTGTGTATATATATATATATATATATATTTAAGAGATAGAGTGAATATATGTATATACTTGTGTTGATACCTACTATGCGAATTTAGTAGGTAAAATTTATAATGAAATTCAAAATGAATTAAGTAGAGGACACTTAATTGTATTAAACTGAAAATGCCTATTTAAACTAAAGTAGGATTGATTATATGTATTATACACGGCGAGGGAAATAATCGGGAACGATATCGGACTATGATGGGTTATTAGACTGGAAGAACTTGTTAGTATGGGAATAGAACTAGTGGGGTTTGAATATTCACTAGGCGTGCACACTAGATGAGGGGTGAGCATTTCCAAGTGAGATTAATTATTTATCATGATAAATATATGTGTTAATGAATAATTGTAAGAACTTGCTAATTTTTAAATTGTTTTCAACTCAGGCTCTGATCCGTTTTGTGTAAAATCTCTTTTCTTGTCCAACTATTTTAGGTGCTCAGACACAGGATCACCAGGCTTAGGAGTTCCATTCATTCGACGAGTTGTAGCTGCTATAGAAGCTACAGGACTTTGGTATTATACGCTTCGGAGTCTATCATTCCTTACTTTTGAGTTATTTTCATCAGTTGGACATGTCGTCCCTTCTTATTTACATATATAGGTATTTGATATTTAATTCATTACTCTTCTCAGTCGTTGGTTTTATTTAGTTGGATTATTTTATTTGACTTTAGGTTGGAAGTGTTTACTCCAGCCCCTTTTATTATGTCAATTATTTCATTCCTTATGACATTGGATTGAATGGTGAATGTTTGGTTATTTTTCCTTAAACGATTTTGTATTAATTGAAAAGATAAAAATTTGACATCAACCTTTTTAAATATTAGGTGATTAGTTTTAATAAAAAAAATTCAACAGTGATGCATAATCTGAACCAACTGTATATTCTAAGTTAATTAATAAAGGACTGATCACCCGATATTTAATTAGGCGGGGTGTCACAGAGGCGAGGTTACTCGAGTAACCTTGTTGGTATTCAATGTGATTAGCAACATTAATTGCACAAGTACCCCCTTCATTAATGTGGGAGATATTGCATTAAATGCATGGGATCTTATAATTTAGTGGGAAACTACTTAACTAGGTGGAAGTAAGATGGGCATTAATGAGGGACATAACGTGGCAGCTCAAAGGCTTATCTTAGAATGGCTAAGAGTTCAGATTTCATAAACTAGTCCTGCTGTCCTAACGATAAACCCACTTGAGTGCTGTAATGTCAATTCCCTAAATGACATATGTTTTGACGTCAGAAAGTGGGTGAATAGTGACCCCACTAGGCATGTGGTCACATCAGTCAGACGGATGGTGTTTGGTTTGAGGTTGCTCGGCTGATAAGTAGCTCGAGTTTTTAATCTTCAATTTGTTGTCTAAAATTATGATTAGGCCAAGGCTACAATGTCGAGGTACTTCGAGGAGGTTCCCTCGAGTGAGTAGAAGTTATTGTAGCTCGAATGTAGGTAGCTCAAGAAACCACATATACTGGATGAAGTTTTGCCCAAGTGTGCCAAGAGGGTTAGTTATTATATTTCCAATGATGCATTGCTCCCAATACTCCAAACCATATCCCTGCGAGGTTCCCAGGAGGAGGTTGTTCGATAGAGCATGCTAGATTTCCATGCCTTTCCAGGCATGGTCCCTCGTGGGTACTGAACAACCTCGCTCGCAATATCGCGTAAGATAAAGTACATGATAAAATACATTACATTTCATATTACAAACTATAGTCATTCGAGTGACTTTTATCTTCAAGCTAGATTCTTTGAGTCATGTCTGCGTAGGATCTTCGAGGAAACTCCCTCGGGCAATCTTTATCTTCCCTCTTTGTTTGTTAAGCATCGAATCAACTAAGTTAATCATTATTTTATGGGGGCCTCCCCTACAAAATCTATTGATTGGAGAAGCACAATTATTACACAGAGTTGATGGTCAAGTTAAGACCATTAGTAAGCAACTCGAGTGGATGAAATACCCCTTAGAAAATGCATAGGCGAAGATAAATGAAGATGTGAGAGTTCTCCAATGGGTGGCAGATGTTAAATAACTCTCTTAAAATACTGAATATGTCCCAGAAACATTTATTTCTCAACTTAAACCTCAGGATAAAAGAGGTTTCTTGAAAAGATCTGCTTACATCCTTAATGAATGTACAGTTCATCACAAAGTTGGGTCAGAGTTAAAAGCTATTCAAAATAGGATCTCAGAACTCAAAGCTAACACATAAACATTTGGTCCTAAAAATCTTAAGCAAGGCGAAGGCTCAAGTACTGGTTCTGAAGCTCAACGTCGGTCAAGGAACGCTTACTCCCACACTAGTGAGGGGGATTGTTTTGGTTTCTAGGACACTGTAGATAAGTTAGTGGAACTTTTGATGCGTGATGATGATGATGATAGTGGAAATCAACATAACCGAGTTGTTTCTATTTGGGGTTTGGGCGGTCTGGGGAAGACTATCATCGTTAAAAGTATATACAATCACTCAAAAATTCAGACACATTTTGCTAGTTTTGCTTGGCCTTGTGTATCTCAACATTATGAAGAATAAGATATTTGGAAAGGGATACTTAGTGAACTATGCCCGGAGAGAAGGAATCATTTTCTCGGACTAAAACATGACGAGCTATCAAAAAAGCTTTGTTGATGTTTAACACACCAAACGTTGTCTTGTAGTATTCGATGATATTTGATCAACCAAGGCGTGGGATGGAATAGGACCTGCATTTCCAACGGGAAATGTAGGTAGAAAACTATTTCTCACCAGCCATTATATAGAGGTTGCAAAACATAATAATCCGAAAGGTTTTTTCTATCAGCTAGATAATTTGAAGCACGATGATAGTTGCAAGTTGTTGAAAAAGAAAGCATTTACATAAAGAGGTCACATAGGTTATGATTTTAACATTATCCAATCTTATATTACATTCATATTTTCAAATAATTTTCTTCCCATAAACATAAACACATCTAAATCAAATTATTTCCAATTCAAATGTCGCAATTAAGTCAAGTGAAATCGTAATTTTAGACTCAATTCCAAATTTAGGTGTGCATCCATTACATGCATCTTGCTCCCATTTAAACCGAGTGTCGATCAGTTTATTAGTAAATAATCCAAATTATTATTACCTATCACACAAGATAATTACAACAAATTAGTTATACTAGAAAGTACACAAATAAAAAAGCTCTTGATTTTACATATTCACTCATTGTGAAAACTTACATCTACGGCCATTGTAGACGACGACTTTCACGTTTTAGAAGACAATTAAAAGGTTATATAATTCCCTTTTTAGGAAATATATGCCCCTAATATCCTTTATATGTTACGAATATTATGGCTACTAGATACATGTATGAAACCCCCAACTTACCCCTGAAATTTTTCGTCCACTTAATATAGTAAATTAGGCTTCAACAATAAAACAACCTTCCACTTGAAGAACTATTCTATAAAAACAAGCTCTTAAAAGATCCAAAATTATTTAACACTACTTTTTTTCAAACCCCTTACCTTGCCTTCTACTATGTGCTCCTACCACGTTCTTTTTTCACCTATTAAACCCATCTATTTTGGAATGCCTTCCTCCCTTTTGGTTGCTTGGTCAATTCTTTATGTATGAATGTACATAAATGAATCGACATTATCCCTAATGTCTAGCTACCACCTAATTAATTCAACAATGTACATATCTTCCTCATTACATTTTGGTTCACCACCATCAATGAAAAAAATAGGGTATAATAATGGGGATAATCATTGTGGAGCCTTGTAGATCCCTCAAATATTTTATTTTCAATTGTAGGGGCGTTAGGTTCTATAGTTGGTACTCATTACCTAAAATTCTTGAACCCTACTCTACATATTATATTTTGTAATATCTTCCAAGACAACAACATTTAGTTTATTTTCTTGAGAAAATGTATCACGTGATTCCCCAATCAAAGTATTCTTGTACATAACATTCTAATTACAAGTAACATTCTTTCTTTTCACGACCTTTTGGTTTTTTTTATCCCATAAATTTCAACGAAACTTGTGATAACATATAAAAGATCTGCAATCAAATGGAAAATAGAAAAGAGGGATTAGGGTTTCATATTAACATAAAACTATAATACAATACAATAAAAAGAAGGAAGAGAGAATATATGTCATACTACAATCACCTAACAATAAAATAAAAGGGAAAATACTAAAGTACCCTTAATACAAAATAAAACTATAATATCCACCCTCAAACTCATGATGCTTCAACGATAAGCATTGAGAGTTTGCCAACCAAAAAATGAAAACGCTGAACTGGATGAGACTTTGTAAAAAAATCAACTATCTCTGCGGAATAAAAAACAAAAGGCAAAGTGATGATTCCATACGTACGATGATGACGAGTGATATGACAATCAATCTCGATGTCATGTATCCTCTTATGAAAAACTAAATTGTGATAAATCTGAATAGCACTCTTATTATCACAGTACATAGCAGTGGGCTGAGAGAGAGACACCCATATCTGCGAGTAACCGATGTAACCAAACTACCTCACGAGTAGTAGAAGACATAGCACGATACTTTTCTTCTGTGGAAGACACATAAATAATAGCTTGCTTTTTGCTCTTCTAAGAAATAAGAGAATTGTCTAGAAATACGTAAAATCCAGTAACTTACTTGTGATCTATAGGATCACTGACCCAATCAGCATCAGAGTATGCACACTGCTCTAAAGAAGAAGATGAAGTAAGTAAAAGACTCTAAAAGAGAGTGCCCCTCAAGTATCGCAATATACGATGAACATCTGCCCAATGAATCGTATTACGGGCAACAGCAAACTGACTAACAACATGGACTGCATGAGCTATATCTGGACAAGTAATAGTAAGATAAACCAAGTTTCCCACATAGTGCGATATAAGGTAGGAACAAGAAAAATAACGCCATCATACGGGAAAAGATGAACATTAAGATCCTAAGGGGTATAAACAATCTTAGTATTAGTGAGGTGATCACCCTAAAAAATATCCCCGATGTACTTAGAGTGTGAAAGAAGATAATCCTTTGGAGAATGAGATACCTCAATACTAAAAAAAGTAACATAGGGATCCCAAATCCTTCATTTTATAATTCAACTTGATAATTCCACAAACATCATCTCCAATAATAATCATATCATCAACATACAAAGAGACTGGAATACGACCACCCTAGGTGCACCTGATAAAGAGAACTAAATGATGCTCACTTGAAAGGAACCCAAGGAAGCTAATCGTGGTAGAAAACTTCTCATAAGTCTTTCTTAAGCCTACAAGCTTCACCAAGACCATGAGTAACACTCGGAGGAGGAGTCATATAAACTTCTCATGAAGATCGTCGTTAAAGAATTCATTTTTAATCCATTTGTGATATATGCTACTGACGGATAAATGCAACATTAATAAGAATATGGATAGTAGTAAATTTGGCAACAGAAACAAAGGTCTCGTTATAATCCGTACCATATTATTAGAAAAAAACCCGAGCAACCAGTCTTGCTTTGTGCTGCCCAATTGACCCATCTGAGCTAGTTTTGATTTTATATACCCAACGAGATCCAATTGCCTGCTTACCAATAGGTAAGGGCACCAAACTCCAAGTATCTATTTGATGTAAAGTAGAGAGTTTCTCATTCATAGCCTGGTGCCAAATAGGATCAAGAGTTGTCTCTCTATAAGACAAAGGCTTACAAAGATAGTGATCAGAGGATAGAAATGAAGTAAAAGAATCCAAATAACAAGAATAAATAAAATCGGGTGATTGAGTGGATGTTTTGGATAGCGAGAAGGAGGGTCTACCATGTCAGCAGGTGCTTGGGTTACCACATAAAAAGAGGGATCATCGGTAACATCAGGTGGAAAAGTACCTGTATCAGTAGAAATAATAAGAGCTTGAGAAACATGGGGTGGTGAAAGGTGCTTGAGATGGCACACTCTCATCATTATCAGAGAAATGATAATATTAAAGAGATCAGATTTAGTGAGTTCATGAGGACTATCGGGAATAGAAAAGATAGAGTTATGCTCAAGAGACACAACATGACGAGAGACAAATAATTTTTTAATAACAAGATCATAACAACGATATCCCTTTTGAACCTCACTATAACCAAGAAATACACAAATAGCTGACTTTAGAGATAATTTGGTATGTTCCATATGAGCTCTTAGAACAAAACAACTACAACCAAATACCTTTAAGGAAGAACAATCAAGGGCAGAACCATACAACTTTTCAAAAGGTGAAAAACCTGAGCAATGAGAGGTCGAAATCTTATAAATCAGATTGATGATAATAAGGACAACCTCTCTCCAAAACTCACTAGGGACATATGTGGATAATAAATGAGAGAAAGTAGTTTTAACAATGTGTCTATGTTTCCTTTTAGCAACACCATTTTGCACAGGAGTGTCAATATAAGATGATTGGTGAATAGTTCCATATAAATCAAGAAACCCACTGAATTTCTAAGAAGTATATTCCCCACCCAAATCGCATCTAAAACATTTGATAATAGTATAATGTTGAGTTTTGACAAAGGCACGAAATTTATTATTAATATAAAAAAAATCTGAACGTCATTTCATTAAAAAAACTAACAGTAACACGTATAATCATCAACAATGGAGACATAATACCAAGACCATCCTCTTGTAATAATAGGAGGGGGTCCCCACACATCATAATGAATGAGATTAAATGGTGCAAAAGTAAAGGAAATACTTCTATTAAACGGTAAAGCTGAAAATTTTGTAAATTTACAACTGCTAAAATCAAAGACATCATAACGGTGAAAATCTCCTAATATCCCTATAGAAGCTAGATATTTTAATAGTAACCTTGAGACATGACCAAGACGAGAGTGCCATAAATAAAATCTATACGAATCTAAACTGAAATGAAAGGATGACAAGTCAACACTAGAAGCTTCAACCATTGGTACTTTGAGTTTCTCCACGATGTACAATCCCCCTTGAATACGGCCTATCCCAATCACCTTCTGAGATCATGTATCCTGCACATGACAAAATGAAGAAGAAAAGGAAATAGAGTAATCGACATCACATAGTTGACCAATAGAAACAAGATTCATTGTTATCTTAGGAATGTGGTAAACATTTAAGAGATATTAGTTGGGTGAGTCAATAGTCTGAACACCTGTTAAGGGCATGGGAGTGCCATCAGCAGTCATAACGTGAAACGAGGAAGTGAGACAAAAAGAACCAAAAGAGGATAAATTTGGTGATATGTCATTAGAAGCGCCGAAGTCTAGAATCCAAATACCTGAGGACTTACATGGTGAAGAGATGGACATGGTGTGTGGCAAGAAACTTTTGAAATTTCTCGGTAAGACAAGACATGGATGGATTTGATGATGAAGAATCTGATGCAATTCACTACAAGAAAATTTGGTTTTAGCAACGAAATCTTTAACAAGGAAATAATTTTCGTTGCTAAAAGTGTATTTTTAGCAAGGAAAATGAAAAAAACGTTGCAAAAAATATAATATTGTTACAAACATTTTGTAAGAAAATATTTCCTCGTAAAATATAACTTTTAACAAAAAAAATTTAGAATTCTTGCTAAAAAATGTGGTGGTAAACTTTCCCCCCTTTTTTTATTACTGTTTATAACATTTACTCCAACGTTTTGATAAAATCCTTACAAAAAGTTGTACATACATTGAAAATAGATTAACGGTAGTTACTATCAAACTCTTAGGGTTAAAAAAGAAATTGATTTTAACCCCTCTCTCATTCTCTCTCAGACAGCTATCCTCTCTCTCCCTCTCTTAATCCGTCGGCTGGGGTACTTGTCAATCTGTCGATCGGGGCTATCTTTTTTCTCCCTCTTTCAGGTAATCGATTTCAACATCCCTCTCATTCTCATTTGCATCACTAATCTGTATTAAAGTAAATATGTCGCTCTGCTTTAAACTGAAAATCTAACTAGTCCAAGCCCAAATGGATTTCCACCTTGTTGATAAAATGCCAATCCTTACACCTTGTTGATAAATTTGCTGAGTGATTATCATGGGTTGGACTAATGATTTTTACATTAAATCAATCCCTCTTTTCTCAATTATATAAAATGGGAAACCTAAAACCCAGTTCTACCACTATAAGCCGGTTCCTTTTGTTATACTTTTAAATGTATTCTTAAAAACTAACAATTCGTTATGATACAACTATACTCGTATAAATAACTATTCTTCTGCAGAAAATTCTATTTATGCAATTTATAAATATAAATGTTATTATTATAATATATTTGATAGTATGACATGTCAACCATATTGAATCACAGATTAAACTAGTGACTCGGTCCCTTTACTCTGTTAGCGCCCATGTAGTTCTGATCTGATAATTATGTTTAAATTAGTATTAAAAAATATCAATTGTGTGTATTTCGTATAATAGTCTGACACCTAGAATTGTTACAAAGTTTTATTAGGATTATTTTTCAGTATTAATGAAACTTGTGTGCGCAACATATATATTATACAAAACTTTCTGAGTCTAGTCAACATATATATTATACAATCGTTTATCAGTAGCCCTGACTTTTAATTGCTTAAGGTTTTTACTTCTCGTAAGCATGATTCCCTGATAAATTTAAAACATATATATATATATATATATATATATATATATATATATATATATAATTAGTAAATTAATGGCTCAAAAGGTCCAATAGAAAGAAAAAATCAAGGAAAATAAAGAGGGCCTCGTTGCTTTGATTTTGTTCATCCAACCTTTAAAATAGAAAAGGTCGCATTGTATTTTCTTAGATTGATCATGTTGGGTAGTAACCTAAAGAGATGGCCTTTGGTATGTCAAAACAACATATTAAGTTGTCATTCAAAGAGAAATTTCTACATCCCATCTTTTTTTTTTAATTTCAGGGGGACCTCGAGTATCTATGCAATGGTTTTTTAATAAATTAAAATGCCCGAATATGGAATGGATGCTTAAAAAATTTAATAGTAATGACATGCTAGAAGTGCTTAGACTGCATAAGGCATTGTCTCCTAACATTTGTTTTACTGTAATCATGCTATTTATAATCTTCCTTACTTATTATTACATTCTTATGTGGGGATTGCAAGGTCATATTTGCTCGGTGTACTGAGTAAAATAATTTTCATCAGAAAAATATTTTGGCAGAATTTGATTTGGCTAATAAGAGAGTGGGATTTGGTAAAGACTATTGCATATAATTACTCATACTGTTATGATGTTGTGTTATCTATCTTAATAATGATTAATTATGACAATCATAATTTATTTTTCCAAACAACAAAACAAGTAATGATATGTTGGTGTGAAATAACAGGAAGATAAAGATGGATAGGAGTTGAATGTTTCTTCCTAATAGGTTGTCTAAGCAAATAAATCCGGTGTTGATTCATTCATCAAGATCGTACGAGACCACCTTGCTGAAAATAACTAGTCACGATGTCCATGTAGAGATTGTCAAAATGCATATTTCCATGATCTGATAACTATTAGAAGTCATTTTTTGAGTCGTGGAATGTCATAATTATACTTGTTGGATACATCACGAAGAGTAAGTGAATGACGAACAAAACTTTTCAAACACATAAGTTCCAGAAAATGTAGAAGTTGAGGAGGAAGATGATGACATGTTCAGACTGTTAAATGATATGTTGCCCTAATGGTTCTCTCAAGCATAGTGAATATATTGCTAGTATATATAATAAATTACTTTGTGAACTCAGAGAAAAGTTGTATCCTGGATGTTAAAAATTCTCCTGATTTCAGTTTCTTATAAAGTTGATGCGTGTTAAGGTTCTTAACTGTTGGAGCAACAAATCCTTTGATATGATAATCCAACTATTGAAGGAAGCCATCAAGATTCAAATATCCCCTCTTCGCATTATGAATCAAAACAGAAGTTACGAGTTTTGGGACTCGGTTATGAATCGATTCATGTGTGCAAATATTATTGTGCATTGTTTTGGAAAGAGAATCAAAATGCGGATAGGTGTCCAGTATGTGATGAGCCTAGGTACAAGTATGATGATAAGAAATGGAAAATGTTCCTCATAAAGTACTGTTCTACTTCCCATTGAAACCAAGGTTGCAACGATTGTATATGCCCAAGCATACAGTTGATGATATGAGGTGACATAAGGATAAACAGGTCGATACACAAGATGGTTTGAGACATCCGGTTGATTTCAAGGCATGGAAAGACTTCTATAAGCAGTACCCTTAGTTTATGATGACTTTCACAATGTGATATTAGGCCTTACTTCCTATGGTTTCAATCCATTTGGAAATATGAGTAACTCATACAGCATGTGGCTGGTAATACTCGTGCTTTATAATTTTCCACCCTAATTATGTATGATGGAATAATTTTTCATAATGAATTTATTAATTTTGGGTCCACAAGCACCGGGTAAGGACATGGACGTCTTCTTACGACCCTTGATAGATGAGTTGAAAGACCTTTGGCATGTTAGTGTAGAAACATGGGATAATTTTGGTAAGGAATATTTTCATTTACATTCAATTGTATTATATACGATTAATGAGTTCCTGGCATACAATAATTTATTTGAATGGAGAACGAAAGAGTACAATGCATGTCCAGTATGCAATAAAGACACATCTTCGCAACGACTGAGAAGTAAAATATGCTATATGGGTCATCGTCGTTATTTGCCTTCCAATAATTCTTGGATAAAGAGTAAACTACATGATGGGAGAAAAGAAGAGATACCAACACGGAGGGATTTTACTAGAGATGACATATTGGAGAAGTTAAAGAAAGTGAAAATTCTAAAACTGAGTAAGCATACAAATGATAAGGATAGGAAGAGAAAATGTACCTTGGAGGAACTCAACCAGATGAAAAAAGCCTATTCTTTGAGTTAGAGTATTGGTTAAAGTTGAAATTAAGACATAATCTTGATGTAATGCATATTGAGAAGAACATATTTGATAGCATTCTTGGAACATTGATGAACATGGAAGGAAAGACAAAATATACAGACAAGGCTCGTCTAAGTTTAGCTGATATGAAGATAAGAAAGGAGTTGCATTTATAAGAACAAGGTAACAGATGGATGAAACCACATGCATCTTATACCTTAACATCAAAAGAGAGAAAGGACTTTTGTGCATTCTTAAACTCGGTCAAATTCCTAGATGGTCATGGAATCAATGTATCTAGAAATTTAAGCATCAAGGATGGAAAGATATCAGGCTTAAAAAGTCATGACTGCTATGTTATTCTGTGGCAACTTATCCCTATCGGCATACGTCGATATTTGTCGAAGCATGTTAATGCTGCATTAATTGAATTGTCAAACTTTTTTTCAGCAACTGTATGCAAAAACTTTGAATATGAAGGACTTGGAGAAACTAGAGGAAGCGATTTCCCTAATACTCTGTAAGCTTTAAAGAATTTTTCTGTCAGTATTTTTTGATGTTATGGTCCATTTGGTTGTTCGATTACCATGCGAGGATATGTTTGTCGGCCCGGTAAATACGTGATGGATGTTCCCTTTTGAGAGATAGTTTAAAAATATTTACTCTGATGTTTAGTTATGAACTTTTAATGTGTAAAATGATTTATCTATATAACATTATATGTGACCAGGAATTTGGAATCATTGAAGTTAAGCGTAAAAAATAAAGCTCGACCTGAAGGATCAATAGCAGAGGTGTATGTCGTTAATGAAGTCGTTACATTCTATTCAATGTACCTTCATGAGATCGAAACCAAATTCAATCGAGGATAACGAAATGATGATACATGTGGGGGGAAAACGTAATGTAAACTCTCGATTTTCTCTCAATCCGTTCGTCCCTTGGGTGTTGCACAACCCAATCGATTGTTCCAAAGCCTTATTGATAAGGTCCACTGGTATATCTTGAATAACTACGAAGAAATACAACCTTATCTTGAGTAAGTATCATTTTACACAATCTTTTATTAATATTTCACAAAATAAAACTAAATCTTATTTTGCATGTGTAGTGAACATATGATGCAATTAGAGATTGAATCTCCCAAAAATTTATTTCAAAGGCAAGAACGTGAATTTCCAAAGTGGTTTGCAGAGCACGTAAGCTGATAATTTTAATAACGCGTTTGTTAATTTTCTAATATTAAAACGTGATAGTAAATATAGCACTAACATCTTATTGATATAGATGAAAACTTTGAGTCATCAAGGGTCACTAGAAGCCACAAATGAGTTGTATTCATTGGCGTGTGGTCCAGATGTTCGTGTGGAAAAATACACTGCTTGTATTATTAATAGGATTTGATTTTATGCCAAGGATCGTGACGATCGTCGCACAACTCAACATAGTGGAATTCTTGTTCCCGAAGGTCACGATGACGAAGTGGTTGATTTTTATATACGTTTGTGTAGTTTCATGCAAATGAACTACCTAAACCAGTACATTGTTTCTATATTTAAGTGTGAGTGGTTTGACACTGATACCAAGAAGAAGAGAGTACAAACGGACTATCACCTCACTTCCATTAATGTTAGTTCGACATGGTATAATGATGATCCCTTTGTGATTACAACTCAAGAAACACAAGTGTTTTACTTACATGACTACAAGTTGGGTCCTAATTGGAAAGTAGTACAAAAAGTGAAACATAAAAACATTTGGGAAATTCCAGAAGAAACTGATGCAGGAGATACCAACGATTGTCCAAGTGATGTTGCATACCAAGAAGAAGAATCTTCTGATATTCAAATGGTTATTCAAGAGGGAGATTTGTAATTGAGTCAAATGGCTAGGACCTATGCTCTACCACACATTATTGAAAGCAATGATTTTCAAGAACATGATGATGATAATCTTGGCTGTGGCCTGTAACAACCCAAGACTTTCGGAACAGTAATTATTTTATTTTGGGAGAAATAAATAATATTTTATTGGAGAATAATTAAAATTGGCAATTGAGGTCAAAATTTAGAGCCATTAAAAAGTGTCTCGAATGGAAATTCTGAGGGTACCATTGTGTCCGGAAGGGTCAAGAAAGTCGAAATGACTGTACTTGGGGTCTATTTGGGTTTGTAAATAAATTAGTACCGTTTGACTCAAATTAAAGTTACCGAGTCATTTAAAGTGTGTATTATCATTTAAAGATGTGTATTTTGGGAGAATAGGCTTAAAAAGCCTACGGGAGATATTTATCCAAAAGAGAGAAAGAGAAATAGAAAGAAAGAAAGAAAGAGAGAAGAAGAAAAAGAAGAAGAAAAGGGAGAGAAAGTGGAGATTTTCGGGCCAATACGCAATTTCAAGGCGGATTCAGACCCTACGAACCCGAGGCAAGTGATTAAACTTGCTAAATAATTGTTGTGTACATTTATTGCATGATTTGTGGATTGATATTTTGGGTTTTAGGTTAAATTTGTCAAAACCGAATTTTTGGGAAAAACCTTAGATTTGTAGTGCATAAATGGATTTAAGGTTAGAAATTAGTTTATATGTATTCTAGGAAGAATATTGTTGATATATTTGTGATTGGGTTGAAGAAAAATGGAGAGAAAACCATTAAAATGATTTTTGGGTATTTTGGCTTACTTAAAAAGTAGCCATTTTCGAGGTTCAGCAGGGCCGAATCGATTCGGTCCCCCCTAGTCTAATCGATTCGGAAATATGAAGGTGCCCAGGTCTGAGTGACCGAATCGATTTGGACTCCAGCCGATTCTATTCGGCCTGAGACAGAGTCCCAGGTCTGATGACCCGAATCGATTCGCCTTCCTGTCCGAATCGATTCGCTGGGCCAAATCGATTCAGAATAAGCCCGAATCGATTCGAAAATAAGGCTTTTGAGGGATTGTTTTTCTGAAAAGAATTTCATCCCGTTTTGTTTAAGGTTATCGATTGGGGATCTCTATAGGAGATATTTGGAGCATGTTTTGGAGACTTTTAGCGAGTTTCCCTAAAAGAAATTTTGGAGTCATATTGACTAAATTTGAGGAATACCGATTAGAGACTTTGGTATTTTTCTAAGTGGGGAAGCCCACTTTTATTTGAGGTTTGTTTGGTGATGATAACAACTACACGATTTGAAAATGAGGTTGACTTAGAGGTGCCGGATCTTAGAATCCAATCCAAATTGGGATAACTTTAATGGTTCATAAACTATATTGAACCTTATAATGGATGGAGAATTATAATACTATTTGATGTGCAAATGGATATAGAAATATCCTTATTGATGATTGGCTTGGGAGATATCTCATACAATGAGAAATGCTAATTGAGGTGCTTTAGGATATAAAATATCCTTAACTTAGATAGAATTGAGAGACAATTCATAATAGAAGCAACATGAGAGCTTCAAGCGAGAATTAGTATAGCACATACTATACCAAGTGGGGTAAAATGTGTGAGTATTGGCGATTGGTGTATCATGAGAGAGATATGCTAAACAAATGATGTTAATCAAATTACGCCTAAGAGCGTATAATGAATATGAAAATGAATATGATGTTGCAGGTATACCATATATAAAATGGTATATCTTTATTATGTGGGATGTATGTATACCTTATATGATGGTGTATATACATGTTAAGCATACCCCCTCCTTGCTATCATTGGGAAGTTTCGTGCGTAGAGGGTGAGCATTCTGACTAGAAAAGCAGGATGTGGATATTCCCCAGGTCATAGTCGTCCTTTGCGGTCGGCAAATGACATTTATGATATATATATCTATTTATTTTGGGGGTGAGAGGTCGGGGGTATGTGACGCTCTCACTTGCCGGTTAGGAACTATGACCGTTTCCCGGACGTCGTGTGCGTGAGTAGATCACGAGGTGGGTGTCGTTGAACCCCACCAGGTGGCCCCAGTTTGCTATGTATATGGGCTGCTGGAAGATGATAGCATGTGAGCCTGCGTCCTTCGAGTTATAGCTCGGTTGGATGATTATTATTTGCTTGTGTTTGTACTTGGGTGTCAAGGGCATAATGGACCTCAACGACCTACATTTTCAGGATTAGTGTATCGGGGGGGTTCCTTGTTTGGATTTCTCTTCGGCGAGACGTCCCACGCATGAACCGCAGTGTAATGTTGGAACTTGGGGATAAGTTTAGTCCTTAATGCTCATCATTATATATATATATATATATATATATATATATATATATATATATATATATATATATATCACCTATCCCGACAATCAACAGTGCCAGGAGTAGTGTAACGGGGGGGTTCCTTGTTTGGATTTCGCTTCGGTGAGACGTCCCACGCATGAAACGCCGTGTACTGTTGAGAATTAGGAATATTAATTAATTAAAATTGGTTAATAATCATTTGGGTTACATGCATCTTGCATTGGGGGCATAATGAGCCCATAGGATCGATACGGTCAGGAGTAGTGTAACGGGGGGGGGGGGGGGGGTTCCTTGTTTGGATTTCTCTTCGGTGAGACGTCCCACGCATGAAACACAATACCGTGTTGAGAATCGAGAGGAGTTTAGTCCTTAACTCTTGATGCTAATAACTCATCTATAATAATTATATATATGGTTTCATGCCTTATATGGGCGCCACTAGAATAATAATTCTAGTAATTGAGATTTGATGGTGTATGTTGATGATGTGGACATGATTGGATCATGTAACTTTATATGTTCAACAAATGAACATTATAAAGATAACTATAACTATTACATTAAAGATAATGTATATAACTTAAAGTATAGAAATAAATGTAGAATTGGGAGATAGGTTAGATGGTTTCACTTAAATACTTTATTTGGGTTTAAGTTAGAATCCTCTTACCTAATTAGAATCGGACATCCTTTTGGAGACACGTGCATACGCATAGTGCGCGCTTTAGATGAGAGGTGAGTTGAATTTTATGGAGTGTTCGATTCCAACTAAATCATGTAATAATGCATTTATAATTATTATGCATTTTAATACACTTGCTATAAACTGCTTTTCAAAACTCGGGCTCTGACCCATTTATATTTTCCTCCTCCATGTATATATTGTATTACTTCAGGTGTTCCTCCGCAAGGATGCCTTTGATATTCCTCCATTCAGGATTTGTTGAGCTGTGGCAGTAGCGGACTGTTGCGGCACTTTGCTTTAGTCGATTCCTATCTATTGTACATCTAGATTAGGATTCAGTTGTATTGAGTTAGTATTCAAGTGTTGTAGATTAACACTTTCATATTTTATTTATCAGATTATTGTATTGTCTGTTGCCCGACAGCATATTCGGGTATTTCATTATTGAGATTTTTGTTGTACAATGTATTGTACTCTTTTATTATTTGAGCATGCACAGTTCAATCATCATAGTTAGATGTATATTGTTGGTTGTGTGCATTATTGGTTTTGTTGTTGTTAAAAAATTAAAGTTTTAATTTTTTTTGGCAATTCGCACTTTATGATTTCGGGTAGTTAACCTTATATTATAGTGTTTAGTTGTTGATGTTGAGACTGTACCATCTGAGATACCTGATTTATGTAGTATAGGGCTGGCCACCCGTTATTATTTGGAGCGGGTTGTCACATGGCCATCCCTGATCCTTGCCACGGGAGAGGATCCTGGTCCCACGCGACCCTCTCGGGAGCACTTCGGCCGACGTCGTTGATGTGGTTAAAAATGTAGAGAGATGGAGTCACCAGTCTATTTTACACAAAACAGACAAAAGAAAAGGGGATCCATCCCAAAGGACAACATCTAAAGACATAATGATACATACGAAACCAAAATGATTCGAAAAGGGTCTGGAGGCTAAGTTACGAAATGAGAAGGTGTTAGGCACCCATTCTGCCCTTACGGTCTCTCATGGATTGTTGTTATTTTACTTTATTTCCCCGTGATATGTATGCATCTGTATACGTAGTGGAGATAGGAATCATCGACTTGTATCATGGACGAGATAAAGCATGTCATCCATAGGAATGTTCCTAAAAAATAATATTAGAAAATAGGATTTACGCGAATATTCCCGCATTGATCGTTATAACGGAACGATAACGCACATGGAATAATACGCCACTAAGAACAAATATATGTATAGGTAAATGTATAGAATTTAAGAGAATTTAGTTCACGGAATATAGAAAAAATAGAAAATGAGAGAAAAGTAGTAATAGGACTCGAGTCACGGGTTTTACCCCGAGACGCCAATGTAGCCTATAGAGGCGTCAAAGTCCACGTAGTTCGTATGAAAAATAAGGGGTGGGATTTATCCCATAAATCGAATCGGGGACTTCTCTTATGTGTGTGTGTGTGTGTGTGTGTGTATAAAAAGGTGTTTTAGTTGTGAGAAAAGTGTGACAATTCTCGTTTGTAATTTATGAGCAAACCCTTTTTTTCTTATTTTTTGGGTTTTATTTATATGAAAATAAGAGAGTTGCAATAATACTAAATAAAAAATATATTAGGATATGTGAGATGAGAGAATAAAAGTGCTACGTAATAAAATTAATTAATGCAAATTTAGGGGAATTTAAAGAGAAAGTTGAGAAAGTTGGACCTTCTTGAAGATCTTGAGCTTGATCTTGATGTTGGAGAGCAGCCCTTGCATTTGGGTGATGATGGAGGGTACTTAATTCACTAAGTTTGATGAAGAAGGTGATGAAAGGTGGAGGTTGGAAAGGGATTTGGATGTGGAAATCATGCTGACTTCGAGAGGGGTTTTCAGAGCTTGCTCAAAGTGATGTATCTCTGATCTTCTTTCACTACACGAAAAACACCAATTTGGTACACCTTGATAATAAAAATCTGGCACACTTTTAAGCAGTGCAAAATTTTGGCCCTGTTTGAAAGTGTGCCAAAATTGAGAACACTTCGCTAAAATATAAATATCCTCAGAAAAATTAATCCCCAAAATGATTTTTGTTCTCCCGCTCTCTTTCCTCTCTCAATATCGCCTTCCGCTCTCTCTCTCTCTCACACTCAAATCCGAACCATTTCACAAATCTCCCCTCACCACAACATTAATCACACAGTTCGCCAGAAATGGCTCTCTTCCCTGCTCTAGAATCGCGATTTGGTGATTTAATGTCGAAATCATGGTGAATTTGCGGGTTCTCATTTTTTGGAGTTCCTTCATTTATGTTGGTATTCTTCAAACTTATTTCAAGCCAATAGGAAATGAGTGAGTAGAACTCCATGGCTGTGACGATTAAGGTGTCTCTTCTTAACAATCTTTTGTTTTCTTCTATTTGAGATGCAGTTTCATTTTGGTTGATTTTTCTATCAAACCAATGGGTTTGTTTTGTCGGTTTTGGTTTATGTGGTACTAGTTTAATTTTTTTTTCAATTGAGGTTGTGATGAGCTTTAGCTCTGCCAGCAGGATGTAATCTACCAGCTGTTGAAATTTATTCTATATGCTAAAAAAAGAAGAAGTGCTTGACAATATGTGACACCCCGCTTATTAAAATAAGAGGTGGCCAGCCCAATACTCCAATAATTACAGGAATCATAGATGGTCCATTTTTAGTATCACTGTAATACAATAAGTTTACGAGATAACCACCAATTATTTTAGAAAACGGATTGTCAAAATTTATTTTTTTAAGTTACTGTAAAACGTTTAAACAATCCAATTGAAAAGGAGGTGGAAAAACGTAAGGATAGATAATAAATCAACAACCAATTTCATCAAAATAACCGAATAAGCTGTCGGTTAACAGACATATACAATAGGGTTACACCGAGTATTAAAGTACAATATAACTTTATATAATACAAGTACAAAACTTGGGCAACACGCCCGAATGTGTAGCCGATCATAACTAGAATACAAAAAGAAGGAATCGTCTATATCAAATATCCCGTAACATCCACAAAGTGTTACAGCTCCAGGACACTGGGATTGAAATGTTAATACGGGCGTCCTTGCGGCGGAGCACCTGGACGAATATAAGATTCATGCAAAATAAAGAGATATAAACGGGGCAGAGCCCAATTTTAAATAGGATCACAAAGTGAATAAAGTGCATGACAGTTATGAACAATTTATCATTATGAATAAGTTTGTCTCGCCCTCGACAAATATTTATAAGAATTATCACCACTCAATCTAAAAGCATAACCTAGTGAAATATCAACGATAAGAATCAATAATCATGTATGAATGAGAATATAGATAAAATCTTAATTAATGAGATTCCATTTTCGTTTCACATAATTTCATTTCACCTTTACTTTCTCATTAGGAAATGTATTCAAAGAAATTTATTTCTCAGGTGTTGTATTATCAATAAAATCCCTCTTTAAAAAGAAGAGTTATATTTCACAACAAATAACGATTATAAGACCATCCCTCCGGATTTCCCCACTGGATGCGCCCCTAAATAGATATCATCTTCCAGGGCCTATCAGCAAGACAACCTGGGCATCCTACATCGCGTGACTTCGGGAAGCGGCCATATACCTTCGACAGTGAGTCATAACCACACCCGAAATTACCTCACTTCAAATAATAATCACACGATATATAATAATCGGTCTTATGGACGAGGACTATATTCACCCTGCATTCACTAGCCAGGGGACTTCACCTCATACGCATAACTTCCCTTATGATAGCATTTAGAGAGGTGTGTATATGTAAATTTATCATTCACAAGTTATTCCCATTTTAATGTATGCATTACGATTTAATCCGGAGCCATAAGCGTTTCAAGTAAACATTATGAACTTCAACGTTTAATAAATCCTCAATTTAGTCTCCGAGAAATAATAACGTTACTATAAGAAACCAAGTATAGTATACCTCAATCACGTCTCTAAATTTCTATAATTATGTGATTCTACTCTTCCCTAGTCTTAAACTAGTATACTCAAGAAAGAACTACTCTAACGTCTATTAAATAATCCCCGAGATAAGCCCAAGTATCCCTTTTCTAATCTAGTGTGGTGACATACCTAACATAAGTCTCTAATACACTTTATTTTATCCTAAGAGAAAGTTTCTAGGTCCTAAACCTACAAGAAAAGGGTTACAAACCAAGTTAGAAAAATATCTTAAAACAACAAAAATTCCGAATCGATTCGCCCTAGCCGAATCAATTCGGTCTTGAAAGAGAATCGATTAATGATAGGCTGAATAGATTCGTTCAAGAGGACCCAACATTATGCAATCTTCCGATTCGATTCGGATAATCCAAATCGATTTTCCCAACGCAGACCTGTAGCCTACCCCTTTAGAGAATCAATTCGCTAGGGGTGAATCGATTCGCCTGGGCCAGAATTCCCAATTTCGGCTATGGAGTTTAATAGCCCAACTTTTCCCAAACTCATTTATCCTCCATTTATACCCACACCAACCATCATTAATCCAACCAAAACAATCCTACATAAATACTAACTACCATAATCCACACAATAGCTATCTAAATTAATTTTTAAGGGTTCAAACACTACAATTTCATAAAAACCCATAATTGTTCAAGTGTTCCCAATACACAACCATCACTACATTTTATTCACCGTAAACCATATACTATCAAGTAATAAACTTTCCTTAAGGTTGTAATCTCATATTTTCTTCCGGTAGCAACAAATCCAAGCATTAATCTTCAATTATCTTCCTTTCCGTTTCTTTTTCCCCAAATTCTCTTCCTCTCTCTTTCTCTCTAGGTTTAGTAAGAATACACTTGAGAAATAAAAGGGGTTGTAAGACTCAATCGGGTACTTAGCCTTAATTTCCATCTTTAAATGTTAATACATCATTAAAATGACTCGTAACTACATAATTGAGTCATATCCGGTCAAAAGTGCCTGAAACTCAAAAATACAACATGGCACTTATTTTGACTATCTTGACTATTTCGAGGAAAACCGCGCCTTCTAAATTGGCATCCAGAATAATGTAAATCATTTTAAGGTCCAACTTCATTTAAACCATAAATTTCGTTTAAAGCACAACGACACTATAAATCGTAACATGATGTTATTTACATTCACATAACAGTAAATATGCATAAATCTAGTAATTATTATCTTTTAACTCACTTTAAATAATATTTACCCCATTATCCAATATTTTATATACTTACCTCTCATGAAAAATTAATATAAAATCAATTACTTAAAAGTAAGGGTTATTACATACTCCCCCCCCCCCCCTTATAAGGGAATTTTGCCCTCAAAATTTAGGCGTACCTTGCAAAAAAAGACGTGGATACTTTTCTCACATATCGCCCTCACGCTCCCACGTTGATTCCTTGGTATGGTGCTTCCCCCACTGGACCCGAGACAAGGGCACCACTCGATATCTTAGCCTACGCTCCCCGTGATCTAAGATTGCAACGGTTTGTTCCTCCTATGAAATATCGGTTTGTAATTCGATATCATCTAAAGGAACATGCCAGTGATCTCCTTCACACCTCTTGTACTTTTTTAAGGATGAAACATGAAACGCATCATGAATATGTTGTAAGTGTTCCGGTAAGGCAAGTTGATAAGAGACTGGGCCTACGTTAGAAATAATGGAAAAAGGTCTACATAGTGCGGCGCAAGCTTTACTTTCTTCCCAAAACTCTTTATACCCTTCATTGGCAAAACTCGCACCAAAACTTGATCTCCAGCATCCAACTCCACATGCCTTTTATTCGCATCAGCATAACTCTTTTGATGATCTTGAGCTATTCGGATGCGATTGTGAATAAGTTGAATCTTTAAAGAAGTATCTCAGATCATTTCAAGCCCAAGAAATTTATTATCCCTTACTTCCAACCAACAAGAAGGTGATCTACATGGTCGTCCATATAATGCTTCATAGGGTGCCATCCCGATAGTGAATTGGTACGAATTATTATAAGAAAATTAGACCAAGGTAGGCTATTGTTCCCAACCTCCTTTAACGTCAAGTACACATTCTGAGCATGTCCTCTAACATTTGGTTGACTCTTTTCGTCTGCCCATCTGTTTGAGGGTGATAGGATGTACTCAACTTCAATTCGGTTCCCATGACTTCTTATAAATTTCGCCAAAAATGGGAAACAAAAATTTTGTCTTGATCAGAGACTATATTAACGGGCACCCCGTGAAGTCTAACAATCTCCGTAATAAATTTCGGGCATAACGAGCAGTATTATAATCTGTATGTACCGATAATAAATGTGTCGACTTAGTTAAACGATCGACAATCACCCAAATGGAATCATGATCGCTTTGTGATGTTGGAAACCCTGTGATGAAATCCATCGAGATGCTTTCCCACTTCCATATCGGTATTTCCAAGGGTCATAGCAGACCCGTCGGTCGCTGATGATCTACTTTCACCAACTGACAAGTAGTAAATTAGGAGACAAATTCACAGATATCTCATTTCATACCCGCCCACCAATATTGACGGCGCAGGTCTTGGTACATTTTGTCTCCATTAGGATGTATTGCAAATTTGGACCCATGAGATTCTGTCATTACGGCCCGACTTAAATCCCCTTCGTCTAGGACAACAAGTCTCCCATGGAAATGTAACCCACCCACAGAACTTATAGAGTAGGATTCTTCTCCCTCGGTTAATAATTGGTGTATACGGTCCTGATCACTTTTGTCCCTTCCTTGAGCTTTCACAACCCTTGCCACTATCGTAGGCGTAACGGTCAACACCGATATAAATGTCCTTGTAATAGTATCCTCTTGACTAAGTTCTTCCCATTTAGCCTTCCATACCACTGCTAAATCCCCCTCGAGTTTCTGACTCAACGCATCCGCCACTATATTAGCCTTACCCGGGTGATAGTGAATAAAAAATTGGTAGTCTTTCACAAACTCTAACCACCAACACTGCCGCATATTCAAATCTTTCTGCAAAAACAAATATTACAATGATTTCTGGTCTGTGAAAAGACTAAACTCCTCACCCCAGAGGTAATTTCCTCAAATCTTCAAGGCAAAAACCACTGCAGCATGTTCCAAATCATGTGCCAGATAATTCTTCTCATATGGATTTAGCTTGCGAGAGGCATAAGCAATAGCCCGCTGCTCTTGCTGTAACACACCTCCCAACCCTTACAGAGATGCATCTGTAAAGACCAAATATACCAACCCCGGTCTCGGTAATGCAAGTACTAGAGTAGAAGTCAACCTATCTTTCAGCTCATCAAAAGCTAGTTGACAAGAATCATCCCAGACAAACCTTACTCCCTTTCGAGTTAAATTTATCAAAGGGCTAGCAATATTAGAAAAACCCTTGATAAATCTGCAGTAATAGCCAGCCAAACCCAGAAAACTGCGAATCTCTATAGGTGTCGTGGGCTGACCCCTTACCCTCACCGCTACAACTTTACCCGGATCTACTGAAATACCACGAGCTGTCACAATGTGACCTAGAAATTGTACTTCCTGTATCCAAAACCACACTTCTCAAACTTTTCATACAATTGATGATCCCTCAATGTCTACAAGACCAACCTTAAATGTTTAGCATGATCGGCCTTCATTTGAGAATACACTAGGATGTCATCATTAAACACGATAACAAACTGGTCCAGGAAGTCCTGAAACACTCTATTCATGAGGTCCATAAACACTGCAGGAGCATTGGTTAGCCCAAAAGGCATGACCAAAAACTTATAGGACCCATATCTAGTTAAGAACGCAGTTTTGGACACATCCTGCTCTCTAACCAGCAGCTGATGATACCCAATCCTCAAATCTATTTTAGAGAAGTATGAAGCTCCTCTTAACTAATCAAACAAATCATCGATTGGAGGTAGTGGGTATTTATTCCTGATGGTAACTTTATTCAACTCCCGGTAATCAACACATAACCGGAGAGAACCATCACTTTTCTTCATAAATAATACAGGAGCACCCCACGGCGACGTACTACGCCTAATAGACCCCTGTTCTAACAACTTATGAATCTGATCTCTTAATTCCCTCATCTCCACATGAGCCATATGGTACAAAGCTCTAGCAATCGACCGCGTTCCTGGTGCTAAATCAATTACAAATTCAATCTCCCTTCTTGGAGGTAAACCTAGTACCTCCCGAAAAACGTCTTCGAAGTCTCTAACAACGGGAATTGAATCTAAGGAAATGACTATATCATGAGAAGTCTCCAACGCAATACAATACAAATAAGTGCTAGAACCTCCCTCTGAATGAGGCATAGCCACTAAAAACATCTCGTTCCCCGGAATGGAAAAGACTATACTCTTCCCATAGCATTTTACTATCGCGTGATACTTCACTAGCCAATCCATACCCAGGATTACATCATATCCGACCATATCAAGGACACGCAAATAGGCCTCAAAGCCAACTTACCAAAATTTATTTCTACTCTTTTGCAAACAAAGAAAATGAGAGAACCATCGCCCATAGAAGATTCGACGCTAGTAAAGGCAATTTTCGTTGATTTAATTAACTCCGTAGACTGAGTAGAACTTCTAAAAATAAACGAGTGTGTCGCACCCATATCAAACAATACATGACCCATATTCCCATGAATTGGAAACTTATCCTCGATAACCGGTGGCGCTGGCGGGGCTGGAAGAAGCATAGCTTCCTGTATATGGTAGACACACCCATAATGTAGTTATCCCTGTTATGGAGGGATGGATGGATTAAGCACTGGTGGCGGTATCTGTGCCTGCTGATGCTGTGGAATTCTAGGAAACTGTCCCCCAATCAATTGCGGACATGCCTTCCTATAATGACCTGGCTCTCCACATTGAAAATAATGACTCATCATATTCTCCTGATTACGGTCTCAATTATTTCTGAACTTCCCAAAGCCATGGCTTAGATGGCCTCGACCCCCATTGTTACCCCAACCTGCCTGACCCGCCTGATGTTGTTGCTTGGCACCCTGACCCTGCCTGAAACAATTACTACAGAAATTAAATCCCCCGAAATGCTGTCTTTTGGACAAATCCCCTTGCTGGGTGTCCCTCTCCTTCTTATTACCTCCCGATGATTGGGATGAGGGTGGTGCTCCCCCTCCTTCACTATTGCCTCCCAGTTTACTCACTTTTCTCCCAACTGAAACTTTCTTACTTCCTTGTACATGTAACCGATGATCCTGACAATGAAGTAATGCGGCATTCATTACATCCCCAAATATTTATAAAGATGGATTTCCCAGCAAGTGTTGTCGTATCCTCCAATGTAATCCTCCTATGAACTTTGATATCCTCCTCTCCTCTGGAGTTACCTCGTCCAGCACAAAACTAGCCAAACGAGTGAATTCATCCTCATACTCCGCCACCGAACGTTCACCTCGAACTACATCTTGAAGTTTCCTCCTCATTTTCCTTTGGACTGTGGGAGGAAAATACTTTCGATCAAATAAAACCCAAAAGTCAGTTATAGTCATGGTATCTCTTTGTTCTAGCATGGTCATCGACTCCCACCAGTGTAAGGCTTCTCCCACTAGTTTAAAAGTAGCAAGTATTTTCTTCCGTTCCTCACTACAGTCTACCATGCGAAGACCTTCAAAAATGATTCTCTGACTCTTTCCCATCGAGAAGGTCCCGCAAGGGCTTTCACCTCCTGAACCATAGGTTGTTGGGCTTGGGGAATTTTCTGAACCACGCCAGTCATCGCCACATTGACCTCTTGGGCCACAATATTGGCTACCTCAGTGGCATTTATAGTTCCTTGTTTTAGCGGTGGAGGTTTTGCATTATCTTCGGCAACTCTATTTCTTCTCGTAGGGGGACCTCTCTTACGCGGCATCTGAGACGAAGAAACAACTGAATTAGCATACTATTAAGAACAATTTATTTTTTTTTTTTTTTTTTTTCAGAAGATCGCAAATATAGACAAACAAAACAGTCCTACCATTAAGGCTCTATATCAAAGAACACTACGGTAGAACGTGACAAGTCCGCATAGATCCTAAAGACTCTAGAACCTGATGCTCTGATACCATCTGTGATAAGAGGTGGCCAGCTCCATACTCCAATAATTACAGGAATCATAAGTGGCCCATTTTTAGCATCACTGTAATACAATAAGTTTACAAGATAACCACCAATTATTTTAGAAAACGGATTGTCAAAATTTATTTTTTTAAGTTACTTTAAAACGTTTAAACAATCCAATTGAAAAGGAGGTGGATAAACGTAAGGACGGATAATAAATCAACAACCAATTTCATCAAAATAACCGAATAAGCTATCGGTTAACAGACATATACAATTGGGTTACACCAAGTATTAAAGTACAATATCACTTTATATAATACAAGTACAAAACTTGGGCAACACGCTCGAATGTGTAACCGATCATAACTAGAATATAAAAAGAAGGAAGCGTTTATATCAAATATCCCGTAACATCCGCAAAGTGTTCTAGCTCCAGGACACTAGGATAGAAAAGTCAATACGGGCGTCCTTGCGGCGGAGCACCTGGGCGAATATAAGATTCATGCAAAATAAAGAGATGTAAAAGGGTCAGATCCCGATTTTAAATAGGATCGCAAAGTGAATAAAGTGCATGAAAGTTATGAACAATTTATCATTATGAATAAGTTTGTCTCGCCCTCGACAAATATTTATAAGAATTCTCACCTCTCAATCTAAAAGCATAACCTAGTGAAATATCAACGATAAGAATCAATAATCATGTATGCATGAGAATATAGATAAAATCTTAATTAATGAGATTCCATTTTCGTTTTACATAATTTCATTTCACCGTTCCTTTCTCATTAGGAAACATATTCAAAGCAATTTATTTCTCAAGAGTTGTATTATCAATAAAATCCCACTTTAAAAAGAATAGTTATATTTCATAACATATAACGATTCTAAGACTATCCTTCCGGGTTTCCCCACTAGATGCGCCCCTAAATAGATATCATCTTCCAGGGCCTATCACCAAGACAACCTGGGCATCCTACATCGTGTGACGTCGGAAAGCGGTCATATATGCCTTCAACAGTGAGTCATAACCACACCCAGAATTACCTCACTTCGAACAATAATCACACGATATATAATAATAGGTCCTATGGACGAGGACTATATTCACCCTGCATTCACTAGCCAGGGGACTTCACCTCATACGCGTAACTTCCCCTATGTTCCCATTTAGAGAGGTGTGTATATGTAAATTTATCATTCACAAGTTATTCCCATTTTAAAGTATGCATTACGTTTTTATCCGGAGCCATAAGCGTTTCAAGTAAACATTATGGACTTCAACGTTTAATAAATCCTCAATTTAGTCTCTGAGAATAATGACGTTACTATGAGCCACAAAGTATAGTATACCTTAATCACGTCTCTAAATTTCCATAATTATGTAATCCTACTCTTCCCTAGTCTCAAACTAGTATACTCAAGAAAGAACTACTCTAACGTTTATTAAATAATCCCTGAGATAAGCCCAATTATCCCTTTTCTAATCTAGTGTGGTCACATACTTAATATAAGTCTCTAATACACTTTATTTTATCCTAAGAGAAAGTTTCTAGGTCCTAAACCTATAAGAAAAGGGTTACAAACCAAGTTAGAAAAATATCCTAAAACAACCGGAATTCTGAATCGATTCGCCCGGGCCGAATCGATTCGGTCTTGAAAGAGAATCAATTTGGATAGGCCAAACCGATTCGGTCAAGAGGAACCAACATTATGCAAGCTTCTGAATCGATTCAGATAATTCGAATCGATTCTCCCAACACAGACTTGTAGCCTACCCCTTTAGAGAATCGATTAGCTAGGGGCAAATCGATTCGCCTGTGCTAGAATGTCCAATTTCGGCTATGGAGTTTAATACCCCAACTTTTCCCACACTCATTTATCCTCCATTTATACCAACACCAACCATCATTAATCCAACCAAAATAATTCTACATAAATACTAACTACCATAATCCACACAATAGCTATCTAAATTAATGCTTAAGGGTTTAAACTCTACAATTTCATAAAAAACCATAATTGTTCAAGTGTTCCCAATACACAACAATCACTACATTTTATTCACCTTAAACCGTATATTATCAAGTAAAAAACTTGCCTTAAGGTTGTAATCTCAGATTTTCTTCCTATAGCAACAAATCCAAGTTTCAATCTTCAATTCTCTTCCTTTCCTTTTCTTTTTCCCCAAATTTTCGTCCTCTCTCTTTCTCTCTAGGTTTAGTAAGAATACACTTGAGAAATAAAAGGGGTTGTAAGACTCAATCGGGTACTTAGCCTTAATTTCCATCTTTAAATGTTAATACATCATTAAAATGACTCATAACTGCATAATTGAGTCATAACCTATCAAAAGTGTTCGGAACTCAAAAAACACAACATGGCACTTATTTTGACTATCTCGACTGTTTCAGGACTAATCGCGCCCCTCAAAATTGGCATCCAGAATAATATAAATCATTTCAAGTTCCAACTTCATTTAAACCATAAATGCCGTTTAAAGCAAAACGACACTATAAATCGTAACATGATGCTATTTACATTCACATAACAGTAAATATGCAAAAATCTTGTAATTATTATCTTTTGACTCACTTAAAATAATATTTACCCAATTATCCAATATTTTATATACTTACCTCTCATGGAAAATTAATATAAAATCAATTACTCAAAAGTATGAGTTATTACATAATATATCTGTCATGTTACAATTTTTGGAATATATATTTATGAATAATACTAGGAAGCTCTTTTTTGTGACTCAATTGATGTATTAAGCATTTATTGGGTAGAATTTTAAATGATCTCATGTGAATTATAAATGCTACTATGTATGTTTGACACACTTGTATTACTCTATATTTACATATCATTTAATATTATTATATAATTTTAAATTAATAGTCGCTCTCGCGTCGCTCCCGCATTTATATTTTTTTGAAAATTGATGCACTCGCACCCGTACCCTCTTCGCTCCGCGTATTTGTGACTTAGACCACAACACACCCCCTTAACAAATCCCCCAACATCACCACCATCTCCCACCTCGCGTCTACAACCACTGTCGCCCGCTGCCCACCTCTGCTACCCGCCTCCTCATCCACCAGGTACTTATTTTTATTTCTTGGTTATCTCTCAAAAGACTATAGTTCAAACTTGTTTACAGGTATACTCTTTTACATTTTATATTGTGTTTTGTTTGCATTTTATTTTTTAGGGTTTTTGTTTATGATTTTGTACCATGTTTGACAAAGGAACCCCTTCACAGAAATCAAGTTTGGGTTCCAAGTTGAAAAAATTGTTGGAATAAATTTTTAGTTTTGGACTTCTTTGGTTCTTACAAGGTGTTTGATAAAGCTTCCAAGTTAGTTTTTATTCTTTTGGTTCATATATTAAACTTTGTACCGATTTTTTTGTTTGTTTTGGTGGTGGCGGATTATCATGGTACCGATGTTTTTGTCAGTTTTGGTTACTTGCAAGGTGTGTCTATTAATTCATACGTTATTACTTTGACTCTTACTTCTAGGAAGCTTTGAAAAAAGGACCCGCATTTTTCTTTGTTTAACCCTTTACATTTTTGTGAAAATTTAGTATATAAATTATTAAATATATGAACTTTGTTCTATGTTTTTATCAAATATGCGATTCATAGTGATTCTTTTTTAAACCGGCGACATGAATGCGTGGTGGAATTTATGGGATGAAGGTATCTATGTAGTATCTATGTAGTCCTATATATTTCATTTTGCAATGAAGTTTTCATGGTGATTATCTAATCTCTAACAACTTTTGATACCTTTTAGTTGGATTACATTTAATTTTATTTCATTTTGCAATTCTCGATAGTTACATAGGTCATGTCATTAATGAAAAATGTATGATATTATTGTGAGACACGCGTGTGCACTATATACTGCGACTGTCACTGCTACATTTTACCCGGGTTAGTAGGTATATTATGTTTTTTGTGTTACATATAGATCCTTTAGCATCTAACAAGATCATTGTACATTCGAGTTCAATGCTTTAAGTGAAATAACCCTCACGTGAGCTCAAGTTTATATAATAATGATGAATTTATTCTTTTATCATTTGTTTTTAAGTAAATTGACTCAAGTGACTTTTCTTTTGAGGACATTTGAATCTTCCAGATGCATGTTAGGATGAGATGTCTTGCACACTCATTCCGGTAAGTAAAGTGCCACACTTTTGATTATTTTTTATTTTATTTTTATATTCACATCCCAGTCCCAATTCCATTGGAGTCGTTGCTCTTTCTCATAGTTTCACTTGAGTGGCACCATGAGCCCATGGATTGATTGGTTTAGAGCCTACTAAGGTGAGTTCATTTGGTTTCATATTGTTACTTGATTTTTTGTATTGTGCCTTAAGACTATTTTATGGATTGATTGGATATTTTCTTTCCAAGTTGCAGAAATCATTAAGGATCACCATCATGGTTTCGTGATTACTGAGTCGTGGAAGTCCTCAATGTGCTACTCACTACCAATGGTGTAACTGTGGAACTAAATGTAATACCCCGTATTTTTTATGCTATAATTAATTTGGGGATTTATTAAGTTTAATGTGAATTAATTATTTAATAAAAATTCAAAAATTAATTATGTTATAATTATTAACGTGATGAGAGTTAGTAATTATGGGAAATTTTTTGAATATTACTAATGAGCAAAGTAATGTATAATATTGGTCATATTAAATGTCACGAGTGAATAAAATGACAATTTTGGAAATTTGAGTCGGGATGGGCCCGTGTCGCGTCGGGACTAAATATTGATGAATAAAAGTGAATATATTATAAGTCGCTCATATGGTCATTTTGAGTGCACCAATGTGTCCGAAAGGGTCGAGATAGTCAGAAAAGTGTACCCGGGGGTTTAGTTCGGGTCTCGGGGCATTTTTAGGCTTAATTAGTACCCCGGGAGGGCATTTTGGACATTTTACATTTTTGGGTAATTAAACCCACGAAAATTCAAGGGATATATCAGATGTCTAAGGTTTTCTTCTAGGGTTAAAACAACCAAAGACAAGTGACGGCCATTGGAGAGGGAAGGAGAGGCTTTTCCAAGAAATCCAAGGCCAACGATTCACCCGGTTGCACCGCAACCACCACCAACGCGTAGATCGCGCGACGGGGAACGCAACCACACCAAATTCATCACCAAACAAAAACGATGAAAATCCCAGGCAAGTGTTTATCTTGCTAATTTTGTTAATGCATCACTCATGTTAGTCTAGGGATGATTTGGATGAGTTTTATGAAAGAAAACCCAAATTTGAGATAGGAAATCGCATGTAGTAATGGTTTAAATGTTATTCTGGAAACCCCTTCACATGTAGAGGATTAAACTAAGAAATTTTGATGTTTTAGAAGAAGAAAATTCTGGAAAAGATTGATTAGAACCATGTTAAAGAGATTTCTAGGGTTCTTGAGATTTACATGAATTTTGGGCCTGTTAATCCATGATTATTAATGGAAATTTGCATGCTTTACGTAAAAGATGTATGGAATGGATTTATATTATTAGTAGTATAAATTTCTGGACGTTTGGGGATGAAAAGTTTGGATTTGGTAGGAGTTATGTGAGAAAACCCGTAACTGGTAACAGCAGAATTCGTCATACCTGCTTGATCGATCGATCAAGCCAAGAGCTTCGATCGATCGAAGGTTCGATCGATCGAGCCCCCGACCTCGATCGATCGACCCCTTATGGAAGACTCATATTTTCCCTTTTTAAATTAGTTGAATTCCATTTAATGAGAAATAATTCTTGGACACCATTAATAAAATGTTTTGGGAGATAAGATGACCAGTAGGATTTATTAATGAATAAGAGACCTTTAATGTAAGGAAAAATCTATATTTTGGAGTGCTTATACCTAAGGGACGATGGAACTTTGTATTAAAGGGAGAGATTACGTAAAATGGTTACGATGGAAAATAGATGAATACCTACTGAATTTTTATACTTGGGAGGATAGAGTCCATGAGTGTTACGTAGTAAGTTGGAATAATACCTCAAATTAAAGTTAAAGACAAACCGTTATACGTGATTACAAATAATGAGATATGAGGATAAATGTCATAACTATGGGATTTGAGATGTACCAAAAATTGATATGGTAATATTAGTATAGTTATATGATTGTGTATGCATATAGTATCTATGTGTGAAAATCGTGCCCGCGCTACTTGTTATCCCTGAGGTTACCGCGCTGGGACAATCTTATCTCGATTGGACCTTTATGGGGGCTATTGACTTATACCCTAGAAGATAGATATCCTTGGTATAGGTTATCGAATCGATAGTTCAGACGGTCCTAAGAGACGTGGGGGCATGTGATATCCTCTTAGAGACTTGGAATCTATGCTTCGCCTCAATATTGTTTGTGTATGTGTTAATACAGTTCGTGAGTGATTCTGAACTTGTATTTTCCTTAGTACGAGAGATACGTGGATTGGATAGCAGAGTATGCACGCACCATAATTTTATGTGGGGTGCTGTTAGAATATATATATTATACGAGTATTTAATATATATTTGAAATTCTGAAATTTTGGGAAACTGCCTATTGAGTTGTGGTATGTAAGACATGCATAATGACTCAAATTGGAAATACTTGTTTTGAAAAAGTATAATGGAACACTGGGAAACTTTATTATCAAATAAGGTTAAATGAGAACTTTGTGATTAAATGAATTTATTTTCTTAAACAATTATATTTTTCAGTTTTGAATCTTACGAGTAACTTAAGATAAGTTAAACCAATGGGAAGGTTAGTGCGATAGGCGTGCACATTAGAAGAGAGTTGAGAAATTCTCAAGAGAGTGTCGCACTAATATGTTGTTGCATTGGCCTGTAAACATTTTAAACACTTGCTAAACGAATTTTAAATCATCTACACTATCGGGCTCTGACCCGTTTCTATTTCTCTCTCTCTTGTATATATATGTATATATTACAGGTGCCCAGCCACAGGGGCGTCTTGCATAGGATCCTTTGGAAGGAACATGCTGCAGATTAGGTGGGAGTTGCAGGCCTCTTGCTTAGATGACTTCATCTATTTGACTCCACTCCTAGCATATTATTTTAGTGGGGCATGTGTTTCCCTTTCCATTATTCAGTTGTTTATTTGAACTTTTGTGATTCAGTTATTTTTAGTATTGTCACTTTGGGATTTATTACTGTCTGGATGTTTTACTTTAAGTTATAATGTTGGGATTTAGTTGTTGAATGTTTAAATTATTTGGATTATATGTTCCAGGATTATTGTGGTGTGATTCTTTAAATATTGAATTGTTGTAAATAATTAAATCTTTGTTTTCAAAATAAAATTTGGAAAGTAATGTTTAAAAATGGTTTTGACACTTAGCTTAATTAATTAAGGGTGTTTAATTTGGAAAAGTTATTTTTACGACAGTGATGCTAAGAATGAACCAACTGTTCACCTTGATTTTAATTTAATAAAGGAGTGATCGCCCGGTATTTAATTAGGCGGGGTGTCCCAGGTGGTATCAGAGCATCAGGTTCTAGTGTCCATAGGATCTGTACGTCTTATTTCTCTTTCAGCTTAACATTTTTGTTATAGAGCCCTATTTTAGGATTGTTGTACTCTTGCTTTTACGTTTACGTCTTCATCTATTTGAGATTTG
Source organism: Sambucus nigra (assembly GCA_949130495.1). Lineage (NCBI taxonomy): Eukaryota > Viridiplantae > Streptophyta > Magnoliopsida > Dipsacales > Adoxaceae > Sambucus > Sambucus nigra. Next base: position 404,987,304 of record OX422215.1, on the reverse strand, counting down.
GTAATAACTGTAGACTAATGAATTTCTTCACGTTTCAGATGCCTCCGAGACGTGCACCAAAGGATAGGTGTGCCCAAGCCGAGCAGCCAGTAGCTCCGGCACAGGGTACTATGAATGCTAATAAGGTAGCCGCCATTATTGCTTAGGCGGTGAATGCCGCGCTAGCAGTGGTTCAGCAGGCTCCACCCCAGATTCAGGCAGTGGTGTCAGTACCTGCACAGCTTCCATCTGCATGGGAGCGGGTTAGGGATGCCTTTCAGAAGGCGCATCCCCCTGAGTTCTCTGGTAGTTCAAATATCATCATAGTCAGCCAATGGAAGAAAGATATCCACCGGCATCTTCATATGTATGAGTGCACAGACATGCAGAAATAGTTGTTGGCTTCCTTTAAGCTGGTTGGGGCCGCTTTGCAGTGGTGGGAGTCCACCACCACCTTGGAGGAGAGGGACACGATCCCGATTCAGTCATTTTGGGAGTGGTTTGACCGCAAGTAATTTCCACCCGCCGTGCAGACTGAGATGAGGCAGAAATTACTAAACTTGAAACAGGAGAATTCTATCGTTGCTGAGTATGAGGGGGAGTTCACGAAACTTCTCACCATAATGCCAGATGAGGCACCCACTGAGGGCAAGAAGATAATGATGGTTGTGGACGGGTTAGCTTGGAGGATCCGTCAGCACCTTATAGGAAATCTGTCTCTGAGTACTTTCACTGATGTACTCAATGCTGCGTTATTACATTACCAGGATCACCGCTTCCATCTGCAGGGAAGCAAGAGAGCAGGAGAGTACAGCCAACAGGGCGGGACCGGGGGTAGTAGTGCTAGTGGAGTACCATCTCAAGGACAGACTTGTCAGCACGAGCAGAGTTCCCATCAGGGGGACCTTGCTAAGCGATTCTGTTAAGGAGATTCTAGACAGGAATTTGGGGGTTATAGGCGGGGCCAGCAGGGCCAGCCTAATTAGCAGGGCCAGCAAGGCCAACACCGATAGCAGCAGGGTTAGCAGCAGGGCCAACAGCGTTTTCATCAGGGCCAGCAGGGCCAGTGGCGGGGTGGTAACGACCAGCAGGGTCGTGGTCAGCAGGGTCAGAGGGGAGGTAACTTCAAAGGCCGATGTTTTGGGTGTGGTAAGCATGGACATAGGCGCCAGGATTGTCCAGAGGGAGATAGGGCCCCACAGCAGCAGGGTGACCGTAATGAGCCACAAAGGCCACTTTTTCCAGCTGCCCTCCCAGCACCAGCCCAGATGCCAGCCCTACCAGCCGTTCCAGCAGCTCCAGTGCAGCAGGGGCAGTTACAGTACAGACATATCTATAATGTCCACCAGGAAGGCGCCCTACAGGCACCACCCGCGATTGAGGGTATGTTTCCTATCCATGGTACTATGGGTCGAGTTTTGTTTGATACTGGGGCGACGCACTGTTTTATAGCTACGCATTTTAGGAAGGCCTTAGGGTTGTTATCCACAGCAGAGAGTACGGTGACGTGTGTAGACTCACCACTGGGGAGTGGTTCGTTTATTTTCTTTATATGCCGGGGAGTGGGGTAGAGATTGGTAGCTTGGTATTACCTGCAGATATGTTAGTCTTAGATATGCATGAGCATAACGTTATTATCGATATGGATTGGTTCGCTGCTTACAGATCCATGATTGATTGTTTCGGTGGGAGTATTGTCTTTGCCATTCCGGGACACGAGATGTTTGTAGTAGCGATGCCTCGCCCAGAGGGAGGCTCGACCGCTCATCTGTATTACATAGAGGAGGATACCTCTAAGGAGGTTGTGATCCCTTTAGACTCGATCCCAGTTGTTCGTGAGTATTCCGATGTCTTTCAGGAGATACCAGGCATACCCCCCAGTAGAGAGATAGACTTTGTCATAGATTTATTACCGGATACTAGACCGATAGCACGCGCTCCATACCGTATGGCTCCGGCAGAGATGCGAGAGTTACGAGATCAGATAGAGCAGCTATTAGGTCAGGGCTTCAATCGCAGGAGTACCTCACCTTGGCGCGCTCCAGTCTTGTTTGTGAAGAAGAGAGATGGCTCACTGAGGTTATGTGTGGAATACCGGGAATTGAACAAGGTCACGATACAGAATAAGTATCCGTTACCTCGAATCGATGATATGTTCGACTAGCTGAGGGGAACAACTTTCTTTTCAAAGATAGATCTAAGGTTGGGGTAGCATCAGCTACGTATTAGGGAGCAGGATGTTTCAAAGACTGCTTTCTTGACGAGATATGGGTCCTATGAGTTCAAGGCGATGCCATTTGGCCTCACAAATGCTCCAATCGTGTTCATGGACTTAATGAACCGAGTGTTCATAGAGTTCTTGGATCAGTTTCTCATCGTCTTCATAGATGACATTTTAATATATTCACACTCCGAGGAGGAGCATACCGAGCACTTGAGACAGGTTCTTCAGACTCTACGAGAGCATCAGTTGTATGCTAAGTACGAGAAGTGAGGATTATGGTTGCAAGAAGTACAGTTCTTGGGGCATGTTGTTTCTGAACAGGGGATATCAATTGACTCGAGTAAAGTGTCAGCGGTGAGAGAGTGGGGATAGCCCACGACACCGACGGAAGTGCGTAGTTTTTTGGGGTTAGTCGGATACTACAGGAGATTCATTCGGGGATTCTCCAAAATAGCGGGTCCATTGACAAATCTGACTCGCAAAGGGGTACCATATGTTTGGGATGATGCTTGTCAATTGGCTTTCGATGAGCTGAAAGACAAGCTTACTTCAGCACCAGTCCTTACTTTACTGAAGTCGGGTGTGGAGTACCTGGTTTACACCGATGCCTCTTTATGGGGACTTGGGGGAGTACTTTAGCAGGAGGAGAAGGCTATAGCTTTTGCCTCCCATAAGCTTAAGCCTCATGAGAAGAATTACCCCACCCACGACCTGGACTTAGCAGCGGTCGTTTTTGCAATGAGGATATGGAGGCACTATTTATTGGGGGAGAAATTTCGCTTGTTCACAGACCACAAGTCACTGCAGTACCTGTTCACTCAGCGAGAGCTGAATATGCGTCAGCGTAGATTGTTAGAGTTTGTGAAGGACTATCAGTTCGACATACAGTATCATCTGGGGAAGGCCAACGTAGTTGCTGATGCGTTGAACCGTAGACCGATAGACGATGTAGCGGATGTATGGAAAGTAAAGTGGAAGGAATTGGGTCACCAGGACGCAGTATCCCATTCCTTCATATCTGTTATGACAGTGACACCCGAGATTGTTATAAGGGTGATACAGGCACAGACCACAGACCTGTTTTGCCAGGAGCAAATTGTACGACTTTTAGCCGAGGGTGCTGAGTCCTATTCTGTTAGTTCTGATGGGGGTTTGAGGTTTAATGGGAGATTGGTGGTTCCAGAAGGAGCATAATTACGTCATGTAGTGATGACCCAGTGTCACGAGTCCCGATTTGCGTTGCATCCTGGAGGGGATAAGATGTATGAGGATATGAGGAGGCAATACTGGTGGAGTGGGATGAAGAAGGACATTGATGAGTTCGTGTCCAAGTGTTCTACCTCCCTGCTGGTAAAGGTGAACCATCAGAAACCTTCAGGGTTGCTTCAGCCATTGGAAGTACCCGCGTGGAAGTGGGAGAGTATTTCCATGGATTTTATCACAGGGTTGCTTACATCACAGCGGGGCCACGACTCTATCTGGGTGATTGTAGACCGTTTGACCAAGGTGGCTCATTTTCTTCCGGTGCAGACAGACTATACCATGGGTCAGTATGCTCAGTTGTTCATTGCTGAGATTGTCAGATTACATGGGGTGCCCCTGAATATTGTGTCAGAAAGAGACTAGATTTTCATGCCGCGTTTTGGGGAAAGCTTTCAGGAAGCCATGGGTACCGAGTTGAGGTTGAGTTCAGCTTATCACCCACAGACAGATGGACAGACAGAGCGTACTAATCAGATGTTAGAGGATATGCATGTGTGTTCTCGATTTTGGAGGAGGTTGGGAGCCACATCTTCCACTGGTAGACTTTTCTTATAATAACTCTTATCAGTTCACTATTGGCATGGCTCCATTCGAAGCTTTGTACGGTAAGCCTTGTCGTTCCCCAACTTGTTGGCTCAAGGTGGGGGATAACAAGTTGCTAGGACCAGAGGTGATTCAGGAAACCTCCACGACGATTGAGATGATCAGGAGTCGCATTCGAGTAGCCCAGGGCAGGCAAAAAATCTACGCAGATGCGAAACGATTCTTCTAGGAGTTTAATGTGGGGGACCAAGTGTTACTGCATGTATCTCCTATGAAAGGAGTGATGAGGTTTGGGAAGAAAGGGAAATTGGCACCGAGGTACGTAGGACCATTTCCCATCATCGAGAGGATTGGGCCGGTAGCATACAGATTGGGACTACCAGAGCATTTACATCGCATTCACGATGTATTCCACATCTCGTCGTTGAGACGATATCTTCGGGATGATATGGCCCATACCCACATTGCGATAGATGAGATAGACTTACAGCCTGACAGCTCTTACGAGGAGAGACCGGTGGCTATCCTAGACCATAGCGAGAGAAGATTGTGATCGAAGGTAGTCCCACTAGTACGGGTCCAGTGGGAGCATCATAATGTGGAGGAGTCCACTTGGGAGCGCGAGGCAGATATGCGCGAGAGATACCCAGATTTATTCTTACCAGGTATGCCTTATTTTTCGAATTTCGGGACGAAATTCCATTATTAGGGGGGAAGTATGTAATACCCCGTATTTTTTATGCTATAATTAATTTGGGGATTTATTAAGGGCCTGTTTGGTTTGCAACTATAATTCTGTTTTTTGTGTTTAAATACAATTCTGATAAAAATCTTCGTTTGACAACCTGTTTTTAAACACAGAATTATAATATTCCTGTGTTATAATCAAGTTTTTCAGAAAACAGATTTTGGGTGTTTTATAACATCTGTTTTTTTTATTTTTCAACTCAGAATTATTCATTCTTAATATTTTAAAGCAATTATATCTTAATATATAATACACATACATAATACATTAATGTGTGTAATTCTTATAAATAAAAAATATATATGTACATATGCACAAAATTACGTATGGAATAATATAAAGTTAAATAATATTATCAATAGATACATGATACTTATATATAATTTTATACATATATTATTAATGTATGGAATAATATAAAATATACATATAGTACATATGTATTAAAAAATATTATCAATTCATGTATGTATATAATTTTATAGTGAATTATATATGCGACATCATTATAAATATATATATATATATATATATATATATATATATATATATATATATATATATATATATATATATAGAGAGAGAGAGAGAGAGAGAGAGAGAGAGAGAGAGAGAGAGAGAGAGTTAAACTCCCTAACATACCTCATTAAATATACCTAAAAATACATGATATTAAATGTACGTGTATATAATTTATGATGTATGTATGTATGTATATGTATACATTCATGTATCATGTATGTATGAAAGTTATATATATATATATATATATATATATATATATATATATATATATATATATATATATAACTCTACAACATACCTCATTAAATATACCTAAAAATACATGTTATTAAATGTACATGTATATAATTTATGATGTATGTATGTATGTATACATTCATGTATCATGTATGTATGAAAGTTTTATGTATGTTTATATGTACATACATATATATATACACACACACACACACACGCATATGTACGATATAAATATATATATTTGTCAATTTTGTCAAATTTTCAAAAAACTGTATTTAAAAACAACTTTACCAAACGCACACCAATAATTATAAACACAAAAAACTGAATTTTAAAACTGTATTTAAAAACAGTATTTAAATCGAATTTTCTGAATAGAGAACCAAACAGGCCCTAAGTTTAATGTGAATTAATTATTTAATAAAAATTCGGAAATGAATTATGGTATAATTATTAACGTGATGAGAGTTAGTAATTATGGGAAATTTGTTGAATATTACTAATGAGCAAAGTAATATATAATATAGGTCATATTAAATGTCACGAGTGAATAAAATGATAATTTTGGAAATTTGAGTCGGGACGCGCCCGTGTCGCGTCGGGGCTAAATATTGATGAATAAAAGTGAATATATTATAAGTCGCTCGTATGGTCATTTTGAGTGCGCCAATGTGTCCGAAAGGGTCGAGATAGTCAGAAAAGTGTATCCGGGGATTTAGTTCGGGTCTCGGGGCATTTTTAGGCTTAATTAGTACCCCGGGAGGGCATTTTGTACATTTTACATTTTTGGGTAATTAAACCCACGAAAATTCAAGGGATATATCAGATGTCTAAGGTTGTCTTCTAGGGTTAAAACAACCAAAGACAAGTGATGACCATAGGAGAGGGAAGGAGAGGCTTTTCCAAGCAGTCCAAGGCCAACGATTCACTCGGTTGCACCGCAACCACCACCAACGCGTAGATTGCGCGACGGGGAACGCAACCACACCAAATTCGTCACCAAACAAAAACGATGAAAATCCCAGGCAAGTGTTTATCTTGCTAATTTCATTAATGCATCACACATGAAGAGGATTAAACTAAGAAATTTTGATGTTTTAGAAGAAGAAAATTCTGGAAAATATTGATTAGAACCATGTTAAAGAGATTTCTAGGGTTCTTGAGATTTACATGAATTTTGGGCCTGTTAATCCATGATGATTAATGGAAATTTGCATGCTTTACGTAAAAGATGTATGGAATGGATTTATATTATTAGCAGTATAAATTTCTGGACGTTTGGGGATGAAAAGTTTGGATTTGGAAGGAGTTATGTGAGAAAACCCGTAACTGGTAACAGCAGAATTCGCCATACCTGCTTGATCGATCAATCAAGCCAAGAGCTTCGATCGATCGAAGGTTCGATCGATCGAGCCCCAAACCTCGATCGATCGACCCCTTATGGAAGACTCATATTTTTCCTTTTTAAATTAGTTGAATTCCATTTAATGAGAAATAATTCTTGGACACCATTAATAAAATGTTTTGGGAGATAAGATGACCAGTAGGATTTATTAATGAATAAGAGACCTTTAATGTAAGGCGAAATCTATATTTTGGAGTGTTTATACCTAAGGGACGATGGAACTTTGTATTAAAGGGAGAGATTACGTAAAATGGTTACGATGGAAAATAGATGAATACCTACTGAATTTTTAAACTTGGGAGGGTAGAGTCCATGAGTGTTACGTAATAAGTTGGAATAATACCTCAAATTAAAGTTAAAGACGAACCGTTATACGTGATAACTAATAATGAGATATGAGGATAAATGTCGTAACTATGGGATTTTAGATGTACCAAAAATTGATATGGTAATATTAGTATAGTTATATGATTGCGTATGCATATACTATCTATGTGTGAAAATTGTGCCCGCGCTACTTGCTATCCCTGAGGTTACGGCGCTGGGACAGTCTTATCTCGATGGGACCTTTATGGGGGATATTGACTTGTACCCTAGAAGATAGATATCCTTGGTACAGGCTATCGAATCGATAGTTCAGACGGTCCTAAGAGACGCGGGGGCATGTGCTATCCTTTTAGAGACTTGGAATTTATGCTTCACCTCAATATTGTTTGTGTATGTGTTAATAAAGTTCGTGAGTGATTCTAAACTTGTATTTTCCTTAGTACGAGAGATACGAGGATTGGATAGCAGAGTATGCACGCACCATAATTTTTATGTGGGGTGCTGTTAGAATATATACATTATACGAGTATTCACTACACCAAAAACAGGAAACTGGCACGCTTAGGGAAGGAGATTCTGGCATTGTTTAAAACCGTGCCAAAATCTGGCACGGTTTTATCATAATCTGGCACGGTTTGAAAAAGTGCCAAATTTTGGCACGATTTTAAAGAGTGACAAATATGAGTACGCTTTGTTAAAAAAATAACCCCCCAAAATTTGAAGAGGGGACCAAAATTTCAAGACAATCTAACCCTAACTCTATCTCTCTCTCTCTCCCTCCCCACGCAGCCGGCTCCCATCATCTCCTCCTTATCTCCCCACGCAACCGGCTTCCATCGTTGCTCCGAGTCGCTGCTCCTACTCCGAGTCGCTGCTCCGGCTTCCATCTTCGTCAGGTATTACATCTCTCTCTCTCTCTCTCTCTCTCTCTATATATATATATATATATATATATATATATATATCAGTTGTTGCGATTTCGGGGTTGGTAGCAATTTTGGGGGTATATCAGTTGTTGCGATTTCGGGGGGTATATCAGTTGTTGGGATTTCGGGGTTGGTAGCAATTTTGGGGGTATATATATATATATATATATATATATATATATATATATATATATATATATATATATATATATATATATATCAGGTACCGATTTCTGGTACGTGATTCGATCTCAGGGGTTTCGATTTAGGGGTGCGATTTTAGGTACCGATTTCTAGTACCTGATTCAATTTCAGGGGTTCCGATTTCGGGTACCTGATATATATATCAGTTTCAATTTCAACTTTCAAGGGTACCATACATATTCAATTTCAGGGGTAATTTCAGGAGTACCATTTCAATTTCAGGGGTACCATACATACATACATACATACATATATATATATACTATGGTATGCCCGTGCCTGAAGGCACGCTGATTATTTAGGGCTTCAAAAACATCAATAATCTCATTGCAAAACGCCGAAAAATTTCAATGTATGTAATTGCAAAAAGGAAAAAAATCGTTCCCCAATAAAACAAAGTGCAATCTTAAAAAAATTAGTCATAATATCATTTGTTTATAAAACTATCTACTCTAGTTAACAAATAAAAAATAGTCCAATAAACATTGAATGTGTAAACAATAAATCTTTTTACAACAAAAATATTTGCATTTTTTAAATTTGGGCATATTTTACTTTTCTGTAGAATTATCCACCATATTTTGCTAAATCTCCTTTGTATATAGAATTATCCACCCTTCTTAATAAGGAAAAAATACTCCAACAATATTCAATCCCAAGAACATACACATAAAATAGGGAACTATATTCAACATTTACTTTTAAAGTCATATATACACATTATAACTGAACTGAAATAAAATAAATGTATGCAATCCAAATATGTGTCAACATGAAATACCGTAAAATCTAGCTAAATAATATCAACACAACATGTTTAATGATGTCCATTGTCGGGTTAAAGGCAGGCCTAGATTTTCAACAACATATCCAGTTTTGGGTTTACAGCATGCCCGATGTGTATGCATCATGTCTAGTTTGGGGCCTAATGCACGCCCCATGGTCGGGATAATATACACTTGCACCAATGTATAGACTATTTATGTAACCTCCCAATCTTCTATAGACTTGACATTAGGTTCAACCTGACATCAAATTGGCCAATTCAAAACATCAGATAAAAAACAATATAAATAAATTGGTCTTAAAATTAGCAAAAATAATAAAAAAATACAATGCACATGACTTATCAATATTTTTGAATAGTTTACGGGTCAAATTTATTCATAGACTTCAATGAACATCCCAAGTTAGTTATTTGAATTCATAAAAAAAAGGCAATGCTAGACAGAAAATTATTTTAATTAGACAACTGATATAACCTAAAGGAAATGACAAATTACCTGAAATTTTGTAATACTAAAACGCAAAACGACTGCCTATTCCATCGAGAAAACGATCGGTATGCCACCATCTTGCTTGAAGTTCAATGAGAAATGGAGAGATCATGGTATTCGTCCTCTCATAAGCCTCTTGTAAGACGCTAAAATTCAGATCATGAGCACACTTCTGCATGTTTGCAGCATATGCAGCCGCCAACCAGTAGCGATGTTCTGTAATACAATATCAGTCCATCTCCTACCACGATTTAAAAGAAATTTATCACTGGGGAACATTTCTTTCAGTATCCTCATAATAGAATAGAAATCTGTAGTATTTACTTATAGACATTAATCTATATACATATATTCACAATTTAAAAATGGAAACAAAGTGAAACTTAATGTATTCAAAAACTTGTAGTAATTTCAAAAAATAACGCGACGTAGACAATGAAATTCTTAACTTCGGTGTAAAACCATCAAAGGCCAATAAATAATTGCTATCTGGGTGCTTCTTAGGAACTGCTCTCTCGTCCACCCAGAACACGTGCCATCATGAATAATCCAATGAGTCAATGTAGGGAGGTTTCAATAATTTCCTGCAATTGAAACACAAAATAACAACCAATTTCACTTACCATGTCATAATAATGATTTTCTACAAAGAACAAACGGGTTGCATAAGCTTTGCTACAAAGTAGTTCTCAAACTTTTAAAAGAATCTTATCTATTAAATACTGGGCAAATGAATTTATAGATTCAGACAAAGAGATTTGGACTTCAACTGAGGAATTTGATTTCAAATCTGCCTTTGCTTTATTTAGATATGTTAAAACTAAATCTCTCAGCTGGCACTTTATTTGAAAAGTATGTAATCGTGAAGTTTTTCTAACGCATAACCTTATTCATGACAAACACTATTTGTAATCACGAGGAAAGAACCTTCTCATTTTTATTTTTAAAAAATTAAAATTGTAATTGCACACTATAAAACATTTGGACACAAAAAGGGATTTTCTCGAGCTTCCCTTGGTTGGGTGCACCGAGTCCCAAGATGGAAGACATGAAGTTTTTGTGAACTATGTAGAGGTTCCTGTCATATACTCAGTTGCCCAAAGTGCTCATTTGAACATTCGAGTAACAGAAACTTTGAAAAATAAAGATGATATACTATCAATACCTTAGAGCTTACCCCTGATAAATAACAAATTACAGAGAGCAGTGTTGTGTGAGGTCTTTAAAGAAAGCCAAAAGTTCACTTCGATGAGGTCACGTTTCCTCTAAAATCAGCGAGGAAGGTTCATCGATTCATTATCAAGGATAATGAGGTCTCTTGGTCTTGCTTCTCCGGTTGGTCTTGCTTCTCGGTTCACTTTTTTTCATATGATAATGTAATGGACCGGCTTTGCAAAAACACTGCACAATTTTCCCAGAATTACAACAGGCCCTGAACCAGGGGTGAAAATATTCATATCGTTCCTAACCACGCATATCAACAACTTTTTTTTATTATACAGGGAACTATTGAATTGGTAATTGAAGAGGAACCTCGAGAAAACTGTAAATTTGGAATGAATGTTCTAAGGACTCAAGTTTATTTGATTGGCAACCTGAGATCAGGGACTAAGGAATCAAGTTTCTGGGTAAATTCCCCACAAATCAAATCCAAACATATTTCTACATTGAGTGTGTTTTCTTCAACTAACAGCCAAGAGTGGAGAAAAGATTTTTGTACGCATAATAAGCATATATAACCAACCCAAAAAAATTAATAAGATATTTCGAATGACAAATAGAATGAAATAACAAATAGAAATAAAATCAGAAACTATAGTATATACTTGGATAATTAACCCCTAAGTTAGACCTAAAAATAGAAAAATTATAACAAATTAGAAAAAAAATGCACAAATCAAGTAACAACACATTTGTGTACTTCCCTCTAAATCATTAATGAAACATCTTAATGTATCTCAGACCAACATTTACATTTTTATGTTCGTAATAAAATAATCAAAGCAGGGCTGCAATCATATGGTTTATGTCAGTGAACATAAAACAACGTGGAAGAAAACAATGTGGAAAAAAATCAGTTGTGTATATGTAAAAAAAAATCATCAAATGATAAAAAACAAATATTTATCGAACACAAATTACCTCAGTTACCTAAGGCATAGTTTACATGGCAAAGACAAATGGTTGTGACTACCATCAAGCTGATAACATAATAGTAGAGTGCAAAAGCCCAAAGTCGAACAATAAACCTTCAAAACCTTAGTCAGTATATGTCATATTGTTCATCTCTCTCACGCTAATAACATTTTTATGTGCACAAAATAAAAAAAAATAAAAAAAATGATTTTATTTGTCTTTTGACTACATTTTACCTTTTTGATGTTCTTACTTACCAAATGAAAAAAATGATGATAATATGATTAATGCACCCACTGGTTTGATTTCCTCATAGATTCTCCCCATTAATTTGATTCCTCCACGACTCTCTCTATCTCTCCTCGCACATACATTGCAGGCATCACAAAATATAAGACACATATTCACGAAATATGAGATACCATATTCACAAAATCTGAAATACCCAAACACAAATAAAAAATTTCCATAGAACCATAGTTAGGAAGTTGAATAATATTCACGAATTAACAACAAACACAAATCAAAAATCAAATGAACATTACACTAAAACATAAAATTACCTTGTTGTTGTTCGTTGTTCATTATTCGTTGACAGTGTTTTTGGTAGGTCAGATATGGCAGTGGGTTCGCCAGATCTGAGAAGAACAACCAAAATAATCACAGTGTTGGATCAGGAAAAACAAATTACATACGTGTTATCCAGATCTTCTGGAGCTCGCGTTGTCGGAGAAGATGGACAGGAGGAGGAGGAGGAGGAGGTTTCGCAGAGAGGAGGAGGGGGAGGCGGCGGCGCAAGAGAGGAGGGGGTGGCAGCGGCGCAAGAGAGGAGGGGAGGCAGATTTGAGAGGAAGATATCGTGGAAAGGGGTATGGGGACTCATCAGATGAGTGAGAGAGAGAATGAGAGGCGTGTAGGTTTAGGATGATTTTTCCCATTTGCCCGGTCAATAAGTCTCCCCATATTATGTAGTTTACTATTATATCCTTTATATTTGAATCAAATTGAAATTTTATTAGAAGGGAAATGAGGGGGAAAATAAATATTAAGGGGCAAAAGAGGTAATGAATGAAAAACTTAATCTCATGACATCATAGTTGAAGCTTATGACATACTTAAGTTTCTTACTTTGTTATATAGATATATATCAGTTTCGATTTTAGGGGGTACCTATATACGATTTCAGGGGTCTAAATCTTTACTTAAGTCTAGGATTTTGCGATTATTGGTGACATCTTTGTCCAGGTTTGCTTGGATGGAATATAACATCAGTTTGGAATTCTTCACTCGAGTTGATATGTTAGAATAAAACTTTAAATTCATAAGTTTTAACTCAATCTTGAGTCGTTTGAGTTTGGTGGACAGTTTGACCATAGGAGAAAGAGAGCACTCTTCAGACCATGAGTTCTCAAGGGTGGGAAAGAAGTATTCATGATGCATCTAGAATTAGAAGAATTTAAATTGTTTAGGAAGGTTGACTCTGAGGTTAAGAATAGAGACAACAATTTGGTTGTGGTCAGATATTCCAGGGAAAAGATAATTAGATTGGGAAGTAGGGAATGTATCAATCCAATGAAAGTTAGTTATCACTCTATCAATTATAGTCTGAGTGTTAGCAGCCCCTTTACTTTTATTGGACCATGAGTACCACAGGCCAGAGGTGGCCATGTCCTCCATCATAATGCCAGCTAAGCAGTTGTTGAATTCAATTAAAGCCCTCAAATCAGTTCCCATTCTCCCTCTCTTTTCTTCATTGTTTCTGGCGATACTGAAGGACCCATGATGGTCCACTGTTGGTCAACAATGGGGGTATTGTTTAGTCTAAAAAAATCCACAAAGGAATTCTCTCATGGTCAAGGTTCAACCCATATATAAGGGTATCAAAGAAGAACTTATTCACCTCTACAAAACTAATCTTACAAAATAAGGCTTAAGGATGAGAATTCAGAACCTGAACTTCAAAAATGACAGTGTCCCAAATAATGAGGACCCTAGCCACACCCCTAATTTCAGGGCAATTGTGGCAATAACTCCAATTCAAGAAGTTATTATTTGCTACTGTAGGCATATGGTTCTTTTGGACTTTCGATTCAAGGATACAAACAAGGGATAATTGATTATCATTTGTCAACTTTTTCACTTCTTGTTTCTTATGAGGGGAGTTGAGTCCCCTAATGTTCGAGGTAGCTATCTTGGTCATTTGGAATGTCCCTCCTTCTTATTCCTCTTGTTATTTTTGTTAGATAGATCACCTCTTGAGTTACCTTGTTGGCTAGATCATCCACTGCTATTATTTGTGTTGAAAGATCGATATTCACGGATCTGAGTTAGTGTACCTATATAGGTTATTTTGACATTTATTTGCTTTATTTGCAGTTACCAATCTTATGCACCCTTTTTTGCACTTCAAAAGCCTAACAATGGTGCCCGGGGTTCTAGAGCTACTAAAATTCCATTTTATCTTTTAGTTTTTGCCCCATGATAAAGTAATTTCTAACTAATTTGACATGTATTTTATTCTTTCACTTGTTATTAACCTATAAGATGTTCTGTAATTTAACATGTATTTTGTTGGGACAATATTGTGTTATGCATACTAGACGGACAGTAAAAAACATTCCCAAGTATGCTCCATCACAGTTCTACATTGCCATGTGTTTCCTCGGATTAAGGAGAAAAAGATAATGTCCCTAAAACCTTTTGTTGAACGCCTTCGGTAAGTTTAAGGATGTTATTCAGAATGTTATGTTTTCAATTTAGTACATTTTTTAAAAGTTCAAGTTTGTGTTAGTTTTTTAATCTATTTTTCATCTCATGGCTTGAAATCATCGTAACTGCAATTGTATATCATAATGTGCCCATACATTTTTCAGATTCTTAGCTCCGGAGTGGAAATGAGAGAAGGAATAAGGTATGTAGTTACACTACTAAAGATGGTAGTTTGGTCTTCTGTAAGTTGTTTCTTAAATAATCCCACAATATGATTAATAACGTCTTGATTATTCTCCCAAGTATTACCCTCTTCATCTTTAATGGAGTGAATCCTAAGCTTTTAGTGCTTGGTTTTAACACTAGCCTGGCCATTACCAAACTTACCTCATCTCTGTTGTTACATCAAGTTTATATTGTCCCCTATAGCCTGGCCATTACCAAACTTACCTCATCTTTGGTTTGGTTTATTTGTATTTCAATATGAGTTGAAATTGATAGATTATGTATATGAATTGACTTCTACTATGAATCGTTCATAAACCCCTTGAATATATGCGTAAATAATTAGAGAATGGGATCAAATTGATTAAGATTGAAGTTTTAGGGTTCTTGATACAGAATTGGGTTTTATCATTAAATCATGAATTAATATTGTGTTTTTGATGTTTTAAGCATGTTTAAATCATAGTTACTTTATTTAGATGCTATACCAATTTAAGTAAGATCCTACTTCTATGGTAACATTATAGTTCATGCTTATAGACTTTATGACCGTCTTATTTATTTTGTACACTCGCAATTATTTAGTATAATGAATAGGACCCATGGTGAGGACAATACTCAAAATTTCACAATAGGACTCGGAATAAATCGACAAATCGATAGGACCGACATCGAACACATGTGCTTGGTTTGTGGCCTTTCTCAATTACTTACTCATTTTCACTAATTCTTCATGTATGCCAAAATTGAAAAACTGGTAAATAAAACAAAAAACCAAGAACATTTCACAAGTCAGAAAATTAAGTCACATGTTGTAAAATGACTACTTTCCCTACATAATTGTTAATATATCTTTTTAAAATATAATTTTGGTATTGCGGGACCTCTTTGTGTCGGGACTGATACAACATCAGCACACTGGTGAAAGCCAAAGCGGAACTCGAAGAAGTGATTGGAAAAGGGAAGATCTCAAGTTGTTTGCACAAATACGCAAGGATCAAGAATGAGGGAGCTTATTCGGAGGATCTCAAGTTGCGAATAAATTTGGTAAGTATTTTATATTGATGATAGAAGATTTTATAATGTAGTGCACCTTTACCAAAGTAAATTCTTCATTTAATTGTGTGTGCGTGTGTGTTGTGTAAGATGTGTGTGTTAAGGCCTTAATAAGTGGTTGACATGGAGGAAGGGGCTATATGGATTTATATACTATTTTTAGATGTTAAATCGGTGGAAGGGATTTATTGGTGGTTTAGATGCGGCTTTGTGCTTGTTGTTGTTGTTGGGCTTATGTTAATATTCAAATAAGTTGGATTTCATGAATAAACAAAGGAAACTCTGTTGAAATTTTATGAAATAAGTAAGTGTTCTAAATTGATTAAGGCTAGCATACAACATTTGAAAATTGAACATTGGTGAATGAAAACATAAAACAACTAATAAACATACCAGAATTAGAAAGAAGTAGTCACGAACACCTCACACGGGACCAATGTAACTTGTAGAAACTGACCGCGTAGTCCCGGGTCTCTCGGTTTGTGAGTATGACGATAATTTGTAAAAATCAGCACTTAAACTTAAAAACAAGCCGTTAAAGGGTGAAAACCCAAACCACCCCCCAAACGACCCCGTAGGGGGCACGAACACCTCGCACGGGACCAATGTAACCTGTAGGAACTGACCGCGTAGTCCCGGGTCTCCCAGTTTATGAATATGACGATAATTTGCAAAAATCACACTTAGTTAAAAATAAGCCGTCAAAGGGTGAAAACCCAAACCACCCCCCAAACGACCCCGTAGGAGGCACGAACACCTCGCACGGGACCAATGTAACTTGTATGAACTAACCTCGTAGTCCCGGGTCTCCCGATTTGAGAGTATGACGATAATTTGCAAAAATTAGCACTTAAACTTAAAAACAAGTCGTTAAAGGGTGAAAATCAAAACCACCCCCCAAACGACCCTGTAGGGGTCACGAACACCTCGCACGGGACCAATATAACTCGTAGGAACTGACCGCGTAGTCCTGGGTCTTCCGGTTTGAGAGTGTGACGATAATTCGCAAAAATCAGCACTAAAACTTAAAAACAAGAAGTCAAAGGGTGAAAACCCAAACCACCCCCCAAACGACCCTGTAGGGGGCACGATCACCTCGCACGGGACCAATGTAACTTGTAGGAATTGACCGCGTAGTCCCAAGTCTCCCGGTTTGTGAGTATGATGATAATTTGCAAAAATCAGCACTTAAACTTAAAAACAAGCTGTTAAAGCGTGAAAACCCAAACCACCCCCAAACGACCCCACATCAAGCACGAACACCTCGCACGGGACTAATGTAACTCGTAGGTACTGACTGCGTAGTCCCGGGAGTCCCGGTTTAAGAGTATGACGATAATTTGCAAAAATCACACTTAGGCTTGAAAACAGGCCGTTAAGGGGTGAAAACCCGAACCAGCCCCCAAACGACCCCGTAAGAAGCACGAACACCTCGCACGGGACCAATGTAACTCGTAGGAACTGACCGTGTAGTCCCAGGTCTCCCGGTTTGAGAGTATGACGATAATTTGCAAAAATCACACTTAGACTTGAAAACAGGCCGTTAAGGGGTGAAAACCCGAACCAGCCCCCAAACGACCCCCTAGGAGGCACGAACACCTCGTACGGGACCAATGTAACTCGTAGGAACTGACCACGTAGTACCGGGTCTTTCGGTTTGAGAGTATGACGATAATTTGCAAAAATCAGCACTTAAATTTAAAAACAAGCCGCCAAAGGGTGAAAACCCAAACCACCCCCCAAACGACCCTGTAGGGGGCACGAAAACCTCGCACGGGACCAATGTAACTTGTAGGAATTGACCGCGTAGTCCCGGGTCTCCCGGTTTGTGAGTATGACGATAATTTGCAAAAATCAGCACTTAAACTTAAAAACAAGCCGTTAAAGGGTGAAAACCCAAACCACCCCCCAAACGACCCGGTAGGAAGCACGAACACCTCGCACGGGACCAATGTAACTCGTAGGTACTGACCGCGTAGTCTCGGGAGTCCCGGTTTAAGAGTATGACGATAATTTGCAAAAATCACACTTAGGCTTGAAAACAGGCCGTTAAGGGGTGAAAACCCGAACCAGCCCTCAAACGACCCCGTAAGAAGCACAAACACCTCGCACGGGACCAATGTTACTCGTAGGAACTGACCGTGTAGTCCCACGTCTCCCGGTTTGAGAGTATGACGATAATTTGCAAAAATCACACTTAGACTTGAAAACAGGCCGTTAAGGGGTGAAAACCCGAACCAGCCCCCAAACGACCCCGTAGGAGGCACGAACACCTCGCACGGGACCAATGTAACTCGTAGGAACTGACCGCGTAGTCCCGGGTCTTCCGGTTTGAGAGTATGGCGATAATTTGCAAAAATCAACACTTAAACTTAAAAACAAGTCGCCAAAGGGTGAAAACCCAAACCACCCCCCTAACGACCCTGTAGGGGGCACGAAAAATTCGCACGGGACCAATGTAACTTGTAGGAATTGACCGCGTAGTCCCGGGTCTCCCGGTTTGTGAGTATAACGATAATTTGCAAAAATCAGCACTTAAACTTAAAAACAAGCCGTTAAAGGGTGAAAACCCAAACCACCACCCAAACAACCCCGTAGGAAGCACTAACACCTCGCACGGGACTGATGTAACTCGTAGGTACTGACCGCGTAGTCCCGGTTTAAGAGTATGACGATAATTTGCAAAAATCAAACTTAGACTTGAAAACAGGCCGTTAAGGGGTGAAAAACCGAACCAGCCCCCAAACGACCCCGTAAGAAGCACGAACACCTCGCACGGGACCAATGTAACTCGTAAGAACTGACCGTGTAGTCCCAGGTATCCCGGTTTGAGAGTATGACGATAATTTGCAAAAATCACACTTAGACTTGAAAATAGGCCGTTAAGGGGTGAAAACCCGAACCAGCCCCCAAACGACCCCATAGGAGGCACGAACACCTCGCACGGGACCAATGTAACTCGTAGGTACTGACCGCGTAGTCCCGGGAGTCCCTGTTTAAGAGTATGATGAATATTTGCAAAAATCACACTTAGACTTGAAAACAGGCCGTTAAGGGGTGAAAACCTGAACCAGCCCCCAAACGACCCCGTAAGAAGCACGAACACCTCGCACGGGACCAATGTAACTCGGAGGAACTGACCGGGTAGTCCCAGGTCTCCCGGTTTGAGAGTATGACGATAATTTGAAAAATCACACTTAGACTTGGAAATAGGCCATTAAGGGGTGAAAACCCGAACCAGCCCCCAAACGACCCTGTAGGAGGCACGAACACCTCGCACGGGACCAATGTAACTCGTAGGAACTGATCGCGTACTCCCGGGTCTTCCGGTTTGAGAGTATGACGATAATTTGCCAAAATCACACTTAGACTTAAAAACATACCGTTAAGGGGTGAAAACCAAAACCAACCCCCAAACGACCCCGTAGGAGGTACGAACACCTCGCACGGGACCAATGTAACTTGTAGCAACTGACCGCATAGTCCCGGGACTCCTGGTATGAGAGTATGACCTGAATTTGCAAAAAACACACTTAGACATGAAAACAGGCCGTTAAGGGGTGAAAACCTGAACCAGCCCCCAAACGACCCCGTAGGAGGCACGAACACCTCACACGGGACCAATGTAACTTGTAGCAACTGACCGCATAGTCACGGGACTCTCGGTTTGAGAGTATGACCCAAATTTGCAAAAATCACACTTAGAGTTGAAAACAGGCCGTTAAGGGGTGAAAACCCGAACCAGCCACCAAACGACCCCATAGGAGGCACGAACACCTCGTAGGGGACCAATGTAACTTGTAGGAACTGACCGCGTAGTCCAGGGACTCCCGGTATGAGAGTATGACGATAATTTGCAAAAATCACACTCAGACTTGAAAACAGGCCGTTAAGGGGTGAAAACCCGAACCAGCCCCCAAACGACCCCGTAAGAGGCACGAACACTTCGTACGGGACCAATGTAACTCGTAGGAACTGACCGCGTATTCCCGAGACTCCCGGTTTGAGAGTATGACGATAATTTGCACAAATCACACTTAGACTTGAAAACAGGCCGTTAAGGGGGGAAAACCCGAACCACCCACCAAACAACCTCGTAGGAGGCACGAACACCTCGCACGGGACCAATGTAACTCGTAGGAACTGACCGCGTAGTCCCGGGTCTTCCGGTTTGAGAGTATGACGATAATTTGCAAAAATCACACTTAGACTTGAAAATAGGCCGTTAAGGGGTGAAAACAAAAACCAGCCCCCAAACGACCCCGTAGGAGGCACGAACACCTCGTACGGGACCAATGTAACTTGTAGCAACTGACCGCGTAGTCCCGAGACTCCTGGTATGAGAGTATGACCCGAATTTGCAAAAATCACACTTAGACATGAAAAAAAGGTCGTTAAGGGGTGAAAACCTGAACCAGCCCCCAAACGACCCTGTAGGAGGCACGAACACCTCACACGGGACCAATGTAACTTGTAGCAACTGATCGCGTAGTCCCGGGACTCTCGGTTTGAGAGTATGACCCGAATTTGCAAAAATCACACTTAGAGTTGAAAACAGGCCGTTAAGGGGTGAAAACCCGAACCAGTGCCCAAACGACCCCGTAGGAGGCACAAACACCTCGCACGGGATCAATGTAACTTGTAGGAACTGACCGCGTAGTCGTATATGCAATTTTTCTTCTTGTATATGCAATTTTTTTGCTTGAATATTTTTTTAAAAATGACTTGATTACTAATATTGTATCTTTTTTGTGTCTTATTTTTTTTGTAGGATGACATTCAATCGTTAGCTTTTATCCACTTGGAACGCACGAAGAAGTCAATGCTTTACAACAGGGGGATTGTGTATTTAGTGTCGTTAATATTCAGGATTCTATTTTTTGTGTTATGGCCGAGCAGGCTTCCGTAGTTTTATGGTTTATTTTTATGGTCGTGCTGGATATAGTAGTTTTATTGTTGACTTTTATGGTCGTACGGGCTTTATATGGGCAGATTTTATGTTAGCAGGTTTTGGAATGCTCAAAAAATAGAGGAAACTCTGCCCAATTTTTTTTTGATATGAGAACTATTAACTCTTGTAATTTTTTGAAGTTATTGTTGACTTTTAAGGTCAAGTGTTGGTTTATATTGGTATTATCTCTTGTAATTTTTTGAAGTTTGTATGCACATTAGTTTATCAACAACCTGCGATATTCATAATTTGTGAATTTTCTTGATTTTGTTTTTGCAAATAATAAATATTTTTCCTATCGAATTTGGAATTTGCAGATTTTCCAGATTTGGTTCCTATTATTATTTTTTTAATCAACTGAAAAATCTGGCACGGTTTTAAACCGTGCCAATGCATAAAAATGAGAATGCTTATAAAACAATCTGGCACGCTTTTTAACCGTGCCAAAAGCGTTCCAGAAAATAGATAATTTGGCACGGTTTTGGCGTGTGCCAAAAGCGTGCCAGATTTAACATCTGACACTGTTTAAAAGCGTGCCAAAAGCGTGCCAGATTAAAAAATTGGCACAGTTTAAAAGCGTGCCAAAAGCGTGCCAGATTGGAAAATCTGGCTAGGTTTTGAACCATGCCAGATTGCGTCTGGCACGGTTTTAAACCGTGTCAGTTTCCTGTTTTTGGTGTAGTGATTAATATATATATGAAATTCTAAAATTTTGGGAAACTTCCTATTGTGTTATGGTAAGTAAGACATGCATAATGACTCAAATTGGAAATACTTGTTTTGAAAAAGTATAATGGAACACTGGGAAACTTTATTAGCAAATAAGGTTAAATGAGAACTTTGTGATTAAATGAATTTATTTTCTTAAACAATTATATTTTTCAGTTTTGAATCTTACGAGTAACTTAAGATAAGTTAAACCATTGGGAAGGTTAGTGCGATAGGCGTGCACATTAGAAGAGAGGTGAGAAATTCTCAAGAGAGTGCCGCACTAATATGTTGTTGCATTGGCCTGTAAACATTTTAAATACTTGCTAAACGAATTTTAAATCATCTACACTATCGGGCTCTGACCCGTTTCTATTTCTCTCTCTCTTGTATATATATGTATATATTACAGGTGCCCGGCCACAGGGGCGTCTTGCATAGGATCCTTTGGAAGGAACGTGCTGCAGCTTAGGTGGGAGTTGCAGGCCTCTTGCTTAGACTACTTCATCTATTTGACTCCACTCCTAGCATATTCTTTTAGTGGGGCATGTATCTCCCTTTTCATTATTCAGTTGTTTATTTGGACTTTTGTGATTCAGTTATTTCTAGTATTGTCACTTTGGGACTTATTATAGTCTGGATGTTTTACTTTAAGTTTTAATGTTGGGATTTAGTTGTTGAATGTTTAAATTATTTGGATTATATGTTCCAGGATTATTGTGGTGTGATTCTTTAAATATTGAATTGTTGTAAATAATTAAATCATTGTTTTCAAAATAAATTTCGAAAGTAATGTTTAAAAATGGTTTTGACACTTAGCTTAATTAATTAGGGTGTTTAATTTGTAAAATTTATTTTTACGACAGTGATGTTAAGAATGAACCAATTGTTCACCTTGATTTTAATTTAATAAAGGAGTGATCGCCCGGTATTTAATTAGGCGGGGTGTCACACTAAAACTGTGTAAAAGTGGCTGAGGACATTAGTTAGAGAATAATTGATCTCTAACATAAGACGACGTAATTTTTCTAACCATTTGAAGCCCATATGGTGACCACTGCCAATTTGCAACAAATGGCAGTAGACGAGGCTGCTCATACGGTGACCACGGCCAATTTGCCCACGACATTAAGGACCTTCACCCAGTTCTTCGCATCCCACGCTACGAGACTGATTTTTTACTATTTGGGACTCGTATAATTATTCACTGTTTAATGCCCTTAATATTATTGAGCTAATTGATTATAATTTAGCCGGTGTGTCATATGGTACTTAATGGTAATCCATGTCCTTATGGCCATCACTAACACTTTTGGCATTCCCTCACCGAGGAGGAGAGGCTCATTGCCATAGCCAAGCTCATACCACTTAATGCTCGCATGTACTCTTTTCTCCACATGACATCCTTTTATTCAAGAATGTGTTCTCAATGTTTTATTAAACTTAATATTCATTTTCATGTCGGCCGATGGAATCTATGTTAGGTTATCTTAAATATGTGTCTAAACTCACGTCTGAAGTGGCCTTTGAAGGAAGAAGAGAATTGATGGCCTCAGGGGAGATGAAAAATGATGACTCTGCTGATGGAACTGGTGAAACTGGGGACAATTCAACTCATCTAAGTTCACAAGATCCCAAAGAACTTGGGCAGAAGGTATGGCAAAAACTAGCGTAAGAACACCCCAGATATCTTCCTCTTAAATTAGTTTCTATGAATTCGGAATTTCAAGGTTCTTAGTATTTTAATTTTTTGTTCTATTAACACAACGATGCTTTAAGACATGAATTGACATATAAAATCAATTGTTCTTGAATACTTTATTTGCCTTTGTTTGTTTGATAATTTGTTTTGTACTATTAACACGTGGTGCTTTAAGAAATCATGGTTGTAATTCAATATGAATATAAGAAGATTATTTGAATAGTAGCCTATTAGGAAGAAGCTCAAAATTCCAATGATAACTGACACTACACTAAAAACAAGAAACTGGCACGATTTAAAACCGTGCCAGACGCAATCTGGCACGGTTCAAAACCGTGCCAGAATCAGGCGTGCCAGATTTTCTGGCGCGGTTTAAAACTGTGCCAGATTTTCCAATGTGGCATGCTTTTGGCACGCTTTTAAACTGTGCCAGTTTTTTAATCTGGCACGCTTTTGGCACGCTTTTAAACAGTGTCAGATGTTAAATCTGGCACGCTTTTGGCACACGCCAAAACCGTGCCAAATTATCTATTTTCTGGAACGCTTTTGGCACGGTTATAAAGCGTGCCAGATTGTTTTATAAGCATTCTCATTTTTATGCATTGGCACGGTTTTGGCACGATTTAAAACCGTGCCAGATTTTTCAGTTGATTAAAAAAATAATAATAGGAACCAAATCTGGAAAATTTGCAAATTCCAAATTCGGTAGGAAAAATATTTATTATTTGCAAAAACAAAATCAAGAAAATTCACAAATTATGAATATCGCAGGTTGTTGATAAACTAATGTGCATACAAACTTCAAAAAATTACAAGAGATAATACTAATATAAACCAACACTTGACCATAAAAGTCGACAATAACTTCAAAAAATTACAAGAGTTAATAGTTCCCATATAAAAAAAAATTGGGCAGAGTTTCCTCAATTTTTTGAGCATTCCAAAACCTGCTAACATAAAATCTGCCCATATAAAGCCCGCACGACCATAAAAGTCAACAATAAAACTACTATATCCAGCACGACCATAAAAATAAACCATAAAACTACGGAAGCCTGCTCGGCCATAACACAAAAAATAGAATCATGAATATTAACGACACTAAATACACAATCCCCCTGTTGTAAAGCATTGACTTCTTCGTGCGTTCCAAGTGGATAAAAGCTAACGACTGAATGTCATCCTACAAAAAAAATAAGACACAAAAAAGATACAATATTAGTAACCAAGTCATTTTTAAAAAAATATTCAAGCAAAAAAATTGCATATACTAGAAGAAAAATTGCATATACGACTACGCGGTCAGTTCCTACAAGTTACATTGATCCCGTGCGAGGTGTTTGTGCCTCCTACGGGGTCGTTTGGGGACTGGTTCGAGTTTTCACCCCTTAACGGCTTGTTTTCAATTCTAAGTGTGATTTTTGCAAATTATCGTCATATTCTCTAACCGGGAGTCCCGGGACTACGCGGTCAGTTCCTACAAGTTGCATTGGTCCCGTGCGAGGTGTTCGTGCCTCCTACGGGGTCGTTTGGGGGCTGGTTCGGGTTTTCACCCCTTAACGGCCTGTTTTCAAGTCTAAGTGTGATTTTTGCAAATTATCGTCATACTCTCATAACGGGAATCCCGGGACTACGCGGTCAGTTCCTACAAGTTACATTGGTCCCCTACGAGGTGTTCGTGCCTCCTACGGGGTCGTTTGGGGGTTGGTTCAGGTTTTCACCCCTTAACGGCCTGTTTTCAACTCTAAGTGTGATTTTTGCAAATTCGGGTCATACTCTCAAACCGAGAGTCCCGGGACTACGCGATCAGTTGCTACAAGTTACATTGGTCCCGTGTGAGGTGTTCGTGCCTCCTACGGGGTCGTTTGGGGGACGGTTCAGGTTTTCACCCCTTAACGACCTGTTTTCATGTCTAAGTGTGATTTTTGCAAATTCGGGTCATACTCTCATACCAGGAGTCCCGGGACTACGCGGTCAGTTCCTACAAGTTACATTGGTCCCGTGCGAGGTGTTCGTGCCTCCTACGGGGTCGTTTGGGGGCTGGTTTTGGTTTTCACCCCTTAACGGCCTATTTTCAAGTCTAAGTGTGATTTTTGCAAATTATCGTCATACTCTCAAACCGGAAGACCCGGGACTACGCGGTCAGTTCCTACGAGTTACATTGGTCCCGTGCGAGGTGTTTGTGCCTCCTACGGGGTTGTTTGGGGGGTGGTTCGGGTTTTCACCCCTTAACGTCCTGTTTTCAAGTCTAAGTGTGATTTTTGCAAATTATTGTCATACTCTCAAACCGGGAGTCTCGGGACTACGCGGTCAGTTCCTACGAGTTACATTGGTCCCGTGCGAGGTGTTCGTGCCTCTTACGGGGTCGTTTGGGGGCTGGTTCGGGTTTTCACCCCTTAACGGCCTGTTTTCGAGTCTGAGTGTGATTTTTGCAAATTATCTTCGTACTCTCATACCGAGAGTCCCGAGACTACGCGGTCAGTTCCTACAAGTTACATTGGTCCCCTACGAGGTGTTCGTGCCTCCTACGGGGTCGTTTGGGGGCTGGTTCGGGTTTTCACCCGTTAATGGCCTGTTTTTAACTCTAAGTGTGATTTTTGCAAATTCGGGTCATACTCTCAAACCGAGAGTTCCGGGACTACGCGGTCAGTTGCTACAAGTTACATTGGTCCCGTGTGAGGTGTTCGTGCCTCCTACGGGGTCGTTTGGGGGCTGGTTCAGGTTTTCACCCCTTAACGGCCTGTTTTCATGTCTAAGTGTGATTTTTGCAAATTCGGGTCATACTCTCATACCAGGAGTCTCGGGACTATGCGGTCAGTTGCTACAAGTTACATTGGTCCCGTGAGAGGTGTTCGTGCCTCCTACGGGGTCGTTTTGGGGATGGTTTTTGTTTTCACCCCTTAACGGCATGTTTTCAAGTCTAAGTGTGATTTTTGCAAATTAGCGTCATACTCTCAAACCGGAAGACCCGGGAATACACGGTCAGTTCCTGCGAGTTACATTGGTCCCGTGCGAGGTGGTCGTGCCTCCAACGGGGTTGTTTGGGGGCTGGTTCGGGTTCTCACCCCTTAACGGCCTGTTTTTAAGTCTAAGTGTGATTTTTGCAAATTATCGTCATACTCTCAAACCGAGAGACCTGGGACTACACGGTCAGTTCCTACGAGTTACATTGGTCCCGTGCGAGGTGTTCGTACTTCTTACGGGGTCGTTTGGGGGCTGGTTCGAGTTTTCACCCCTTAACGGCTTGTTTTCAAGTCTAAGTGTGATTTTTGCAAATTATCGTCATACTCTAAAACCGGGACTCCTGGGACTACGCGGTCAGTACCTACGAGTTACATTGGTCCCGTGCGAGGTGTTCGTGCTTCCTACGGGGTCGTTTGGGGGGTGGTTTGGGTTTTCACCCTTCAACGGCTTGTTTTTAAGTTTAAGTGCTGATTTTTGCAAATTATCGTCATACTCACAAATCGGGAGACCCGGGACTACACGATCAATTCCTACAAGTTACATTGGTCCCGTGCGAGGTTTTCGTGCCCCCTACAGGGTCGTTTGGGGGGTGGTTTGGGTTTTCACCCTTTGACGGCTTGTTTTTAAGTTTAAGTGCTGATTTTTGCAAATTATTGTCATACTCTCAAACCGAAAGACCCGGGACTACACGGTCAGTTCCTACGAGTTACATTGGTCCCGTGCGAGGTGTTCGTGCCTCCTACAGGGTCGTTTGGGGGCTAGTTCAGGTTTTCACCCCTTAACGGCCTGTTTTCAAGTCTAAGTGTGATTTTTGCAAATTATCGTCATACTCTCAAACCGGGAGACCTGGGACTACACGGTCAGTTCCTACGAGTTACATTGGTCCCTTGCGAGGTGTTCGTGCTTCTTACGGGGTCTTTTGGGGGATTGTTCGGGTTTTCACCCCTTAACGGCCTGTTTTCAAGCCTAAGTGTGATTTTTGCAAATTATCGTCTTACTCTTAAACCGGGACTCCCGGGACTAAGCGGTCAGTACCTACGAGTTACATTGGTCCCGTGCGAGGTGTTCGTGCTTCCTACGGGGTCGTTTGGGGGGTGGTTTGGGTTTTCACCCTTTAACGGCTTGTTTTTAAGTTTAAGTGCTGATTTTTGCAAATTATCGTCATACCCACAAACCGGGAGACCCGAGACTACGCGGTCAATTCCTACAAGTTACATTGGTCCCGTGCGAGGTTTTCGTGCCCCCTACAGGGTCGTTTGGGGGGTGGTTTGGGTTTTCACCCTTTGACGGCTTGTTTTTAAGTTTAAGTGCTGATTTTTGCAAATTATCGTCATACTCTCAAACCGGAAGACCCGAGACTACGCGATCAGTTCCTACGAGTTACATTGATCCCGTGCGAGGTGTTCGTGCCTCCTACGGGGTCGTTTGGGGGCTGGTTCGGGTTTTCACCCCTTAACGGCCTGTTTTCAAGTCTAAGTGTGATTTTTGCAAATTATCGTCATACTCTCAAACCGAGAGACCTGGGACTACACGGTCAGTTCCTACGAGTTACATTGGTCCCGTGCGAGGTGTTCGTGCTTCTTACGGGGTCGTTTGGGGGCTGGTTCGAGTTTTCACCCCTTAACGGCTTGTTTTCAAGTCTAAGTGTGATTTTTGCAAATTATCGTCATACTCTAAAACCGGGACTCCCGGGACTACGCGGTCAGTACCTACGAGTTACATTGGTCCCGTGCGAGGTGTTCGTGCTTCCTACGGGGTCATTTGGGGGGTGGTTTGGGTTTTCACCCTTCAACGGGTTGTTTTTAAGTTTAAGTGCTGATTTTTGCAAATTATCATCATACTCACAAACCAGGAGACCCGGGACTACACGATCAATTCCTACAAGTTACATTGGTCCCGTGCGAGGTTTTCGTGCCCCCTACAGGGTCGTTTGGGGGGTGGTTTGGGTTTTCACCCTTTGACGGCTTGTTTTTAAGTTTAAGTGCTGATTTTTGCAAATTATTGTCATACTCTCAAACCGGAAGACCCGGGACTACACGGTCAGTTCCTACGAGTTACATTGGTCCCGTGCGAGGTGTTCGTGCCTCCTACGGGGTCGTTTGGGGGCTGGTTCAGGTTTTCACCCCTTAACGGCCTGTTTTCAAGTCTAAGTGTGATTTTTGCAAATTATCATCATACTCTCAAACCGGGAGACCTGGGACTACACGGTCAGTTCCTACGAGTTACATTGGTCCCCTGCGAGGTGTTCGTGCTTCTTACGGGGTCTTTTGGGGGCTTGTTCGGGTTTTCACCCCTTAACGGCCTGTTTTCAAGCCTAAGTGTGATTTTTGCAAATTATAGTCTTACTCTTAAACCGGGACTCCCGGGACTAAGCGGTCAGTACCTACGAGTTACATTGGTCCCGTGCGAGGTGTTCGTGCTTCCTACGGGGTCGTTTGGGGGGTGGTTTGTGTTTTCACCCTTTAACGGCTTGTTTTTAAGTTTAAGTGCTGATTTTTGCAAATTATCGTCATACTCACAAACCGGGAGACCCGGGACTACGCGGTCAATTCCTACAAGTTACATTGGTCTCGTGCGAGGTTTTCGTGCCCCCTACAGGGTCGTTTGGGGGGTGGTTTGGGTTTTCACCCTTTGACGGCTTGTTTTTAAGTTTACGTGCT
Organism: Sambucus nigra; assembly: GCA_949130495.1. NCBI lineage: Eukaryota > Viridiplantae > Streptophyta > Magnoliopsida > Dipsacales > Adoxaceae > Sambucus > Sambucus nigra. The sequence continues at coordinate 404,958,532 of OX422215.1, read as the reverse complement.
GGTTTTTATCAAATTATCGTCATACTCTCAAACCGGAAGACCCGGGACTACGCGGTCAGTTCCTACGAGTTACATTGATCCCGTGCGAGGTGTTCATGCCTCCTACGGGGTCGTTTGGGGGCTGGTTCGGGTTTTCACCCCTTAACGGCCTGTTTTCAAGTCTAAGTGTGATTTTTGCAAATTATCGTCATACTCTCAAACCGGGAGACCTGGGACTACACGGTCAGTTCCTACGAGTTACATTGGTCCCGTGCGAGGTGTTCGTGCTTCTTACATGGTCGTTTGGGAGCTGGTTCGGGTTTCACCCCTTAACGGCCTGTTTTCAAGCCTAAGTGTGATTTTTGCAAATTATCGTCTTACTCTTAAACCGGGAGACCCGGGACTACGCGGTCAGTTCCTACAAGTTACATTGGTCCCGTGCGAGGTGTTCGTGCCCCCTACGGGGTCGTTTGGGGGGTTGTTTGGGTTTTCACCCTTTAACGGCTTGTTTTTAAGTTTAAGTGCTGATTTTTGCAAATTATCGTCATACTCACAAACCGAGAGACCCGGGACTACGCGGTCAGTTCCTACAAGTTACATTGGTCCCGTGTGAGGTGTTCGTGACTACTTCTTTCTAATTCTGGTATGTTTATTAGTTGTTTTACGTTTTCATTCACCAATGTTCAATTTTCAAATGTTGTATGCTAGCCTTAATCAATTTAGAACACTTACTTATTTCATAAAATTTCAACAGAGTTTCCTTTGTTTATTCATGAAATCCAACTTATTTTAATATTAACATAAGCCCAACAACAACAACAAGCACAAAAGCCGCAGCTAAACCACCAATAAATCCCTTCCACCGATTTAACATCTAAAAATAGTATATAAATCCATATAGCCCCTTCCTCCATGTCAACCACTTATTAAGGCCTTAACACACACATCTTACACAACACACACGCGCACACAATTAAATGAAGAATTTACTTTGGTAAAGGTGCACTACATTATAAAATCTTCTATCATCAATATAAAATACTTACCAATTTTATTCACAACTTAAGATCCTCCGAATAAGCTCCCTCATTCTTGATCCTTGCGTATTTGTGCAAACAACTTGAGATCTTCCCTTTTCCAATCACTTCTTCGAGTTCCGCTTTGGCTTTCACCAGTGTGCTGATATTGTATCAGTCCCGACCCAAAGAGGTCCTGCAATACCAAAATTATATTTTAAAAAGATATATTAACCATTATGTAGGGAAAGTAGTCATTTTACAACATGTGACTTAATTTTCTGACTTGTGAAATGTTCTTGGTTTTTTGTTTTATTTACCAGTTTTTCAATTTTGGCATACATGAAGAATTAGTGAAAATGAGTAAGTAATTGAGAAAGGCCACAAACCAAGCACATGTGTTCGATGTGGGTCCTATCGATTTGTCAATTTATTCCGAGTCCTATTGTGAAATATTGAGTATTGTCCTCACCATGGGTCCTATTCATTATACTAAATAATTGCGAGTGTACAAAATAAATAAGACGGTCATAAAGTCTATAAGCATGAACTATAATGTTACCATAGAAGTAGGATCTTACTTAAATTGGTATAGCATCTAAATAAAGTAACTATGATTTAAACATGCTGAAAACATCAAAAACACAATATTAATTCATGATTTAATGATAAAACCCAATTCTGTATCAAGAACCCTAAAAATTCAATCTTAATCAATTTGATCCCATTCTCTAAATATTTACGCATATATTCAAGGGGTTTATGAATGATTCATAGTAGAAGTCAATTCATTTACATAATCTATCAATTTTAACTCATATTGAAATACAAATAAACCAAACCAAAGATGAGGTAAGTTTGGTAATGGCCAGGCTATAGGGGACAATATAAACTTGATGTAACAACAGAGATGAGGTAAGTTTGGTAATGGCCAGGCTAGTGTTAAAACCAAGCACTAAAAGCTTAGGATTCACTCCATTAAAGATGAAGAGGGTAATACTTGGGAGAATAATCAAGACGTTATTAATCATATTGTGGGATTATTTAAGAAACAACTTACAGAAGACCAAACTACCATCTTTAGTAGTGTAACTACAAACCTTATTCCTTCTCTCATTTCCACTCCGGAGCTAAGAATCTGAAAAATGTATGGGCACATTATGACATACAATTGCAGTTACGATGATTTCAAGCCATGAGATGAAAAATAGATTAAAAAACTAACACAAACTTGAACTTTTAAAAAATATACTAAATTGAAAACATAGCATTCTGAATAACATCCTTAAACTTACCGAAGGCGTTCAATAAAAGGTTTTAGGGACAATATCTTTTTCTCCTTAATCCGAGGAAACACATTGCAATGTAGAACTGTGATGGAGCATACTTGGGAATGTTTTTTACTGTCCGTCTAGTATGCATAACACAATATTGTCCCAACAAAATACATGTTAAATTACAGAACATTTTGTAGGTTAATAATAAGTGAAAGAATAAAATACATGTCAAATTAGTTAGAAATTACTTTATCATGGGGCAAAAACTAAAAGATAAAATGGAATTTTAGTAGCTCTAGAACCCCGGGCACCATTGTTAGGCTTTTGAAGTGCAAAAAAGGGTGCATAAGATTGGTAACTGCAAATAAAGCAAATAAATGTCAAAATAACCTATATAAGTACACTAACTCAGATCCGTGAATATCGATCTTTCAACACAAATAATAGCAGTGGATGAGCTAGCCAACAAGGTAACTCAAGAGGTGACTCTATCTAACAAAAATAACAAGAGGAATAAGAAGGAGGGACATTCCAAATGACCAAGCTAGCTACCTCGAACATTAGGGGACTCAACTCCCCTCATAAGAAACAAGAAGTGAAAAAGTTGACAAATGATAATCAATTATCCCTTGTTTGTATCCTTGAATCGAAAGTCCAAAAGAACCATATGCCTACAGTAGCAAATAATAGCTTCTGGAATTGGAGTTATTGCCACAACTGCCTTGAAATTAGGGGTGTGGCTAGGGTCCTCATTGCTTGGGACACTGTCATTTTTGAAGTTGAGGTTCTGAATTCTCATCCTTAAGCCTTATTTTGTAAGATTAGTTTTGTAGAGGTGAATAAGTTCTTCTTTGCTACACTTATATATGGGTTGAACCTTGACCATGAGAGAATTCCTTTGTGGATTTTTTTAGACTAAACAATACCACCATTGTTGACCAACAGTGGACCATCATGGGTGCTTCAGTATCGCCAGAAACAATGAAGAAAAGAGAGGGAGAATGGAACTGATTTGAGGGCTTTAACTGAATTCAACAACTGCTTAGCTGGCATTATGATGGAGGGCATGGCCACCTCTGGCCTGTGGTACTCATGGTCCAATAAAAGTAAAGGGGCTGCTAACACTCAGACTATAATTGATAGAGTGATAACTAACTTTCATTGGAGTGATACATTCCCTACTTCCCAATCTAATTATCTTTTCCCTGGAATATCTGACCACAACCAAATTGTTGTCTCTATTCTTAACCTCAGAGTCAACCTTCCTAAACAATTTAAATTCTTCTAATTCTAGATGCATCATGAATACTTCTTTCCCACCCTTGAGAACTCATGGTCTGAAGAGTGCTCTCTTTCTCCTATGGTCAAACTGTCCACCAAACTCAAACGACTCAAGATTGAGTTAAAACTTATGAATTTGAAGTTTTATTCTAACATATCAACTCGAGTGAAGAATTCCAAACCGATGTTATATTCCATCCAAGCAAACTTGGACAAAGATGTCACCAATAATCGCAAAATCCTAGACTTAAGTAAAGATTTAGACCCCTGAAATCGTATATAGGTACCCCCTAGAATTAAAACTGATATATATATGTATTTATGTATGTATGGTACCCCTGAAATTGAAATGGTACCCCTGAAATTGAATATGTATGGTACCCTTTAAAGTTGAAATTGAAACTGATATATATATCAGGTACCCGAAATCGGAACCCCTGAAATCGAATCAGGTACTAGAAATCGGTACCTGAAATCGCACCCCTAAATCGGAACCCCTGAAGTCGAATCACGTACCAGAAATCGGTACCTGAAATCCAATTGATATATATATATATATATATATATAGAGAGAGAGAGAGAGAGAGAGATGTAATACCTGACGAAGATGGAAGCCGGAGTAGCGACTCGGAGCAGGAGCAGCGACTCGGAGCAACGATGGAAGCCGGTTGTGTGGGGAGATAAGGAGGAGATGATGGGAGATGATGGGGAGCCGGTTGCGTGGGGAGATAAGGAGGAGATGATGGGAGCCGGCTGCGTGGGGAGGGAGAGAGAGAGAGAGAGAGAGAGAGAGAGAGAGAGAGAGTTAGGGTTAGATTGTCTTGAAATTTTGGTCCCCTCTTCAAATTTTGGGGGGTTATTTTTTTAACAAAGCGTACTCATATTTGGCACTGTTTAAAACCGTGCCAAAATTTGGCACTTTTTCAAACCGTGCCAGATTATGATAAAACCGTGCCAGATTTTGGCACGGTTTTAAACAGTGCCAGAATCTCCTTCCCTAAGCGTGCCAGTTTCCTGTTTTTGGTGTACTGTGACTCTAGAAGAAGTAAAGGAGGTTGTTAGAGTAATTGAAATGACAGCTATCAAATATCTCACATTATCACTTCACTAAAAAAAGATTACTATGGCGTGCCGTTGTTTGAGTTAGTTTATTTGATTTAGCTAGAGTGTGCTTGGTTGCCGAGATCACAATAGTCTAGATTTATGTTTTGATTGGAAAATATTTAAAATGTATGATCTAGTATAAAATTGAGAGATGTAATCCATCATAGTAATTGTTAACATACGCAGATCATCATAGTAATTGTTAACATATGCAGATTTACTGGTAAAGGGGGAAGCTTTGTTCCTTAAATATTTTGAGAGATGTAATCCGTCATAGTAATTGTTAACATATGCAGATTTACTGTATATCATAGCGCGGGGACCGGTCGGCTGGGTTTTTCAAAATTGCCTTTGGAACGAGGCAGAGTTGAAAGAACACACCAATCGATCGACTGAGGGTCAGGCACCGATCGACCGAGGCCCCTTTTTTGTTGAACACAAGACCTATTCGTTTTTTATTTGCATTGAAATCCTCTCTTTTTTTGTTTAGACCTGCTTGCATTATTCAAGCATACACTTGGATTTGCATACACTTTCTCTTTTTTTTATGCCAACAAAGGCCTGCTCACAAATTTTAACCAAGGACCTTCTTTCTTGTTTTTCAATTTAACATTTAGTTATTAATTTTTAATTTTATTTTTCGTAAGGTACACATATACGGTAAGGAAGGATACGGACAAGAGGGTTATCCACAAGATCCTCTTCCACCTATGCCACCTTGCCTCGAAGCACTTCCCACTAAGGTACAAATATGCAAAATCTCTACTTATATTCCTAATTTATGCTTTTATAATTATACTCCACCACCAACTATCTCGTTTGGCATATTTCAGGTGATTTGAATTTGTTAGACGGATAAAATTACTCAATATATGTACTAAAAAATTACTCAATATGAATACTACATTAGTGGTTTCAAAATTACACACCAAACCACTAATGGCCTCTGATTTTTCTGTTGATTTGGTTCACTGTGATGCTCCACCTGGAGGACTGGTCGTCTTCGTAGACAAGCTATTGTTTTCGAATGGACTAAACGATGATTTTTTTGGTGTGTAAAGGTAGGTGTCTTTAAAGTTCTTTTATCATATCCTAAATTTTCTGGTCAAATCTTGGGAAATATGTACAAAGTGGCTTTAGCGTGTAAACATGGCGATGACCAATTGTTATATATAACAATTGTTATATATAACAGGTGTTATATATAACAATTGTTATATATAACATCACTGTAATATATAACAGATGTTATATATAATGGGTGATACATGCTTTTAAATGTCACCAACGTTATATAATGGGCGATACATGCAAGCATTAGAGATAGATTTTAGACGTCACCAACGTCAATGTGAAACGAAACAATACAGTCGGCCCACGACTCCCTCTTCAATAAATACCCAACAAAGAAATCCCATCATCCATTACTATTATATTGTTATTACAATCACAAAAATACACCTGGATGTACAATTTAATCAAAACACACTAAATTGAAGTGATTTTGGGTTTGGTGGTAACAGTGGATGATCCAGGGATTAGGTGTAGGTGTGTAATTAAGGAAAATTTCAAAGCTCAGGGAAAAAGGGCAATTGATATGTAATTAAGTTGATTAAGGGAAATCAAAGGCTTAAGTGAGGGACTTATTCACCCGAGTTTAATAGAAAAAGATTTTGTTATTTGCTGACTATAAGAAGCAATTTCATGTCGTTGTTACTCGGGCTAAGTTGAATGAAATAGAGGAGCAATGAATACCTCGCACGGGACCAATGTAACTTGTAGGAACTGACCGCGTAGTCGCGGGCCTCTCGGTTTGAGAATATGATAATAATTTAAAAATATGTCGATTAAGCTTAAAAAAAGCCCTTAAAGGGTGAAAACCAAAAAACCAGCCGCCAAATGACCCCGTAAGAGGCACAAAAACCTCGAACGGGACTAATGTAACTTGTAGGAAATAACCATATAGTCGCGGGTCTCTCGATTTGACAATATGACAATAATTTGAAAATATCTAGATTAGGCTTAAAAACAAGCCGTTTGAGGGTGAAAATCCAAACTAGACGCCAAACGGCCCCATAAGAGGCACGAACACCTTGCATAGGACCAATTTAACTTTTACGAACTGAACGCGTAGTTGCGGGTCTCCCAATTTGAGAATATGACAATAATTTGAAAATATCTAGATCAGGCTTAAAAATAAGTCGTTACAGGGTGAAAACCCAAACGAGCCCCTAAATGGCCCAATAAGAGGCACGAACACCTCGCACGGTACCAATGTAACTTTTAAGAACTCACCGCGTAGGTGCGGGCCTCTCAGTTTGAGAATATGATGATAATTTGAAAATATATCGATTATCCTTTAAAAAAGCCCTTAAAGGGTGAAAATTCAAACTAGCCCCCAAACGGCCCCGTAAGAGGCACGAACACCTCGCACGGGACCAATGTAACTTGTACGAACTGGCCATGTAGTAACGGGTCTTTCAGTTTGAGAATATGATGATGAATTCAAAATGTGTTGATTAGGCTTAAAAATAAGTCGTTTGAGGGTGAAAACCCAAACCAGCCCCCAAACGGCCTCGTAAGAGGCACGGACACCTCCCACGGGACAAATGTAACTTGTACGAACTGACAGCGTAGTCACGGGCCTCTCAGTTTGAGAATATGATGATAATTTGAAAATATATCGATTAAGCTTAAAAAAAGCCCTTTAAGGGTGAATGTAATACCCCGTGATTTTAATGACTTTAAAAATGGGTTATATTTTAAATTAATGGATTAATTGGATTTTATTATAAGTTAATTCATTTGGGTTTTATCCGAATTGTGGATATTAAAATGGATGATTCTGAATATTACTTAAAGATATTTAGGTAATATATGAATATGATGTCATTATTATGACGGTGTGATATAATTTCGGTAATTTGGATTTTTTAGTCAGACGCGGTATGGGACGTGTCGAGACTAATTTATTAAATTAAAAAGGAAATTTATTTTCTATCGACCTTATAGTCATTTCGACTGCGTCGTTGCGTTCGGAAGGGTTGAAATAGTCAGAAAAGTCTATTTAGATGTTGGATTTGGGTCTCGGGTCATTTGGAAATGAAAAGACAACCTAAAAGGGCATTTTGGTTATTTTTACAAGGGGGATGAATAGTGATTTCGGGTTTTGTCTTATTATAAGTATTTGGAGATTAGTTGAATGTGGGTTCATTCATCTCTTCTACACAAAATTGAAAGGTCATCTTCTTAGAGAGAGTGAAAGGTTGCTTGGGAAGAGAAAAGCTTGCTTGGACAGGAGGAGAACTAAAGACCAAAGGTCACTACCACCAACCACCACCGAAAGTGGCCGAAAAAAGGGAGAACCACCTATGTTATTCAACCCCAAAGGATCAGATCTTCATTAAAGGAAAGTGTTTGATATTTGCAACTTAAGTTCGTATATTGTCCATGTTAGAATAATTATGAAAAGAGATGATTTTTCATGTTTGGAAGATAAAAATGGAGTAGTAATGGATATCTGGAAGTATGAAATATATAGGAATTAAACTCATGTTGTAGGTAGTTAGTAATCCAAGAAATATTCATCAATCTGTGGAAGAAATTCTGAAAATCATTTTGTGTTCTTTAAGATAATATGTTGATAATTTTCTGGAAAAAGAGGCAAAAACGAGTGGAATGAGAAGAGCCAATTTGGAATGTTTAGATCTCCTTTTTGAGTGCATTTGGATGAGATTTAAGAAAAACTCAAAACACATACCTGACTCAATTTTTCATGTAGAATCCAAATCTGAAGTCGAATTGATGATTCGAATAATTTTTGGATCTGATTTTTTTGAGTATTTAAAATATGAGAATTCATGATGTTGTTTCTTTTTAATGTTGGTTCTTATCCCAAAACTTTTGTGGATCTTTGGTGATTATTAATTGGATATTATGGGACTTAGAAAATATCAGTAGACCCTTGATAAGATTTGAATTAATTTTATTGGGATTTAAATTGATTAGAATGATGATAATTAAATTAAAGAAATTTCGGTTGCTAGATTCATTTGTTGGATTATAATTGGTTTGCTTGAGGATTAAGGATAGGTCTAGTAGTGGTGATTGAATGTAACACCTGGTAGCCTTAGGATTACAATATGAACATCAAGGACTGAGTTTAAGCTCATTATTGATTGTTCAAGGATTAAGTGTAATACGAGCGCTTAGCAGTATGACTCCTGGATAGAGATGGGAGTTTAGAACACATTTGGTTGAAAGAGGGTATGAGGTTATCCCAATCACGTATTTAAAGTTGACGGACCTCCTCGATCGATAAAGTTAAGTAGTAGTGTATTGGAGGGGTTCCTTGTTTGGATTTCGCTTTACGAGACGCTCCGCGCATGAACCTTAACGACGTCGGGAGTGGAGAGATGTTATAGGATGCGAGGATAATTAAATTATGAAGTAAAGATATGATATTTTAATACGTGAAATTTAAAAGAGATATAATGCTACGTATGGAAATTATCTTAGGGTAGTGATATTACCTTATTGATATTATATTATAGGTATGATAATGCCTATTTGATTGATTGATGATTATGTGTATGACATACCTAGCTTGCTTGCTATCGATGGGAGGTTTGCGCGTGAGGGAAGTCATATCCTGATGAATCCATGGGATCTTTGATTTGTCGCTCGAGAACATTTGTCTATGAAAGACTTATCGGGGAGTTGATAAGTCCGCTGACTGTGGGTACGTAGGTATGTGCGTGACCCATGGATACGAGAACTATGTTCACCTCCAATTTGTTTATTGATGTTTGTGGTTCGAGGAATCCTTACCGAATCTTTTGTCTCCTATTCGGCAACCAGCGATGATGGGACATGATAGCAGAGTAATGCATTGCACCGCAGCTGTGACTCGGGGTGTCGTATGATATATATATATATAATGAATTAAATGTACGAATGGTTATATTGTGGTTAAATCATCTACTGTGTGATAATTGTAGAAAACGGTGAATTGAGAAAAGAATTGAAATAAGTTAATGAATACTTATTGAAGAGCTTAATTCATATTAATGAGAAATGATTCGTGTTAATGAGAAACGATTCATATAAATGAAAAATGTATAAGAATGATTATATAACGTATGGTATGGGACATACGGGGTTATGATATTGGAATGGAATTATATTATGGAATTGTTAAAGAGGAACCATTAACTAGGAGGTTAATAGGAAACGTTAAGTGTGCACTCTAGTTGAGAGGTGAGAATGGAAAGTGAGAGTTGGGTCTAACATGTACATAATAAAAGATTTATTGCACTTGTTAAATACTTGTTGTTTTTAAAATCATTTTCACAATCGGGCTCTGACCCGTTTCCTTGCATATTTTCTTTTCTATTGTATCTTCTATATCAAGTGTCCAGCAACAGGGACACCAACCTTAGCAGATTATGGCAGGATATGGATCTATGGAGTCTTGCTTAGACGCCTATCATCATTTGATTCACAGTATTCATATTTAGGGCATGTCGCCCAAAGGATTCAGTTATCTCTTTTCTATCGGGGTCAAATACTATGGTATTCGTGTCATTTTAATACATTTAATATTTTTTGGTTTACTGTAATGGATTATAATTATTTGGGAATGTTTATTCCAATTGAAATTAAATTCTTTTGTGTTATCTATTTGGTTATCAATGTTGTAGAATAAAATGTGTTGTGTTATTCTTAAACTGGAAATGGATTTTGTTAAGTTAAAATTTGGAAAGTTTTTAACACCAGCTTAATTGAGTATTAGGTGAGTTGTAAATGTTTTCGACAGTGATGCTAAGAATGAGCCAACTGTATATTCAGTTTTAATTTGGTATGGGACTGGCCACCCGGTATTTAATTAGGAGGGGTGTTACAGTGAAAACACAAACCATTCTCCAAACAGCTTTGTAAGAGGCATGAACACCTTGCACGGGACCAATGTAACTTATAGAAACTGACCGCGTAGTCGCGGGTCTCCAATTTTGAGAATATGATGATAATTTGGAAGTATCTAGGTCAGGCTTAAAAATAAGTCGTTACAAGGTGAAAACCCAAACCAGCCCCCAAACGGCCCAGTTAGAGGCACGAATAACTCGCACGGGACCAATGTAACTTGTATGAACTAACCGCGTAGTCGTGGGCCTCTTGATTTGAGAATATGATGATAATTTGAAAATATATCGATTAAGCTTAAAAAAGCCCTTAAAGGGTGAAAACCAAAACCATCCTCCAAACGGCCCCGTTAGAGGCACGAACAACTCACACGGGACCAATGTAACTTATACGAACTGACCGCGTAGTCACGGGCATATCGGTTTGAGAATATGATGATAATTTGAAAATATATCGATTAAGCTAAAAAAAGGTCCTTAAAGTGTGAAAATCCAAACTAGCCTCCAAACATCCTCGTAAGAGGCACGAACACGTCGCACGGGACCAATATAACTTGTAGGAACTGACCGCGTAGTCGCGAATCTCCCGGTTTGAGAATATGATGATAATTTTGAAATATTTAGATTAAGCTTAAAAACAAGTCGTTTGAGGGTGAAAACTCAAACCAACAGCCAAACGGCCCCGTGAGAGGCACGAACGCCTCGCATCAGAACATTGTAACTCATAGGAACTTATCGTGTAGTCGCGAGTCTCCTGGTTTGAGAATATGACCATAATTTGGAAATATTTAGATCAGGCTTAAAAACAAGTGGTTATAGGGTGAAAACCCAAACCAGCCCCAAACGGCCCCGTAAGAGGCACAAACACCTCGCACGGGACCAATATAACTTTTACAAACTGACCGCGTAGTCGTGGGCCTCTCGGTTTGAGAATATGATGATAATTTGAAAATATATCGGTTAAGACTAAAAAAATCCCTTAAAAGGTGAAAACCCAAACCAACCCCCAAACGGCCTCGTAAGAGGCACGAACACCTCGCACGGGACCAATATAACTTGTACGAACTGACCATGTAGTCACGGGTCTCTCGATTTGAGAATATGATGATAATTTCAAAATATGTAGATTAGGAATAAAAACAAGCCGTGTGAGGGTGAAAATTGAAACCATGCCCCAAACGGCCCCGTAAGAAGCACGAACACCTCGCATGGGACCAATGTAACTTGTACGAACTGACAGCGTAGTCGTGGGCCTCTCAGTTTGAGAATATGACGATAATTTGAAAATATATCGATTAAGCTTAAAAAAAGCCCTAAAGGGTGAAAACCCAAACCATCCCTCCACACGGTCCCGTAAAAGGCACGAACACCTCACACGGGACCAATGTAACTTGTATGAACTGACAGCGTAGTCACCGATCTCCCAATTTGAGAATATGATGATAATTTGATAATATATGGATTAGGCTTAGAAACAAGCCGTTGAAGGGTGAAAACCCGAACCAACCCCCAAACGATCCCGTAAGAAGCACTAACACCTCACACGAGACCAACGTAACTCGTAGGAACTGATCAGGTAGTCATAACTTGCGTAAGATTTTCAATTTTAGAATATAATAATAATTGCAATTCCTATATGTAATTTTTTAGCTTGAGTAAGCTTTTTTTATAAATTACTTAGTTATTAATATCGTCTCTTTTTTGTATCCTATTTTTTTTTACTGTATAACATTTTATTGTTAGAATTTATTCATGTGCAACACACAAAGAACTCAATGGTTTACAACAAGGGGTTTACTCTTGATTTTATTTTTTGTGTTATGTCCGTGCGAGCTTTTGTATTTTTATTGTTAACTTTTATGGTTGTGCGGGCTTTTGTAAGTTTATTGTTATATTTTGTGGCCGTGCAGGCTTTACGTTACGCAGGTTTTATATTAGCAGATTTTAGAATGTATAGAAAATAGAGAAAACTCTGCCCAATTTTTTTTTTCTGTGAACTACTAAAGAATTGTAATATTTTGAAGTTTGTATGTACATTAGTTTATCAACAACGTGCAAGATTTGCAATTTATGAATTTTCTTGTTTTTAAATAACTAATTTTTTTTCTTTTATCCAAAAATTTGGCACAATTCAAAACCGTGCCAAAAGTGTATCAAATTTTGGCACGATTTTGAACTGTGTCAAAAGTTTATCAAAATGTGCTCAATCTGGCACAGTTCAAAAGTGTGCCAAAAATATCAAATTCTGGCACAATTTAAAAGTGTCCCATAAGTGTGTCTGTTTAGTCAAATCTGGCACACTTTTAAACCGTGAAAAAAAATGGCCATTTTGGAACACCTGATTCTGGCACAGTTCAAAACTGTGCTAGATTTGATATGGCGCAATTTTAAACCGTGCCAGATTTCTATTTTTGGTGTAGTGTTTTTCTTGAAATGAGGTTAGGCCCTCCTTTTTATAGGCCTAGGGCATTACCGATCGGTATAGCCCTGGTCCTGCCAATCGACAGGTGTGTTTAGGCACACTGTCGATAGGCAGGGTTTGGGACCTGCCATTTGGTATCCTCTTTCAGGTTCCTTTGGAAAATCGATTGTAGAGCGCAAACCGTTGATTTGAATCGTGCACGGGGTGAACCGCTGGAAAGGTACTTTAGAGACCTTCGAAAGTCCTTTGGACTTCTCCCGAGTTTGGGAGTTGACTTTGGGTTAAATGTGTCTCGAAAGCGCTCATCGGTCCTTTGGACAGGGAAACTTGGGAAGCAAACGGATCGTTCGTCCGCATGGTAAGTAAGAATCGAGCACGGGTGTTGATACCAAAATTAATATGCTGATATGGACGAATAACACGAAGACATGTGTCAATCTACGTGGCACAATAGCAGCGAGGAAGATCATTTCCCGACCAGCCATGTTTCTTTCCGAGCAACAAGAATACACCGAGGAACTCTATCACACCGAGGAACTCCAACGCACCGAGGTACTCTAACTACTCCGAGGAACTCTTGATCAACAAGCAACTAAGGCGGTCCGAACTGCATCTCGGCCGTATCATTAATTATCAGACGGACAACTGTTCAACTATCCATTGTATTCTTGACGCACACGTTGCATTAAATGTATTACTCTTTCATATGTAAATCATTTAATGTATTGGACCTTTCATGTACAGCCTCAAGGCTATAAATACATTGTATCTCCCTCATTCAAAGGGACCGGAATTTCTTGAGAGAACTTGTAATCAAGAATTCCACAAACACTCAGCAATAACATAACAGTGGACGTAGGCTTTATTCCTAGCCGAACCACTTTAAAAATCTTTGTCTTATTTATTTATCTGTGATTGAATAATTAGAGCAATCTAGTTTTTTACATCAACAGATTGGCGCCGTCTGTGGGAAACGACTGTTATTATCGTTTTTCATAAAAATCATTTATCACCAATGGCTGATAATCCAGAATCCAGTAATCGAAATGTTGGAAATACTGGAAATCTTCCAAATCCATCTGCATCCCCAGATCTGGCTGGGATTATAACGAATCTGGCTCAAGGACAAACCGCCATGCAAGAATCCATGAGGCAACTCATTCAAACTCTTCAGGGCGGTGCACCTACCTATTCAGGGCAAAGAAGTGATCATAGGCAATCGCAATCTAGACGCACTGGGTCATATCGCAATGAGGAGTCTAATGATTTTTCTTATCAACCTGGGCGAACTTCATCAATACGGGCTTCGGATACAGATCAACGTATCACTCTCTCTCCGGAGAGAACTAGCGCTTTGGAGAGGTTAAGTAGAGTATCTCCTTTCAGTCGGTTAGGACCAAGGAGGAACATGAATCCACCTAGGGCTCCATCAAGAAGTTTTCGACCGCCACCAGGATTAAGAGAAGGATCTGCGCAATCGCGACCAACCACTCGTCGAGATAAATCTCAGGAAGCTACGTCAGAGCAATCAGTTGCTCGGACTAAACGGCCCGAGGAAGGGAATGAAGCATGGAAAGGTTCCATTCAACGATTGGAGGATAGACTGGGAGAAATGGCTAAGGCAAGAAATCCCTTACAGAGAACTTTTGTTCAAGGAACACCTTTTGTGCAAGCCATTGTGGATTTCCCTACGCCGTCGAAATTCAAAGCACCCGTAGTGACTCCCAAGTACGATGGAAAGACAGATTCCGTACTTCATATAGAACAATACCAAGCTGCTGCAGATATCTACGCTGTTCCCGACGAGATGAGGTGTAGAGCATTCTCGGGAACTCTTACTGGATCTGCACAGATATGGTACAATAATCTTCCTCGGGGTAAGATTTCAACTTTTGTTCAGTTGGCCGAGTTGTTTATTGGCAATTTTTGTTTTGGAGCAAAGCCGGTAAAGCGAGTAGCACACTTGCTAAGTGTTAGACAGAAATCAGGTGAAAGTACTAGAGATTACATAACTCGTTTCAATAACGAAAAGTTGGAAGTCATAGATTATGAAGAAAAGACAGCAATCACTGCTTTGATGAGTGGTTTGCTGCCTAACAAGCTGTATTACACTTTGGCTAAAGATCCACCTAAAAATATGTCGGAGTTGATGGCAAAGGCGGCCAAAATCATGAATGCCGAGGAGGCTATGGCTGCGAAGAAGAGTATGGATAAAGAAGTTAAAGTGGAGGTCGACAATTCTAAGAAGAAAGATCAGAAAAGTAATGGTGGTGACAAATATTCCAAGAATAATAGGATGAAGTTGGAAGCCCTAAAGAAGTATGATAATTATACTCCATTGAAAGTGGGTATTAATCATGTTTTGGAATAAATCAGGAATAGCGAGGAAATCAAATGGCCAGAGAAACTGAAGACAGATCCCGACATGAGGAATAAGACCAAATATTGCGAATTTCACAAAGATCATGGCCATATGACCAAAAATTGTATAGCCCTTCAGAATGAGATTGAAACACTCATCCGAAGAGGAAAATTATCAAAGTACGTAGATCGCAGGAGTGAGAGGAAGAATGATGATAGAACTAGAGAAAGATCTAGATCTCCTCGTCGTGCAGAGGAGAAAAAGAGGAGGGATCATGAAGAGGATCCAGATGATGACCCCGATCTTCCCAAGAAGCCAAGGAAACCTGAACGAGAGGTATTTTCCATACGTTTTGGGTCATTTCATTGTAATGTTATTACAGGAAGAGATGCAGGAGGAGGAGACCTTACTGCAGAAAGAAAAGCTTATCTCGGAGAGGCTCAAGCTTGTTCATACATTCAGCGAATAAACCTGGCCGAGGATGATCGTCCGAGGAAAGTAAACAAAGAGAAGCTAGTGATTGGTTTTTCAAAAAACGACCTGGCAGGTGTTCTCTACCCTCATGATGATCCGCTGGTGATCAAAATGAGGATGAAGGATGTGGTCATTTCAAGGGTGTTAGTAGACAATGGTAGTTCGGCAGACATCATGTATTATTCATGCTTTGATAGCTTGAATTTAAAATTATCTCAGTTAGAACCTTATCACAGACCCCTTCTGGGTTTTGCTGGCGAGAAAGTTTTTCCACTTGGGACGATCAAGTTGGATATACTCATTGGAACTTGGCCTGCTTGTCGAACGGAAAGAATACGCTTTTTTGTAATGGATAAGAATGTGCAGTCCGCCTACAACATCATCATGGGAAGAGTTGGATTGAAGAAGTTCGAAGCAGTTCCATCTACAGTTCATCAATGTTTGAAATTCCCAACGAATTTTGGAGTAGGAATTATGAAAGGTGATCAAAAAGTAGCTCGGGAATGCTATTATTCGTCGGCCGAGCAAGAGGAACTTGAAGAGTTACAGAAAAAGACTACTACTTACCAAGTGGAGGAAAGCACAGAAATTGAAACTCTTGACCCTAGGGATGAATCTCAACTCGTTAAAGGACAGGTTGTGGAATCTACAGAAATTGTTATCCTGGACGACGAGCATCCTGAGCGAATAACTCAGATAGGGTCGTCGTTGGATTTTTCAATAAAACAGGAGTTGATAACTTTCTTAAGAAACAGGAAGAATACTTTTGCTTGGAGTCATGAAGACATGCCAGGAATAGATCCAAACTTCTTATGTCATGAACTCAATGTGAATAAGGAGATCAAACCTGTAAAGCAAAGAAGAAGAGTGTTTAGTCCCGAGAAGAACCAGGCCATACAAGAGGAGGTCGAGAAACTCCAGAAAGCCCAATTTATTGAAGACGTGAAATATCCAGATTGGTTGGCGAATGTGGTGATGGTAAAGAAGAAGAACAACAAGTGGAGAATGTGTGTTGATTTTACTGATCTCAACAAAGCATGTCCAAAAGATCATTTTCCATTGCCCAGAATTGATCAACTAGTGGATGCTACTTCGGGACACGAGCTACTCAGCTTCATGGATGCTTATTCTGGCTACAACCAAATCAAAATGAAGCCTGAAGACAGGGAAAGTACTTCTTTTATTACCCCAAGGGGAACTTATTGTTATAACGTTATGCCTTTTGGTTTAAAAAATGCAGGTGCAACATATCAGCGGTTGATGAACAAGGTATTCACCGAACAAATCAGCCGTAATATGGAGGTCTATGTCGACGACATGCTCACCAAAAGCAAGAGAGCTGCAGATCATTTGGTTGACTTGAGTCAAACTTTTGATCAACTGGATAAATACCAGATGAAGCTTAACCCGACGAAATGTACCTTTGGAGTACGAGAAGGAATGTTCCTCGGATACATCGTCAACCAACGAGGTATTGAGGCAAATCCAGAAAAGATCAAAGCTCTTTTAGGGCTGCGATCCCCGACGACGAAGAAAGAAGTGCAAAGTCTTACCGGACGAGTTGCAGCACTCAACAGATTTGTATCCCGAGCAACTGATAAATGCCTCCCATTCTTCAAAATGCTACGAAAAAGTTTTGAGTGGACTGATGAATGTGAGAAAGCCTTTCAAGATCTGAAGAAGTATTTGGGAGCCCCACCATTGTTGTCTAGGCCAATAAATGGAGAGAAGTTGTACTTGTATTTGGCAGTATCAGAAAATGCAGTTAGCTCGGCGTTGATCAGATTGGAGAATGGAGTCCAGAAGCCAATTTATTATACAAGCAAGGCCTTCCGAGGTGCGGAAATCAGATACCCAAAGCTGGAAAAATTGGCACTGGCATTAATTGAAGCAAGTAGAAGAATGAGACCATACTTCCAGGCCCATACCATCATTGTGTATACCGACATGCCGTTAAGACAAGCCCTTCACAAGCCAGAAAAATCAGGAAGATTGATGTATTGGGCAATAGAACTCGGTGAATATGATATTGTGTATGAACCCAGATCATCCTTGAAAGGGCAAGCCGTGGCAGATTTTATAGCAGAGTTCACATACCCTGATACCCCCGAGGAGCAAAAGATGCTTGCTGACCTACCTGTGGACGATACAGGATCGACAGACACAGATCCAAACCAACCAAGGTTGGTAAAAGGACTTGTGGATGTAGAAAAATCATCATATTTAAATACCGACCAACTCCGATTGGTGGAAGGGCACGAACAAATGATCGACGAGGAACGAAGGATACCCGGGGATGATGAAAGAAAACAGATGATATTTCACCGAGGAACTCTAACAGATAAGAAATTTGAAGACGAGTTACATACATGGAGATTATATGTAGATGGATCATCTTGCACCGCTGGTTGTGGAGCAGGGATTGTTTTAAATTCTCCAGATGATATTGACATGGAGTACGCCTTGAGATTCCAATTCAAAGCTTCCAATAATGAAGCTGAATATGAGGCTATGATAGCAGGTTTTCATTTGGCGAAAGTTATGGAGGCATGTCAAGTAATTGTTTTCAGTGATTCTCAGTTAATTGTGAATCAAATAATGGGAATATATGCAGTGAAGGGAGAGTTAATGGTGAAGTACCATGCAAAAGTGATGGAATTGTTGAAAGAATTTGATGCTATTCAATTGGTGAGGATACCGAGAATGGAGAATGCCAGAGCAGACGCATTGGCTCGACTAGCGTCAGCTACGCGCACCGAGCTGCGAAGAACAATACCAATTGAAGTATTAGAAGGTCGGAGCATAGAAGAAGATCTGACGATGAAGATTATTACCCTTGATTTAGGACCATCTTGGATGGATCCTATCAGAGCATACATTGAAGAAGGAGTACTACCGGAGGACAAACTAGCTGCCAAGAAATTGAAGTATAAAGTTGCTCGGTATGTGTTAACTAATGGTGTTTTGTATAGACGAGGAATTATGGCAGGTTTGCAGAGATGTGTGCATCCATCAGAAGTCAAAGAATTGATTGAAGAAATCCATGAAGGATCTTGTGGAGCTCATGTAGCAGGTCGGACCCTACTGCAAAGGGTGATGACACAGGGATACTATTGGCCGACGATGAGAGCTGATTGTATAGCTTATGCTAAGAAGTGTGACAAGTGCCAACGTTTTTCTTCCATCCGAAGAACTCCACAGGCATTGTTGACACCTATAACATCACCTTGGCCATTTGCCATGTGGGGGATTGATCTGGTTGGACCACTGCCGACGACCCGAGGAAGGTTCAAGTATCTCGTCGTGGCAGTAGACTATTTTACTAAGTGGGTGGAAGCTGAACCACTAATTGATATGACGTATGAGAAGGTGTATCAGTTCATATGGAAGAATATCATTTGTCGATATGGTCTCCCCCACGCTTTCATCACAGACCATGGAACACAATTTGATAATGAAGAATTTGCTGCCTATTGTCATTAGTCAAACGTCTTGAAGTTTCATTCAGCACCAGGCCATCCCCAAAGCAATGGGCAGACTGAAGTGACGAACAGAACATTACTAAATGGGTTGAAAAAGAGGTTAAGTGAGGCTAAAGCAAATTGGATTAATGAGCTACAGTCAGTTTTGTGGGCTTATCGAACAACTCCCCGAGCAGCAACAGGAGAATCACCATATATGCTAGCATTTGGAGGTGAGGCTGTGATACCTGCCGAGTTGGGCCTACCAACACATAGGGTGTTAAATTTCAATTCTCCGATCAGTGATTTGATGAGAAGGATGGATTTAGATATGCTCGAGGAAGTCAGAGAAGAGGCAGCCATTAGGAATGCTGCTTATCAACAACGAACAGCTCTGTTTTACAACAAGAGGGTAAAGAAATGTGATTTAAAAGAAGGGGATTATGTGCTAAAGAAGGTCATTCAGAAGCAGAATAAACTAGAAGCAAACTGGCATGGACCTTACCGAGTTACAGAGGTTGTTCGACCAGGAACTTACAGAATAGCAACTCTAGAAGGAGAAGAATTTAAAAATGCATGGAATGCTGAACACCTGCGCAAGTATTATCAATGATGTCCAATGTAAAGCATTTCTCTCATTATGAATAAAACAAAGATGTTTCACCAGTTTTCCTTTTGATGAAAGTTTTTCGGGGAATACTAGTGTAATACAGCTCTTCGGAGCAAAAGTGCTCTAAGGAGCCAACAAATACAGCTCTTCGGAGCAAAAGTGTTCTAAGGAGCCAACCTCCTTTGGTTAGGAGGACAGCTCTTCGGAGCAAAAGTGCTCTAAGGAGCCAACCTCCTTTGGTTAGGAGGACAGCTCTATTGAGCAAAAAGTGCTATAAGTAGCCAACCTCCTTTGGTTAGGAGGATATGCTCTACGGAGCCAAAAAATGCTCTACGGAGCCAAAAAATGCTCTAAGGAGCCAAAAGCTTTAAGGAGCCAAAAAGTGTACACCAGCAGGATCAACCACGGTTGGTAAGATAAAAATATACTCTCATATTACAACTTATGTTGGTCGGGAGGTAATATTGTTACAATGATTTCTTTGAAGAACAAAATGTTCAAAAAATACACCAAGTATAGTTGGTCGGGGATAAAAACCCAATAACTGTAGTTGGTCGGCGAAGGACAACTTATTGATCTTAGTTGGTCGGACGCAATTTTATAATCAAACCAAGTATAGCTCGTCGGAGCTGTATTTGGTCGACAAACATCATTCACCCACCTTGGTTGGTTGGAAACAGTTTGAACATTTTCTCATTACTTTATTATTAAGTGATCGAGAAACATTACTAATACTTGTAACCTTTTATTAAGTTGCTTATTGAACAATAATACTGTTAGCTGTTTAATAGATACATAGATACATATGTACAAATATAAATGTGCTTGATAAAACAAAATTGGCAAACAGAAAATGAAAATCTTTTCATTAATCTGGAATAAATTACAAATTACAAAATTGATTACATGGACATTACTATTCTATTGGTTTTTTGCCCTGTGCTTTAGAAACAGGTTCCTCGCCGGCAGGAGGGTCTTCTAGGCAAAGGGGAGAATTGATGAAATTAACATCTCTGAGCATTCTGACGTTCATAACAGAAGGTGTATCCAAAAGATGCTCAGGACGAGATAATTCAGCTTGGGAGTGAAGGCTATAATCACCAAGATATTTCGAAATTAGACTGCGAGGAATGGAGCGAGCTGGAATCCATGCCATATCCAATTTGAAAGGTGGTACAGGCAGGTCTAATAACGATGAAGCATGATAGTCCCATAAAAAATGCCCTTGCTCCAACTTTAATACACCCAATGCATTTAACCATCCTTGCTTGTAACCTTCATTATTAGCATGTTCAATGCGAGCATCCAGATGAACGAGAGCTTCATTGTATCCTGCCATCCAGAATTCTCTTGGCTGTTTATGGAATTGGAAGGTTAATCTATCCAATTGTTCATGAAGGCTTTTGGCAAAGAGATCTTTGTTATGCAAGGCAGATTTCGTTGATGCCAGCTGATCTTCCAGAGACAGATTTTTATTGGACATTTCAGTCAGAGCACGGTCTTTTACTTTCAACTGGAATGCTTGAGTTTCCAGAGTAGACTGAGTGCGAGCTTCCTCAACATTTTGGCTGACTCTTCCTCGCCCTCGAGAACCTCTTCCTCGTCCCCGAGCAGTTCCAGAAATGGCAGATCTTCTTAAGTCCTCCAGCACTTGCCTCAGTTTGGCATTTTCGACCTCTAAGAACGAGAAGCCTTCATCAGTGACTGGTATTAATGCAGTAGAGGATGAAGCAGCAGATTCATACTGAGCTAATTTCTTCTGCAAATTGTTATTTTCTTGCTCCAGGATCTCAGCGATTTGTCTACAGGCTTCAATTTCACCTTTTAGGGTCCTCTCCCTGACGTCATACCCAGCAATGATCTTCTTGTGGCCTGTTTCTGAAGAGAGCTGCTGGTATCTATTTTCATAATCTTCATGTAATAAAGCCATTGATTCGTTATGCTGATTTTGAAGATCCTTTAAAGAATCATGAAGCTCTTCAATCAACTCATAGTAAGCGACATTGTTGGCCACTGCTCGGTCGAGTAAAGTTTTTAAGTATTGATAAGCTTCAATAGCCTGTTCTGAAGCACCGTGACCAAGGATATCAACAATTTCCGATGTACTAAGATCTGTATGACCAGCCTTATAATATTGATGGCATTGCTGCATCAGCTCGGTATCATGAGAAGAGATCAATTCCATTCTAGCAACAAACTAATGACAAGAAAAAGACAACAATCAACAAAAACAAGTTATCAACAACAGAGATGAGCAAAGATATATTTTATTAGATCATCAAAAAGTTACATCGTTCGATTACAAGGAAATACAGAAAGGCTGCCGAACAACTTCACACCTTTTCCTTGTCCCCCAAGACTTTCTCGGGAGGCTGGGACGAGGAGCTCGGTTGCTCGGTGATAACTACAGCTTGATCGGTAGAAGTCTTCTCGGGAGGAGGAGGCATGGAGGAAATGTCCTCGGTGGCAGATGGTTGAGAGGCAGAAATTTGATCGCCCATAGCCATGGAAGATTCATCTGAAGCAGGTTCATCTTCTTCTTCTTCCACAATTGGTGGAGGAGGACCAGGGAGATGCCGTTGGAATAGCTCAGAATCATCTTGGACTTTTAGCTCTTGCAGAGCAGCTACCCAACCATCATAGAAGTATTTCAACTCCCCATATTGGACTTGGGACGTCATTGCAGCTATCCCTCTCTCCCATCCTTTCTCCCAACCAACACTGAAATGTTTCTTGATTGCAACTTTTCTCCTCAATTTCTCCGAGGAGAGCTTCACCTCCAGTTCCTCTTTCTTAACCTTAATATCTCGCAGAGTAGATATTTCTTCTTCTGCCTTCTTCAATTTATCATCAGATTCCTGATGTTTAACTTCCAAATCTTTAATTTTCTCCTCCAAATTCTTGGAGGTTTCAGCCATCTTCATCTTATCAGCCTCAGCCACAGCCAATTTTTTCTCCCAAACAGTTTTCTCCTCGATGTACTGTTGGTGAGATTCCTTCACAGATTGGGTTAAACCCAACAAAGCATCGTCAACATCGGACGAGGAAGTGGAAGCTTTAATAACTTGATCTTTCTTCACGATGGTATTGAAGCAGTTCACCAGCTGAAAGATAAGAAAAACAATAGAGTCAACACAAATACAAGAATTCAAGAAAAAGAAAGAAAGATCAAAGGTATGAGAAATTTACTGAAGAAAGATGACGAGCAGCTAGGGATGTCAGTGTATCCCTAGGAATTTTTTCATCAACCCCGAGAACCTCGGGTATAACTGAGTTCGTTGAAGAACTCGGAAGAAGGATGTTTGAAACATTACTACCACCAGCGGGTATAGAAGATGCAGTTCCAGCAAGATTAACTGAGGATGATTTCCTCAATCTCTTCAAAGGACGGTCAGCAGCATCAACCAAGGAAGAAGTCTTGGTCGGAGAGATGACAATTACATCAGCAGGAGCATTTTTCTTGTTCGGGGCCACTGGGGGCTTCTCGACAATTTTGGAGGAACCAGCATCTACTTTTTTAGTCCCCTCCAGGACATCAATTTTGCCTTTCTGGGCTCCAACAGCAGAAGAAGTGTCACCAAATAGAGCAGGAGGAGCTCTTTTCTTGCCCATTCTCTGAGATAGGGGGATATGAGAATCTGAAGATGAACTTTCTGGTGTTGAAGCTGGTTCAACAGGGCGAGCAGTATAAGAGGTTGTGTAACTCTTATACTGTAGTAAATATGAAGCAGATCTAATATGCTCGTCAGCAATGGTCTTATGCAAATTCCAGATAAGTTTCAAATGCTTGATATTCACTTCTGACTCTTTTGGAGTTTTTCTTTTGCTATCAACTGCAAACAAATACATAATAGAATATCAGTCATACATTTTGTCAAACAGGATGAAAGCATAATTTCATAAGTAAAATAAAACGAAAAATAAACCTATCCCATTGCCGTATGGGGGGCATCTGGGACCGTTGTATACTTCATTCCCAGATAAAGGCGCATGTTGCCAATTTTTTATGACCAACCCATGCTCAAAATAATCCCTATTTGAGTCAGGGAGATTAACTACAAGAGCCCTATTCAAATACCTAGTTTTCAAATAATAAATATTATCTAGAACGGCCCATTTATAACAAAACATAATTTCAGGGATCCCAATACGAGTCCCATGAGTTAAATTTAATTTATGCACCCCGTTAATTATTCTCCATGAATTGGGGGCTATTTTTGCAGGAACAAGATCAAAATATTGACAAAACTCAAGGCATAATGGGTTTGGTGGAAAGGAAAAACCGCATTCAGCAACAAAAAGACTGGGGAACCAATGTCCCTCAGCCAATCGAAAGTAATCTAAAGGCTCAGAAAGAACCTCTAGAGTTACCCACGAAGGAATGGAAAAATCAGAACGGAATTTCTCAACAGATTCCACAATATAAACCATATTGAATAAAAGAGATACAGAAGAAAGAAAGAAGATCTTACAGAAAGAAAGGAGATGTGTTGACAACGAACGGAAACAAAGATGAACGCACAAGAGAAGAAGAGAAGAGAAAGCTTGAATGCAGAGAATGAAAAACGTAGACGACGGTATGGTTACCAAAGAAGTTTAAATACTTTGCATTGGGAAGCGGCGAAAGAAATGATTACCAAAAAGAAATTACTAAACTTCCGGCGGCTAAAAGGACAAAAATTGCACGAAGATCGAAGCGTTTATAAAAAAAGGCGGAAACTGCGAAATAAGAAGGAAATTTGAATACAGTGTTCCTGAAACCCAGGAAGGACATTTAATATTGCCATATACCGAGAAAGAATGTTCCATACTCCTCAAAGTTCGAAATATGAAACATTGGGGGCTTCTGTTGATACCAAAATTAATATGCTGATATGGACGAATAACACGAAGACACGTGTCAATCTACGTGGCACAATAGCAGCGAGGAAGATCATTTCCCGACCAGCCATGTTTCTTTCCGAGCAACAAGAATACACCGAGGAACTCTATCACACCGAGGAACTCCAACGCACCGAGGTACTCTAACTACTCCGAGGAACTCTTGATCAACAAGCAACTAAGGAGGTCCTAACTGCATCTCGGCCGTATCATTAATTATCAGACGGACAACTGTTCAACTATCCATTGTATTCTTGACGCACACGTTGCATTAAATGTATTACCCTTTCATATGTAAATCATTTAATGTATTGGACCTTTCATGTACAGCCTCAAGGCTATAAATACATTGTATCTCCCTCATTCAAAGGGACCGGAATTTCTTGAGAGAACTTGTAATCAAGAATTCCACAAACACTCAGCAATAACATAACAGTGGACGTAGGCTTTATTCCTAGCCGAACCACTTTAAAAATCTTTGTCTTATTTATTTATCTGTGATTGAATAATTAGAGCAATCTAGTTTTTTACATCAACAACGGGGAAGACTGTTGGAAATGTTAGGAAATGTAATTCAACATTCCACAGAGTTTGACTTGGTTTGGGAAGTTGACTTTGGTCAATCGAGGCCTGGAAGCGTTCGGTGACCTTTTGGAGTAAAACGGATCGTTCGTCCGTATCGTAAATCAGAATCACGCACGGGGTGGACCGTTGGAAAGGAGTTTTAGTTACCTTAGAAGATTCATTCGGTCTCGATGGAGCTAAAGAGTTGAGTTTGGTCAAACGGAGCCTAGGAGCGTCTGGTGACCTCCTGGTCGAGTTTCGGGGGAAAACGGGTCGTTCGTCCGCACCGTAAGTCAGAATTGCCATGGGATGGACCATTAGAAAGGGGTTTCAGTGACCTTCGAAGATTCATTCAGTCTCATTCTAGCAAAAGAGTTTGACTTTTGGTCAAACGGAGCCTGGGAGTGCCCGATGGCCTTTAGGCCAGTACCCGGGGTATGACTTGGGTTTGTAATGATGAAGGGAGGTGTTAGGGACCTAAGGAGAGGTTAGGGGGTATTAGATTAGGGTGTTCACCGAGCCCCTCAACGGGTGAGTTTGGAACAAATGATAGCCGTCGAATAGACACCACATGATGCCTTTGAGAGAGGATGATCAGAGGGTCGAGGATGATTCTGAGGACTTAAGGATGAGGATGATCGATTCTGCGGGTCAAAGCCAATTCTAAGGGCTTGAGGATGAGGGTGACCGATTCTGTGAGTTGAAGATAATTCTGAGAGTTGTAGGATGAGGGTGACCGATTTTGCAGGTCGAAGCTTATTCTTTGGTCTTGGAGATGAGGGTGATTGATTCTGCGGGTCAAAGTCGATTATGCAGGCTTGGAAATGAGGGTGATCGATTCTGTGAGTCAAATCCGATTCTCCAGTCTTGGAGATGAGGGTGACCGATTCTGCGGGTCGAAGCCGATTCTGAGGGTTTGAGATGGCCAATTCTACGAGTCGAAGCCAATTCTGAGGGCTTGGAGATGAGGGTGGCCGATTCTGCGGGTCAAAGCCAATTATGCAGGCATAAGTTTGAAATGACCAATTATGTGGGTCGAAGCCAATTTTGCGAGCTGAAGTTTAAGATGACCAATTATGCGAGTCGAAGCCAATTCTACGGGCTTAAGGTGAGATAACCTATTCTGCGGGTTGAAGCCAATTCTATGGGCTTAAGTTTGAAATGACCAATTCTGCGGGTCGAAGCCAATTCTGCGGGCTTAAGTTTGAGATGATCAATTCTGCGGGTTGAGGCCAATTCTGAGGGCTTAGGTTCGAGATGACCAATTCTGCAGGTCGAAGCTAATTGTATGGGCTTAAGTTTGAAATGACCAATTCTGCGGGTCGAAGCCAATTTTGCGAGCTTAAGGTGAGATGACCAATTTTGCGGGTCGAAGCCAATTCTGCGAGCTTAAGTTTGAGATGACCTTGGGGCACTCTATCGAGGAAATTACCTCGTGATTTTTATTTGAGCTGGGGAGTCGATTGCTGGGGAAATTATTAGGTGGTCCAGGGTTTGGACGTATTTCTCTGGGAAAATCGAGACCTGAAGTTTTGGATATTTTGGAGGTCGTCTAGGTACGTTGCCGGGGAGAGATTCACTTGTCTTTTGAGAGTTCCGCTTGAGGAAATGCGAAATTTTCTTGGTGCAAATGTTCTAAATCCCTTCGGGGATTTTTTGAGGAATTTTCAGGGTTTTCTAGTATTTTTTTGGGAATTTATGTATGAAAATTTAAGGGAGGTGTCGGTCGGCATGGTGTAGAGGGTGCCATTCGGAAGTGGCACGGACTTTTAGGCTGCCTCGAGAAGATAAAGGGGCAGTGTCGATCGGTAGGTGGGGGTGCAATGCCAATCGGCATGACCCTTTGCATACTATATAAAGGGGGCAAATTACCTTCATTTTTCACATCTTCTTGCCTTCTCTCTTTATGTGATTTTCTTCTACGAATCGTTCTAGCATTCTGTAATCTAAAAAATGGCCACTTTTGTGAGCACTAGAGTACATCGGGAATAGTTGGTTGTTGATGACTGGGCAAACGTGGAGTGGAGGGTTATGGAGCCTCTTGGTTTAGGGAGGGAGAACTCTTTTGACGCATTCGAGTCGGTTGCGGATGAGCGGACCTTGTTGCGGGAGTTGTCGCATCATCGCTCTTCGAGGGTGGTGAACCCTGGCAGTTATGTAAGTAAAATGAATTTTGGCATTCTCTTTTTTATTTATTTTTTATTTTTTCTTGGATTTTGACAATGTTTTTATCTTTTTGACAGTCTGATGTTTCTTTGTCGAATATGTGTGCCCGTGGGATGCCGGGGCTTAAGGATGTCTAGGAGCATCTTCCACCTATGGTGCGTTGGGTGGTATTCTCAGCAGGCTTTGGGAGGTTGGCATCTGTGCTAGATGAAATGCCTTGTTCGATGACAGTGTTATGCGCTCTGGGGGAGAGGTGATAGGACATTACCCACACCTTTTATTTTGGTTTTGGGGAGATAACTGTGACTCCCATAGATGTGCAGCAGCTACTGGGGCTAGATTGTAATGGAGAGCATATAGAGGTGAATCGCTCTTTGCGGGTGAGGCCGGAGGCGGTGCGCGCGACACTTGGTGATGTGGGGAGGATAGTGTCTGGGGACTCCATTTGTTTGTCGCTGCTAAAGGATATTTTATTGGGTAGGGTGATCGATGTGGATGAAGGGCTGCAAGTGAGGCAGATGGCCCAATTGTTCATTTTACTAGTGTTGGAGGGATTTCTAGTGGCATCGAGCGGCGAAGTTGTCCATTTGTTATTTTTACCATATCTGGGGATGTTTTCAAACATCCCTCTATATGATTGGGGGAGCCTGACTTTGGCGACCCTTTATTTTTCCTTCGATGCATTCAGTCGGTGTTGCCAAAAGTCTTTCAATGGAGCCAGGTATCTTCTTGAGGTATTCTTTGATTTTGTGCATTTTCCTTTCATGTATTCACATTTTCCTTATGGATCTCTTTTTATTGATAATTCTTAT
The DNA here is from genome assembly GCA_949130495.1 of Sambucus nigra. Lineage (NCBI taxonomy): Eukaryota > Viridiplantae > Streptophyta > Magnoliopsida > Dipsacales > Adoxaceae > Sambucus > Sambucus nigra. Next base: position 404,930,202 of record OX422215.1, on the reverse strand, counting down.
CTTTGGAAAACATGGTTCTATGAGGTGATTGGGTGTAATACCCAACTGATCACTTTGAAGGACGAGACCGTTGGGGACTTTTGTCGATTGCATCGATGGCACAAGGCCAATCGACAGTTGAGGAGGTTTATCTCTCTAAAGGCGGTGCGTTAGGTCTTGAATGGACTGACTAGTGATAGGGTAAGACTTTATTCTTCTTCAGTCTAAGACATTTGTGTGCTCTGATCTTCAGGTTACCTTTTACCCTTGGGGGACAACCGTTCAGGACAGGGGTTGACTGGAGTAAATGCATAGATGAGGCATTTACTGGCGCATTAGTTTGGCCACTCTTGGTATCTCGGGGAAAGGGTGGTTCGACAGATTTCTAAGGGGAGGTGGTGGTTCCACTTGTGAGGCCCTCTATGTCTATGAGGCGGGAGTGGCTGCTGCTAGAGGATGCGAGGATCGCGGCGATGATTGGAGATTCCTACCTTTTGTACACCGATATGGCTGTGCCATATGATTATATGGACTTTGTGATGAGCTAACTGATGGCGCCCAGCATATATGATGCACTTTCCTTCCCTCCTACGGGTTCGAGTTGGACAGTGGTGTCCTCTCATAGTGGTGGCGGTCAGTCGACATAGAGGTTCCCTTTATGCGGTTGCATACCCCTTCATACAATATTCAGCAGGCTGATGGAGGGATGGTGCCTATGCTGCATCGTCCTTATGCGATGGACCCATAAGAGTTGGTCTTAACAAAGGAGGTTCTTCGTCCTGAGGTATATCTTTTTTGTTCTTCTCCTTTGGTTTCTTTTGATCTTTTCTGCTTGACACTGATTTTTCCTTTTCTTGCAGCATGTCCAAGTGTCCACCACTTGGCTGAGGGATATTAGGGACTGGATATCTTTGGCGACTGCCCATATTCGGGACACAGTTCCAGTTCCTTCTTTCTTGGTGTCGTCTGCCTCATTCGAGGATGATTCTGGTTTAGGTAGCGGTGGTGCATCATCTCGTTGTCGGGGAAAGAGATCACATCGGAGGGATGGAAGCTCTTAGGAGAGAGAGACGAAAGGGTGAGAGAGAGAGAGAGAATGTGGGTTCAAGCTGAGTCCCATTATTTTTCTTCTTTTCTTTATTTTCCTGCAAAAATGATGTAGCATAGAAACATATCTATGTAATGCAATGAGGTTTTTTTTTATTATCTTCTGTTAATGATGAATGAATGAATGAATGCACATGTGCTTTTTACTTTGCTGCTGAGACCGTAAAAATAATTTTTTTTAGGATTTTGAAGGAATGTTTTACCCATAATGAGGATTTATATAAAGATGAAAAGGGGATTTTTGACAATCTGTTGAGAATATCAATTTATTTTGAGTTTTCTGAATTTTGACAAAAGAGGAAAAAGGAAAATTTCCAAAAGTAGGGGGTTACTGATCGGCAAGCACCTTGTCCTGCCTATCGATAAGTCAGTCCATTCCCATCAATTAAAAGCTTTTATTAGTACCCTCTTCAGCCTTTGGTACATTATGGGGCATGATTTCTTTTGATTTCTGCAGAGGTTACGTCTTATGTGGAAGTTTTCAAGTGTAAAAGAGGGGTAAGAGTAGAGTATTTTCATCACACCTTCACATACTGACTTTCTTTTTTCTGTGAGATGGCTCTGCCTGGTAGTGTTGATTTTGTCAACTACCTTGAGACTTTGGAGGCGATGTGCTCCTATAACGTCAACTACAATGCTTACAACATACGTCGAGTTTCTTTATAGTGTAATCAACCCATAGAGTGGAACATGCTGATGGCGGCGGTACAATTTTGGTACCCAGAAGAACATGTATTTTTCTTTGGCTTGGAAGAAGTTTGTCTAACTTATGAGTAATTTTTTGCCATGTTGGGGATAAATCTCGGTGTTGCTGTGGCTCTGCCTGAGTTTTCCCATTCTCTCGGGGAGTTATTGGCCGGGCATCTTTATGTTTTGTCCTCTGCGATCAAATCACTGGTGGATGGAGGTATGATTTCTCTTATGATGGTGTTACGGTCTGTGCATTTTTAGGAGGTTGGTGATGCTGGTTATGCCAGAGTTGTCGTTCTTGGCTTGGTTTCAAAATTGCTACTGGTGATTGGGGAGCTGCTGGTGGACCCGCAAGTTGCAGTTATTACTTAATGGATGTCCTACCATAGTAATTTCGGGATGGTGATACTGGAGGAGACTCTAAATGGCCTGGATGCCTGGAGAGAAGGTTGTTCTGACTTTCTTAGGGGTAGCCTTGTGATGCTATTCATGTGGTTATCTAAAATATTTCACCTGGTGACTCCTCCGGAATACCCTTTGTCGGCTATACCCAATTTATTTTCGCACCATTTCATTAGTGTTGGTCTAGATATTGAGATCTAGGAGAACTAGTTCATGGAGGACGGGGCTCTAAATTTATAATGGTCAGTACCTTAGCGGGGACAACTGCTGCCTATTCTGGAACTGGGAGAATACCCGTATGTCCGGATGTTGGTCTCAAACAGACCTCTTTTTATTTCCCTTAGTGGCTTCTCCGCCAATTTGGCTGGGAGCAGATCGTGCCACCTAGAACACTAGACTTCTTTTCGGTAGAAGATCTGACAGAGCGTCTGCACATGTGGCTTGGCTCTTTGTGGGAGAGTCAACGTCCGTCGACCCGTCCCTTTCAGTCGGCTGGGAGAGTTTGGCACATCCTTGGGGATTATATGAAGTGGTTGTGGAGGAGAGTAATTAGAAAGATATTGGAAGTGGAGACTGGAGAAAGGTGGCTTGCCTTATCTGATACCATGGAGGGAGGTGTGGTAGTTTTTTCGAGGCTGGTTCGAGCTTATCGGTCCTTGGAGCGTCTATGGCACTCCATTCAGGCAGGGAAAGCTTGGGGATGCTAGGATGTAGATGAAGATGATGGAGAGGTCTCCTCTGGCAGTTGTGGGTAGGGCTCTTGGGGGGAGTTTATTTTGTACTAGGAAATAAATTGGGGAATTTATTTGGCTTTTTAGGAAGGTATGGGGAAGGGAGTTATCTGTTCCATTATGGAATTGTACTGTAATTTATTATTAATGAAATAAATATATTTTTGATCATCTAGCTGTGACTTTTGATGAATTTTGTATTTTGAATTATCTATACCGATCGTTAAGGCATGCATAATCCTTTTGTTCAAAGATATGTTAGAATGGACTGTCGTTCTCGGAGATAAGAAAAGAATTTTTTTTATGAAAAAGAAAAGGACGTGCTCCTGTAAGATGCATGAGTTTCCTACATACCTCTAGGGGTTTTTGAAAATATTCAATTTTTCTGTAGAGGATCAGGCCCATGTTGTTCTTGGTAGAGGGAAATGAAGAGATTATATTTTTAGAATAGAAGGGAGATGAGAAGAGTCGTAGCGTACCGAGATTTCGGACTAGGGGTAAAATTTCTTGAGGTGGTCCAAGTTGGCTGGACGATCCATCTCTTCTCCATATAAGTCGATGAGCATTACGGCACCGTCAGACAAGACCTTTTTGACAATGTATGGGCCGCTCCAATTGGGCTTGAATTTCCCTTTGGGGTCCCAAATGAGCTCTACTATTTCTTTGAGGGATAACATGTTATTCGGCAATGGTACCCTTATAGGTGATACAACGCCTTCAGCCTCCTTTCGTCCAAGAGTGATAGCTCATCGAGGCGGCTTTGATTCCAGTCCTCCTCACAGATATTGCTTTCAAGCATGATGCGTAAGGAGGGTATTTCTAGCTCCACAGGTAGGACTGCTTCCATGACATAGACTAGAGAGTAAGGGCTAGCCCTAGTAAAGGTTCAGATTGAGGTTTGGTAGCCCCAAAGGGCGTATAGGATTCGATCGGCCCAATATCAATAACTTTTGGTCATCTTACTGATGTTGGATTTGAGGTTCTTATTGGCAGCTTCGATTGCACCATTAGTTTGAGGTCGGTAGGGAGAAGATTTGTGTCTCTGTATTTCATACTCATTGACAACTTCTGTGACTTTTGCCTCGAAATGTAACCCGTTATCTGACACTAGCTCGTGCGGGACCCTATATCGACAGATGATATTTTTCTTGATGAATTGGGCCACTTTCTTGGCATTTAGGACTGCGTGTGACTCAGCCTCGACCCATTTGGTGAAGTAATCAATGGCAACCAGGATGAACGCATGTCCGTTGGAAGCCTTGGGTGTAACCTTCCCTATGATGTCTATGCCCTAGGTGGAGAATGTCCAGGGAGAAGTCATGTTGTATAATTCTTGCGGAGGCATGTGTTTGAAGGTTGGAGAACTGTTGGCATTTGAGGCATCTCCGAACATAGGCATTTCAATCCTGGATCATGGTGGTCCAGTAGTAGCCTTATCGAATGATATTCTTGGTAAACATGTGACCGTTCATGTGGGGTCCGCATTCCCCGCTGTGGATTTTTTGCATTACCTCTTCAATGTCATCCCTTGTAATACAATGTAGATGGGTTCCATCAAAGTTTCTCTTGAATAGTGCTTTGTGACAGATGATGTACTGGGCAGACAGTCTTCGAAGGGTTGCCCAGTCTTTCTTGTTGGAACCCTCGAGATACTTACCCTTCTTGAGGAGGTTCCAGATATCATAATACCAGCATTTGGCTATATCAGGATCATCTTTGGTGATGAGTTCAATGTGGTAGCAGTGGGTTGGTTTATCTTGATTTTGGACTAGTAAGGGGGCCATTGTTATTCCTTCGGGCATGTCGACCATAGAGGCCAAGGTAACAAGGGCATCAGTTAGGTTATTTTTTTCTCGAGGTAGGTAGTGGAAGGTGATGTCTTAGAATTGGGAGGCTAGTTCTTCTAAGTGGGCATGGAAGGGTTGAAGTTTCTTGTCCTTGACTTTCTATTTTCTGAGCACTTGACCAATGATGAGGGCAAAATTTCGATAGACATCTAGGCATTGGATACCTTTCTTGAGAGGGACTTTGAGGCCTACCGTACATGACTTATATTCGGTCATGTTGCTGGTGCAGAGGAAATCCAATTTGATGGCGATGGGAGTGTGGGAGTCATCTGGGGCGATCAAAAGCATCCCAATGCCATATCCCTTTTTGTTGGTCACGCTATCCAAGAACATTTTCCATCGAAGGTCATCTTGAGTAGCATAGAAGATGTTTTCATCTGGGAATTTAGAGATCCAATCATCAGCCTCTTGCATGGGGTAGTTAGCGAGGTAGTCAGAGATGGCTCTTCCTTTCATGGTTTTTTGTGTGACGTACACGATATCAAACTCGGCTAGGAGCATCAGCCATCGAGCCATTAGTCTAGATGAGGTGGGTTTCTCAAGCAGGTACTTAATGGGGTCAATTCGGGATACAAGCTTAATGGGGAAGGTGAGCAAGTAGTGTCGCAACTTTTAGTTGACCCAAACAAGCGCGACGCATGCTTTTTCTAAAGCATTATAGTTGACTTCGTACCCGAACAATTTGCGACTGGCGTAATAAATGGCTATTTTTTTGCGGGAATGTTCAAGGTATTTGGCTAGAAAATCCCCAACTACAGTGTCAGTTATGGTTAGGTATAGGATCAAGGGGAGACCAGGCTGTAGTGTCATGAGTACCGGAGGTTGAGTCAGGTATTGTTTGATTCGGTCGAAGGCTTCTTGGCAGGCCTCGTTCCAAACTTTGGTTGAATCCTTTCGGAGGATTTTGAAAATAGGTTCACAAATGGAGGTGAGCTGGCTGATGAATCGACTAATGTATTTTAATTTCCCAAGGGAACCTCGAACCTCTTTCTCCATTAGGGGAGGTGGCATCTCAAGTATGGCTTTTAGCTTGGCAGTATCTGATTCTATCCCTTTCTCACTGACCATGAATCCCAAGAGTTTTCACTTTGTAACGCCGAAGACACATTTTTGTGGATTGACTCTCATATGATATAATCGCAGTAGTTCGAAGAACTTTCGGAGAGAGAGAACATGATATTCTCTAGTTTTGGATTTGATAATCATATCATCCACATAGACCTCGACTTCTTTGTGAATCAGATCGTGCAGGATGGTTATGGCAGCCCTCTGGTAGGTAGCCCCAGCATTCTTGAGACCAAATGGCATAACAGTGTAGCAAAAAGTTTCCCATGGGATGATGAACGTAGTTTTTTCTTAATGATCCAGGTGCATTTTGATTTTGTTATATCCAGAAAACTCGTCGACGAATGACTTGAGAGCATGACTGGCTGTGTTTTCCACGATCATGTCGATATTGGGTAGCGAGTAATCATCCTTTGGAGAGGCTTTGTTCAAATCCCGGTAGTCTACGCACATTCGAACTTTCCCTCCTGATTTTGACACAGGCACTATGATGGCTAGCCATATGGGATATTTGATCATATGAATTAAACCCACGTTCAGCTATTTGACCACCTCTTCTTTGACTTTGAGCGACCATTCGATGCGGAGCTTTCTCAGCTTTTGTTTAACCGGCTTGTAATCTGGAAGATTGGGTATCCCATTCTGAGAAATTTCAGGATCAATGTCGGACATATCGTCATAGGACCATGCGAAGACATCCATAAATTCCTTCAATAATTCTTCGAGTTGTGCGTGCTCATGCTCATCGAGGGTAGCCCCTATCCTAATCTCACGCAGTTGGCTACTAGAATCGATGTTAATAATAACAGTCTCTTCTTTATTAAATTGAATGCGGTTATGTTATTTGTTATTAACCTTATTTAGTTCAGTTAATAATTGTTCATTCGCAAAATCATCATCATCAAAAGTTTGATTAGAATCTAAACAGTTAATGTAAGGCACAACAAGATACTCAAAATCTTTGTTTATTTCATTGATAGGAAAAACAACGTTGAGAATCTCATTGAAGGAGGTTTTGATTACATTTGAGCAAGGATAGACAACAGAATAAGAAATGGGGTAAATATTGGGGTTAGGTGGGATTTCAACAGGTAGAACCGACGTAGTATGCCAGTTGAGGAGAGGTGTATCAGCAGTTTTGATCAAGTGGGACAGATCCAGTGATGTAGTTCTTGAATGAACCATGCAGAGTGTCAGCCCCAGTGTCTGCAAGCTGAAGGAGTCTTCGAAGTCACTTCCCTTAGTCTCTTCGATATCTTTAATGAACGGTTGTACATGGTGTTGGGAACTTTCGACCCATGAGTATCTTTCTTGGAAAACTATCACCATTTTGAGTTTCATCTTCTTGTTTGTATGGTCATACCATGGTTCCGAAAAGTCGCAAAAGGAGAATTCTTCGCCATCTTTGATGAATCGTCCATTCAAGGAGTCACCTGAGATGGTTTAGAGGCATTCTAATCTTCTCTTTGGTCGAGACTGGTAGATCATTCTGAGCTCTTGTTCTGATGGTTCATACCTCAAACCACAAGGAGGGAAAGCTTTCTTCAGTTCAATGGGCTCAAGTATCCATTGTTGTCTTTTTCCTAGCCCCAGTTCGGATATTAAGTGCATGTTTCTGAACATTTGAATCACAATGACGTTGCCATGAGGGTCGTATTCTGGATAAATCCTTTCTTTGAAATCGTCCCCTGCCGGGACTATAAGTGATTCAAATCGGAATCCTAATAGGAGCATATCATTTGACCCGTGTTGTATCTTAAGGATTAGATTATTGGTACTTTCACCCTCGTCATTATCGTCGTCGCCCAAGATGGTGATGACTCGTCCGTCGACGAAGAATTTCAATTTCTGATGGAGTGAGGAAGAAACACCCTTGATATTTTGGAGCCAATGTCGTTCGAGTAACAAGTTGAAACAAGCTGGGATGTCAATAACTTGGAATTAAACGACGGGGTTTATAGGTCCAACCCCTATTATAAGTTTTATGGATCCCATCACCTCCTAACGGGTATTATCATAGGCACTTATAGCTGCAAAAGTTGGAACGAGATCAGTTTCCTTCAGTCCTAAGCATTTGAAGGTTCTTAATGGGCAGACATTCAAGGCGGATCCATTATTGATAAGAAAGAGTGGTACGATCTTCCCAATAACTTCGATGGAGATGTTGAGTGCATGATTGTGGTTTGGCCTAATTCTGGGGATATATTCTTCGAAAAAGGATAGCATTTGGGTGGAGGTCAAGGATCCGACTAAATTTATCGCTTCTTCTGGTGAAGTAGAATGAGGAGCTGTGGGTTCAGTGAACAATTTGATCAAAGCATTTTTGTGCAGCTGGCACTACACCAAAATGGGCAAATTGTCACCTTTCAGCCAGCCAGCCTTGTCAAGGTCATTGACCGTGACAAAAAAACACGCGTTTTATGTCACGGTCATTGACCTTGACACGACCGTGACAACGAATTGTCACGGTCATTGACCGTGACAAGCCCGTGACAAATTTAATTGTCACGGTCATTGACCGTGACAATTCGTGTCACGGTCAATGACCTTGACACGACCGTGACAACTTTTCCAGCAAAAACACTTTCCCCCTTCTTTTTTCCCTCCCACCGTTCCCTCCCTCTCTCTCTCGACTCGACGCTGCTCTCTCTCTCTCTCTCTCAGGTCCAATTTCTCTCTCTCTCTCTCTTCCATTTATATATATATTTATGTGTGTATGTGTATATATATATGTGTGTGTGTATGTGTGTGCGTGTGTGGGGGGTGGGGCGGGATGGGGTAGGGTGGGGGAGGGGGTGGTGGAGGGGGGCAGGGGGTGGGGCTGGGTGGGGCAGGGTGGGGGAGGGGGGCAGGGGGTGGGGTAGAGTGGTGTGTGTGTGTGTGTGTGGTGGTGTGTGGTGGGGGAGGGGGTGGTGGAGGGGGGCAGGGGGAGGGGGTGGGGTGGGGTGGGTGGGTGTGTGTGTGTGTGTGGTGGTGTGTGTGGTGGGGGTGGGGAGGGATGGGGAAGGGTGGGGGAGAGGGTAGTGGAGAGGGGGAGGGGGTGGGGTGGGGTGGGCACACCTACGCACACCTACGCCACACACACACGCACACCTACGCACCTACGGACACACACACACCCCACCCCACCCCACCCCCTGCCCCCCTCCACCACCCCCTCCCCCATCATTGTGTGAATAGGTATGAGATCATAATTTGGAGGAATTCACGTCCAAGAAATAATTTGGATTCCCTTTAGGGTCTTATGTCTTGAATTAATCTGAGGGGGTGGGGGTGGAGGCGGGGGTGGGTGGGGTTTTGAATATTATTTACATTCAAAATAAATAATTGATAATAGTTGGATAATAATTGGATAATAATTGTTTTTATACCTATAGAACAGCTTAGATAGTGTGTGTGTGTGTGTATGTGGTCAATACATGAATTTATTTTTGTATTTGAATTATCCCATGAATTTATTTTTGTATTTGAATTATCCCATGAATTTATTTGTGTATTTGAATTAACCCATTATATGAAACATACTTGAAATTAAATATAGTGCGCATAGATACTAGCATTCTAGTTCTTATGCGTACGCATTCAATAACCCTTAGACCCGTTCGAGAGTCATTACCCCTGTAATGAGATCTCTCGAATTGTCCCGTTTGGACAGTTTGAGACTGTATAATTTTTGTATAATATTCTTATTGGCTTAAATTTGTTACTTTTGGAGGAAGTTCTGCAGTCGTATCTTAATGTTCTTTGGGTACATACTAGATTGACAAGTGTGGTTGTTATTTTAATTGACCAATTGAAATAACACTCACACCTGCCAATCTACGTCGTGTACTTGGAGAACTAAGGGGATATGCTGTCGAATTTTTTTCAAATCGTAACAATGTGCATGAGCTGTTAAGTATATTACAGAAAAATGCATTCTTGAATGGGATAGGACCACATACCCTTTAATCGTAACAATGTGCATTCTTGAATCGTAACAATGTGCATGAACTACATTTGTTAAGATCGGGTATGCAAGATAGTTATCGATTTTGGAGTTTTCACGGTGAATTGAAAGTTCCTTTTGTCCCTGACCAACCTTCACAACATCCTTCAACAAGTAGAATAGATGAAGAAGGGGACGACGTAGATCATAATATGTTAGAGGATTTAGTTGATGATGCGTACGGAGTTTATGAAGCTGAGGAGAATGAGGTTACTGATGATGTAGAAGATTCAAGTGCTCGTGAAGATAACACGATAAAACTTGACGATGACTACCAAAGTTTAAAATTTAAGGCGACCCAACCGTTATACTCTGGCTGTGAGAAAGATCAAACAACTTTACATGCCATGGTTGGTTTGCACAGTTTGAAGACGCAGTACGGTTTGTCTGGCAATAGCATGACGGGAATTCTGAAATGGGTGAAGGGCTTATTACCCAAGGTGAATACACTTCCAAATAGCTATCCTGTTATGAAGAACAGTTTGAAAGGTTTGGGAATGAAGTATAAATCGATTCATGCTTATGTGTATGACTGCATACTATACCGAAAGGAGTATGAAAATCTCGATCGTTGTCCGGTATGCGATGAACCTAGATATGTCCAATCTACTAGTAAGGAAGGCACAAGCTCAAAAGTGCCTCAAAAAGTATTGAAATATTTTCCTGTTGGGCCTAGATTAAAGCGATTTTTCACAGTACCATGGATTGCAGAGGCAATGACTTGGCATGCTAGGGCAGAAGTAGGGGGTAATATCATGCGTCATCCTATTGATTCTACTGCCTGGCGGAGGATGAATTATGAGTATCCCGATTTTGCTCGAGAACAACGCAACATTCGTTTGTCTATATCAACAGATGGTTTCAATCCATTTGGAAATCTAAGCACCAATCAGAGTGTATGGCCAGTGATCCAGTTAGATATCGGTGGATGTATCCGTTTGAAAGATTGATGAAAGTTTTTAAAGATTACGTCAAGAATACGCGATATATTGCAGGATCAATTGCAGAGGAATACATCACCGTGGAGTCATCAATATATACTCGGGAATATATGACTGACTCTACCAGCGTTGATGACACTGATGAATTCCTCGATGATGGTGGTAATGTGATGGGAAAACGAGTGAAATTAACGAGTTTGCAACATGAACAAGTAGCTCGTTATCTATTTGACACACATGAAGATGTCGAAGAATGGAAAAAGTAAGTTTCGAATATTATAATGTTTAACATTATTTTAGATTATTTTATACATAATTAATTTTGTAATATGCAGTAAATATGAAGCCTGTGAGAACAATAAAAGACGAAAAACAGTGGTACAACCAGACAGCGAATTTAGGCTATGGTTGACACAAGAGGTAATTACAATGAAAACAGTCGTTATATAACGTTACATTACACTCATATTTTACCACTAATATAATTAATTTATCTATATTCTCAGCTCCTAAAGATGGGTGATGCGACATCAAGGCTTGCTCGTCTAGCCACTGGACCCTTGTTCGTGGCACAAGAGTACAAAAAATATCGATTGAACGGTTACATTTTCGGCGCTAAAGTGTACGAGGAAAGTACAAATATACAGAACTCGGGTATTTCATACAAGGCTCTTACTTTCTTTCGAGCAAGCGCAAAAGATAAAAACCTCGTTGAAGCTGAAATGACTTACTATGGTGTAATCCAAAATATATTTGAATTGGATTATATAAGCTTCAAAGAGGTTGTATTTTACTGTGAATGGGTAAGAGTTGAGGATAAAAATGCTTCTAAAGTTGATCCTGTCACCAATTTGATCATGGTTGACTTGTCCAAGTTGAAGAGCAACGACCACGTGAGCGATGAGCCGTTTGTTTGTGCATTTCAAAATGTTAGGCAAGTGTTTTACTTGGAGTATATCAACAACGAGCCGTGGTCAATTGTCCAACACGCGCCAAGGCGTCTAAATAGTAGTGTGGATGACTTGGCTGCTCCTACCGAATATCAATCCATTTTTTATGATAACCCGAATTTGAAACAATTTTTCAATTTGTAATAATTATTTCAATTTGTACCGAAACATCCATTTTTAATGCTTTTACTTGATCTGCACTTTATCATTTTCACTCTTGTGTAGTGTGCGTGTGTGGAGAGGAGATTAATACATAAATATTCCAACTACATCTAAGTTTTGTTTATACTAATCCATGAATATACGCTTCTTACCTTTAATAGGTGATTAGTACATAGTTATTTGGGGTGTCCTATTTGTGGAGAGGAGACTGAATCTCTTCGTCTATCCGAACACTAAGAAATGCCATAATCCTATGGAGCGATGCTCTGCAAATTCCTCCCAACCGTTATGTAGCCAAACATCACCGGTTGAAGTTGTCAATTCCACTTTCCATACCCCACCACTTTCCATACCCCATTCAAAGGTGGAGTTGACAACTTCAACTGCTGATTTTTGGCTACACAACGGTTGGAAGGAATTTGCAACGCATACCTCCATAGGATTATGGTATTTCTTAGTGTTTAGATATGAAGAGAATTATAATTGACACGATTGCCCGGGGTACATTAGTTGGAAGGAGGTGCCATATGAGCTCAAGTTAGTTGTTTGAGTGACACTACAGGTAATGTATTTATATTTATATGTCAATTTCGATTTTGATTTCAATTACAATTTATATTTATCTATATTTGAGGGGCGGATACTAATTTTACTTTATTTCAATTCAGGGGACAGGGAGTGGCCCTAAGGGTAGGCCACATATGCTCTATACTTATGTCGCTATTCGGACGAGAAGGGAAGGATAAGGAGGTGTTCCCGATCGTCGCGGTACAAAATCTCTTTTCCATGCAAATAGTTTGTAGATTTGAGATAAAATGATGGTGATGTTGTTTCTTTTTAAATAGTTTCTTATTTGAATATATATTTGCATTATCTTTAGTTTGTTCGGATATATGATGTGTGGAACAGGTACAACGTTGCTATAACAGGTACAAATTTACTGCTGGGCAGTGGCAGTGGCCATACTGCCCAGCAGTTTTTTTTTATTCTGCCCAGAATTGTCACGATCATTGACCGTGACAATTTTTTTACTAAGGGTCACGGCTTTGTCACGGTCGTTGACCGTGACAAACGTGTCACGGTCATTGACCTTGACACGACCGTGACACGACCGTGACAAAAAAAGTTGTCTCGCCTCGAAATGTCACGGTCATTGACCTTGACAAGGTGAATTTGTCAAGGTCAATGACCTTGACAAATGGGCAGATTTGGTGTAGTGTGGGAAGACATGAAAAGCCTCCATAGAGTGATGTTAGCTTGAGTTTTCTTCAGCTGATCGGGAATCTTGCTCTCCTCGAGGGTCATTTCTGGCATAGGAAGGTTTTCAATGCCCTTCCCCTTATCATTGGTTGGTAATGAGCTTGGGATCTGCTAATGCCTCCCTGATATGGTAATGTGATTTATTGAAGAAGGGAAGAACATGAATCATGTTTCTTCGTCAATCTCGGGTTATTTTACCACTTTGTTTATTTCTCCGAGGATCTCCTCATATGATATGATCCCACATACGTCGACTACCAGACCAGTTTTCTCAAAAACTTGTTCTTCATTTGGATATTCGAATTCTCCCCCCATCGGGTGGTAACAATTTTATCTTTCCTTATAAAGTCAATGCATTCCATGACTTCAATGGCTTCTTCATACAGGTCTTCCCATTATGTGGGGATATGTAAGGGTGATGGGACCAGGAGCCCTTACAATTTCAGAGTATCAAGTAACTCAGTCATACTGTAGATGTTATTGGTTTGCCTGAATAATTCTGCGATGATCTGGACGACATCATCTAGGTTGACTTCATGAGTGGGTACTACCTAACTGTTTGACTCTCGGGCCCATTTTTGTGCTTCCAAGAACATCGTGCTAAACCTCTGGCAATCAATGATCATCTATGAGGGAAATTTCAGCCTGAACTTTTGGAGTTGGTTTAACATTTCTAATAATTCCATACCTCCATTTTTAGAACGGGTGCGGACATCGATGCATGCTCTGGTAAGGAGTGGCAGTGCCTGATCAGCAAGGCTAACCGTGTGTAGGAGTAAATATGGGCAAGTTTGGAGATATTTATGAGAGTGTATGGGTGTGATTTGAGTTCAATGACCAAATTCTGATTTCATTTCTAGGAAGATAGCATTGGTATGATTTGGGAGTGGGTTGTGAGTAGTGTTTGTCTTAGGATTAGCTGGTAGGGCAATGGTACCCCGGTCAATTAGACCTCGGATTATGTTTTCGAGGTGAAAGCATTAGTCGGTGGTATGACTAGTAGTTTAGTGAAAGGCACGATGGGCATCTGCCTTGAAGTTTTTTGGAAGTGGATTGGGAAATGGACGGGGATCCGAGGGTTTGATGAGGTTTCGACTTAATAGGGCTTGATAAACTGTGGAGAGGGGAGCATGGAGCTCAGTGTATTCCTTTTGGACTGGGACATGGAGGCTTTCTGGTGCCCATGAAGTGGTTGGTTGAGAGATGTTGTTGATGGTTGAAACTGCAGCACTGGCAGGTTTGCCATATTTTTTGGGGGTGAAGTATTCGGACACTTTCTTTAGTTCAGCCTCTGTTTTAGCAAGACCTTCCTCGATTTTTACTCCTGCTTCTCTGAGAGCTCAGAAGTGTGGATAGTATTGTCCTCCCATGGTTGCTCGGACATGGGGCAAGAAGTTCTCCTTCACTATATTGACTTGTTCTTCTTGGGATGGCCGATTAGTCCTAATGACTGCCTTTTACCTCCATCGGGCTATGAAGTTACTAATTGATTCCCCAGAGTTCTGTTTGAGCAGCTTTACATCACGACGGGTGACCTCAAGTTCTTTGTTATATTTGTAATACGACATGAATTCTCAAGCTACATCCTCCCAACTACGAATTCTGGACCCCTCGAGAGACAAAAACCATCGGAGAGCTCTATCCTTCAGAGTTTGCTAAAATAATTGGGCCATCACTTCTTCTGAAGCCCCTAGGAGAGTCATGGAATGGTGATAACTGCGAAGATGAACAATCGGTGGTCCACTTCCTTTGAATTTCTCGATATTCGACATCTAGAACTTCTCGAGTAACCTTGCCTTAGGATAAAGAGACATGTGGGTGTAGTCCATGTAATTTCTGGAGATTATGATTTGATTGAACTTCTTAGTTATCATCTTGAGATCTTCTTTGACCTTGTTCAACACTTCATCTTTTGAATCAACGATCACAAGAAAGTTATCCCCGACCTGGGCAAGGTTTGGCATAGGAAGCTGGGCAGGTGGCGGCCCATTAACAAGAGGGGCACGTGGAGCATGATGATATTCTTCAGGAACCCAGATAGGCTCAGGTGGACCCATAGCGCGAGGTAATAGGGCCTAGGGATCTTGAGTAATAGGAACCTGGTTTTGTTGCATCTCTCGAACCTCAGTTTGAAGGTTGTCAATCTTGGATATGAGTTGAGCTAAAACTACCGTCAGATCTGGCTGAGCAACTGGTGCTTGATATGTGTTTTCCATAGAAATTGGATAAATATCAGACTCAGAAGAGGTAGCAGGGGAACAGACGAAACTCTAGGGTGATTTGACTGAAGACCGAAGCCAATAAGGAGCCAGGTTAAGGACATACGATTGACCTGAGAAGGCGTAAAATGGGATTTATTTTTGACAAAAAAGGATGAAAATATTTTTTTATCATTTTTTCTTTTTGAGATTGAAAGACAATATTTTTGGATTTTTGGTAAAGAAAGGAGAAATATTTTTGGATTTTTTATAAAGAAAGGAGAAATGTTTTTGGAAGATTGGTATTATCATGATTATTATAATTATTATGTTCTCACTTGTATTAAATTCTCCTAAATGAAAAATTAAATATCGGACGGGACCCGAGCCTGGAAAAGTTGGGTTTGTAACATATGCAAAGCTATGGTTGGACTTGTAACCAGGCTCATGGGTAGTGTCCCATTTTAAAAATGCGTAAAAATTTGGCCGACAGGCCGACCCAAAATTTCGACAGAGTTTCGGGTTAAAATCAGCAATCTAACATGTGTGTCCTAGGTTTGACACGTATATGCGGGTATGTAGTTGGGTTGGGTGAATCGAAAAGGGTTCCCCTTTTGGCGTGGATTCCACGATATATGTCTTACTTTTGAGGGCAATCGGTACGTGTGGACAAGCCATTTGATATACCTGAGAGTACGTGAATTGCCTCATTATATACCTCGTGGGGACAGTACGTGCGATAGCGAATTCGATATACTCAGCGTACGTGAACGAGTTCCCTGTGATATACCTCCCGTCATGACTTCGGTAAAGTGGTACGATGCAGGGGAACCGTTCGATATACGTTAAAGGTACTTGGACAATGTAAGGTGAGAATCATATCGCTTAGGCTAACTGCGCCCTGCTAGACCAACACCCATCAAGAAGTGACCCTCCAGTTATTGGAAAAAATTTGGTTAATCACAATGATTTTTAGTGATATCGTGTGAATCATGCATGATTATCTTATTAGTATCTTATGATGAGAGTATCTTTCTTGATCATGCCCAATAGGGAGCAAAGTACAAGCACCAATGGTATACCAAATGTGGGTGATGCGTGCAACGTGGGGATATATGTGATCGTAGGTGCATGTGGTGTGTGAAGTGTACATGGAGAATTTTCTATAAGTTTGTGAATAAAAGCGTAAGCATGAGGTACACATGAATAGTAAAGGGGAAAATAGGGGGATGTATAAGAAAATAAAATACCCATGTAAATAGAATCCAACCCTCAAAATGAAAATCCCCAGCGGAGTCGCCATTGTGGCCATCCCTAATCCTCGCGGCGGGAGAGGATCCTGGTCCCGCGTGTCCCTCTCGAGAGCGTTTCGACTGACGTCGTTGATTAGGTGAAAAATGTAGAGAGATGGAGTCAACAGTCTATTTTACTCAAAACAGACAAAAGAAAAGGGGAGCCATCCCGAAGAACAGCATCCAAAGACATACTGATACATACGAAACCAAAATAATTCGAAAGGGAGGCTAAGTTACGAAATGGGAAGGTGTCAGGCACCCATTATGCCCTTACGGTCTCTCATGGATTGTTGCTATTTTCCTTTATTTCCCCGTGATATGTGTGCATGTGTATATGTAGTGGAGATAGGAATCATCGACTTATATCATGGAAGAGATAAAGCGAGTCATCCATTGAAATGTTCCTAAAAAATAATATTAGAAAATAGGATTTACGCGATTATTCTCGTGTTGATGGTTACAACGGAACGATAACGCACGTGGAATAATACGCCACTAAAAACAAATATATGTATAGGTAAATGTATAGGATTTAAGAGAATTGAGTTCATGGAATATAAAAAAAATTGAAAATGAGAGAAAAGTAGGAATAGGACTCGAGTCAAGGGTTTTTCACTGAGACGCCTACGTAGCCTATAGAGGCATCAAAGCACACGTAGTTCTAATGAAAAATAAGGGGTGGGATTTATCCCATAAATACAATCGGGGAATTCTCTTATATGTGTGTGTGTGTGTGTAAAAAAGTGTTTTAGTTGTGAGAAAAGTGTGAGAACTCCCGTTTGGATTTTATGAGCAAATCCTCTTTTTAATGTTTTTCGGGTTTTATTTATATGAAAATAAGAGAGGTGAAATAATACTAAATAAAACGTATATTAGGATATGTGAGATGAGAGAATAAAAGTGATAAGTAATAAAACGAATTGATGCGAATTTAGGGGAATTTTAAGAGAGAGTTGAGAAAGTTGGACCTTCTTGAAGATCTTGAGCTTGATCTTGGATGTTGGAGAGAAGCCCTTGCACTTGGGTGATGATTATGGGTACTTAATTCACCAAGTTTGATGAAGAAGGTGATGAAAGGTGGAGGTTGGAAAGGGATTTGAATTTGGAAACCACGCTGACTTCAAGAGGGGTTTTTTGAGCTTGCTGAGAGTGATGGATCTCTGATTTTCTTTTTCTTGAAATGAGGTTAGGACCTAGTTTTTATAGTCCCAGGTCATTGCCTATGGCATAGCCCTAGTCCTTCCAATCGGCAGGTGTGTTTAGGCACACTGCCGATAGGCAGGGTTTGGAACCTACCGTTTGGCAGTCTCTTTCAGGTTCCTTTAGAAAATTGGTCGTAGAGCACAAACCGTTGATCCGAATTGCACACAAGATGAACCGTTAGAAATTTACTTCAGAGACCTTTGAAAGTCCTTTGGACTGCTCTTGAGTTCGGTAGTTGACTTTGGATCAAATTTGGCTTGGAAGCGCTTGTCGGTCCTTTGGACGGGGAAACTTCGGACGCAAACAGATCATTCGTCCGCATGGTAAGTTAGAATCGCACACGGGGAAGACCGTTTGAAAGGTTGGGAGATATAATTCGACATTCCAAAGAGTTTGACTTGGTTCAGGGAGTTGACTTTGGTCAACCAGTGCCTGGAAGCATTCGGTGACCTTTTGGAAAAAACGGATCGTTCGTTCGTACTATAAGTCAGAATCGCACACGGGGTGGACTGTTGGAAAGGGGTTTCAGTGCCCTTCGAAGATTCATTGAGTCTTGATGGAGCTAAAGAGTTGACTTTTGTCAAACGGAGCCTGGGAGCGTCCGGTGACCTCCTAATCGAGTTTCGAGGGAAAACAGGTCGTTTGTCCACACCGTAAGTCACAATCACGCATGGGATGGACCGTTAGAAAGGGGTTTCAGTTTCCTTCAAGCTGAAGAGTTTGAATTTTGGTCAAACGGAGCCTGGGAGTGCTCGATAGCCTTTAGATCAGTACCCGGGGTATGACATGGGTTTGTAATGATGAAGGGAGGTGCTAGGGACCTAAGGAGAGGTTAGGGGGTATTAGAATGGTGTGTCCACATTGACAATGGTGACAGTGATGATGAGGAAGATGACACATTAGCAGAATACTGTAGCAATGAAGAAAATTGTTGTGATGATGATTATGACAGCGAGTGAAGGAAGATTACAGATTTGAGCTTTTTTTTGTTATTTAAATCACAATGCCCTTGTTATTATGTGATGGAACTTGTTAAATTCCTATGTACTTGTTATTTGTGATGTTGATTGAACTTAGTTAAATTTATGTGATTTGTGAAGGATTTGTGTTTATTTTATTTAAACTATAAAGTATATGTTACTTAACTGAGTTGGTTCCATTATCATTGCTTTTTTAATTTTATATTTTTAAATTAATTATTTTGATTAATTGATCAGGATTATTACCATATTTATAGAACCTGGTGGACGTGGAAGTGGAGGTGGACGTGGACGTGGTTCATCCAGTTAATTGGACGTGGTTCCTGTTCTTAAGTGGAGAGAAATAAAATGGACGTGGATGAACCAATTCTTCCTCAATTAAGTGGACATGGTCGAACCACTTTATTATTAGGTACCTGTTCTTCCTCAATTAAGTGGACGTGGTTCATCCACTTAATTGGACGTGGTTCCAATTAACATCATTAGTATTCGCCTCTTACCCTTAAGTGGAGAGAAATAAAATGAATAAAAAGAGTGAAATAACACAGTACCAAAAAGAATTAAAAACAAAAACATTGAGGAAGAACATGTACCTAATAATAAAGGGAGTAAGGCTATATGACAGGAAGACTCAACAAAAGTTAGTACGAATGGTGTGTCATTCGATATGCATCAATGCATAACTCTTGGAGACCGAGATAAAGATTGAGATTTCGTAGCATGTTCAGAATATTAACTAATACACCGCTCAATGGAAATAAGTTCATGATCAGGAACATTTATCATACATGAATTGAAACCCATGTTAAGATTTCAAGGAAAAACAATGGGGGGCATGTGAGTAGTAACACGGGATAGTGAAAAAGAAGTAATTTGGGTGTGGTCGCGAATAGGGAAACTTATCGAAATAGGTGTAATGTAATAGCCTTCCCTGTACTGTCTATCCCATTCATTAATCTATACCAGGGGATAGGTTTCACACAAGCACACACTCAAATCTCACTTTCCCCTTCACCTGTAATTCAACCCCAAAATTCAACCCCCTCAACCTGGAATTCAACCCCCAAAATTTAGTTGCCAATTTTAGTTAAAAAGAAAAAAATAAGTGAAGAATAAATGTGTTGAACTCTTGGTTGAATGCTATGAAGTTGGATGAAATTAGATTGGGTATGCATTGTTGTTATTAAATTGGGTATGAATTGTTGTTATTAAACATATTAAGTTGGTTGATCATGTTTTTTTAACCCAAGAGTTCCTTGCATTTGTTGTCTTAGTAAAGACCTGATTGGAATTGTTAAACACATGCATATTGAACACCTACTTGATTTCTTGCAATTATTGGTTGATCACCTGCTTCCTCACTAAGACAACACATGCATCCTTTTAACACATGATCAGCCAACTTGGAAAGAATTTGAACAACTGCGCCTTACTAAGACAACACATGCTTCCTTTTTTTTTAATAAGCTAACAAAGACCTATGGGTTGGACCTATCTACTGGTTCTAGCTTTATTTATAATTTACCATTTAAATGCCCACCAAGTAAAAAGTCTCAAACCTATTTATAACTTACCATTTGAAATCTTCCTAGTCTATTAGTTTGTATTTGTTAGGTCTACTAGTGGAACTATACAAATATATGTCAATAGTTTTATTGATGAGGTTCTTGGGACTTGTGAGCTATTCGAGGAGAATCAAGTTAGAAATTAGAGGTTTAATATATTTAGTGAGTGCCCTTTGGGACATACGGCTAATATCATTCTTCGAGGAGGAGCTAATCATTTCATTAAGGAAGTTGAACGCAGTCTACTTGATGCATTAATGATTATTTGGAGGGCAATGAAGAACTCAATGATGGTTGCCTATGGTGGTGCAACGGATATGGAGATAAATAATTATTTGAGGCAACATGCTCTCACAATAGTTGGGAAGTCTCAGCTCTTTATAAACTGCTGTGCAGAAGCTCTTGAGGTTATTCCAAGGCAACTATGTGACAATGACGGATTCGATGCAACTGATGTGCTGAAAAAACTGAGACAGAAACGTGCTCTTCCATCTCGCAAGGATGAACTTTTTGGAACAGATATCAATGCTAGTGGAATTGTTGATTCGTTTGCCAACTTTGTGTGGGAGCCAGCAGTTATTAAGATTAATGTTATAAATGTTGCTATTGAGGCGGCTTTCCTTATCTTAAACATGGACGAGACCGTAAATAACCTAATTAAGTTGTAGGCATTACTTCCTTCGAAATTATTGAGGCGCATTTGAACACTGTATATTAGAACACATGCATCCTTTACAGTGTTCTAATATTAAGTTGTAGGCATTACTTCCTTCGAAATTCGGATCTCAATTAAATGCCACATTCATTAAAGTAACCCTGTTAATATTAATCCAGTCAGTCGCCAAAAAATAAAGTAATGGCCTAGGGGTGTTCCTACTCTTATAATACATGGCCAAAGTTTTAGGCTCCATTACCAAGCTATAGGTCCCATCCGAGTTATCCATCTCGGAAGTTCGACTCACAATCTTGGTGACACCTCCAACCCAGAGAGACTGGCCCACCAAAAGACTTGCCAGCTAAATTTACCTCGGGAGTCATGAAGAACCATGTTACCCGTTGGTAGTAAATTGAATCCTACCACACCTTTGTTGGTTGTATTAGTTTTACATGCAATGGTATCAATTTGAATCCTAAATTTTAATTACTCAAGTACTACAAATTAATGTTATGCAGAGATGTTTGCTTTATGCTAAAAATAGTAACCACTTGTTAAAAACAGTGCTTACTTACATGTTGACTTTGGTACAATTTAATATAGTTGACTTTTGTATTATAATGGTATACTTGAATGTTTATGCTATTGTGGATACAAAATTTATTATATAAATTTATGGTGTTTTTCAGAATCTGGATTCACCTCTAAGAAAAAAGTTTGTGGTAGAACATGTGGGATAGCAACTGATGCTCTTATTAAAAATTTTGGGGGTTCTAAAATTCGATTTTAATGGGACTCTATGAATAATAAACCGATTGGGCATACCGCTACCTCTTTGGCTAATGAAATTGGCTTTGTCATACAAAATTTTGCCCCGTCAAAGTGAAAAAATGGGGAAATATTGAAGATAAGGAGAAGACATTAATGACTGATCGAGTTTTGATATATTTAATTTTTATGTTCTATTGCCTTAAAAAGTTGTGATTTTATATTTTAAACTCATTAAAATGTGTGCAGTCAAAATTTGAGTTAGACATCACAAATTCGACGGTTGTGAGCTATTTACATACATCAATGTCCGCACATTATAGTGCATTCCGTAACACATTAAAGAAACATTTTTCTAAATTTTCGAATACTGAGGAGGCGAACAAGAACAAACCTAGTGATGTGGAGAAGGACAAAAGTTGGAAATTTCTTTGCTCACTTTTTAGTACAGAGAAACATAAGGTAATAATTTTCGATGTATGTTTTATGTTAAAATTGTATGGTTTCTTAGGTTTTAGTAAATTAACTTGGAAGTATATCACTTTTTGTAGCATAAATCTGATGCTTGCTCTACTAGTCGCTCAAATTCCAAGTATGTTCATCACGGTGGGACAAAGTCTTTTGTATAATACTTGTATGAAGATAGGGCAATTTTTTTAGCAATTAAAATTTGTTAAATTTTGATTTATGTAGATACATCTACTTAATTTTATTTTCGTATGTTCATAGGTAGGTAATGCATATGACCGAAGGACAAATTGAAGTATTTTATGACACTCATTGGATGAAGGACAACGTGTGAATTAGTGAAGAAGCAGAGTCTGACTATGTAAGTATATAAAAGAAAATAATTTTATATGTTTCAACATAAACCATTATTCCCAAGTCGTCCGAA
Source organism: Sambucus nigra (assembly GCA_949130495.1). NCBI lineage: Eukaryota > Viridiplantae > Streptophyta > Magnoliopsida > Dipsacales > Adoxaceae > Sambucus > Sambucus nigra. The sequence goes on along the minus strand of OX422215.1, from coordinate 404,907,521 downwards.
CTTGATTGATTTTTGTTGAAATGAGTTGACAAGAGTTGTTGGATTATTGATTTGTGTCACAACAGGTTGGATTTCATGAATAAATAAAGGAAATGCTGCTATTTTTTTTAAAATAAAGTGAAATCGATGGAAGGGATTCATTAATGATTTACTAGTATCTATAGTTGTTGGATTAGTGATTTGTGTGTCTCAACATGTTGGATTTCTTAAATAAACTATGGAACCTCTGTCAAATTTGTTTTTTAAAGTTTAGAAAATAGTCAAGTCGATAGTGTAACATATTATATTATTTTTCTTTGTAGAAAGAGATGATTGAATTGCAAAAAAGCTCAGAAGATTCTGATGAAGCATCAATCTGTCAAAAGGTCCTTGGAAAGAGGTTGGGATACATGAAGAGCCTTGGTACCCCACTTTCGAAATCACTATGCAGATAAAATTTGATTTGGAGAACAAAAGGTTACAAACAGAGATCGTAGATTTGAAAATCCTAGTCCAAAATCTTGTGTCATAGATGGCTACAGTGAAGGCCACCTTACTCCTAGATAAAGACGCTGCTCCCGAGGAATATGTTCCTGAAGGATATTATTTCCCTTCGAATCAAGTTGCATGATGACAGGTGTTGATTTTATCATTTTTTTGTGATGGAAAAACTAGTTTAAGATCATCTCTTAGTTATGAAGTATTATTTACTTTTGAGCTTCATTGTGACATGAACAGTAGTTCATTTATGTTTTCAATATAATATAACATCTTTTAATTATGTGTGTTACTTAATTTTGTTTTTATTTATTTCATTATTTAATATAATTATGCAACGAAATAAATATTTCAATGAAAAAGAGTGTTACAAAAGACTATTAGCAACGAAGAATTGACATTTGGCAAGGAATTTTGATTCCTTCAAAATGTCTTTTGCGAGGATTTATTAGTATCTTTTGCAACAAAACATTCATTGTAAAATAATTTCAGTCAAAATACGAGTACTTTTTTGTAACTAAAAAGAGTGTTACAAAAGACTTTTAGCAATGTATAATTAACATTTGGCAAGGAATTGTAATTCTCTCAAAATATCCTTTGCAAGGATTTGCTAGTATCTTTTGCAATGAAATATTCTTTGTAAACATTTTTAGTCAAAAGATGATAAGTTTTTTGCAACGAAAAAGAGTGTTACAAAAGATTTTTGCAATGTAAAATTAACATTTAGTAAGGAATTTTAATTCTCTAAAAATATATTTTGAGAGGATTTATTAGTATTTTTTGCAACGATATTCATTACAAAAGAGTTTTAATAAAGATATGAGAACTGTTTTGCAAAATAAAATCATGTTTTCCCCAACGAAAAATTTCATTGCAAAATGATTGCTAGTACGAGGAACGCTGCAAGGAAAAAAAATCATTGCAAAAGGTGTTTTGCAACGAAAACATACCTTTTGCAACAATTTTTTTCTTGCTAAAAGACATAATTCTTGTAGTGAATGAGTCTTATGGTGGTACAACTGCTGCAGTATTAGGCTGTGAAGGCCTATCCGAACGCTGTTGAGATTGGTTGTTGAATTTCCATGTAGAAAACTGTTGTTGAAGTAGTCGACTATTTGATTGTTGTTGTTGTTATTGTTGTAGTGATCTCAACTTAGGGAACTGAGACTTTCAATGACTCTTATCCTTACAGTAGCTACATTAATCACTGGCAACTCTCGAATAAGGCTTGTTCTTATTACTGGAAATTGATCGAGAGGAGGTTGCGAAAATAAATGGATTAGGGTCCGAAGAAAATTCCTTCCTTGATTGAATCTTGAGATGAATCTCCTCGGCTAACAATTCGTGAACAACAAAATCAACATTTAGTTGTGGACTACGATGAGGAATCGATCCACAAAGACCCTCAAATCATCACACAGTGCCATCAGAAACTAAAACAGGCATTGTTCTTCCCTATTGAAAATATATGGTGCAAAGGCCCGCAATTCAGCTGACTCTGTGAGAGCTAACTGATCCCAAAGATCTATCATAGCATAATATAACTCTTGGATACTCATTTTTTTTTGCTCAAGAGCCCGAATATCATACTCTAACTATTATTTTTTTGCGAAATTAAATTGGATATACAATCTGCCCAAATTATCCCAAACATCCTATATATAATCATACTTAGCCAATTGCATACCTATGGAAGGTGCAACGGAGTTGTTGATCCAAGTGATGATTTTTGAATTGTTTGCTTCCCAAACATCTGATAACTCTGCATATTTTTCAACATTCATCTTATCGTTAGGCTTACTCAAATTGCCATTAATGTAACCCCAAACCTTCTTCCCCTTCAAAAAAATTCTTCATAACATAACTCCGATAGGTATAATTTTTTCCATTTAATCTGATACTAATCGATTGCAGTGAATCATCTCTTTCACCAACCATTGCGAAAATAAACAATCAAACAATACCCAAACATAACCAAATCGAACGAATTAAACAATTAATCGAACAAATGGGAAAATACGAAACAATCAAATAGTACCTACTCTGATACCATGATAACATATCAAAGATCTACAATCTAACGAAAAAGATAAAAGAGGGACTAGGGTTTCATATTAACATGAAACTAGAATACAATACAATGAAAAGAAAGAAGAGAGAATATATGTCCTACTATAATCACCTAGCATTAAAATAAAAGAAAAAATACTAAAGTACCCTTAATGCTAAATAAAACTCTAATAACTTGGTACTAGTGGATTAGATTAATTTTATATACCTTAGATTTTGGATCAAGATTACTTCTCCCGTTCGATTCAATGTGAAGACAAAAACATAATTTAATACTTCCAGTAATAAACATATACCTTTTTAACACTTCAAATATTTACCCTTTTAACACTTCAAATATAGTTTTGTATTCTACAATCAAATTTTATTGTGGATCCTTTGTTGATTAAATAAGTAATTATGTGAGCTGGATCATCGCAAAACATCTTTAGTAAACCTGTATACAATCTCATGTGCTTAGCACATTGATTTGGCTTATGTTCGTGATTTGAGATAGACCATTATAATGTTGTATCCTTACAATCGCTTTCTCCAACTTAATCCTAGTATCAACATATTACTTATTGAAACCTCTACCAATGTACCCTCCTCATTATTAGACCACAAACATGATACTTTAAGACTAGTCTCATTTTCGACCATGGATCTCAACCTCCTGAAAGTTTTAATTACACGAAACTTGTTTTTAAAAAATAAACCAAAGTCTTTTTACTCTAATCATCAATAGGAGTTAAATAGCATCTAGAGATTCCAAAAGATCTAAGGAGAGAGAGCCTTAACACGACTATTTTACTAATTAAATGCATGGTTAAATATATTTTGTTAGTTAAAAAAGTAAAATCATTTATATTAAGTTAAGGAAATAACCCTAATCTAGCTCCTTGTGGTATTGGTTTCAAGACTCTCCTCGCTATTAAGTCCACCTTGCATATGTGTGAGCTTCTAGTTTTACCCACTCCTATAAAATATCATCTTGAATTTTCTTATACTACTCAAGAAAATGCAGTAACATGCCCATAGATCGTTATCCAAATTTCCTTGTTGTAGTTGTCAAGTCTTTTTTTTGTGAGTTTTTTTTTCTCAATTGCACCATTCCCTTTTATTGATAAGGATGTCTAGTCTAAGAAATAGTATAATCAATTACATCTCGCAAGTTCATGTAAATCGTTAGAATAAAGGGAACATAACATGAGGAGATGATGGGCTCGTACAAAATTTATTGAGGTAGACCTGATCTTTCTTTGTCATTGTACATAGGAGTCTGTAGGTCCAACTTGGGAATGTCTTTCATTGCGACGCAACATTTATCCAACTTGAAGTACTCTCACGGTGCCGTTATACCCTCAATCGACAGAATCTCTCTGCCTTCTCTCTAACTCTATCTCTTTTTTAAGAGTTTCCTTCTCACATTTGTGAGTTTTTAGTGGCTCCATTTGTTTTTTTATCTCCTTGTCTTTCTATCTTGTAACTCCTTTTATCTTTTCTTTCCCTTCCAGTGTGTCTTTGCTTTCTTTCTTATTACTGCTTTGTTTTTCTCCCTCCATACTTTCATAAATCCGCCTTCTGCTATGCAGATTCCATCTCTTTTTCTGCCTCCAGTTTTGGATGACTCTGGTCCAAAGGTCTTCTCCCTGCTTGGCAAGATTATTTTTGAAAAAAACTCAAATTTAGCTCAGCTAGAAGGTCTTACTCAGAAAACCTGGAGAGTTAAAGGAGATTTTAAATTAGCAAAAAATGAGTTCAATGTTTTTTCATTTGATTTTTCGCGAGAAGAGGAAATGAAAAGGATTCTGGATCAATCTCCTTGGACCTTATCTAATGGGCTTTTGCTCCTCAAAGAATGGCCTTCAGATCTTTCAGCGGATGAGGTCTGTTTCGATACTATTGAACTCTGGGTTAGAGTTCATGGTCTTCCCAAAGATAGGTTCCACAGGGCGAGTGGACTGCTGATTGGAAAAATATTGGGGTCTAATGTGGAGGTTGACATTAGGCCAGGTCACTACTCGTACATGAGGATCAAGGTTGGCATTCCTATTGATGCCCCTCTTTCTAAAGGCTTTGTTCTCAAAAGAGTTAAAGAGGATAAATGGATCTTTTTTACTTATGAAAAAGTGAAGAGATTTTGTTTCAATTGTGGTCGATTAAGTCATATAGCGATTGAATGTGAGAGAGAAATTGAAGCTAGAGAAGATGTTACTAATTCTGTAGGCTTTGGGGCTTGGATGACAGCCTCTCCATCTTTCAAAGAAGCTTTGGATGATTTTTTGAAAAAGTTCCCTTGTCTTTCTCCACCCCTAAATCACACCCCAGCCCAAACCACTCAAACTGAAAATCCAATTATCCTAACTAACCAATTCATTCCAGTTATTCCAGTCCCAAGAGATAACATGATCCTCCAAAGCTCATCTCAGATTTTTTCTTTGATTACTTCACCTTTAGTTACTACACAAACTAAAAAGCCCCCACCTAGCCCAAAACAACACTTATCTAATAGTGATGTGACAGTTAACCATCTCACATCTCCATCCCCTTTTAATATTACTGATGAAGCCTGGATAGAAACCCCCGAATGTCTCCTCACCATTACTCACCCACTCAACCACCCTAACAGTGAACCCTGTCATCAAAATATCCTAAACACTATTCCCTTACCCAGCTGTAATGAAGAAGTACACCCCATATTAATTTCTGACAGGTTTAGGATTGAAGAAGTCATTACTCCCCATATCATGTCTCAGCCATCAAAATCTTTTAAAAAATCTCCCAAACTGAAGCCCCTAAAATCTCCCCTGTCAGAAAAAACTTTAACCAGTCACATTTCTCTAAATCACCATAAATTCAAAACAAAAGCCAGCCATAAGTCCAAAATTCTCAACAGTTCTATTAACTCTTTTCCCATCATTTCGGATAACACATACCATTCTCACCCCAAATACCCCCTTCTTCCTGCTTCAATAGATTTCTGTCAGAAGATAGATAAGCCCATTTCTGATGGAAAAGGAAAAGAGAAGATGTGGACTCATGTTGCCTTTGATCAGGGTCCTGACATATTGGCATTAAAAGTCTTTCAGTAGTAGAGGGAAACCAAATGTTAGTATCTAATTTTACTGACCTCCACATAAATAAAAGGAAACTCCCTTTTTCCTTTGGGAAACCATCTCCTCTTAAACTTTTTGAAGGGTCCTCTGTCAGAGGAGATATCATTCAACCTGTACCTGCAGTTGCAAAGGGAGAGGAGTCAAATCTTATAATCAATCAGCAGTCTAGTGGACAAGACAGTAATAGAAACTTCAGGAGGATTGTGACCAGAAGAACTAGTAAGCAATCATTCATTGAAGAAGAAATGGAAGAATTCAGTGAAGGAAATCTAGTGGAAGTGTCCATCCAGTCTAGTATGGCCTTAAAGAAAACAAAGTCTGAGGGGTTCCCTTCGTGGACCCCTCCTCCCCAATGAGTTTCTTGGTGTGGAATTATCAAGGGCTGGGCAAACCCTTGACGATTCATTCTCTTCAGAACCTCTGTGTTTTGAAGGATTTAGTGATTGTTTGTCTTCGGGAAACCAAATCGAAGTCAGAGAAGATTTTATTTACTAAGCATCTCATCAAATTTGATCACTGTGTTAATGTGGATCCTGTTGGCTTATCTGGGGGATCTTGTTTATTCTGGAAAGATCCAATTAGACTTCATATCTTAGAATGTTCCAAAGATTTTATTGATATTATTATTCAGGATTGGAATGGGTTGCCGGGTGATATTAGGGTTACTTTCGTGTATGGCAACCCTATTTTTGACTTCCGTAGAGCTCAATGGGGTAGATTAGCCAATTCTCAGTTACATTCTAATATTCCTTGGTTATGTTTGGGGGATTTTAATGATATTTGGGCACAAGTTGACAAGGAAGGGAAGTTTAAGAAGGCTAATAGGGAGATTGAATGTTTTAGGGAGATGGTTTGCTTCTGTAATCTTTTGGAACTCCCTTCCAAAGGTTGTAGGCTCACTTGGAATAACAAAAGAAGGGGTGAGGATAATGTCAGAGAAAAGCTTGATAGAGTGTTTATTAATGTTGGTTGGGCCTTGAAGTTTCCAAGTTGTAGGTCTGTTGCGTATCCAGCCTTGGGGTCTGACCATATCCCGGTTTTGGTGGAATTATTGCCTCCTAAGCCTCCTCACAAGAAGAATTTTAGGTTCGAAGTTTTTTGGCTGGATGAAGTTGAATGTCTTGATATTGTTAAGAGTGTGTGGAGAAGGGATATTCCTGGGTCAGATATGTTTTCACTATGCTCAAAAACTTTTTTAACTAAGGCTGCTCTTTTTTCTTGGAGTTCTAAGAAATTTGGTAACTCAAAAGTGGAAATAATTAAGTAACAAGGTAAACTATCTGATCTCCAATCAGCTTCTCATCTAGATTACAATAACGGTGCTGTCAGGTCTATCTCTAATAACATCAGAGCTCTTTGGGTCAGGGAAGAAAAGTATTGGGTTGTGCGTTCCAGAGTTAGTTAGCTGAAATGGGGGGATAAGAATTCAAAAATTTTTCATGCTACTACCATCCAAAGAAGGCATAAGAACCAGATTTTACGGCTCAAAAATCAGGATGGGCTATGGGTTAAAGGGAAGACTCAACTGGAAATATTGGCTAACGGTTATTTCAAGACGTTATTTTCTTCAGTCGGGGGTGGGGATCCAGCTAGGGTTCTCTCTCTAATTCCTAGGCTGGTCACATCAGGTATGAATGATTCTTTAAAAGCGATTGTTACTTTGGATGAACTTAAAAAATCTGTTTTTGATTTAGGCCCTTCTAAGGCTCCTGGTCCTGATGGCATGCCAGGATTCTTTTATCAAAAATTTTGGGAAGAAATTAAATGGGACTTGCTCAGGGCTGTTCACCACTTCTTTTCTACTGGTCACCTTCTAAAAAAACTTAATGAGACTAATGTGGTTTTGATTCCTAAAAATCCTAACCCAGAAGACATGTCTATGTTTAGGCCTATTAGCCTAATTAATTTCTTCATTAAAATCATTTCAAAAATTTTGGCTTCTAGGCTCAAGCCCATTATTGGTAGTATTATTGAACCTCAACAAAGTGCCTTTATTCCCGGTAGGTTGATTCAAGATAACATTATTGTTGCCCAAGAGATGTTTGCTTTCCTTAGGAGAAAAAAAAGAGGGAAAGATTTTGATGTTGATCTTAAGCTAGACATGAACAAAGCTTTTGATAGGGTCGAATGGTGTTTCTTACGCGAGTCTTTGTTGGCATTTGGATTTGATAGTTACTGGGTGGGGTTGGTCATGGAGGTTGTGTCAACTGTCTCTTTTAGGATTTTCATCAATGGTTATAATAACTCTTCTTTTTTCCTTTCTAGGGGTCTTAGGCAAGGGGACCCCTTGTCCCCTTTTCTTTTCATCATTGCTGCCAACAGTCTATCTCTTCTCATTTCAAATTCTATGAGGAATAATTTTATTAAGGGCATTAAAGTTGGTCCCTCTAGTCCACCTCTTTCCCATTTGCTTTTCACTGATGATTCACTTTTTTTCTTTAAAGGAAATGTGGCTGAAAGCTCCGCTCTTTTGGAGTTCTTAAATTCTTATTGTGAAGTTTCTGGTCAACTCATTAATTTGTCTAAATCTGGGATTGTGTGCAGCAGTAATATGCCTTATTCTGCAAATGTTCTTGTGTCCCAATGTTTAAATATCCCTATTTTAGACAACCCCGGGAAGTATTTAGGGCTTCCTTCTGTGTGGGGTAGGTCTAAGAAATTAACTCTGAATTGGCTAAGGGACAAGATTTCGCATAAGTTGGTGGGTTGGAAAGATCTTTTCCTCAGTCAGGCGGGGAAAGAAGTTCTCATAAAGGTTGTCATTCAAGCTTCCCCTTATTATGCAATGTATATTTTCCAATTCCCAAAGGGGTTTTGTTCTGATTTATCCTCAAAAATTGCTAACTTTTGGTGGAAAAATAATAAAGATAGGAAGGGAATTCACTGGAAGGATTGGGAGGGTATCTCTAAAGAAAAGTTGGTTGGGCGTTTGGGTTTTAAGGACTTTTATAGGCAGAATCAAGCCCTTTTGGCTAAGCAAGCTTGGCGGCTTCTTTCTAACCCAGATTCGGTGTGGGCCATGACTCTTAAAAATCTGTATTTCAAGCATTGTTCCTTTTGGGATGTTCCTAGTTCTTGCAAGGGGTCTTGGATCTGGAATAGCATTATGTTTGGGAGAGCGCTTTTAAAAGATCAAGCTATTTGGCAGGTGGGTAATGGGGAGGATATTTTTATTTGGGAAGATAGGTGGGTGAACAACTTGAGGCTTCACCATTCTTCTTTTTCTTCCCTTGTTTCTAAGGTGAGTGATCTTATTATTCCCCAGGTTTTTGCTTGGGACTCTGTTCTCATCTCTTCCCTTTTCCCTTCCCATATTGTTTCTTCTATTTTATCTATTCCTTTGATTTCTCCTCTTGATAAGGATATTTTGATTTGGCCTCACACTTTAGATGGTTTTCCCTCTGTTTCAACAGCTTACCATTTATCCTCTCCTAGACTGTCTCTCAGAAAATCCCCTCAATCTTCCTACTCCCCCAACCCAGACCTTTGGAGAAATATTTGGGCCATCAAGGCCCCCCCTAAAGTTTTGAATTTCATTTGGAGATGTTGCAACGAGTGTTTGACAGTTAATTTTAACCTTTGGAGGAAAACTCTTAAAGATGACCCTTTATGTAATATTTGTGGTAAAGATAAGGAGACCATTGAGCATCTGCTTACTAGATGTCCATGGGTTCAGAAGGTTTGGGAGGGATCCCCATTTCTCAATCAAATTTTGGTTGATCCGGGTGATAGGATTGAAGATTGGTTTTTTAGGTTTATCAGTAGGATTGGATCTGTTTCTTGTTCTGGTTTGGATCTTAAATCTTTGTTTGTGTGTACTTGTTGGGAAATCTGGAAGACTAGAAATGAAGTTGTTTTTAAGAAGAAAAATATTCACATTTCTGTTGTATTATCTAAGGCTTGGTCCTTATCTGTTAACTACAGTAAAAGTTACAAGGAATTTAGTCCCTTTTCTAGACTAATTCCTCCCTTACATTCTGTGAGTGTAAGCAGATGGAGCCCACCTCCCCTTAATTGGTTAAAGATTAATTATGATGGCTCTTTCTTGAAAAATCAGTTGTCGGGTTCATTTGGTTTTATTGTTAGAGATTCTAAAGGGGCCCTCATTGATGGTTTAGTGTGTAAAAACCCTCTCGCTTCCTCGGCTCTTGATTTGGAGGCGTCGGCTCTTATTTCAGCAGCTTCTTTCATTAATTTACATGGTTTGGATCAGATCATAATTGAATCAGACTCTAAAATCTTAATGGATTATATGCAGACAGAGGCTTATCCTAGGTGGGATTTGAAAAGAATAAAACAACAATTTAAAGCTCTTACCAGCCATTGTAAGGATATCTTGTTCTTACATGTCCTCAGAAATGCAAATGCTGTGGCGGATTGGGTTGTGAGATCGTGCTCTGCCTCGGTTCTGCCGTGCGATTGGTTGTCCCGGCCTCCTTCATCTTTGTTGTCAATTATTAGATCTGACTTTCCTCCGGAGGGTGTGGGATGATCTTTCTTTTTTTTCAGTTAGTCTGGATCATGTATGACGTTTTCCAATGGCTTGAGGTTTTTTGTTGGATAGCAGTTCTCCTTTTCTTATGTTTTGGGAGAGGTTTTTGGCTTGTTTTTTCCTTTGGGTGGATTTCGGCACTTGGTTTTTAGCAGGTGGTTTTCAGCTTTTTGTAGGCTGTTTTGTTTTGGATCATTGGGCTTTGGTCTTGTGGTTGTAAATTTTATCCATTAATAGAATCGGTCAAGGCCGGCGTTTAAAAAAAAAGTACTCTCACGAGTCATGAATGTATGCATTTCTACAAGCATTACGTAATTCTAATTCTCGACACCTTACGCCCTCTTTAGCTATAGAAAACAACTTTGTTTTTCATAATATTTTTTCAGGAAAATAAAAAATTAAAATATACGTTCAAATTTGATATTTTTTAAAATAAAAATTGAAATAGAATTTTCCAAAATTTTTAATTTTGTACGAAATTTGAAAATCACTTCCTCAAGTTTTTCACAATTTTCAGAAGTCCTAAAATTGTACTTTGACCCTGAGTTTTCTATAACGTTTATCTAGATGCTTAATCTTTTGGTAAATTACATTTTAATCTCTTAATTTTTTTTAAATCACATTTTGAGCATGAAACTCTTGAGAATTATATTTTGGCCCTTAAAATTCTATAAATTATATTTTGGCCCATTGATTTTTTATTAATTAGATTTGGATCTTGCGATTGTATTACAACACTAAACTTTATGTAAATTACATTACATCTTAAAAATAATAATTTATTTATACCAAATGACAACATTTTATAGTTTCTTGAAAATTTCTATTGAAAATAAAAATTAAAAATGAAGATGAAATTGAAAATTGAAAGTTGAAAATTGAAAATTGAAAGTTGAAAATTGAAAATTGAAAGTTGAAAATTGAAAATTGAAAATTGAAAATTGAAAATTGAAAATTGAAAATTGAAAATTGAAAATTGAAAATTGAAAATTGAAAATAAAAAAATAAAAATATTTTTTCTCAACTAAATTGGCCTTAACTTCTCCCTGACACTGTATTTAGGAGGATATGGATGCATGTGACGTTGGTGATAGCCTTTTGTACAATCATTCTCTAACTTACTAGAGTTTTGGCAATACGAAGTTTGTCAAATACATTAGCTACACAAATTTTTTTAAACAAATTTAAAAATATTAAAATTCATTATAATTATGTAAAATATATATGACTGTAAGAAAAGGTTTGATTTAACAAGTTTGCTAAAATAATAAAAAAAAAATCTCCTAGATACAGAAAAACTAAAGTGTGCAGGAGATTGTGTGATAGAACTTTTGGTAGGCTCTAAAGATATTTTTCTTTTTCTTTTTGTTATTGATCGATCTAAGACATAAATAATAAAATGTTGAAAAAAGAAGAAGAGGAGGAACAAGAAAAAGTATCAACTTTCAGGTATCTCTTAAGTGTAAAAAGAATTCATATTTAAGCGTTAGAAGAGAAAAAACGGTTTCTCACAAATTTCTCACACTTAATAAATCATAATGCTAACAAAAGATAATTAAATAAAATTTATATAAAGTGGATATGTCTTTATGTGAGTAGATGGTCACTTCACTTATACTAACTATGAGTACAAGAATTATCACAATAAAGATCCAATAAAATAATAACATTAACAAGATATAAAATCACACACAAAAAAACGATATACATGGTTTGACAATTTGCCTACGTCCACGGAGAGGTTACTATTCTATTATAGTGTCATTCAATGCTCAAAGTTACATCCATTTATCCCATGTCAGGGTTTATAATTTATAGATGCACAAAAGTCAGAGATTGAGTTGTATAAGGAACTCAATTAACACACGGATAGTTCGTGGTGTCCCTGAATATCTCTGCATAGATTGTTGGTAACCAATTTGAATGTATATGTAAGTGTTTTAGTGCATATCAAATGCACGAGTGTTGATTAAATATATGATTTGGGTCGGGCAGCTCTTTAGGCAGATTGAGTTGGTCGGTTACTCTTATTGACCATAATTAACGGGTCCCCATAATTTCCCCTAAAAATTTTGGGCCTTGTGAATTTTGGGTGAATGATTTTTAACTGAACTAAGAGCTTATAACTTGAAATCTTCATTCTTGCAACCAGAGTGGCATTTTCGTAGATCTAATGAATTTGTGGGGGTATGATATCCCTGAGCCAAATACCATGGTATATTTGTAGTTTTTTTTAAATGAGCGAGGGTACCATCGTCCAAGTAATTATATGAAGCGCCAAAAATCATCCTGGGATGTTGTGTTCATCATTATCATTGGATTTCAAACCGTAGATACATCTCCTCTATCAGCTCAGCTCACTCTTCTCTCTTCGTCGCTAAGCATTCTAGAGTTCTTGTTCTTTAACATTCTCATTTTCTTTAGAGCTTCATTAATTCTTGTAAGTGTAGGTCATCATTTCTTAGTTTTCCTCTTCTTCGAATTGTTCTGCAACTGTAGTTAGGATTTTTCTTATGTTGGAGTATTCATGACAAAGTTAGATAACAAATCAGTTGCTGAATTTAGAAAAACTTATAACATTCTAGACTGGGTAGAAATCGACTGTGCCCCCTCCCTAAAGATGCCCGAGACTTTGAAGGAGCACACTGGATTCACACCTTTTGGATAATAAATGGGGGTTTGGCATTTCCCCCAAGCTCTCTCTTCCTTAGATTCTTCAAATACTTCGAGATTATTCCTGCCCAATATACCCCCAATATCCGAAAAATAGTTAAGGGGGTACATAAGATTTGGTCTTACTAAGCTTTGTTACTGCTATGTATGATCGCAAACCAATGACGATGTTATGTACTTGAAGACCATGAGAGATGATAGGATCCTGGTGGTAAACCTCCCAAATTCCCACAAGGATTACTGGGTCCACGATTTTATTATCATAAATTATCAACATCTTCCTCTTCGTGAGGGAGGGAGAAAGACACCAGGGCCCTTTGATTTCAGATTTTAGGGATGATCAAATAGGTCGCTTCTTCTTTTCTTTATTTTACTTGCTATTTTGTTTCCGATTCCTATCCTCGGATTGATGTTTTTCTTCCTCTTTTCTGCACCTCGCGTCAAAAAGTAAGAGTCTGACATGAGTGAAGTTGATGTTCCTGAACTTCTGAAGTCTTGGAATATTAAGGAGAGGATTTCTGACGAAGAGCATACAAGGTTAGCAACTTACTTGCTCGAGTATAAAAACACGACAAATAACTTCATCGCTCAATCGGTCGATAAAGTCCCAGTCTTAAGAGCCCCAAAAGTTTGGCCCCTCTGATCCAATTTTTCTAGAAGAAGAGGAGGATGAAGAGGAAAAAGAAAAGGAAGAAGGAGGAGAAGAAGAAGAAGAAGAAGAAGAAGAAGAAGAAGAAGAAGAAGAAGAAGAAGAAGAAGAAGAAGAAGAAGAAGAAGAAGAAGAAGAAGAAGAAGGAGAAGAAGAAGGAGAAGAAGAAGAAGGAGAAGAAGAAGGAGAAGAAAGAAGGAGAAGAAGAAGGAGAAGAAAGAAGGAGAAGAAGAAGGAGAAGAAGAAGAAGAAGAAGAAGAAGAAGAAGAAGAAGAAGAAGAAGAAGAAGAAGAAGAAGAAGAAGAAGAAGAAGAAGAAGAAGAAGAAGAAGAAGAAGAAGAAGAAGAAGAAGAAGAAGAAGAGGAGGAGGAGGAGGAGGAAAAAGAAAAAAAGATGGATATGGCTCCCCTAACAAAGAGAAGGTTTTTAAGGTATGATTATGATGAGGATCTGGTCGTACTATTTAATCGAATCAATTATTTAAAGAAGTCAGATATGGATTTCCCTCGAGTGAGTGGTTCAAGCCCAGGAGCAAAGGGGAAGGAGAAAGAGAAATATAATAAGAGAGGGAGAAAGAAAGAAAGGGGAAGAGAAGAAGAAAGAAGAGGAGGGGTAGAGGGAGGAGACCAAGAGAAAATTGGTCTCGAAGTCTTATATAATCCCCTTCCTCACTATCGAGACTGAGGGGGCTAATGTGGGTAGTACCCCTTCCCTTACCCCCGATCTGCTAAAGGGGGTCGTTCTTGTCACTGATCGTGAGCATTCTTCAAAGTTGGGGTCATCCCAACTCGTCCTCAAATATGCTCAAGGGATTTCCCTGGTAACTTTCTTTATCATTTCCTTGAATTTATTTCTATTATGTATTTTTCCTGCTCTGTATTAACCTGTTGCTTTTTTTTCTATGCAGTTTTTATATGACTTCATAATCCCACTGGATGACCATGCTGATCAGTCCAAAAGCAATCAAAAGCTGAAAGATGATCTATAAAGATCTGAGAAGGCTTTTACAAAAGCTCACCTGGCATGGGAGAAAGAGAGAGAGAGGTCAACTAAGGCCTATACTGACCTTGAGGCATACCAGAAGGTGGTAATCACCGAGAAGAAAGGGTTATCCAAGGAGCTCTATAGTCTGTCTGGTAAAGTCCTAAAGCTAGATTAAGATCTCCCTCGCGATAGGGATAACAGCTTCCTTAAGGAGTAGAACAAAGCATATGATGATATTGAACTTCAGCTTGTTTATGGAAAGAAGGTGTCCTTTTAGAAGGTTGGGACCAGGCTTTGGGAGCTATGTGAACTCCTGTTAACTCAGACCTCTTTCGCCTTTAATCTCTTAGGTCCAACTCCATTGTAGAGGAAGAGTAGGACACTGGTCAACCTGTCGATCAGACTGAAGATGTACCTACTGAGGTGGAGTGGACGTTGGTCAGGAGCAGAGGGATCCTGATAAGGGTAAGGCATTAGTCGAAGTTGAGCAGGTGAAAGAATAAGGCTTCTAGATTAGGAGTTTCCTTTTTGTACAACCTTTTGAAGCCTTGTAATTTTTCTTCGATACTTTACTGTACTAGCCTTTGGCCCCCTTTATGAATGAATGAAAGAGAAATTTATTTACTCATGTCAATTTTCTCTATCCATGTATACTGATATTTATTTGTGGCTTTACTCGTTATGTTATCTGTAGCCTGAGGAGGACTATATCCCCCCTACTTTAAGGTTGGGAGTGATTTTGGGGCCCAATATTAGTGTGAAAGCTCACAAGACATTTGTAAAAATCTGTAAATCTTTGAGGCCGAGGACCGAACAATATAAGGATCAGTTTAAACTGGTCGCCAAGCTGAAGGATGATTTTCAAGCTATGGAGAAGACCGGTGCCTCAGTCCAGGATGAGGTAAATGCTCTAAGACCTAAAATGACGGAGCCAAGGTGAATTCCTTCAAGCCGATATTGATGCTCAGAGGAAGGAGGTTACTGAGCTAAGAGGTGATGTCCAAAAAGCATACGTGATTCCTGTTGGTCTCCAAAGAGATGTCACTAAGCTGAGTCACTTGTTCAGTTAAGGCCCCCGAGAAGCTTGGGCGGATGGTTATAATGCGGGTTGGGTCGATGCTCCAATAAGGTTAAAAGAGGCAAAAGACCTCACGTTTTCTTGTGGGTTCCTGAGTGCCCTTGGGGAGGTCAAGACACCTAAGTAATTTGACATTTCGTATAAATACTAGGTCAAATGTACGGCCTATTATCATAACCATTTCTCAAAGAATGATAGGTGGATCCTGATTGATGCTATTCCTGCCCAACTCTTGGACAATTACCCTAGAGACAATGTGGAGGAGTTTGATCCTAACCCATACAATGGACGAAAAGAGCGCATTGCGGACTAACTTGCTCGCCATCCTAAGAGGTCTTAGGTCTTTATATATTTTGGTCTTGACGGGATTGTGTTCCCAATTTATTAACTTCTCCCATAATTTGAGCATGTGCTGACTAAATATAAGTTAATGACTGTAGCTTGTGTTTGAACTGAAAAGATTTGTTGCTTGTTACTTACTTAAAATATTTGTCGACCAAGAAATACTATTTGACCATCTTAGGTGTTTATCAATTTAAATGGTCTAGTACTTAGGCTTGATCATTTTTGGTTTTTCAGCCGACTAAATGATATCAAGAATAAGTGTTAGCCATCTATTATCATGTGTTTGAAAATTTTCCCAGTCCAATAGGCCTTAGCACTATAATTCTATCAAATTTATCTTTTAGGTCATGTCATAGCACTCCATTAGGCCTAAGTGAGATGATGGCAAGAATGTACCCGGTCGATGGGACATCCATCCGAGCAGACTTTTTTGGAACCAAAAAAGTTGGCGACCAACCTGAGTTGGCTTTGTTGCCTAACAATCCCCTGCAGGGCTTTTGTAATTGTCGGGGATAATCATGAGGTTTGTTGTGTTTGCGACAAAGACCTATGGGTTGTAGTAATGGTAACACTTTTGTTAACTTATTATAATGACTACAAACCCTACTCGCCACGTGAGATTCCTTGATTGAAACAAATTAAATAACTTGTTGTAATCCCCAGGAGTTTTGTTATACATGAAGGAGTTTTCATTTCGAAAGGGTGTGAAATACATAAATATGATAAAGAAATTCTAAGCAGCCAATATAATATCAAAGTTCGAGAGCCAACTAGCCTTCATTTATTGAATAATAACTTATAAGCGACATAAATTTGAAATAAAAACTTGCATAAATTAAATGTGCTAATCAAAAGATAAATAAGGATAAAAGTAGAACTTATTGAAATTGAATGTGTTCCATGCTCTTGGTATCTCTTTTCCCTTCAGAGTTTGCAAGTGATATGTTCCTTGAATGTCCCTCGTGTCAATTTTCTCTCTCCATATATATCGATATCTGATTGTGTCTTTACTTGTTATATTATATGTAGACTGACGAGGACTATATCCCCCTACTTCAAGGTTGAGAATCATTATGGGGACCAATATAAGTGTGAAAGATCACAAGAAATTTGTGAAAATCTACAAATCTCTAAGGGCGAGGACTAAGCAATATAAGGATCAGTAAGAAGTGGTCTCCAAGATAAAGGGCGATCTTCGAGTTATGGAGGAGACCGGTGCCTCGGTACAGGATGCGGTAAATACTCTGAGAGCCAAACTGATGGAGGCTAATTAAGTGGTCCAAGAAGGTGAAATCCTCTAAGCCGATAATGATTCTCTAAGGAAGGAGATTACTGAGATAAAAGGTGATGCCCGAACAACATACATGATTACTGTTGACCTCTAGAGAGATCTCACTAGGATGAGGCACTTATTCAGGATGAGACCCTAAGATGCCTGGGAGGATGGTTACAATGCGAGTTGATCTGATGCCCCAGTAAGGTTGAAGGAGGCATAAGACCTCACATTCCCTCGTGGATGGCTGAGTGCCCTTAGGGAGGTCAAGACACCTAAGGAATCAGGCCTTCGGTACAAACACCAGGTCGAATGTGCGGCCTATTTTCAGAAACCTTTCTCAAAAGATGGAAGGTGGATCCCGATTGATGTTATCCCTACCCAACTCTAGGATAATTACCTTGGAAACGATATGGAGGAGTTTTCACCTAACCCAGACGATGGTCGAAGAGCGTGAATTGCGGATTAACTTGCTCGCCATCCTGAGAGGTCTTAGGTCTTTGTATATTTTGGTCTTAACATGATTGGAGTTCCTAATTTTTGTCAATACAAAGTTTAATTTATTAACCTTTTCTATATTTTGAGCACGTACTGACTAAATAAGAGTTAATAACTGTAGACTGTGTTTAAACTAAAAAGAGTTGTTTCTCATTAATTACTTGAAATATTTATCGACTAAGCAATACTGTTTGACCATCTTAGGCCTTTTTCTTTTTAAACGGGCTAGTACTTAGGCTTGATCATTTTGGAGTTCTCAGCCGACTAAGTGATATCAAGAACAATTGTTAGCTATATATTATTGTGTTTAAACATTCTCCTAATCCATTGTGCCTTAGTAGTATAATTCCATTTACTTTAGCCTTTAGGTCATATCGTCACACTCCCTTAGGCTTAAGTGAGATGATGGCGAGAATGTACCTGGTCGATGGGCCATCCACCCAAGTAGACTTTTTTGTAACCAACAAAGTTGGCGACCAACCTGAGTTGGATTTATTGCCTAAGGATCCCTTGTATAGATTTTGTAGTTGCCGAGAGAACTCATAAGGTCTGTTGTGTTTTCAATAATGACCTAAGGTTTGTAGTAATTGGAACACCATTATTAACTTATTATAATTACTGCGAACCTTTCTTGTTACGTGAGATTCCTTGATTGAAACAAGTTGAACAACTTGTTATAGTCCCCAGAAGTTCTGTTATGCACGAGGGAGTTATCATTTGAAAAGGGTATGCAATACAGAGATGTGATCAAGAAGTTCTAAGAAGCAAATATAATATCAAAGTGAGAGATCCAACTGGCCTTTATTTATTGAATAATAACTTGCAAGCGACATGAGTTTGAAATGAAAATTTGCATAAACTAAATGTGCAAATCAAACGATAAAGAAGGATAAAAATATAACTTATTGAGATTAGTTTCATTCCATGCTATTGGTATCTCCTACCCTTCAGCGTTTCCAACTGATATGCTCCTTGAAGGTCGTCCTTTATCACCCTAAAAGTTCCATTCTAGTTGGGTCCCAATATGCCATCTGATGGTTTTACGACACTGTCGAGGACTTTCCTTAGGACATAGTCCCCTACCAAAAACTTCCTCTAATTGACTTTCTTATTGTACTACTTGGCCATTTGTTGTTGATAGGATGCCAACTTAATCGTGGCCAGTTCTCTTCACTCATCTTCTAAGTCAAGTTTAGTGCATTATCATTAAGGCCTTGGTCGACCAAGGTGGTTCTTATAGTAGGGAGGCCTTCTTTTAGCAAAATGATAGATTTTATTCCATAAGTGAATGCGATGGGTGTTTTCCCACCTGGTCTTCTAGGAGTTGTATAGCAGGCCTATAGAACATGAGGAAAATCGTCCACCAAAGCAACCTTTGATCTCTCCAATCTCTTTTTTACTCCATTAAGCAGGGTTTTCTTAGAAGCTTACACCTGACCGTTACTTTGGGGATACTCAACAAAACTGAAGCGATGTTTGATGCCATGCTCATCATAAAAACCTTAAAAAATCTTCTTTATGTGTCGTTGTCGGTGATGGCAGTAATTGATATCCCAAAGCGTGTTATAATGCTTTTCAAGATGAACCTGATCATGTCAGTTTGTTCGCTAGTGGTTCTACCTCTACCCATTTGCTAAAGTAATTTGTGTCAACTAGAATATACTTATGATTTCCAGATACGGTAGGTAGTTGTCCAATGATATCTAGTCCCCATTACTCGAATGGATGTATGTGGGCTTGTCAGAGATTTTAGGTCGTTAATTGGTTGGTGGACCATAGTAGAGAGCTTTTGGCATTTTTCACACTTATGAACATAAGTGCCTGCGTCCTTTTGCATGTGAGGCCGCTAGTAACCCTCTTTGATTGCTCAAAAGGTCGATGACCTCCCTCCAATGTGACTCCCATAAATATCATTGTGAAGTTAGCTAAGTACTTGTTTGGTGTCATGTGGGTGGACGCATGGGAGGTAAGGGCATGTGAATGACTTCTTGTAGAGATTCCTTCATGGGATGAGGTAAATATGAGCAACTTTCACACTTACTTGATGAGCTAATCTCTTTTCATCGGGCAGTACGTCACTCTATAGATAGGCAACAATGGGATCCATTCAATTTGGGTCCTTCTCTGTGAGGAGGAATTGCTCGGATATGATTGTTTGGCCAATGCTTGGCTGGGTAAGGAACTCTATCAGGATAGTTATTCTCGTATCAGAGTCTACTTCTTAGCTCAGGGCCACTAAGGCATCTACGTTGTTATTCTGCCCTTGGGGAACTATTGAATGTCCACCTTCTCAAATACTTCCATGAGTTATCTTACCACAGTGAGTTAGGCTACCATTATGTCATCATTTGCATTGAAATCCTTATTCACTTGCTTGGAGACCAGTTTAGAATCGTCGAACACGTGGAGATGCCTTGCCCCTTGCAGTTGGTATTTGTAAAAGCCAATGATTAGATCTTCGTATTCACCTTTGTTATTAGAGGCCTCAAATCCCAATCAAGTTCCCTGTTTGATGACTGTGTCTTTTGGTGTTATGAGGACTATTCCTACTCTTGTCCTTTTAGAATTGGATTCTCTATCAATGTATAGGGTCCAGTCCTTAGATTATGCTTCCTTATTTATTAACTGCTCCACTCCTTATTGATTGATAAGCTAATCCTCCTTGAATTTATTGATAAAGTCTGTCAGGACTTGTCCCTTAATTGCTATTCTTGGTTAAAAGTGGATATTGAATTTGTCGATCTCCACCGACCACCTTGAGAGCCGTCCAGAGAGGTCGGATTTTTAAAAAACAACTTTGAGGGGATAGAAAGTGATTACTATTATTGAGTGATCTTCAAAGTAATGTTTCAGTTTCCTTGAGGTGACCACCAGTGCATAGGCAGGATCTTCCATGGGTAAGTAATGTTGTTCTGCATCCAAAAGTGTCTTGCTAGCATAATAAATAGGATGGTGTCCTCTCTCTTTGTTACACACCAAAGACGAGCTTACAGCGTAGTCTGATACTGCGAGGTAGAGATATAATGGGTATACATCTTTTGGAATCACTATTGTTTTTTTTTTATTAAGGTAGGATTTAATCTCCTCCAAAGCTCTTAAACAATCATCATTCCATATGAGGCCTTTGTCCTTTTTCAGGAGCTCAAAGAATGGTCGGCAGCGTTCTGAAGACTTAGAGATGAAGCAATTAAGAACCCCGAGCATACCAGGGAGCTTTTTAACATCTCATAACATTTGTGGAGGCTAAACCCTGGTGATCGCATCGATCTAATCTGGATTGGACTCAATTCATCTTTTACTAACCAAATAGCCTAGAAACTTTCCTGACTGGACACCGAATGAACACTTACTTCCATTAAGTTTCATCCGGTGTTTCTTGAGGATCTTAAAGGTTCTAGCTAACTCTGTGAGGTGATTTCCCTTTTTCTTACTCTTGAGTAACATATCGTTAATATAGACCTCCATTGTGTCGCCTATATGTTTCTTAAACATCTTGGTGACTAGCCTCTAATAAGTTACCCCTGCATTCTTTAGGCCAAACGGCATAACCTTATTATAGTATAACCCAATGGAGGTTATGAAGGACGTTTTGTCCTGCTCGGGGCCGAACAACAAAATTTGATACCCTAAATAGGCATCTAGAAAACTTATCTTTTCATGTGATGCAATAGCGTCAACCAACTAATCAATTTTAGGAAGTGGTAGGTTGTCTTTGGGACATGCCCTATTGAGATATGTGAAATCAATACATATCCTCCAACTGTCGTTGCTCTTCCATACCACTATTGGGGTGGATATCCATTTGGGGAACTTAACTTCCCTAATGGATCCTCCATCTAGAAGCTTTCCCACTTCGTTGTCCACCACTTTAGCCTTCTCAGGGGCTATTCGATGATCCTTTTAAGTGATCAGCTTGAAGATCGAATCAATGTGAAGACGATGGCAGGTTACGTTGGGATCAATCTACGGTAAATTATATGGTTCCCAAGAGAAAACTTTTAGATTGCTTATTAAGAAGGGAATTAATTCCCTCTTTTTATGATCTCTCTGAAAGTTGTCATCGGCTCTAACTTCCTCTAGGCTTTCAACGACCCTGTCAGTGGGGTGTACCCTGGTCTCCTCCACCTCTGGTCAGTTTTACCGTAATTTCTATTTAAATGGTGTAGCCACCTCCCGGTCTTCCTCTTAGGCATCATTTATTTCCTTTTTTTCTCCTTTATGGGGTGGATGGATACGATGAAGCACTTCTTGGCAGTGGCCTGGTCGCCAAGAATTTTGACCACGCCCCGATCGATGATACACTTCAGCTTTTGGTGGTAGGTAGACGATATGGTCCTCATGGCATGCAACCAGCCTCTGACTGGAGTGGAATGATATGGGACTTTATGTCCACCACTAAGAACTCAATCATCTTTGAGATGTTGAATTATTTAACTGGCAACCCAATAGCATTGTGATTTTCCGTGCAAAGATGATTAACGAAACTGTGGCCTTCTAGAGGTTGGCTAGGTTAAGCTTCAGCTTGTCGAATAACTGTCGGTACATCACCTCTAACGAAATTCCCTTTTCTGTGATCAACATGTCAACATACTAATTTGTAATTATGTGGGTGATTACCAGTGCATCGTGACGTGGGGTCCTTACTCCAACCAAATCTTCTTTAGTGAAGACGATGTTCTTAGTATAGTCGACGTCCTTTGGTCGCCGACCTTACCATCTTGGGTTTTAGCAGGGTCAATCTGAAACACCTCCATGACAGTAGTGGCATTTTTCATCTCCATCCGAATAGCATTCCCTTGGATCTACTTCAGGTCTGATGCCCTATGGATCACTGCGAACTCTTATCCCATATCGTCATCAAGTATGTTGTCCGGATTTTAGTCGTCATTGGTTGTGACCTTATCTTCTTTATTCTCTATATACTCATTGAGGGGACTAACTTGGGCCAACTTTTCTAAGTGTGACTTAAGAGCCTTGTAGTTTTCAGTCTTATGGCCTCCCTCCTTGTAGAATGCGCATCTTAGCGCATTTTTTCTTTTCGTTAGGGCACCACCCATCTTCTTGGTACACTTCATGAATAGTTGGTCTTTGATATTGCTCAAGATCTTATAAATAGGTTCCTTAACGACCGTGTTAACTGCTTAGAACGCCTTGGAAGGATCACCATTGTTCCCATTCTTAGAGCTATTCTTACCCCTGTTCTTATTCCCCTTCTTTGGAGTATCACTCTTTTCTCCTCCTTTGGTTAACTTTGCTTGACTGTTGTTCCCTGCATTAGAGTGGACTACATCTTCCACTTTGGCATATTTTTTAATATGAGACATAAGATCGTCAATAGTTCTAGCTTATTTCTTAGTTAAGGACTGTTGCAGTAAAGATGTGGTCAGCATACCAATCTTAAAGGATGTAATGACAACCTACTCTGAGCAATCCTCCACTTCATTGAAGACTTCCCAATACCTCTTAGAATAATCCCGAAGGCTCTCTTGTGAGTTTTTCTTCATTGTGAGCAGTGCATCCATCCGCTTGGGATGGGAGCTACTGGTTGTAAAGCGAGCAGTAAAAGCCTTTGTTAGGGCTTTGAAGTTCCGAAACAACTTGTGAAAAAGCTTCTCAAACCACTTATATGATACGTTATGTAGGCTAGAAGGGAAAATTAGACATATCAATGCGTTGTTGTCGCTCTATATGTTCATCGCTTGTCTATACTACCAAACGTGGTCTATGGGATTTGTCTTTCCATCTTAAATTTTGAATATGGGAACAACAAAATTCTTTGGGTGTTCCTCTTCTTCGACCTCCCTTGAAAAAGGGGATTTCATTTGGGTATTGAGAGCTCTCCTAGCTAGCTCCTTAGTGGACATGGCACCTTGATGGGCTATATGTTGGTCCATCTCTCTATGAACAAAATCCTGATATCCTCATTCTGATGATCATTACTCCTGTGGCACCTTTTTGATTGGCCACGCTCTGATCGACCATGCTCTGATCTTCCATATTCATTCCTATCCTGGTCGTGCTGGGAGCTCCTCCCTCGGTTGCAAGTATTACTCACTTGAGTACTAGAAGTCCTATCATGACATTTCCTTTTATATCTATAAAGATCTTTCTCCATCCTTTCGAGTCACCTTTGAAGGCGAGAATTTTCTTCCACCTGGAGGCGTGTGGTCTCCTCTTATTCTCGAAGCCTGACATCATAAGTGTTAACTAATAAGGAAATCTGAGTAGACCTAGGTGATCCCTGGATTTCTTTAGAAGGCTTTCTTTCTTAGCGAAACCTAGGATTTATGTGCTAGAGAATTTCTGACCTGATCCTAGATAGGGTTGCGTCTTCTTGCACATCGCCAACCTAAGGATTGTTTCTACGATCTTTTTTATTGATGAATGTTTTCACAGGAATAGAAATCGATCCCATAAACAAAGTTAATTGTGAGTATAAGAATTATGACAATAAAGATCCATGAAAATAATCACAGAAATGGGATATAAAATGACACACACAACAATGATATACGTGGTTCGTTAAGTTTACTGCATCCATGGAGAGGTTACAATTTTTTTATAGCGTCTCTCAATGCTCAAGATTACATCCCTTTACTCCCGAGTCAGGGTTTTATAATTTATACATGCATAAAAGTCAGAGATTGAGTTATACAAAGAACTCAATTAAAACATGGATAATTCGTGGTGTCCCTGAATATATCCTCCGAGATTATTGGTAACCAATTTGAATGTATCCATAAGTGTTTTAGTGTATATCAAATACACGTGTGTTAATTAAATATTTGATTTGGGTTGGGCAGCTTTTCAGGCAGATTGGGTTGGTCGGCTACTCTCATAGACCATAATAAATGGGTCCCCACACTAACCTAACAAGGCACACACATAGTTGATATATCTTAACAACATATATTATTAGACTTTACTCCTCCAAATAAGGGATTTGGCATCATTATCAAGGAAAATTTGGATTTTTATCATCAATGATTTACACATTGACTCATTCCCTATCTAGTTCATTGCAGTGAATCCTTTTTTATAAGTAAATGAATTATAGACAAGCCTCCAAGGGGGTGCTACCTGTATACAACAAATATGCAATACAACGAAGAAGAGAAGGACCCAGCAAGAGCCTTCTCCTGGGAAACTTCCTAAAATACATAACTCTTAGCAACTTCTCCAAAAAGTCAAAAAAATAGGAACAATTATGTTATATATTTCCTTATACCATATTAATAATATACTCAGATATAAGTAACGAAGGCTAGATAGTGTTGCTCCCTTTCTCTCGAAACATCTTGCATTTCTCTCCTATCAAATAGTCTAAAAGATGCAGTGAGAGACCATTGTCCAAATTTTTCTAACCCCCTTGCAACCCTTTAGGGGATTCCACACCTCTAATAGTGCCCTCAACGACTTGAGCATTATCCATGGATTTCGACACCCAACAATATAAGAGTAAATGATTAGTCGTATCTTCCTCCTCCTTACACAACCAACACGACTAGCTATAAAATATTTTCTCTTTTGTAGGCCCTCTGTTATTGATATAACCCGTCTCTCCACAATCCAAATAAAGAAAATGACTTTCGGGGGAACTTTTGACTTCTATATTTCTCTCCGTTGGAAGTATGTGTTTTGATTTCATTCCCTCTCAATACGGAGTAATAATCATCAATATGAAGTCCCCCTTTCTGCCTGACACCCGCCTCAGATCATCTTCCCCAACCGACGATTTAGGTGTGATTTCCAGCCAATCCAAAAATGCCTCCGCTTCCTCTAATTTCCATTCTCATATCCATTTTCTGAATTTTGGATCCCACACAACTCGATCCCCAATCATCATCATGTAATCTGCTACCCGCCCGTCTTTATTCCTTTCGATGCTGAAAATCCATGGGAATTTATTCTCTAAGGGGCCATTCTGTCCCCATCTGTCCTTCTAAAATCTAATCCTATTACCTGTCTCTAATAAAAACTCTATCTATCTAGAGAAATACTCCCACCCTTTCATAATATACTTCCACAACACCATCCTTGGACCAACTATCCCACTCCCGATCCCCACCCCAGAAGGTAACACCCCCAACTCCTTGCCACTAATATCTACCATAACCTAGTCTCTTAGTGAGAAAATTTCCACAAACATTTACATAACAATGCATTGTTAAAACACTATAGGTTCTTCACTCTCGCACCCCCTCCTTAATTTGTTTACACACATCCTCTCACACCACTGGAAAATATTTAAAACTCTCGTCATTATCTCTCAATAGAAAGTCTCTCGTCATCCTCTCCATCACCTTACATAATGAACATGGTAATGATAAAATTGATAGTAAGTTGGTAGACTCAACAACGTATTTTTTTTTTAATTAAAGTTAGCCTCCATCCATTAAATAAATAATAATTTTTTCATCCTGCCAACCTTCTTCTTACTCTTTTCAAAACTGGTCCCATATAGCTTTAGTATAAAATTTATCCCCTAACCACAATCGGAGATATGCAGAAGAGAGTGAACCAACCCTAAAGCTAATCATCTTAACTAGATTATCCACGTTTTCGTCATCTCCATTATGACTCATTCCACATTTCCCCATATTGATATATAGTCCTGATACTGCCTCAAAGCACAATAGAATTAATCTCAAAGGCCTCACATGGACTTCTTCTACATTGAATAAGATAATTGTATCTTCTGCTAACAAGAGGTAGGAAATCCTAATCATATCCGTGCTCGGATGGCCAACCACAAAACCGTTGATCAACCGTATTTCTACCACACTACTCGTTATCCTACTGAAAGCTTCCATCACCACTATGAAAAGAAAAGGAGACAGCGAATCTACTTGATGGAGGTTGCCTGAGCTGTGAAAAATACCCCTCTAGAACAACATTAATCAGAACAGATAATATGACGAAATAAATGCAACTCTTAATCCATCGGCACCACCTCTCACGAAATCTCACCGCTCTAATAAATAAAACAAAAAATCCCTATTGATGTGATCATACACCTTTTGAATGTCTAACTTACACAAAATACCAGGCTCCCCACTTCTTAACATGGATTCTATGCACTTATTAGCCACCAGAACCGCATTGAGGATTTTCCTTCCTCCCATGAAATCATTCTGTGGTTTTGAATTGAGTATGTCTACTTTCTTCTTAGAAAACAACATTGAATGCGTAAGATAGTCCAAATAGATAATAGATCAAGACAACTAATCTAGGCACACAGGTAGTGATAAACACTCTTTTTCTTGGGAGCCTTGTCGAATTTGGTCACGAAAACGAAATATAGAATTCCTCCAAGTTTGTCCAAAAAGGTTATAATCAACAAAGCATTCAGTGACCATGTAGAGAAAAGATTGTGAAACAAACATGCATACACACACATGTATGTTTGTATGTGTGTGTGTGTGTGTCCTCTTTGACTTCATCATAATCATTTTGTAGGTTTCAGGAAGATAAAACAACTTGAACTATTGAACTTTAGTGCAGGTTTTCAGTACGTAAAGACTAAGACTAAAAAAGGAATTACATAGGTCTATACAAAATATCAACAACGATAAAAATAAATGGTCAGACAAGGTAACAACACAAATAAAGTGTAATGTGAAGACACATACAATCCCCCCTTCGCTATTCAGTGACAAAAACACCACAAAACTAAGTAACAAATGTTTGCATATGATAAACACTATCATATACGACTCTAATGGCATGTCCAAAGGCATACAATAATTTTTATATAATAAAATCAAGAGGAACACTTATTAAATTTCGAAACCTTTTTTCCACAACACTAGTATACAACGTAAATTCAACAATGCATAAAGAAAAAATAAATGACTCTAATTTAGAAAAGGGAATACGAATACAAGAAACATATTCATAAGAATATATCGTCGTAACTAGAATACAGTAAGACTGAGTTATAGAAAATGAATATATTAAGGTTTAATGAAATTATAAGAACCCCCCCCCCCCCCCTCTTCATTGGGCATTACTCCCACCCCACCCCACACCCACATAATATTTCTTCCCATTTTTTCAAAAATTAACCTAAGGAAATAAGATAAAATAAAATGATGTTAAATAATTAAGATATAATCAAAATTGGAACCTTTTGGGATAAAATCAATATCTGTATAATTAGGTTGCAAATAAAATGAGCCGAAACAAATCTTAGCAATTTACCTATGTGAGAAGGAATTTCAAGGAGATACAATCATCGTTAAGTAATAAGAGAACAACCCCTAGAACACATTTTGGTAAGGAAGAATATATGAAAAAATATGTGAGTTACTAAAATTTGATTTTATGCCATACATGTTATTCTGGGATCATAGTATACGATTTTTCAGACAAGAAGTAGACATGAATATGAATTGCCAAAAAAAATTATATCAAACGTTCACAATCAATAATATATAGTCTATAAAGTCAAATAATGTGAAGAGACCATAACTAATCCATAACCAATAACATATTATCGTATCTCATCTATGCCAAAATATTAATACCACTGAGATGTGAAAAACAAGCTCCAATTTTTTTATGATTACAAATTGTAGAATATAAGAATCGAATCTTAAATTTAAGTTAAATTTCTAACACCCTTTAGATCGTTTTGTTGTAAACATTTTTTCTCCCTCGATAAGTTATTTTCATTAAAATCTTTTATATAAATACCATTATGCTAATCAATTTTTAATTTTGATTAAAATAAATTATATAAAGACCTTGATGTGATTCCTTGGACATGTATATTAGTGGTAATATTTAGTGAACTGATCTACAATTCATTTTTAAGAAGCTCATATCCCTTATCATCTTTGTGGTAATAACACCCTCACCTTGAAATTATAGTGATAGTATAGGGAACTTCTCATGTATGTACTAATTTTATTTTATTTCAATTTCTAGTTACTAGAATTACTTCCCTTAATGATTAAGTCTCTAACTTATAATAATTAAGACTAACCTTACCTTAAAATATTGGGTTTTCTTTTACTTATAGACTACTATTCTTTTTTATAAGTAAATGGATCTTATATATAGAAAAACCACTTAAGGGGACAGAAACCCATATACAAGAAGTATATCTAACAAAAAGAATGGCCTGACCAAATTAAACCCCCTCTCCCAACTGAAATAAGACTCATAGTCAACTCTTCATAAATCCTCCATAAGGTCTGTGAAAAAGAAGAGGGGTGGTGACTTTTCTTATGACATGTCATAAGCGTACTCAAAAAATAAAATGTAGTCTCAATGAACCCAATGCTTCCGCATCGAAACATCTCGTATTCCTCTCCTAGCAAGTTGTTCAAAGGATACAATGTGGGACCAACCTCCATACATTCCTCTTTCCCTACAATTCTGATTAGAGTTGTTTTTATTTTTTTAGAAGCTCATCTATGGTGAGAAAGATCCATTTGATGTTGACTTGTTATAAGAGGTCCACCCTTTCAATGGGACATCCATACTTATTAAGGTAATAGATTCAACCTAAGGGAAAATGAGTTTCCCCAATGGAACATTTTTTAATCTAGAATTTTATTTATAAACAAGAAAAATTTGTAAGCAAAAATGAAGAGAAATGAAAATTTATAGATGTCACCATTACAATGATAGAAAACTAACCTAGGAGTACGAAAATTTACGAGATCTTGATCAAAAGTCAAAAGACCTTAAATTATATTTGAGGGCTTATTTTTCTTCACAACTTAAAGTTGAAAAAGAGTCTAAAGATTTTTTAGATACACTCTTAGGAAATTGAGTTTCTCCAAAAACCATATCTTGACTAATGTTTTCTTTCTCTTCAAAGTTTTATAAAAGTACAAAGGAGTTGTTAACATGTGTATTGTATATATTTTTTCTTAATTTTTGACCAACTGAGCCTGAAAGAAAAGTGCGTGCTTGAAATGAACTAATAGACACACCCAAATTATACTTGGTAGAAGAATATGGGTTCGTATTGTATTTGGAATCTCGACATATATATTAATCCCAAGGCGTTTATTATCTCCATCCATGACTTCACATGTAATTTGTTCTAGTTGAAGTTGATATTCCTTTCTTCTATTGTTGTCCACTTTGCGGCCTCGAATTGTGCCCATTGAGTAATATATTATGGTCTATTTGGTTGGCCAAATTTGCCTAGGCAAATTTGGCCAAAATGTTGGCAAATATGAAAATTTGTCCACATTTTGACTGTTTGGTTGAACAATTTTCCTAGGCATTATTTATTAATGTACAACACCTCCTATGCACAATCTGTGGGCAAATTTTGCTTACCTATTTGAGTGGGAAATATTTGCCAACAAATTTGCCAACTTCTTAAACGGTTTTAATGTTTTAAAAAATAATTTAAAAACTATTTTAAATAATTAAAAAACTGTTATGAAAATTTATAAAATTATTTTGCAATGTTTTAAAAACTGTTTTTAATATTATAAAAAATTGTTAAGAAAATGTTTTACAATTTTTTTTAAAAAACGTATTAACAAAATATTGTAAAAACTGTTTTTAACATTTTTAAAAACTGTTGTGAATATATTATAAAAACAATTTTAAAGTTTTAACAAATACTTTTAAAAACTGTTTTAAATACTTAAAAAAAACTGTTATAATTATTTAAAAACTGTTTTGTAATGTTTTGAAAACTGGTTTTAATATTAGAAAAAAATGTTAAGAAAATGTTTTACAAATTTTTTAAAAAACCGTATTATAAAAATATCGTAAAAACTGTTTTTAACATTTTTAAAAACTGTTTTGAATATATTATAAAAACTGTTTTAAAGTTTTAAAAAATATTTTTTAAAACTGTTTTAAATAGTTTAAAAAAACTGCTGTGAATATTTAAAAATAGTTTTGTAATATTTTAAAAACTGTTTTTAATATTATAAAAATTTGTTAAGAGAATGTTTTACAAATTTTTTGAAAAACTGTAATATAAAAATAGTTTTTAATATTCTTAAAAACTGTTTTGAATATAATATAAAAATAGTTTTAAACTTTAAAAACAAAATTAAAAAATATTTTAAATAGTTAAAAAACCTGTTGTGAATATTTAAAAATTGTTTTGTAATATTTTAAAAACTGTTTTTAATATTATAAAAAATTGTTAAGAAATGTTTTACAATTTTTTTAAAAAATCGTAATATAAAAATATTGTGAAAATTGTTTTTTTAACATTTTTTTAATATAATATAAAAACTATTTTTAAATAAATTAATTGAATTGACTTTAATTGCGCCTAATAGTTGTTTGATAGCGTCATGTAAAAAAAACTAGGTAAAATTTATTTTAAAAAAATTTTGCCATGCGCACTCTTTTATCTATATGCAATTAAAGGGATCATTAGTTCTTTTACATTTATGTTATCATTGTTCATATGTAAAGAATAAATATTGTCAGGCCCTCCCCAAGTTAATTTGGGATCATATGTGGATCCCCTTCATTATGGGATGGATCTGAGCATCATAAAAATGTCAGCCCATTTGTTTCTATTTGGAACGCTAGTATTCACATGATTCTGCCATGATGTCAACATCCCTGATTACATTATAATATCCCATGATTACTTGATCAACAATATCGGCTTGAGGATTTGAGTGAACCTGCTAATTAATCTCACATCTGTTGCTATCCTCGTGAACTTCTTCAAGTGAAATTCACACGTGAACTTTGTCAGCACCAGTTTGATCGGAAAAAGAAGTCGTAGATTTTCAATAAGGGTTTCCACCTCTGACCTTAGCGATTAGATTTAACCCCCGCACTTTCACTAGAATTGGACACATGTGAAGGCTCCTTTTTAATATGTGAAGGATCTTGTTTTTACCATAATCGCGTAGATCAACTGATAAGGGACTGTTCTAGCTTAACTAAGGTCTTGAATTCGAGTTTTGGGAATGGAATTGTGTTAAAATTTGGGAGGGAGAGTTTTGCCGCTCTTGTGGTCCTATCCGGCTCGAACATGATTAGTGCCACGCCAAAGGTGTGGAGAACCTGGGTCTAGACCAAGAAAACAAAGGATCCTTTTTAATACATACTACGGCGCTAAAAACACTTTGTTTGTGCGCTGATTTTGAATCAAAATCATTCTTTCAATAAAATGAAGACGATTTAGTTCCACCCATTTTCTCAAAT
The DNA here is from genome assembly GCA_949130495.1 of Sambucus nigra. NCBI lineage: Eukaryota > Viridiplantae > Streptophyta > Magnoliopsida > Dipsacales > Adoxaceae > Sambucus > Sambucus nigra. The sequence goes on along the minus strand of OX422215.1, from coordinate 404,875,727 downwards.
TTGGATAAAAATTATCAACCACGTCATTGTCTGTATTTTCTCCAACATTTGGAGTACAGTTTTGTTGGGTTGTGTGCTTGATTGAAAATATTTATGGTTTTTTTTCCTCTTTAAATCAAAATTACTACTTTTTCCACCTTATCCTCAACATTTTCTAGTTTTTTATGTTTAAATGGACGAACTAGTGTTTTTCATATTATTGAAATTTAAAATTAAATGCCCAATGATATAACAATAATCACAATCGTCCGGGATGTGTTCAAAAACCATTATAATAGGAATTTTATTATCATCCAATTATACCAAAAAAACGTGTTGGCAAAGAGTACAAGAAATCAAACTCCATAAAAATCTCGCGTACAAGTCATATTATTAATCCAAAGTAGTTGGGTAAATTTTGATAGGTTCCCCCACATCGTGAGCAATTTCTAAACGGAGTCGAGGATACCAAAACTCATCCAGAATGTCCAAAAAGTGAACATAAACATGATCAAATGGACAAAAAAAGTGGACGAACTGAAATTAGGGCACTAATGAATAGGCTTGAAGTATCCTAACCTGGATAGTAAAGGACTAATCATCCATGAACATAGCATATCCACAACAAACTGAAAAAGAAGCTATAAAAACACTTACCTTTGGGGGTTGGCCTCCACTGATGTTGTAATTCCGAGGATTTAGGTTGAATATTTTCAATTCTTCACATGTAGGAGCATATTTCCCTCTTTCAATAATCAACCGTCCCAACAACTTCGATTTATAAGATTGGAGAGATTTCTTGTACACATCCTGAGAGAGTTTGATAGTGGTTGTTTCATCTTAAAAATATGGTTCAGGAAGGTTGGAAGTTGAGATGAAATACTTTGAATTGCTTTAAATGTTAGAAACACTATACCAAAAACACCAATTTGGCACACCTTAATGTTAAAAATCTAGCACAGTTTAAAACTATGCCAAATTTTGGCACGATTTAATGATAATCTGACACACTTTTAAGCAGTGCCAAATTTTGGCACACTAGCAGTACCAAAATTTAGCACTGTTTAAAAGTGTGCCAAAATTGAAAACATTTTGCTAAAATATAAATATCCTATTATTTTTGGTCTCCCTCTCTTTCTCTTCTCAATATCAGCCTCCCCCCCCCCCCCCCCTCTCTCTCTCGTTCAAGAAAATCCCCCTAGCTTTTCTCTTCCCGATTCCTCTTGAGACCAACCACCCACAACCACAAACTTACATCGTATTACCTCCCTATATCCCCGCCTCTGTCTGTCATCAATGGCTATTCAACCCCAACCTCAAAGCGGTACGCCTCCGCCTGGGTACTGGGGGAAGAAATTAGGGTTCGTCACAAGCTGTAGTAATGATGATGATGGTGGTGGCGATGACGATGATGATGGTGAAGAGGGAAGAAAAAAAGGAAATGAAGTGGAAGAGGAGGAGGAGGAGGAGAATGGGGGAGGAAGAGAAAGAAACGGACGTAGAAGAAGGCGAGATAAGGGATTCTATTAAAGAGGAGATGGTGGCTTGGAGTGGTGAAAATGAAAAAGAGGGGGATAGTGTTAAGGTTGGGCCAATTTTGTCCAAGAATGAGGTTAAGGTAATTATTATTGTATAACTCGTGGTTGTAATAATAAGCCCTTCCATTTCAATGCCCCTTTTTTCTTTTCAAATTCGTGTATAAAATTAGCACTGATAAGCTAGAAGTAATAAATAAGAGTTTTATGAATTGTTGCGTTGTTTTTATCTAATATGTTGGATTATGTGTGTGTGTGTGTGTGTGTGTGTGTACTGTAATAGATATTAAAATAATCATATATGGTATGCTTCAATATTGAAAAATGTGAAATAAGCTTAGAGCTTCTGTCTCAATTTTTTTTTATCTTTGCCTTTTATTTTAATATAATCTAAAACATCAGAGGTTGTAGTTGTATTTGTGCTCTAGTGGTTGATAGACTTCATACTTTGGACTGGTAAGGAAACTCGAATTCGTGAATGGTTGCAAAGAGTTGTAACAGTTACAGCATCAGCTGCCATGGCAGTAACCTCAAACCCTTGAAGCAACCCATATACCTGTGAGTGATCAACCGCATATGATGTGCATTATTTTACTATTATAGAATTTTAATTTTATTTTGATTTTTAATTGGGTTAAAAATTACACCTCCAAATTTGGTCATGTTAATCAATGATGTTGGGAGGGATGTTGGGAGGGGGTGTTTAATTGAATCCAGTGAAATTGCTTCTAAAATTTTGAAGTTTTGAGAGCATTATTCTAAGAATTTAAATAGTTCATTTCTTTTTTGTGAAAAAAAAGTATGTTTTGCACATCTTATATGTCTTAACCTGAAAAATATGGAAGTCTAATTTTATGTATCATCTATGTATGTTTTAACTTCTTCGCGATGAAGTTGGCTCTATCGTTGAAACAGTTACAGGTATATATGTTTCAATACTGTTCTTACGGTCATTTGTAACTTTATGTAAGATGCCATCAACCAACTCTGTTTAGTTACTGGAAAATTATGTATCAAAATTCTGTATATTGAATAACAAAATGTCAAGATGTGTTTTTTGCACATCTATTGTGTTTTAAAATGGTTCCAAGAGTTTAAGATGTGTTCCAACACGACATAATATCGGCTCCAACACGAAATAATTCGGTTCAAGGTTCCATAGACCTCCTATCACGGGGACTCCTATTGGGACATATGGAGTATCTATTAAGTAAAAGATAGTATCGTCGTGTATGCGGAATTAGTTATCATCAATATATGTGTTATTTTGTCATTGGTTTATTTGTTTGTTTGTTGTTATTATTATTATTATTATTATTATTATTATTATTATTATTATTATTATTATTATTATTATTATTATTATTATTATTATTATTATTATGTGTTTATGTCACTTAGCATAGATGGGATATGCCTTACAATCCGGATCACTTAATGGCTGATTGTGGTAAGTTTTTGTTTAATTTTGTTTTGTTCATATCACTAACCACTTGGTGGTGGTTAATAAATACTGTTTTATTTCACACTTGAATTGATGATTAACTTTTGAATTTGATTGGATTTGGCTAAACAGGGACTATTGGAGAAAGCATAAGAGAAAGATGTTTGCTACACTTGGAGTTTTGGATGAACATGGAGTATAAGAAGGCTTCTCTGATTGGTACGTTGGGGACAATCAAATTTTAGACTCGAATATGGTTTGGATTCGTCAATTTGGGATAATCTTAAAAACTAACTTCTGAAATGCTATTGAATTTGAATTTTGAACTGATTCTCTACTATATCTACTGTTGTACAGTTAATTACTTTAGCAATATCTACCATAAGGCTTTTGATAAAAAAAATTACTCCAACCTATATTTCATTCCTAAGTTTTTGAATTTACAATGTTGTGTATCAAAGTTAATTGGCAACTTATGAATAAAACAATATTGGCTTATTATTATTATTATTATTGGGAAGAAAGTAGAGGCATATAGTTTATTTTGGATTGGATTATTATTATTATTAGTTATTTGTTAGTTTTTTATAATGTTATTCGGTTGGTGAATATAATTGTGTTTGATTAGTAAGTTGTTATAGTCTTTGTTGGGATATTTATGCCACGTTGTGTCGATTTGTTTCGTTTGATGGTGAGAAAAATGGTTACACTTTGTACTCTTTATTTGTATGTGTGTGTATATTAGATTATGTTTATTTGTACGTATGTATGATTTTGTTGGTGTTTAGAAAATTTGGCTGAACAAGAGCACCAAAGGGGTTTGCTTGATAATTTATTCCAAGGCGTTGACGATTAAAAGTATTGATGATCGAAAATATTGGAATCACATTTCAACTGATGAATCTAGGTGAGTGCTTTAGTGTTGTGAATGGGTTTTGATTTTTGTGATTGTCTAGTTGATATATTTGTTTCCTCGGTGAGATAATATTTGTGGTCTTACTAATATAATTCCATACTTACATCGGAAATAGATAAACGATTGATGTGCTATAGCAATGGAACAGTGGATAAAGCGGTGAATTTCACTATGTAAGGATATATTTTCATAGGTCCGTTATCAATTTATTATGTCATATACTGCTACACCGTCGAAGAGCATTCAAGAGACATCTACATCAAAGACGGATCTGAATTACTCAATTTCTTCATCATTCAAGACTCCGCGAAGTTTACTTTGGTAAGGTTATGTTTTAAATACCTTTACTTTTCACTTAGAGCTTTTGGGAGATTTTTACAAAAAAATTTCTAAGTGTTGGAGCGGACTTTTTCGTCAAATATTGAGAATGAGTATTTTTTTTAAGTTTTGAAGCGGACCTCGATTTTGACGCCCGGGTCGTTCGCGCGAGATAAGCATCTCGTTCAAACAAGATTGGAAGTCGCGCGATGTCGTTTGAACGACATGCGTACTTCGTTCGAACGAGCTCGAATTTTGAGGCGGTGCGTTTTTGTATAAATACTCATTAAATGGTAACGTTTTCATTAAGAAGTCCATACGTTTTCTAGAACAGAAACACTGCCAAAGCAGTAATCTTTAGGCTTCTTCTTTTAGGGGTTTAATCCCTTTTTGATTTACAATTCACAAAACTCCCATCTTGCTTTAGTGAATTATTTTGGTGTTTAAGAACACATCTTTGCCTTTGTTCATCTTTCGTGGAGTGCGTCTCTACACCGTATGGCTGCGTGTCATTAAGGATCTTGCTGCGTGAAGATTCTTTGCCGAAGATAGGATTGCGAGTCCTTGGAGGGTGCTGCGGGTATTCTCTTGCTGAGTTCAAGACTGCGAGTCTTTGTGGGTTGGCTGCGCGTTTATCCATTACAGATTTCTCTATGTAATTATAAGTTGCGATTTATGGATTCATAGTGAAATAAAGGTTTTACCCGAAAGGGTTTTTTTCCTGAAATCTGTGTCTCGGCATATTTGTTGTGTCGCATGCGTTATTTGTTTATGGTTTGTCACACGCACCATAGATGCATGTTTAGGGGCTGAATTAATAGACTATAATTAAATAAGTGAGCCAAATTAGATATTTACGAATTTAATCAATTATCACATAGTCTAATATTTTTTTTCAAATTGGTATCAGAGCGGGTTACGCTAATTTATCGCGTATTCCTATTTTCCGCAAAATCGTGTGATATTGATTTTTTTTAAATATCAGTTTTGTGAAAAATCGCATTTTTTCTATGGAGCACTTCTATAATAAGATGACTATTTTTTACGGGTCTAATTATGCCTATTGGAAAGCTCGCATGAAATCTGATTTAAAAGCCATTGACGAGCGTGTTTGGTACCTTTGCGAAAATGGGTGGACTCCTCCCGCGGTCACCGTTGATAATATCTCCTCTTTAAAACCCGTGTCAGTCTGGACTGAAGATGATCATAAAATGTCTAAATATAATTCACGTGGTTTGAGTCCTATTTTTGGAGCTATCACTCCTGATGAGTTTCGCCGAATTATGACGTGCACCACGTCTAAAGAGGCATGGGATGTTTTGAAATTGACACATGAGGGTACGAACGCGGTTAAAGAATCTAAGTTACAAAATTTGGCCACCCAATTTGAGACTATCACTATGTCTGAATCTGAATGCTTTGATGATTTTTATGCACGTTTGTCGGATATTATTAACACCAGTTTTAATTTGGGTGAGGTAATTGATAATACGCGTATCGTTAAAAAGATTTTGAGATCTCTCCCAAAACGCTTTATTCCTAAAGTCACTATTTTGAACTCTTTAGGAAATTTGAAATCACTTAAGTTGGAAGAACTTGTTAAAGATCTTCAAACCTATAAGATTGACATGTTTCCCAAAACCATTAAGGCTAAGGATAATGGTATTCTTTAAAGACTCATTGTAAGAAAAAGAAAGAAAAAATTTGTGAGTCTGATTCTGAGGGAGACTTTGATTTTAATGATATGGCCTTATTTGCGAAAAATTTAAAAAATTTCTCAACATGAACAAAAATAATTCTTCCAATAAAAAGAAATTTTTTGAGAAAAATAAAAAGAAAGGAAAGGCCAAAGAAAGCGGTGAGAGAGAAAACGAGAATGACTCAGATGAGGAGTGTTGATACCAAAATTAGTATGCTGACGTGGACGAATAATAAGAAGACACGTGTCAATCTACGTGGCACAATAACAACGAGGAAGATTGTTTCCCCGACCAACATACTCACTCCGAGCAACAAGTATGCTCCGAGGAACACCAACCCTCCGAGGTACTCTTACCTTCCGAGGAACTCCAATGCTCCGAGGAACTCTTGGACGACGAGCAACTAAGCCGGTTCGAGCTGTACCTCGACCACAGCATTAATTGCCAGATAATCAACAGTTCAACTATTCATTGAATGCTTATCATCTTGACGCGCACGTTTGAAGAACATTAAATGAACTACCCTTTCATATGTGTATCATTTAATGTAACACCCTTTCATGTACAGCCTAAGGGCTATAAATACCTTGTATCACCCTCATTCTGGGGGGGACCGAAATTTCTTGATAGCTCTTGTAATCGAGAATTCCTCAAACACTCAGCAATAACATAACAGTGGACGTAGGCCATTCATATAAGGCTGAACCACTTTAAAAATCTTTGTCTCATTTATTTATCTGTGATTAAATAATTAGAGTGATCTAGTTTTTTACATCAACAGATTGGCGCCGTCTGTGGGAACGATTTGTTATTATCGTTTTTCACCAAAAATCATTCATCACCAATGGCGGATAACCCAGAATCTAGCAATCGAAACGCTGGAAATGCTGGAAATCCTCCAAATCCCTCTGCACCTCCAGATCTGGCCGAAATTATGACAAATCTGGCTTAAGGACAAACCGCCATGCAAGATACGATGCGGCAACTCATACAAACTCTTCATGGTGGCGTACCTGCACAGTTAGGGCATCGAAGTGGTCAGAGGAAAACCTATTTACTTTCTTCACGATCCAGACGTACTGGATCATATCGTAATGAAGAATCTGATGATTTCTCTTATCAACCTGGGCAAACTTCGTCAATACGGGTTACAGATACTGAACAACGTGTCACACTTTTCCCAGAAAGGGCCAGCGCATTGGAAAGGTTAAGTAGGGCCTCTCCTTTCAGCTGATTAGGCCCTAGGAGGAATAGGAGTCCACCTAAGACCATGTCGAGGAGTTTTTGGCAACCATCAGATCTAAGAGAAGGATCAGCACAGTCACGACCAGCTGTTCGTCAAGATAGATCTCAAGAGGCTACTTCAGAAGGATCAATTGCTCGAACCAATAGGCCCGAGGAAGGAAATGAAGCGTGGAAAGGATCTCTTCAGCGGTTGGAAGATAGATTGGGAGAAATGGCTAAGGCGAAGAATCCCCTACAACGAACTTTTGTTCAAGGGACACCTTTTGTCCAGGCCATTGTAAATTTTCCAACACCGTCAAAATTTAAAGCCCCTGTGGTGACCCCCAAATACGATGGAAAGACAGATCATATTCTTCACATAGAGCAATATCAAGCTGCTGCCGACATCTAGCTGTCCCCGACGAGATGAGATGTAGGTCATTCTCGGGAACTCTTACCGGATCTGCCCAGATATGGTACAACAATCTTTCTAAGGGTAAGATTTCAACTTTCTTTCAATTGGCCGAGTTGTTCATCGGCAATTTCTGTTTTGGAGCAAAGCCAGTAAAACTAGTAGCACACTTGTTAAGTGTTAGACAAAAATCTGGTGAAAGCACTAGAGATTACATAACTCGTTTCAATAACGAGAAGCTGGAAGTTATAGATTACGAGGAGAAGACAGCAATCACCGCCTTGATGAGTGGGTTGTTGCCTAATAAGTTGTATTACACCTTGGCGAAAGATCCACCTAAAACTATGTCAGAGTTGATGGCAAAAGCGGCCAAAATCATGAATGCCGAGGAGGCTATGGCTGCAAAAAAGAATATGGATAAAGACACCAAGGTGGAAGTCGACAAGTCTAAGAATAAAGAGCATAAGGGCAATGGCGGTGACAAGCGTTCCAGAAATAATAAGTCGTCATGGGAAGTCCTGAAGAAATACGATAATTATACTCCCTTGAAAATGGGTATTAATCATGTTTTGGAGGAAATCAAGAATAGCGAGGAAGTAAAGTGGCCGAAGAAACTGAGGTCAGATCCTGATGCGAGGAACAGGGACAAGTATTGCGAGTTCCACAAAGATCATGGCCATATGACTAAAAATTGCATAGCTCTTCAGAACGAGATTGAAACACTCATCCGAAGAGGAAAGCTAGCAAAGTATGTTGATCGGGGAGGTGAAAGAAGAAATAATGATCGAACTAGAGAGAGATCTAGATCTCCTCGTCGAGTAGATGAGAAAAAGAAGAGAGAACATGAAGATGATGCCGAGGATGATCCCGATCTTCCCAAGAAACCAAGGCAACCAGAACGAGAGGTATTTTCCATACGTTTTGGGGCATTTGATTGTAATGTTATTACAGGAGGAGATGCAGGAGGAGACCTTACTGCGGAAAGAAAAGCTTACCTCGGAGAGGCACAAGCTTGTTCGTACATTCAGCGAATAAATTTGGCCGAGGAGGATCGTCCGAGGAAGGTAAACAAAGAGAAGCTGGTCATTGGCTTTTCAAAAAACGACCTGGCAGGTGTTCTTTATCCTCACGACGACCCTTTGGTGATCAAAATGAGGATGAAAGAAGTGGTGATTTCAAGGGTGCTGGTAGAGAATGGTAGTTCAGCAGACATCATGTACTATTCATGCTTTGACAGCTTGAATTTAAAATTATCTCAATTGGAACCTTATCACAGACCTCTTTTGGGTTTTGCTGGCGAGAAAGTTTTTCCACTTGGGACGATCAAGTTGGACATATTTATTGGAACTTGGCCTTCTTGTCGAACAGAGAGAATACGCTTCTTTGTGATGGATAAGAATGTGCAGTCAGCCTACAACATCATCATGGGAAGAGTTGGTTTGAAGAAGTTCGAAGCAGTTCCATCTACAGTACATCAATGCTTAAAATTCCCAAAAAATTTTGGAGTAGGAGTTGTGAAAGGTGATCAGAAAGTAGCTCGAGAATGCTATTATTCATCTGCCGAGCAAGAGGAGCTTGAAGATTCAAGAAAAAAGACTACTACCTACCAGGTGGATGAAGGTACAGAAATTGAAACACTGGATCCTCGAGATGAATCCCAACTTGTAAAAGGACAGGTGGTGGAATCTACAGAAAATATTATTCTGGACGACAAGCACCCTGAACGAGTAACCCAGATAGGTTCAACGTTGGATGCTTCAATAAAACAGGAGTTGATAACTTTCTTGAGGAACAGGAAGAAAACTTTTGCATGGAGTCATGAAGACATGCCAGGAATAGATCCAAACTTCTTATGTCATGAGCTCAATGTGAATAAAGAGATCAAGCCTGTAAAGCAGAGAAGAAGGGTATTTAGCCCCGAGAAGAATCAGGCTATACAAGAGGAGGTCGAGAAGCTCCAGAAAGCTCAATTCATTGAAGACGTGAAGTATCCAGACTGGTTGGCAAATGTGGTGATGGTAAAAAAGAAAAATAATAAATGGAGAATGTGTGTTGATTTCACCGATCTTAACAAGGCATGCCCAAAGGATCATTTTCCATTACCCAGAATTGATCAACTAGTAGATGCTACCTCGGGACACGAGCTGCTTAGCTTCATGGATGCTTATTCTGGCTACAACCAGATCAAAATGAAACCTGAAGACAGGGAAAGTACTTCTTTTATTACCCCTAGGGGAACCTATTGCTATAATGTTATGCCTTTTGGCTTGAAAAATGCAGGAGCGACATACCAGCGGCTGATGAACAAGGTTTTCACCGAACAAATCAGTTGCAACATGGAAGTCTATGTCGATGATATGCTGACAAAGAGCAAGAAAGCTGCTGATCATCTAGTTAACTTAGCTCAGACCTTTGATCAACTGGATAAATACCAAATGAAGCTCAACCCGACGAAGTGTACATTTGGAGTACGAGAAGGGATGTTCCTCGGATACATCGTCAACCAACGAGGCATTGAGGCGAATCCAGAAAAGATCAAAGATCTTTTAGGGTTACGATCTCCAATGACGAAGAAAGAGGTACAGAGTCTTACGGGACGAGTTGCAGCGCTCAATAGATTTGTATCTCGAGCAACTGATAGGTGCCTTCCATTATTCAAAACACTCCGAAAAACTTTCGAGTGGAATGATGAATGTGAAAAAGCCTTTCAAGACTTGAAGAAATATCTGGGAACACCTCCATTGCTGTCCAGACCAGTGATGGGCGAAAAGTTGTACTTATATCTGGAAGTATCAGAGAATGCAGTCAGCTCAGCACTGATCAGATTGGAGAATGGAGTCCAGAAGCCAATTTATTACACAAGTAAGGCTTTCCGAGGTGCAGAAATCAGGTACCCGAAGTTGAAAAAATTAGCGTTGGCATTAATTGAAGCAAGTAGAAGAATGAGGCCATATTTCCAGGCCCATACCATCGTCGTGTATACCGACATGCCGTTACGACAAGCCCTTCATAAACCAGAGAAATCAGGGAGACTAATGTATTGGTCAATAGAGCTCGGTGAATATGATATTGTGTATGAACCCAGATCATCACTAAAAGGGCAGGCTGTAGCAGATTTTATAGCAGAATTTACTTATCCTGATATCCCCGAGGAGCAAAAGTTACTCGTTGATCAACCTGTGGATGTTACAGGATCAATAAACACGAGCCCAGACCAACTCCGGTTGGTAAAAGGACAAGTGGATGTTGAAAAATCAACAGACATAAGCTCAGACCAACCCCGGTTGGTAAAAGAACTTGTGGATGTAGAAGGATCATCAAATTCGAACTCAGACCAGCTCCGGTTGGTAAAAGAGCGAGAAGAGATGGTCGACGAGGAGCGAAAAGTGCCAGGGGAGGATGAAAGGAAGCAACAAATATTTCACCGAGGAACTCTATCAGATAAGGAATTTGAAGACGGGTTACCCATATGGAGATTATATGTAGATGGCTCATCTTGCACAACAGGTTGTGGGGCAGGAATTGTTTTGAACACCCCAGACAAGATTGGCATGGAATATGCCTTACGATTCCAATTCAAAGCCTCCAATAATGAGGCTGAGTATGAGGCCATGATAGCGGGTCTTAATTTAGCAAAGATTATGGAAGTGCAACAAGTGATGGTATTCAGTGATTCTCAATTGATTGTGAATCAAATGATGGGAGCATATGCAGTTAAAGGAGAATTAATGGTCAAGTATCATGCCAAGGTAATGGAGTTATTGGCAGAATTTGATACGATTCAGTTAATCAGAATACCAAGAATAGAGAATGCACGAGCAGACGCACTGGCCCGACTAGCATCAGCTACTCGTACCGAGCTACGAAGAACAATACCAATTGAAGTACTAGAAAGTCGGAGCATAGATGAAAACCTGACGATGAACATTATCACCCTTGATCTAGGACCATCTTGGATGGATCCCATCAGGGCATATATTGAAGAAGGAGAATTATCGGAAGATAAGCTCGCTACCAAGAAATTGAAGTATAAAGCTGCTCGGTATGTACTAACTAATGGTATTTTGTATAGACGAGGAATTATGGCAGGTTTGCAAAGATGTGTACATCCTTCCGAGGTGAAAGAATTAATTGTAGAAATCCATGAAGGGTCCTGTGGAGCTCATGTAGCAGGTCGAACACTTTTGCAAAGGGTGATGACTCAAGGATACTACTGGCCGACGATGAGGGCTGATTGTATAGCCTATACTAAGAAATGTGACAAGTGTCAACGTTTTTCCTCCATCCGACGAACTCCACAAGCATTGTTGACACCCATAACTTCCCCTTGGCCATTTGCCATGTGGGGAATTGATTTGGTTGGACCACTGCCAATCACCCGAGGAAGATTCAAGTACCTCATCATCGCAGTAGATTATTTTACTAAGTGGGTAGAAGCTGAACCCCTTATCGATATGACGTACGAAAAGGTATACCAGTTTGTTTGGAAGAACATCATCTGTCGATATGGTCTCCCTCTTGCCTTCATCACAGACCATGGAACACAATTTGACAACGAGGAGTTTGCTGCCTATTGTCAACAATCAAACATCCTGAAGACCCATTCAGCACCAGGTCATCCTCAAAGCAATGGGCAGACAGAGGTAACAAACAGAACATTGCTAAATGATTTGAAGAAGAGGCTAAGTGAAGCTAAAGCTAACTGGATTAATGAGCTACAATCAGTATTGTGGGCTTACCGAACAACTCCCTGAGCAGCGACTGGAGAATCACCATATATGCTGGCATTTGGAAGTGAGGCTGTAATACCTGCCGAGTTGGGTCTACCAACACACAGAGTGCTGAATTTCAATTCCCCAGTCAGTGACTTGATGAGAAGACTGGATTTGGATATGCTCGAGGAGGTTAGAGAAGAGGCAGCCATTAGGAATGCTGCTTATCAACAACGAACAGCTCTGTTCTACAACAAGAGGGTGAAGAAATGCAATTTAAAAGAAGGAGATTATGTGCTAAAGAAGGTCATTCAGAAGCATAATAAATTGGAAGCAAACTGGCATGGACCTTAGCGAGTTACAGAAGTTGTTCGATCAGGAACTTACCGAATAGTAACCCTAGAAGGAGAGGAATTCAAGAATGCTTGGAATGCTGAACACCTTCGCAAGTATTATCAGTAATGTAAAATGTACAGCAGTTCCATCAACATGAATAAAAAGATGATGTTTCATAATTTTTTCTCTCCTTTGTTTGAAAGTTTTTCGGGGAATACTAGTGTTGTACACTACGCTGTTTAACAGCAAAAAGAAGACGATAGTTCAGACCCACGACCAACTCCGGTTGGTAAAAGGGCGAGAACAAACTATACTCCTTTGGTTAGGAGACATACGCTTGCGTGACCAACTCCGGTTGGTAAAATAACTAGTAGATAGTTCGAAAGAACCTGATAGTTCGAGCGTGATCAACTTCAGTTGGTAAAATAGCGAGAACAAATTATACTCCTTTGGTTAGGAGGCGTACACTTGCGTGATCAACTCCGGTTGGTAAAAGAGCTTGTGGACAAGATAGTTCGAAAGAACCTGATAGTTCGAGCGTGATCAACTTCGGTTGGTAAAATAGCGAGAACAAATTATACTCCTTTAGTTAGGAGGCGTACACTTGCGTGATCAACTTCGGTTGGTAAAAGAGCTTGTGGACAAGATAGTTCGAAAGAACCTAACAATTTGGACCCACGACCAACTTCGGTTGGTAATAGGGGGAGAACAAAATATACTCCTTTGGTTAGGAGGCAATAGTTCAAACCCACGACCAACTTTGATTGGTAAAAGGGCAAGAACAACATTCTTAAAATGCCAATTTTGGTTGATTAAGAAACAAAATAGGCCAACTTATATTGGTCGGAAGGTAAAATCATTCCAGAAAATACAAAAAATTCCAAACTGAACCAAGTATAGTTGGTCGGTGATCAACACCCAACTAATTGTAGTTGGTCGACGAGGATAAATTATCGACCTTGGTTGGTCGGACACATTTTATGAAAAAATTTACCAAGTATGGTTGGTCGGGGATAAAAACCCATCAACTGTAGTTGGTCGACAAACACAATTTAACAACCTTGGTTGGTTGGAAACATTTTAAACATTTTATACTCATTACTTTATTATTAGGTGATTGAGAAACATTGATACTTGCAATTTTTATTACTAAGTTGGTTGATGAACAACACAATATTGTTATCTTTTTAACAGATACATATGCACAAAGGTAAAAGTGTTAGACAAGTACAAAAGAATAGCAATACAGATTTGCAAACAGAAAATGAAAGTCTTTCATTAAAATAAATTACAAGTTACATATGTGTGCTAACTATTACATTGAAAATCCTATTCTATTGGTTTTTTTCCCTTCAGCCTTTGATACAGGTTCCTCGCCAGCAGGAGGATCATTTAATGTCTGAGGAGAATTGATGAAAATCAAGTCCTTCAACATTCTGACATTCATTACTGAAGGAGTATCCAAGAGATGCTCAGGACGAGATACGTCAATTTGAGAATGAAGGTTATAGTCACCAAGATAATTCGCAATCAAGCTCCGAGGAATGGCGCGAGCAGGTATCCATTCCATGTCCAACTTGAAAGGTGGCACAGGCAAGTCAAGCACTCCAGGTTCATAGTAGTACCACAAAAAATGTCCTTGCTCGAGCTTTAATACACATAAGGCATTCAGCCAGCCTTGTTTATAACCTTCATTATTGGCATTTTCGATACGAGCATCCAAGTGATAAAGGGCCTCATTATAGCCTGCATTCCAAAATTCCCTGGGCTGTTTATGGAATTGGAAGGTTAATCTATCCAATTGTTCATGAAGGTTTTTGGTGAAAAGGTCCTTGGTATGTAAAGATGACTTCGTTGCAGTAAGTTGATCTTCCAAAGTCAGGATTTTCTTGGACATCTCAGAGAAAGCCCAATCTTTTGCATTCAACTGGTACGCTTGAGTTTCCAATGTTGACAAAGTACGAGCTTCTTCAATATTACGAGGAGTTCTTGATCCTCCCCGAGCAACTGAAGTGCTTCGTTCCTCATTAACATCCTGGGCAGCTCTTCCTCACCCACGAGAACCTCTTCCTCGTCCCCGAGCAGTTGCAGAAACACCAGACTTTCTTAAAGTATCCAATTCTTGCCTTAATTTGGCATTTTCAACCTCTAAGAATGAGAATCCTTCATCAGTGACCGGTACCAAGGCAGTAGAGGATAAAGCTGCAGACTCATATTGTGCCAACTTTTTCTGCAAATTGTTGTTCTCTGGTTCCAGCAGCTCGGCGATCTGTCTGCAGGCCTCAACTTCACCTTTTAGGGTTCTCTCCCTGACATCGTATCCAGCAATGATCTTTTTATGGCCTATTTCAGAAGAAAGCTGTTGATATCTATTTTCATACTCCTTGTGCAACAAGGCAGTTGATTCATTGTGTTGATTCTGAAGATCTTCTAAAGTACAATGAAGTTCCTCGATCAATTCGTAGTATGCCACATTATTGGCCATAGCTCGATCAAGTAAATCCTTCAGGTACCGATAAGCCTCAATTGCTTGCTCTGAAGCATCATGGCCAAGGATGTCAGCAACTTCTGATGTACTAAGGTCTGTATGACCAACTTTATAATACTCATGGCATTGCTGCATCAACTTTGTGTCATTAGCAGATAAAAGATCCATCCTGGCCATAAACTAACAGAGAAAGAAAAAGAAGATCAAGACAGAGTGCAGATAAAGAAGAGACAATCATATGGAAAGAAAGAATTCAAATTTTATTAGATCATAAGGCAAAAGTTACAAAGATCTGAAATACAAAGTACAAGTAAAGAGAAAAACAGAAAGATAGTACCGAACAACTTCACACCTTTTCCTTGTCTCCCAAGACTTTCTCGGGAGGCTGGGACGAGGAGCTTGGTTGCTCGGTGGGAACATTGATCTGATTGGTAGAAACTGGGACTTGTTCTGGAGGAGTAGGCAACGAAGAAATCTCCTCGGTGGCTGTCTGGTTGGGTGTTGGAACAAGGACTTAATCACCCCCTGTCATTGAAGATTCTTCAGATGCAGCCTCATCTTCATCTTCGTCTTCAATAACTGGAGGAGGACCAGGGAGATGTTGTTGAAATAGCTCAGAGTCCTCGCTCACCTTCAATTCTTGCAAGGCAGCAACCCAACCATCATGGAAGAATTTCAAACTTCCATAATTCACCTAGGTCATCATTGCAGCTACCCCCTATCCCAACCAGTCCGAAAGGATTTCTTCACAGCCATTTTTCTCTTCATCTTCTCCGAGGAGAGCTTCTCGGATAGAAGGTCCTCGGAGGCTTTCAGCTTGGCCTCCAACTCCTCCTTCTGATGATTTGCTTCGCGCAGAAGTGTCAACTCTTCCTCAGCTGACTTCAGTTTATTCTCCAGCTCCCCAAAGCCTGAAAGTTTCTCAGCATAGTCTTTATTCTCTCTCTCCAAGTCCTTCACCTTATTACCCAGTTGTACTTTCTCTGCATCAGACGCAGCCAACTTCTTCTCCCATTCAATTTTATCCTCGTCATACTTCTGATGAGATTCACTCACAGATTTAATAGCTTTCTCCAGTGCTCCTTCCACAGTGGACGAGGAGCAAGAAGCTTTGATCGCTTCATCCTTTTTAATGATTATATTGAAATAGCTCGTCAACTGTAATCAGAAAAGGGAAATGATATCAGAAACAAATATGGGAAATAACAAAGGAAAACATGAAAAACTCAGAGTAGAGATACTTACTGAAGCAAGATGACGAGCATCCAGAGAAGTAACCATATCCCGAGTAAGGTCTTCTTCAGTACCTTGCACATCGGGAATGGGTGAAAATTTTTCCAAGCTCATCGTAGAGCTCGGAGGAACACTGATTGGAACACCATCTCCACCAGCTGGGAGCTGGGGAATGGCTCCAGAAATACTGACCGAGGAGGATTTCCTCAGTCTCCTCGGTGCCTTTTCAACAACCTCAACCAAAGAAGAACTTTTGGTTGGTGAGATAGTGGTTACTTCAACAGGTGCATCTTTCTGCACAGGAGCCATTGGGGGCTTCTCGACAGCCTTCTGAGAAGCAACAGGAGAGGTGACATCTTTATTCTTTGTCCCTTTTTGGACATCAACCTTATTTTTCTTCCCAGCAGAGGAAGTTTCCTCGAAGAGAGCGGGAACTCTTCTCTTGCCCATTTTTTGGCTCAAAGGAATATGAGATTCCGGATCAGAATCTTCAGGAATTTGCACTGGATCACTAATGCTGACCACAGGACGAGCAGTAAAGGACGACGTATAGCTCCTATACTACAACAAGTATGAAGTAGACCTGATGTGCTCGTCTGCAATTCTCTGATGCAAACTCCAGATATGTTTCAATTGCCTTATATTAACTTCTGATTCTTTGGGAGTTTTTCTCTTGCTGTCAACTGCAAACAAAAACATATTGAAATATCAGTCATACATTTTATCAAATACCATGAAATCATAATTTCAAAAACAAAATAAGATGAAAACGACCTATCCCATTTCCATATGGGGGGCATCTGGGACCCTCATATACTGCATCTCCAACCAAAGGGGCATGTTGCCAATTTTTTATAACTACCCCGTGTTCAAAATAATCACTGTTGGCATCAGGGAGGTTGACTACTAAGGCCCTATTCAAAAACCTAGTTTTTAAATAAAAAAACGTTGTCTAAAATAGCCCATCTGTAGCAGTACATAATCTCAGGATTTCCTATACGAGTTCCATGAGTTTGATTTAACCTATGTACCCCATTAACTATTCTCCATGTGTTGGGGGCTATTTTTGCAGGGACAACGTCGAAGTACTAACAGAACTCTAAACATAACGGATTTGGTGGAAAAGAAAATCCACATTCAGCAATAAATAGGCTAGGGAACCAGTGTCCCTCAGCCAAATCAAAATAACTTGAAGGCTCAGAAAGAACCTCCAAAGTTACCCAAGAAGGAATAGAGAAGTCAGAGCGGAACTTCTCAAGAGATTCGATAATGTAAACCATGATGAATAAAAGAAGAAGGAAGAAGAGCTTACAGGGAAAAAGGAGATCTGTTGACAAACGAAGGAGGAAATGAACGCACAAGAGAGAGAAAAGCTTTAGAAAACTCGAAAGCAGAAATTGAAAAGGTAGAAGACGATGGGATTGCCTCTGAAGTTTAAATACTTTGCCTTGGGCATCAGCGAAAGAAATGATTACATAAAAGAAACTATTGCTCTACCGGCGGCTAAAAGGACAAAAAATGCACGAAGATCGAAGCGCTTATGAAAAGGCAAAAAGGCAGATTCTGCGAATTTGGAAGGAAATTCAAATATGAAGAAAAGACTCCTAAAACCCAGGAAGGCCATTTAATATTGCCATATACCGAGAAAGAATGTTCCATACTCCTCAAAATTCGAAATATGAAACATTGGGGGCTTTTGTTGATACCAAAATTAGTATGCTGACGTGGACGAATAATAAGAAGACACGTGTCAATCTACGTGGCACAATAACAACGAGGAAGATTGTTTCCCCGACCAATATACTCACTCCGAGCAACAAGTATGCTCCGAGGAACACCAACCCTCCGAGGTACTCTTACCTTCCGAGGAACTCCAATGCCCAGAGGAACTCTTGGACGACGAGCAACTAAGGCGGTTCGAGTTGTACCTCGACCACAGCATTAATTGCCAGATAATCAACAGTTCAACTATTCATTGAATACTTATCATCTTGACGCGCACGTTTGAAGAACATTAAATGAACTACCCTTTCATATGTGTATCATTTAATGTAACACCCTTTCATGTACAGCCTAAGGGCTATAAATACCTTGTATCACCCTCATTCTGGGGGGGACCGGAATTTCTTGATAGCTCTTGTAATCGAGAATTCCTCAAACACTCAGCAATAACATAACAGTGGACGTAGGCCATTCATATAAGGTTGAACCACTTTAAAAATCTTTGTCTCATTTATTTATCTGTGATTAAATAATTAGAGTGATCTAGTTTTTTACATCAACAAGGAGTGTGAGGAAAATTTTGAGAACGTGACTTGTTTTGAATGTGGGGGTAAAGGACATAAGTCGTTTGAGTGCCCAATATGGCTTAGAAAGAAAGGGAAGAAAGTATCCATGCCTGCCATACTTAGTGATAGTGAGGGTGATGAGGGAGATGAGTCC
Organism: Sambucus nigra; assembly: GCA_949130495.1. NCBI lineage: Eukaryota > Viridiplantae > Streptophyta > Magnoliopsida > Dipsacales > Adoxaceae > Sambucus > Sambucus nigra. The sequence continues at coordinate 404,856,988 of OX422215.1, read as the reverse complement.
GATAAAGGTTTAGCACATGGGATGGTTGTCGCTTTTTCTAGTCGTGTGTGCACACCCACTTTATCTCACGAGAGCGCACACGAGAGCGATGATAGTGATTTGTGTTCTTCGAGTGAGGATGAGAGCGAAGAAGAAAGTGGAGATGAAAGTGAGCTCCAAAAAGCTTTTAGGGATTTGTACACAGAGACCTTGAAAACTAAGAAGCATAATCGAGATTTAGGTCGTCGGGTTTTAGATTTGGAGAGAGATAAGGAGGTTTTAAGAAAGGAGAAGTGTGATTTGACCAACACGTTGTCTAGTCTGACGACACGTACATCCCAACTCGAGAGTGATCTCGAACGTGCTAGGGAGGTCAAAGTCATTTTTGAGAACGCACCTAAGAAGGTTGAAAAGGTGGTTCTTAAGGGTAAAGGTGAGAAGTTAGGAATAAGTCATGACGATGCTTCTATTTTCCAATTAGCACCCGAGCCGGTTCCCACTTTAGTGTCAAATTCACGTGAGTCTCACCCTAACCCACCTAGGCGTCCCATTCCTATTAGGAAAGTGCATCCTAGAGTTTTTTAGAGAGGTGTTCCGAGGCCTATTTATGTTTGCTCACATTATAAAAGAAGAGTACACCTTAGGGAATTTTGCTTTAAGTTGGGGTATGTGTCACGTTTTACTTCTACACGTGTTTCTGATGCACATGCACCCACACATGATTCTTTACATGCTCCCGGAGACTACATGAGAGAGTTTGCACATTTAGGTGAGCAAGTTAAGTTTTTAGTCAATACTTCACCAGAATTGATGGAGGTTTTTCACAAGTTGTCACCACCTTTGGAAAACCCCTACGCACCTAATGATTGAGGTTTGACTTGTTTACTAGCATAGGATGATTTTCATGATGATATTGTTTGCCTATTGCTAGTATGTATCATTTTTGTATATTTTGTTAAGAAAAATTTTGAAAAATACAAAAAGATTTTATTTTGATAAAATTTTTAGAAAAATCCAAAAAGATTTTTGTATTTTGTTTGCACCGTTTATGGATGAAGACTTAGGATGACCTAGTCATAACATCATTCCATTTTACATGTGACTATTTGATAGTGTTTTGAGACAATAGGTCAATTCATCCTTGTGCTTTATATTGTTTGGAGTCATAAAGATGTAATAAAGTGTTACTTCCTACATGTTTGACTCACGTTTCCTTTATTGCACACATGCACGGATTTGTTTGATTATTGTGCTTGTCTTATCACATGTTGGTTGGGTGTTTTCACTTCAATTTTGTCATTAAAACGAACCAAGCGCGATAAATTTTGATAAGGAAATTGGGCATATAAAAACCGTTTTGTGAGTTTTTATTTTTTGTTTGAAAACGGAGAAGGGCTGCGAAAGGTTCATTTTGCCTTTGCGAATACTAAGCCACCGTTAAATTGGACCTAAAAAATGGAGGAATTTTATTATCCAGGGTCCAAAGAGGTTTAAAAGAGCCCGAAAAAATTTAAAGGCAATAAAAAGAAATTCATGCCAATTATGGGCCATTTAGGTTTTTGCACCAATTCTCCAAAGTTCGAGAATTTAGTTTATTCACCTCTAAAAGAAAATATATATGAGGGAGTTTGGTTGGAGAATTAAAACGGGTTTGCACGTCCTTGAAATTCTTGAAAATGCGCTAAAAAAAGTTTTGGACGTTATTGGTGTGGAAATCATTTGACTTTGTTTTGTTGATTTGCATAAGACTATGTCATCTAAATTCAATAAATTTTTACACCTAAGGATTCTTTTGATGTTCATTCGTTAGGGGTACACGTATTCATCGTGCACATATGATTGATTGAGTTGATTTACCTATCGAATGTGTTCACACCCATTCATTTCGTTTCCATTTCTTTGGTTGTTTGAGTTTAAATCCATGGTGTGATTTATTTTGTATCCTATTTTTTGTATAAAAAAAATGAAAAATCTAAAAATAGTTTGTGAAATTTTTGGGGGCACACATTTGCATGCGCGTAGCTTGATCCTTGTTTGCTATACATTTTTATCGTGACACTCCATGTTTTGGTTTTTTCTTCTTATATGTCTATTTGGGGACATCATAAAAAGGGGGAGAAAGAATTATCATGTTATGGGGGAGTTTTTGCATTATGGGGGAGATTTGATTATTAATGCTTTATTCTTATATCATTTTAAACTCGATGCGTCACGAAGGTTTTTGCTTTATCTCATGTGTGTAGGTACAAAATTGAAGATTGATATGTTTCACACCCTGATGAGAAAAGCTTTGAGATTTGACAAAGATGATTGAAGAATTGTTTTGAAGTCTTGCAAATTTATTCATGGGAGGGTAGATTTGTATAGGCAATTTGGTTTTTTGATAATTCAAATTTTTTATGTATGTACCGGCATAGACATAGGGGGAGATTTGTAAGGACATATTTTCATAGGTCCGTTATCAATTTATTATGTCATATACCGCTACACCGTCGAAGAGCATTCAAAAGACATCTACATCAAAGACGGATCCGAATTACTCAAGTTCTTCATCATTCAAGACTCCGCGAAGTTTACTTTGGTAAGGTTATGTTTTAAATACCTTTACTTTTCACTTAGAGCTTTTGGAAGATTTTTATAAAATATTTTCTGAGTGTTGGAGCGGACTTTTTCGTCAAATATTGAGAATGAGTATTTTTTTCTAAGTTTTGAAGCGGACCTCGATTTTGACGCCCGGGTCGTTCGCGCGAGATAAGCATCTCGTTCGAATGAGATTGGAAGTCGCGCGATGTCATTTGAACGACATGCGTACTTCGTTCGAGCGACATATGCTTCTCGTTCGAACGAGCTCGAATTTTGAGGCGGTGCGTTTTTGTATAAATACTCATTAAATGGTAACGTTTTCATTAAGAAGCCCATACGTTTTCCAGAATAGAAACACTGCCAAAGCAGTAATCTTTAGGCTTCTTCTTTTAGGGGTTTAATCCCTTTTTGATTTACAATTCACAAAACTCCCATCTTGCTTTAGTGAATTATTTTGGTGTTCAAGAACACATCTTTGCCTTTGTTCATCTTTCGTGGAGTGCGTCTCTACACCGTATGGCTGCGTGTCATCAGTTGCGATTTATGGATTCATAGTGAAATAAAGGTTTTACCCGAAAGGGTTTTTTTCCTGAAATCTGTGTCTCGGCATATTTGTTGTGTCGCATGCGTTATTTGTTTATGGTTTGTCACACGCACCATAGATGCATGTTTAGGGGCTGAATTAATAGACTATAATTAAATAAGTGAGCCAAATTAGATATTTGCGAATTTAATCAATTATCACACAGTCGCACTCTTCACACCATGTTTTTCTGCAACATTGCCTTTCTCTATCACCATAAGGAGATTCTTTCTAATCGTGTTTGCATGGACACCTATTTCGACTCCATTTTTAAGAAAAAATCTTAATTCATAAATAAGGTACTACTACTATCACTATTATTCTATACCCTTTTTCTTTCGCCATATCAATGCTATTATACTCAATGTTTCATATAGTTTCTCCCGCTTTGAGAATATGACGATAATTTGAAAACATATAGACTAAGCTGAAAAACAACTGGTTAAAATGGTAAAAATCCAAATCATTCCCCAAACGGCCCCGTAAGAGGCATGCACATCTCGCACGGGACCAATATGACTTATAGGAATTGACCACATAGTCACGGGTCTCTCGATTTAAGAATATGACGATAATTTAAAAATATACAGATTAGGATTAGAAAGAAGTCGTTAAAGGTTGAAAACCCAAAGCAGCCCCTAAACGGCCTCGTAAGAGGCACTAACACCTCGCACGGGACCAATGTAATGTAATACCCCGTATTTTTATGCATATTTATTTTATTATGAAATTATGAAAATTGGGATTAATTAATTTAAAGGGAGAAACTTTAATTTATAATTAATCCGATTTAATGGTAATAATTACTAGCATGACGAGAGTTAGCAGTTATCGAAAATAATTATGTTGAAATCATGTTGAGTAATAACTATATTGCACATTACGTAGTGAGTAACGTAATATTGTTTCGAAAATAATAATATGGTCGGGGACGAGATACACTGCAATTAAGATATAATTATTTGGGAAGCGCGTATTTGTCGCGTCACTATTATATATTTGGGGGTTAAGAAGGTATATTATTTTTATATAACTCGAATGACTAATTTGAGCGCGCCAGTGTGTTTGAAAGGGTTAAAATAGTCAGAAAACAATACTCGGGTGTTTTAATTGGAGTTAGGGGCATCTTAGCCTAAAATGACACCTCGAAGGGGTATTTTAGTCTTTTGGGAATTTTGAGTAATTGAATGGTCGAAAATAGGATTAAAATAGGAACATCGAGGGTTAGTGGTCTGTCAGTTGCAACGTACGTGAGAAAGAGAGAGAAATAGAGGGAGAACCAAGGAGGAAGAAGAACCATTAGAGAAAAAAGGCCAAACACTAGAGATTTCTCACAAATAGTTAAACTAAAGTGTAGATCGCTAAGAGAGGATCAACCGCATACCAAATTCAATTAGAGAATCAAAAATACATATAAAGGCAAGTGTTTATCTTGCTCCTCTTTTAGCTTATATTGTTCCTGTTAATTTAGATTGATGATATAAACTTGGTGCAATAAAAACTTAGGTTTAATTAGACCGAATTGTCAAGAAACCTTATGAATTGGAGATGGGTATGCATGTAGAGGTTTTTCCCTTTGTTAGAATATGAAGATTTAGGAATCTTATGTCTTAATCATGAATTATAATAAGAGTTTTGGACAATTAAAATTTTGGGTTCATTATAAAGAAAATTTTAGAGATTTGAGTAATTGTTGATTTTTCCTTTGAAAGTATGAGGATATAAGCCCTAAATTATGTTAGAGAATGCCCCACGATGATTATAAATAGTTTAACATTATCTTACTTGAGGTTAGACATGATTAGGGTTGGATTTGAGGTTTAAAATGTTAGAAAAATCTAATTTGGGGTCGAACAGGGCCTGTCCGGAATTCTCGTTCGAATACCTGCCCAGGTCGTTCGAACCCCTTCTAACAAAATAAGGGAGTTTGTTCGAAGTGAGAACTTTGTTCGAACGAACTCATTCGAATGAGATTTTCTTGACTTCGAATGAGATTCCTGAATGGCTTTTTAGGGTCGGGTCGAGTTAAAAATCATCCTAGGCTTATCCAAGTGAGAGTAATAACCTATGTATCGGGCAACGTAAATTCCGAGTTATTATTTAGTTGGGAGTATGATTGTTCTCAGGATATAGAAATTTTTGGAACCTAAGAAGGATGGTAGGCTCGAGAGAGGTAATATATGAAAGAATTACAGTGAGTGGTAGAAATGATAATATTACCTACGTACTATAGGGATCGGGTTGCGTGAATGCCTATTAAGTTATATAAGTTGCGTGAATGCTTATTACTTGGAATATTATGTGTATGACATACCTAGCTACTGGCTATCGAACGGAGGTTAGCGTGTTGTGGAAGATCATATCTTGTGTGCCTTCGGGGGATGTTGATTCGTACCACTAGGGCATGGAACCTAGGTACGGGATATCTATGAGAATGATATTGTTAACGGTCATATGGGTGCGTAAGTATGTACGTAGCCCATTGGCTTGGAACTATGATCGCCTCCAATATGTGTATATATTTTATTGGTTCCTAAGAGATTGAACTTATTGTCCTTCAAGCGTGAGCGTTGCAATGGGACTAGATAGCCGAGTATGCCTAGCACCAGGGGTTTCTTAACCATGGGTGCAGTATTGATATATACTTATATGTATACATATTGAGATTCTATATATGCATACTGAGTTCCTATTCTGTGTTTCATATTGGTCACTTTATTTAATATATACTTCCAGTTGAGAATTTAGAATGTTATGAGAACAAGTTAAGGCATCTCTAAACCTATTCCTAAATAATAATAATATATTATCTTCAGGTTATTTAGATATTTTATCCGGCATAATCGTTATACTACTTATAGTCCGGAAGAGTATTGTGACTAGTATGGGTAGTTTGGCGTGCACATTAGATGAGAGGTGAGCATCTCAAGTGAGTACGCTAAGTTAACATGAATAATATTTCTGTTAATTAACTACTTTAAGCACTTGCTATATTTAAACTGTTTTCTACTCAGGCTCTGACCCGTTTTTCTTCAAATCTCTTTTCTTGTTCCTTTGTTATAGGTGCTCAGCCACAGGGGCACCAGGCTTAGGAGATCCCACTCATTTGACGAGCTGTAGCTGTTGTGGAAACTACAGGACATTGTTAGTAGACGCTTCATATTCTATCATTCTTTATCTATCAGTTATTTACTTCAGTTGGACGTGTCGTCCCTTCCTATTTTACATTCAGAGATTTAGATATTTTATTCTCTTAGTAGACTTTTATTTCATGGCTTTGGATTATTGTATGGGATTTTGACTAGAAGTGTTTGCTCCAGTTCTTTATTTTAATTCAGCTAGTTATTTTCTTGTATTTTTGGGATGAATAGTATTAGTTAACTATTTCCTTACTTGATGATGACTAATGACAAGATAAAATTTTGACACCAACCTTTTTAAATATTAGGTAGTTAGTTTTCAATTAAATTAAAATTTTATTTCTTCGGCTGTGATGCATTTATCTAAACCAACTTGATATTCTGAAATTAATTAATTAAGGACTCATCACCCGGGTAATTAATTAGGCGGGGTGTCACAGGTGGTATTAGAGCATCAGGTTCTAGTGTCCTTAGGATCTGTATGGCTTATTATATTTTCTTGTAGCGTTCTTTGATATAGAGACCTATTATTAGGACTGTTGCATTCTTTATTACGTGTTGTCGATTACGAACATATGCTACAATGCTACGTATAGTCGGTAGATTTATAAAATTCATTTGAATTTCATATGTCACCTATGAGGGAGAGACAAACTAACCCGTTAAACAAGAAGATGTGAGACCAAACCAACAAGTACCTTGGGTACATCAGGAAATAGAGGCAATCACTGAGATAGCGAATATTGTGGCACAAGAAGTGACTACCACAATATTGCAGTACCAAAATCACAACGCGAAGCTTACATGGGGCACATGAACAAGGGAAGTCGATCAATATGACATTTCTAGGGACAGTAACAATTGGAAATTACCGTCGCAGTAGCGGCAAGTTCCTCAGGGTCATCAAGACCAAGAGGACAATGGAAATCGTAGGAAGAGCCAAACTCGCCAGGGCCAGGAAAGCCAAGGACAGAGAACTATCACAAAGAGGTGTTTTTAAGTGTGGAAGAAATGGTCACAAATGCCAAGTTTGCCCACAATAAGTTAGAGGATAGCCACAATCAAAGCAACAAGGTCGGCTAGGCCATCAGGGCCAGCATAGAAGAAATTTTATTGGTAAGTGTTTTATATGCGACGAACGGGGCCACTTTCATCGAACCCGCAGCAGTCGCGGGGTGTCCGCCCAGAACCACTGAATAACCAACATGGGGAAGCATGAATATTTACCCCAATAGTGCAGACTCCACATCAACAGCAAGGAGTACAGTATGGACGCATTTATAATGCCCGATATGTGGTTATGCCACTGATGCTGCAATTATCACCCGTGTTTGGAGGTACAATACTTCTTTATTTATAGTGTCCTTTAAGATAAAGTGGAAATCACAAGTGACTTTGGTCTGTTATAGTCTATTGTAATACTTTAAGAAACGCGGGCGTAGAATGTATTACAAGCCTAACTCTCGAACTAGCTAATGATTGGTTGAGGGAAAAATAGACCGTTCTAGTGATATTTTGTGTTCGTTAGTATTGGTGCTAAGAGTCACTTAAGAGGAAACGGAGACACACACACACACACACACACACACACACATACACACACATACACACACACACACACACACACACACACATACACACACATACACACACACACACACACACACATATACACACACACACACACACACACACACACATATATATATATATATATATATATATATTCTTTTATATGGTAGTGTATAAAGACTTCATGGGGTATGTCGTCTAGTGAATACGTCGGTGTAACAAAGGAGGATATTATAGCTGAAATTATCAGGATAATTCAGCCTAACCTTATAGAATATTCGGAGTTACAAGATCAGACTGCACAACTGTTAAGTCAAGGCTTCATCTGTAGGAGTACTTCACCTTGGGGTGCTCCCGTGTTAGTTTTGAAGAAAAAAGGATGTATATTTATGACTGTATATTGACTACCAAGAACTGAATAAAGTCACGATACGGAATAAGTATCCCTTGCCCCGAATCGATGACTTATTCGACCAGTTGAGAGGAGCTGCCTTCTTCTCAAAGATTGACTTGAGATCGGGATACCATTCATTGCGTATCAGGAAGCATGATGTGTAGAAGACTGCCTTCTTGATGGGATATGGTTCCTACCAGTTCAGGGTTACGCCTTTTGGGGTTAACCAACGCCCCAGTCGTATTTTTATCGACTTGATAATTAGGGTGTTCAAAGAGTCCCTAGATCAGTTTGTCATTGTCTTCATAGATGATATTCTGGTTTACTCCCAGACTGAGGAAGAGCATGACGAACACTTGAGGCAGGTTTTACAGACACTTGAGAATTTAGAATGTTATGAGAACGAGTTAAAGCATCTCTAAACCTATTCCTAAATAATAACAATATATTGTCTTCGGGTTATTTAGATATTTTATCCGACATAGTGGTAATACAATGTATAGTCAGGCAGAGTATCGTGACTAGTATGGGTAGTTAGGCTCGTTAGGCTTGCACATTAGATGAGAGGTGAGCATCTTAAGTTAGTACGCTAAGTTAACATGAATAGTATTTTTGCTAATTAACCAATTTAAACAATTGTTATATTTAAACTTTATTCTACTCAGGCTCTGACCCGTTTTTCTGCAAATCTCTTTTATTGTTCCTTTGTTTTAGGTGCTCAGCCACAGGGACACCAGGCGTAGGATATCCCACTCATTTGACGAGCTGTAGCTGTTGTAGAAGCTACAGGACATTGCTAGTAGACGCTTCATATTCTATCCTTCTTTATCTATCAGTTATTTACTTCAGTTGGACGTGTCGTCCCTTTTTATTTTACATTCACTGATTTAGATATTTTATTCTGTTAGTAGACTTTTATTTTATGGCTTTGGATTATTGTATGGGATTTTGACTGGAATTGTTTACTCCATTTCTTTATTTTAATTCAACTAGTTCTTTCCTTATGATTTTGGGATGAATAGTATTATTTAATTATTTCCTTACTTGATGATGACTAATGGCAAGATAAAATTTTGACACCAACCTTTTTAAATATTAGGGGGTTAGTTTTCAATTAAATTAAAATTTGACTACTTCGACAGTGATGCATTTATCTGAACCAACTTGCTATTTTGAAATTAATTAATTAAGGATTGATCATCCGGTAATTAATTAGGCGGGGTGTCACATGTAACTCATAGGAGCTGACCGCATAGTCACGGGCCTCTCGGGTTGAGAATATGACGATAATTTGAAAATATATAGATTAGGCTTAGAAACATGCCATTGAAGGGTGAAAATCCAAACAAGCCCCCAATCGGCCTCGTAAGAGGCATGGACACCTCGCACGAGACCAATGTAACTCGTAAAAACTGACCGCGTAATCACGGGCCTCTCAGTTTGAGAATATGATAATAATTTGAAAAAATATATATTTGGCTTAGAAACAAGCCGTTGAAGGGTGAAAACCTAAACAAGCCCCCAAACAGCCCTACAGGAGGCATGAACACCTTGCACAGGACCAATCTAACTCGTAGGAACTGACCACCTAGTCACGGGCCTCTTAGTTTGAGAATATGACAATAATTTGAAAATATATAGATTAGGCTTAGAAATAACCCATTGAAGGGTGAAAACCCAAATCAGCCCCAAAATGGCCCCATAAGAGGTGCTAACACCTCGCACGGGACCAATGTAACTTATAGGAACTGGTCGCGTAGTCACGGACCTCTCAGCTTGAGAATATGAAGATAATTTGAAAATATATAGATTAAGCTTAGAAACAAGCCGTTGAAGGGTGAAAACCCAAATTATCCCCTAAACGGCCCCGTAAGAGGCATGAACACCTCGCACGGGACCAATGTAACTCGTAAGAACTGATCGTGTAGCCATGGGTTTCTAGGTTTGATAATATGACGATAATTTGAAAATATATAGATTAGGCTTAGAAACAAGCTGTTGTAGGGTGAAAACCCAAACCAGCCCCAAACGGTCCCGTAAGAGGCATGAACATCTTGTACGAGACCACTGTAACTCATAGGAACTGACCGTGTAGTCACAGGACTCTGATTTTGAAAATATGACGTTAATTTGAAAATATATAGATTAGGCTTAGAAACAAGTTATTGAAGGGTGAAAACCCAAACGGCCTCGTGAGAGGCATGAACACCTCGCACGAGACCAATGTAACTCGTAGGAACTGACCGCGTAGTCACGGGCCTATCGATTTGAGAATATGACTATAATTTAAAAATATATAGATTAGGCTTAGAAACAAGCGGTTGAAGGTTGAAAACTCAAACCAACCCCCAAACGTCCCTCTAAGAGGAACTAACACCTCGTACGGGATCAATGTAACTGGTAGGAAATGATTGCATAGTCACGGGCCTCTCGGTTTGAGAAGATAATGATTATTTGAAAATATATAGATTAGGCTTAGAAATAAACCGTTAAAGGGTGAAAATCCAAACCATCCCCTAAACGGCCCCGTAAGAGGCATGAACACCTCGCACGAGAACAATGTAACTCGTAGAAGCTGACCGCGTAATCACGGGCCTCTCAGTTTGAAAATACGATGATAATTTGAAAATATATATATTTGGCTTAGAAACAAGCCGTTGAAGGGCGAAAACCTAAACCAGCCCCCAAAAGGCCCTATAGGAGGCATGAACACCTCGCACAGGACCAATCTAACTCGTAGGAACTGATCATGTAGTCACGGGCCTCTCGGTTTGAGAACAATAATAATTTGAAAGTGTATAGATTCAACTTAGAAATAACCCATTAAAGGGTGAAACCCAAACCAGCCCCAAAATGGCCCCATAAGAGGCGCTAACACCTCGTATAAGACTAATGTAACTTGTAGGAACTGATCGCGTAGTCACGGACCTCTCGATTTGAGAATATGACGATAATTTGAAAATATATAGATTAAGCTTGGAAACAAGCCGTTGAAGGGTGAAAACCCAAATTATCCCCTAAACGGCCCCGTAAGAGGCATGAACACTTTGCACGGGACCAATGTAACTCGTAGGAACTGATCGCGTAGTCACGGGCCTCTCGATTTGAGAAGATACTGATAATTTGAAAAGATATAGATTAGGCTTTGAAACAAGCCGTTGAAGGTTGAAAATCCAAACTAGCTCCCAAACGGCCCTATATGAGGCACTAACACCTCGCACGGGACTAATGTAAGTCATAGAAATTGACCGCATTGTCACGGGCCTGTCAGATTGAGAATATAATGATAATTTGAAAATATATGGACTAGGCTTAGAAACAAGCCGTTGAAGGGTGAAAACCCAAACTAGCCCCCAAATGGCCCCGTAAGAGGCACTAACACCTCGCAAGGGACCAATGTAACTTGTAGGATTTGACCGCGTAGTCACGGGCCTCTCGATTTGAGAATATGAATATAATTTGAAAATATTTATATTAGGCTTAGACAAGTCGTTTAAGGTTGAGAATCCAAACCAGCCCTCAAACGGCCCCGAAAGAGGCACTAACACCTTGTACGGGATCAATGTAACTCGTAGGAACTGATTGTGTAGTCCCGGACCTCTCGATTTGAGAAGATGATGATAATTTAAAAAGATATAGATTTGGTCAAATGGCCCCGTAAGAGGTATGGACACCTCGCACGGGACCAATATAACTCGTATGAACCGACTGCGTAATCATATATTTTCCAGTTTTAGAATATGACAATAATTTGAAAATATTTAAATTAGGCTTAAAAACAAGCCGTTAAAGGGAGAAAACTCACACCATCCCCCAAACGGTACAAACACCTTGAATTGGACTAATGTAACTCGTAGGAGCCGACCATATCGTCACAACTTGTGTAAGATTTTCGAATTGAGAATGTAATAATAATTGTAACTTGTATATGCAATTTTTTTTCTTGAGTAATTTTTTTTATATAAATTACTTGGTTACTAAATCATCTTTTTTCTGTATCCTATTTTTTTGTGGGATAATATTTTATCGTTAGATTTTATTCACGTGGAACACACAGAGAAGTCAATGGTTTACAACAAGGGAATTATTTATTTAATTTCGTTAATATTCAGGATTCTATTTTTTTTTTGTGTTATGGCCGTGCGGGATTTTGTAGTTTTATTGTTAAATTGTATGGCTGTGCGGGCTTTTGTAATTTTATTGTTATACTTTATGGCGATCGTGCGGGCTTCATAATACGGAGGTTTTAGAATGTCCAGAAAATAGAGGAAATTTTGCCCAATTTTTTTTTTTTGGTTTGTGAACCGCTAAGACTTGTAATATTTTGATGTTTGTATGTACATTAGTTTATCAACAACATACGAGATTCATAATTTGTGAATTTTCTTCTTTTTAAATAATTTTTTTTCTTTGATCCAAAAATCTGGCACAGTTCAAAATCGTGCCAAAAATGTATCAAATTTTGGCACAGTTTTAAATTTTGCCAAAAGTTTATCAAAATGTACTCAATCTGGCACAATTCAAAACTGTGCCAAAAGTGTGCCAGAAGTGTTTCTGTTTGGCCAAATCTGGCACACTTTTAAACTGTGCCATAAAAATTGACTATTTTGGAATACCTGATTCTGGCACAGTTCAAAATCGTACCAGATTTGATCTGGCACAGTTTTAAACCGTGTCAAATTGCTGTTTTTGGTGTAGTGAAGCAAGAAATCATTTCGTGATGAGTCATATTTTATAGTATGCTTGCATATGATATTGAAGGATTGATTTGAGAAGATAATGCCATTTAAACGAAATTGGGTCAAAACTATATATCTGACAATATGGACATTATAATTTTAGAGAGAAGAAGACATAACTTCTCTCTCTACTGCAATTTTTATTTATGTCGATTACTCCCAATGGAACGTTTGATTATGGTCTTATAATCCCATACGATGATTAATATATCCTTTGCCAAAAAAACCTTTGTATTATTCCAATCTCTTCATAAAGATCACAAATATGTTCCTATTAGTGACCTCCACTTTCCAATCACTTTTAGGATGCCTAGGTGATGAATAATTGTTATTGATACAATACTTAGAGGAAATTTTTTGAAGTATGATTATGTAATTGATTCTCACTATAAGAAACGGTGGTTCTTGGAAATCTAAAAATTTTAGTGATCTTTTTCAAAATGAAATTTGTTAACTTCTATAAGTTATCGTTTCCATGGTTTCCATTTTTTTCCCACCTTATAGAGTAAGCTACATGGGGATATTTTGCCCCCATCCTTCAGAGGTTGGGTGAAGCCATCATATGAGTGTTCGTGAGGAAGTGACAGTTTGTGTTTTCCAGGAAATTGGGCGTGAGAACCCTATGTCTTGGGAGGGATATCCTACGATAATTTTCTCTCATTAGTTATTTCATTTCCTACCATTTCTTCTTTGGATTCCTTATTTTGGTTGTTTCCATCATTACGATGATGCGATTGAGAATCTTCCCAAAAAAGTCACACTATAAGAAGCTTGGATTAGACTCACTATTTACTACTCATGTACTTATTTCTGATCGGCCTCCAAGTACTCCATGGTTTAAGAAAATTGAGTATTATTTATCATAACGATTTATTAATATGAGAGTGGTCTTAATGGAATGTATTTTAGGAAACAATTGTTCCAACAAATGCTGTTAAACTAAGAACGTTAGCAATCATTAGGTATGTTAGCTCATTAGACTGTCCCTCAAAATAGATGTGGGATGGTTCTTATAATGATGGTTATAACAAGATAATATGCATAATGATTCGACTCCTCATCGGAGGGGCTTATATCATCTATAAATGTGACTTCTGTGTGTGTGTGTGTGTGTGTGTAGTGAGGTTCCCTAACATACTTCCTAACAAGATACCTATTTTTTTAATAGTTAAAAAATATATTTTCAATGAAATTTGGTATACATGATGTCCACATCATCTACAAAATATTTAATCCAAAAATATAACCTGGAATTGGGTGATCTGAAAATTTGATGAATACGAGCATTTTTAACCGTTGAAACGCTTGACATCATTTCACCCTCTTTCGAGTTGTATTTTTGGATGATTTTTTTGGTAAATGACTTTCTTATTATGGAGATCATGTATAATAAATTTGGTTGAAAAATACAGTTTTACGATTGAAAAAATGGATATATATATATATATATATATCCTTTAATAATGAAATTGTAAGAATGTACTTGATCGAGGGTTGAAAGTGGCGCAATGCCAGTACGCCAGTCGTTGAATTCGTTTCACCTCCTCAATATAAAAACCAGGACTATTGACTACACTCTTTTAAGGGAGTATAACTGTCAGTCCGGATATCGAAATCCATAGAGACTAGTTGTTAGAATTATATTGATTTAATACTTCAGGATTAAAAGTGTAAAAGATAATTTATTAAGAAAAGAAAAGATAATCTTGGCATGTGTTAAAACTAACACTAACAAAGGAAATACCAACTATAGATTCAGACTAATATCCATCACCTCGAATTAATTAGTATAAATGGTTACATGGGACGACAATTTTAACAAGATTGAATCTCATTTCAACAATTAATTAAATCTAGAGTTGTCACCTCCTAAATCGTCATAAAATCCTACTATGATTTTAGCGTCAACAAATACCTCGAAAATTACACATACAAGGTCGTAAATATGGAGCATACATGATATACCCCATCAAATCCCCTAGGCATAAAATCAAGAACAGCCCAATCGAATTAAACTCATAAACTCCATCACCAAAGCAAAACAACCAAATCAACCCAAGGTGAGTTCAATAAATCTCAACCTAAACTAATCTAGCTACAGAGTATCATAAATGACATTTTAATGAAAGAAAGTAAAATAAAGCAATAAAATCTACACTACACAGCAAGTAATCAACAAAATAAAAATACATTAATGGTAGGGATGAGGAATATTCCACTTACAACACCCAAATGGGAAACACCCAAAGAGAGATAGAAGAGAAACCCTCAACATCCAAACCCTAACCTAAACTATCTAAAAATGATATATATTTCTAAAACAAACCAAAAATTTGTTATTATATTAAGTTACAAATGAAATAAAAGAAAAAGAAAGGAAGAGGAACGAAGTGCCAAATATCTGCTATGAAAGGTCGATCGCAGCCAGGGGGTTGATCGACCGGGTGGTGGGGAAAAATGGCACTGCCTCAATTCGAAGGCTTATTCTGAATCACCAATCGATCGGGGGCTCAGCGGCGGTCTATCGGTCCCCTATTTTTTGGTGTCCTTTGGTATATCTTGCGGAGGAAAGGAGCTTTACGGAATTGGATAAAACTTCTTCGTTCGAACTCCAAACAATGTGGCTTTTGTGACCATGCGTAGTTGACTCAATGATCGATGCTTTCGTGGAATTAAACTGAGCCGTAGATGAAACAAAAAATGTCTAAAATGCCTTTAAAGTTGATTCCGATGACGAAACTTCTCCAAAATGCAACCAATCCTCACTTTAAGCGATCAAATACCTATAAAATCTCAATTAAACCCCGCAAAGCATACAAACATACATAATAGAGGTTGTACGGTTAACAAACATAAATATCGGCACAAAGAACACAAAAAGTTCTAGAATGCATCAAGATAACGGGGGTGAGTATGATATATTCTTGACGTATCAAACCCCCTAACATAGATATTGTTAATCCCCCGTGATGAAACAAATAAATCCAGACCACAGAAGGCGGTGCAAAACGTATATAAGCATAAAAATATATAAATGGCACTTTTATAGGGAACACGATTACATTTAGTATATGAAATAAGCCGTTAAACCCCTAGGTTATCCTAGTGGACAAGTGTTGTCTCGTGAGGGTTTTCAGGAATGAAACTCACAAACGTAAACGTTTCTGCAAAAAGTATGCCCAACTAACGTATGACAAGCCCAATAATAACGAAAAAGATTTCAAACACATTATTATCAAAGTGAATGAATTCACGCAAAAGTCCGTGTTTTTAACATTATAGAATGAACCTCATAGAGTTGAAACCTTAGAAGTGGGAGGAAAATCAAGCACATGCAATGTATGGTTTGGCAAAAACTTAAGTAAATCGAATAAGCGTTAAAGTGTGCATATATGTCAGCCTTCACCCGATATTACACTCAAAAAATGAAATCACTCAGAACGGGAGGTAATACATGAGACATGTGGGCATAAAGAGTAAATGGAAATTAAAACTAGGTCGCGCCCATGTCACTATAGAAGAACGCTATATATAAAAAGAAAAACTTGTAATCTCAATGAAAGATATCATCATTAAAGGAGGCAAAATGTATTTTCACAGATTATTAATACTATTCAAATATTTTAATTGAACGCACCCTAGGATTACATAGGACTATTATAGGGTTGTAATGTAGGTTTGGGGTTTGTCTATGAAAAGAAGGGAATTATATATGGATTCAAAGGTGTTTGGAGATGAAAACTCAGGATAATGGAAAATGTGGGCAAATACAAAATTGGAATATGATTCCATAACATGCAGTGGATATGAAATAGGACAGTGACGAGGATTATTGAACAATATGTACCTAAATGAAACTTTCTCTTTCTTTTCTTTTATTCTTTATCTCACATTTTCTTTTCTTTTATTTTCTTTTGTTTTCTTTCTTCTCTTTCTTTTTTTTTCTTCACTTTTCTTTTTCTTTCACACTCTTACCGCTTAATTGCAACCACGTAACAAGAACATCATTCAATCCCAAGTATCATTCCAAAAAAAGGTATGGAAGGTGATATATGTGGTTTATAACTCCAATGTGGAGTTTGTTATGGTATTTTGGGTTATGAAACGAAAGGCTATATTACAGCTCAAAGGAGTTAACGAGAGAAATTATTTAAGGTGAGGTCAAGGCCAATATGAGTGATAAAAAAAGAGAGCCTATAATGCATTCCTAAATTTTACGCAATTCTCGAGTCTAAATAACTTTGAAAATAATGAATAAGTAATACATTTCATATATGAATTCAATTATTGAACGATCAATGAACGAATAGTGAGATTACCAACTAATTTAACATTTTGAAAGAGGAAAGACTAGTGTATAACATTCACAAAAGAAGACAAGCCCAAAGCTCACCCGGTGTAAGTATATACAATTCAATAAAAATTATCGAGTTATAAAAATCTTAAACCATCATTAAAAGAAGAAAAGTGCATGTGCTCATGGGATTAAAGTTTAAATGATGAAGTTATTCATAATATCAATAATTGAGGACTAAAGTCTAGTAGATTTTAAAATCGAGAATATGCATCATTGAATTGTCTATTGGATCGGAATATTATGGAAATTTATCATCCGAAACAAAGGTAAAATTCCCAACAAAGGAGAAAAAATATTTTTAAAATTTTTAATTTTTTTTACAAGAAAAGCATGCTTAGGAAGAACATATAACCAAATCATAGACTAAGAAAAGCAGTGGATAGAATATCCCACATCCCCTAACTAAAACCTTGCATTCTCCTCAATGTAAACCGAGAACCAATGATAAAGAAAGAAAAAGAGCGATATTACCCAAATTAGAATGATCTCGTGAAAGTATAAGTCCAATGATTCTACAAAAAATGTTAGCACCAAGCATAACAAAAACAAATAATAAAAACTTAACTAATTACATTAGACAATAAGTAAGAAAAAAGAAAAAAAATCAACTATCTAAAACCTACAATTTGAACTTCTAACTAAGTATACACTAGAAGTTAAAATTTTTGAGGGTCCACCCAAAAAAATGATTTGACTTCGAGGGAAAAGCGGTATACCCTCATTTTCATGCATACCTTACAAAAAATAGGAACTCCGTTCAAACAATGGAAGGAATGTGTAAGGCGGACGAAATAAACCATCATCAATTAAATTTTTTTGCGGGATGATGGGGGATTTGGATTGAATAGGTGACGAATGCAAGTGCGATCCAAAAAAATGAATTTACTCCCAAAGGTTTTGCAATTGGAATGGGAGATGGCGCACATGGAGGAAAAATTGCTTTCATGGAAAGCAACTCGAGTAAGTAATCCTCATCGGTGAAAGGGTTAAAAGGTTTAAAGTTTGGAACCGATTCATCGGACACTTGTATCAGTTCGATAATATAGAATAAATATGGGGAGGAAATAAATTCAAACTAAAGAGATGAGTCATCATCTCTTGAAGATTAAGTTTCGAAGGAAATAAGATCATTTTCAATGAAATATTCTTCTTTGGGGACCAAAGAAGAAATCATTTAATTGCAAATGGATACTACGTCCATTTCTTCCTCATTTTTATTCTTTATTATATCATGGGCCAAGTTAAGAATGGTTTGTTACAAAGTAGACACAAAACCCTCATTTGATTTAAAACATTCCTCGACTTCGAAAGTCTTGGAAGAGAAATCATCGTTGGATTCGAATAGTGCATCGAACTCTTGCTCCCGACAATGATTTTCTTTCCGAACGGTTTTTAAATTTTTAATTTTCAAGAAGGCGCAAGCCCTTACGCAAGGTCCTAGGTGGAGCCGCCGATTCTTCTTAATGGAAAGTTTAGAACCTATCCTTGGAACAACTATCAAAATCATTATCATAAGAATTTTGGAAGATATTGAAAATCATTTCAACATTCTTGTCATAAGAATTTTGAGGCCCAATATCGGATTGGTCATTCTCAAAATTCCCATAATCTATAACTTGACTTTGGTAATACTCACCCAAAGTCATTTTAGATGTTTTAAATTTTTGACTTTGCTAGTATTCACCAAAAGTCATAGGTTTAGGGGAATTTTGAGAATTATCACTACGATTATCGAAAAAATTAGAATAAAACATGCTTAGCCCAATAATATCTCAAGATAGCAAATTTTACAAAGTGATGTGCATCCGAAAAATTCAAGCGTTTCTTTGCACTCAAATGTAGAAGTCCTATAAAAATAGTTAACGAAGAATACAAATTAAAAGGAAAAATACAACGAAATACTAAATCAATTTAATTCTAAAACAAACAAGTCTCCAGTAATGGTGCCATTTTTTATCGATGGTTAAAAGTAGCGCAGTGTTAGTATGCCAGTCCTTGAATTTGTTTCACCTCCTCAATACAAAAATTTAAACTATTGACTACACTCTTTTAAAGGAGTATATCGACCAGTCCGGGTATCGAAATCCACAAAGACTAGTTGTTAGAACTATATTGATTTAATACTTCAGGAATAAAAGTGTAAAAGATAATTTGTTAACAAAAGAAAAGATAATCTTGGCATGTGTTAAAACTAAGACTAACAAACGGAATAAAAACTATAGATTGAGACTAATATCCCTTACCTCATATTAATTAGTATAAATGGTCACAAAGTATGACAATTTTAACAAGATTGCATCTCATTTCAACAATTAATTAAATCTAAAGTTGTCCCCCCTAAATCGTCATAAAAGCCTACTATGACTCTGGCGTCAACAAATACCCCAAAAATTACACTCGCAAGGTCATAAATATGGAGCATACATGATATACCCCGCTAGATATCCTAGGCATAAAATTGAGAACAACCCAATCGAATTAAACTCATAAATTTCATCACCAATACAAAGTAACCAAATCAACCCATGGTGAGTTCAATCAATCTCAACCTAAACTAAGCTAGCTACAAAGCATCATAAATGACATTAATTTATATGTAAGAAAACAAGGGAAGAAAGCAAATGAAAGAAATACAATCTAAACTACAAAGCAAGTAATCAACAAAATGAAGCTACATTAATTGTAGGGATAATGAATAGTGCACTTACAACACCTAAAGAGAGAGGGAAGAGAAGCTATCAAACAACCAAACCTTATCCTAAACTATCTAAAAATGATATATATCTCGAAAACAAACCATAGATTTGTTTATGTACTAAGTTATAAATAAAATAAAAGAAAAAGAAATTGAATGGAACGAAGTGTCAAATATCTGCTACGACCGGTCGATCGTGGCTAGGGGACCGGTCGATCGGATGTCAAGGAATAATGGAACTGCCTCACCTTGAAGGCTTATTCTAAATCACTGGTCGAACGGGGGCTCAAGGTCGGTCGACCGGTCCCCTTTTTTCTGGTGTCCTTTGGTCCATCCAGAGGAGTAAAGGAGCTTTATGGAATCAGCCATAACTCCATCGTTCGAACTCAAAACGATGTGCCATTTGCGGCCACGAGAAGCTGACTCAATGAACTAAGATTATGTGGAATTCCACTGATCCGGAGATGAAGCATAAAATGTCTAAAATTACCTTGAAGCTGAGTCCGATGACGAAACTTCTCCAAAATGCAACCAGTCCTCATTTTAAGCATTTCACTACCTACAAAAGTTCAATTAAACCTTGTAAAGCATATAAACATATATAATAGAGGTTGTATAGTTAATGAGCATAAATATAGGCATAAAGAACACAAAAGTGATAGAATGCATCAAGATAACATGCGCAAGTATGCCATATTCGTGACGTATCAGTACCCTTAGTTTGATATAAAGGTTATATATGGTCCACAAATGTCTATGTGGTGTGCAGAAAGTCCTTAAGGTGTAACTGAATTTCACCTCTAGGGTCTTTGCAAAGGAAACCATGGGTTGAAAAGTCAACAAAACTAGCGATATTGAATTAAAAGAAGAGTACAAAGGGAATGTAACCGAACAATATCAACCAAAAAGATAAATATCAATGTATGGGAATTGGAGCATCAACTATAATTCAAATATTGAACACTCAAAGAAGGCAAACAAAGTATAAACCCTAAAATATAAATGATACATCAAACAATAACATAACAATACATTAAAGTATTATTTTTTCAATTGGTGTTATTAAAGCACCACAAAAATATCCTAAACACTAGGGGTGGACAAAAAAAAGACCGGCCCGAATGGACCGATTAGACCGAACCGGACCGAACCGAAAATTAAGGCTATTTTGAAACCGGTCCAAAAATCGGTTCACAAAAACTAAAAACCGATTAAATCGGTCCGGTCCGCGGTCCACTATATTAAAAGACCGATTTGGACCGGACCGGACCGATTCCTATATATATATAATAAAAATAATGTTATTGTGTTTCTTATATATAGTTTCTGAATTAATGTATATAACTTATGAATTTAATTTGGAACATTTTATATATGTATAGACATTTTTTTATTTGGGTTAAAAAAAACCATGTAAATATCACTTGGAGTTTCGAGTATTATTTTTTTGTATATATATTTGTGAGAAAAAATAGATAAACGCATTCATAAAAAGTACATATATATAAAATAGGGTCAGGACCGAATTTTAACCCGGACCGAACCGAAAAAAGCCTGGACCGAATTAGTAGGTTAACCGAATTAATCGGTCCGGTCTCGGTCCAAAAAAATTGAGGACCGAATATTCGGTCCGGTCCAAAAAATAGGCAAAACCCGGACCGGACCGGACCGTGCCCACCCCTACTAAACACACATAACATTATAAGCCACTTTTTACTAATGGCATCCAAAAGTTAATACTACTTTTTCAAAATTTCAAAAATAAAGGCCAAACCCACAATATTTTATCAAACTTCTATTTTAGCCCCTAAAACGTATTATAAAAATTCCAGTTAACTCCCACAATATTTTTAAACCTTAATCCTAACTCCAATGTCACCGCCACAAGATACGAAGACCTCAACCTAGTTCCCCCACCATAAAAACACCTCAAACCAGAACTAATACCATCACCACAACAGTAAACACCAGATCAAAACCCCTCACATTCCCTCTTTAAATCGAAACCACCTCACCTTCCGCTCTATTTTGCAATCAGATGATCCCCATTTTCACATATATATATTGATCTTCTCCATTTTCTCTAACATCCATGTGTGTGTGTGTGTCTATATATATATATATATATATATATATAGAGAGAGAGAGAGAGAGGTGGCACTATATAAATATCACTATAAGAAAATAATAATAGGGACAATAAAAAATCACCGCTGAAAGCTTTTTCATCATCCCAAAAGAGTATTAAGGAAGGATTTTGCTACAGCGAAAAATTGTCCATTAAAATTGGTGTTGCAAATGTACTAGGGACATATTTTTTTCGTCCTAAATTCCCATTTATGCATGTTGTACATTTGGCATTAGGTACAATAAAACAGTCCCAAAATGCATTCCCATGAAAAAAATCCCCACTCCCAAGAAAAGACAAGGGACGGTTTATCTGTCCCGAGTAGTCCTCAGTTATGTAAAAAAACATTTAGGACGATTTATAATCATTCCAATTAATAACAAATTTGGATAAAAAAATTTAGTATTGTATGTTGATATAAAATTAGTAATGATAAATGATATCTTATTTGTATTATAAGCCAAGTCATCCATCCACAAACCTAATATATCAATGTCATTCTTCCAGATACATATCCAACAACGAATTCTTCCATTAAACTACATCTAACAATCCAAAACAAACTTTTGAAACAGTAAGTCCAAACAATTGTCACATCCAAGTCGAAATTCTTAAATAATTACAAAACCATAGTCATTAATAAGAAATGAAACTGCCAAAGTAAAAGTCGACCCTAAATTAAGATGATATAGTATATAATATAGTAGCCTAGCTAAAAAATAAAGTCATACATATAGTAGCCATAGTAAAAATCATGTTTCTTCAACTGTTTGTACATAACCTACAATCAGAAAACAATCATTTATCAATAAATAAACATTTATCAATATAAGGTTACAATAAAACAAGTTTTTATTATAAAATACGATTATATTAAAATAAAAACAACAAATCTATTAGTTGGTTGCTTTGAAAACTCTTTAAAAAAATTAAAATTTTTGGTAAAGTCTCCCTTTCTTATACATGAAAACCAACTTGCTTAATCATCATAATTACATTAACAATGGAATAATAACCCACCAATTTCAATCCCTTCTACCATTTCAATACAATAGTACTTTTAATATAAGTTTCAACATTAAAGTAGTTCCACCAAACTCATGTCCAAGTTTAAGTAATCGGAGAAGCAATCATGCATTTATCATCATACAGAAAAAATTGTTGGTGGTCTGGGACATTAGTCCTTTCATCTGAACCATCTCCTAATGATGACGATTCTTTCCCTCCTCAATCCTATTTTGTATCCGTTTGCTCCTGCTCTCATAAAAGTGACAAGTTTTAAACCTTATAGATCCCAGTCTAATATCAACTCCTCTGAATAATGCCCATCCATATCCATCACGACGAATAAAATCCTAAACAATTTTATCTCTCACTTCAGGGTCATTATGTTCATCTTCGAGTATCGCATCCAACTTCCTTTTTATATTTTCTTACAAGTTAAGAAAAGAGTTATAAATTAAATGTAGAGTGAGATTAAATAAAAATAACCACCAATATTCTAATATATAAACCTCACAGATTTGATCAAATATTAATCTACAATTTATCAAGTTTTACTGCAATCCAGACCTTACACATGCTGAGATATTATTACTCGCGACTAATATATTTCGTTTACTCTGCTTTTGATGAATTACACTATATAATACTCTAGTAATGATTTAATTTGTTCATTTAAGATGTCACCACATATATTATGACAAGTGACACCATAAATATTTCACACTTGGTTCCACTGAAAACATGACATGTGTCAAGCCCTCATGAGACACTTTTTCTATAAAAAGAGAGTTCCCCCCTCATTTGGAAGGATGATGGTCGTGGGGGGAAATAAGGAGAGGAAACCTAACTCTTCTCCCCCACGAACCTCTTGAGCTCCGTCACGGGTTCGATAGTAATGGGCAGATTTTCATAGTTTCATTATGAGTTTTACGTATTTTATACGGCATACGGTTGTTTGGAGGTAGCTAGTCGAATTTGGCACCCCCCCCCCCCCCACCCCCCACCCCACGCACCAAAATCACCAAAAATCGAGTATTTTGGCGTATCATATGGACCCACGAACTACGCAGACTTTCATTCCACAACATGACGTATACGTAGGCGCAACCATGTTGCTCAAGTCTAAAATACGTTCAAGGCGATATTTTTCGAAATCTTCACACATCTTACATTTGACGACTCCGCTGTGGAGGTATTCGTGATTTTGTTTGCGTAACGCCTCATACGCACACACGAAGAACTCGATGAGAGAGGAGAAGGTGTCAAAGACACCCCATTTCAAATAATCATTCGGATATATATCATTATCTAATCTTCTATTATTACATGAGGTGGCATAATGCATATTACTAAATCTTAATTGAAAAAAATATCATATACTGATTATTTAAAAGCTTAGCCGAAATATGACTTCAACATCCATTTTTCATAAATTGATTGATGTGAATACACCTCTTGCGATATAATGCCCATATTTTTTCATAAAAAAATATAGTAGATTATTGTTAGCTATAATGGTCCCTCACTAATATGCCAGAGATATATGAAATATGTATATACAATAGATTGTGTTAACAGTAGCTGCTGCCGTATAGATTTGAAAAAAATCTTTGAAGATATGCCTTAATATATGATCATGTTAAAATAAAAATATTCATACACTATTGTCAAATAAAGGCCTACGTCCTTACTTTCAATGGATTATTTTTAAGCTTTAAGTCACATTATACTGTGTACTTTATTTTTGAGCCACACAAAAGTCAGGCGAGTGTTTACTTTCGACAAATATAACATAAGATCGTATATTCTCAAACTATTTAAATATTTCTTGATGGATCACACGTTCACATGGTAGAACATTTGACAAATCTACCCCCTACATAAAATCCGACAACAAAATCAATTTTTTCACGGTTTAAAGATAGGGAAATCCCACAACCTTCGCCAACTGCCTGTGATACTCCTTGGGTTTTTTACCTGGGTCTCATCAAAGAAATACCCGAGGTCCTAAGAGAACCGACACGAGTCTCAAAATTACTCACAAAAAATAATAAACCATTTACACAAGCAACGATCCACTTGCAAAAAAAACCTTACAGGTATGGACAAATAGTATCAAACCTTACAGTTCAAGATTCGAAGCAGTTCAATATTCAACCCAGTGCAAAAATCCCTCTGAGCACTAGAAAACTATTAAAATCCAAATAAATACCTCACAGTAGGTGCCTCTGAACAATATTGACCTCCGAGGGAACTCGTTGAGATTTCAATTCAATAAAACATCGAGAACCCACGAACTATCTCAAAATATCCTCGATTTTTGAATATCCTCGACCTCCGAACACCCTCCAAATATCCTTGAGAGGTCTTGATCTCAGAACAACCTCGAACTTTGGCCTTGATCTCCGAGGAACCTTAATGTGCGAGCTGCCTCGATCACCGTGGAGGTTTCATATGAACTCATGTATACTACTTTCTTTGTGAGCTGGGATTTTAATTGAGAAATACAGACCATTTGGACTCTAAAGTCCCAAGTTAGTTTTCTTTTGTTTAATATTTATAAAGACACTAAGATATTATGGTACTCGAGGTCCATCTTTTAAAGGCATGTAGTATAGTGGTAGTATACCACATTAAAAATATTTTCAAAATTATGCCGGAATCATATATGGTTATCCGAATAGTATGGCAATGATTGCTAAGATTATTGATACGTGGTTTCGAAAAATAAATCCAAATAAAGCATATCGCCTATTTTATTTTATTTCAGATTTTATGAAATTTAAATTGTGCTTATTTTATTTATACACCTTGAAAAATATTCACCATTATATGTAGCGTCGCACAAATTCGAGTTGTTCAAGTAGAAAAACATTTATTTCTAAAAAACCTTATATGACTCGAAATTCTATAACTATTTTATGATTATCTTAGGAAAGACCATTTAAAGCTTTAGTATGAGCATGTACTCGAGAAATGCTTTCAAAAATTACATCCTTCGAAGAACCTTATCAAAGATGATATTTTTAGAATGACCTTGGCAAAATAATATTTTTGCTAAAAACTTAGCAATTTGCTCAAACTTAAAACTCGAGTTGCCTCAGTCATAGTGACTCGAGCTACATCAGTCATAGTGACTCTAGTCACTATGAATGAGGCAGCTTGAGTCATTATGACTGAGGAAGCTCGACGCACTATGACCGAGGAAGATCGAGTTACTATGACTGAGGCAGCTCAATCTATAGTGACTCGAGTTGCCTCATTCATAGTAACTCGAACTACCTCAGTTACGGTTGCTCGGAGTAACCTTCTAAGCAACCTCATCCATGGTCGCTCGGAGAAACCTTCTGCGCTACCTTGTATTCAATGTATGTTGAAATATAATTTATTTACATTGTAATGTTTGTTACATGAAAATTCAAGTCTGATATTTATTATTCACCCCAAGGTGACTCAACATGCTTTCTAACTGAATTATTCTGCATATGATTTAAATAATTTCCTAAACTTTCGAGTTTTCTCTGCTTTGATAAAATAACCGGGGCATGAGATAATTTCTTACCATATGATATATTTTCACTCTATAATTTTACGTTAGTATGAATTGAATGTTATAGCATATCAAACTGGAATCATGAAATTGCACAAATATATTTTACGACTCCTCGATTAAGGATCCACGATTTTGAGTTTATTTTATTATATTTGACATAAATTAAAATAAAGGGGGAAAGATATACCTCACATGATTATATATGACATTGTAGAACATATGTCCCATAAGTTAATAATGGTTTTGTGCCAGAATTAAAGTTTATTTTTTTATCCTTGCAGATATTGAACGCACATGGGCAAATTAAGATCGAGCAATTACATTTGGACTGACAAATGTCAAATCCAAACACTTAAGAGATCTTTTAAATTTGGGATATCACCCAGTAAAATATATTTAATTATATTCATATGGACCTGTCATTGATGTATGAGTTTTTCTTTACTTTTCTTTAGCTTGAGATAAAAGACAAAATAAAGAAAAGGGGGGAAAACACTATTTGATGTACCACTTGTAGTTAGACATGACCACAGGTGACAAGCATGCTGAGATTCTGTTCTAGAATGGGCATCATCGATGAAGCATCCCCCAAATAAAATATTAGACTTGTTCAGTATAGACAACGATGGGCTCACATATAACACTGACTATGTGACATTACTTCCAACAAAGGGACAGGGGGCAAGGAAATTTCCCTCAAAACCTAGAGCTTGGGTACAGAGTTTTCACGCAAACCATACTAGTATTGTGGTAAGTCACCCATCGAGGTGCATTAGAGTTCTCACAAACCTTACCATTATTGTGGTAAGTCACCCATAAAGGTGCATTATAGTACTCACAAACCTTACAGGTATTATTGTAAGTCGCCTGCAGAGGTGAATTATAGTTCTCACAACCTTACCAGTATTATGGTAAGTCGCCCACCGAGGTGCATTATAGTTCTCACAATTATTGTGGTAAGTTTCGCACAGATGTGCATTATAGTTCTCACAAACCTTACCAGTATTTTGGTAAGTCGTCCACCAAGGTGCATTATAGTTCTCACAAACCTTAGCAGTATTGTGGTAAGTTGCCCACAGAGGTTCATTATAGTTCTCACAAACCTTACCAGTATTACGGTAAGTCTCCCACAGAGGTGAACTATAGTTCTCATTAACCTTACCAGTATCGTGTTAAGTTGCCCACAGAGGTGAATTGTAGTTCTCACAAACCTTGCCAGTATTGCGGTAAGTCGTGCAATGGTGCATCATAGTTATGAGAAACCTTGACCTAAGTGGTCACAAAAGTCCTATATAATTAGGTATGCCTGACCCTTGTTTATGGGATATTTAAAGTCCTATACTAATAGGCGTTCCTAACCCTCGCTTATGGGAGATTTAAAGCCTTATACTACTAGGCACGCTTAACCCTCGCTTATGGGAGATTTAAAGTCCTATACTACTAGGCATGCCTGACCCTCGTTTATCGGAGATTTAAAGTTGTAGATTACTAGGCACGCCTGACCCTCGCTTATGGGAGATTTAAAGTGTTATACTACTAGGCGCGCCTGACCCTCGTTTATGAGAGATTTAAAGTCCTATAATATTAGGCACGCCTGACCCTCGCTTATGGGAGATTTAAATTCCTATATTACTAGGCACACCTAACCCTCGTTTATGGGAGATTTAAAATCCTATACTACTAGTCCCTCTTGACCCTTATTTATGGGAGATTTAGAGTCCTATACTACTGGGCGCGCCTGACCTTCACTTATGCGTGATTAAGTTCCTAAATTACTAGGCACGCTTAAAGACCCAAATTTTTTGGCACGCTTAAAGTCCTAATTTACTCAAATGACCTTTATGGTTGCTTGACTAAGTAAAATTGGGCACACTTGCAAAATATGTTGGTTTAAAAACCCCAGTTCACTTGAAGCACACATGGTTGCTCGATCAAGTACTCTTGATAAGTTTTTATCTTACAATTACAAAAGATCTATTATAACCAACAATTTGTTGCTCGAGCCGGTACATCTCACAATTTTAATGTTCAAAATTTTAAAATCATAATAAAATTATGGAGACATACTCGTTCGAGAGGAATGGGGGAAACCCCTAATTACTCCTCCAAAATGAAAAATAGAGGTGACAAGATAGCCCTCAAAACAACATGCAAATGATATAGGCATATACATGAAGGATACACACCAAACAGGGTCAAATGATGGTTTTCTAGTTGAACATGCTAAACGATTATTTTGTACACACAGTTGATATGTCTCAGTCGAAGCATCAACACACAAACTATGCGTACGAGGGGGAAAATATAAATTGGGGTTAAATAAAATAACCACCAACACTCTAATAAATTAAACCCACAGATTTGATCAAATATTTATCTATGATTTATCAAGTTTTACTACATTCTAGACCTTACACGGGCTGAGATATTATTACACGCGATTTAATATTTTGCGTATACTTCCATATTTGATGAATTACATTAGACAATACTCTAGTAAAGATTTAATTTGTTCATTTAAGATGACACCACATATATTGTGACAAGTGGCACCATAAATATTGGACACTTGGTTCCACAGAAAACATGACATGTGTCAAGCCCACTTGAGGCACATTTTCTATTAAAAGAGGGTTCCCCCTCATTTGGAAGGATGATGCTCTTAGGGGAAAAATAAGGAGAGGAAACCTAACTCTTCTCCCCCATGAACCTCTTGAGCTCCATCATGGGTTCGATAGTGATGAGAAAATTTTCATAGTTTCATTATGAGTTTACGTATATTATATAGTAAACGGGTGTTTGGAGGTGGCTAGCCGAATTTAGCACTCCTCGCGCACCAAAACAACCAAAAATTGAGTTTTTCGGCGTATCATATGACCCACGAACTACGCAGACTTTGATTTCGCAATGGGACGTATAAGTAGGCACAACAATGTTGCTCAAGTCTAAAATACGTTCAAGGCTATATTTTCATAAATCTGCACTCACATCTTACAATATGCAATACTATTAAAAGCTTGCTGTGATTTTTTTTACAGTAGACACTAAGCTACGATACCTATACTAGTCGCGCTACCCTCCATACTATATATCTAATCCTTCAACTTTCAAGTCTCTCTATACATACTACACTTAATGGTAGGCAATTTAGATTTTTTCATCTATTATTTTTTAAGAAAGATAAGAAAAAAAATATTAATATAATAACAATAATGACGCAATTGAACACAACCGTTCTCAAACTTGAAACATAACAGATTATGTAACTAATATAAAATATGAAATTAAACTTTGATACAACTTGAGGAATTGATATTATTCCAACTTTAGGGTGGGCACAAAG
This sequence comes from Sambucus nigra, assembly GCA_949130495.1. Taxonomy (NCBI): domain Eukaryota; kingdom Viridiplantae; phylum Streptophyta; class Magnoliopsida; order Dipsacales; family Adoxaceae; genus Sambucus; species Sambucus nigra. The sequence continues at coordinate 404,826,917 of OX422215.1, read as the reverse complement.
GTTTGCCCTGCTTTAGGTGTTTTGGGCCTCCACTCGCTATAAAATATGTAAAACCCTGTCAAAATTTTGACACATATAAACAATGAACATAAATAAATTTATTAATCATTCAACCCTGGTTAGATGGATAATGAGATCAATGAACTGATTTGCAGTGACCGATCGAAGCATAATATATTCAAATTAAGCTAAAAATCGAATGAAATAAAAAATATAGATATGTATACACATACGTACATGTGAAATTATATTATCAAGGGGTTGGGATGTCGTTGACTGTGATGACTCTGGTTGGGACTGATGTGATCCTACTGACATCCAAACATATGGACGGGTCATTTTTGATTGAGAATCCTATGACCATCTGACTCCCACGTGATTATTAGGGAGTTTAGTTGTCATGATAGATCTATTTAAAAACATATATGTCAAAATAAATATGAAGACACTATACATGAAACCCAAAATGAAAATTTACACTACATCGCAGATCCTTCAATTTTATGTATTTTTAATACCATTGGTAAATACCTCATATTGAGACAACCACATTTTATCCTTTTTTAAATAGATGAATTTGGCTATATGGGTGGAAGCATACTCACAATCACAAGCATGAGAAAAATTATTTTAGGAGAAAAACTTCACGTCTTTAGATCGTTGTATACTCATTCTTTCTTATCCATATGATCTCACACATTTGAATTTGGGATCATTTTATGTTTCTCAAGTTTTATCTATAAAGGATACAACTATCGCTCCTCCTCCTCCTCCTCCTCCTCCTCCTCCTCTAGTAGCTCTACCAATTTCTCTGCACATGTTGGATTATATTTTTGAAATATCGTTTATTTTGTTTCATCCCAACATGATGGTAGTGTCTAAACTATTTTTTGAAACAAATAAGTTTCTCATATTTGTTTCCTACATTTTTGTAAGTAACGACATAACTCAATTTTTTGGAACCCACAAATGGTTATTGGAGTGCCCTGTTAAAAGGGTGTGTTTTAAGACTCTTCTAATGCCTTCTTAATATTATGATTAAAATTTACAAAGCATCACATTATTTCCTATCATGATATCAAATATCTTTGAAACAAAACATATTATAAGACATCTTTTAATATTAAAATAAAAGGGAAACGTGAATACAAAAATAAAGATTTAATAAAATAATCCATTTGAATCATTAATTTGTTCTTTCGATAAGTTCTCACTAACATAACACAAAGGTTAAAAAGTTCAACCCTTTCAACCATCATCCCTTCATTCCTCGATAGCATAAATTTTAATCTCTTAAATCATCATTTAACAACCTCCTATCATCGTCCCTTTATTCCTCCATGGCATTGTCATCATCAAGAACATTTGTTTCAATTACTGAGACATTTATACCTTGCCCCACCTAAGATACATTTTGATCTTGACTTGGTTTTTGCATGCCAAATGGCTCAACTTAGTGGACATCTAAATCTTCAGTTGTTGAATGTCCATTGAATATGTCTCTTGGTGTCATCGAAATAACAACATGCATGTCTGATTCTAATGGGTCTTCCATGTACAAGACTTGTTGTGCTTAAGATGCTAGGATGAAAGGTTCATCACCAACTAGATAATATTTTTATAACAAATGGTTTAAATTAACAAGAATAAAGTTAAATTCATCTAAATTTTTACCCATACGATTATCGATCCAATCGAATTTGAATAACATGGATTTTATAATGCTAAAGTAATGAATCTCAATCGTGTGTGTAAGTTGTCCATAGAAAGTAACATCCCCTATATGAGTGGAAATTAATCACAATTAAAAGGATGCTAAAAAATAATTAAAGAATGAATAAAAGATGCCAATCACACAATTAATATATGTGGTTTGACAAATTTCCTACGTCCACGGAGAGGTTACTATTTTTTATTAAGTTCGTTTAAAGTTTTGAAATTACATCCCCTTTAAACCTAGGTAAGGGTTATATTTATAGTGCTATAAAATCATAATGGTTGAGTTATTTAAGGAACTCTCCAAGCTTGTTATTGGCTTGTGTGGCGACTCTTGAATATCTCATCTGAGATTGTAGGTAACCAACTATGCCTACCAATACTAACATAATAAATGTTCTTATTTATCCATGGGACAAATGCTTGTGCTGATTTCTTTGAGGAGTTAGGCTGAGCGTGCCCCACATACTACTGGGCTTGGTTGACCGATCTTCAATTAGGCCCTATTAATAATTTAGGTCCCCATAATTACCCCTAAAACCTTTGGGCTAAGGTTTCTTGGGACACTAGGTTGTATCATTACCTTGGGCCCAAATGGTTTTAATTTGTTCTTATGAATTTGAATTGAAAGGGAAAACTTGTGATTATATAGAAGTTTCGGGGATACGCTCGTCTGAGCAAGAAGTGAAGCACGAAAATCTCCTTGGTCGTTGAACCTTATGTTTGTGCACAATGTTTCAAACTGGGTTGCATCGAAACCAAACTGTCACTTTGCTTCGAGTCTTCTGTTATAAAAACTTGAGAGCTTTTGCCTTCGCACTTCTTGACCTTTGTAAGTTTCCATCTTTATCTATTACTTGTGCAGTCTTCTTCTTCTTCTTCTTCTTCTTCTTCTTCTTCTTCTTCTTCTTCTTCTTCTTCTTCTCTCTATTTATCTTTATTAGTGATAATTTATTCTTCTAAAAATGTCTACCATCGATGGAAAAAGTGTTGATGAGTTTAGACAGACCTATTCCATTCCTTCTTGCGTCATAATCGAGTGTGCCCCCATGACCTAAGATATTAGAGACATTGATGGGGGACACTGGATTCATACCCTATCTATAGTCCAAGGGGTCTTAACTTTCCACCTGAACCCTTTATTTTTAAACTTCTTTGAATTCTTTGGGGTGGTCCTTGCTCAGTGTGCCCGTAGAACTTGGTGAATATTTAATGGGGTTACTCGCATAAACAATCCCTATGGGGAGAACATGGGCATCCCAAAGATTAGGTATTATTACACCTGGTCTCATACCTCTGATGGCCTCATTTACTTAAAGGTGAGGAAGGCCGACAGGGTGTTGGTTGTAAATTTTCCTGATTTCAACAAAGGATATTGGAATCGGGGGTTCATCGCCAGAAATTGGCAACATCCATCGCTCCCTACGGGAAAAGAATACATAGGGTTTTTTCCCCTGATTGGGGGGATGATCATATAGGTTAAAACTTGTTCCTCTAATCGCTTATATTTTGTTTAACATTTGATGTTGTTAATTGCCTTTTTCTTTTATCTTTGAATAGCTCACAAGAAAAATAAAGAGCCCTCCCTCAAAGATATCAATGTTTCCATTTTTCGAAGGCTTGGAGGGTGAGAGAGTACCATCCTAACGGTGAGCACCCCAGGTCGGTAGCCTTTCTCCCCCCTCCTCTTCGTGACGTTGCCATAAGACGTTCGATATATCCAACCTGAAGAGTAAGACTTGATGGCTCCAACCAAGAAAAGAGTCCTTCTACTTGATGATGATGATGATAATAATGATGATGTTCTTCTCTCTACTGGGTCCAAGTACCAAAAGAAGTTTGAGGGTGAATCTTCCGAGGTTGGTGAATCAAGTGTGGTCACCAAGGAGAAGAAAAAGGTGGAGGACAAGAAAAGGAAGGGGTGGAGAAGGAGAAGATAAAGGATAAGGAAAAGAGAAAAATTCCTTTTTACTTCTCCTCTGAAGAAGAACAATGTTCCTTCCTCTCTCTTACACCTTTCAAGCCCAATTTGTGGCCCATAATCCATCTTTTTCCCTAGGCTTGCTGAGGGGGTGATGCTCGCAGGAGATCATGAGCGATTGAAGATAATGTGACCTAACCAACACTCTCTCTGATATTTCCAAACCCTATCCCTAGTAAGGGTCTTCTTTTTATTTTTTGTATTTGATCTATTTAATTGTGATTTATCGGATCTTCCAATACTTGACTATTTTTTTATTTTGTAGTTTGTGGCAGGATTTACTAGTCATTTTGGTAGTCGCATCGATCAAACTTAATTAAATGATAAGCTGACTGATGCCCTCTGAATGTATAAGGAGGACACTATCGAGGCCAAGGAGGCCCATAAGAAAGAGAAAAAGATCACCATATAGGTCATGACCTCATTGAATATCGAGAATAATCTACGTAAGGTGGAGAACACTCACCTATCAAATGAGAATTCTCAGTTGACTACGGAGGTGGATCAGATTTCTCTCGCTAAGGACACCAACTTTGAGGAAGGCTTGGATGAGGCGTATTATGATTCCAACATCAAGATTTACTACGCTTGAAAGGTGATCTTGAAAAAGGGTTAGAATCAGGCCTTGGAAAAAGATGGAGTTGCCCCTGAGTCTGAACTGTTTGTTCAACACCAGTTAGGTCCACCCGTAGCTGATAAAGAGCCTTTATCCAACTGAACTGCCGACCAAGCGAAGGAGGTGGCACCTAAGGAGAAGGAGGTGGCACCCGAGGCGATAAATGTTGAGACAAAGGAGCGGGTGAAGAAGTGCAGCCCATAGTTGTAGGGTTATTTCCTTTTTTATTTGTGCATTGTACTCCTTTTATTTCCTCAGATTGTAATGGCTATGAATAACCCTCATTTTGTTAATGAAAACACTATTTTCATTTGCTTAAGTGTGTCAAATTTTGCATTTTCTGATAAATTGTTTCATGTTCTGCCTTGATGTTATATCTTATTGTCGAGTAAATCCCTTCTTTTAACAAATTAGACAACGTGCTCTAGCGAGATGCTGGCGCGTAGGCTTGGCTAGAATTTTTGACTGCTTGTAAGTCTTTAAGAAAGAGGATCGAGGCCTACAAGAACTAGTCCACCCTGGTTGCCAAGTTGAAGGATGACCTAAAAAACTTAGAAGATATGAGTGTTTCCATGTAAAAAGAAAGAAATGACTTGAAGGTCCAATTGGATGAATCCAAGGACGTGGGTGAGTTTGACGCTCTAGTCCAGTCTGAAAACGATGAATTGAAGAAGAAACCTTCTGAATCTAAAGAGCAAGTTCAAAGGAGCAATGCCATGGTGATGGGTCTAAGCCACAACGCTAGAAAGCTTCAATATTTATTCAGGATGGATCCCTGAGCATCTTGGTCAGTAGCGTATGATGAGGGTCTAAAATATACCCCACTGAGGTTGCTGGAAACTCAAGACATTGCCTATAAGCATGGCTGGCTGAATGCCCTCAAAATTTTTAAGGAACCCAACACTCCCAACTCTGGTATATGTACCAAGTTGACTGTCCTACGCATATTCGATCTCCTTTTGGTCATGATGAGCAATGGATCCCTTAAGATGCCATTCCCCTTCAACTTGTTGAGAGTTACCTGGAAGGTCATGAGAGTGATGATGAATACATGCCTAACCCTGCGATATTCAGAGGAAGTAAATATAACAATTTTTGGTTCGTTGACCATAAACTGTTGTAGATCTTTATGATTTTTGTAATTATTATGTAATTGGTACTTTTTTATAATCAGGCTCTACCGAATGAATCAAGTTAATACATTTTTTTATGCTTTTTTCCAGTCCATTTTTCCTTGCATGTGTTATTATGCCTTTTTTACCTTTTAAGTCGTGTCATCACACTTCCTTATGCCTCGAAAAGACAATGGCAGAAATGCACCTGGTCTATGGAAATCCACCCATTTAGATTTTAGTCGATCAAACACTGTTGTTTTATTGCCTAGGGATACCCTATAGGGCTTTTATCTTTCCTCGATAAGTCATGAGGCCACTTGTGCTAGTTGTGATAAGGACTAAGGGCTTTAATTTTAATTATAGTTAGAAAATTTACAGTTGTAATCAAGTTAAAGACTGATCGACACTTTTCAAAGACTAAGATCCAATTATGAGCCTGCTACATAGGAAACAATGAAAAGTAATCGAATAACTTAAGAGTAGGGGTGGTAAAACGGGTAAATGGACCCGAACACGACACGACACGACACGACACGATAACATGTTTTTTTTCTTTAACCCGAATACAACACGTTAAAAAAATGACACAACACGATAATACGATAAGTAAATATGATTCAATTAGACACAATTATACCTGACCCAACACGACCCGATTGGACACAATTAGACCAGTTAGTGATGAATTAAAAAAAATAGTGGGTCTAAATGGGGTGAATAGTGGGTCTATATAGGGTATATATCGTGTTCTTAATTGGGTCACTATCGAGTTCTTATTGGGTTAATTTCAAGGCAAAAATTAAACACGAACAGGACACGACCCAATGGCGGGTCAAAAAACCCAGAGCAGAACACGACCCGAACACGAAAGTTCGTGTCAATTTCGTGTTAATTTCATTTTGTTTCGTGTCGTGCTATCGTTTCATTCCCAAAATTTTCACCCCTACTTCAGATCTTTGAGATGTGGAAATAAGGGATTTTATTCATAACAGGAATAATTGTAAAAGCTGAGCTTTTCTATGCAGAAGCGTGTGATGGTTCACAAAATAAAATGACAAATTTTAATATCTTAAACAAATTAAAATTACACCAAGTGAAGTAAAATTAAACAATTAATATATTCACTTAAACCAATTCATTAATCCAAGTCCTAGAATTTGCCCAAGTCATGATTATCAATATTCCGAAGTTAGGCCAAACCAATTTTAGCAAATGACTTGAATTAAACAACATTACCCAATATTTAATTTAAGTCCAAATTAAATTAAGTGTGATAATTTAAACCGAATTTTATCTTGAATTATCCTAAGCATGCGTTCTAAATTATTTATGCAAGATAAAATAAATCAATCACACTACGCCGCGATGCACGAGGAAAAAACCCAAGACGGGAAACAACCTCGGACGGCCCTAGCCACAAATCCACTAGATACGGAATTACAAGTACAAGACAGATAGACTTACAACGCACGACTCGATCCCTCTCAAGCCTCGACGCTTCTTCTTGTAGATAACTCTTCCTAGCGGATAACCTTGGAACACCACCACGGTCTCGGAATCCACCGATAGGACTTTATATGGTCACCGTTACCCGTACATGAAGCCTTTCTCCAAGCGGGTAAAACAACATAAGAACACTTCTTCTTTCTTTGTGGGTGGTAGAAGCAAAACCCGAAACTTCTCTTCAATTCGGTGTAGAGAAAACCGGTGCCAAACTCCAAGCAATTGATAAGTATATAAGAACTTGGAATAAACTCATTTGGGTGTAAACACTAGAGTGATGGAAATTTTTCTCTAAAAATCTCACTCAAAACATGATATTTTTCCCTCTTTGAATTTTCTCTCCAAACACTCTCTAGGAGTTAGAAGGTTGTGAAAAAGATTGATTATCAAAAGTGATTCTCGCACATATTAAAGTCTGAAAAAGTTGGTTAAAAACCAAGTGGGTAAGTGGGTGCAAAACTGCCAAAAAACTGCCAATAACTGTTCCCGCCTGGCATCTCGTTCGAACGATATTTCGTTCGAACGAAATCTCGTTCGAACGAGACTTCTAACGACGTTCCAGAGTGAACTCGTTAGAATCTCGCCGGATATCTCGTTCGAACAGAAGGTTCGTTCAAACGACATATCGAACGGCATTTCATAGGACTATACTGGAACCTCGTTGGCAAACTCGTTCGAACGACATCTGGTTCGAACGAAAAAAACTCGTTCGAACGACATATCTAACGAACCACCAGAAAGTTTGAAAATTCATTTTTAGCCCAGAAAACTTTATAAACATTTATTTAAAGTTTTAATTAATTCTTTCTTAAAACAAAATGCAGTTTTTATAAAACCTAACACCCAATAAACTTGTTCCAGGCTTCTATATATATAATATTGCATTCATACCTTGGGAGCATGGAACTATGATTGATGACGTAGAAACGAGGCACGCAAACCGACATATTTGATGAAGCTTTATATTCTTTGCCGATACGTCTTCAACAAACACTTCATAGGCTTGAGAGTATTACAATTACATACTATCCTATGAATAAATGTCTTTGTCCGGAATTGAGCCAAAACTATATATGGACTCAATTGGAAATTTGTGTCCTTACAAATCTCCCCCTTTGGCTATTCCGGGACAAAAACCAAACAAAAATCCTAAAGGGCCGTCAAGCTCACTAGACTCAATAACATAACCCACCCAAACTTGACTCAACCCAAGGATCAAACGCTTTGCCATTGAAAGATGCCGCTTTAGAATAATTCCTGCACACTTAAGCAAACTCATCAAATGCATAGGGAATATCAAAATATTAAATACACTTAAGTAATTACTCCCCCTAAATTAATTCTCCCCTTTATCAAACAACTGACATACTTAGAAAGACGTCTCCCCCTAAGATAAATCTCCCCCAAACTAAGATACGATAATAATAGGATTAGATACCATTACTCCCCCTATCATTTCTCCCCCTTTTTGTTCAGGAATAGGCAAAGGATAAAGAACTAATAAATAGCATTTTGAAGCTTAAAATGATAAGACATGAAAGCATATGGGCAATAAAAGCAAGGTAAAGACAAACAAATATCATATATATATATATATATATATATATATATATATATATATATATATATATATATATATATACTATAAATATACCAATAGAGTACTTGCATATATAGATATAGATATAAACACACATATAACACAAAATACAATAAGTTTGCACACTCGTATGGCAAAAATGTGTCATATGGAAACGGAAGTGTAGGGGTGTGAACTAGCAACAATTAAATTTAGACCCAAACACTTAATAAACATTCACGGAGTTCTCATTTGATTGCAAACTTTATCACATTTAAATATAATCTCATGTGACAATATGAAGATTGAACTCAATGAACAAACATACACAATGCATACAAGCCTAGCATGATGATGATTCTACAAACCAAATAGAGTCATGACATTAAAGACAACTAGGATAAACGGACATTGTGCAAACCGTTGATATACCCTCCAATTCTCCCTCAATAAGCATATATATTCTTTTGCTTTTGAATGAATATATCAAACAAACATAGGCCTTGGCAATTGTTTTCTTTTTAATGCCAATTATTCTGTTTTTAGGCCTTTGGATCACGTATTTCTTTTAGATCCAATAAACGGTGGTTTACTATCGCAAAGGATTTAATTCATCCTTTCGGAGCCCTTCCCCGTACACATTTAGATATATAATTTTTTATCTCACAAAGCTCACGTGCAACGGATTTTGACATGCACTAGTCCTCCTAGGTCATAGATATGTAGATGACTAGATTGGTAGGAGAACACCTAAAAAAAAAGATCAAATATAACATGTGACATTAAGATTTCAAAAGAGCTCGTGCATGTGTGAAAAGAGGCATATAAAAATAGAATCCATTTAAACAATACAAAATCCAACTACTCAATATAAAAAATGGTAAAGAACATTTTAAGGATTGAAAATCTAAACCAAAAGTTCTAGCCACGTGGGAGCGTAAAAGATGGGATTCAAACACAAATATATGCCACATAAAGTGTGTCAAACTAAAATACCCACAAAATAAAATCTTTTTGAGTTTTTAACATTTTTAATCAAAAATAAATATTTACTCAAAAGGATAAACAAAAATCTTTTTATATTATTCAATTAATTCAGACACAAAATATAATACAAAAAGTTAAACAAGTCATAATTTCTAGCATGTGATAGGAAATAGGGCAATGACTAGAAAATGACTAAACAAGCATACATTTAGCATGTGAATATAGCATGAAGTATAAAAGCTAAAGTATGCAAACACTAACACATTCATCCTTTAGATTTAGCAAGGGAGGAAGCATGTGAAAGTAAATGAGAATCAAAAACCCTATTTTGCAAGGCAACCAAGTCGGATTTTCTAACCCAAATTAATGAAGAATGATTATCTTGGGGTATAGGAATTTTAAAAAGATTTTTTGATCCATTGCGTTGGGATTTTCTAGGAATTCGTTTAAGATCAAAATAAAATTTCCTAAGATGACCTTTTCGACCACAATGTGTACAAGTGAAAACATGTCGAAAAGATGTACTTAAGGAGTGATCTTTGAATGTATTCCTAGTAGATTCTCCTAAAATAGTGGTTTGAGCATTATGAGTAAATTCATTACAAGTATTGAAGCCTAAACCACAAATGTCATTTTTAATTTGGACCGTTCCTAGGATTTTATCTAATTTTTTCGAACGACACTCCAAATCAAATTTGACATTACTAGAGTCTTTTAATTTATTTTGCAATTCTAAACTGTTAGACTCTAATAAAACATTTCGCTCTTCAAAAGCAAGAAGCTCCTTTTTCAAGGATTCCATTAAACCCCTAAGGCTATCTCTCTCGCCTTCTACATATTCTAGCTTCTCTCGAAGAGTCCTCTCACGTGTCCTAAGGTCTTCTATTAAAGCATTTTCATCAACAACCTTGACACTCTCTCTTAAACTAGCTTCTAACTTCAAATTAGCTCTTTTCAATTTAATAGATTCTTTATAAAGTTCTTGAAAAGCATTTTGAAGTTCACTCACATTAACCTCTTGTTCATTTTCACTCTCTCTTTCTTCTCCACTCTCACTATCATCAAAAACAAGAGAATCATAAACAATGACCTTGGAAGTGTCATGAGTTAAAGTTTCATCAATCGATGAGTTCTCACTATCACTCACATGACTAGCCATAAAAGCCACAAAATTTTTCTTAGTGGGGGAATCGGGCTTCTCTTCCTTATCACTATCACTAAGGGTCGCATTATATGAGATGGGTCGCTCACCCTCTTTCCTTAGTTTAGTGGGGCACTCATAAGCCCTATGGCCATAACCTTCACAACCAAAATACTTATTAGACTCGTCCCTATCTAAATTTTCATTACTAGGTTTAGGGATCTTTTCGGCTTTAGGAATCTTCTCCGCTTTAGAAATCTTCTCGTTCTTGTCATGCTTAGAAGATTCAAATTTCTTAAAATCATTTTTAAATTTATCTTTGTTAATTTTAAGAAGTTTTCTAAATTTGCGAGCAAATAAAGCCATGTCTTCCGAGTCACTATCACTATCGCTCTCTACTACTTGCTTGACCTCTTTTCGGGCTTTTAAAGCAACTCCCTTTTCAATTTTCTTTTCAGACTTTTCAGTTTTAGAGGGAAACATATCTAGTTCATAGGTTTGTAAATCACCTACGAGCTCTTCTAATTTCGTAGAGGCTAAAGTGGGTAAAGAATTTAAAACGGTCACTTTTGGAATAAATCTATCGGGTAAGGACCTTAAAATTTTCTTTACAACACGGTGGTCAGGTATTTTCTATCCCAAGTTAAAAGATGAATTAACAATATCGGAAAGTCTAGCATAAAATTCATCAAAAGTTTCTTTTTCATTCATTTTGATAGTTTCAAATTGAGTGGTGAGGTTTTGGAGTTTTGAAGCTTTAACGACACTAGTTCCTTCATGAGTTAATTGTAAAATATCCCAAGCTTCTTTAGCGATTTCACACGTCATAATACGTCGGAATTTATCCGGTGTGACAGCGCTAAACAAAGCATTTAAACCACGGGAATTGAAATTAGCAAGTTTAAACTCATTTTCAGTCCATCTATCGGCGGGTTTGATAACACGTTCATTTTCAACTAAATAAGTTGGTGGGGACCACCCGTTAACAACAGACATCCAAACTCTCTCATCGATAGATTTTAGTGCCGATCTCATACGCGCTTTCCAATACGCGTAGTTTGAACCATCGAAAATAGGAAATTTTGAAAATGGGGAAAAATCCATTTTAGCAAAAAATTTAAAGGATCTTAACGAAATATTTTATCATTTTTGGCTCTGATACCAATTTGTAAAAGCTGAGCTTTTCTATGCGGAAGCGTGTGATGGTTCACAAAATAAAATGACAAATTTTAATATCTTAAACAAATTAAAATTACACCAAGTGAAGTAAAATTAAACAATTAATATATTCACTTAAACCAATTCATTAATCCAAGTCCTAGAATTTGCCTAAGTCATGATTATCAATATTCCGAAGTTAGGCCAAACCAATTTTAGCAAATGACTTGAATTAAACAACATTACCCAATATTTAATTTAAGTCCAAATTAAATTAAGTGTGATAATTTAAACCGAATTTTATCTTGAATTATCCTAAGCATGCGTTCTAAATTATTTATGCAAGATAAAATAAATCAATCACACTACGCCGCGATGTACGAGGAAAAAACCCAAGACGGGAAACAACCTCGGACGGCCCTAGCCACAAATCCACTAGATACGGAATTACAAGTACAAGACAGATAGACTTACAACGCACGACTCGATCCCTCTCAAGCCTCGACGCTTCTTCTTGTAGACACCTCTTCCTAGCGGATAACCTTGGAACACCACCGCGGTCTCGAAATTCACCGATCGGACTTTATATGGTCACCGTCACCCGTACATGAAGACTTTCTCCAAGCGGGTAAAACAACATAAGAACACTTCTTCTTTCTTTGTGGGTGGTAGAAGCAAAACCTGAAACTTCTCTTCAATTCGGTGTAGAGAAAACCGGTGCCAAACTCCAAGCAATTGATAAGTATACAAGAACTTAGAATAAACTCATTTGGGTGTAAAGACTAGAGTGATGGAAATTTTTCTCTAAAAATCTCACTCAAAACATGATCTTTTTCCCTCTTTGAATTTTCTCTCCAAACACTCTCTAGGAGTTAGAAGGTTGTGAAAAAGATTGATTATCAAAAGTGATTCCCGCACATATTAAAGTCTGAAATAGTTGGTTAAAAACCAAGTGGGGAAGTGGGTGCAAAACTGCCAAAAAACTGCCAATAACTGTTCCCACCTGGCATCTCGTTCGAGCGAAATCTCGTTCGAACGAGACTTCTAACAACGTTCCAGAGTGAACTCGTTAGAATCTCGTTGGATATCTCGTTCGAACAGAAGGTTCGTTCGAACGACATATCGAACGACATTTCATAGGCCTATACTAGAACCTCGTTGGCAAACTGATTCGAACGACATCTGGTTCGAACGAAAAAAACTCGTTCGTACGACATATCTAACGAACCACCAGAAAGTTTGAAAAATTCATTTTTAGCCCAGAAAACTTTATAAACATTTATTTAAAGTTTTAATTAATTCTTTCTTAAAACAAAATGCAGTTTTTATAAAACCTAACACCCAATAAACTTGTTCCAAGCTCCTATATATATAATATTGCATTCATACCTTGGGAGCATGGAACTATGATTGATGATGTAGAAACGAGGCACGCAAACCGGCATATTTGATGAAGCTTTATATTCTTTGCCGCTACGTCTTCAACAAATACTTCATAGGCTTGAGAGTATTACAATTACATACTATCCTATGAATAAATGTTTTTGTCCGGAATTGAGCCAAAACTATATATGGACTCAATTGGAAATTTGTGACCTTACAATAATAAATTGAGAGAAACAGAAGTTTTAAAATGAAAAGTTGCATCAACTAAGTGCTGAAAATTATAAGGAAAACTAAAAGTAGAACTTCTTGAGGTTGTCCGCATTCCATGTTTTGGGTACCTATCTTCCTTCCATTGTTTCTAAGTGATAAGATCCATGTGGATCATCTCTGATCATTTTGAATGGTCCCTCCCAGTTGGGCCCTAACTTACAGTTTGATGGTCTTATGGATCTCCAAAGAACTTTCCCAAGGACGTAGTATCTTACTTGGAACTTCCTCGGATTGACCCCTTTTTTATATTTCTTTTCCAACTACTTCTGGTATGAGGCTAGTTTGATCATGGCTTTCGTTCTTCATTCATTGGCCAAGTCGAGTTCAGCGTGAAGAGCATCATCATTTAGTCCTTGGTCGTCCAACATTATCCGCATGGTCAGGAGGCCTACTTCAAATGGTATGACAACTTTCATATCATGTTTGAGACGGAAGGGTGTTTCCCTGATTAGTTTTTTGGGCATGGTACGATATTCCCAGAGAATATGGGGAAGCTCATTAACCCATGAGCCTTTTTCTCTTTTCAGCCTCTTCTTAACCCCATCGAGCATCGTTTTGATGGAAGCCTCCCCTTGACTGTTGCTTTGGGGATACACTACCTAATTGAAGTAGTATTTACTTATGCTCTTCGCAGACAGATTAAAAAGGTCCACTCTCAAACTGTGTGCCATTATTAGTTATGATGTTCCTTGGTACCCCAAAGCGTGTTATTATATTTCTCTAGATGGACCTTATCATGTCAACATCTCTAATACGGGTTAGTGGTTCCGCCTGTACCCACTTAGTGAAATAGTTTGTGCTGATAAGAAAGTACTTACGATACGCAGGTGAAGCAAGTAATGGTCATACAAATGTACAAACCCCACTATGAAAATGTCAATGGGTTGGTCAAAGGCCTCAAGTTGGTGACCGATTGATGGACCAGGGGAGAGAATTTTTAGCACTTTTGGTATTTTTGAACATAAACACTTGCATCTCTCTGCATGTATAGTCACAAGTATCCTTATTTGATTGCTTGGAATGCCAGGGATGTTCCTCCTATGTGACTTCTGCATATTCCATCATGAAGTTTAGAAAGAACTTTCTCGACGTCATTTGGGCGCACAAATTGAAGGTATGGGCCTATGAAGGATCTCTTGTATAGATGGCCCCCATTATTCGAGTAAAAATGCACATCTTTCCCCCAGACGTAATGGCCCAATTTCTTATTGGTTGACAATATTTCATTCTGCAAGTATGCTACGATATAATCCATCCAATTGGGACCTTTGTCGATGGAGAGGACATGCTTAGGGTCTACCGTCTTGTCAATATCGAGCTTGGTGAGGAATTCCACTCCACTGGTTCTCTTGAGATCTGAGTCCACTGTAAATCTTAGTGTTGTTAGGGCATCGACATGATTATTGTTCCCCTGGGGGAAGTATTAAATGTGAACTTTCTCGAATTTTGTAACTAGTTTGCATATGACTACGAAGTAGGCTGCCATCCTGTCATATATGGCATTAAAATCTCCACCAACCTGATTGGACACCAATTTAGCGTCGCAATAAACGTTGAGTCTTCTAGACTTGAGCAAACATGATTTGCGATGTCCAACGATGAGCGCCTCATACTCAGCCTCATTGTCGGATGCATCAAATCCCAATCTGAACGTTTTCTGAGTCATAGAATTATTTGGATTCACGAGGATAATTCCCATGCCTTTCCATTTAAATTTTAGGCACCATCAACATGAAGTGTCCAATTTTTTCCTTGGGACTATTCGTATATCTCTGATTGTCTAACCAACTACTAGTCGATGGGACCTTCTCGAGTGAATTCTGCAATGAAGTCAGCCAAAGCTTGCTCCTTGATTATTATCCATGGTTAGAATTAAATATCAAACCTCCCAAGCTCAACTAACCACTTTGACATTAGTCCAGACAGGTTAGGCTTGCGAAGGATATCTTTAAGGGGGAAGGAAGTAATCACAGTGATGGAATAAGCATCAAAATAAATCTTTAGATTTCATGAAGAGATCACCAATTCATAAATCATCTTCTCCAGAGGTAAGTATCATTGCTCGGTATCTAAAAGAGTCTTGTTGGCATATTAAATAAGAAATTTCTTTGCCTCTCTTTCACAGACTAAGGCCAAGTTAATTGCATGGCCTGATACTGTGAGATAAAGGTAAAGGGGATCCCCCTAATTGGTGATCGACAATAGTGGAGGTTTGGTGAGGTAGGATTTGATATCTTCTAAGGCCTTGGAGGATTCATTGTTCCAGGTGAGTCCCTTTTCCTTCTTGAGCGTCTTGAAAAACATTCGGCAGCACTTAGATGACTTTAAAATGAAACGGTTGAGTGTTGCGAGCATTCTAGTGAGCTTTTGGATCTCGCGTAATGTCTATGATGACTTGACCTTGCTAATAGCTTATATCTGATCTGGGTTAGCCTCAATCCCCCTCTTGCTAACCAGATAACCCAGAAAGTCACCTCACTGGATCCTAAATGAACATTTGCTGGCGTTAAGTTTTATTTAGTAGTGCTAGAGGATTTCAAAGGTGTTAGATAGGTTTTAAAGATGGTCGCTCTTGTTCCAGCCCTTGACGAGCATATCGTCGATGTACACCTCCATACTCTCCCCCAGCTAGCATTGGAACATTTTCGCGACTAACCTCTGATATGTAGATCTTATATTCTTGAGGCCAAATGGCATAACCTTTTAGCAATACAGACCAAATGGCATTGTGAATGAAGTTTTATCTTAGTCAAGGATAAACAAAGGGTTTTGATGACACCTTGAGTAAGAATCTAGGAAACTTTATCTGCTTATGACCTATTATAGTGTTGACACACTGGTCTATCTTTGGTAGGGGAAGCTATCCTTGGCACAGGATCTGTTGAGGTTGGTGAAATCTATGAAGACTCTCCATATCCCAATATTTTAATGGACCACGATCAAATTTGAGAACCACTGTGGGAATTGAACTTCTCTGATGGACCTTGCCTCCAGAAGTTTCCTGTAACAACCCGAATTTTTTAAATGGATATTTTTAAATAAAATTTGACTTTTGTCAATAGGGGTTGCGCAGGATGAGAACTTGCGTGATTTTTGTAGGACGTTTTATTGGGGTTAAAAATAATTTAACCATATTTATTGGATGCTAAAAATAGGCCTAAAAGTTCCATGGGGTCAAAACTCGAAAAATGAATAAATAAAATATTATTATTTTTTGTCAAAAAAATAAAAGTGCTAAGAAAATTCTAAAAAATTCCAAGTCGACTTAAAATTTAATTTTGAGCAACTTTCCCTTCTTTGACATCTCCAAAAAAAGTAATTTATACCCGATTTAGGCTTTTTTTTTAGTTCGACCAGACCTCCTTTTTAAGGGGTGTTGAAGTAGGTGAGTTACATCTTGGTTTAATTCTCAACCATCCATTGTGTTACCACTCAGTCTAGCCTAACATCTGACCAAAATGATTGGGTTCTTTCTTTCTTTTTATTTGCTTAATTACTCAAGTATTGGTCCCTTGGTGGGTGCCTTATTTTAGTGTGAGACGCATTGTCTTTTTTTTCCTGTTATTATTATTTATTTATTCAAATCCTTTGTGGTTGGTCTCATGTGTAGTAATGATTACTAGATTGGTTGATTTCAAAAGTGTAATGATTACTAGATTGGTTAATTTCAAAAGTATTTTTTTTCACACGGATGTTTTAGTCAGTTACCTCCTAAACTATTAGGACGCGCACGGGAACTACTGATATATATTTTTTATAATTTTTTTAAGATGTTGAAATTCATTTGGGAGTTTTTTTCTCACCTTATTTAAGATCTTGACTCATTTTTTATTCAGAAACAAAAAAAAGGGGGCACGCACCTTTTTATTCCCAAACACCTTCTTCTTGTACAACACAAATTATTCAACCCCTTATATTTCAACTCCAAACCTCCATTAAACAAAACTTCAATCATATTTTGGGAAGTCTAAAGTACATATTTTCAAGAAGGTCCAAGAATGTAACTTGCTTATTTTCGCGAGACAAACGCAATCGAGTATTCAGAATTTTGAACCGACAATTTTTTCCAGGCATGTTTATCCTATTCTTTTCCTTTAGTGTTATGTGTCTTGATTATAGCCTCCATTAAAACTCATGTGTTCTAAAATAAATTAAGAACATAATATATTGAAGAAATTAATTATGGGGCTATTTTGTGAAAATAATTAATAATACCAAATAATTATAATTTTGTTGTTATTTGGATTGTATTTACTTAGTTGGTGATATTGTGGGCATATACATCTAGAGGAGCCCTTAGTAATTTAATTTGGATGTTTATGTAAAAAAAAATCCTAAATTAATTGTGCTAGAAAATAAATAGCTATTATGGAACTTACGATTAAAAATGATTCGGAAAAATCATAATAATTACGTGTTCTTAATTTCCCCATATTTAGATTAAAAATTATTTATTGGGAATTTAGTGTTGTTGAGAATATTATCATAAATTGTAATTTGTGTCACTTATGAAATATTATAATATTGAATATTTCGAGAACGTTGGTATTTTAGATAATTGGTTTTCACCCCTTGTTATAGTACACTTGTTAGGTATGGGACTAATAAAGTGGCCCTTAGTTGCGATTTATGCTAATTAGGTATAGGACTAGTTAATATAAATCTATGCGGGTTATATAAATTGGGGTGGGGGAAAATTCTCTATATTTACCGTTGTTATGAGAACCTAGGATTGATATCTAGGTGAAGTAAAATTGTTATAATCATCATTTATTAATGATGGGATGAAATTTTATTTTGAAAACTTTTAAATTGGGACTAAGGAATATTTTGAGGATTTTCACATCGCTTTTAAGGGTGGGAAAAAATTATGTGAATAACTAGTATGAGAAATTTTGGGAAATTAATATCGCAAGACTAAAACTGGTATTAAAATTTATTGGCGACATTATGTGTCCAGGGCCAACAGTTTAACCGGGTGAGAGGGCGTTTATGTCGTTTCGTGTGTGGAACCTTGTCATATATCGAGGATCACAAGATAAAAATGGATCAGATGGCGAGTATGACAAGGGAAAGTATTTTTGGTGTAAATCACCCATGACGGGTGGACCGTCAAATTTTAGTGGAGAAAATCACCCGTGGCGGGAGGACCGCTATTATAATGTAATTTGGTGTAAATCACCCGCGGCGGGAGGACCGCTAGTATAATGTATTTTGGTGTAAATCACCCGTGGCGGGAGGACCGCTATACCTAATTGTTGATACCAAATTTAGTCTGCTGACATGGCTCAATTAAGTGGAGACACGTGGCAATCTATATGGCAATAACAAACACTTCTGAACAACACCTTGACTTCGAGGAACTCAATTTCCCCGACCAACTCAGAAACTCCGAGCAGTATATGCTCTCCGAGAAACTTTATTGCACCGAGAAACTCATGGATACTGAGATACTTAGGCAGTCCGAGCAGCTTAGGCGGTCCGAGCTGGACCTCGATCAGAGCATTTATTACCAGACAATTAAGAGGATTAAATGCGCATTAAATGTTGATTATTATCATACAGATGTATACGCTCATTGGACAACTATGTATTATTCTTTCACACGTACAGCCTCAGGGCTATAAATACATTGTATCATCCTCATTGTAAGGGGATCCGAAATTTCTTGGTAAAAACCTATTATCGAGAATTCCCAAATAGTTAGCAATAACAAAAACAGTGGACGTAGGCCATTCTTTTAAGACTGAACCACTTTAAAAATCCTTTTATTTTATTTATTTTATCTGTGATTAAATAATTAGAGATAATCTAATTTTTTACATCAACAGATTGGCGCCGTCTGTGGGAAACGACTGTAATTTTCGTTTTTCACCAAAAACAATTCATCACCAATGGCTGACAATCCTGAATCCAGCAATCGAAACGCTGGAAAGTCCCCAAATCCATCCGCTCCTCCAAATCTCCAAGATCTGGCTGGAATCATGGCCAGTTTGGCTCAAGGCCAGACAACCATGCAAGAAACTATGCGACAACTCATGCAAACTATCCAGGGTGGAGCATCAACCCATTCAGGACAACGAAGTGTTCAAAGAAATACTCATTTATTTTCTTCACGCATTAGGCAAAGAGATTCATATCACACTGATAAATCTGATGATTTTTCTTATCAACCGGGTCGAACTTCGTCAGTACGAGCCACAAATACTGAACAACACATCACTCTCTCTCCAGAAAGGACTAGTGCACTGAAAAGATTAAGTAGGGTCTCTCCTTTTGATCGATCGGGCCCTAGGAAGAATAAAAGTCCTCCTAAGTCTGTGTCGAGAAACTTTCGACGACCATTTGATCTAAGAGAAGGTTCTGCCCAATCACAACCAGTTGCTCGACAAGATAGATCCCAAGAAGCGACTTCAACACGATCAATTGCTCGAACTAGTAGACCCGAGGAGGGAAATGGTGCGTGGAAAGGCTCTATTCAGAGGTTGGGGGATAGATTAGGGAAAATGGCTAAGGACAAGAATCCTCTACAAAGAACTTTTATCCAAGGGACACCTTTTGTCCAAGTAATTGTGGATTTTCCCACACCATCAAAGTTCAAAGCACCCATTGTAACTCCTAAATATGATAGAAAAATTGACCCTATCCTTCATATAGAGTAATACCAAGCTGCCACTGACATCTATGCTGTGCCAGATGAGATGAGATGCAGGGCATTCTCGGGAACTCTTACAGGATCTGCTCAAATATGGTACAATAATCTTCCTCGGCCTAAGATTTCAACTTTCTTTCAACTGGCCGAGCTCTTCATTGGAAACTTCTGTTTTGGAGCAAAACCGATGAAACGAGTAGCACATTTGTTAAGTGTTAGACAAAAAGCAGGCGAGAGCACCAGGGATTATATAACTCGTTTCAATAACGAGAAACTTGAAGTTATTGATTATGAGGAAAAGACAGCGATTACTGCTCTGATGAGTGGGCTGTTGCCCAACATGTTGTACTACACTTTGGCCAAAGATCCACCCAGAACCATGTCAGAACTGATGGCAAAAGCAACCAAGATCATGAATGCCGAGGAAGCTATGGCTGCGAAGAAGAATATGGATACCAAAGAGACCAAGGTGGAGGTTGATAAGGCTAAAAAGAAAGAGCATAAGAATAATGGTGGTGACAAGGAGACAAAAACAAAGCCATCATGGGAGATATTGAAGAAATTTGAAAATTATACTCCTTTGAAGGTAGACATCAACCACGTCTTAGAAGAAATCAAGAACAACGAGGAGCTAAACTGGCCAGAAAAAATGAAGTCAGACCCTGACAGGAGGAATAAGGCCAAATATTGCGAGTTCCACAAAGATCACGGCCACACGACCAAAATTGCATAACTCTTCAGAATGAGATCGAAGCACTCATTAGACGAGGGCAACTGGCAAAGTATGTTGATCGTAGAAATGAAAGAAGAAGCAGCGACCGAGCAAGAGAGAGGTCTAGATCTCCTTGTCGAGCAGAGGAGAACAAGAAAAGAGACCATGAAGATGATCCAGAAGATGACCCCGATCTTCCCAAAAGACCAAGGCAGCCAGAACGTGAGGTATTTTTAATACGTTTTGGATCATTTGATTGTAATGTTATTATAGGTGGAGATGCAGGAGGTGGAGACCTTACTGCAGAAAGGAAAGCGTACCTCAATGAGGCTCAAGCCTATTCATATATTTAACGAATAAACTTGGCTGAAGATGATCGCCCGAGGAAGGTCAACAAAGAAAAACTGGTCATCGATTTCTCAAAGAACGACCTCGCAGGTGTGCTGTATCCTCATGATGGCCCATTGGTGATCAAAATGAGAGTGAAGGAAGTGATGATCTCGAGAGTATTGGTTGATAACGGTAGCTCGGCTGATATTATGTTCTACTTGTGCTTTGACAGCTTAAATCTAAAGTTGTCTCAGTTGGAGCCTTATCACAGGCCCCTCCTCGATTTTGCTAGCGAGAAAGTTTTTCCACTTGGGACGATCAAGTTGGATATATTTATTGGTACATGGCCTTCTTGTCGAAAAGAAAGAGTACGCTTCTTTGTGATGGATAAGAATGTTCAATCATCCTACAACATCATCATGGGAAGAGTAGGATTGAAGAAGTTCGAAGCAGTACCATCTACGGTACATCAATGCCTAAAATTTCCAAACAATTTTTATTAGGAGTTGTGAAGGGTGATAAAAAAGTAGCTCGGGAATGCTACTATTCATCTACCGAGCAGGAGGAACTGGAGGAATCTAGGAAAAAGACTACTAACTATCAGGTGGATGAAGGTGCAGATATTGAAACTTTGGATCCTAGCGACGAGTTGTAACTCGTGAAAGGTCAGGTGGTGGAAGCTACTGAAAACATCATTTTGGACGACGAGCACCCTGAACGAACAACTCAGATAGGTTCGTCGTTAGATGCCTCACTAAAATAGGAATTGATAGTTTTCCTAAAAAATAGAAAACAAACTTTTGCATGGAGTCATGAGGATATGCCCGGAATAGATCCAAATTTCTTATGTCACGAGCTCAATGTGAATAAGGAGATCAAGCCAGTGAAGCAGAGAAGAAGAGTGTTCAGCCCTAAGAAGAACCAAGCTATACAGGAGGAGGTCGAGAAGCTCCAAGAAGCTTGCTTTATTGAAGACGTTAAATATCCAGACTGGTTAGAAAATGTTGTGATAGTGAAAAATAAGAACAACAAATGGAGGATGTGTGTATATTTCACCGACCTCAACAAGGCATGTCCAAAGGATCATTTTCCCTTGCCCCGAATTGATCAATTAGTGGATTCTACGTCGGGACACGAGCTGCTGAGCTTTATGGATGCTTATTCTGGTTATAACCAGATTAATATGAAACCTGAAGATAGGGAGAGTACCTCTTTCATTACCCCTAGGGGAAATTATTGTCATAATGTTATGCCTTTTGGTTTGAAAAATGCAGGTGCAACATATTAGCGGCTGACGAACAAGGTGTTTGCAGAGAAAATCAGTTGCAATATGGAAGTTTATGTTGATGATATGCTGACAAAGAGCAAGAGAGCTGCTGACCATCTAGTTGACTTAGGCCAGACCTTTGATCAATTAGATAAATATCAAATGAAGTTGAACCCGACTAAGTGCATATTTAGAGTACGAGAAGGCATGTTTCTTGGGTATATTGTCAATCAACGAGGCATTGAAGCAAACTCTAAAAAGATCAAAGCTCTATTGGGACTACGATCTCCAACGATGAAGAAAGAAGTGAAAAGTCTTACAGGGCGAGTAGCAACACTTAACATATTTATATCGCGAGCAATTGATAGATGCCTCCCATTCTTCAAAACGCTTCGAAAAACTTTTGAATGGAATGAAGAATGCGAGAAATCTTTTCAAGAATTGAAGAAATATTTGGGAGCACCTCCATTGTTGTCCAGATCGGTGATGGGAGAAAGGTTGTACTTGTATCTGGAAGTTTCGAAAAATGCAGTTAGCTCGGCATTAATAAGAGTAGAGGATGGAGTACAAAAACCAATTTATTACACTAGTAAGGCCTTCCGAGGAGCAGAGATCAGATATCCAAAACTGGAAAAGTTAGCACTGGCGCTGATCGAAGCGAGTAGAAGAATGAAGCCATACTTCCAAGCTCATACCATAGTCGTATATACCGATATGCTGTTGAGGCAAGCTTTTCATAAACCAGAAAAATCAGGGAGATTGATGTATTGGGCAATAGAATTGGGTGAATATGATATAATTTATGAGCCTAGATCATCACTAAAAGGGCAAGCAGTAGCAGATTTTATAGCACAGTTCACTTATCCTGATACCCCCGAGGAGAAAAAGCTGAACACCGACCAACCAGTGGATGTTACAGGATCATCAAATTTAAACCCCGATCAACATAAGTTGGTCGGAGAGCAAGAGGAGAAGGTCGACGAGCAGCGAGGTATGATAGAAATGGAGATAAAGGAGACACAAATATTCCATCGAGGAACTTTGTCCAATAAGAAGTTTGAGGACGAAATACCTGTATGGAACCTATATGTGGATGGCTCATCATGCACCTCAGGTAGTGGAGCTGGGATTGTATTGAAAAGTCCAGACGAGGTCGATATAGAATATGCTCTGCGCTTTCAATTTCAAGCTTCTAATAATGAGGCAGAATATTAAGCGATGATTATAGGTCTTAATCTGGCAAAACCCATAAAGGCAGAGCAGGTAATCGTATGCAATGACTCACAGTTGATTGCAAACCAAATGCTTGGTGTATATACAGCAAAAGGAGAGTTGATGATTAAGTACCATGCAAAGGAGATGGAATTGGTATCGAAATTTGTTACTGTTCAACTGGTCAGAATACCAAGAATGGAGAATGCAAGAGCAGATGCTTTAGCTCGATTAGCATCGGCTACTCGTACCGAGCTACGAAGAAATATCCCAATTGAAGTTCTAGTTGGTCGGAGCATAGATGAAGATCTAACAATGAACTTTATTACCCTTGATTTAGGGCCATCTTATATGGATCCTATCAGGGCATATATTGAGGAGGGAGAATTACCGATTGACAAACTTGCAGCCAAGAAATTGAATTTTAAAGCTGCTCGTTATGTACTAACTAATGGTATTCTATACATACAAGGAATTATGGCAGGTTTGCAAAGATGTGTGCATCCCTCTGAAGTGAATGACTTGATTGAAGAGGTCCATGAAGGGTCCTGTGGAGCCCATGTCTCAGGTCGAATGCTTTTGCAAAGAGTGATGATGCAAGGATACTACTGGCCAACGATGAGGGATGATTGTATAGCCTATGCCAAGAAATGCGACAAGTGTCAACGCTTCTCCACTATCCGAAGAACTCCCCAAGCATTGTTGACACCCATTACTTCCCCTTGGCCGTTTGCCATGTGGGTAATTGACTTGGTTGGGCCATTTCCAACGACCGGAGGAAGATTTAAATATCTCGTCATCGCAGTGGATTATTTTACTAAGTGGGTGGAAGCCGAGCCTCTTGTCGACATGACGTATGAAAAGGTGTACCAATTTGTTTGGAAAAATATCATTTGTAGATATGGTCTTCCCCATGCATTCATCACCGACCATGGAACACAATTTGACAATGAGGAGTTCGCTGCCTATTGTCATCAGTCAAATATCTTAAAAACCCACTCTGCACCAGGCCATCCCCAGAGCAATGGGCAAACTGAAGTAACGAATAGAATGCTGCTGAATGGCATGAAGAAAAGACTGAATGACGCGAAAGCAAACTGGATCAACAAGCTACATTCAGTACTATGGGCTTATCGTACTACCCCCCGAGCAGCAACTGGAGAATCTCCATATATGCTGGTATTTGGAAGTGAAGCTGTTATACCTGTCGAGTTGGGTCTCCCAACACACCGAGTGCTGAACTTCAATTCCCCTGTCAGTGACTTAATGAGAAGGTTAGACTTGGACATGCTCAAGGAAGTTAGAGAAGAAGCATCCATTAGGAATGCTGCTTACCAGCAACGAACAACCTTGTTCTACAATAAGAGAGTGAAGAAGTGCGACCTGAAAGAAGGGGACTATGTGCTAAAGAAAGTAATTCAAAAGCAAAATAAACTGGAAGCTAACTGGCATGGGCCCTACAGAGTAACAGAGGTTGTTCGACCAGGGACATATAGAATTGAAACTTTAGAAGGGGAGGAGTTTAAGAATGCATGGAATGCAGAGCATTTGCGCAAATACTATCAGTAATGTAAATCCTCATGTAATGCAGTTTCTTCAGTATGAATAAAATGTGAATATTCTACCTAATTCTCTCCTTTTATTGAAATTTTTTCGAGGAATACTAGTGCTACACACTACTCAGCAAAAACCACCAACTCCGGTTGGTCGGGAATAAAAAATATTTCCCAGAAATACCAACTACGGTTGGTTGGGAAAAATATTTCCCAGAAATGCCAACTCCGGTTGGTTGGGATCCCAGAAATACCAACTCCGGTTGGTTGGGAAGAAAATCCACCAACTCCTGTTGGTCGGGAATAAAAATATTTCCCAGAAATACCAACTACGGTTGGTTGGGAAGAAAATCCACCAACTCCGGTTGGTCGGAAATAAAAAATATTTCCCAGAAATACCAACTACGGTTGGTTGGGAAGAAAGTCCACCAACTCCGATTGGTCGGGAATAAAAAATATTTCCCAGAAATACCAACTACGGTTGGTTGGGAAGAAAGTCCACCAATTTCGGTTGGTCGGGAAAAATATTTCCCAGAAATGCCAACTCCGGTTGGTTGGGATCCCAGAAATACCAACTTCGGTTGGTTGGGAAGAAAATCCACCAAATCCTGTTGGTCGGGAATAAAAATATTTCCTAGAAATACTAACTCCGGTTGGTTGGGAAGAAAATCCACCAGCTCCTGTTGGTCGGGAATAAAAATATTTCCCAGAAATACCAATTCCGGTTGGTTGGGAAGAAAATCCACCAACTCCGGTTGGTCGGAAATAGTTGGTCAAATAAATAAAAGTCATTTCAAGGCTTAAAATTAAAAAGGGATCAAGCAAAATTTTAATACTTGTAACATTTCAAATTACCACCAAGTTGGTCGAGAAACAAAATATCATCCATTTTGGTTAGTCGTCCAATGATAGTCGACAATAAGTTTTCACCAACTTTAGTTGATCGACAAATAACGCAATATTGTTATCTTTTTAGCAGATATACATGCACATTCATGATTTACAAAATAACTACAAGACAATGGCAATCAAGATTGCAAAATAGAAGTTTTTCATTAAATCCAAAACAAAATACATTGAGAATAAAATACATAAAAAATTAGTACATCAGGAATCCTATTCTATGGGTTTCTTCCCCTCTGCCTTTGAAACAGGTTCTTCACCAGTTGGAGGATCGTCTAAGGCATAGGGGGAGTTTATGAAGTTCAAATCTTTAAGCATCCTGATGTTCATAACTGATGGCCGATCAAGAAGGTGCTCTGGGCGAGATATCTCAAAGTTGGAGTGAAGATTGTAGTCGCCGAGATACTTTGAAACTAGGCATTGTGGAATGGCCCGAGCAGGAATACAACTCATATTAAGCTTGAAAGGAGGCACTGGTAGGTCAAGCAACCCATGATTATGGTAATCCCACAAGTAATGACCTTGTTCCAACTACAGCACGCCCAAGGCATTTAGCCATCCTTGCTTGTAACCTACATTATTTGCATTTTGGATCCAGTCGTCAAGATGATAAAGGGCTTCATTATAACCAGCCATCCAGAACTCTCTTGGCTGTTTGTGGAACTGGTAGGTTAATCTTTCTAACTGCTCATGGAGATTCTTCACCAAATTCGTTTTATTCTCCAAGGCAGAATTTTGGGCAGCTAGTTGCTCGTCTAAAGTTTGGATTTTCTTAGACATCTCAACCAATGCCTGGTTCTTTGCCATCAATTGGAAGGCTTGGTTCTCCAGAGCCGATTGAGTTCTTTGTTCCTCAATAGTAATCTGAGCAGCTCTTGCTCATCCCCGAGAAGCTCTTGCTCGTCCCCGAGCAGAGGTAGAAGGCCCAATCCTCTTCAAGGTTTCTAATTCATCTCTGAGATTGGCATTCTCGACCTCCAAGAAAGAGAATCCCTCGTCGTTCACAGGGACCAAAGCGTTTGAGGTAGAGGCTGCAGACCTCAGCTGGGATACCTCTCCTCACAGGTTATTGTTTTCCTGCACCAGCAACTTAGCTATCTGCCTATGCTCTTAGACCTCGGTCTTCAAAGTTCTCTCCCTCACATCATAAGCAGTAAATAACTTATCATATCCCTTATCAGCATTTAGTTGCTGATACTTTTTCTCATATCCTTGGTTCAAGAGGGCTGTAGATTCCTTGTATTATTATTGAAGCTCCTCGAGAGTACCTTGGAGGTCTTCAATCATCTAATAATATGCTACATTATTAGCCACTGCTCGATCGAGCAAACACTTTAAGTAATGGTAGGCTTCGACTGCTTGCTCTGAAGCATCTGGACCGAGGATATCAACAATTTGAGCTTCAGTCATATCTGTATGACCAGCTTTGAAGTATTCATTGCATTGTCTCAACAATTTTGTATCATGGGCAGATAACAATTCCATCCTGGCCATAAACTAGTAAAAGGAAAAGATAGCAAGAATCAATAAGAGTGCAAACAGAGCAAGAAGAAGAGAATCAACAGTATGCATAATCAAAATTTCAAATTTTATTACATCATAAAGGAGAAATACATAGTTCAGAGTTACATTTAACAAAGAAAATAAAACAGAGAGAAAAGTCCAAACAACTCTACACCTTCTCCTTATCTCCCAAAACTTTCTCGGGAGGCTGGGACGAAGAGGAAGGTTGCTCGGATGACACAGAAGGTTGGTCGGATGGCACAAAAGGTTGCTCAGTGAGTGCTGTAAGCTGCTCGGCTGAAACGTTGATTAACTGGAGCTGCTCGGCAGGAGTAGTAGTTGGTTGGGGCTGTTCGTAGTGAAGTTCAACAGTAGGTACTTGATCCCCAACCATCATAGAAGATTCCTCGGAGGTAGCTTCATCCTCTTCTTCTTCCCCGGGAGTAGGAGGGGGGCCAGGAATGTGTCGCTGAAACAGGTCGGAGTTCTCATCGACATTCATCGCTGTCAGAGCAGCCACCCAACCATCCCTGAAGTATTTGAGGCTGCCATACTCCATTTGTGAGACCATGGCAGCCAAACCTTTATTCCAGCCTTTGTCCCAGCCAGCACTGAAGGACTTTTTCACAGCCAACTTCCTTTTCACCTTCTTCCAAGAAAGATTCTCGGATAGAAGTACCTCGGCATCCTTTAATTTCTTTTTTGCCTCCTCCTACTGACGACCAACGTCACGAAGTCTGCCCAGCTCTTCCTCAGCAGACTTGAGCTTACCTTCAAGCTCTCCAGCATTTTTTAGCTTCCCTTCCAGCTCTTATTCTTACTTTCCAATTCTTTTATTTTCTTCTCCAATCCCTTGGAGACCTCAACAGCCTGATCCCTCTCCTTCTCGGTGGAATTAAGTTGCTTCTCCCAAGTAGATACTTCTGACGAGAATCTTTTAAAGATTGTGTCAGACCTATAAAAGCCTCCTCTACACCACCAGAGGAGATGGACGCCTTGATGGCTTCGTCCTTCTTCAGAATTGTATTGAATCAAGTTACCAACTGAAAAAGAAAATAACTGTAAGTCAGTGCAAGCACAATAACATGGAAAAATGAAGGTTTAGATGATCAATACTTACCGAGGCAATGTGCTGAGCTGCCAAAGTGGTAACTCTATCCCGGGAAAGATTTTCTTTAATACCTTGGATCTCGAGAATGATCCAATACTTCACCGAGCTCATGGCAGAGCTCGGAGCAACGAAAGTGGGAACACCACTTCCAGCAGTTGGAGACTGAGAGATGGATTCAGCCAAATTGACCGAGGAGATCTTCTTCAGCTTCCTCGAGGGAGCAGCAACGACTTCGACCAAGGAGGTAGTATTAGTCGGGGATATGACTATAACCTCGCTTGGAGCAGCGACCTTGCTCGGAGCCACTGGGGGCTTCTCGGCAACCTTCATAGTACCATCCGGAGGAGGTGCATCGATTTTTTTTGTCCCTTCTTCTGGGACATCATGCTTGCTTTTCTTTACCTCTCTAGCAATAGAGGCAGATTTTTCGAAGAGGGCAGGAGCTCTTCCTCTCTTCATCCTGTCACTAAGAGGAATGTGTGACTTAGGAGAAGAATCTTCAGAAGTTGGTGCTAGTTCTACTTCACCTATCACTGGACGAGCAGTAAAAGACGAGGTGTAACTCTTATATTGTAGCAAGTATGAAGCTGATCTGATATGCTCATCGGCAACAGTCTGATGCAAACCCTAGATAAGTTTCAGATGTTTTAAGTTAACTTCTGTCTCTTTTGGAGACCTTATTTTGCTGTCAACTACAAATAAATGAAAATTAAAATATCAGTGACACATTTTATCAAACACAAAGAAAGTATAATTTCAAAAATAAAGTAAAGTAAAAATAACCTATCCCATTGCCATAGATGGCATCTGGGACCTTGATACACATCACTTCCAATTAGTGGAGCATGTTGCCAATTTTTCATAACAACAGCATGCTCGAAATAATCCCTATTGGCATCTGGGAGATTGACCACTAAAGCCCTAATTAAAAACCTAGTTTTTAAGTAAAAAGTACTGTCGCTGACAGCCCATCTATAGAAAAAAATAATTTCTGGAATTCCTACACGAGTTCCATGAATCTGATTTAATCTATGAACTCCATTAACTATTCTCCATGTATTGGGGGCTATTTTTACAGGAACCACATCAAAATATTGACAGAATTCCAGACACAAAGGGTTTGGGGGAAAAGAAAAGCCACATTCAGCTACAAAGAGACTGGGGAACCAATGTCCCTCAGCCAAACGAAAATAATCTGAAGGTTCAGAAAGTTCCTCCAAAACAACCCATGAAGGAATAGAGAAATCAGAACGAAACTTATCAAGTGACTCAACAAGGTAAACCATGGTGAATAAAGGAAATAAAAGAGAAGGAAGAAGATCTTACAGAAAAAGAATGGATCTATTGACAACGAGCGATGAAAAGGATGAACGCACAAGAGAGAGAGGAAATGGAAAACTCAAAGATACAGATTTGAAAAAGTAAAAGACGATAAGATTTTATGCAACGCTTAAATACCTTACCTTGGGAAGGAGTAAAAATAATGATTACAAAGAGAGACGTTTACTTTACCGACGGCTAAAAGGATAAAAAGGGCGCGGAGACCGAAGTAGTTAGAAAATTTCGAAAAGTCTGATTCTATGAATCTGAAAAGAAAAATAAATACAAAGAAAGCGCTCCTAAAATTCAGGATGACCATTTAAACCCATCATATTTCGAGAAGAATGTTCCAAACTACTCAATCTAGAACTGTGAAACATTGGGGGCTTCTGTTGATATCAAATTTAGTCTGCTGACATGGCTTAACTAAGTGGAGACACGTGGCAATATATATGGCAATAACAAACACTTCTGAACAACACCTTGACTTCGAGGAACTCAATTTACCCGACCAACTCAGAAACTCCGAGCAGTATCTGCTCTCCGAGGAACTTTACTGCACCGAGCAACTCATGGATATAGAGATACTTAGGCGGTCTGAGCAGCTTAGGCAGTCCGAGCTGCACCTCGATCAGAGCATTTATTACCAGACAATTAAGAGGATTAAATGCGCATTAAATGTTGATTATTATCATACAGATGTATAAGCTTATTGGACAGCTATGTATTATTCTTTCACACGTACAGCCTCAGGGCTATAAATACATTGTATCATCCTCATTGTAAGGGGATCCGTAATTTCTTGGTAAAAACCTATTATCGAGAATTCCCAAATAGTCAGCAATAACAAAAACAGTGGACGTAGGCCATTCTTTTAAGGCTGAACCACTTTAAAAATCCTTTTGTTTTATTTATTTTATCTGGGATTAAATAATTAGAGATAATCTAATTTTTTACATCAACACTAATAATAAAGTGAGAACAATTCATCCTGGTTAATTTAAAAACACTAACATCGTGGGACTTGGGTTAATTTAAAATAATATTGGTGTGGCACATTTAAAACCTTGTGGGTAGTTAGAAATTTATTGTTGGGATTATAAATTTTCTTTTAATTGAAATATTCTATTGTTATGGTCGATATGTATAGCACTATTGTCTGGGTGCAAGGACCCTATTTGAAAGGCGTAGCTGGTATTCATGCTCAGGGCTTTTGCTCTGACACATGCGTTGACTAATATTTTCAGGAATTAAATTGGAGTAGCTGCATAGAAATTATTGGAGATCCTTTGGAAGTGCAGCTGGAGCTATATTATTATTTTATTAGTTTATTTCTTCTCATATTCAGTCTTATTTATTGTGACACTACATTTGGGTTTCATTGGGCTTTTCGGTTCCAAAGTTGTCTTAAATTTCAGTTGGGTTTGATTTATTGTAATAATTGAGAGACTTGGAGATTTCATGTGATGGACTTTATATCGCACTTTGGTGATAAATCAATTAGATGTTCTTACTATTTGGGATTTATTTAAAATATTCATCTTGTGGATTAAAATTTATATGTCTCACATCTGTCACATCCTAAGGATGATATTTAATTTATTAACTCCCGACTTAATTTTGGTTGCGGCCAACGTCGGAATTTAGCGGGGTGTTACATTTCCCTACTTCCTTCTCCAGTGCCTCTGCCTTCTCTGGGGCTGCTTAAAGAGATTTTTGTGTGATGGGATTAAATGTTGGATCCATATGAAGTCGATGATAGGCGAATGTGGGATTGATTCCTGACATATTTTACGGTTCCCACAGGAATACAACTAATCTCTATTTTAGGAAGGCGATTAAATCCTCCCTTTCAAGGTCAGTTATGCTTGTCTCGAGCAAAAATTTCCTTTCCGTCTTTGATTAATTAAAAATAATGTCCTCGAGGTCCTCGATGACCCTGTCAGTGGGGTGAATCCTGGTCTCCTCCAGCCCTGATTTGTCATGTAATAGTTACTATTTGGATGGAGTAGGCCCATCCTTGGCTTCCTTCGAAATAACTACTTTCTCTTTCTTCTTTTTCCCAATGGAGGCAATGAAGCACTTCTGAGTAACTACTTGATCATCTCTAACCTCCATTATTCCTGTTTCATGATGCATTTGAGTTTCTAGTGGCAGGTGGAAGGGATAATCCCTATGGCATGAAGCCACCCCCTTTCCTAAAATGGCGTGGTAAGGTGAATCAACGTCAACCACAAAAACTCTATGAGTTTTGAAATATTCCGTGCCCTTACTGGCAGGACCACTTTCCCTAAAAGCATCATCATCTTCCCCACAAAGTTAACTAGAGGAATGGTTGCCTCCTTGAGGTCTAACATCTTAAGCTTAAGTTTGTGGAAGATCTCTAGGTACATCACCTCTGAAGAGCTCCCCTGTTCCACTAGTAGCTTATTTTCATTCGAGTTCGTAATTCTGAGAGTGATTACTACTGCGTCGTGGTGTGGGGTTCTCACCCAAACCAAGTCCTCCTTTGTGAGGATAATGCGCTTGTTATAATCGATTTCCTTTGGTCACCAATGCTTTCTATCTTGGTTTTTAGTGGGATCAATCTGGAAAGCTTCCATCCCAACGATAACTTTATTGAGTTCCATTCGAATAACATTTCCTTGGATCTGCTTAAGGTCAGATACTCTGTGTATGATGGCGAACTCATTCCCCATGTCATCATCTAGGACATTGTCTAGTTTTTGGTCAGACTTCTTCTCAATAAACTCTTTTCGATGCCCACCTTGGTCTAATTACTCCAGATGAGCTTTGAGCCCCTTACAGTTTTTGGTCTTGTGGCTGCCTTCTTTATGGAATGTGCATTTACGCATGTTGTTCCTCTTGGTCAGATCACCTTCCATTATCTTTGGCCACTTGATGAACTGTTGACCTTTGATTTTGCCTAGGATCTTGTAGATCAGCTCCTTGAAAATGTGTTGACGACTTGAAAAGCCTTAAAGGAATTAGTTATGCCCCGATTCTTAACACCATTATGCTTCTTATTCCCCTTCTTAGGGGTGTTCTCCTTTTCGCCCCTGTGACTTGACATGTGTGGACCACATCCTCCATCTTGGCATATTTCTCTATGCGGGACATGAGATCGTTAATGGTTTTAGCTTCCTTCTTGTTAAGGGATTGATAAAATATTGATATGAGGGGTAAAACTATTTCGAAGGATGCTATGGAAACTTTATCCAAGCAGTCTTTTACCTCATTGAAGACTTCCCTATAGAGTTTGTTTTAGTCGCGCACAACATCTTTTTCATTGTGAGCAATGAGTCCATTTTTTGAGATGAGAGTTGTTGGTGATGAAACAAGCACTGATCGATTCAGTGAGCACCTTTAAACTTTTAATGGATCTATGAGGTAGCTTCTTGATTAATTTTTGGATAACATCACTCAAGATGGAAGGAAATAGCCTACCTATACTGCCGAACATGGTCAATGGGAAAATTTTTGCCATTGTAAACCTTGAACCTGGGAGTTAAAAACTTATAAGGGGCTTCCTCCTCCTCGATGGTCTTCAAGAATGGAGACTTCATCTAGGTGATGCTGGCTCTCCTCGCTAGCTCCTTGGTTGACGTGACCCCACTATGAGCAATTTGTTGGTCCATTTCCCTTCGAACCAAACTCCTTATGTCATCTATATGCTGTTTATCGTCTCTCTGGATCCTGTCTTGATAACTTCCATTCCCCGAGCGCTCTTGGTCCCTCCTAGTGCTCCTTTCCCGGCTGCGAGTCTTGCTCTCCTGATGGCTTAGAGTTAGAGATTGGTGCTTTCGATTATAGCAGAGTTCTTTCTGTATCTCTTTTAGTCACCGTTGGAGGCGATAATTCTCTTCAACTTGGAGGTGAGATGCCTCCTCATGTTGTTGAAGCATTACTTCATAGGCTTAAACCAGGAGTGAGATCTGAGTAGACCTAGGCTTCCCGTGGTTTTACTTCTAAGGTTGTCGTTCTGGTTAGGACCTTGGGTTTCCTTATGACGAACCTCAGACCTGATACTTAGTGGAGCCAAATCACCTCGCATGTCTCTAGACTGGGCGCACTGTTTGGTTGGTGAGACATTTTATTTGTTCTTTGTGAAGATTGCTCTCGTGGAAAGGAAAGTCTTTCCCACAAACAACGCTAATTACGGGTGCAAATTAATCACAATTAAAAGGATTCAAAAAAATAATTAAATAATGAATAAATTATTCCAATCACATAACATTAGAATATATGTGGTTCGACAATTAGCCTCTGTCCACGGAGAGGTTAGTATATTTTATTAAGTTATCTTAAAATTTCAAAATTACATCCCCTTTTACCCTAGGTTGAGAGTTATATTTAAAATGGTGTAAAACTGTAATGGTCATGTTGTTTAAGGAACTCTCTTATATTGTTATTTTCTCATGTTGTGATTATTGAATATCTCGTCCAAGATTGCAGGTAACCAACTAAGCCTATCAATACTGACGTGATAAATGTTCATATTTATCCACATGACAAATGTTTGTGTTGATTTATGTGAGGTGTTGGGTTAGGCATGCCCCACATACTATTGGACCAGGTCGTCCGGTCTTCAATTGGACCTAATTAACAATTTAGGTCCCCGCAAAAGAGGACTTTTGTCTCTATGGGTAGAATAACTCATTTGTGCAACTTTTAGAACAACCCCACGATTCTGAGTTTTCTTACATTGATCAATATCCTTTATACGAAATCGAAAACCACGAACTATATCAGAATAGAATCTAATAATGATCATTTAGAGGACCTAAATCCATATTCCTAATTTTGTCTGATAGTTGGGTGCTATTTGTCCATTCGCACAACTAAATTTGTCAAAGAGAAAAGGTAAACAAAATTTTACATAGCCAATATACTGGAGCACTATTAAGATAAACAAGGAATAAATCGACTTACATGACTCTTTAACGATGTTGTAAACATTTCATTATGAAGGCGATGAATATGATGCAGTGAAATTTGAGGATACTCCATAAACATCATAAAATATCGATTTCTCCATCCATTTAGTTATTTTAGGTGGAATAGTTCATCAACAAAATATAATTCCATAAATGGTACAAGTACCTTGAAGGTGAATGATAAAAAAAAGAAAAAATATTATCAATTATGAATCATAATAAAAACTAAGTTAAAAATTAAAAGTAAGAATTATGACTATAGATGTTCTAAACTTTCAATGAAGAAAAGAATAAAAAGAAAAAAATGAATCGCAATAATTTCACGAATCACAACAGGTTGTGTTTGGATTTGGATTTACCAACATAAAGAAATCAAAGAAATATATTAACAATGGTTATAAAGAGAGAGTGCACAAAATAAGGTCAACTGATAAGAAGTTCCTCATTCTTTTTGTAAAACACCAAATACATCCTTTCTTACTTGTTATTTTTTCCTTACTTTCATCCAAAGAATGACATTTATCTAATTTCCTACCCATTTTTTCGCAGTAATTCCAACCTATTGAGAATTCTTGGATATTTTGATAAATCATATTTATATAGATCCGACTCAATTACATTCGATTTTATAATGTTGTGTGTAATTTTGGCACTCTTTTTTACATTCATGAAGATTCTATCAACTCTCTCTTTGGAACTTAAGACCGACGAAGGAGAGGACATCAACTAGGAATAACAACTCTCACTTGCAAAAAAATTAGGGCACAAGTCTATGTCTATTCACG
This sequence comes from Sambucus nigra, assembly GCA_949130495.1. Lineage (NCBI taxonomy): Eukaryota > Viridiplantae > Streptophyta > Magnoliopsida > Dipsacales > Adoxaceae > Sambucus > Sambucus nigra. The sequence goes on along the minus strand of OX422215.1, from coordinate 404,791,180 downwards.
TCATTTATGCAAATAGTGTCACTCGTTTTAATTTGAGTCAATTTTATGTCGATAAATGAAAACAAACTTGGCACGACATGAATATGTGTTAAAAACGAACCTATAAAAATATAACCTGAACACTATTCATGAATGTAAGTCCTTGAAACTATACAAAAAATATTGAGCATATGGTTTTTACCAAGGTTCTAAAAAATGCAAGGCATGACCGAGGCGTGGAGGCCAAGCCTTATGACTTAAAAGCCTAGGAGAGCCTTAGACCTAAAAAGGCATTTAGACCCTTTTTAATATATTTTAATATTTCTTAACTATGACAAGACTATTAAATATACTAAAAGGGTACATACCTTAAAAACATGTCTGAATATTTGGAAATTAAAATACTATTTTTTTAAATAAAAAATGTCCCGTTTTTTCACGCCTTACTTCTAAAAAACTCGCTTTTTTTCTCGCCTTACCTTAAAAAACTTTGACCATCGTTGACCATAGCTTAATCCACGCCTAATATAAAAATTTGGCTTATCTAAAAAGGCTCGTGCCTAGGCGCATTTTTTAGAATACTTGTTTTTACCCTTTCACAATATAAGAAAAAGTTATATATGCATAAAATGCATCCGTGTGTTTTTTCACAACAAACATATCTTATAAGGCCTAAGCAAAACAATGGGATAATATTAAAGTACATATTTTAAAATTGCTCCGAAGGATTCGAGATTTCCATAAATAAAATAAAATAGTGGATGCGTGATCCCACCGCCAAGGCATAAAAACATAAACCTAAAGAGATAAAAATCAGAAAACGAAAGGCCAAAAAATTAATCAAAGAACAAAATATAAAGAACATATCATTTACCTTTGCAAGTCTTCATACGAACTTCTGAAAGGTTGAAATTCCTTTGAATTTATTCATCATGAGCATCTCAAATTTTTTGAGATTCCATCATAAAATGTGCCATATGAGTGGAGGCATCTAAAGAATCTCAATATTCATCTCGGATTTTTTTAGACCCCCATCAATTGGAATTTTTGTATCAGTCATAACTTTGAAAATTCCTCTATCCGCTAATTTTCTATTGACTTCATTTTGTTCAATTTGAATTTTCTATTGACTTCATTAGCAAGACTGGAAAATTATGCTAAATTGTCCAAATCATGCTCCAGTAGTTGGGAGTGTGAAGCAACAGAAAGATTGGGACATTCAGATTTGGTAATGGGGTCCTCATCACTTAGATAATAGGCCCAAGCATTTTTTTCTTTCAAAAATTCCTCCAGATAAAGGTGATTCAAAAGAGGCTGATAATGTAACAAAACCTTAGTGCCCTAATTCTATAGGTAATGGCTTCGCACCCGCACTCCATTTGCGAATTGAAGAATTCGTGGCAAATTCGAGTACAAAATGCAAATTAGCCTGGTCAAATTCGCGAATCCAACGGTAAAACTCACGAACTCTCCTCTTAGAGGGAAATAGCACTACGAACAAAACTTTTAGACTTTATTTGAATGATAGGATCATAGACTAGTATAACCCCTATGCCCACATAACATGCTCTCCGATGTAATCAATTTATAAGAAGAAGGTAGAAGAGGACTTAGTACTACTCTATGATAGGATCATAGACTAATACAAAAATTATAATTTTTGTAATAATAAAATAATATTTTGTATGATTTTATAAAGCAGTAAACATATAAATTTTTCTTAAGATTGTTATGCCACTGATATTATAAATTCAAAATAAAATAAAATTTACTAATTACAGAAAGTAAAGGAATAAATACAATTTCAGAGACTTACGTGAAAGAAAATGATAATGCATAACATATGTAAAAGAAAAGGAGTAACAACAATAATTCGATCCCTGTTTTCAACAGTGCCCTAAAGGAAAAGTTATTTCCTCAAATAAGTGCTTTGAGGTTGATGAATACTTGCCTCCCAAAATATAATGTATTTTCGGATTAAACAAGCAACATAAAAGTGTATAATCCCAGCGAACACATTTATGTGTATTTACTCAACCATGGAACATAAATATGTAGATTGTTTTAATACATAAACGGAGGAAATTTGTTTCTGGGAAATGTTCAACATTTTTAGAATGCAAATTTCGGGTTTTGGTCATTTTTTTAAATTGGAGGGAACACTTTGTATTTATAGCATGTGAAAAGGTTGTTAAAAACACAGTTAATAAACTGTTTTAACTGCCAAGATTTATTTTATTTTATTAATTAATTTCCAGAATTAATTAATTTTGGACCACGAATAATAAATTAATTTTGGCCTAGAAAGTTAATTAAATTCAGTCAAATTGGACGAGATTTTTATAAGCCCAAGTCCAAGCCCTAACCAAACCGATCCGAGCTATCTGGATGGATGGACGATGCATGCGTGTGGCTTTTGGCCCAAGCCCAATACTTTCATCGTGTAGGCCATGTCCCCTTAAAAGAGTTGGGATTCCCCAAAGGCATCCAAGCATTAGTGCATACTTGGGGTTTTATGAAATCTTCAAATTCCCACTACGTTTCCTATGCGGCATAAGAGTAATACACTCCCAAATTCCTTAACCTTTCATTGCTTAATAGGTTACTTTGGAGACATACGTATCATTCATAACATAATGGAATTGAACATGTGAATATACCACATTAATCTCCTTGCGAATGAGAACGCGTTCATATATAGTCCAACAAATATTATGGTGTGGGTCCCATCTTAATTTGAGAACAAAGTTGCTCAAAATTTTATCCAGAAAATTCTAGACAACATTTGTGTCCCGTTTTTCCAACAAATTACACATTTAGAAATTGTAAATTGTGAGATATTGGAGAGTTTACCATATGGTTTCGTTTTCTTACTGCCCTACAAGAAATGAAGATCACACGAATGAATGAGGGATTCAAAAATCGACTTTTTTTCTTTTAGAGAAGAGGGAATAACCCCCAAACTATTATTGGATCTAGGAGGAATAACCTCTATATAGTGGCACTTAAAAGATTAAATAAAAAACTTTAGGAATGAAAGAATTAAATTTGGGACTTTTTGTTAGCCCCATTACATGAATGGCCTTAGAATCTCAAATATTTATATAAATTGTCTTTGATTTGTAAATAGTGAAGAAGCTTGTGAATTCAAACACATACCTAAGGGTGTGATTGTTTAGATTTCTAATCTACTCATTCAAGGATTATGTATCTCATTTTCAATCTTTTTTTACTTGTTAATTATTAATAAATAACTGTTGCAAATTGTGTATTATTGTGGATGTCTCGATATAAAATTTTTAATCCCACGTTGGATTATGAAAGTTTGGGGAAGTTATTATTGATATTATAAATAGGGGCGAACCCCTAGAGTATCAAGATACAATGAAAAGAAAATTTCTTTAAAAATATAATAATTTTTTTTGAAGCTATAAATTGCTATCCAGGATCTGAGTTTCTAGATTTAAAACATGAAGTCATTATTAATTGAGAACGTGCTGTTCTCATCACTTTTCACAAGAAATGTCGATATTATTTGTTTTAATTGCCCGTAAAATATTTTAATTATTTAATTTATTTATTGAACATATCTTTAAAGAACACTTATCAATTTTTCGTCAATCCTAAAGTATTTGTAGAGCTTGAAATATAAGATATATTTCAAGATTTCAAAAAATTTCGTAAATTTTTATTTTTTATTTTGTCTTATTTTTTTTTATGTTTCGTTAGCGCTTGTAAGTGCCCCTAGGAGAGGCATTTTCTCGTAATTATTTTTAAATAAATTTTTTTCATGCCTATATATATATATATATATATATATATTCCTAAAGTTTCTTACTTTTGAGCCACTTGTCTCAGATAAATGATCAAGAACTAGAAGTTATGATCTATTAGTTAAAAACTCAGACTTAAAATCTCCAATTCTTCGTACATTTTTATATTGTTATTTTATATTTGTATAGTTAAAAATTTTACGTGCCTAGAACGTAATGATTACATCATGTTACTTGATACGTGTTTCGTGATAATTCAAAGTCACTCAATTTCCAGAAGAATATATGATATTTATTTAAGAGGTGTAAGTGTTTTAATGATTATTAATAAATGTAAAGACCTTTATCTTGGAATCTGAATTTCGTTTCAAATATTATCTACTCTAATATTATTTTTTTATACAAAAAGAAATTATTTATCTTATCAAACCAATCATTCGAATATTTTTTTATTCTTCTACATACTCATAAAAATTAAAATTGAGTCACATTGTTCTTTCCTAAAAAATTATTTCTTTTTGAGACTAAATTATCCTTACTAGATGTAACACCCCGTATTTCCGTGCATGTAATATTTAATTAATTCGAGAAATTTTAAATTACTTGTGTGTTATAATTTAATTGAATTAATTATGGTAATACTTATTTAAATATTAATCGGAGAGTGAATGGTTAATATTTAGGGAAATTTAATTACTAAGTGAATAGTAATAATTTATTTACGTAATAATGTGTATTAGTGATGTGACATTTATTTATTTCAGCCGAGAGTCGGTATAGACTAATTTGGCTGTGAGATAAGGATTTGTATAAATTAATTCGGATGTCGATTTTGAGTGCACGATTGAGTTCGGATGGGTCGAGATAGTCGAAAAAGTGTACCCAGGGGTAGTAAACGGGTCACGGGGCATTTTTAGGCATAACTGGGCCCACACGGGGCTATTTGGGTCACTTGGACTTGGCCCATTAGGCTAAAAACGGAATTAGTGTTTTAAGACCTAAATCTAAGAGTGGGGAACGATAGAGAAACATAAACCTAAATCTAAGAATTTGGGGAGAAAGTGAGAGGCAGCAGTTAAAGCCAAATTGAAGTCTTTTGGAGATAAGGCTAGGAACCTATTGGGAGTTCATCATCAACCTTGTGAATCACACACTCGAATCAAACCCTACGAACCCATAAGGCAAGTGGTTATCTTGTTGTGATATTAATTGATGTTATTCAATTCATATTTTTGTGATGTGGAAATCAGAAATTCGTTTTGAGTACAAATGGGTACAAAACGGAGTTTTTGTAAAAAGAACTAAGATTCAATGTGTGAATTAATTATGTGGCAGGGTTCTGTGATGGTATTCGATTTACATGAGAAAAACCCAGTAGCAATTATGAACAAATTTGGGGTAATTAGATGAAATTGGAACCTAGCGAGTAAAAATTCGAGAAATTCCCCAAATCAGAAAATTAGAGATTTGTGAGATTAAATTTATGTTTAAGGTTTTACGAGAGGCCTTGATCATGTTTCTATATAGTTATGATGTTGATTGTGCTTGGGTTATACCAAGGGAAAGGCTAGAAATTAGAGGATTTCGTTAATGGAGGAAACATCAAGGCGGAGAAGACGACCACATGTTCAATCGACAGAACGACGGTTGGGGTCGATCGATCGACCCTTCAGGTTTTTCGGCAGTTTGGCTTAGAGATTTATATGGGTAAAAATTTTAGTTGCAAATTTCCCCTAGCATAATTAAGAGAGAAAAATTATTTATGAGATTAAATTCTTAACAATTATAAAGGGATATAATTGGGAGTGGTGGGAGAATTAAGGGCGACACATTTCGAACGAATTTTGAGAAAAAAATTCTGAAAGGATAAAATAACGGATTGGGCGAATAAGTTCGGATATGGTAGTAGGGAGACATTACTTACTTATATTAATTATGGGTGAAAACTAATTAATTCGGAGTCGGGAATTAGACTCGGGTGGTATATTAATTTTGGGCCACGAGAGCGAGCCCGAGTATATTGGTTGGGTGACACCAAAAATAATTTAATTAATTAATGTGTAAATTAATAATCATAGTTGGACCATAAACTCAAGATATTATGTATAGGCTTGTGTTACGTACTCAGTACACGGTAAAGTCGAGATATTTTATATTTATATATATACGGTGTGTGATAATATATATACGGTGTGTGCTTATAAATATCAGTGGTTAGATATTATTAATGTATATACTCTAGTGTTATCAAGGGAGGTTGAACGTAGTGGGTGATTCTATTAGTTTTAGGAGTAGGGTGAGTATATCCCCAGGTCATAGGGTACGTTATATGGGTGAGGGGCTTGTCTCACTTTCAGGGAAGGAATATGACCGCCTCCATTATGTTTATGTCTTTGGACAAGTTAGTGAGCGATTCTGATTTGGGGTAACTAGGTTATACGAGTACACCTAGTGTGATATCACTTTAGAGAATACATCCGGTGAGTTATTACTCGGGAGGATGGGTTATATGTATTTTCAACATATGTGTGAATGTTGTAATATGGTTCTACGTATATAATGGGATAAATAGTTTTATACGGGTCATTAAATACATGTAGTGAATTGTATTAATTATATATGGGTTATATTCATTCAAGATGTGTGATTGTTGTAAGATAACTGTACGTACATAATGGGTGAATAATTATATCCGGGGAGTTTATATACATGGAGAAAAGTGTATTAATTATATAACTAGTAAATGTTATATGGCTTTCAAGGAAAGACGATTACCTAAGTGAAGGCGATAAGTAACTTATAAGTCATACATTTAAATACTCGGGATTGAGTAGGGCGGTTGATAAAAGTTATATCAAGTATATAGTTTCGGGGTAGCGGACTAGGTGGGATATAAAGAAGACGTTAGGTGTGCACATTAGTTGAGGGGTGAGTCTGTCCTCAAGGGAGTGCGACACTAACTAAAATATAAAGCTCATTCATGCATATTATATTACTCCAAGTTAATTATTAGCTAAATGTTTTCAAAATATTTTGGGTTCTAACCCTTGCTATAAAATATTTTCAAAACCTTTTAGGTGTCCAGCCACAGGGATGCCAAGCTTGATTCATTCCAGAGATTCGCTGCTGCAGCATATGTGGATGTTGCAGGATTTGGATAGGCGCCTTTATTCATTCTATTCCTAGTGTAGGGATTTTCTATCAGATATCCGAGTGTGTTGCTCACGGTTTTAGTTAGTATTTATTTCAGATACTTGAGATCCATTATTATCTTTATTTACATTTGTGTTGGATTTTAGCCGATGGTTTATTCAGCCAGTTTTTTATTTATATGTGATGGTTGGTTTAAGTTAGCTCGTGATTGTTAATGATTTATTTCCGCATGAGTATTTCTTTGAATTAATGAAAGATAAAACTTGGCACCAATTTAATTTCACTTAGGTGGTTAGTAATTTAAAAGTTTTAACAGTGATGCTAAGAATGAACCAACTGGGAAACCTATTCTAATTTAATTTAGGACAGATCACCCGGGGTTTAATTAGGCGGGGTGTCACAGATGGTATCAGAGCATCAGGTTCTAGTGTCCTTAGGATCTGTGCGGCTTTTTACATTTCAGCTTAGCGTTCTTTGATGTAGAGCCTTATGATAGGATTGTTGTATTCCTCTACGTATGCGAGTTACGTTCTCCTGCTATCAACTATAGTGAGGTGATTCATACCCGAGTTCGGTTGGGCTTTGTATACCGAACATTCTTTGGGGAGACCAATGAGGGCCATGGGAGAATTACAGGAGGAGAGGCTCAACAGAAGACATAGGGTATTCTTGAAATGGTGATAGTGATAGGATACACCTTGATTGTTGTTCAGGACAGTGGGGATATAATAATCACTCGGGAGCCATAGTCTCCCAAAGCACTGTTGTAGATAACGGTGGTACAATTTCAGTCTCACCGGGCGTATTCATCAAAGGGTGGGGAAGTGTGGAAGGACCCTTAAGGAAGGGCTATCTATAAGGATTGAGTAGCAGAGTAGCGCGATAAGTCAATGGGAGGAAATAACCCAAAGACAATCGTGTAAGATGGTGTGCGGTGTCACCTAGGACTAAATTTTGTATGAAATTTTTGGTCCAATGGGGCGGTGTTGTAGTGGTAGGAGAGTCGGTCACGTATGAAGGAGAATATATGGAGTCAAACGAGAAATTTTGCGTATGGTGTGACCAGAAGATCATCCATCCGCTATTAAAATAAGGATGCAGGTGAAATTTCAGAGTTTATGAAATGGGTAAGATTGTAACTGATTGTGAGAGATGATAAATTGTATAAGCGAACTTCATAGCCGACGAAGTGGATACAGAGAACTATAAAGGAACCTGTAAATGGATAATGAACCGTGTGAGAATACACAATAATGGATGGGAAATACGATTAGGATGACTAGTGTGAGGTCGTCAATATCTTTTGTTTGCCAACTTACATTAACGCTTCTAAGATGCAGGAGCCAATAAGGTTAGAGAGTTTTAACTAAGAACGAAATGAGATTTAATGGTTCTTATGAAGCAGGACATAAGGGTATACCTAGTAAGGGACCCATCTTAACGTTTTAAATTAAGTAAATTTCTACCTATTGAAGGTGGATTTGATCCGGGTCATCGAGGCCAATAACGAGTCCCATAGGGCTATGGAAGCCTAAGGGACAATCGGGGTAGCACTTAGAGTCAATACTACCAAGTACACGAGAAGGACAACCCCAATATGGCCATTTGGCCCAGAGGTAGGGGATTGACACATAGAGGTGTCTTAGGTGTTGAAGTGGAACCACAAAAATTGATTATGTCCACAGTGAGGCAAGGGATAGAAGTGGAATGCCCAGTAGGGACAACAATTACAAAATTTTGGTTTGGTCGGACGGGAATATTATGTCCAGGAACCATTTGGGTCACCGGTGCATAGACGAGTGGAAGTATGAGTTTTATCCTCGGATAGATGGAGTGAATTTCGTGACACGAGTGATCACAATATTCTTGTTAGAACTATATACACATGGGGGATGAGTTTAGTGGGTGTATAGTAGTGTTACTATTAAGTATATGGTTACCATGGGGTAATGGGGCTCTCTTTAGTCTTATCTGCAGGGGAGCAGGTGTGAAAACTGAGAGGGTATATTTTATGAGATTTACTCATTTTTTGGAGTGTTATGGAAGCATGATTTTTCCTAGGTATGGATTAGTTAGCAATGGGTGTGAACTATTACAGACAGTGATAGTAATTTTTGGTGTTCGTGACACCAGGTTATGAATGACTCCTGTTAGGTGTCACCTGAGAGGGAGACTAGCCTGTATATATATATGTGTGTATATAGCTTGTATTGTGTGGTACGATAGACATATAAGAATGTCTTGTATTATTACATTTTTTCCGGTAGGAATGGATGTATACTGAAGAGATTCAGGGAGGTTAGAATTATTTTTTGAGCGGAGAGAGATAGCTCGAGATTTATTTTGGGCAAGAACTAGTGATAGTAAGGGCGCAGTATTTTATGTTGTCTTTTGTAGCATAAGAGCAGGCGTGTATACTTTTATGTTAAGAGATAAGTATTTGGGGGTACGTTTTATGGAATGAGGGTCTAACAGATCTCAACGACCGACAATATTAGGTAATAGTGTATCAGGGGGGTTCTTTGTTTGGATTTTGCTTTGCGAGACGTCCCAAGCATGAAACTTAGTGCAACATTAGAAGTGGGCAGATGTTTGGTCGTTAGTACATAGGTTGGGTACCCCCGGTTATTATTCATGTATGCGATATGAATACGAGTTGGAAGTATACTATGGGTTACGGCTAGCATAGTCGGGTAAATTTCGTGCGGTTGAGCACGGGGACAGGGTGTATGGGCACCCTGGTTAATTAAGGTTATTTTGTGCAGTTAAGCACGGGATATAGGGTGTATGGGCTCCCTAGTTAGTGTGATTTCAGAGTCGTCTTAAATAAAAGGGATGTGTATATAAACATATTGAATGTACGTCTCTGGGGCAGTTAGAAAATAAGGGAAAAGTGTAGTGAACTGAAATCCGTTTGAGAATGGAAACGGTCTGACTATATATATATCAAGGAGAACTACCTCCACCATAGGGAGTGCGAAGGTGGGGGAGACCTATGTAATAAGATATCTCTAGGAAGGGAGAAACCCACATTTTTGGGGGAAAATAGAAAAGTGTTTCACTTAGTCTTATGCCTAGAGTGGTTTTTCGCATAGGCATGGTGTAGAATCCTACCCGACGAAATCTACACAAGGATAAGAGTTCTTGAGCATGGGAATTGCTGATGAATGATACATAGTAAATTTGTCTCAGGGTAGATCATTTAAGGATGGAAAAGGGTTGATTGGAAGGTATCAAACAGGAAATTTTTAATTTATGGTTCCAGTGAAGGAATTAATGCTCATGTTGGTAAAATCGTGGAGGGTTCAAGGTTTCCATTGCGTTGCTGAATGGATTGACATGAACTCGAATTGTTATCTTGGAATGGGTTATACTATCGAGTAGTATACCCAACTTTACTCTTAATGGGAAGGAGTGAAACAGAACAAGGTGTCGTCCAAGATTATTGGAAATTTGGGTGAAACCTTCAGTACCACCTCTGGTAAAGAGTGTCAGGAGGTGATAGGGACATCGTTACATATTTGGGTTAAACTTGTCGGCCATAAGACGATGGGTAGATGGGAAATGAGAATTTTGCATTCTAGATTTTGGGTAATTTGGGAGTAGAAATTACCACAGCTAGAGTTACGTGTGATGCCTCATAATGGTTTGGTCTGCGTGACACCTTAGGAGACTTTATGGTAAAAGTTTCATTATCCACCTTTGGTAGATAAGAGGAGGGGAAATAACAAGTTGCTAGGACCCAAGATGGGTTCTGGTCCATCAGTGGGAATTAAGTAAGTTGTATCCTTTCGTATAGTTCAGGGACATAAGGAGGGGTATGTCACCGTGGGTTAAAGGTTCAAGTTCGACATGCTTAGTCAAGGGTGATGTGGGTAATTACTCAGAAGATAGTTAAGCGTTTTGTCAACAAGGGAATTGACACCAACATAGGAGGGGAATTTCCTAACTTGGAGATAGTGGAGCTGGTAAAGTATAGGCTCATCTTCTGGGGCACTATGTTGTCAGGGGCCATCGAGTTAAAAAAATTTGTGACCAGATATTGGTTCGGGTGTCTCCTATGAAAGGAGTGATGAAGTTAGGCAAGAAAGGGGAGCTAGCGTAGAGGTATGTGGGTCCTTTCCCTATCTTTGAGAGGGTGGGACTGGTATCTTATTGACTGGGTTTGCCAGAACATCTTCAGCGGATACGGGATGTGTTCGACATGACATAGCTGGAGGGATACTGGAGGATATGTGAGAGAAGGATCTAGAGTTATTCGCCGTAGTAAAGACCAAATTTCGAGGACGAAATTACTTTGCAAGGGGGGGAGTATGTAACACCCCGTATTTCTGTGCATGTAGTATTTAATTAATTAGAGAAATTTTAAATTACTTATGTGTCGTAATTTAATTGAATTAATTATGGTAATATTTATTTAAATATTAATCGAAGAGTGAATGGTTAATATTTAGGGAAATTTAATTACGAAGTGAATAGTAATAATTTATTTACGTTATAACGTGTATTAGTGACGTGGCATTTATTTATCTCAGTTGGAAGTCGGTATAGACTAATTTGGGTGTGAGATAAGAATTTGTATAAATTAATTTGGATGTCAATTTTGAGTGCACGATTGAGTCCGGATGGGCCGAGATAGTCGGAAAAGTGTACCCAGGGGTAGTAAACGGGTCACGGGGCATTTTTAGGCATAACCGGGCCCATACGAGGCTATTTGGGTCACTTGGGCTTGGCCCATTGGGCTAAAAATGGGATTAGTGTTTTAAGACCTAAATCTAATAGTGGGGAATGACACAGAAACATAAACCTAAATCTAAAAATTTGGGGAGAAAGTGAGAGGGAGCAGTTAAAGCCAAATTGGAGTCTTTTGGAGACAAGGCAAGGAACCTATTGGAAGTCCATCATCAACCTTGCGAATCACACACTCGGATCAGACCCTATGAACCCATAAGGCAAGTGGTTATCTTGCTGTGATATTAATTGATGTTATTCAACTCATATTTTTGTGATGCGAAAATCAGAAATTCGTTTTGGGTACAAAACATTTTTTTTTGTAAAAAGAGCACTTAAATAAGATTCAATGTGGGAATTAATTATGTGACAGGGTTCTGTGATGGTATTCGATTTACATGAGAAAAACCCAGTAGCAATTATGAACGAATTTGGGGTAATTATATGAAATTTGAACCTAAGGAGTAAACCCGGGAAATTCCCCTAATCAGAAAAGTAGAGATTTGTGAGATTAAATTTATGTTCGAGGTTCATGAGAGGCCCTGATCATGTTTCTATATAGTTATGATGTTGATTGTGCTTGGGTTATACCAAGGGAAAGGTTAGGAATTGGAGGATTTCGTTAATGGAGGAAACAATAAGGCGGAGAAGACGACCACCTGCCTGATCGATCGATCTACAGTTGGGGTCGATCGATCGACCCTTCAGGTTTTTCGGCAGTTTGGCTTAGAGATTTATATGGGTAAAAATTTTAGTTGCAAATTTCCCCTAGCATAATTAAGAGAGAAAAATTAATTATGAGATTAAATTCTTAACAATTATAAAGGGATATAATTGGGAGTTGTGGGGGAATTAAGGGCGACATATTTCGAACGAATTTTGAGAAAGAAATTATGAAAGGATAAAATAACGGATTAAGTGAATAAGTTCGGATATGGCAGTAGGGCGACACTACTTAAAAACTAATTAATTCGGAGTCAGGGATTAGACTCGGGTCGTATATTAATTTCGGGCCACGAGAGCGAGTCCGAGTATATTTGTTGGGTGACACCAAAAATAATTTAATTAATTAATGTGTAAACTAATAATCAGAGTTTGACCATAAACTCAAGATATTATGTATAGGCTTATGTTACGGACTCAGTACACGGTAAAGCCGAGCTATTTTATATTTATATATATACGGTGTGTGCTTATAAATATCAGTGGTTAGATATTATGAATACATATACTCTAGTGCTATCAAGGGAGGTTGCACGTAGTGGGTGAATCCCCTAGCTTGAGGAGTAGGGTGAGTATATCTCCAGGTCGTAGTGTCCATTATATGGGCGAGGGGCTTATCTCACTTTCAGGGAAGTAATATGACCGCCTCCATTATGTTTATGTCTTTGTACAAGTTAGTGAGCGATTCTGACTTGGGGGTAACTAGGTTATATGAGTACACCTAGTGTGATAGCACTTTAGAGAATACATCTGGTGAGTTATTACTCGGGAGGATGGGTTATATTTATATTCAACATATGTGTGAATGTTTTAATATGGTTATAAGTATATAATGGGATAAATAGTTATATACGGGTCATTGAATACATGCAGTGAATTGTATTAAATATATATGGGTTATATTCACATTCAACATGTGTGATTGTTATAAGATAACTGTACGTACATAATGGGTGAATAGTTATATCTGGGGAGTTAATATACATGGATAAAAGTGTATTAATTATATAACTAGTAAATGTTATATGTCTTTTAAGGAAAGACGATTAACTAAGTTAAGGCGATAAGTAACTTATAAGTCATACATTTAAATACTTAGGATTGAGTAGGACGCTTGACAAGATTTATATCAAGCATCTAGTTTCGGGGTAGAGGACTAGGTCGGATATAAAGAAGACGTCAGGTGTGCATATTAGTTGAGGGGTGAGTCTGTCCTCAAGGGAGTGCGACACTAACTAAAATATGAAGCGCATTCATGCATATTTTATTACTGCAAGTTAATCATTTGCTTAATGTTTTCAAAATGTTTTGGGTTCTAAGACTTGCTATAAAATATTTTCAAAACCTTTTAGGTGTCTAGCCACAGGGACGCCAGGCTTGATTCATTCCAGGGATTTGCTGTTGCAGCATATGTGGATGTTGCAGGACTTGGATAGGCGTCTCTATTCCTTCTATTCCTAGTGTAGGAATTTCCTATCCGATATCCGAGCATGTTGCTCACAGTTTTTGTTAGTATGTATTTCAGATACTTGAGATCCATTATTATCTGTATTTACATTTGTGTTGAATTTTAACTGATGGTTTATTCGGCCAGTTTCTTATTTATATGCGATGGTTGGTTTCAGTTAGCTTGTGATTGTTAATGATTTATTTCCGCATGAGTATTTCTTTGAATTAATGAAAGATAAAACTTGGCACCAGTCTAATTTCACTTTGGTGGTTAGTAATTAAAAAGTTTCGACGGTGATGCTAAGAATGAACCAACTGAGAAATCTGTTCTAATTTAATTTAGGACTGATCACCCGGGGTTTAATTAGTCAGGGTGTCACACTAGAGAAGCATAGAGAATCTTGAAGATCTCGATTTCGTGTTCGATTACCTATCTCGTAAATTTTTATATAATATTTTTAGAGTACTTCCTTCAATTCAAATTTTGTCAACGAAAGCTTGTTGGTAAACTAAATTATTCCATTATTGTGCATATATATTTTAATTAACTTTTCTTATTTAACTGTCTACATTGACTAATAATATTCACAATTATGAATTGCAATTATGTACTGACATTTGTCTAGAACATAATATACAACCCACACTATTCTAAGAAAATAAGTTTTTTCATATTTTGTATGTAATATAGATGATGTTTCCACTATAGTTGGAATTGCTAAAATCATCAAAGGTTTGAAAAGAGCTTACATGGTATTGTCACATAAGACCCTGCCCATTCACATGAAATGAGTTATACGTAAGGAATTTTTAACAAAATTCACTTCATTCTACGAGCATGAGAATAAATGGGTGTCATCTTAAATTTAATAATGAAATATTTCTATGCTTTTTTTTCGTGTTGGAAGCCAAAAGATTAAATTATAAAAACTCATTACATTGTTGATGATAGTTATGGTTGGAGAATTGCATTTTTTATCTTGAGCTTGTGCGTTCGTGGTTCGATTGTTTTGATATTACTTCTAACCATTTAGGTCACCTTAATTTTTTTCCATAAGCATTTTTTATTCAAAATGATATCTTGACATATTTAATAATTTTTTAAAATATATTCATAATTAAATTTATGAGTATATATATGGTGCTTGAGATTCACCCTTTGTTAAACTATCGAAAAATATAGTGTTGCTCTCTTATTAGCAAACTTTTACTTTGATGAAGCACTCTTTATGCCTTTAGCGGGATGGAAGAACGTACATAAATTATGAATTATAATGCCATCCTGAGAGGTCTTAGGTCTTCGTATATTTTGGTCTTAACGTGATCAGAGTTCCCAATTTTTGTCAATACAAAGATTAATTTATTAACCTCTTCTATATTTTGAGCACTTACTGCCTAAATAAGAGTTAATGACTGTAGCTTGTGTTTAAATTAAAAAGGGTTGTTTCTTGTTAATTACTTAAAATATTTATAGACTAAGCAATACTGTTTGACCATCTTAGGCCTTTTGCTTTTTAAACGGGCTAGTACTTTGGCTTGATCATTTTGGGTTTCTCAGCCGACTAAGTGATATCAAGAATAATTGTTAGCCATTTATTATTATGTGCTTAAACATTCTCCTAATCCAATATGCCTTAGTAGTATAATTCCATTTACTTTAGCTTTTAGGTCATATCGTCACACTCCCTTAGGCCTAAGTGAGATGATGGAGAGAATGTATCTGGTCCATGGGCCATCCACCGAGCCGATGTTTTTGCAACCAACAAAGTTGGTGACCAACCTGAGTTGGATTTATTGCCTAAGGATCCCTTGTATAGCTTTTGTAGTTGCCGAGAAAACTCATAAGGTCTGTTGTGTTTTCAATAAAGACCTAAGGTTTGCAGTAATTGGAACACTTTTATTAACTTGTTATAATTACTACAAACCTTTCTCGTTATGTGAGATTCCTTTGATTGAAACAAATTGAACAACTTGTTATATTCCCCAGAAGTTAGGTTATGTACGAGGGAGTTATCATTTGGAAAGGGTACGCAATACAGAGATGTGATTAAGAAGTTCTAAGCCGCAAATATAATATCAAAGTGAGAGATCCAACTGTCTTTTATTTATTGAATAATATCTTGCAAGAGAAATGAGTTTGAAATGAAATTTTTTATAAACTAAATGTGTAAATCAAACGATAAAGAAGGATAAAAATATAACTTCTTGAGATTAGTTGCATTCCATGCTATTTGTATCTCCTACCCTTCAGTGTTTCCAAGTGATATGCTCTTTGAAGGTCGTCCTTTATCACCCTAAAATTTCCATTCTAGTTGGGTCCCAGCTTTCCATTTGATGATTTTACGATACTGCCAAGGACTTTTGTTATGACATAGTCCCCTACCAAGAACTTCCTCAGATTGACTTTCTTATTGTACTACTTAGCCATTTGTTGTTGATAGGATGCCAACTTGATTGTGGCCAGTTCTCTTCCCTCATCTTCTAAGTCAATTTCATTTCATAGTGCATCATCATTAAGGCCTTGGTAGACTAAGGTGGTTCTTATAGTAGGGAGGCCTGCTTTCAGTAAAATGATAGCTTCTATTCCATAAGCGAATGTGAAGGGTGTTTTCCCACCTGGTATTCTACAAATTGTGTAGCAGGCCTATAGAACACGAGGAAGCTCATCCACCCAAGCAATCTTTGCTCTCTCTAACCTCTTTTTTACTCCATTAAGCAGGGTTTTGTTAGAAGATTATGCATGACCATTACTTTGGGGATACTCAACAAAACTGAAGTGGTGTTTGATGCCATGATCATCACAGAAACCTTGGGAAAAGCTTCTTTATGTGTCGTTGTCGGTGATGAAAGTCCTTGATATCCCAAAGCCTGTCATAATGCTTTTCTATATGAACCTACTCATGTCAGTATGTTCGCTAGTGGTTCTATCTCTATCCATTTTCTAAAGTAATTTGTGACAACTAAAAGATACTTACGATTTCCAGATGCGGTAGGTTGTGGTCCAATGATATCTAGTCCCCATTACTCGAATGGGTGGACATGGACTTATGAGGGATTTTAGGTCGCTAACTAGTTGGTGGACCATAGGAGATTGCTTTTGGCATTTTTCACACTTATGAACATAAGTGTCTGCTTCCTTTTGCATATGTGATGCCACTAGTAACCCTCTTTTATTGCTAAAAAGGTCAATAACCTCCCTCCTACGTGACTCCCATAAATATCATTGTGAAGTTAGCTGAGTACTTGTTTGGTGTCATGTGGGTGGAAGCATGGGAGGTAAGGGACTATGAATGACTTATTGTAGAGATTCCTTCCTGGGATGAGGTAAATACGAGAAAATTTCACGCTTACTTGATGACCCAATCTCTTATTGTTGGGAAGTACGTCACTATATAAATATCCAACAAAGGGATCCATTCAACTGGGACCTTCTCTATAAGGAGGAATTTCTCAGATATGATTGTTTGGCCAATGCTCGGATAGGTAAGGAACTCTTCCAGGATAGTTATTCTCATATTAGAGTCCACTGTTGAGCTCAGGGTCACTAAGGCATCTGCATGGCTGTTCTGCCCTCGGGGGAACTATTAAATATCCACCTTCTCAAATACTACATTATTTTTATTACCACAGCGAGTTAGGCTATCATTATGTAATCCTTTGCATTGAAATCCCCACTCACTTGCTTAGATACGAGTTTAGAATTGACGAACACATGGAGATGCCTTACCCCTGGCAGTTGGGATTTGCAAAAGCCATTGATTAGTGCTTTGTATTCAACTTCGTTGTTAGAGGACTCAAATCCCAATCTCATTCCCTATTCGATGACTGTGTCTTTTGGTGTGATGAGGACTATTCCTACTCCTGCCCTTTTAGAATTGGATTCTCCATCAACTTATAGGGTCCAGTCCTTAGACTGTGCTTCCTTATTTATTAATTACTCCACTCCTTGTTGATTGATAAGCTAATCCGCCATGAATTTATTGATAAAGTCTGTCAGGACTTGTCCCTTAATTTCTATTCTTTCTTAAAAGTGGATATTGAATTTGTTGATCTCCACCGACCACTTTGAGAGCCGTCCAGAGAGGTCAAATTTCTAAAGAACAACTTTGAGGGGATAAGAAGTGATTAATATTATTGAGTGAGCTTCAAAGTAATGTTTCAGTTTCCTTGAGGTGACCACCAGTGCATAGGCAAGATTTTCCAAGGGAAAGTAATGTTATTCTGCATCCAGAAGTGTCTTGCTAGCATAATAAATAGGATGTTGTCCTCTCTCTTTCTCACACACCAAAGACGAGCTTACAGTGGTCTGATACTGCAAGGTAGAGATATAATGGGTCTCCATCTTTCGGAATCACTATCAGGGGCTATTTATTAAGGTAGGATTTAATCTCCTCAAAATCTCTTGAACAATCATCGTTCCATATGAGGCCTTTGTCCTTTTTCAGGATCTCAAAGAATGGTCGACAACGTTCTGAAGACTTAGAGATGAAGTAATTGAGCACCCCGAGCATACCAGTGAGCTTTTTAACATCTCATAACGTTTGTGGAGGCTAAACCCCAGTGATCGCTTTGATCTGATTTGGATTGGACTCAATTCCACTTTTACTAACCAGATAGCCTAGAAATTTTCCTGACTGGACACCGAATGAACACTTACTTCCATTAAGTTTCATCCGCTGTTTCTTGAGGATATCAAAGGTTCTAGCTAACTCTGTGAGGTTATCGCCCTTTTTCTTACTCTTGAGTAACATGTCGTTGATATATACCTCCATTGTGTCTCCTATTTGTTTCTTAAACATCTTGGTGACTAGCCTCTAATAAGTTACCCCTGCATTCTTTAGGCCAAACGGCAAACCTTATAACATTATAACCCAATGGAGGTTATAAAGGACGTTTTGTCCTAGTCGGGACCGAATAAAGAACTTTGATGGTACCCTAAATAGGCATCTAGAAAACTCACCCTTTCATGTGATGCGATAGCGTCAACTGATAAATAGAAAAAATTGCCTCTAATGTAGATTTGTCGTTGTGCAACTTCTCTATCCATCAAAATTCCCTTGAACCTACAAAATTATAATAAAACTAGTGTAGAGGGTAAGTAAGGGAGTCAATCCATATCTAAGGGTGAAACACAAAATTGGAGAGGACATATATAGATTCATTTGCATTTTATTATTATTTATTTATTTTTGCTTTTTATATTTTTTTTATGGATTTTCAAGGGATTTTTTTTAACTAACTAACTATACTAATTTTTATAACTACTAATTAAGAAGTAAAAGCTAATTTAAGAAAGGTGAGATAAACAAAATTGTCCTAATAAGTAAACTAACAAAATTGGACTCATGAGGGCTTCAAAATTTCATCCCATTAATGGGAGATTAGCCCTCAATAATCATCATCCAAAAAATATAAGATAAACAATTGAAAGCATGAGATGATTGAAATAAAAGTAAAAGAGAGGAATATATGAAACCAATTTAAGCCTTGAATTGACATGAAATCTTCAATTACATCATCAATCTCTCAATTACAATTCCTCACTCATGTATTTATTGAATCTAAACTAAAATTTACAAAATAAAAATTAAAAAGGATAGTGGATGAATTCATAATGGACAATTAAATAATTAAAGAGATTTTCTAAAAATGCAATTCCTAAAATTATAAAATTGTACATTAGAATTCATCCAAAGAAATAAATTATAGATCATTAATTTATATTGAGATAATTGCTAAAAATACAAAATCTCAACATAAAGGAATGGGTTAGAATTTACCTCCCATAATGGATAAATTTTACTACATCAATCTATTTTGAATCAATTGCTAAAAATGCAATAATTCATAATTGAGGGGTGGGGGGAAATTTATCCTAGAGATAATTTTCACTACACACCTCTATATTAAGGTATTTGCTAAAAATGCAAATACTCAACATAGAGGGGTGGAGAGAATTTTATCGCACTAAGCTTAAACCTAATTTTGAGATCCTTTGAAAATGGGTCTTCATCCTCTTTTAATAGTAGGTGCCAAGGATCTAGGGGTAATTGGGTAAAAGAGGTTGTTGGGGGTAAAATTGGGAAAAAGGGTTAAGTGCGTTCATTTAACACATGTGGCATTTGGGTTTTTGTCTTTGATTTTGTTGGATTTTGGCTTTAAGCAGGTCATTAGTCGTGGCTTTGGAGAAGACTTAGGTAGAAGTTGAAATGGGTATGGGGGGTTTCATGGGTTAAAGGTTGGGTACGGGTTGGAATCGGAGATGGGTTCTGGTGGTTGGGTTGACAGGGGGTGCGCCGACGTGGAGAGGAACTGGCCGGAGTGGTGAGATCGCCGGAGGCAGCGCCGGTAGCTGCTTTGCTTAGAGAGAGAGAGACAGAGGTCGGATCTGGGCTATGACGTCGCTGGTGGTTGGGATGGTTCCGCCGGAGTAGGGCGGAAGTGGAGGTTGGCTCTGGGGCAGTCCGGCGTCACCGGAAGTCGGAATGGAAGGGGCTGCGCCGGCGGGTCAAGGGTCGGAGAGGCGAGAGGCGACCGGAGTGGTCAGGTTAAAAGGTAGGGGTGCTGGCGGTTTAGGGAGAGAGGGGCGCCACCGGAGATGGCTGGGACGAGAGTGAGAGAGAGAGGGGGGGCGTTGTGGTTAGTCCGCCGGAGGGGTGTTGGGCTGTCGCCGGTTTTTGGTTTCAAGCCACCACCAGCAGGTGGTGGTATTTTATTGGGATGGTAGATGGAGGTGGAGTTGTGATGTTTTAATAGAGGTGGGTGTGAGGAGAGAGAGAGAGTGAGGTTGGGAAGAAGATGATGTGTGGAGGGTTAGTGTGTGTGTGAGGTGTAGGGTGTATGGTGGGGATAAGGGTAGGTAGTGTAAATTAGGGGTGGCCATAGGCCCGAGGCCCGCCAAGCCCGCCCAACCCGCCCAATAAAAAAATAGGGCTTGGGTAAGGTAAATAGGCCCGCAAAGCGGGCTTGGCAAAATGTTATAGGCCCGATTTTTTTTCGGGCGGGCTTGGGCATGAGTTCTTAAACCCGATGAGGCCCGGCCCGGCCCGAGGCCCGAAATATATATATATATATATATATATATATATATATATATGTGTGTGGGGGGGGGGGGGACTTCTATAAATATAAAAACGTATACTAAGTATTTTCATGTAAAGTGAGAAACTTTATATATGGACTTTGTAATATATGGAGTTTAAAACAGATTTTTAATTAAAAAAATTGGTCTTTAAATAAAAAAATAGGTATTTTAATTTAAAAAAAAATCTTTTAATTAACATAATAGGGCCCGATCGGGCGGGCCTGGGTAAAGAGCTTTTAAATCTGGGCGGACTTGGGATTACATAATAAGGCCCGATCTAGGCCCGAGCGGGGTTGGGATAACACTTAATTTTTCAAGCCCGACCCGAGCCCGACCGGGCCTGCCCAGGCCCGGCCCACGGCCACCCCTAGTGTAAATGGGTTATGTGTGTGTGTCAAATTGTGACCCCAAAAATGACACTAACTAATTAAAATTATTAAAACTAAAAATCTAAAAATAAATAAATTCCTACTCTAAAAATAAACATTCAATTAAAAATATAAAAATAAAAAGAAATAAAAAAAATAAAAATAGAATTCTATTAAACTAAAAGTTAAAATCCTAAAAAAAATAAAATCTAATAACACTAAGAAATAAATGAAATCCTAAAAATTTCTAATCCTAATAAAATAAGATAAAATAAAATAAAAACTAAGACTAAAAACTAATAAAAATCAATATAAAATAAAAATAAAATAGAAAAATAGAAAATAAAATCTAAAAATTCTAAAATAAACCTAAAATTAAAATGACACAAACTAAAAATCTAAAAAAATAATAAAAAGGGATAAATTAGACATACACGGGGTTTAGGCTAGGTTCAGGCTCAGTTTAGGGTCGGTTTAGGGTAGGCTAGGATACGGGATAAGGGTATTTAGCTCCATTTTAACTGCAATTGACCTCGAAATGTAGCTTTTGACACCGCAACAGCAGTTAAGCCTGCATGATAAACATTTGAGCGCATAAGACCCATATTGTCGAGAATTAGCAACTAAAATACATCTATTCGGGGTATAGAATGTACAGTTTTGGGTGCTTATCACACCACCCCCAAACAGAGCGTTGCTAGTCCTCGAGTAATAAGATAGAGAGAAAAAGACAAATAAGAAACTAAAAGTGTACCACTTTCGCGGGCACTTGCGATTGCACTTAGCATGTGCAACAAGCCTTTAATCCTATAGGTTGCCCTACAGGACGAGTTGTGTCTCGTGAGGGTTTGTAGGGAATATACCCACAAAATTCTTATTTGCAAAAATTTATTAAAAGGCAGTCAATCTCTTATTAGACGTAGAATACGCGCACAATCCATCATGAGAGAAATAATTATGAAATACAAGCTAGAATTGTTTAAAAAGTTTAGCTAAGTAAATACACAAGGCACATCCTTCCTAGAACTCAACGTGTGTAGTGTGAATCAGCAAAACGGGTCGAGAATCATAAGAGTAATTATTAGATTGCCTTTTCGGAATCAACGCTTCAACTTCAAATCTCACGGATATATCTCTCTCAAACGAACTCTCGAGATTAGGGTTAGTGTATCGCTCTTGTGTGTGATGAGGTGAGTAAATGGAAGCAAGTTTAAACGTCTCACACACATATATGAAAGAACGAACAATTAGAAAGAAAAATGATCTCATGAAAGAATGCTAATCACTATAGTGAGAACGTCGAGTTATTCACCACGTTGACTTTCATTTGCCCGAACACCTAGGGGAAATATAGATGTATATGGGTGAGGGGGAATGAGATGGAAAGGATATGATGATATGAGATAGGATGGTATGAGGGATAAGATGGGATGGTGACAGTGATATGAAGGATGAAGGATGATGGATGAATGTATGATGGATGTGTGAGGTGAGAGAAGAGTGTATCACTCGTAGACTAACAAATGTCTTTATTTCTTGACTGCAACTTTTTCTTTTTCTTCTTTTCAAAATACGCATCAATGTATGAGATAAATCTGTTAAAAATAAAAATAACCCCAACATATATTTGTATTTAATTTTTCTCTATCTGAATCGGCTTTGGGAGAGATATCCGCTAAAAATGCAAACACTCTCTATGATAGATCATCTCCCTTTTTTACTTTCTTTTTTTTTCTATATATTTTTTTTTCCAAATACGTATCAATGTATGAGATAAATCTGCTAAAAATACAAATAACCGCAACATAAACTTGTATCAAATTTTTCTCGATTTGAATCGGCTTTGGGAGAGATATTCGCTAAAAATGCAAACACTCTCTATGACGGATCTTCTTCTTTTTCTTTCAACACTATTCTCTGTGGATATGGAAATGGGCGGTATGGTATATGGTGATGATATGGAAAATGGAAGGTGTATGAATATATGATAAATGGAATTTGGTTGGTGTATGAGTGAAGGTGTGGTGAAAACCTAGTGATCGGGACAAATTTCAAGACACGTGCTTCTTACAACTCAAAAGTGATGTCGTTCTCGGTGATCAAGCCAAAATTTTATGAAAGATAATGAGATCATACAACAATTAAAGTGCGGACCCAAACGAAGTTGAATCAACTTGTGACTCGGAGATTGCGTAAAACTCTCAAAAAGGGTGAAAGGCACAAATCTCACAAGCTAAAGTATCTACTAGTGATCCTTAAGGTTCTCTTTAGAATTGTAGTACTCCTCAACTTTAAACCGTAGTGACGTGATAAGTGCACAAATTTTGTTGAGTCTAGAAATTCATGGTGCAAAATGCCTTGTTATGTATTACATAAGCTATTTAGAAAAAAAATTCTCTAGCTTGATTCCTAGACTTTTGAAAGATGGATGATTGAAAATTCACATCAATGAGTGAGATGAAAGAAACAACACGAAATTTTAAAAATCTGGTTTAAAACTCAAAATTTTTCCAAAGAGGTACGATTTTGATAAATTTCCCCACCCCTAAACAAAAAGGAACATCATCCTCGATGTTAGGTAAAATGATTTTAAAATTGAGAGCATAGGGGAAGAAAGAGATTACCAGAATGAACCGCTAATGAAGTGGAAAGATGTAGCTAAGAATAAACCTGAATAAATGATAAGAAAAAAAATGTGTACAAGTCTATAACATGGCAAAGCATAGGGTGATGTGAAACACCACCCCAAAACAGGATGAGACTAGTACAAGAAACACGGGTTGCCTCCCGGTAGCGCTAAGTTTAATGTCTTCAGTCATACTGATGAAATCTCACCCTAAGGATAAGAACAATGATGGCACAGGGCGGCAAAAAAATGGGTGATGAGAATCACCCCCAAACAAGACTGAAGCGTCAGTCTTGTTGGAAAGAGGCTAAAGTGGTCAATGCACTTGTATGGCAAAGTGTATCACACGATGTAAAGCATCAGTGTACCAAGGGCGGGTGGGAAAAAGGCATGGGTGGGGAATCATCTATCACGAGCCTTGTTGAGCTTAAAGGTGAGGGCAACAAGGGCCCTATAAGCATAATGCTCTAATTGGTGAGGGGGGCGAAATGGTGTGAAAATTGTAATGGGATGAGCCTCATATAAATCACACGACCGTTCTATGAATGGGCGATGATAATGGTCGCGCCGTGACACGCCAGGGAGATGTTGAGAAAAATCAACACCACAAGGAAGTGGTGTGAATGGAGGAACAAACTCGGTGTCACGGTGGAGAGTAGCACCACAAATACTCTCGTAGATGGAGGATGGTTTCAGGTGAGGATCTAAAAATGTCATTGGAAACTTGAAATGTGTAAAGTCAAGATCCAAACTAGGTGGTGGGGTGGAAAGGATAATGGGTGGGTTGGGTGGGACAAATGGTGTATCGGGTGGGATAAATGGTGGAGGAAGATGATCCAACTCTAGCGTGGGAGACACACACTCATTGGGAGGAGTAAAGGAATACTCCCAAGGGAGTGTGGTTTCTAAAGATGGAGTGGTCAACTTCTCCATAAGAGTAGCATTGGTAAATGGGGTGGGTGGGTAAAACGAGGTACCAAGATCAGAGATAGAGGATTCTCTAGAAATATCGGGCTCAAAGGGAGCCATGCATGGTGGGACATCATCCATATCCAAATAGTTAGGAACTATCACGGATTCTATCTCGGGAAAATGGTGAGCACTCGTAGCCGGAGCTAACCTAGGATAAATTGGTTCCTCGGGAACACAAGGGTGAAGCTCAATAAGTATAGACTCGGGCATTGTTTTGGATTAAATGGGAAAATGAGTGGGAACCTCAAAGTGGGGTTCATATGGATATGGTGGGGTGGTATCAGGTTCACTATCGAAAGGTAAGTCAACACAATTATCAACTTGAGACCCGGACCATGGGATGGTCTCAACTTCGAGATTGTCGGGGTGATAGGGTTGGTCACACTCAGAATTCGTGTCACAAGATGACACATCAGCGTCACACTCGGTGACAATGATGGGTGGGGCCATGGGAATATCCGACTCTCGCTCACACTCCAATTCATTTAACCTTTGTCCAAGCCTTTGGAGAGCTTGAGTTTGAATTTGAGTGGCTCGCTCTTGCTCGAGTATGAACTTTTGAAAGAGGCTTTCGAGAGTGGAGGTGGATGATGGTGGTGGTGGAGTGACGGGTGGTGGCGGTGGTTGAGGTGGACACAACACGCTATAATCGGGAGTGTATGGAGAATACTCAAAAGAAGTGTGTGGGGTGGGGCCAAGTACATCATACACGAAAGGATCGCTTTCATGATGGACAATTGGTTGATGCGCATGGGGTGCGTAGTGAGGGAACTGATCGTGAACGGGTGCACAAGGTTGCCATGACGACTGTTGGAACGTGTGATGATCCACAACATCGGGTTGGGATACGTATTGCGTGGAAGGGTGATCAGGCCTCCACGAATAACTGGGGTACTCACACAACTCGGGATTAGGTATAGCGGGGTAGTAGGCCGAGGTGGGTTCCGGAACAGTGTCATATGGATACACATGTTCCATGGTGGTTTCGGATGGATATGACAAGTACGGACACTCATGGGACATGTGATCAGCATAATAACAGTGGGTGCACAACAAAGGAGGAGACACGCCGACACTTGACACCGAGGGTGATGGAATAGGAGGTGCAGGAATGGATGGGTCAAGAGTATCAAGGGTACTCGTGAGACCGCTAAAACCATGAAAAATCTCATAAAGAGATGGCTCGGGATCACTCTCACACGTGTCGCGTGTCAATGAAAAATAACTAAAGTAGCCCCGTAAAGGACGTTCTTCGGCCATAAGGAGAGAAATATATTTTTTTGGGAGTTTTTAAATTTTTTCAAAAGGAAAGAAAATATTTTTGGGATTTTCTAAAAATAATGGAAGAAAATATTTTTGGATTTTTCTATAAAAATGAAAGAAAGAAAATATTTTTGGATTTTTTCTAATAAGGAAAGAAATAATTTTTTTTGGATTTTTCTATAAAATAAATAAAGAAAATATTTTTGGATTTTTGTGAAAAAATAAAGGAAGAAAATATTTTTGGATTTTCTAAAATGAAAGAAAGAAAATATTTTTTGATTTTTTTGGAAGAAAAGGGTGGGGAAAAATATGGACTCTTTGAATTTTGAACGAACTCAATAAAACCGACTATCGAAAAATGGAATTGGACACACACACAAGTCAAGAAAAATTCCTAACTAGCACATAGCCAATTTTTATCTTTAAATTTAGTGAGAGGGTAGTCAAATTTTAATTAAGTCCGCGGGCGATAAAAATTCACGGAAATATTCTTAGTGATCGCCTTTGCAAAATAATTTCTCCTAGTGGGCTACCTAGTTAATTGATTTTAAATTTAAGGATGGCTAGGGTAGCACACAATGGTAAGCGAGTGAGTCGGGTGATGAAATCCCTTCTCGTGAGTGACCGGGTGTAGGTCTTAGTCAATTAATTCATCACACCGTTCGAAAATAAATGAGAGAATAGAATCAAATAAGAGAACACAAAGCACACACAATAATGGACTCGCTAACAGGAGAGGCGCGAGGG
The DNA here is from genome assembly GCA_949130495.1 of Sambucus nigra. Lineage (NCBI taxonomy): Eukaryota > Viridiplantae > Streptophyta > Magnoliopsida > Dipsacales > Adoxaceae > Sambucus > Sambucus nigra. The sequence continues at coordinate 404,764,312 of OX422215.1, read as the reverse complement.
TGTAAGAAATATACCTCCCACGGTTTTTACGCCGTGGGGTGCCAAAAAATTTGAGTCGACCGGGGAGAGATCACGCCTATCTTAGTCGTCCCCGGGAGTCCTACCGACCCAAGGTAGAGAGGCTTCTAAATCCGCACCAATGGACGCCCTCTCTCTACCTTGTCCGGTTTTCCTATCACGCTTGGCTTCAATTATTACAAATTTAAATGGAAAATAAATGGTGTCTTATGCACCGCAATACAAGCCAAGATAATAAAGTCCTAATACAAGCCTTCTAAAAATATAAAAATGGTACAAAAAAATAATAAAGTGCAAAAAATAAATAAATGAACTACAATATGAAATCCGATCCGAGCATCACAATCCCAAGAATGGAAACTGATCAATTTTTGGCAGTGGGAGGCTATCTTTGGGACATGCACTGTTGAGATCTATGAAATCAATACAGATCCTCCAACTGTCGTTTCTCTTCCATACCACTATTGGGGTTGATATCCATTTGGGTAACTTAACTTCCCTAATGGATCCTCCATCCAAAAGCTTTCCCACTTCATTGTCCACCACTTTAGCCTTCTCGGGGGCTGCTCGGTGAGCTTTTTAAGTGATCAGCCTGAAGGTCGAATAAATGTGCAGACGATGGAGGGTTACGTTGGGATCACTCTATGGAAAATTATATGCTTCCCAAGAGAAAACGTCTAGATTACTTCTTAAGAAGAGAATTAATTCCCTCTTTTTATGATCTCTCTGAAAAGTTATCATCGGTTCCAACTTCCTCTAGGCTTTCAACGACCCTATCAGTGGGGTGTACCCTGGTCTCCTCCACCTATGGTCAGTTTTACCGTAATTTCTATTTAGATGGTGCAGCCCCCTCCTGGGCTTCCTCCTGAGCATCATTTATTTCCTTTTCTTCTCCTTTATATGGTGGATGGATGCAATGAAGCACTTCCTAGCAGTGGTCTGGTCGTCATGAATTTTGACCAGGCCCCGATTAATGACACACTTCAGCTTTTGGTGGTAGGTAAATAATACGACCCTCATGGCATGCAACCAACCTCTGCCTGGAGTGTCATGATATGGGGACTTTATGTCCATCACTAAGAACTTAATTAACTTTGAGATGTTGACTTCTCTGACTAGCAACCTAGTAGAATTGTGATTTTCCCTGCGAAGCTGACTAACAAAGCTATGGCCTTCTTGAGGTCGGCTAGGTTGAGCTTTATCTTGTGGCATAACTGTAGGTACATCACCTTTAACAAAATTCCCCAGTATATAAGCAACTTGTCAACGTCCCAATTTGTAATTATAAGGGTGATTACCAGTGCGTTGTGATGTGGGGTCCTTACTCCAACCAAAAATTCTTCAGTAAAGACGATCTGCTTAGTATAGTCGACGTCCTTTGGTCGCCGAACTTACCATCTTGGGTTTTAGCAGGGTTAATCTGAAACACCTCCATGACAGTAGTGACCTTTTTCATCTCCATCCAAATAGCATTTTTGGATCTACTTCAGGTCTGATTCCCCATGGATCATGGCAAACTCCTATCACATATCGTCATTAAGTATGTTGTCCGAATTCTAGTCGTCATTGGTTGTGACCTTATATTCTTTCTTCTCTATATACTCATTTGAGGGGTCAAACTTGGGCTAACTCTTCTAAGTGTGACTTAAGAACCTTGAAATTTTCAGTCTTGTGACCTCCGTCCTTGTGGAATGCGTATCTTAGCGCATTTTTTCTTTTCATTATGGCACCACCCATCTTCTTGGGACACTTCATGAATAGTTGATCTTTGATATTTCTTAAGATCTTGTAAATAGGTTCCTTGATGATCGTGTTAACTGCTTAGAGCGCCTTGGAAGGATCACCCTTGTTCCCATTCTTAGAGCCATTCTTGCCTCCGTTCTTGTTCCCCTTCTTTGGAGTATCACTCTTTTCTCCTCCTTTAGTTAACTTTGCTCGATCGTTGTCCCTTGCATTAGAGTGGACCGCGTCTTCCACTTTGGCATATTTTTCAATATGAGCCATAAGATCGTCAATAGTTCTGGCTTATTTATTACTTAGGGACTGATGCAGTAAAGATATGGTCAGCATACCAATCTTAAAGGATGTAATGATAACCTGCTCCGAGCAATCCTCCACTTCATTGAATACTTCCCAATACCTCTTGGCATAATCCAAAAGGCTCTCTTGCGAGTTTTTCTTCATTGTGAGTAGTGCATCCATCCGCTTAGGATGGGAGATATTGGTTATAAAGTGAGCAGTAAAAGCCTCTGTTAGGGCCTTGGAGTTTCGGATCGACTTGTGAAATAACTTCTCAAACCACTTCTATGCTACGTCATGTAGGCTAAAAGAGAAAATTAGACATATAAATCTGTTGTTGTCGCTCTATATGTTCATCGCTTATTTATACTACCAAACGTGGTCTATGGGATTTGTCTTTCCGTCTTAAATTTTGAACCTAGGAATAATAAACTTATTTGGGGGTTCATCTTCTTCGACCGCCTTTAAAAAAGGGGATTTCATCTAGGTATTGAGAGCTCTCCTAGCTAGCTCCCTAGTAGACATGGCATCTCGATGGGTTGTATGTTGGTCCATCTCTCTACGAAACAAAATCCCGATATCCTCATTCTGACGATCATTACTCCTATGGCACCTTTTTAACTGGCCACACTCTGATCGACCATGCTCTGATCTTCCACATTCAGTTCTATCCTGGTCGCGCTGGGAGCTCCTCCCTCGATTGCGAGTATCGCTGCTTTGAGGACTAGAAGTCCTATCATGACATTTCCTTGTATATGTATAAAGATCTTTCTCCGTCCTTTCGAGTCACCTTTGAAGGAGAGCATTTTCTTCCACCTGGAGGCGTGTGGTCTCCTCTTATTCTCGAAGCCTGTCTTCATAAGTGTCGACCAATAAGGAGATCTGGGTAGACCAAGGTGGTCCCTGACTTTCTTCAGAAGGCTGCCTTTCTTAGCGAAATTTAGGATTTGTGTGCTAACGAATCTCTGACCTGATCCTAAATGGCAATGCGTCTTCTTGCACATTGCCAACCTGAGGATTGTTGCTACGAGCTTTTCTATTGATGAATGTTTTCACAGTAATATAAATCGATCCCACAGACGACTCTAATTATGAGTATAAGATTTATCATAATAAAGATCCATGAAAATAATCACAAAAACGGGATATAAAATGACACACACAATAATGATATACGTGGTTCGTCAACTTTCTTGCGTCCATGGAGAGGTTACAGTTTTTTTTATAGTGTCTCTCAATGCTCGAGATTACATCCCTTTACCCCCGGGTCAGGGTTTTATAATTTATTCATGCATAAAAGTCATAGATTGAGTTGTACAAGGAACTCAATTAACACATGGATAATTTGTGGTGTCCTTGAATATATCCTCCGAGATTATTGGTTATCCATAAGTGTTTTAGTGTATATCAAATACACGTCTGTTAATTAAATATTTGATTTGGGTCGGGCGGCTCTTCAGGCAGATTGGGTTGGTTGGTTACTCTCATGGACCATAATAACTGGGTCCCCACAATAACCTAACAAGGCATACACATAGTTGATATATCATAACAACATAAATTATTAGACTTTACTCCTCTAAATAAGGGATTTGGCATGATTTTCAAGGAATGTTTAAATTTTTATCATCAATGATTTACACATTGACTCATTCCCTATCTAGTTCATTGCAGTGAATCCTTTTTTATAAGTAAATTGATTATAGACAACCCTCCAAGGAGGTGCAACCCGTATACAACAAATATGCAATACAACCAAGAAGAGAAGGACCCAGCAAAATCATTCTCTTAGGAAACTTCCTAAAATACATAACTCTTAGAAACTCCTCCAAAAAGTCTAAAAAATAGGAATAGTTATGTTATATATTTCCTTATACCATATTAATAATGTACTCAGATATAAGTAACGAAGGCTAGATAGTGTTGCTTCCTTTCTCTCGAAACATCTTGCATTTGTCTCCCATCAAATAGTCTAAAAGATGCAGTGAGAACCATTGTCCAATTTTTTCTAACCCCCTTCCAACCCTTTGGGGGATTCGACACCTCTAATAGTACCCTCACTGACTTGAGCATTATCCATGGATTTAGACTTAGGGATATAAAGATGGCCCACAACACCCTCGTCCTTCCTCCTACTTACACAACCAACATAGACTAGCTATAAAACATTTTCTCTTTTGTAGGCCCTTTGTTATTTATATAACCTGTCTTGCCATAATCCAAACAAAGAAAATGATTTTTGAGGGAACTTTTGACTTTTATATTTTGCTCCCTTGGAAATATATATTCTGATTTCATTCCCTCTCAATACAGAGTAATAATCATCACTGTGAAGATCCCTTTTCTTCTCGACACCCGCCTCAGATCATCTTCCCCACCCGACGATTTAGGCATAATTTCTAGCCAATCCAAAAATGCCTCCGCCTCCTCTAATTTCCATTATCATAACCGTCTTCTGAATTTTGGGTCCCACACACTCCATCCTTAATCATCATCATGTAATCTGCTACCCGCCTTTCTTTATTCCTTTCGATGATGAAAATCCATGGGAATTTATTCTCCAAGGGATCATTCTGGCCCCATCCGTCCTTCTAAAATCTAATCCTATTTCCTCTCCCTAATAAAAACTCTATCTATCTAGAGAAATCCTTCCACCCTTTCATAATATACTTCCACAACACCACCCCGTGGACTAACTTTCCCACTCCTGATCCCCACCCTAGAAGGTAACACCCCGCAACTCCTTGCCACTAATATCTTCCATAACCTAATCTCTTAGTGAGAAAATTTCCACTAACATTTACATAACAATGCATTGTTAAAACACTATAGGTTCTTCACTCTCGCACCCCCTCCTTAATTAGTTTACACACATCCTCTCACACCACTGGAAAATATTTAAAACTCGTGTCATTATCTCTCAATGGAAAGTCTCTCGTCGTCTTCTCCATCACCTTACATAATGAGCATGGTAATGATAAAATTGATAGTAAGTAAGTTGGTAGACTCAACAACTTATTTTTTTTTAATTAAAGTTAGCCTCCCTTCATTAAATAAATAATAATTTTTTCATCCTGCCAACTTTCTTCTTACTCTTTTCAAAATTGGTCCCATATAGCTTTAGTTTAAAATTTATCCCCTAATGACAATCGGAGATATGCAGAAGAGAGAGAACCAACCCTGAAGCTAATCATCTTAACTAGATTATCCACGTTTTCGTCACCTCCAATCTGAATCATTCCACATTTCCCCGCATTGATATGTAGTCCCGATATTGCCTCAAAGCACAATAGAATTAATCTGAAAGACCTCACCTGGACTTCTTCTACATTGAATAAGGTAATCGTATCATATGCTAACAAGAGGTAGGAAATCCTAATCATATATGCGCTCGGATGTCCAACCACAAAACCGTTGATCAACCCTTCTTATACCACACTTCCCGTTATCCTACTAAAAGCTTCCATCACCACTATGAAAAGAAAAGGAGACAGAGGATCTAATTTATAGAGGTCGCGTGAGGTGTGAAAAATACCCATCTAGAATCACATTAATCAGAACAGATAATCTGTTGAAATAAATGCAACTCTTAATACATCGGCACCACCTATCACGAAATCTCACCACTCTAATAATAAATAAAACAAAAAATCCATATTTATGTGATCATACACCTTTTGAATGTCTAACTTACACAAAATACAAGGCTCCCCACTTCTTAACATCGATTCTATGCACTCATTAGCCACCAGAACCGCATTGAGGATTTTCCTTCCTCCCATGAAATCATTATATGGTTTTGAACTGAGTATGTCTACTTTCTTCTTAGAAAACAACATTGAATGTGTAACATAGTCCAAATAGATAATCTATCAAGACGACTAATCTAGGCACATGGGTAGTGAGAAACACTCCTTTTATTGAGAGCCTCGCCGAATTTGGTCATGAAAATGAAATATAGAATTCCTCCAAATTTGTCCAAAAAGGTTATAATCAACAAAGCATTCAGTGACCATGTAGAGGAAAGATTGTGAAACACACATACACACACACACATGTATGTTTGTATGTGTGTGTGTGTCCTCTTTGACTTCATCATAATCATTTTGTAGGTTTCAGGAAGATGAAACAACTTGAACTATTGAACTTTAGTGTAGCTTTCCAGTGACGTAGAGACTAAGACTAAAAAAGGAATTGCATAGGTCTATACAAAATATCAACAACAATAAAAAAATGGTCACACAAGGTAACAAAACAAATAAAGTGTAATGTGAAGACACTTACAATCCCCCCTTCACTATTCAGTGACAAAACACCACAAAACTAAGTAACAGATGTTTACATATGATAAACACTATCATATACGACTCTAATGGCATGTCTAAACGCATACAATAATTTTTACATAATAAAATCAAGAGGAACACTTATTAAATTTTTATACCTTTTTTCACAACACTAGTATACAACGTAAATTCAACAATGCATAAAGAAAAAATAAATTACTCTAATTTAGAAAAGGGAATACGAAATACAAGAAACATATTCATAAGAATATATTTCCGTAACTAGAATACATTAAGACTGAGTTATAGAAAAGAAATATATTAAGGTTTAATGAAATTATAAGAACCCCCTCCCTTCATTGGACATTACTCCCACCCCACCCCACCCCTACATAATATTTCTTCCCATTTTTTCAAAAATTAGCCTAAGGAAATAAGATAAAATAAAATGATTTTAAATAATTAAGGTATAATCAAAATTGGAACCTTTTGGGATAAAATCAAGATATGTATAATTATGTTGCAAATCAAATGAGCCGAAAAAAATCTTAGCAACTTACCTATGTGAGAAGGATTTCCAAGGAGATACAAGCATCGTTAAGTAATAAGAGAACAACCCTTAGAACACATTTTGATAAGGAAGAATATATGAAAAAAATATGCGAGTTACCAAAATTTGATTTTATGCCATACGTGTTATTCTGGGATCATAGTATATGATTTTTTAGACAAGAAGTAGCCATGAATATGAATTGCCAAAAAAAAATTATATCAAACGTTCACAATCAATAATATATACACTACAAAAAAAAGTACTTTTTAAGACTGATTTTTTTGAGACAGCTAAAATTTGAGTCTCTAAAACCCACTTTTTGAGACGGATAAAATTAGCAGTCTTAAAAACTACTCTTTTAAGACCCTTTTTGTTACCCGTCTCAAAAAGTACTACTAAAAGTGACTGCAAATCAGTAGCCGTCTCAAAAAATACTACTTAAAAAGACTAAAAATTAGTAGCCGTCTCAAAAAGTACTACTAAAAGAGACTGAAAATTAGCAGCCGTCTCAAAAAATATACTTATGAGGCGGCTAAAACAAATTTTCATTCCCCCCATCAATTTTTACTCTCCCGCTTATTCTATCACCCCAAGAGCCTAAGGAAAAAAATGTAAAGACAACATGTTCTTCTCTTTCTTCGCCCGTTCTTATCCTTCTTCTTCACCTGCACATCTTCGTCTCCCTAGCCCTAGCTCTAGCCACTCTAGCCCAAGAACGAATCTAGCCCTAGCACCCGCCCTTTGTATCACCCATATCGTCGTTAGTCATATTACAATTTTTTACTCAGGTATTATTTTTTTGTTGACTATTTTTATCTTTTATGCCATTCTTGTATGTTAAAGGGTTTATGTTCTTAATTGAATAGGTTGGAAGATTGTATAAGAGGGGGAGAGTTATGACATACTAATTTAAACATTGGACCAATTACTAATTTTATTGAATCAGTGGATATTCTATTGATTTTAGCAATTTTATTTCAGTTACGTGTTTAATAGTTGGGATTTAGTTTAATCAGTGATACATGGTTGACCTTAAAATTTGTTTTTATGATTTTTGAATGATGCAGGAAGACAATCTAAATGATTTGATCGAATGAGCTAATCTAGTCCAGAACATTTAAGTTATAGTACCGTCAAATTCATACGGATAAAGGTAATTTCAATTCTTGGTCATTAATTAATATAATTAGTTTTTGTACTCGATTGATTTATAGCGGTGATAGGAGGTTGAGGGTGAGCCAATTGAAAACTCGGATTGTCAACTGGTTGTTATAGTATAGTTTTAAGATTAATTTAGGAAAATATTTGCATACTTGTTTGTGTGAATTTTAGTTAGAATTATTGATGCGTTTGTTTGTGTTAATTAATTCATGTCCTTTTCAAGTAGTTAATTTGATTTTCAATTTGATTTTGATTTTATTTTGTGATATATGTGATGGACCCAAATTAATTCAAACATGCATCACCGTTGAAAAATCACCAATGTTATCCAAGTATCTCGTGGTAAACTATGAAGCACGGACATAGATACGGGTGTCGTGTTTGACACGGACACGGACACGGACACGAAAAACTTAAAAAATAAGTACATGGCACATCAAAGACAAGACGACATTTACTATGCATTTCAAAAACAAAAAATTGTTGTGAAACTAATATACTAAAATTAACATGGTTCAGTATTTCAACATTTAATAATAACTTTTAAATCGTAAGTCAAAGATATGCATTTAAATTATGAGGGATAATAACTTTATTATTCTAACTTTTCTTATTATTATTATTCATACACCCTTAAAGATTTAATTTTACAAGATGACACTAGAATTTCTTAGTGTTCTTTAATTTTGTCACCCTGTCGTGTCCACGAAATGTCTGGGCCATGGTCGTGAAGTGCCCGCCTTTTTTTAAATGCCAAATAAGTTTGACAAGCCATGTGAAGTGACGTACGAGTGTCGGAGTATCCGACACGGGTACGTCACCTTTGAATAAGTGCCCGTGCTTCTTAGGTGGGAAATGTTCATTTTCTCATTGGACTCGATTTTTTAAATTTACTAGTAGACGTTCGTTTTGGGTGGCGACAAACATAAATGAAGTGTCATGGAAAGTCTCGAATAATTCCAAAGGTATCCAAGTAATCTAAGGGAAGGATGCTGTCCTCAGCGGGATCCTGGTTGCTGAAGTTAACTAGTATACGCTTGTTATAGGGTTGAAAAATGAGATTTATGAGTCAAAAACTCAAAATAGGAACTTGGTGGCTTAATAAGAGACACAGACACCCCAAGAGGTATTAATATATCCTGTGGGAAGAGATGGTTTCATTATTAAACATCTAATTTCAGAAATTTTCTCACTTGTGTATATTCTTTTGTGTGTCAAAATGGGCTTTTGGAGGCAAAAACTCAAAACATTAATCATGTGTCCTTAAAATAGGAACGGACACCCTTAGATGCACAAAAGGAACATGTGGGAAGTGTCCTTTTCCTAATCGAACTTTATTTGCCAAAATTTACTAGTATACCCTCATTTTGTGGTATAAAATGGACTTTAGGGAGCGAAAATTCAAAACATCAATAAAGTGGCCCTGAGAGAGGCACGAACACCCCAAGAGGTGCAAAAGTAACTTTTGGGAAGTGTTTGTGTTCTCATCGATCTCTATGTTTTTGAAATTTAATAGTGGATGGTTATTTTGGGGTTATAAATAGGTTTTAGGGGTGAAAAGTGAAACAATAATGAAGTGGCTCGAAAAGAGGCACATATAGCCCCAAAGGTATCAAAGTAACTCAAGGGAAATGGCCGTGTCTTCACATGACTCTCGATTTTTAAAAGTGACTAGTGGGAAGGATTTGGGCAAGTCTAGTACTGATCAAAACTATGTTCAATTCTACTTTGGTTTCACTCACTTTGGACATGTTCTCTTTATTATTATCTTGTTCAAACACGAGGAGGTCATCATTGTCTACCCAGACAGTGGTGGGCGAGTCACTATTCCTATGAAGCACGGACACTCTTTCGAAAGCCAACGTGTTGTGTCCACCAACGTATTCGACTCCTATGAAGCACTAACACTCTCCCGGAAGCCACGAGTCAACTTTGACTCAAGTGATGGTGATTGTGCTTTATTAATGATTTTTAAGGTCAAAGTGTGTTTGAATTTTGTTTTGTATGGTCCATTTTCTTAATTTCATGTTAAGAATACTCTAATAATCTATTTTATGGAGAAAGTCTGTATTATTTCATTAATATATATTTAAATATATATTATATATTATACGTACCATAACGTGTCGTATCCTAGTTTTTGGATCAATCACGTGTCGCGTATCACGTGTCAAAACACGTATTACGTGTTCGTGCTTCATATTGTTCCCCGCATTGGATCGTGTATATGATTCGCACCTGGTGATTGGTTTGAACCAACACTTGGATACCATATTCTCTGCCTTCTTTAGCTCTCTTTCCGATGTCAGGTTCCGACTTAAGTGTCTTAGGACTAAGGATGGCACCGTGAGTTCAATGCACGACATAAACTTGGATCATTTTTCTCTTATAGGTATTATCCGGACGGGTAACTTTGTACTCTCACCTAGATTTATATACTGTTTTTAGACCCCTCTGTTTTCTTTATTAAATGATATGTGTGGTTAGTGTGTTGACTGTTAAAAGACAACACCACTTTGATTCTATTGCCTAGTGTTTTTGCATTGATAATCGATATGCTTGGCCTTTTGTGTCTGTTATAATTGTCAACCATGACTTATCTTTAGCCTTTTTTAAGAAATAAGTGGGGAAAATGATGAATTTACTCTTTAAAAGTATGTTACAAAACTAGTATGCCACAAAACCAGAGAAAAGAGAGGGCGGGGGGGAATTGGCAACTCTGATGCCATTATTGTAATGATGACTATGTTGGGTCCTATTATAGAGCAAAGGTGCATTCGTTATAAAATGATGGTGTTGGAATTAAAATTTGTCCTAAAGTGAGTGCTAAAGTTGTCTTGGATGTGAAACGATTACCAGAAGAGGCTGACAAGAGGAGGGGGTGCTTTTTATTCTTACTTGAATTAAACTATATTTCACTATAATTTATAGAAATAAATTGATGTCTAAAGAGTAATGTAACTTGATGATAGATTTATTCCTGGGGGCGGTACTCAATTTAAGGATGGAGTTATGCACTACATTGACTATATAGAAAAGGTATGGTTGGGACTTCACTTCTCCGCTCTATTTCTTCAATTGATTTGGTTTTCAAGGCCTCGAAAGAAGCATTATGTAGCTATATAGAAAAGGTACTTGAATTGTGGGAATTAGAGAATATAATATATATGTTTTTATTGGGGTCATATTCTTGTTCAACAACAATCTACAAACATATCTACTAAAAGGCAACGTTGATCTTATCCTTCATTGACTATAAAAAGATTCTATCATAGATATACACATCCATGTCCAAATCCATCAGTATTCCCTCACCTATCCTATAGAGAGTCCTCGAATAGGAATCTGATAGAGTCGTGTGAAGAGAATTTTGTAAACTATTATTTTACCAAAATCATGTGGACTAGGTAGAAATCATCTGACAAATTATTTTTCTCATGGGGTTTGCTTTGGTGACAAGTCCACGGTATATTAATCATCTATCTCCAAACATCACTAATAGTCAGGTTATCATGACCCTCAAAAGGATATCCTTTTTTTTAAACAAAATTACACCACTTCATTCAATGCAGTGCTATAACAATCATCATCAATAACATATCTAAGTGCAGATTTGATGAACTCGCAGTGAATAATTCTCGATGCACTCACATGACCAAAACTAAAATGGAATACTTTACATTTTACACTCGCAAGCCAAATTATTTTTGACGAGGGCTACATTGATTCTCTTAATACTAGACAATAAACCAATCTATAAAGATAAAAGGGATATGCAACATTGTTGGTCTATCGATATTGATGACACATGAGATGACATTTCGGGTTTAGAGTCGCATAGTATTTCCTCGAGTTGAGAACATAACATCAAACCTCTCTCATCACTCTCACGAGATTTACCAATTAACCGAAGCAATTTGCAACTTAGATCTTGAGGATTGGATAAATGGCGTGGGATTGGGGGGATGAGAAAAGGGTGTGTTAGTAGCTCTGGAATCCTCGACCTGTCATTTCGGTCCCACACGAGGCATTTCTTCATAAGATCAAGAAGTCATGGATTGGGAAGGGGCTCAAATGTAATTTTGTGGTTCGGGTCTGTTATGACTTTAAACTTTGCCCAAAATGTATTGTATTCTGAGAAGGGTGTTATCCCATAAACCATTTGGTAAAGGATGCAACTGAGAGACCAGATATTGGATGAATGACCACACTTTTTGATATTTCCATTTTCATTTGTCTCGTTTCACGTGAATGTGTCGGGGGACATGTAACTCAGTGTACCCACCTGTGAATCTCACTTAGTGTTTGTTGTGTTGCTCATTATAGATTTGGCAATACCAAAATCAATCAGCTTCAATGAGCCTTTGATAATAAGAGAACTAGCCGATTTTAGGACTGAGTGCACGATACGCTCCTCATGAATGTGCTATTAATAGCTAGATATATTTTCTTCCAGTAAAATCGAATCTAGTTCTCATCAGTAGTTGACTCAGAGCTATTTAGTTCTTTCCATTTCTAGGATAACATATGAGCCAAATTAATTTCAACATATTCATGTACCATGTATATAAATCCATCTTCCCTGAACCTGACATCCCCGTTAGTCATGGAATCATTCATTACTTCCTTGAGCAAAGCCTTATCTGTCACATCATAGTCAACGTGTCGAATGATGTGGTTCTTTCCCTTCAGTTTGTTCAAATATTTAATTTCCTGACAAAATCCATATGCAGTGGCATAGTCACGATCTTTAAGCTTATTTTTTTCATGGAATAGATTGTACAATCCGAAGAAATGACTTTGTGGACCTCACTGCTTCCTCCACTGCCTATCTTGCCAAGCCTTTGACAGAAGTTTCCATTAACCTTAAAAATAAGTGAGGATCGTAGTTTTTCTTATGAGGTGGTGATGCCACTTTACTGCTTGCAACTTTTGCTTGTTGTTTTGACTTATTACCTTCCAACTTCACATCCAAGGATATATTATTAGATAAGGGAGCCTGCGATTGCACATCAGTAGCACTAACACCAACTGAAGATGATTTAGCTTCTATTGCCTTGCCATTAAGAGGTGGAAGATCTTCTGGAATATCGCATTGCTTTTGCACATTGCTTTGCTGGTCCTTGTAGAGATTATATTCCTTAACTTTCGATTGGGTATCCACATAAGAGCTGGGATATTGGGCTGCAATGGATGTCTGCTCAGTAGACAATCTGCTGGTGTCCTTAGACAAAAGTTGTGGTGGGTGCACCATATCCTGTTGTCTCATGGGTTGAGATCTCACATCGCAATCTCTGAAAGATTCTACACCCTCATGAGAATTTATATTTGGGTGAAGATGAGAAAAAAAAAGTTGTTGAATTAAGCCTGGGAGCAGAAGCTGAATTCATTAATGTTGTGGTAGCGCAAAATGGCCCAACAGCTGAAGATTGGGTCATCAGATGACTAAAGTTATTCTGTAGAAAGTTTATGAATTAGTGCACTTCATCCTAGTATTTCAATAATGGTAAAATAATATTGATTTTTTATCACCTAGGAAGATATCACTATCTTTATCCCAGAAATGACTGTCATAAAGGATTGTTTGGTAGGGTCATCAAACTAGGCATTTGCATAAAAATCTCTCATGAGGTCAAGGCCTATGTTTTCCTCGTTTTGACCATGATATCAAATGCCCAACCATTGACAATCAAAGAACAAAGTGTATACTCGTGACAACTTGTCATATATCACCTCTCAATCCATAGTGCCTTCAGTGATTGAGGTTTGATCCTTGAACTTTAAATCAAAATTTTATTCCTTTTCCTATGTGGGATTTTCACTTTCCCATGTGAATTCTATAAATATTTTTTAAAAGATGTTCATGTAAGATACAGAAATGGAAAAGAAAGAAAAATAAAAATACATTTAAAAGATGTTAAAATATACAGAATTTAGACTCATCTGCCTAAACCCCGTCCACTAAACTCTCATTAAATAACCTGAACTATACAGAGTACTCGCATCACTTTGACAAATAAAATTTGGCTTCCTTTGAAATTTGGTATGAATGTTACTCTTATTCATGATGAAGATTAGATCAGGTCTTCTGCCTCAAATTTGAGCATCCGTTATTTCAGGATCTAATTATATTATCAATTGTTTGCTAAGGGCACAAGAAGTGAAAGAATATGTGTTTGGAATCATATTAATATGTGTTGAAATACTTGTGATGAGTTTCCTTATTTAATTATTTGGGATTTCAATGTAGTCATTGATCAAAGTAAAAAAACAGGGGGTAATGATATAAATTTTCATGCATTGCAAAACTTTAAATGTATCATTTCCACAACTGGTCTGACTCATATTGATGCTGCCTACAAATTTTATTAAAATCCAGGAATATACTTATATCTCCATTCCTAATCTTCCAAAACATATGTTCTTCTGATATGCCTCTAGTTTCAACCATTCGGTTCCAAGAATGTTCTCCTTTTATAATTGGGGCTGTAGAGGGGTATAAATTCCTACACTAAGCTGCCTTCATATATTGACCCCATAAAGAAGTTTTTTTTTTAAATTCCACCACATTTTCATGCTTAAAGCAGTACTTATATCCTTTAAATTCCTTATCTCTAGCCCTCCTACACTGATTGTCCTTGTGATTGCTTCCCATTTACACCATTGGTATCTCTGATCTCCATTGGTAGAACTCAAAAAGAACCTTGCCATTAGACTATGCAGTCTGGTAATTACTACCTTAGGAGGACACATAAAAGATAAGAGGTATAATTGCATAGAGACTAACACTGATTTTATAAGCACAAGTTTACTTCCAGAAGAAAGACATTTTGCTTTCCAACCAATAAGCTTTGTTCTAAATTTTTGGACCATTCCTTCATAGTAAATAATCTTCTTTCTACCACTATATAGAAGGCATCCAAGATCAGATATAGGACCATTTTTAATTTTCATTCTAGTAGTCTGCCTCAGAAATGATAAAGCACATGGTTTGATCTTATTTAATACTTCTAGATAACTTTTGGAGGTACTTATCAACTACCCTGAGACACTCTCATAGGAACTCAAAACATTCATAAGCTTCTTCATTTTTCTTCTCATGCCTGAGCTAAAAATGATCAACTCGTTAGGAAAAGCTAGATGATTGAATATTGGACCTCCTATAGGCATTTTATAACCAACATAAGAGGACTGCAAAGCAAGGTTGTGAAGGTTTCTTAAAAGAGCATATGCCATAACTCTATCATATGCTTTTGGCATGTCTAGCTTCATCATCATATTCCCTCCTATATTTTTTGAGTTGATTCTAGCCATACATTCTTGATCAAGCGCCACATTATCACTAATTGCTCTACCTTTAATAAAACATGATTGCATAGGGGAGATGATAGAAGGAAGGAAGCGAGATATCATGTCATTTAAGATTCTAGAAAAGATCTTGTTACAACCCATGACTGATGAGTCTACTGGCAAACCGACAACGCCTTATGATTTTGGTTCTGGGCATTTAAATCTTGATCAGGCAATGGACCCCGGTCTTGTTTATGATATTACTAACGATGATTATGTCAACTTCTTATGCTCAATTGGATATGGTTCAAAGACCATACAGGTTATTACAAAAACCCCAGTGAGTTGCCCCAAGAAAATGCCTATGCTCGAGAATTTGAACTACCCATCGATTACAGCGTTGTTTTCAAGCTCAGCGAAAGTGGAATCGAGCAAGACACTGATTCGCACTGTGACGAATGTGGGTCTGGAGAATTCGGTTTACAGAGTGAATGTTGAGGCCCCCAAGGGAGTGACCGTAATGGAAGAGAGATGCTAGAAGGTCCTATGAAAGCTGGTGGAGTAGGAATGATACTGGTCAATGGAATGTCAAACGGAGAAGGTCTAGTGGGGGACGCTCATATTCTTCTGGCGTGTGTGGTTGGTTCCGACCAAGGGGATTCAATTAAATCATACGTTACATCTTCTCCGCTAGCAACTGCAAGCATTAATTTCCTGGGCACAACGATTGGAATTAAACCAGCACCCGTGGTAGCTTCATTTTCAGGGAGAGGACCAAACGGGATGACTCCTGAGATATTGAAGCCAGACTTAATAGCTAAGGGAGTAAACATATTAGCTGCTTGGACTGATGTTGTTGGTCCAACTGGCTTAGATTCCGACTCTTGTATAACTGAATTCAATAAACTTTCAGGTACTTCCATGTCTTGCCCTCATATAAGTGGAGCAGCGGCTTTGCTTAAATCCGCTCATCCAGATTGGAGCCCGGCAGCTATTAGATCTACAATGATGACCATCGGCAGAATTGTGGACAATAGTTTACAACCCATGACTGATGAGTCTACTGGCAAAACGACAACGCCTTATGATTTTGGTTCTGGGCATTTAAATCTTGATCAGGCAATGGACCCCGGTCTTGTTTATGATATTACTAACGATGATTATGTCAACTTCTTATGCTCAATTGGATATGGTTCAAAGACCATACAGGTTATTACAAGAACCCCAGTGAATTACCCCAAGAAAATGCCTATGACCGAGAATTTGAACTACTCATCGATTACAACATTGTTTTCAAGCTCAGCGAAAGTGGAATCGAGCAAGACACTGATTCGGACTGTGACGAATGTTGGTCCGGCGAATTCGGTTTACAGAGTGAATGTTGAGGCCCCCAAGGGAGTGACTGTGACGGTGAAACAGGGGAAATTAGTGTTCTTGGAGAAAGTCAGGAAGCTGAGTTACTTCGTGACCATAAAGATGGATAGCAAGAATCTGGTGTTGGGTGACACGGTTGCTGTGTTCGGGTCACTGTCTTGGATAGACGGAAAGCATGTGGTTCGGAGCCCCATTGTGGTGACTCAAATGGATCCGTTGTAATCCGTTCAATCGTGTGAATCGGACGCTAGTGAGTAGTAGTTAACTAATGGGTGAGAGTTTGATGGACGAATGGGCTATCTTGTATGGTATAGTACAACTTTGCTACACTAGCATACGGTTTTTGTGTGTTCGTTGCTGCTTAGTTTTGAGGGGCTCCTTTCCTTTTTCCCCAGAACTGTACTTTTTATTTTGTTTGTTTCCCTGTTAATCTCATATTGTATAATATATTTATAGATGTTACTTGAAAAAAAAAACTTCTGTATACTAAATGGTCTAAGATCATTTAAGGATTGAGGGTGTTATATCTTTAGAATTAGAAATATTTTTGTTGTTGTACATATCTTAGGAAGACTGTTTCCTGCAAAGAAGAAATGGACTCCATTCAGAATATCATCTTTTATGTCCTCCCAAAAAAGAATTGGAAGAAGTAGCCATTAAAACCATCCACCCCTGGATTACTCTGAGCATTTAATCCTTTAACAACTTTCTCTACTTCATCCATTGTTGGCCATTTGATTATAGAGGCATTCATATCTTCATTAATCAACATTGGAATAGCTTCCATCACTTTATTTTGGCCAGTTGCATCCATAATTTCTTCATCTTGAAATTGTTTAGAGAATTATTCTAGTGCTGCAGTTGGATCCTCCATGACCTGTCACTTTCTCACAGCAATTCAGCCTTTGATGAGGGCTTATTTGCAGCCCCTCTAATATAACAAATTCAGCATCAATATAACAATACCAACTCATACATAACTCGACTGACCGAGACCAAAATATAACAAGTAAAACTCACCAAGTAAAATGTCGGTTAGAGATCATTTTAGGCACAAAAAAAACTAGAGATCCCATTCTTACGTTTTGCTTTTTCATTTATATCCCCTTACTCTTTTGTAACTTTAGAGAGAAAGTTAACCCAAGAATCACAAAGTCCTTAAAGGATGTTGGTTTGTTGAATTCCTGAAATAAGTATATACACAAAAACACAAGTTTTTGTGGGTTTACAAATCTCAAAAAAGGGTATGATTTTTTTTCTTCAATATCAGCTCTAGGCTTTAATTTATCTGTTCCATTTATCGATTGATTCTATATTCACTGTTAGTTTCAGCTCGAAATTTTAAGCATTGATTTTGTTTGACCTGTTCACCATCCGCAGCCGCCACCTCTGCCACCACAAGTGGCGGAAGCTCCTTGAGAGAATAATTTAGTTAGGCCTGCCATCGGGGCCACCGCCATCGGGCCCACCTCGAATGAATGGGCTTCCCTCACCTCGAATGAATGGGCCTACCTCACCTCTTTGATTTTAAAGCAGGAGCTGCTGAAGCAGTAAAGCAGAATTGCGCCCCTGTTGCGCACTTTTGCGCTCAATTGTGACAATCGCGCTCAACTGTGCACGCTGCAGAAGCACTTTTACACGCTTTGAACACTTGGATAGATTGTTTTAAAGGCCTGATTGACTTCTGCCTTCATTAAGGTGAAGGCTAATAATTTTGTACGGAAAGGTACCCTTTTAATTAGTCCATCATGATTGAGTCCTAAATGTGAAGTTTATATATTTTAGAGGGCATATAATTGACTCATGTAGCTTTAGCTATAGGTGTAATGACTAATCTAGATAGATTGTTTTAAAGACCTGTTTACACCCCAGAAGAATTTAAGAAAATATTTTCTCGATATTTTGCAAAATAACTATACGTGGATATAAGGGTGCAAGAAAATATAAATGCATGGAGTTTAAAGCATGTTTTATTAGAATTTGTTTGTCTCCATATATAGGATAAGAATATGTTTTTCTAATGATGAACTTCATGCCGAATTTTTCAATAAGCCTTTAAAAAAGTCTTGGATAGAATACATGACTGAATCATGAGAATACATGTTCGTTCTTTTAGGCCTATATCTAGTTGTGTTGTTATTTATTATGCACTTCTTCAAATGTCGATCTTAGCTGGTACTCGGTATGGTGGGTGGGCTTAGTTGCTTTATTACTTCGTAAATCGGTTATGGGGCATTTCATTACTCTTTTTGTGGATGTTTTATTATTATAAGTATATTATTTCAGTCTTTAAGTCAGGTCATTGGTTCAGTTTTTAATCAGTCCGTTAAGTGTTAAATAGTTAAATCAACTTGGTTTTTAGTGTTTGTTCTTATTTTATATTTATATAATCATGACATCTTTGGAGCTGGTTTTTGTATGGGTTTTAAACAAGTATTGTCCAAATATCCAAATCAAGTTAATGTTTCTTGACTTTTTCAGAACCATAGCTAATTGCGTTTTGTATCCCATTTATTGCAGGAAGTTTACTATCTTACGAGGACTTGTTATACTTATAGTTGAGCCGTTTATCGTTGGATCTTTTGCATCTATTCTCTCGAACAAGGACCTTGTCGCTTATGTCCTCTTTGGTCTTACTCTCAACCACAAGCAGGGGTGAGACATATTCAAGTTAAATTTTGTTCATTATGTTGTCCAACGGTAAAAGGAATCGTAATGTTTTTATTTATTTATATTAGTTGTTTAGAAAATTGTGGATATTTCTGTCGTTGTTTTTGAGTTAATTTTTATGTTTAAACAGGTTGGTTTTCATGAATAAATAAAGGAGACTCTGTCGATTTTTTTAAAAATATTAAGTATTTTTAAAAGCAAATAATACGAAGATATACAAATTTGATAAGGTTTTTAAAGATTTTCATCTATAGGAACTATTAAAAAAAATTACTTCTTTGTTTAAGGTAACTGACACTTAATAAATTTATTGCAGGTGAAAACCCTTTGTGGACAAGGCAAGATATTTGAGTCGTTTTGCTGGAGGTCGTATGCCTGAAGATTGCTAGTTTACTTTGCATACATCATTTTATGTTAGGGATAGATGGTTTTTTATGTATTTTTTCTAATGAGATGAGTGAAATTGTATAGAGAGATCTCTGTTGGACACAATGTTTAAATTGTGTATTTTTTCTTTGTATGAACTTTAATTATAATTGAATGGAAAATTATATATTATATGTTGAAATTGGATGCAAAATATGTCATATTGTTTTTAAGAGGTTTTGTTTATAATTATATAGAGTATATTAGGGAATGGATGAAATTTTAATTTTGGTGCTAAAATTATTAAAGACCGCTTCTTTGCCGTCTCAAAAGGGTTCCATAAATGGGGATTTTTTGAGACGGTTAAGTTATCGTCTCAAAAAACTCTTTGGGGACGTATGTTGGTGTCTCTAAAAAAAACATTAAAAGACGGATTTTTTGCCGTCTCAAAAGGGTCTTGTAAGCAGTGACCTTTTGAGACGGCGTATTTCCCGTCTCAAAAGAACTTTTTGAGACGGCTTCTGCGTCTCAAAAAGCTTTTAAAACGGGGGTCTAATACTACGCTCCTTTGCCGTCTCAAATGGCGTCACAAAAGGCTTTTGAGACGGCTAGAGGACTTTTTGAGACAGTTGGAGCACCGTAGTAAAAAGCAATTTTTTTTGTAGTGATAGTCTATAAAGTCAAATAATGTGAAGAGAGCATAACCAATAACATATTATCGTGTCTCATCAATGCCAAAAGATTAATACCACTGAGATGTGAAAAACAAGCTCCAATTTTTTTATGATTACAAATTGTAGAATATAAGAATCGAATCTTACATTTAAGTTAAATCTCTAACACCCTTTAGATCGTTTTGTTGTAAACTTTTTTTCTCCCTCGATAAGTTATTTGGATTAAAATCTTTTATATAAATACCACTATGTTAATCAATTATTAATTTTGATTAAAATAAATTATATAAAGACCTTGATGTGACTCATTCCTCGGACATGTATATTAGTGGTAATAACACCCTCACCTTGAAATTTTAGTGATAGTATAGGGACCTTCTCACGTATGTACTAATTTTATTTTATTTCAATTTCTAGTTACTAGAATGACTTCCCTTAATGAGTAAGTCTCTAATTTATAATAATCCAAGACTAACCTTACTTTAAAATATTGGGTTTTCTTTTACTTAAAAAAACACTTAAGGGGAAAGAAACCCATATACAAGAAGTATATCTAACAAAAAGAATGGCCTCACCAAACCAAACCCCCTCTCCCAACTGAAATAAGACTCATAGTCAACTCTTCGTAAATACTCGAGAAGGTCTGTGAAAAAGGAGAGGGGTGGTGACTTTTCTTATGACATGTCATAAGCGTACGGGAAAAAATAAAATGTAGTCTCAATGGACCCAATGCCTCCACATCGAAACATCTCGTATTCCTCTGCTACCAAGTTGTTCAAAGGATACAATGTGACCAACCTCCATTCATTCCTCTCTCCCTACAATTCTGATTAGAGTTGTTTTTATTTTGTTAGAAGCTCATCTAAGGTGAGCAAGATCCATTTGATGTTGACTTCTTATAAGAGGTCCACCCTTTCAATGGGACATCCATACTTGTTAAGGTAAAAGATTCAACCCCATATGTAAGGGAAAATGAGTTTCCCACATATAACATTATTCAATCTAGAATTTTATTTATAAAAAAGAAAAATTTGTAAACAAAAATTAAGAGAAATGAAAATTTATAGATGTCACCATTACAATGATAGAAAACTAACCTAGGAGTACGAAAATTTATGAGATCTTGATCAAAAGTACGAAGACCTTAAATTATATTTAAGGGCTTATTTTTCTTCGCAACTTAAAGTTGGAAAAGAGTTCAAAGACATTTTAGATACTCTTAGGAATTTGAGTTTCTTCAAAAACCATATATTGACTAATGTTTTTTTTCTCTACAAAGTTTTATAAAAGTACAAGGGAGTTGTTAACATGTGTATTGTATATATTTTTTTCTAATTTTTGTGAGCCTGAAAGAAAATTGCGTGCTTGAGATGAACTAATAGACACACCCAAATTATACTTGGTCGAAGAATATGGGTTGGTATTAGTATTTGGAATCTCGACATAGATATTAATCCCAAGGCTTTTATTATCTGCATCCATGACTTCACCTGTAATTTGTTCTAGTTGAAGTTGATATTCCTTTCTTCTATGTTGTCCACTTTGCGGCCTCGAATTGTGCCCGTTGAGTAATATATTAGTTCTTTTACATTTATGTTATTATTGTTCATATGTAAAGAATAAATATTGGCAGGCCCTCCCCAAGTTAATTTGGTATCATATGTGGACCCCCTTCATTATGGGATGGATCTGAGCCATCATAAAAATGTCAGCCCATTTGTTTCTATGTGGAACGCTAGTATTCACATGATTCTGTCATGATGTCAACATCCCTAATCTCTATATACTATAAAATGCAAAACAAGGCATTTATTATGCTTTGCAATTAGACTATCCACGTGGCACATCTCTATAATATTCTAAAATGCTATACAAAGCATTTAGAGTCTTGCCATCCACGTAGGCATGTGTAATTTCCTTTCTCTCCCCTCTCATTTCAACGCATTACGTGCTCTGTATCTTAATTCTAGAAATATGAAACGATCAACCCTTTCCTCTAACACTTTAATATTTTAGCCGTCAAATGTTCATCCTCACCCCAATTTTACCCTAACCCCTTCCATATCCTCTCATTTCCATATCCTCTCATTCCTCTTTAACAGAAAATGATTTCTTTTGTTGAGGATCCTAATAAGCCCATGTTCTTGGGTTGAAAATGGGTATGAAGGTTTTGGGTTTAAGCAGGTTCGATTCGGGTTAGGGAGTCATTTTTTGGGAGGGTTAAGTCGTGGGTTTAAGGTCAGCAAATGGGTAAGGTGTTGATGGTAGTGCTGGTGACAGATGGTTGACTGGTGATGGAGGGCTAGGCAGTGTCTGCTTTGAGGATGGGTTAACACATGGGTCTTGGAAAACGAGTTATGGGGTATTAGAGATTGGGTTGCTGTTGGTAGGTAAAAGGTCGGGTTATGTAACAAAGGCCGGTAGGACCACCACCAGCTGGTGGTGGCAGGTGGTTAAAAGGGATGATTGGCGCTGGTGTGTCCATATTCGTAGGTTCAATCGGTGGGTTCATGGGGGGTATGTTAACTTCCGGGATGAGAAATCCGGATCCTACCCAAACCAAAAACCGGTGACCTCCACACTTAATCCCGGCGGACCCAACTCCGCCCAAGCTGACCTTGCCCATTTCCACCTCCATATCCGGTCGGTGGACAGTCCATCCACCAAACTCCATCTATCCTCTATAAACTCCGGAGACCCATCATACTTCCGACGAAATGACGATCAACTACATCGGTGACAATAGATTGCCCAACAGGGTATTTCAGAGAAAAAGGGTAAACTTACACATGTGGGTTCTTGGCTTTTGTTTTGTTTGGTGAATGGTTTTTATGCAGATTCGGTTTTGTCTTGGGTAGAAATGGGAGTTGTGGGTTTTGGGTCCTTATGGATTTTGGGTATGGGATTGGTTCTTCCACTTTGTTTTTTAGTTTTGGTTTTAGTTTTACCCGTGGTTTTGAGATCCAATTTAATTTTTTGGGTTTAAATTTTTTTGTCAAACATTTCTATACTTTTTCCACAGATGTTTAAAAAATCATTTTTTGTCCAGAAAATTAGAAAAACAATTAGTCTTTGATATTTTTTGTCCGTTCTAGACATTTAAAAGTATTTTTTTCATTATTTCCTTATTAGCAAAATTTTTAGTATTATTCAATATTTTGAATTAAATAGTTTTTTTCGTACTTTTTTTCTAATTTTTTTTTGTAATTTCAAGACCATTAACTTGTTTTTTTTTTTATCATTTTTTAGATTTTTAAAATATATATTAAATGATTTTTGTGTAATTTTCAATTTCATTTTATAGATTGAAATGTTTTTTTCCAGGCAATCTTTTTTGTATTCGAAACTTCCATTTTTTTAGGAAATTACTTTTTTATTAAGATTGAATTTTTTTGTTGGAAATTGTTTTTTTTTTACAGATTTTTTTTATAATGCTTTCCAAAATATTTTTTATTCTTCAAAAGTTTTTCTTTATATTCTAAAATAATTTTTAGGATTTTTTTGTAATTTTCAAGATTCTTTAAAATATTTTTTTTTTGTAATTTTCAGTTTTTTATTTTTTCTTCTTCTTTTTTTTTTTTTTTTGTAATTATTAGAGTTTGAAAATATATTTTAAATGTTTTTATACAATTTTTCTTTTTTAATATATATATATATATATATATATATATATATATATATATATATATTCTAACAATACTATATTACATGTTTTTTCTGTTAGTTCATTTGCGTTAAAGCTAATGAAATTTGTGGCGGTTTTTCCGATTTGTTAGTAAAATTTGGCGAGCAAAATAATTTAACGTATTAAACGAGTATTATGGATGTCCCAATAAATTATGATTGCTGTAGATAATACATTTCTCTATCTTACGCTTTCCTATATACACATACCCTATAATTGTGCTATTTTGTAGTTTACACTTATTTATTTATTCTTGCAGATTATTGTGTATGCCCCAAATCTTCGAGCATTTTACGTGCATGTAGACAAATTACATTTTGCAAATTGATTAGGAATATGTATTGAGATTATCGTCGAAGATAATCAAGATATAGTTCACAATACTTTATGAGCGATGTATTTTATGCTACCTGCTACCTTGAGTCGAAATATTCCTCTCTCTTCGAAATGATTAAAGGCGACCTAATTTTATTCCTAAGTTCATATTTGAAATACTCTTATTCCTAATTATATATTCAAGTTACATTCATAGTTTCTATTAAAAATAAAAATAAATTTATTGTCATTGACATGGACTTATGCTTGAGTTATTTTCAATATGAACGAGTTGTACGCACAATTAGTGTTATTGTTTTAGACGTAAATATAATTAAGGTTGTGTTATATTTGTAGATGGGCTTAGGGGATTTGGAACTCACCTCAAGAGGCACTTTTCCCAATTATTTGGAGTCCGGTACATAAATCCTATTTATCCCTTTTGCTTTGTTCAACGCAATATTCATCTTCCTCTTTGATCTCACTATTCTCCTTCGTTTTCCTCTAGCAACGGAATCTCATCTCTGGATTTTCCTTTTTCCGGCGACCTTTGTTGGACAGGCCTTTCCCGAGTTACTCGCAAATCATTTTCAACTTGATGGACTTTGGCGGCGTCGACGACGAAGTTATGCTCAATAAGATGGCGTTTGAGATTGAGATTAGTGCAATGGCCAAGGTAGGGAAGAAATGCGGTGGTGGAAAACTTAATGTGCCAGCGTGGAAGTGTCTGACGGTTCAGTAAGATTTTTGCCAGATTTGTAACATTTATTATATCTCTTAGTTTTGTATTTTTAGTACAAATGATCGCAATTCTATGGTGTGTAAATGAGGGTTTTTATTTTAGGTTGTCATTCTTTTTGCAATTCTTAATTATAAGACATTTGGAATAAGAGTGTTTGGTTATTATCGATTAATGCACATTAATGGACTATTTTTCCCTATTTATCTTGCACTAATTTGTTAGAAATTACTATCTCCGTAACCTAGCCCGCGCATCGCGCGAGTTTACACCTAGTTACATTATAATATCGTCTTGAGGATTTGAGTGAACCTCCTAATTAATCTCATATCGGTTGGTATCCTCGTGAACTTCTACAAGTGAAATTCAAACGCGAACTTGGTCAACACCAGTATCATCAGAAAAAGAAGTAGATTTTTATTAAGGGTTTCCACCTCTGACCTTAGAAATTAGATTTTTAATAAGGGTTTCCACCACTGACCTTAGCGATTAGATTTTCACTAGAATTGGACACATGTGATGGGTCCTTTTTAATATATACTACAGGGATAAAAACACTTTATTTGTGAGCTGATTTCGAATCAAAGTCATTCTTTCAGTAAAATGAAGACGATTTAATTCCACCCATTTTCTCAAATTTAGTTAAAAAAGATCAATCACATCATCGTCTGTATTTTCTCCAATATTTGGAGCAGAGTTTTGTTGGGTTGAGTGTCTGGATTGAAAATATTTACAGGTTTTTTCCTTTTTAAATCAAAATTACTACTTTTTCCACTGTATCCACAATATTTTCTAGTTTTTATGTTTAAATGGAAGAACTAGTGTTTTTCATATTATTGAAATTTAAAATTAAATGCCCAATAATATCACAATAATCACAATCGTCCAGGATGTGTTAAAAAACCATTATAATAGGAATTTTATTATCGTCCAATTATACCAAAAAAACGTGTTGACAAAGAGTACAAGAAATCAAACTTTATAAAAATCTCGCATACAAGTCATATTATTAATCCAAAGTAGTTGGGTAAATTTTGATAGGTGCCCCCACATCGTGAGCAATTTCTAAAAGGAGTTGAGGATACCAAAACTCATCCAGAATGTCCAAAAAGTGAACATGATCAAATGAACAAAAAAAGTGGACGAACGGAAATTAGAGCACCAATGAATAGGCTTGAAGTATCCTAACTTGGATAGTAAAGAACTAATCATCCATACACATAGCATATCCACAACACACTAAAAAAGTAGCTATAAAAACACTTACCTTTGGGGGTGGGCCTCCACTAATGTTGTAATTCCAAGGATTTAGGTAGAATATTTTCAATTCTTCATATGTAGGAGCATATTTCCCTCTATCTATAACCAACCGTCTCAACAACTTGGATTTATAAGATTGGAGAGATTTCTTGTACACATCATGAGAGAGTTTCATAGTGGTTATGGGTGGGGATGTAGAAAGGTATTAGGGTTGTACAAGAAATTAGGTTGAGGTATTCGACCCCAACCTCGAAGTTGTACGCCTGCTCTTGGGTACTTGGGAAAGAAATTAGGGTTCGTTACAAGATGTAGTAGTGATGATGATGACGACATTGATGATGGTGAACAGGGAAGAAAAAAAGGAAATGAAGTGGAAGAGGAGGAGAATGGGGGAGGTAGAGAAATAAACGGACGTAGAAGAAGGCGAGATAAGGGACTCTATTGAGGAGGAGATGGTGGCTTGGAGTGGTGAAGATGAAAAAGAGGGGGACAGTGTTAAGGCTGGGCCAATTTTGTCCAAGAATGAGGTTAAGGTAACTACTGTTGTATAACTCGTGGTTGTGAATAATAAGCCCTTCCATTTCAATGCCCCTTTTTTCTTTTCAAATTCGTGTATAAAATTAACACTGATAAGCTAGAAGCCATAAATAGAGTTTTATGAATTGTTGTGTTGTTTTTATCTAATATCTTGGATTATACGTGTGTGTGTGTGTGTGTGTGTGTGTGTGTGTATACTATAATAGATATTGAAATGATCATATATAGTATGCTGCAATATTAAAAAATGTGAAATAAGCTTGGAGCTTCTGTCTCGAATTATTTTTTTAATCTTTGGCTTTCATTTTAATGTAATCTAAAACATCAAAGGTTGTAGTTGTATTTGTGCTCTAGTTGTTGATAGACTTCATACTTTGGACTTGTAAGAAAACTCGAATTCATGAACGACTGCAAAGAGTTGTAACGGTTGCAGCATCCGCTGCCATGGCAGTAGCTTCAAATCCTCGAAGCAACCCATATACCTGTGAGTGATCAACCGCGTATGATGTGCATTATTTTACTGTGATATAATTTTAATTTTATTATGATTTTCAATTGAGTTAAAAATTACACCTCCCAATTTGGTCATGTTAATCAATGATGTTGGGAGGGGGTGTTTAATTGAATCCAGTGAAATTGCTTCTAAAATTTTGAAGTTTTAAGAGCATTATTCTAAGAATTTAAATAGTTCAATTCTTTTTTGTGAAAAAAGTATGTTTTGCACATCTAATATGTTTTAACCTAAAAAAATATGCAAGTCTAAATTTATGTATCATCTATGTATGTATTTATTTGGTTTAATAATATTTTCTTAACTTTTAAGATGCTCAAAGTTGATGGAAATAAGGGGTGATCATGTGAAGAGTCTTTTGATGTTCGAATCAGATTAGGGAAATCAGTTGTGCTGAAGTAGTCTTCTATTTCAAAAGCATTATTTATTCTTCGCGATGAAATTGGCTCCATCGTTGAAACAGTTACAAGTATCTATGTTTCAATACTGTTCTTACGGTCATTTGTAACTGTATGTAAGATGCCATCAACCAACTCTGTTTAGTTATTGAAAAATGATGCATTAAAATTTTGTATATTGAATAAAAAATGTCCGTCAATTGCAAATACTTAAGGTATTGAAGCCTTTGTATCATGATATGTTTTTATAGTTTTCTCATATTTTAAGCCATAAAGCCCTATATCAAGATGTGTTTTTTGCACATCTATTGTGTTTTAAAATGGTTCCAAGAGTTTAAGATGTGTTCCAACACGACACAATATCGGCTCCAACACGAAATAATTCGGTTCAAGGTTCCATAGACCTCCTATCATGGGGACTCCTATTAGGACAGATGGAGTATCTATTAAGTAAAAGATAGTATCACCATGTATGTGCAATTGGTTCTCATCAATATATGTGTTATTTTGTCTTTGGTTATTATTATTATTATTATTATTATTATTATTATTATTATTATTATTATTATTATTATTATTATTATTATTATTATTATTATTATTATTATTATTATTATTATTATTATTATTATTATTATTATTATTATTATTAAGGTTTTGTGTTTATGTCACTTAGCATAGATGGGAGATGCCTTATAATCCGGATCACTTAATTGTTGATTGTGGTAGGTTTTGGTTTAATTTTGTTTTATTCATATCACTAGCCACTTGGTGGTGGTTAATAAATACTGTTTTATTTCACACTTGAATTGCTGATTAACTTTTGAATTTGATTGGGTTTGGCTAAACAGGGACTATTGGAGAAAGCATAAGAGGAAGATGTTTGCTACACTTGGAGTTTTGGCTAAACATGGAGTATGCGAAGGCTTATCCGATTGGTACGTTGGGAACAATTAAATTTTAGACTCGGACATGGTTTGGATTTGTTAATTTGGGATAATCTTAAAAACTAACTTCTGAAACGCTATTAAATTTGAATTTTGAACTGATTGTCTACTATAGTGTATACATTTTAGGCACAAATGTCTTTATTACATAAAAATAAACTACAACTCTCTTTTTCTTTTCTTTTATCTTTTTTTTTTCTTTTTCTTTTCTTTTTCTCTATTTTTTTCTTTTTTTTTTAATTTTTTTTAAAAAAGATTTCTCTCTCTTTTCAAACTAACAATGAAGACATTTAACAATTGGAATCAACCCTCTTTTATTTTGGAATGATGGAAGATATATGAAATGAGTGGGGAATGATGGTGAGGGGAATGTATGGGAATAGGGTAGAATATGGTAATTTAATTAGTGAAGTGAATGGGTGAAAATCTAGTATTCGGAACAAATTTCAAGACGCGTGTTTATTACAACTCGAAAGTGATGTCATTCTCAGTGATCAAGCCAAAATTTTATGAAAGATAATGAGATCATACAACAATAAAGTGCAGAAACAAAAGAAGTTGAATCAACTTGTGACTCGGAGTTTGCGTAAAACTCTCTGAAAGGGTGAAAGGCACGAATCTCACAAGCTAAAGTCTCCATTAGTGATCCTTAAGGTTCTCTTGGGAATTTTGTTACTCCTCAACTCTAATCGTAGTGACTTGATAAGTGCGCAAATTTTTGTTGAGTCGAGAAATTCATGGTGCAACATGCCTTGTTACGTATTATATAAGCTATTGAGAAAAATATTCTCTAGCTTGATTCCTAGACTTTGAAAGATGGATGATAGAAAATTCACGTCAATAAGTGAGATGAAAGAAACTGCATGAAATTTTAAAAATCAAGTTTAAAAACTCAAAATTTTTCAAAAGAGGTACGATTTTGATAAAATTCCCCACCCCCAAACAAAATGAACATCGTCCTCGACGTTAGGTAAAATGATTTTTAAAATTGAGAGCATAGGGTAGGAAAGAGTTTACCAAAATGAACCGCTAATGAAGTGGACAAATGAAGCCAAGAATAAACCTGAATAAATGAGAAAATAATTGGGTACAAGTATAAAAACATGGAAAAAGATAGGGTGATGTGAAACACCACCCCCAAACAGGATAAGACTCATACAAGAAATGTGGGCTGCGTCCCGGTAGAGCTAAGTTTAAAGTCTTCAGGCAGACCGATAAAATCTCACCCTAAGGATAGGATCAATGAAAGTGCGGGGTGGCAGAAAATAGGTGATGAGAATCACCCCCAAACAAGACTGAAGCGTCAGTCTTGTCGGATAGAGGCTAAAACGGGTCAATGCACTTGGATGGCAAAGTGCATCACGCGATGCAAAGCATCGGTGGACCATGGGTGGGTGAGAATTAGGGTAAAAGTGAGAAAGACATGGGTGATTAAGCATCGATCACGGGCCTTATTGAGCCGAAAGGTGAGGGAAATAAGAGCCCTATAAGCATAGTGCTCTAACTGGGGAGGAAGGCAAAATTGTTTGGTAAGTGGAATGGGATGGGCCTCATAAAAATCACACGATCATTCTATGAATGGGAGATGATAATGGTCGCGCCGTGACACGCCACGGAGATGTCTCGGGAAAACATCGACACCATAAGAGAGTGGTGGGCATAGAATTACAATCTCGGTGTCATGAAAGTGGAGAGTATCACCAAAAATACTCTTGTAGATGGTGGAGGATGGTTTCAGGTGAGGATATAAAAATTTAGACGAAAACTTGAAACGTGTAAAATCAAGATCCAAACCAGGTGGTGGGGTAGAAAGGATAATGGGTGGGATGGGTGGGATAAATGGTGGAGGAAGATGATCCAACTCAAGAGTGGGAGACACACACTCCTCATGAGGCGCGGAGTGATCCACAAGGGAACTCTCAGGAGGAGGTGTGGGTTCTAAAAATGGAGTGGTCAAATTCTCCACATGAGTATCATCGGTGAATGTGGTGGATGGGTAAGACGAGGCACCAAGATCTAAGATAGAGGAATCACTAAAAATATCAGGCTCAATGGGAGCCATTCATGGTGGGATATCATCCATATCCGTAGAGTTAGGAACTATCACGAATTCTATCTCGGGAAAATGGTGAGCACTCATAGCCAGAGCGAACCTAAAAGATATGGTCATGTTAGAGACATATGTAATTGGGGCATAAGGTAAAATCTCGGGCATATTTTTGGATATTTCGGGAGTGGGAACCTCAAGTGTGGGTTCATGTGGACATGGTAGGAATTGATCAGGCTCACTAGAGAAAGGTAAGTCAACACAATTGTCGACTTGGGACCCGGACCATAGAATGGTCTCAACTTCGAGATTCTCGACGTGGTAGGGTTGGTCACACTCAAAATCCGTGTCACGAGAGGACACATCATCATCACACTCGGTTGCAACGATGGGTGGAGCCATGGGAATGTCTGACTCTTTCGCACACTCCAATTCATTTAATCGTTGTTCATGCCTTTGGAGAGCTTGAGTTTTGATTTGTGTGGCTTTCTCTTGATCGGGTATGAACTTTTGCAAGAGGATTTCGAGATAAGAGGTGGATGATGGCGGTGGTGGAGTGACGGGTGGTGGTGGTGGTGGTTGAGATGGACACAACTCGCTACTATCATGAGTATATGGAGAATACGCAAATAAAGTGGGTGGAATGGGGACAAGTTCATCATACACGAAAGGATCACTTTCGTGATGGACAATAGGTTCATATGCAGTGGGTGCGTAGTGAGGTAACTGGTCGGGAATGGGTGCACAAGGTTGCCATGACAACTGTTAGAACGTGTGAGGATCCACAACATCGGGTTGGGATTCGTATTGCATGGAAGGGTGATCAGGCCTCCACGAATAGCTCGGGTACTCACACAACTCGGGATTAGGTATATCGGGATAATGGGCCGAGGTGGGTTCCGAAACAGTGTCATATGGATACACATGTTCCAGGGTGGGTTCAGATGGATATGACAAGTACGGACACTCATGGGACATGTGATCGGCATAATAACAATGGGTGCACAACAAAGGATGAGACACGTCGACACTTGACACCGAGGGTGATGGAAAATGAGGTGCGTGCATGGACGGATCAAGAGTATCAAGGGTACTCGTGAGAGAGGTGAAAACATTAAAAATATCATAAAGAGACGTCTCGGGATCACTCTCACACGTATCGTGTGTCAATGGAAAATGACCAAAGTAGTCCCGTAAGGGACGTTCTTCGGCCATGAGGAGAGAAATATTTTTTTGATTTTTAAATTTTTTCAAAAGGAAAGAAAATATTTTTGGATTTTCTAAAAATGAAAGAAAGAAAATATTTTTGGATTTTTCTAAAACGAAAAAAAGAAGATATTTTTGGATTTTTTTTTTTATAAAAATGTAAAAAAACTATTTTTGGATTTTTTTGGAAGAAAAGGTGGGAAAAAAATATGGACTCTCTGAATTGGATGAACCAATTAAAATCGACTACCAAAAAATGGAATTGGACACACACACAAGTCAAGAAAATTTTCTAACTAGAACATAGCCAATTTTTATCTTCAAAATTTAGTGAAAGGGGTAGTCAAATTTTAATTAAGTCTGCGGGCGATAAAAAATCACGGACTTTTCTGAGTGATCACCTTTGAAAAATTTTCTCCTATTGGGCTACCTAGTTGATTGATTTTAAATTTAGTGATGGATAGGGTAGCACACAATTGGTAAGCGAGTGAGTCGGGTGATGAAATCCCTTCTCGTGAGTGACCGGGTATAGGTCTTAGTAATTTAATTAATCACACCATTCAAAAAACTAAATGCGAGAATAAAATCACACAAGAGCACACAAAACAATTGACTCGCTAACAGGAGAGGCGTGAGTGTTAGAGAAATGTACCTCCCACAGATTTTAGGCCGTGGGGTGCCGAAAAATTTGAGTCGGCCGGGGGGAGATTACGCCTATCTCAGTCGTCCCCGGGAGTCCAACCGACCCAAGGTAGAGAGGCTTCTAAATTCTCGCATTTGGACGCCCTCTCTCTACCTTGTCCGGTTTCCCTATCACGCTTATCTTCAATTATTACAATTTTAAATGAAAAATAAATTGTGTCTCTAAGCACCGCAATACAAGCCAAGAATAGAATAATCTTAAATACAAGCCTTCTAAAAATATACAAATGGTACAAAAAAATACAAAAATACAAAAAATAAATGAACTACAAGATTGAATCTTCTCCGAGCTTCACGCTCCCAAGAATGGAAACGGCGACATTTGATAGAAACCTTGAATTACCAACAGATATAACAATCTACTCAAGTGTAGAGGTAAGTAAATGTATCAATCCACATCAAGGGGGTAAGCTAGAAACAAATTCAATTGTAATTCACTTTTTATTTTCTTTGAGAGATCTTCTCCTTTTTTACTTTCTTTTTTTCTTCTATTTTTTTCTTTTCCAAATACGCATCAATGTCTGAGATAAATCTGCTAAAAATACAAATAACCCTAACATAGACTTATATTTAATTTTTCTCCATCTGAATCGAACTTTGGGGAGAGATATTCGCTAAAAATGCAAACACTCTCTTTGACGGATCTTCTCCTTTTACTTTCAACACTCTTCCCTTTTTCAACATGGTGGGTGGAAAATGGAATTGATATGGAAATGGGTGGTATGATATATTGTGATGATATGGAAAATTGAAGGTGTATGGATGTATGATAAAAAGCAATTTGGTTGGTGAATGGGTGAAAGTATGGTGATCGGGACAACTTCAAGACACGTGTTTCTTAGAACTCGAAAGTGATGTCGTTCTCAGTGATCAAGACAAAAATTTAGTGATGAATAATGAGATCATACAACGATTTAAAGTGCCGACCCAAATGAAGTTGAATCAACTCGTGACTCGGAGATTGCGTAAAACACTCTAAAAGGTTAAAGGCACAAATATCACAAGCTAAAGTCTCCACTAGTGATCATTAAGGTTCTCTTGAGAATTGTAATACTCTTCAACTCTAAACCATAGTGACGTGATAAGTGCGTAAATTTTGTTGAGTCTAGAAATTCATGGTGCAATATGCATTGGGACGTATTATATAAGCTATTTAGAAAAAATAATATATTCTAGCTTGACTCCTAGACTTTGAAAGATGGATGATTGAAAATTCACATCAATGATTGAGATGATAGAAACTGCATGAAATTTTAAAAATCAAGTTTAAAAATCAAATTTTTCAAAAGAGGTACGATTTTGATAAAATTCCTCACCCCCAAACAAAAAGTAACATCGTCCTTGATGTTAAGTAAAATGATTTTTAAAATTGAGAGTAGAAGGGAGGAAAGAGATTACCATAATCAACCGCTAATGAAGTGGACAGATGAATGCAAAAAAAAACCCGAAGAAATGATAAGTAAAAAGAGAAAAAAAAGTGTACAAGTCCATAACATGGTAAAGCATTGGGTGATGTGAAACACCACCCCCAAATAAGATGAGACTAGTACAATAAATGCGGGCTCCCTCCCGATAGCGCTAAGTTTTATGTCTTTAGCCAGACCGATGGAATCTCACCCTAAAAATAAAATGACACAAATAAAATAAAATGGGACTAACTAAACACACACGGTTCAGGACAGGTTTAGGGTAGGCTAGGGTAAGGAAAAGGGGTAATTAGCTCCATAATCCGCACAATTGCCTTGAAATACGCATTTGAACACCGCAACGTGCATCTGACCTACAAAATAGACAATAAAGTGCATAAGACCCAAATTGCCAAGAATTAGCAACTAAAATACATCTATTCAGGGTATAAAATGTACACTTTTGGGTGCTTATCAGTTATTTTATTTAAATATGTCTTAAAATGATTTTTCTTAGTTTATCTCTTGTTTAGAGTCGTATGAAACATCACGTCTTGTTTCGATGGATCAAACGACCTTAATAGTCATACAAATGACATCTGGATGTCGTTCTAATGACATGACTTTCTCATTCCAACGAGATGCCTTGTCCATTCTAACAATATGATAATTTCATTCTAACTACATGCCGCCTCAAGTTTTTTATTTAAGGAATCCCTTTGCTCAGAAAAATAAGGTGCAGAACATACACAATAACACAGAACCCATACATTTTTCTACACTTATTTATCAAAGGTTTCCAAAGTTAAAAAGATCCTTTGTGTTTAGAAGATCCTAGTTTACATACCTACATTATAGATATATTGTGTTTGCACCACTGTTTCATTCTTCATACTGGTGGATACCGAGGCACACGTGGATTAGTGTGTTGTGGACCTGGCATATGTGGAATCCTGCATTGCACCGTGGAGGAGCGGTTGAAGAGAAGAAGAAGGCGTCAAGGCTTATGGGGATCAAGTCATTATGTAAGACTGAAATCTTCCTTTGTAAAAATGTATCAAAGTGATTGTCGGGATTCGGTCGTTCAACTTTTTTTTCCCGTTGCCTTTTCTCGTACATCGGCATGTTTTTTAGCATTCTTTACTTTATCTTGCTTAAGCACACTAGATGCATGTTTAAGGTTAAGAAGATAAAATTGTCTTAATTAGTTTAGTTCACAAAATTGGTGCTTAATAAAATTAAAAAAAGGTTTTTGAAAAGAAAATTATTTTCACCTAAAGGACACACATATAGGGACCGCCCTCGTTTTTACAAATTGGTATCTGAGCTAGAAACACCATTTTACTGTATGAGTGATCCTACGAGTCTTCAGGTATGAATTTTGATATTTATGAAGGTTTTAGAACACCATTTTTTATAGGTCTAATTATGCTTATTGGAAGATGCATATGAAGTGTGCACTTAAGGCTATAGATGAGCATGTTTGGTTAGCAATGAAAAAAAGGGTGGACACCACCAATCATGAGAGAGGGTGAGGCCACATGTTTAAAACACTACACTAAAAAGACCAATCTGGCATGCTTGCATAAGAGAAATCTCACACGGTTCTAAACCTTGCCAGAATTTGGCACAATTTTGTTACAATCTGGCACGGTTTTAAACCGTCCAATACCATGTCAAATTTGGAAAGGTTAAGAGACAAAATATTCATAGTCATTATACTTTTCATTTGGATAAATCTAAATTTTCAACCCTGATCATTCTCCCACTCACTCTTTGCGAAGCCCAACTCTCTCTAACTCACAAGACCTGATCTCCATCTCTCTCCCAAGACCGGATGGTGGAGAATCCATCAATGACTAATGATGAGAGAAGAGTAACGAAATGGATGATTCATAAAATTTCTTTCTCTCTCTTCGATTGCCAAATAATTTCACACATGGAAAGTGAAAACTCTACAAGTGTATTATATTTTTCATCCTTTAGAGGTGGTTCTCATCTCACTTCGGTATTTCAATCTATTCAACCGATACCTATCATAAATTTTGAACCCAATAAACTGGTTTTTGCTTTTGAGACTAAAATATTTCTTTGATTTATTTTACTATGAAATTATGGGCATATGCATTCACGTTTATGATAGTAATAATCACATTTCTAGTAATGTTATTACATAAACTTAGATTTTGTATACAAGGGGTGTATTTAGTGAAACAATGGGTATGTCAGGTTTAATGCCAGAATTACACGTACTTTTATTGTCTTGAAGAAAAATATCAATTGGGGAAATTAAGAAAGGAAATAATGTATGAAGAGGGGGCCTGGATCGATTTAAAAAAGTTGTGTATGGAAGATGGGGGTCTAGATCGATTCAATAAGCTGAGTCTTTAGAACCATTTTTAGTATCTGTGAACTTAGCTACTAAAAAAATCACAAATCCAGTTTCCATTCATGTGGCTGCTTCATATATTAATGTGCGTGCTTGTTTTTTTTTAGTAGATCCTAAAAATTGAGAGAAATTTATGTTCTGTTGTGTTGTAAGTAAATATGTTACACAAACACCTTGTAGTGGTAGTTATATGTTATTATGTTTTATTTATCAAGAATAGGATATATGTTTTCCTTGAATATTTAAGCTAATTACTATATGTTCTTGTAGTAGAGAATAATGTATTATTTGTACATGTATCAGGAAAATTGTCTCCATTTTAGGGGCTACAGTTGTTCGATTAGAATGGTCTGGTGATAGAAAAGCTTCTCCAAATAAAGATTCCTCAAGAGAAAGAAAGTTACAAATTTAATGAAGATGAAGATTATGAAAATTTGTTTGGGTAGTTCAAATGAGTAGAGAAATCTTGAGAATGGTTAGCGCTTCACTTGTTTTCAAAATTCGATGACATTAGTAGTTGAAGAACATCATGTTATAGACAATGATACATAATTTCTTCCTTTTGTAAATGGAAATTTTTATTGTATCTCATCATCTATTTTCTTTACTTTCCATTTTCCATTATGGGTTTGAACCTCCAATTTAATTACAACCGAGGATTGTGGGTCCGTGTCCGTGTTTCATAAAGTGGATAGGAATTATCATTTCATAATCGTAAAATTATATTTGTTTAGATGGTTCAATAATTCATTAGTTATGCTTTGATCTGTTGCATCTGGTAGGCTTTTAATGTTGACTGGCAGCAATTAGTTGGTCTCTGTATGCGTAAACTAAATTTTAGTTATAGGTTCCTTTTAGTATCCTTGTTCTTTTTTCCTTATAAGCCACGTGATATTTGAACACTAGCGGTTAGCCGGTTACATGCCAAAATCTAATAATTCACTATTCATATAAATTGCTATATTTTTTCCTTTAAACATATTTCGATTAGGGTGTGGCTATTATCACTCTACAGTTGTTACAATAGTCCTTGTAGCAAAAAAAAATCACAAAGTATCGCAAAAATTGATTTTGAATTACTGATTATGAAAATGGATTCTAATAGACGAACCGTTATTATTATTGTCACAAGTGATGGCTTAAATGATAGATTTGTACTTTTTTTATTTTTTCATTTAACGATGTCACATAAGCCTATAATGACTTGCATTTTTTTCCATTGTAGTTTTATAATTTTCATGAGCTAGTAATTGTGATGTGATTAAGTGGAAGCAAGCAATAATTGACGCATTAAGATTCAAATATTAGAAAAAATATATTAATCAAATGAATAAATGAATTATAAGGGAGGGGTCTTACATTTTTGTAGAAAATAGTGGCATGAAAATTAAAAAAATGTGTATTAAAAAGTGTAGAGGGACCTTAAAGTGAAAATAATGACAACTTGGACTCAAATGTGCATTACGAAGAACTAGTCTCTTTTTATAATCAGTGAATTGACCCATTTTTACCTTTTCTCTTGCATCATATAGCCTTTTTGCCACTCATAAAATCAAAGAAACAAAGCTGCAGACCAAGATGCTCAGTAATTGGAGAGTTGAGTTTAATGTCGCCCAGATTGCGAAGCTTTATCCGTGTTTGTTTCACCTCGTCAACCACATCTAGGAAATTACCTAGAAGTGAAGAGATAATTTGTGTTTCTTGTGCCAAACTTCTCGGAACAACATACTTCCTAGTGGTCTTAGCATCTAAAATGAATGAAAATGCAGTGCAAGCATGCATATTTTGTAAATTCTTGACAATATTCATATCATTCAACACATTCGATATGAAAATGATTGAGGTTGGACCAATATTTATTTACAATCTTTGACTGATGAAGCTAAGGTAGTTGAGAACAACATTGTGATCACCATTCCTGCTCTTTAGATTGTCAATAACCCACAGCTGTGACTTCAGACGTATAAATCGGCAGTGTGTTCTCTTCACTAAATGATCATTAACTAATAAAATAATTTCAGCAGAACATGGTTCTCTTTTCATCTTACAAGAATTGTAAAAAAATTTGTTCAAGTTCATAATTCTTTCATCTGAAGCTTCTAGTGACTTCTCCAAAGGAGTCATTATGTCACAAGCAACCTCGTATATGTCACCGTATGATTGAAGATGATCATCATCAACTTTAGCATCTTTAGAAAATCATGGCAAATAATTTAACTTTAACATTTGGGACTCTTGAATTCCAGAACTCAGTACTTGTACTTTTTCCATTAATCTATCCTTCTTCACACGCATTAGCTATAATTTTAGTTATTCGTACATAATTTTATGAAATAACAATCTTGTTTCCCCAACTCTTTTGTGGAAACAAACTGAAGAAGCACAAGTATATTGCAAACTCTATTTGATTGTGCCAGAGTCAAGTTAGAGGCAATAAAATTGGATATATTGAAACAATCTCCTAAATGAGTGCGACAATTTTACCACAAGAATTCCAAACGATATGAGCCAAATCTTGAAATAATTCCTTATTCTTGGAGAGTTCAAGAAGAGAATTTTATTTACGATCATGGTTGCTGGATTTGTTATTCAACAATACTTTATTGTTACTTCATAATTCAATATCAACTAGGAAAACACACCTACATTCTCATAAATTATTATACTGGAACACATTCCATACTGTATTTAGTCAATCACTAAAAGCATCAACATCCATCTTGTTGTCCAAACTGGGAATATCCACTCTAAGATCCCCCCCTGAAGTCTCCATCGGATGGCATATGCAAATCACTGGAGCAGAGCATTATGTGAAGGTCTATGGCAGTTGCAAATCACTGTTTTGTTTGTGTATTACTCTTAGTTGGACAAAATTTGAAGTTGTGTGAAGGTTCATGCTTAAAAAAATGAATATCATCACCCACGGAACTGTGGAAAATGTTTAAATTTGTGTTGAGTGTTTGATCTTTTTGCATTGATGCTTATTACATTTGTGCATTCTTCTCTGTTTTCGGGATAGTTGCACTATGAGTAAGATGGGAAGATTAGGCCACTTTTAATAATATATGCGTACTCATATTGTTCACTAATATTTTTCAAGGCTCAGAATTGTTAACTATTGATTATTACTAAGAATTTCATTAGTTGGTGATGCTAAAAATAACACTGACTCGATACATTTGGTTCATGTGCCATTGAGTTTCAAGTTTAACAATTTTTACTTGATTGGTTCTTTCTTTATCTTATGTTTATAACCCATTATATTGTTTTGTGTTCTATATTATATTTAGGTTTATATGGAGTCTAAAGAAAATATCGAGTGGTCACCTCATTAATGGATCATGGTAATCCCATCTGATACCTCCATGAATTTTTTTATAATCTCTTTCAGCTTATACGAGTCAAATTTGTTTATAATAAAGTTCATCAATAGTTTTGAGATGTAATTTTTGTGATTGTGTATACACCGAGCGGTTGCCCATGCGTAGTGGCATTTTCTACGCCCATATGGTCTGTAGTTAAGAGCAACTACTAGATTATATGGGTTGTAGTTTTGTTAATTTGTGCGTGCTGTTAAAACTCAAATATAAGTTACTTGCCACACTTTGTTGTATGACTTTTAGGGATGCATATAGATGAATCATTTCTTAAGTTGTATACTTTCTTAAGTTTAAGGTTGGGTAAAGGTCATATGCACTGATCAATTTGTATGAGAAGTGTTCCGTCCGTGATCCGACATAAGAACTTTTAGAAATGGTGTAAATTAAGTATTTATAATTTAACAATTCCTATTATATTTATTTCGGATTTTATATAGTTTTCATGCCAAATATTAAGATTCCTGCCTTTGTTATGATGCCGATTGGACATATGGTGGAGCATATGTATAACTTATTATCCCCATACAAGATGAAGCTTCCACAGTTGACACCTTCAAGAATCAGTCCCCTTTCTTGTAGCAAAACTTTTAGTAGTTCAAAATCAAATGATCGACTTAGCTACACACCCATTGTACCACTTCAGGTCTGCCATAAATTAGATTTGATTTTTAAAATGAAATTATAATATTGTTGGTACATTTTTCTCTACAATATTTTTATTGGTCATTTGGGATTTGACGCCATTTATTATGTTGTATATCACTTTGGGTGCCAAAGTTTAACGCATTACCACGTTCACTTTTTATGACACTTATATGGATTTTGTGTCATCAATCTGGGCACATCAAATATATAAAAAAAAAATGGGACTAAATATAAATGGCAGGCTAAATTATTCAGAATGTGCCAATATGTTGATGGTCTGGTTGTTATATTATGGAATCTATTTTCTGTAAGATGGTCTTAGGAGGACTTGATGGCCAAAATTCAACGTAAAAGGGATGGGCCATCAAAAGCTTCTATATATATAAGAGGTGGAAGAAGTATAGATATTAATTTCCTTTTCTAATTATCACGTTCTTTTATATATAACTGATGCAGTCTCCACAATGGTATGTATGCCTTAATTTAAACGATTCCCTTTATAATGAAACCATTTTTATTATCATCTACTTCTTGTATCGATTTAATCCATTCTATAGGGGGAAGTCACTATCATTACCTTATAGGTTACGTTCTTTGTTGGAAAGTAGTCTTGTTGATCACAATATAGTTACTAAAGCATAATTCTTTTAGAAAGTAGTCTTGTTGATCATAATAAAGTTGGCTCCTGACTTCAGCCTGCTTTGCAAAATACTTGTTTGTGAACTTTTCGACATTCAAGCCTAATATTACAACGTATAGCTATAAATGGGTGTTAATATGATTGTCTTTCAAGTGTTAGATTACACGTAAAGGCCTTTTTCTTTTTAGGCATGTAATGTTTGCATAGCACTATATAGTAGCAGATATAGAATGGAACAGTTGCTGCATAAGCTATGAAGTAAACAAATCAAGAAACCTCAACATGACAAACATATTGTTAGGTAGTGAAAATCCAAAACAGCCCCCAAACGGCCCCCATAAGAAGTATGGGCACCTCGAATGGGACCAATGTAACACATAAGAACTGACTGCATAGTCACAGAACTCCTAATTTGAGAATATGACAATAATTTGAAAACATATAGACTTTGTCTTAAAACATATCGTTACGTAGTGAAAACCCAAACCAGTCAACAAACGGTCCCATAAGAGGCATAAACGCCTCGCAGGGGACTAATGTAACTCACAGGAACTGGAAGAGTAGTCATGACACTCCTGGTTTGAGAATACAACGACAATTTGAAAATTTCTAGACTTAGGATTAAAAACATGTCGTTTGAGGTGAAAACCCAACACAACCCCTAAACGGCCCCGTAAGAGGCACGAACACCTCGCACGTGACCAATGTCACTCGTAGGAACTGAATGCGTAGTCACGGGACTCCCAGTTTGAGAGTATGAAGATAATTCAAAAATATCTATATTAGGATTAAAAACATGTCGTTAGGTTTGATTTTTTTTTAAAATTACTTGATTACTGATATCATCCCTTTTTTGTATCTAATTTTTTGCAGGATAATATTTTATTGTTAGCTTTTATAGACGTGGAACACAAGAAGAAGTCAATGGTTAACAATAACGAGATTCTTTATTTAATGTCATCGATATTCAGGATTCTGCTCTTTATGTGTTTGGTCATGCCGGCTTTTCTAATTTTATTATTAACTTTTATGGTCGTGCGTGCGGTCTTTTGTAATTTTGTTGTTACATTTTATGGCCGTGCGGGTTTTACATTATGCAGGTTTTACATTAACAGGTTTTAAAATGTCCAAAAATCAGAGGAAACTCTGCCCAATTGTTTGTCTATGAACTATTAAGACTTGTAATAGTTTGAAGTTTATATGTACATTAGTTTATCAACAACATGCGAGATTCTCAATTTGTGAATTTTCTTGATTTTTTTACAAATAATAAATATTTTTCCTACCAGATTTGGAAATTGCTGATTTTCCATATTTGTTTTGAAATAATAATTTTTTTTATTAATTGAAAAATCTGGCACGATTTATAACCGTGCCAAAAGCATGCCGAAAATTGAAAATCTGGCACGGTTTAAAAGTGTGCCAAAAGCATGTCAGATTCAATATCTGGCACGGTTTAAAAGTGTGCCAAAAGCGTGCAAGATTAAAATTTGACACGGTTTAAAAGTGCTCCAAAAGCGTGCCAGGTTGGGAAATCTGGCACGGTTTTAAACTATGCCAGAAAATCTGGCACCCCTGATTCTGGCACGGTTTTAAACTGTGTCAGATTGGGTCTGGGACGGTTAGCCAAATTCATATTTTTGGTGTAGTGAAAACCTGTTGAGTCATGGATCGAAGACGAACATAGACTTGAAAAATACAAGTCCAACGGTTTAAATGCTATTTCTTAGTCCGTCACACCGGAAGAGTATAATCATATTATGATATGTGAAACATCGAAAGAGACATGGGATGTCCTTACACTTACTCATGAGGGAACTAGCACGGTTAGGGCGTCTAAACTCCAAAACCTTTCTACCCAATTTGAGATGATTAAAATGTTAGAGAGTGAGATGTTTGATGAGTTTTACCCTTGATTGTCCAATATTTTCAACTCGTCATTTAACATGGGAGATAAAATACACGACAATCGAGTCATAAAGACAATATTAAGTTCGTTGCCTAGTAGATTTGATCAAAAGGTGACCGTTTTGAACTCCTTGGATTTGATTGACTCAACAAAACTAGAAGAGCTTGTAGGTGACCTACAAACTTATGATCTTGACATGTTTACCTCCAAGCAAGTGACAAAGAAAGAAAAGGGCATCGCT
This sequence comes from Sambucus nigra, assembly GCA_949130495.1. Taxonomy (NCBI): domain Eukaryota; kingdom Viridiplantae; phylum Streptophyta; class Magnoliopsida; order Dipsacales; family Adoxaceae; genus Sambucus; species Sambucus nigra. Next base: position 404,720,944 of record OX422215.1, on the reverse strand, counting down.
TTGAAAGCCCATAAGGAGGAAACAAAAGTTTCGAAGCATGATGAATTCGACATCGATTTCAAAGATGTAGCCTTGTTAGAAAAGAATTTTAAAAAGTTTTTTAAGTTCCAAAAGAAATCAAAAGATGCCAAAAGACTTAAGAAATTCAAGAAAAATAATGTTGATCGCGTACCTAAGAATCGAAGTGAAAATGATAAGAGGGATAAGTCGGATAGGTGTTTTGGTTGTGAGGGTTATGGCCATAAGGTAGTGGAGTGACCCACTAAATTTAAGAATGAGGGAAAGAAACCGATTGCATATAATGCCACCCTTAGTGATAGTGAACTGGAAGAGGGAGAGGATACACCTATTGAGCATAACTACACCATGTTCGTGGTTTGTCAAGTAAGTGATGACGATAGATTTTCTCTTGAAGATACTCATGTGAATGACACTTTAGAGGCTATAGTTTGTGAGTCCCAAGCGAGTGAGGGTCAAGAAAGTGAGGATAAGGATGGAGAAAAAAGTGAGTTACAAGTTGCCTTTCGTAAATTATATGAAGAAACATTGAAGCTAAAGAAGGAAAAATTAAAGTTTCAAGCTAAGTTGAAAGACCATTCCATAGAAAATAATGATGCATTGATTGAGGATCTTAGGGCATGAGAGAAAACTCTTCAGGAGAAACTAGAGTACGTTAAGGGTGAGAAAGATAGTCTTCATGGTTTTGATGGAGGCTATGAAGAAGGATATTCTAGAGTTTGAGGAGTCTAGGCATTTTCTCGAGTTTAGGATTAATGAGCTGAAGGAAAAATTGAGAGATTCGAGTAAGGTGAAGTTTGATTTAGAGGCAAGGTCAAAAAAGTTCGATAAGATTTTAGGCACCGTCCAAATCAAGGATGATAGTTGTAGTATAGGCTTCGATGATCGTATGGATCCTATTCCCAAATCCAATACCAATCGTGTGAGAGAGACAACTAGGAACATTAAGGTAGGTCCACATTTAGGTAAAATTTCTCATTGTTTTTACACTTGCACTCATTGTGGTAGGAAGGGGGACCTTAGATATTATTGTTATGACTTAAAAAGGCTCTTAAGAAGTTTAGGAATAAAGTTGTTTCGTCTCCCAGAACTCCTTATGTGTCGCTACACACCTACTTGAGTTACAAAATCAGACTTAGAGGCTTAAGGAATTAAACTTCACGACTCTCGTTTTCTTGCACATTTTACTTCTCATTATATTTCTTATGGATGATTGTGTTAGCATGTTTGTCATATGCTAGTTTTCTTCATGATATATATTTTCTAGTGATATGATATGTTTATCTCTTTGTATTATATTAATTCCTTTTTTATTTGACTCTTATTTGGAAAAATACAAAAAGATTTTGTGTTGATAAATTTTTTTGAAAATACAAAAATATTTTTGGTTTCATATATTTTTGAAAAATACAAAAAGATTTTGTTTTGGGGTCAAAAAGATTTTCGATTCATTTTTGTATCGTGAGTTTACAATTAATGTGGCATATTAATGTGCTTGAACCCCCATCATTTCATCTTTCCACGTGGCTAGTACATTTGGTCGTGATTTTGGATACAATTATTGATCTTAACCAAAGTTTTAATGGAGTTCTTCCGAAGTTGACTTAAATTTAGATTTGACTATGCACATTTCATTGCATACATGCATGAGCTTTAATAAATGTTTGAATTCTCATGCATATTTGAGTTTGGTGAGACGTTCTCCTCTAAATTTTGTCATCTATGCTCATATTATACTTACGAGGAGTTGTGCATGTAAGAACCGTTGCTCGTGAGGATTTATATAGCATATTGAAAAAATAATGAGTGTGCACGGGAAAGGGTTGCAAGAGGCATGAGAAATCGTCGTGAAAGCCACCGTTTAAAAGAGCCCAAGAAAAAATTAAGGCAACAAAAGGAATACAAATAGAAAATATCTTAAAATAGAAATTAGAAACTCAAAAGAAAAAGAATTATTAAATATGAGGGAGTTTGGTTGGATAATACAACGGGTTTTCACGAACAAGTCCTTTGTTGAAAAAGTCGTGGCATGACATTATTGTTTGTGAAATCATCAAAATTTATAGACTTGTGTGTGTGATGCTTGTTTGGTTCATTGAGTTCAAGTTTAATTATCACATATGGCTAAACCATAGTTTGATGATATTTAGCGGTCAATTAGAGCTTCTTAAATGTATCTTTGTGTTTGTATTGTGATTCACTTGTGTTAGTTAAACCCATTATTCCATTCCATGTTTGAGCACATTGATAGTATGTTAATGCGTAACTCACACATTTATTATTTAGTCTAATTGTGCTTCTATTTTCGTACTTCCAGTTGCTTTTATGAGGATTTTTTTGTTGGGTAGTTGCTACATATTTTTAGAACTAGAATTGAGAGTTTTTTAAGTCGTTAAAAGAACTTGTGGTTATCATTTGAATGACATGTCCAATTGTTTCGAAGTGTGGATCGAAGGACGTATCAAACAATCTACATTAAGTGTCAGGTATGATCGTTAGATGGGTTGTTAGAAAGGTGTTTCCATGCTACTATTTTGGGTTGTTTCTTGCATGGTTCGAACGACATGCTCAGTCATTCAAACGAACTAGCACTGTCGCTCGAACGACCCTAGGTGGATTTTTTCCATTCAATTTGTTTCAGCACCTACTTGATATATATTTTGATATTACACTGATTTGGTACTTTTGGATTATTTTGGACAATTTATATGCAGTCGATATTGATTATTCATGCTTTGATTTTTCCATTGCATTGATATTTTTTAGTCATGTCTTTTGATATTAATGATCATTCTTTGTGACTGTTTACTAGTTATGATTTGATATATATGGATTCCTTTAGCTAGTTCATCATTTTTATCTAGATATTATTCTCATGTTCTATTCATGCTAGATATTCATTTATATGTTTATTTTTCTCACTAGTTGTCTATTCGAGACAAAAAGGGGAGAGATAGATATATGATGTAGGGAGAGATTTTTTTGAGTATTTTATATTGGTATCATGTTGATTATATATTGTTTGTTCCTACATACTTCACATGGTATTTATTTGTTTCATGTGTGTACACATCTTCAGCGATTCGAGATTTTATGACTACATCACATGAAGACGATTCATGCTCGTAGATCGTCCTACATTTTATAGCTATATTTGATAGTCCACGTCCTGTATATTTGTTTTGGGTTTTATGGGATGGGATTTAGGTCATACGACTTGACGTCCCGGCTTAGGCATTTCAATTTTTTGGTTTTCTCCTTAAATAGCCAAATGCGTAGATTTGTAAGGACCAATTTCCAAATAGTGTCAATTTATATGTATTGGCATTTTCGAACAAAAAATAATTTGAGTCATAGAAAGATTTTACTTGTCACGATTCCTATTTAGTCTATGACATTGTGTTGAAGACGTAGCGGCCAAGATTCAACGATAGATCATGTCACAGTTTTCACGTCTTCATTTGTTTTTTCAAGATTCTCTCAAGTATGTATGAATATTGGTTTATGAATACTCAGTAAATATTTTCTAAGGATGTTATTTTATTTAAATTTGTTTTAAAACATTTTTAAACTGGTTTTCTGAGTTTATCTCGTGTTTAGAGTCATATGAAACATCACCTCTTGTTTCGATGGATCAAACGACTTTAACAGTCATTTAAATGACATCTGGATGTTGTTCTAACTTCCTTTGTGACACAGAAACCATACGTTTTTCTAAACTTGTTTATCAAAGGTTTCCATAGTTAAAAACACCCTTTGTGTTTATAATATCCATGTTTACATACCATAAGTTATAGAGATCTTGTGTTTGCACCATAGTTTCATTCTTCATCATTCAAAGAAATGGTTTCGTGCGGTGGACTCCGTACTTGTAGATTGATGGTTATTAGTTGTATTGGTGGATACAGAGGCATGCTTGGACTCATGTGTTGTGGTCCTGGCATAGATGGACTCCTAAGTTGCACTGTGGAGGAGCAGTTGAAGAGAAGAATAAGGCATCAAGGCTCGTGGTGATCGAGTCGTTGTGTCAGACTAAAATCTTCCTTTATAAAATCGTATCATAGTGACTTTCTGTCTTGGACCGTCCGGGGTTTTTTCCCGTTGTGGTTTCCTCATACATCGGTGTGTTTTATGAGCATTCTTTATTTTATCTTGCTTAATGAAACTAGGTGCATGTTTAGGTTTAAGAAGATAAAATTATCTTAATTAGTTTATTCACAAAATTGGTGCTTAATAAATTCGAAAAAGGGTTTTGAAAAGGGATGTTGCTGAACCTAGGCGTTTACGTTTGTGGAGGAAAGGAAACCATTGCCTTGAGGATAGGTATGATGATATAGAGGTAGAGGATGCTCTAGAGGACTGCTGGGAGTCGTATGAGGTTTCGAACAATATTGTTTCACTATCCAACAAAGTCGAGGTTGTGGGGGTAAAAGAGATGGTGGTGCCCAACAAAGAGGATCAGCCTTTGAAAGGCTCGGCCCAGTCAATGACCTAAGACAGAGGCTATCCAGGTCACGAAGTACCGCTGGCTCTTAGAGGGGAGATGGTGAACATCGACCTCATTATGGTCGACCTGATCAAGGCCGAGACTGTGATCAAGAGGTCAACGGTCGACATTGTGCAGCGGTTGGGGAACCCTCAGTCCACCCTTTGGAGATGGATGGGGATAACCTCGGCCAGGACGACGTTGATAAACCATGGAATGACTCTATTCAATGTCTTAAAGAAAATATAAGGGACCTCATCAAAAGCTGAGACCCACTACAAAGAGGGTTCTCAGAGGGCTCCCCATTTATGGCAAAGATAGTGAACTTCCCAACCCTTGCCAAGTTCAAACCACCTACGGTGTATCCCAAGTATGATGGTAGTACCAACCCTATGCATCATATTAAGATGTACCAGTCTGTGGCAGACATTTATTCGATCCCAGATGAGATGAGGTGTCGGGCCTTCTCTGGGACTTTAACAGGAGCTGCACATATTTGGTTTACCTCTCTTCTGAAGAACTCTGTTGAGAAATTTAAGGGCTTAGTTGAATGGTTTATTCACCATTTCTATTTTGGGGTAAGACCTCAGAAGAATACCACTCATCTATTGTATGTCAAGAAAGGAAAGAACGAGAGCCTAAGAGACTACATTGCTAGATTCAACAAAGAAAAATTGGAGTTTGAAGATTACGAAGAGAATATAGCTATGACAGCCCTCATCAGAGGACTCGAGAATGGGAAGTTACTGTGGAAGCTTGCTAAAGACCCTCCCAAGTCCATGGAAGAGCTGTTAATAACTGCAGGAAGGGTCATGAATACTGAAGAGGCTATGGCTGCCAAGTATGAGGATGAGAGAGAAAGTAGCAGCGGGAAATTCCAAAGGAAGAAAGATGGAAAAAATAGGTCTGCAGACGACAAGTTTGCACACTATACTCCTCTAACTGTGAGCTGAGAACACATCCTTAATGAAATAAAAAAATGACTAGTCCTTGATATGGCCGGAGGAGCTGAAGGATCCTCCGCATAAGAGGAACAAGAATCTGTGGTGCGAGTTCCACCAAGACCACGGTCATATATCCTAAAAGTTCTTTGCCTTGAAGGATGAGATTAAGAAGATGTTAAAGTCCAAAAAACTTAGGAAGTATGTCAATGGTAAAGCATCTAAAGGAGGAAGAGACGACCTTATAAAAAAGAGAAACGATAGGTGTTGGGAAGATGCCCCAACAAGAAGAGCTGAGGACTCAGATGACGATGATGAGGATAACCCTGACCTCCCACCAAAAGACGACAATGACCCTGTAAAGAGGGTTGGTATGATATCCTTTGGTGTGAACATCATTTATGGAGGTCTAGCAGGGGGAGGTTCAGAGGTAGCCGACTGTAAAGATCGCGTGGCAGAGGCTAAGTCAGTGACCAAAGTAGAAGTTGTGAATCTGGCATCTTCAGAGGCTAAACATAAGATAAAGAAGGTAGATATGGATACTCTTATAGTTGGATTCTCCCGACTTGGCTTCAAATGTATCCTAGCTCCACACGATGACCCTTTACTAATTACAACAAGGCTGCATGGATGTGCGGCAAAGAGAATCCTCGTCGATGGGGGAAGTTCAGTGGACGTAATGTTCTGGCCCTATTTCAATAGCCTAGGCCTTAGCAAAGTTAGGCGTGTGCCCGATCCGTTAATTAGCTTCAGCGGTGAAAAGGTCCATCTATTGGGCATGTATGAGATGGATGTACGAATGGGAGATGAATGGCCTAAGAGGTTGACCCGAAAGATTAATTTTTTCATAATGGATGAAAATGTCTTCTCGGCCTACAACCTCATCATAGGATGAGTAGCCCTTAAGTACTTTGAGGTCGTGCCATTAACGGTCCACTAAATGATAAAATTCCTGACCCCCTATGGGGTAGGGGAAGTGTAGGGTGACCAAATATAGGCATGAGAATGCTTTCAGCTATGCAGAAGATAGGGAGGCTCATAAGAAGTAAATGACAACATATAACATTGATACATTTGATCCAAGGTATGAGACAAAATTAAAGAAGGGAGAGGCCGTGGAAGAGGTAGAATCCATCGTCCTCAATGAGGATGAGCCAGAAAAAACCGTCCAAATCGACAAAGCCCTAAGACCCAAAATCATGGAAGAGCTGGTAAATCTTTTAAATAAGAGACAAAGTGTCTTTTCTTTGATCCATGCAGACATGCCACGCATTAACCCTGAGATTGTGTGTCAAAAACTCAATGTGGCAGAAGATGCCAAGCCAACCAAACAAAGACGAAGAATTTACTCCAGGGAAAAGTATGATGTCATCAGGGAAGAGGTCAGAAAGATGGAAGAGGCCAAGTTAATCAGGGAGGTCATATTCCCTGAGTGGTTATCTAACATCATCATTGTGCCAAAAGCTAATGGGAAATAGAGGATGTGCGTAGATTTCACTGATTTGAACAAGTCTTGCCCAAAAGACAGCTTCCCCTTGCCTCGAATTGATCAGATGGTAGATGCCACAGTAGGACATGAACTTATGATCTTCATGGATGCTTATTCAGGGTATAAATAGATTTTTATGGACCCAGAAGACTCAGAGAAGACAACATTCATAACCAATAAGGGGACCTATTGCTACAAGGTCATGCCCTTCGTCTTGAAGAATGCAGGGGCCACTTACCAACGTCTTGTAAATAAGATGTCCGAGAGTCAGATTGTTAGGACCATTGATATATATATAGATGACATGTTGACGAAGATCTTGAAGGCCGACACTCACATGGCCGACCTGGAGAGGGGTTTTGACACCATGGACTTATATAGGATGAAGCTCAACCCTGCCAAGTGTGTCTTCGGAGTAGGAGCAGGAAAGTTTCTTGGATTCATCATCAATAAAAGGGGAATAAAGGAAATTCTACTGAAGATTAGGGCCATGATTGAAATAAAGACACCTAAAGCTGTCAAAGACGTTCAGAGGCTAACCGAAAGAGTTGCAGCACTTAACAGGTTTGTATCAAGAGCTACAGACAAGTCTCTTCCTTTTTTCAAAGTTCTTAAAAAGGCCTTTGAATGGGACAATGAATGCGACAAAGCTTTTAAAGAGCTTAACTCCTACCTCGGATCCCCTTTGCTCCGATCTCGGCCCATCTTGGAGGAGAAGTTACATGTGTATCTAGTCATTTCAGAATCAGCCATTAGTGCGGCCATAGTAAGAGAAGACGATGGAGTGAAGAGGCATGTATACTTCAATAGTAAGGCCCTTCAAGGGTCTGAACAAAATTATCCTCGAATGGAAAAGTTGGCCTATGCCCTGATATACGCTTCCAGGAAGATGAATCCATACTTTCAAGCCCACTCTATGGTTTTCCTCACTGATTCCCCACTAAGACGGATCCTCCACAAGCCTGAGAAGTCAGGCAGGTCGATGACTTGGGCCATTGAGTATGGGGAATATGACATTATTTATTAACCAAGGGTTGCCATGAAAGGGTAGGATCTTGCAGACTTTGTAGCAGAATTCACCTGGGAAGAGGTTGAGATTGAGAATAGTCAAGTGATTGCAAGAGAACTAGACAATAACGTCTTTCGTGATTCGAACGAGGTTGGGTCAAGCAAGTTCAGAAAAAGTGTAGTGAGAATGAGGAAGAAAAGTACCTCTTCAAGCAAGGGATCCTGTCAGAGGGGAACTTCTCCTCAAATGAAGATGTTTGGAACCTCTTCGTTGATGGGTCTTCTTTATGAAAGTGGAATTGAAGCAGGGCTGATACTGTCAGCTCCAGATGGTACCAACATTGAATATGCACAAAGGTTCAACTTTAAGGTTTCAAACAATGAGTCAGAGTATGAGGCGTTGATAGCAGGTATCTCTTTGGCAAAAACCTTTAGAGTTGACTGACTCCTAGTCCAAAGTGACTCGAGGTTAGTTGTCAACCAAATTATTAGGGTGTATGAGGCCAAGGATGAATGAATGGCCAAATACCTGAAGAGGGTAAGAACGATGCTAGAAGGCTTCGAAGAGGTGAAGATGAATAGGATACCTCGACAAGATAACATTCGATCCGATGCACTCGTTAGGTTGGCCTCAGTAACGAGGACAGAGATGAGAAGAATGGTACGGATTAAAATCCTGCCCCAGCCAACCATCGAAAAAGAAGAGGTTGCCAGAATTTGCCTCAATTTGAATATAGGAGCCTCATGGATGGACCCACTCATCAGATACATCAGACAAGGACAGCTGCCAGAATTAAAATTAGAAAGGAGAAAGCTGAGGTTCAGGGCCGCTAAGTTCTCAGTTATAGGAGATATCTTGTATAATAAGGGGTTCCTACTCCCTCTCATTAGATGTGTGCACCCTTTAAAGGTTCCTCAGGTCTTGAACGATGTAAATGAGAGATCTTGTTCTAGTCACATAGGAGGGAGGCCTCTAGCTAAGAGGATAATTACTTAAGGGTTCTGGTGGCCGACCTTAGCCAAAGATGCAGCTGCTTATGTGAAGAGATGCGACAAGTGTCAGAGATTCTCCACCATCCCTCACCAACCTCATCATCCTATGACGTCGATTAGCTCACCATGGCCATTTACAGTTTGGGTGATTGACTTAGTGGGACCTTTGCCAAGAGCTGCAAACAACTATCAATTTTTAGTAGTGGCAATTGATTACTTCTCCAAGTGGGTAGAGGCTGAGCCGATGATCACGATTACAGAGCATAACACCTTCTATTTCATCTGCAAGAACATTATATGCAGACATGGCCTTCCAAATACCCTTATCTCATACAACGGAACCCAGTTCAAGAATTCTTCCTTGGAAAAATATTATGAAAGAGTGGGGATCAAGTAGTTCTTCTCCTCTCCTGGCCTACCCCAAGCAAATGGATAGACTGAGGTAACGAACCAAACAATATTTGATAAGATAAAAAAGAGGTTGGAGGAGGCAAAAGGGAGATGGACAGAAGAGGTATACGCCGTGTTATGGGCCTACTGGACGACTGCAAAAGCGCCAATAGGAGAGACTCCTTTCATGCTAGTACATGGTTCAGAAGCTATCATCCCTACATAAGTAGGACTCCCCACCCACATAGTTCAGACCTATGACCCTCGGAGGAATGGGTAATAAAGGAGACTTGACTTGGATCTAATTGAAGAGAGAAGGGAAGATGCTGAGATCAGACAGGTAGCCTACCAGCAGAGAACAACAAAGTTCTACAATCAAATGGTGAAGTCAAGACCTATAGCTGTGGGAGACCTAGTGCTGAATAAGATGTTGAAAAAGTCAAACAAGATCCACCCAAACTGGCATAGCCCTTACAAAGTGGTCGATGAGGTTGTGCCTGGTACCTACCGGCTAGAAAATCTCGAAGGGGAACCTTTTTCCGACCCTTAGAATGCTGACCACTTGAAGAAATATTACATATGATGTTGCAGTTATTTCTTTATAATACATGTATCATTTTATGAAGAGGATATTAATGAAAAGAGCAGCTCCTGTGTCAATATCGTTTCATTATGCTTAAAGATCATTAATTTGGTGATAAATCAATAGGTTAAACATCATAATTTGATGACCTCGGACCTTAAACCTCATTAATTTGGTGAAATTATGAGGGTAAACATCATTATTTGGTGTCCTCAAACCTTAAACATCATTAGTTTGGTGAAATTATGAGGGTAAACATCATAATTTGATGACCTTAGACCTTAAACATCATTAGTTTGGTGAAATTATGAGGTTAAACATCATAATTTGTTGACCTTAGATGTTAAACATCATTAGTTAGGTGAAATTATGAAGGTAAACATCATAATTTGATGACCTAAAACCATAAACATCATTAATTTGGTGGCAATTATGAGGGTAAACGTCATATTATGGTGACTTCAGACCTTAAACATCATTAGTTTGGTGAAATTATGAGGGTAAGCATCATAATTTGATGATAAATCATGAGGACATCATAATTTGGTGACCTCGAACCATAAACATCATTAGTTTGGTGGAAAATATGAGGGTGAACATCATAATTTGATGACATCAGACCTTAAACATCATTAGTTTGGTGATAAAATAATGAGGTGAAACATCATATTATGATGACCTCAGACATAAAACATAACATCATTATATGGCTTTAAGACAACATGTAAGAGAAGACATTCATTGAAAGAAGAAAAACCCTCTGAAGAAGATGGCATTACATTAAGTAGCCAGGTTTACAAATCAAATGTGCTAAAGGGCCATCAGAGTTAGAAATTAAAATAAGCAGAAGTTACAAATTAAAAGATTCACATAGAAAGGCCTAAGTATCTGCAGTTAGAATTGTGCCCTCTTGACCGACGTTAGTCACCTCTGTAGCGTCATCCTGATGAATGGCCTCTTCAGTTTCAGTAACCTTCCAGCGAACCTCTACAGGGTAGCACCGTCCTCCTCAATCTCTTATAAAGCATGAGCAAAATGAGGGTCTCCAAAGCCTAGACCGATAAAGTCTGAGCCAGTTAAGCTCCCTGACTCTTGTTCCTTAGAAGTATCCCACTTCCCAATTGCTTTAATACCTCTTTCAATGTACTCAAAGCCGAAATTGATGAACTCTTCAGAGACTTTATAATCTATAAGGATTTTCTCTGAGGCATCCCACAGTGAGGCTTTGACTGCATCATCCACCTTGGTCTGAAGGGCATCATATTTGGTCTTCAGGGATACTTCATGATCTTTTTTTAGGATGACGATGTCCCTATCCCTCTATTTAATTAGTTTGTCAGCCTCTTTTAACTCCTCCTTCAGACGGTAAACTTAAGTATTAAAAGAGGCCTAGAGCTTCAGGGTTCTCTTCCCTTCTCAATAAGGGGCATCTTCCTTAGAGTCCAATCAACAAAGTGATGCATAGATAGAACACCCTGCAATGTAAAGTTAGATGTATGAGTTTTGTAACCTACAAATACAGCTGAAGTTACACTTGGAAGAGAAAAATAGCAGAAACTAATACCTGAATAGACCTATGAAGGCTGAACTCGGCCAGAAGGAGGATATCCAGAGAGCACAGGAAATGCTTATCTTTTTGGTCATTGCAGAGCCAATGGCATCCATAGCCTTCATACCATGGCCAATCAAGTTGCCGTTGATCTTCAGTTGGGCCAGACGAGCTACAAGGGCTTCATCTGAGGAGATCAGAATGGAACGATCTCCCTTTTAACTTTTGCTCGGCCTCTGATTCTCCGAGTCTATTGTGGGCTATAATACCCCGTAATTTTAAATGACTTTTAAAATGGGTTATATTTTAAATTAATGGGTTAATTGGATTTTATTATTAATTAATTCATTTGGGTTTTATCCGGACGGTGGATATTAAAATGGATGATTCTGAATATTACTTAAATATATTTAGGTAATATATGAATGTGATGTCATTGATATGAATGTATGATATAAATTCGGTAATTTATATTTTTAGTCAAACACGGTATGGGACGTGTCGGGACTAGTTTATTAAATTAAAAAGGAAATTTATTTTCTATCGATCTAATAGTCATTTCGACTGCGTCGTTGCGTCCGGAAGGTTAGAAATAGTCAGAAAAGTCTATTTGGATGTTATTTTTGAGTCTCGGGTCATTTGGAAATGAATAGACAACCCGAAAGGGCATTTTGGTCATTTTTCTAGGGGGGATGAATAGTGATTTCGGGTTTGTCCTATTATAAGTATTGGTAGATTAAGTGTATGTGGGTTATTCATCTCCTCTACACAAAATAGAGAAGTCATCTTCCTAGAGAGAGTGAAAGAGTGCTTGGGAAGGGAAAAGCCTACTTGGGAAGGAGAAGAACAAGAACCAAGGTTCACCACCACCAACCACCACCGGAGTTTGACCGTAGAAGGGACAACTAACTGAGATATACTACACCAAAGGATCAGACCTTCAGTAAAGGCAAGTGTTTGATAATTGCAACTTAAGTTCGTATATTGTCCATGTTAGAATAATTATGAAAAGAGATGATTTTCTTGTTTGGAAGACATAATGGAGTTGTTATATTGATTTATAGAAACTGAAATAATATAGGAAGTAAACTTATATTGTAGGATGATATTAATCCACGAAATGATCATGAATATGTTGAAGAAAAATCTGAAAAACCATTGAAGTGTTCTTGAAGTTATTATGTTGATGATTTTCTGGAAATAAGGAGAGAAACATGCTTTTAATCCAATCCCTTGATGATTCTAGGATGTTTAAAGTATTGGAAATCGTTCATATATGTTGATATATCATGTAGAAATAATTATAACTCATTTTGGAGGTTAATATGAAGGTTTGAATGAGTAAAAATGGTGAAACCCGTAGTTGCAGAAAATGCAGAAAACCAGGCTTGGACCTGAGGGATCGATCGATCGACCCCTACCTTCGATCGATCGACCTCCCCTGAATCTGTAAAGTTACCTCTTTTTAAATGTTGATTCTTATCCCAAACCTATTGTGGATCTTTGGTGATTATTATTTTGATATTATGGGACTTAGAAAATATCAGTAAACCCTTGATAAGATTTGAATTAATTTGATTTGGATTCAAGTGATTTAAAGGATGAAAATTATATTGAATGGAATTTCGGTTGCTAGATTCATTTGTTAAATTCCAAATGTGGATGTATGAGGATTTAAGATAGGACCAGTAGGGGTGATTTAATATAACACCTGGGTATCCTTAAGTTTACAAGAGGGTTTAATCCTAAGTGAAAGAATGTGTGTTTATAAGAGATTTGAAACTATCGGTTTTAACCTTAATTAAAAGGAGAACTAAACTCATAGTAGTTCGGGAGAAATAATGTTATGGACCAGTAGGATATTAGTGACTTCTTACTGAATATAAGATGAGGAAAATCCTATTTGAATCTTGTGAGATGGGAGTTTATAACGCATTTGGTTGAAAGAGGGTATGAGGTTATCCCGATCGCATAGTTGAAGTTTTCGGACCTCCTCGATCGACAAAGTTAAGTAGTAGTGTATTGGAGGGGTTACTTGTTTGGATTTTGCTTTGCGAGACACTTTGCGCATGAACCTTAACGACGTCGGGAGTGGAGAGATGTTATAGGATGCGAGGATAATTAAATTATGAAGTAAAGATATGATATTTTAATACGTGGAATTTAAAAGAGATATAATGCTACGTATGGAAAATATCTTAGGGTAGTGATAATTACCTTATTGATATTATATTATAAGTATGATAATACCTATTTGATTGATTGATGATTTATGTGTATGACATACCTAGCTTACTTGCTATCGGTGGGAGGTTTGCGCGTGAGGGCAGTCATATCCTGATGAATCCATGGGATCTTTGATTTGTCGCTCGAGAACATAGGTCTATGAAAGACTTATCGGGGAGTTGATAAGTCCGCTGACTGTGGGTACGTAGGTATGTGCGTGACCCATGGATACGAGAACTATGTTCGCCTCCAATGTTTGTGATGTTGTTTGTGGTTCGTGGAATCTTATCGAACCTTTAGTCCCCTATTCGGCGACATGCGATGATGGGACATGATAGCAGAGTAATGCATTGCACCGCAGCTGTGACTCGGGGTGCCGTATTATATATGAATATATTTATAATGGATTAAATGATTGATTGGATATATACATTGTGGTTAAATCTATCTACGGTGATAATTGTAGATAACGGTGAATAGAGAAAGATAATGTAATTAAGTTAATGAATGATTATGCTTATAGAATTGAAAAGCTTAACTCATGTTAATGAGAAACGATTCATATTAATGAGTAATGATTCATGTTAATGAGAAACTAATCATATAAAGGAGAAATGTAAATGCATAATAATGTGACGTATGGTATGGGACATACGGGGATTATGATATGGGAATGGAATTATAATATGGAGACTAGAAAAGAGGAACCATTAACTAGGAGGTTAATAGGAAACGTTAAGTGTGCACTCTAGTTGAGAGGTGAGAATAGCAAGTGAGAGTTGGATCTAACATGTACATAATAAATTCTTTATTGCACTTGTTAAATACTTGCTGTTTTAAAAATCATCTACACATTCGGGCTCTGACCCGTTTCCTTGCATATTTTCTCTTCTATTGTATCTCTATATCAGGTGTTCAGCAACAGGGACGCCAACCTTAGCAGATTATGACAGGCTATGGGTTTATGGAGTTTTGCTTAGACGCCTATCTTCATTTGATTCACAGTATTCTTAGTTAGGGCATGTCGCTCAAAGGATTTCAGTTATCTTTTCTATCGAGGTCAAATACTATTGTATTCGGGTCTTTTTAATACAGTTATTATTGATGGGATTACAGTAATGGATTAATATTATTTGGGAATGTTGATTCCAATTGCATTTAAATTCTTTTGTGTTATTTATTGGGTTATCAGTGTTGTAGAATAAAATGTGTTGTGTTATTCTTAAACTAAAAATGGTTTTGTTGAAATTTAAATTTGGAAAGTTTTTAACACCAGCTTAATTAGGTATTGGGTGAGTTGTAAATGTTTTCGACAGTGATGCTAAGAATGAGCCAACTGTATATTCTGTTTTAATTTGGTATGGGATTGGCCACCCGGTATTTAATTAGGCGGGGTGTTACATGGGCTTACTTTTCTTAGTAACGACGGCCTTGGACGTGACGACGTTCGGTTTGGGGGGGGGGGCTACATTATGCCCTGCCTTCTTCATTAGCTTTATAAGGATTGGGGCAGACATCTCCCAGAGCTCATTAGAAATACCTTCTGGACATTTTAAGAAAAGAAACATCTGAGTTAGTAAATCATAGGTATGAAAATCATAGGTACAACTATAGAGAATAGTACTTACGAAGCTCAGTTATAAGACTAAGGGGCCTATTAGATGTTCTTATTTGATAAGATAATCATGTTCTCCCTGATCTTGAAGGTCATTAACCTTTTGGAAATTATCTTGGCTAAGGCCAGGGTCATCTTTGGCCTCAAGATACACATTCCCCCACTTCAGAGGTGTCCTCTGATCAGACGATGAAAACGAAGCACATGGATAAAATTCCCATGCCCCTGAGGCAAATATGTACCGTGGTTTCCAGTTATGATTTGAAGTCTAGGTAAATAGTAATATATTTTTGTCTAACTTCCTAGCTAGGAAGTGGTAGTATCTGGGGTGGCTTTTGGCAGAAGATGGGATGTAGAAACCCGTGAAGACTCTAACTGGAAGGTCTGAGTGGTGGACATCCTTCCAAAGGACAATGGACCCATCATCACCCTCCAAGTGTTAGGGGATAATTTTGAAGGGGCTAGGTTAATATGGGACAGTATGGCTCTAATTGTAGGATGGATGGGGAGGCAAAATCCCAACTTAAGCATCTGCTCGTACACATAGAGATCTCCCCATCTCGGCCATGAAAGTCCCTTTCACCCCTTAGGGGTCTCCTAAGATTAATAGAAGGACCTACAGAATAGAGGTGCCTAAAGGCTAAGAGGTCATACTCAGTGACCGAGCTCTCTATCTTGGCTGCCTCAGAGATATCGACTTCGCTCTCGTGCCCATCATCATCCCTACTAACATCGGCTTGGGCAGGTGCAGGGATACCTTCTGGAAATTTCTAGGCAAACTCAACCCCGGTAACGACCGACAGGGGAATACCATCGATAATAGGAAAAATGGCCATACTTGGACCTATAACTTCAACATCAAAAGAAGTTTGAGAGTTACTAGCACCATTTTGAGATGAGGCACGACTCTCAACCTCAGCCTGATCAGGGACCTGATCTTGCCTAATAGAGTAGTCCATAGCCTCTTAGAAAGAGTCTATGAACATAGGGTCTGAGGTAGATGATTCAAACTCAGTCATGGGAGTGGGGTCTATTGGATCCTCTACTGGCTCAGGGTATATTACCTTCATAGGTGGAGGAAAGATAGGTCTGAGGGGGAAGGCCTCAGCCCTATGAGCTTCCGCTCAGGCTAGATCTATCTGCCTAATTTTTCTAATGTCCTTTCTCTAAGTGAAGGGAACTCTTCAATGAGCTTGTACAGAGGTCCGAGCATAAAGAAGATGACCCTACACTTATGGACTCTAAAACACAACCAAATAACTCAATTCAACCCAAATCAAAGATCAAACTTAGATTTTAAAAGATTTTAAACCAAGAACACTCAAGAACAGGCTCATCGTAAAATGCAAAGTATCACCAAAAAACCCTAAAACCCTCATCGCAAAGCCTAAATCCTCACCGAAAAAAGCAAAAATGAAAATTAAAGGCTAAAAATGATGAAATGGGATGAGGATGATACATGTATGAGTGTGAAATGGAGAAGAAGAAGAAGATCAAAATCGAGGAAACCCCAAAATGCAGCAGCAACTCTGGAAGAGAGAAATATTATAGAGGAAAGCACATGTGGGAAAAATGGGAAAAAATGAAGAAGAAGGAGAAGGATAGGGTTTAAACCCTCAAATCATTTTGTGTGCATCCCAAGGACCATCATTGCCTTGGGATCCCAAAAGACAAACCAACATCATCACACCTTGATAGGCACGCTACCCACTTCAGAAATTGACACATGATAAGGGTCGTCACTTAGAAGGTCGGCCTCAGCCGATATCGTTGTAACCTCATGCATCAGCCTCGGCTGGACATCAGCCGAGGTTAATAATAAATGGGTACAACCATCCATCAACATTAGCATCAACATCGGCCTCAGTCGACGTTACAACATCAACATCAGTATCAATATAGGCCTCAGTTCTGGTCAGTAAGGACTCATGTCAAGCTCAATCATTAGACATCATGACAACATCGGCCCTGGCCGATGTTTAATTATATAAACTCAACTAGCATCCTAGCGAAAGTCATTGTGTAAATTGGTCTTGGATATGAAAGGAGTCAGACATCACCAACCTCGTACTCATCCAGGTCGAGGTTGGTACCAATCGAAGATAGTCGAGCTTTTACGTGAACATGTATGGCTTGGAACACGTGGGCAAATCTGTTATAACTAAATCATTCCCTCCATGTGAGGGAATATTGTGGTCATCATTATTTAGTTAAGATCAGTCAGGTGTCATCCTTATACTGGTTGGATCTTCACGCACATGCTCATTGCATTCTTGGGGGGTACATTACACCCCCTAAGCACTATATATAAAGGTCCTCCTCAACATTGTAAATGATCGATATTTTGCAACCCTAACTGAAACTCTGTCATTTTATACAGTGGAGAGAGAAATCCTGAGAGATTGTATCCATGGCCATTAGTGCCTTCATTCAGTGATATTACTCACACACACTCATAATGTACATAGGCTAGATTGGTTGAACCACTTATATTCAAGTGTTCATCCTCTTATCCTCACATCCTTCTCATACTATACATACATATACTTTTGTTGCCATTGTTATGATTGTTTGAACTTTTTCATATCTTATCTGTTAGTGTTGTTTCCTGCATCAATAATAAAAGTTTTCTTCAATGATTTCATTGGTCAAAACCCCATTTTTACATGTTTCTCCCATCCAAAATTTGTATATTTCTACACCAAATTCCTACATGAATAATTGAAAACTATACTAGGATTATAGGAAGTTAAATACTTACCTAGTGATTGAATAAATTCTAAGATTCTCTCCTTTAGTTCTTCCTTTGACAAGGTTCTTGAGCCCAGAATAATTCGATCTCCTACCCGGATCACTCTCTTTGATTTTCTTCAATTTCTCCTTTCCTTTTATCTTCTCTCTCAAATATCTATCCTTTATAATGATTGGATGGTTGCCCACACCATCCACCTTCCTTAATTATATCTTTAAACACTCCAAATTTCGAAATTAAGCCAGCACATATGTGTAAAATGGCCTGAATACCTTTTTAACGGGTCCTGATTACCCTAAAAGTCCTTGGAACCCAATTATAACCCATGAGTACCAATTACCCACTATCTTAACCCATTACGGATCATTGGCTCAGTCCTAATTACGATCGAAGTTATCTAACACTAATTTTCATGTAATTTCCAATCCGACTCTATCCGCACGTCCTGAATGAGATACCATTAAACCCGTTGATTTTACTCACTTATGACGTAATACAATTTAACATGTTTTAATTTACTTATAACATAAGAAAATGTAATTACACATAAATATTAACTCTTTCACTCGCCAATTAATATTTATTTAAGTCATTTTATTTCTCACTTTAATTAAATTACGTGCACACGTGTAATTTAAAATGCTAAAAAATACGGGGTTTTACACTATTCATTGGGATCCTGAATCATTTGAATACAATTAAGTTTTTAGGATTCTTAAATGTGATAATTTGGGATTTGGTTGAATCTTGAATCAGAATTAGGATTTTGATGATGGTATTATGTTTCAATTTTGTTCTACACGTGGATTCAATTTATTTATGATATATGAAAGTTATACGAAGGTATTTATATCATTAATGGAGTCTTAGTTAGAAAATTAATGAATTGGAGAAGATAAAACCCGTAAGGGGGAAATTTTCAAAATAACTCAGCGAACAATCGACCGACGGATTTGGTCGATCGATCGACGCTTCTAATTTTTGGGCAATCTATCTTATTCTTTTAGAAAGGAGCTTTTTTGATTTGGGGATTTTTTTTGGGATAACCTATTCCCTAATTTGAGTTACATGACTTAGTTTTTATTATGATTATTGTGTTATAAATTTTGAGATAATGGAGGGATTTCCCATTTGCATTTAGATTGAATTATAGTAAGTAATTCTAAATGGAGATATAAATACCATTATTACAATGGATATTATATGTCATGTTATTTTTTTAATGCGTACTACGAATGAGTACGCATGGCGAACGTACTAAAAGGGAATTCCATTAAGGGGCACGTGTGATGAGGACTGCTATGGTGCCTCGGTGAGTCGACGAGATGCCTTAGTCTTTGTTTTTACCCTAGAGTCACACATCTAGGTACCTGGGTCCGAGATGTATTACAGGGGTAATTCTTTTTTATGGTTTTGGGTATGTTGGATATATTATTGATGGGTAGACATGGCTATTTATCCCTTGTCGTGATGAGATATTAAGTTTAGGATGGCCTAAGACTATACTTAGTATGCGCGAATGATACCCAAAGGAAATAGAGATAGGCCTTCATTTCTTGGCTTACTTATGTGATCCTTAGACTTTAAGATTATATTAATTTCTTTATACACTTGATGTTGATTACTTTCATGATATTTAGAATTCATTGGTTAATTTCACATATATAGAATACGACTTAAACTTTGGTTCAATTGGGATGAGTACCTTAGTTGCTTGTGATATTAGGATTGTTAGGTGGGATAAATCTAAAAGACACTAAAATTCAAGAGGCATGTGTATATGTATGGTTTATTTCAATTATATTTATGCTCTTATTCTTCTTAGCCTCGTTGTTAACGTTGTGGATTTTAACCTTTTCAAGACCTAAACCATTTATACCATCCCAACCTTGATCAATTTTGATATCAACATCCTCTCATTGTTCCTTAGGATGTAGATGTCACAGCCTGTGTGCCGATTTGTTTTTTTATCCTCCATTTGAGATAGTTTCATTATGATACATAGTGGTGGCATGTATATGGTGAATTTTATTCATTTGAAAGCTCACACTTGCATGGGTTTTATGGATGGGGGTCTTTACATATGGTATTGGAGTTACTTATTCATTCCTTCATATATTTATTATTTTATTTATTTTTGTATTATTTCATGAATTCTTAGAATAAAATTCAATTGTCATGACTCTCATATTATTTAATTTAGGCCTGATCAACCTACACTACTAGAAAATGCCAATTAAGGACAACTAATTTGCAGTCCTAACTTTTTTGGCCCTAATAATATTTAGGGAAATCATAAGGATGACAAAGATGTCCTAATAGGCTGGCACCATAAAAACCTAAAAGGATAGCAATGGCTGCCATTTCTGAGTTTTCAGGACAACAACAGGCTATCCATTTAGTTATGTCCTATTAAATCAAAATATTATTATATGTTTATAAAGACAGATATTTGTTGTCCTTTAAAACAAAGTATTAGGAACAAAAGTAGCTGTCCCAAATAGATTTTGGTGCATAAAAAGTGTTGCCAAATTAATAAGTTAAAAGACAGCTTTAGCTATCCTCAAAGATAAATATTTTTTTTTAATACACTATATTGTAGTCAGCATAAATTCAATAATAAAAATTGTGTTCATTCAAAACTCAAAATAATCTCTAATATAGTAACAGTAAATTAAAAAAAAAAATGAAAACTCATATTATACCAAAATCTAACCTTTTAAATAATAACAAAACCAAATAGTATCTAATCACACTTCTTAAAAATAAACACCACCACATACTTTCAAGCAGTCATTTCCAATTCTAAGTTAATTATATCCATAACTTAATCACAATCCATAGCAAAAAGAAACACCACCATAACAATTTCTTCTAATGACAATTCTCTCGCACCTCAACCTCTTTCTGATAATGAATTTAGCATTCATTCGCCTCCTTCTCTAGTCGAGAAATCACATTATGATAATGATGAGATGATGTAGTTGATCCTGAATAAGTTGGTTTAATACATAATCCCATGTACAAGGCTTGTCCATGTTCATCAGGTCCTATCATGTCCATGTTTAGCGGGATCCTTTTTTGACTTCATCTATTTTGTTTAGAAATAGAAAACATGTTTAAAAAATCCAAAGATATACATATATATAATATTAGTAAATCAAGAATATATTTACTAACGTTTTTCTTTATTTAGACAATTGAAATTATCCCAACTCTAAGGTGGCACCAATAATATACCCAATTAATGACATTCGTATCAGCCACTCGTTTCAAGAGAAAATAAATAATATTAATGACGGTTTGTAAATCCTATTTCAGTTGGTCATTTTCAAATACTTTATTATTTTTAGAAAATTTCAGCAAAGTTTCCTTTGTTTTTACATGTAATCAAACTTGTTTAATCATCAACATGACATCAATTATTAAAAAAAAACACCATATAAAATCCCTTCCACAAATTCAATCTTTCAACATGCAAAGGTATCAACCAACCTCACCTCGAAAACCCCTTTAAACTGTAATTACACCCTCCCTACCCCCCCCCCCCCCAACACACACTCCCAAAACCAAAACATACAGTCCTTTATCATAAAAGAGAAAATTGAGTTCTATTTTATCCAAATTAAAGTCCCAAAAGTGCTAACAAAAGAAATATTTGCGATACCTTTTTCTTTTTCTTGACACCAGCGTTTCACTAAGACTTTCCATTGAGTTGAGCTTACTTTGGGGGTATAGTTTCTAAACGCTCCTCATCCATGTTTAATTTCATATAGTATTTTATCTTAGTCTCATAATCAAAGGGTCTCCATTGAATTCCAATCTTACACCAACATAGGTTTTGGTAATTGTCTGGTGCATTTATGTTAATCCAAGAACAAAGAAAAATGAATTAGTTAGAAATATTTCACCAATAGGTTTTGGATTTTATTAACAGTGATTTTTTTTAGCCTAATGTGACTTCTCAATATGTCTATGTTGATATGGATTGTGTAATGTGTGAAAGGAAGCAAAATACCAGAAGTTTGTGTGAAACTATTACGACTATAATCAATGTTGTAGGGACGTTTTACATTTTAATATATGTTAATATGGCAGTATATCGTAAAAGGAATGGTCTTAGAAATGACATATTTAGCAGAAGAATAAACCGTTTACTAAATATGTATGACATGGTGTACATGAGTGATAAATGATCCATCGGATAATGAGCCAGACGAAGAGGATGTTCTAAATTTCCATAAACTAGTTGGTGAACCAATCACGTGTATCAAAACCTGCGATGAATGGACTAATTTTCATTCAACATACAACGAGTGGAAGGGATAAAGGAATGCATAAAAATGTAAACGTGAATGATGGGGTTAATTCAAACTTTTGTCTAACAGTGTAAAATTTCTTGAATGTTGTTTTAAATTGAAAATTTCATATTTGTTTTGATCTATTTTACCTTTATTTATTATGTTTGGTTCACCTCATTTTTTAGGTTACTTATCTACATGAAAATGAGAAACTCTTTTCATATATTTAGTATCCTGTTTTGATTTGTTTTGAAAAATATACAGATATGTAAACTGTTTTGATTTGTTTTGTATGTTAGGAGCTATCATTTTTACAAGTTGATATTTGATTTTGTTGATGGTTAAGAGAAACATTATGTTTTCTTGTTAATTTTAAATACACATGGATATTTTGATGACACGGTGGTACATTTACATTGGACATTGAATTGGGTATGTCATAGTTATAGCCTCTTAATTTCTACTTGTATAGTTTACTCTTGTGCATGTGTGTATGAGTGTGTCTATATGATTGAGTTTGCTTGTGTTGTGTGTGTGTTGGGGGGGGGGGGGGGGGAGGGGGGTATTTGTGCATTCGTGTGAGAATGTGTTTGTGAGAGAGAATGCATGTGTGTGGTGGGGGAATGTCCATAGTGAGCCCAAATTCTATCGGATAGGGCTAGAAAACAATTCATCTTCCTTTGAAACATACCTAAGTGTTGTTTTTTAGAAATTGATTAGACATGAGTTTACAATTTATTTTTGCATCTAATTCAAATTCTATTTTGGTGATTTAGATGAAATTCGATGTGTGGTAGCTTGGTTGTACTTTTACATCTTAATTTGCATTGTGGTGGAGACGATGGTGAGTTCACTTAGTGCAATGTATTATTTATGTAATCATTATTTATTTAGTATTCAAAGTAGATGAAGATGTGTTTGGTTCATCATATATTCATTATTAATTTATATGATTTAGGTTTTCATTCTTTCATATTCTAATTAACCAAGTAAAAAACAAACTAAATAGGTGTGAAACCACAACATCCCACCATCACAGGCACATATAGACCCATAACCATCAACTAAAAATATGGTTATATAATTGTAAATACTTTTCGCCATTTATTTTTCACCTAAATCAAATATATATTAGTCCGAACCAAAATAAGAAGAATACTAAAATCTCGATTTTCTCCTGAACTTTTGAATTATATTATATTGTTTTTCATTATTGTTTTTTTCTATTAAAAGATCTGACTAAGTACAAATACTAACAAATTTGATTACGAAGTTGGATACTTTAAAAGCATAATTAAGTTCTAATTGCCATACTGGCTTCAATGCAGCAGTGAATGGCCAGGATAAAAATGGGTGAAAGAATAAAACTTACTTAAGAATAAGGAGAAATATGCCAGTTATGATGAATGTTCCAACTCCAAGAATCCATCCAATAATCACTAAGCCACAGTAGTCAACAATACCATCATTTTTCATGACTAAAAGAATAACATTATGAATATGATTATAACATCTGTAATTTTTCCCTTAGCAACGTATTGGGCTAGGAAATGAAATATTTTAAGGGATAACACCATGTTGTCCTTTTAGAGCTATTATAAAGGACAACGGAATTTTGAAGATTAGCTTTCTTTTTACCTCTATTAAGCTTTCCTTTTACCCCTATTATAAAGGATATCCAAATTTGTTTGTCCTATACACTTTTTTAAAGGACAACTTAAAAGTTGTCCTTAATACCAATGTCCTTTATAATACTTTTTTATAGTGCTATATTAGATTTTACGGGGTGTCACAGTTTTAGATGTATAATTATTATATGGCATATAAATATATTACTATGATAGTTATGAGTTGAATAAAATACTGATTTAGTTAGATTGGTTTAAGGTTTACTCCACCAAGATTAGCTTCGTCTAAGGGAAAAGCAAACTTGTATTTCAGAACTTGAGGTAATTGAACTCACTTGACAAATGTGTGTATATATTGTTATTGATATGATTATAACATTATGAATCTAGATAGGTTTAATTTTGGCTTACTAAAATGAGGGTTTACTCCCCGACTAGGAATGGGAAATAATTATTTATTGTGGGATTTTTAAACCATGATTCGCATAATTTGGGAGATTCATTATAAATGTAATGAATTAGTATATCCATAGCATACAAATATGATTTATTTGAACTTCCTAGTGACCTAAGTATTATATGAATTGTCAAACATACACCAATTGTTATTATTCAAAATTAATTAAACTGATTTTAACTTATGTCGTGAAAAAAAATAGCTAAATTTTATCTTTCCCTAAGAATGCATCAATGTGAATAAGAATGAGTAAAATGACCAATCAAAAAATATGCTGATGTAGGAGGAAAACCCACAACAGTAAAAACTTCGAATGACACAACACCACAAATTCCCTATGATAAGGAATTACACAAGGACAACATATGACTTGCATAACTGAATCGACTCCTTGAAGACTAGATACGTCTTCACTCCTTCGACCTTATCCAAGCGAAATTCAGTAATCCACATATGAACTTCCATAATGCGTGATCCACACACATCTCGGTAGTTATAGACTTTGTCTCAGCAAATTGTCACAGTAACATAGAGTCCACCTCATCAAATCACATCACACACGAAATCCACCCTATGAAACAATATTTAGCAATGATGAAGAGTAAATAAACCTTGGTTCTCAAATATGAGATATCATATAAGCATATTTATATGAAACTTGGATCTCCAAATTATTGGGTAAATCTAGGGTTTGGAGACTCTTAGATTTGTCTCTAAAAACGATACTATAAAAACCTCTCCAAAAAATAGTTTATATCACTCATATTTATAGAAAACACAAAAATCTAGGAAACACAAAAAATGAGGCAACTCGTCCAAATGAAATCACTACGGTCGTTCAAACGAGTTATGCTATCTCGTTTGAACAAAATAAACATTGGTCAAACAAACTTGCTAAGCTCATTTGAATCAAGATCGAATGACTGTCGAACGACATCCCATTGTAAAGAAGAACAAAATTATTGATCCTTATTTTAACCTCGTTCAAACAAAAAAAACCTCCTTATTTGGACTAACAAAAAATATCCTTCGAATAACTTTTGTAAATTTGGATGAACAACCTAAAAAACTCGTTCCAACAACTTTAAATAAAATCTTTAAAGAATATTTTTACGAACATTGCCTCAAATTAAAAAAAAAACTATGATCCAAATGAATATCCAAGAATCAAATATATATGCACCCATACCTCTTGATATCCCATGGACATTCAAGATGAAACTTGTCATGGAAACATGGCACGATGATGAAGTTGCTTTACATGGACGCTACAATCTACTGTATTGGCCTAACCCGGGTTTGGGTCACCGTTGGGTCAACCCACACCGAATCAAGGAGTTAAAGGAGGAAATTTCAGTTTTATTATTTAACCCTTTTTATTGAACCACTTATTAAAATCAAATTTACCAATTTTAAGTTAAAAAATGGGGTGCCACTTTAAGTAATTAAGTCAATTTACAAGGTTTGTTTATAAAAAATTGATTTAATACACTATACTAATTGCAAGAGAAATAAACCATAATCACCCCTGTGTTATTACAAACTATGGACAAAGGCTCGAGTAAAATATTTAATGTCTCGAATTATCAATGTTCAAAAATCTAATTTCATTAAAATTTATAGAGCCACTAACGATACTAATTTCCCTCTAGGCCTTACCGGCGTCCGTCCCGGTGTCCCTACTCGAAGTACCTGGGGTAGGGGTGGGAGTTTTAATATAAAAAATAGGGGTGAGCAAACGCTCAGCAGGGTGGGTAATACTAAGCTATATGTTTCTACAGAATACTATACATATGACGATTTTTAACCAATTCTGAAAATATTTAACGATTTAGCTATAGTATTAATGCAGCTACTATGCAAACCACTCTTTACCGGGTCTGGAGACTATTAATAATATTTTGGTCATTAGTTTCTTTTTTATCATATTTCATTAGATTATCTTACTTAAACATTTTCTAGCATAACCATTATCATGTCCTCTTTCCATTATCTTTTCTCGAAATCTTCCAATATTCAAATACTTTAACAAGCCCCACCTCGCCAACTATGCTACCATATGCTCTGGCCAGTGATTTTGGATCTTTTACCCTAGGGATCCAGACCTTTCTTAATTATTCCCGGTGTCATCAGAGTCCATATTAATATGTTTTAACATTTTTAGCTAATGTCCACAATATTCTACCATTTTACCGTTTCAATCATTTCTACAGTTTATAACATTATTTCTTCTTGTCGCCATGCGATTTTATCCGTTTTCACCAAAAATCGACCGATAAAGTCTAGGAGGAAGTCCAACCACTAGGATCCTCAATTTTGTCAAAATACCATTTTGCCCTTTCTTTCATCATAACTTTGTGAAAAGCATATTTAATCCATTGTGGCACTAAAAAATAATATTTTCTTTCAAATGGTCCTTTTTATGATTTTGTGCCCAAAATCATGCCTCATTATTTTATGTCTTCTACATAAAATACATTCAACCATTTAAAGATCATTCTAGCCAAATGTCCACTACTTAGCCCTATTATTTCATGTGACTTCAAATATCATTTTTTTTCATTCTAATCATATTTATAATGCATATTTAGGTCTATTTTTCTACATTTGATTATGTTCTCATAAAACCCATTTCAACATGATTTATCTAGTCTAAAATATCATTTTCTATCATACTACATGATACTACACAGGTTAAGGAGGATTTCAAGCCTAGAAACTCGACAAAATGAACTAAACAAGATATAAATCATGGGTTTACATTTTTTGCACTTTATTTCCATATTTCAAGGTAAAAATGCCATTTATTCATAAAACATCTATTTAGGTTAGTCTTATCTAATAATTCATTTTTGAAAGACTTTAATATATTATCAAATAACTTCATTTTTGGCATTAAATATCATCTAGCATCCATCCCACACATTTTTCATAACTAGAAAGCTTAAAATATTAGGAAGAGGAAAAACCTACCTTACGGTTTGAAGAGGTGACAAATAATAAGATTGAAGTTCTTAGATCCAAATACTCCAAAAAGCCCTCCAAAATACTCCAAAGCTTCCCCTACTTGCTTATCTCTACCCATTTCTACCCTAGGTAAACCTTGAAGATGAAGAACAAGGCTTGAAAATGGTGTATAATGGTGTATTAATGGGGTGGCAAGGTGTAACTATGGTGGAAAATCGTTGTGAAAGAAGATGGACTCTTGAAATTTAGAGACAGGGGATATATGCTGAAGAAAAATAGTGGGGGAGGACCCATCCTCACTCCTAATTCTTATAATCCCTAATAACCCACAAAATGGTTTAATAACTCAAGCCACATGTTATACACGTTTTTTGCCATCACGTGATCTAAGATGTCGACATATCACCAATTCAATGGTAAAAAATGCAATAGCACAGAAGAGAAACTCAATTTAAACAATATTTTAACAAGTCGTTCAAATGAGATCACATCTTGTTCTAACAAGATTACGAGTCTAGTTCGAATGACATACAAATATGGGTAAAAATCTTAAGTAGTGGAGGTTCGTTCGATCTTAGTTAGAAGCATGTTTCGAACGCGACGGACTTCTAATTTTAACTAAAAGGATCTTTGTTTGAATGAGCTGGAGATATCATTTGAATGACTCTCATTTTCGTTTAAATCTCAAAATTCATCCAAATTCAAAATTCTCCTAATTAATTTTAACAAATTCCAAAAGGGCCACAAGAACATTCAATTACCAACCACAATCCATAAAATATATTGATCCAGATACCAAGGGTGGTACATAAATACAAATTTACACAGGAAAAGGAATTAAATCTCAGGCACATGTATTATATTCTCCCCACCTTAGGAGAGTTCATCCTCAAAATAAGAATAATCGACTGGGGAAATAGTTCCAGGTGTTTCTCCCGTATCTTTGACTTGGGTTCCCAAGTCACACTTTTGATGCCCTAAAACTCCCAAGGAACCTTCACTAAAGTAATGATCTTGTTACGGAAGACCCTATCCTCGTGGTCCAAAATGGATATAGGTCATGTGGAAAATGTAACATCTTCCTCTAACTTGATGAGGTTCCATTCGATAACAAGCCATGGATCGTGAAGATAATTCTGCTGTATAGATACAGGAACACATTATGAACTTGGGACAACTTTGGAGGTAACGCCAAGCGGTACGGTACATCCACAATCCGCTATAGGATCTCAAAGGGACCATTATACTATGGGGTTAACTTCACTTTTTGCCCAAATCATTGGCTGCCAATTCACGCCCTAACTTTTAAGATCACATGGCCCCTAGTGTGAACTCCAAGGGTATCCGAAGATTGTCGGTGTAATTCTTTTGTTGGATTTTTGTTGTCATGATTCTCTTTGAAATTACCCGAACATTTTTCGTCATCTCTTGGTTTAATTCTGAATTGGTGAGATGCTTATTACCTACCTCATCCCAACAAATCAGTGAACGACATGTGAAAGGATAAATTTCCAGATAGTGTCAATTTAGATGTATTGGCATTATTCCGAAAAAAAAAACAATTTGAGTTATAGATATATTTTACTTGTCATGATTCCCATTTAATCTATGACATTATGTTGAAGACGTAGTGGCCAAGTTTCAAAGATTGATCCTATCATAGTTTTGGTGTATGTTTCACGTCTTCATTTGGTTTTTCGAGATTCTCCCGGGTATGGATTCATATTGGTTTATGGTTACTCGATAAATATTTTCTAAGGATGTTATTGATAGAGAGAAATTTTTGGTATATTTTCCGTCGTTACTTAAAAAGCTCCTCGAATCAAAATCTTGGATTACCTACAAAATATAACAATCTAAAGTATAGAGCGGTAAGTAAGGATGTCAATCCACATCAAGGGGGAAATCTAGAGACAAACTCAATTGTAATTCAATTTTTATTTTCTTTTTGGGATTTTTTCTTTTCTATTTTTTTTTAGTTTTTTTAATATTAAAACAATTGGGTGAGGTGATGTGAAATAACCCTAAACTAAAATGAGAGATTAAATGACAAACTAAAAAGTGACTCAAATGAAAAATAAAGTCTAACACTAAAATAAGAGATAAATTGAGGTAAATAATAGTGAGAGCAATCAAGGAGTGGGACTACACCACAAATTCTAACTATTCTAATTAATTAATTTAATTATTTGCATTTTCCCAAATTAATATCAAAATTACAAAAAAACTCTCGTTGCAAGTGTAATTTTAATAGTAATCTTTTAGAAAATTAAGTTTAACCCCCCATAACTCTAGAAAATAGACCTAAACTCCTTTTAATTAATCACCCGCTAGGATCGTTCAATTAAAATTTATGTAAATCTTAGAAAATAAATTTTAGAGTTGAAATTCAAGGAATAACACCACACTTAAGAAACCTTTATCTCTAGTTCGAATCTAACATGGGTATTATAACTTAGAATTTTGATTTTCTCTCAAAAATAGTTTACCCTCTCTCGAGGCGTAAAGTTAAGGGTGAGGGATCAAAACTAATATTCAAAGGGAATTTTTAAGTACACAGATTAATTAAATTAAAATAACATCAAATTAGGGTCCCCCCCACCCCTTAAAAATGGATTTAGCCTAACATAGTATGAAATTTGACAAATTAATAATTAAAGGCATAAAATAAATGATAAGAGAAGAGAACAATCAAACCCAATCTCTTGATGCTTAATTGAACTTCAATCCATGAGTTGAAATTAAAATCCTTCAATTTAAATGATCCAAACAAAATTACATCCAAAATTTCACTCAAATTAATCCTCACAATAATTTATTTTTCCCTCACTATCTAAAAAAAATTCTAATCTAAAAAAAATTACTCTAAAAATGGTATTTCTCTCTTTATTTACGTCATAAGTCCTCCAATGGGGTCTTCCATCTTCCATAAATAATAGGTACGGAGCTAAGGGTAAATTGGATAGGGATTAAATGGACATGAGGGGTGTGAGGATAAGTTGGGGTCAAAATAGGAAAATGCACAAATGTGCATGAGTTATGTGAGGTCATGTGGGAAGTGGGTGGTGAGGATAAAAACAAATCAGAATTGGTAAGGGTTTGGGGGTATTTATGGAAAAACGGTTAAGTAGGTTACATGGCATGTGGGTTTTAATGACTTTGTTTTATGGTTTTGGCTTGATTTTGTTAAAAGGTGGGATATCTCGTTGGCTTAAGGAGGTGGGAAATGGGTCTTGCAGTAAGGTGGGTCAATTGGGTTTATTGATCGTGGCTGGGGCTATGAGGGTTCAGGTCGGGTCATTCGAGTTTGGCTGGAGGTGGACGTGGGCTGGAGCAGTGGGACGATTGCGACAGGTTGGTATTCGGGTTAGGTTTGGAACAGGAGGTCCGCCGGAAATGGGATGTAAACGGGTTTCCAATATGGGCATCTGGTCGGCGTACTTCAAGGTTCGGCAGAGATGGGGTCTTTGGCGGGTATGGCAGGGCTTGGCCAACGGGTTCAGGCGACTAGTTGGCCGGAGTGGAGGAGGTCATGGCGACGGGTTCTGGATGGCGAGTTGGAGCAGCTAGTGCATTTTTGGTCGCTCCAGTTTGTGGTCTGATTTGGGGATATAAGGTTGGTGGAGAGAGAGAAAGATGTGGGTCTTGTTAATGGAGTTATGTGGTTATGGAGGTTTGTGTTGCTGGTAATGGTGGAATACGATGAGAGGAGAGAGAAATGTTGGGTGAGTTAGAGAAGATGATGGTGGGAAGGATTGGGTGTATTGAGGGCGTATGGGAAGGTGGGTGTGGGTGAGCTTAGGGGGTGTTTGTGTAATGACCCCACTTTTATATATAATTTGTTTTTACACTCTCGTGTTACTTATTATCTTATAAATGTTGTATTATTAGATATGTGGTATTATTGGCTATCAATATAACAAACCCCATTTTTAATTACGAAGAATCAATTGTAAATTGGATCAAATCGAAGTCTTATGACATATCTTAAGGCAAATAATAAGTTTTGGGGTAGAAAATATAATTTTATGAAACTTTAAGGACTAAAATAAAAATATAAAATGGGCCATTTTGTAAATAAAATATTTTTAAGGACCTCTAAGAAATATTCAAAATATATAGTGTGAAATTACCAAAATACCCTTCATGTGTTAAATGACCCTTATACCCCTATCACCTTTCCACCACGTGCTGGTCACCTCCACCATACACGTGTCGTCATTAGAGGAGAAGCCAAAACACGTGTCGTCGTTAGAGTATAAGCTAAAACACGTGTCGCAGTCTAGTGAAATAAGACTGCAAGATACCTCCGTTACGCGACACGTCAACGCTGACTCCCATTGTAAAAGTTTGGTCATCATGGACACGTGTCAATGCCGTGATATCTTTGGAAAACTATAAATAGGGCCTTTGGGGATCATTTGAAACTCACACCAATTCCTTGAGAATTATAGAAAGAAATAGTGAGAGAAAGGGTGAGAAAGTTTTAGAATAAGTTCTTAGGGATATTCATCTTAAGGTAATCTTAATGTTATAATGCATCTTTATAGTTTTAATTTATTATTTTATAGCTTTACTTAGTAGTTTTGCTGGTAAAATACAATAAAGAATTCACTAATCAAAACTTAAAATTTAGAATAAATCCAAGTTGATTTTATAAACTTGTTTGAAATTATACGCTTTTAAAAAATGATTATTTTTAAAGAAATTGCTCATTATTATGGAATCCCATTTAAGTAATTTCAAAGTCAGGCCCGGTGAAATTCTGTCTAGACGAGATGGTATTTAAGTGGTGCCCCTGTGACCCTACATCTCTACTGGGAATGAATCCGGAAATGTTCTGTCTAGAGGAGATGGTATTTAAGCGGTGCCCCTGTGACCCTCCATCTCTACTGGGAACCGACTGATTAGGAAGAACTATGAATTGAATCCTTTAATTACGATCAATAAGTTTTAAAAGTTAAGAAAATGTTTTTTTAGTAATCCTTTGAAACAAGTTACTATTAAAATACAATATGTAGACTGGACCTTGTTTAGAACATATACTTAAACCTTTATCGTATTTGTTAGATTAACGTGCGATCGAAGACTCGTTATCTATAATTTCAACCTCTATTTTAGGTGAGTACTCTATGAAATTTCTTGCGCATTTTGATTATATTATATTATGCAAACTATGTATATTTTGTGAAATGCTTTTATTCTCAAAATGCATCTGATACTGATGATTCCGTCGTTTGTTATATGTTTATATCTCTCCATATAAACATCTGATTTGAAATCTAAAATTATTGATTCGGCCTATGGAAACTCTCTTACTATGTTGGCCTTGACTACCGGGTGGAAATATTTGGGTGGTACCTTTCTAGCTGGTTTATCGCTGGTGTGCCCTAAACAAGGCGTTGTTCCAGAAATCATGATTATCTGTCTGTGATGTTACCGGGTGGAAACACTTGGTAACACTATCTGTCTGGGTATTAGAGTGTACATGGCCACTAAAACTGAATAATTGACACATGCTCAATTGTTTTATCTGTTCTGTTCTGAACTGTTTATTCTGAATATATATATTGTCATTTACTTTATATATATTACTTGAAATTCCTATCTCTATGTATATACCTTCTGTTCTAAATTGAATAGGTATTTATTTTCTGAAAACCTTGGAATATTTGGAGATTGAATCTCATTCGGCTTTTAGCTGACGTTGTATAAATAAGCATTTTTCAGGAAATAATTAAGTTCGTGGATGGAACGAAAAAGGACTATGTTGAAGATTTAGCTTTTAAAGCTCTTTTAGTTACCTTAAGTAGAAGTTTGTTTAATTAGATAGAGCATGTTTAGCTCTTTGTGTCAAGTTGTAACTCGTTGATGTTTTAATACAAATGAAGTTCCCTTTAGAAAGCTCTGATGATGAAATTCCTTCACTTTCAGTATTTTACGATTCATAACCATGTGATTAAACTTCCGCCACATATATTTTAAAACAAAAATTTTAAGGCCAGAATATTGGATGCCTTGGTGGCATGTCAAGACACCCGTTCCCTACTATTTTCGGGTCGGGGTCATGACAGTTTATGTGTATGGGTGTGTATGGTAGTGTATGGGATGTTGAGGGTTGTTTTGTGTGTGTGTTGGTATTGGGTTATGAGGGGTTGTGTGTGTGTTTAATTTATGACCCCTAAAAAAATCTAAAAAAAAATACAACAAAATAAAAATTTAACTAAACTAAAAAGTAAGAAAAGAAAATAAAATATAAAAACTAATACACGACGCGCTAAAAATATAAAAATCGTAAAAATATATACATGGTTCAATAAAATAAAATAATAAAATAAACCCTAAAAATAAAATGACTCAAATAAAATAAAATGGGACAAACGAAACACACACGGTTCGGGACAGGTTTAGGTAGGTTTAGGGTAGGCTAGGGTACAGGACAAGGGTAATTAGCTCCATAATCCGCACAATTACCTTGAAATTCACTTTTGAACACCGCAACGTGTATTCGACCTACAAAATAGACAATAAAGCGCATAAGACCCAAATTACCGAGAATTAGCAACTAAAATACGTCTATTCGTGTATAAAATGTACACTTTTGGGTGCTTATCACACCACCCCCAAACAGAGCGTTGCTAGTCCTCCAGCAATAAGATAGAGAGAAAGAGAAAGATAAGAAGCCAAAAGTGTACTTCTTTGGCAGGCACTTGCGATTGCACTTAGTATGTGCAACAAGACTTTAAACCTATAGGTTGCCCTACAGGACGAGTTGAGTCTCGTGAGGGTTTACAGGGAATATACCCACAAAATTCTTATTTGCAAAGATTTATTGAAAGGTAGTCAATCTCTTATTAGAGATATAATGATCGCACAATCCATCATGAGAGAAATAATTTCAGAAATACAGGCTAGAATGTATAAATAATGTAGCTAAGTAAATACTCAAGGCACATCCTCCCTAGAACTCGACGTATGTGGTGTGAATCAGTCAAAACGGGTCGAGTATCACAAGAGTAATTCCTAGATTGCCTTTTCGGAATCACTGTTTCAACTTCAAAATCTCACGGATATATCTCTCTCAAACGAACTCTCGAGATTAGGGCTAATGTATCTCTCTTGTGTGTGAGGAGATGAGTAAATGTAATAAAGTTCAAACGTCTCACATACACATAAGAAAGAACGAACAATTTGGAAGAAAAGTGATCTCATGAAAGAAATGCTAATCACTATAGTGAGAACGTTGAGTTATTCACCATATTGACCTTCATTTGCCCGAACACCTAGGGGAAATAATGATGTTTATGGGTGAGAGGGAAATGAAATGGGATATTTGGGATGAGGTGAGGTAGGATAGGATGGGAGGATGATATGACGGATGGATGGTGGATATTTGAGAAGAGTGTATTACACTTTGACGAACAAATGTCTTTATTTCTTGACTGCAACTTTCTTTTTTTCTTCTTTTCCAAATACGCATCAATGTATGAGATAAATATGCTAAAAATACAAATAACCCCAACATAGATTCGTATTTAATTTTTCTCCGTCTGAATCGTCTTTGGGAGAGATATTCGCTAAAAATGCAAACACTCTCTATGACAGATTTTCTCCTTTTTTACTTTCTTTTTTTCTTCTATTTTTTTTCTTTTCCAAATACGCATCAATGTATGAGATAAATCTTCTAAAAATACAAATAACCCCAACATAGACTTATATTTAATTTTTCTCCATCTGAATCGAATTTTGGGGAGGGATATTCGCTAAAAATGCAGACACTCTCTTTGGCAGATCTTCTCCTTTTTTACTTTCTTTTTTCTTCTATTTTTTTTCTTTTCCAAATACGCATCAATGTCTGAGATAAATCTGCTAAAAATACATATAACCCTAATGTAGACTTATATTTAATTTTTCTCCATCTGAATCGAACTTTGGGTAGAGATAATCGCTAAAAATGCAAAAACTCTCTTTGACGGATCTTCTCCTTTTACTTTCAACAATCTTCCCTTTTTCAACATGGTGGGTGGAAAATGGAATTAATATGGAAATGGGTGGTATGATATATGGTGATGAAATGGAAAATTGAAGGTCTATGGATGTATGATAAAATGGAATTTGTTTGGTATATGGGTGAAACTATGGCGATCGGGACAACTTCAAGACACGTGTTTCTTACAACTCGAAAGTGATGCCGTTCTCAGTGATCAAGACAAAATTTAGTGATGAATAATGAGATCATACAACGATTTAAAGTCCGGGCCGAAATGAAATTGAATCAACTCTTGACTCAGAGATTGGGTAAAACACTCTAAAAGGTGAAAGGCACAAATCTCACAAGCTAAAGTCTCCACTAGTGATCCTTAAGTTTCTCTTGAGAATTGTAATACTCTTCAACTCTAAACCGTAGTGACATGATAAGTGCGTAAATTTTGTTGAGTCTAGAAATTCATGGTGAAATATGCCTTGTGTGGTGACAATTATTGTGCAACACAAACAGATAAGAAAAAAGCATTCACCAAGTAAGAACAAGGAATATAAAGTGACAATCACAACAAAAGATGTACATGGTTCAGCCAATATGTGCCTACGTCCACGGTGGTGCAGTCGATGTTATTTCTATATACTCCGGAGAGTGATTACAGAGAATACAACTTGTCCTTTTGCCCCGGACCTAGGGTTTAATATATACATGTACATGTGGGTAAGTGGAGGTGATGGGTTAACCCACGTCTTCCACCTCCCATACAACTTCCCTTAATGAGAACGTGGGGAGAGATCAGATCAAAATAAGAGATGAGGGGCCTGGATTTTGGGCCGCCAAGATTGGCCTACTCGTCAAGGCCCATGGTCTTTATTTTGGGTACCCATAATTGCCCCTAAATTTGTTGGGCCATGTTTACGGGCTCAATAAATTTAAATGATTAGCCATAATGGCTATTTTGCAATTCTTCAGAAACTGTGAAGCGGATTTTGGCGGCACCCGCTTCGTATCTCGTGCACTATGATTAGCAGAACTTGAAGGTTTCTTGGATTAGGTACTTTTCTATCGTCGTTTCAATTTTTCCAGCACTTTCTCATTCCTTGTGAGTTCTATCACTTCGTACCTTCTTCTATCAACCTCTATTCTCGTTGCTTTCTTATCGTTTGGGCTCGTGCTTCTTCATCGTTCAAATTGATCTTCTATCTTGTAAGTTTCCTGTACTTTTTCTCTGTGCTTTCTCTTTGAGTTTGTAGTTTTCTAGGGTTTTCCAATGGCGAAGATTAGGCATAGGTCGGTTTCTGAGTTTAGGAAGTTTTACAACATTCCTGAGTGGGTAGATATTGAGTGTTGTTCCTCCCCTCCTAGAAACGTTAGAGAGATAGATGATGCCCACTGGATCCATGTTCTGTTGCTTTCCCAGGGGGGGACTCACTTTTCCTCCCAATGATTTATTTTTGCATTTCTTTGGCTATTTTAACATTGTTCCTGCACAATGCTCGCCCAATGTATGGAAAATAGTAAATGGCATACATTGGATAAATCAATTGTATGGAACTAGGTTAGGGCTCGCCGAGGTCTGTTTTTGCTACTCTTTTTCTCGAACTAGTTCTGGTGTCCTTTACCTCAAAGCTAGGAGCCCTGATAGGGTATTGGTAGTAAATCTACATGATTCCCATAAGGACTACTGGAAAGAATGTTTCCTTGTTAGAAATTGGCAGATTTCTCCCCAATTTGAAGGGTCGAGGTCTGAGAGGTTCTCTGTTCCCTTTTATGGGGAGGAATACATAGGTAGACATTGTACTGTTGTTTTGACTTTTGTTGATTTGTGATCTTTCTAACTCTTCTTTGCTTTTTCTTCCACAGCGAGGTCGAAGAACTTGGAACCTGCACTCAGCGAGGTCTGTCTTTCAGAATTGATAAAGGCTTGGAATATCAGGGAGCCTTTAGGTGACGGCGAACATCCCAGGTCTGCTGCCTTCCTGCTTGAGTACAAGAACGTTGGCTCCAGCTTCATAGCAAGGCCTATGGATAGTATCCTAGAGTTTGGTTCATCTGAAGAGACTGCTGCGGGTCCAATCCAGTTGGACGAGGAAGATAGCAGCTATGAGAGTGACATTGTAGGAGCTGTAAGTGATTTGTGGGAAGAGAGCTCAAGCAGTAGCAGTTCCTCTGATCGTAGGGAGTTTTCTGAAGCTCGAGGGTCGTCGAGCACTTCTAGCAGTTCGAGTGAAGGGATGGCTCCACCCTGGAAGAACCTGATTCGGGATGATGACGATGAAGACCATATGCTCCTCGTACAGAGGTCGAAGAAGCAAAAATCTATCTTAGGGGCTGTGGATATTGGTTCCCGGTCTTCTTCTCAGGAGCAGGAGAGGAAGAGGAAGGAAAAGGAGAAGGTGAGAGAGAGAGAGAGAGAGAGGAAAAAGGAAGAAGAGAGGAAGAAAATGGAAGAGAATAGGAGGGTAGAGGAGAGGAAGAATAGAGAGAGCGAGAAGGAGGAGGAGAAAAGGAGGTCTGAGGCGAGGACGAAGGCCGGGCAAGCCTTAGTCCCAGTGTCTTCTCTGCCCGAGGGGGCCTCTGTGGCAATTTCTACCCAGCTGGCCCCGGCTCTACTCGAGAGAGCTATCCTTCCAGCTGATCGCCAAAGGGCATTAGGGTCGGAGCACTTGGCCCTTCAGGTTAGTCAGAGGCTTTCTCTGGTAGGGTTTTTCCCTTTTTCTCTTATGTTTTTCTGACTTCCCTCATTTTCCTCTTCTAATGCCTTTTCTTTTCCACAGTTTGTTACTGACTTCGTCGTGCTGTATCGTTCACGTGATGAGCTGGTGAAGAAGAATAGCGAGCTGGAGTAAGAGAACTCCATCCTGAAGCTGAAGGGTAAAGATCTCGAGGCTAGTTTTAGAGCTGTGGACGCTGCCCGGATTTCATCTGACTTGGCTCTTTCCACTTCCAATAAGGAGAAGGATGGTGCAATCAAGGATCTGAAGGAGCTGAGACAGGCCTACGACCTGGTTTGCTCGAGCGAACTCGCTGTCGTGGAGGAGAACAGGGCGCTCTCTGAAGATTTGAAGAAGAAGGAGTCTGAGGTTGTTACTGCCAAGGAAAACTCTTACAATTCTGGCTGGGCTGCATCATACGAGGATGCTGAAGTTCAAATAGGATATATTAGCCGTCTGAACTTCAAGAAAGGATGGAACAAGGCTCTCATAGCTGCTGGAGTGGATGTTGCATCTCCCCTTTTTAACGAGCACGACCCAGGGCCGAGGCCAGTCGTAGATGAGGACCCTGCCCCAGTCGTTGAAGGCTATGATCCTGTTCCTTAGGCGAACCCTGCTGACGCTTCTCTTGTCGAGGTGACAGAGATCACCCCTGCCTAGGGCGGGGCTCTAGTTGATGCGGATAAGGGGAAAGGGCCATCAACCTCTAGGCCACCTGAGGTCGCTAATTAGTTATCTGATAGGATTGCTTTGTATTTTTGCTTTTTCCAGTCTGTAAACTTTCTTTTTTTTTTCAGTTCGATGTAATTTCAACCTTCATTAATGAAAAAGTCTTCTATTTTCTGTGCACTGATATGTCTTCTTCTCTCCCTTATCTTCTCATTGTTTGTAGTTGATTGATGTTGATGATTACATTCCTACTACTTCTCAACTGGGCAGGACCCTTGGTCCTGATGCGAGTCCTGAGGTTCGTCAAGCCTTTGTCAGATTTTGCAAATCCCTTCGGTCTAGGAATCAGAAGTATAAGGAGCAATCCGAACTTGTGGCCAAGCTGAAGGACAGGCTCTAGGAGATGGAGGACATCGGTGCTTCAGTGCAAGGGGAGGTCAATGCGCTGAGAACAAAATTATTAGTGGCCTCCGAGATTAACCAAGTTGGGGAGATTCTTCAGCAGGAGAATGAAGACCTGAGGAGAGAGGTCTTACGACTTGGGGAGCATGCACCGAGCACTGTTCCAGCAGTATTACAAGGCTCCTCATCATCGCGAGCTAGAGCTATTCATAATGTTACTCCTCCCATGTCACGAAGTCCCACTCGCCCTCCCCTTCCGCGAGCTGGTAGGAGAACCAGGAGTAGAAACAGGGAAGCAGAAGAACTTCGAGATAGGGAAATGGAGGAACTCCGCGGTGATGTTCAGCGAGCATATGTAATTACTGCTGGTCTTCAAAGGTACGTTACTCGGTTGCGGCACTTGTTAAAGAAAGGTCCTCGGCAAGCATGGGCTGACAGTTATGATCAGGGCTGGTCGGATGCTCCAACAAGGCTGTCTGAGTTCGAGGAGCTTTCTTTTATCAAAGGGTGGCTAAGTGCCTTGAAGGAGCTGCAAGTCCCGAGGAACTCGGTGCTATGGTATCGTCATGAGATGTCTTTCCTCTACTCTGATGCCTAACCCATTCCGGAGGGATGATCGATGGATCCCCATCGATGCTATTCCTCGGCAATTATTGGAGTCGGATGCGAATGAGGTTGTGGAAGAGTTAGCTCCTGCTCCTGATGATGGACGAAGAGCTCGAGTGGCTGATTATCTTGCTTAGAGGCTTCCGCCCCATTGAGATTTTGCCAGTTGTTGTTATTTTATTATTTGTTTTTTGTGTTTTTGATAATGTAAATGCTTTGGGCGAGCTTGCTGACTAAACATGTATTACTATTGTTGTAATTATGAAGAATTAATGAAAAGTTTGTGTTTTGGGCAATTTTACCGACTAAACGTCTGCATCATACTTTTCATATTCTTGCTGCTTTATAATCTTTTTTGTTTTGTCATGCAAGTGTCCCCCCAGTCCAATATAATACCAAGATACCATTGTGCTCCACTTTACCTTTTAGGTTGTGTCGTCACACTCCCTTAGGCCTAAGTAGGGCAATTGGCGAGGACACACCTGGTGTTGGATGTCTTCATCCGATCAGGATTTTACTTAACCGAAGTAGGTTTGATGACCAGTATAAAATTTGGTCGTATTGCCTAAGGATCCCCTGTAGGGCTTCATATATTACCAGGGGCAATGCTAAGAGGTCTCTCGTGTTTTATGACGATGACCCGAGGAGGGGTATTCCTCTGCTATAGTGATCAATGTGCCTGTTATTTGGAAAAGATGTGCAATAAATGCAGTTGTTACCAATTAGAGTGTAACCAATTAAGTAACTTTCATTAGTAATAAGGGAAATTAATTTCTACTTTCATAACAAAAGAATACAAGAAAAAGATCTAAAAATAGAATTTCTTGAGATTAGCTGCGTTCCATGTTGGTGGTATTTCTCTGCCCTCCATTGTTTCCAAGTGATAGTCACCTCGCAGATCGTCTCTAGTTATCTTAAAGGGTCCTTCCCAGTTTGGGCCTAGATTACCATCTGATGGCTTCATTGTGCTTCCCAGGACTTTCCTTAGAACATAGTCCCCAACTTGGAATGTTCTAGAGTTAACCCTTTTGTTATAATGCTTCGCAAGCTGTTGCTGATAGCTCGCTAGTTTCACTAGGGCTATCTC
Organism: Sambucus nigra; assembly: GCA_949130495.1. NCBI lineage: Eukaryota > Viridiplantae > Streptophyta > Magnoliopsida > Dipsacales > Adoxaceae > Sambucus > Sambucus nigra. The sequence goes on along the minus strand of OX422215.1, from coordinate 404,680,082 downwards.
TCTGCGCTCGTCGGCTAGGTCGAGTTCGGCGAGCAATGCTTCATCATTCTGGCCCTGGTCGACAAGGTTGGATCTCATTATTGGCAAACCTGCTTCTAGTGGGATGACTGCTTCCATGCCATATGTCAGCGAAAATGGGGTTTCTCCTGTTGCTCTCCGAGGAGTGGTTCAGTACGCCCATAGGATATGGGGTAGCTCTGTTACCCATGCGCCTTTGCTCGCTCTAATCGCTTCTTTAATCCATCGATCACAGTTTTGTTGGAAGCTTCAGCTTGGCCATTGCTCTGAGGGTAGGCCACTGAACAGAAGTGGTGTCTGACACCATGTTCGCTACAAAAATTCTGAAAGGAGCCACTTTCGAACTGTGTTCCATTATCGGTGATGATGGTTCTGGGGAGCCCGAATCGAGTGATTATATTCCTCCATATGAACCTTATCATATCAGCATCTCGGATGTTCGCCAGAGGTTCTGCCTCGATCCATTTGGTGAAGTAGTCAGTTGCGACCAACAGATATTTATGGTTACCGGTGGCGGTAGGCAGTGGTCCCACGATGTTCATTCCCCATTGGGTGAATGTCCATGGGCTGGACAGGGATCTTAGATCGCTGGCTGGTTGGTGGACCATAGGAGCATGAAGTTGGCATTTCAGGCACTTGCGGACGTAATCTGTAGAGTCTCTTTGCATATATGGCCACCAATAGCCTTCCTTCATTGGTCGAAAGGCTAGAGACCTTCCTCCAATATGACTTCCACAGATTCCTTCGTGAAGCTCGTGTAGCACTTGCTCGACATCACTTGGGTGGACGCATCTAAGGTAGGGATCGGAGAAGGATCTCTTATACAAGTCGCCTCCTGTGGATAAGTGAAAGCGAGCAGCTTTGACTCTTATCGGGTGGGCAGTTTTCTTGTCATTTGGGAGCGTTCCATCCTTTAAATAGTCCCTTAAGGGGTCCATCTAGCTGGGGGCTGATCCCACCTGGAGTACCTGTTCCACATTTGGCAGCTTGCTGTTGCGGTTAATGCTCGAACAAATGAGGAAATCGATGGGGATGACCCTTTTTAGGTCAGAGTCAACTGCCGATCTCAGGGCTGCTAAGGCATCAGCATGACTATTTTTCCCTCTGTGAAACTGCTGGATGTTGATTTCTTCAAAGCTTGACATTAATTTTTTCACTAAGGCGAGGTAGGCTGCCATTCTTTCATCCTTCGCATTGTAATCTCCACTAACCTGATTGGAGACTAGTTAAGAATCGCCGAACACCTGTAAATGTTTTGCTCCTAGAGTTTGCGCCTTTTGGAGACCGGCTATTAGGGCTTCGCACTCTGCTTCATTGTTGGAGGCTGCAAATCCAAGCCTGATTCCCTGTTCAAGGATTGTGTTTTCTGTAGTGATAAGAATAATCCCTTTGAGTTGGAGGCTACATCAACGAAGAGTTTCCAGGATTCCTCTGTTGCTTGGTTCTTCTCTTTCTTTGTTAGTTGAGGTTGGCCGGAGAGTTCTTCGCCCGTGAATTTGGCTATGAAATTAGCAAGGATCTGACCCTTGATAGCTGTCCTTGGTTGAAATTGGATGTCAAACCGACCGAGCTCGACTGACCACTTAGACAATCTTCCCGAAAAATCCTCTTTCCTTAGGACCGCCTTAAGGGGATGCGATGTAAGGACGATGATAATATGAGCTTCGAAATAATGCTTCAGCTTCCTCGAGGCTATTACTAGTGCAAAGGCGAACTTCTCCAATGGTAGGTACCTTTTCTCGGCGTCTAATAAGGTCTTGCTCGCATAATAAACGGGGTGAAGGATTCCTGAAACCTCGCATATTAGCGCAGAGCTGACAGTGTGATTGGATACGGAGAGGTACAGGTACAAAGAATCCGTTTATTGTGGTATGACAAGCAACGGTGGGGAGCTTAAGTAGGACTTGAGCTCGTCAAATGCTCATGAGCAATCTGGGCTCCACTCTATCGTTTTACTTACCTTTAGAAGCTGGAAAAAAGGCTTGCACTTCTCGGAGGATTTGGAGATGAAGCGATTTAAGGCAGCGAGCATTCCAGTGAGCTTCTTCACGTCCCGGATTGTGCGAGGGGGTTGCACCCTATTGATTGCATCGATCTGGTCTGGATTAGCATCTATGCCTCTCTTACTGACCAAGTATTCAAGAAATTTTCCTGACTGGACACCGAAGGAACAGTTGCTCGCATTAATTTTCATCCAGTACTTCCTGAGGATTTCGAAGGTGTTTGACAGGTCCGAGAGGTGATTTTCTTTCTTCTTGCTTTTAACGAGCATGTCATCGATGTAGACCTCCATGGTGTCTCCCATTTGATCTTTGAACATTTTAGTGACCAGTCGCTGATAGGTTGCCCTCGCATTCTTGAGCCCAAAGGGCATGACCTTGTAGCAATATAACCCAGCTGTCGTGATGAACGCCGTTTTGTCCTGGTCTGGGGCATACAAGGGGATCTGGTGATACCCTGAGTACGCGTCCAGGAAACTCATTCGCTCGTGAGCTACAGTGGCGTCTACTAGTTGGTCTATTTTTGGGAGGGGGAAACTATCCTTAGGACATGCTCTGTTGAGGCCAGTGAAGTCGATGCAAACTCTCCACTTCCCATTATTCTTCGGAACTACTACTGGGTTGGATAACCACTTGGGGAATTGCACTTCCCGTATGGATCCTGCATCCAACAATGTTTCTACTTCTTTTTCGACCGCTTTAGCCTTCTCGGGTGCAGTTCGTCGTGCCTTCTGTGCGATTGGCTTGAATGTGGGGTCGACGTACAGCTGATGACAGACTACACTAGGATCAATTCCAGGCAGTTCGTATGGTTCCCATGGAAAAACATCTACGTTGCGCCTCAGCAAGGTAGTCAACTCCTTCTGTTCTTGGTCGGTGAGAGATGATCCAATCAAGAAGACTCTATTATTGTTGCCATCTTCAGCTGTAATTTCTACCAGGTCCTCGATGACACGCTCAGAGGGGAGGAGCCTGGTCTCCTCTACTCCAGGTCTTCCATACTTTAATTTCTATTTGGAAGGTATCGCACCTTCTTCAACTTTCTCGCTGGGTTGACCGGCCTTCTTCTCTGGCTTTGGTCGGATGGCTGCTATAAAGCACCTCCTCGCCATCGCTTAGTCGTTATGGATCTCCATTACTCCCAGCTCAGTTACATACTTGAGTTTCTGATGGTAGGTCGAGGGGACTGCCTTCATCGCATGAAGCCATCCCCTGCCGAGGATGGCCTGGTATGGCGAATCGATGTCAACTACCAAAAACTCGATCATCTTAGAAACGTTTCCAGCGCGCACCGGTAATACAATCTTGCCCAGGGGCATAGTTATTTTCCTAGCGAAGCCAACTAAAGGAACAATAGCTTCCTTTAGGTCGGCGACGCTTAACTTTAATTTCCTGAATAGGTCGAGGTACATTACTTCGGATGAGCTTCCTTGATCGACGAGCAGCTTATCGACGTCAAAGTTGGCTATCCTGAGTGTAATGACCAGGGCATCATGATGTGGGGTCCTTACTCCCACTAGAGCTTCGTCCATGAAAATAATATGCTTGTTATAGTTGACGTCCTCTACTCGTCGACGCTTTCCTGACTGTGACCTTGCTGGATCGATTTGAAAAGCCTTCATTATCGCTGTAAGGTTTTTCAATTCCATTCGAGCTGAGTTTCCTTGTATCTGCTTGACGTCAGATGCCCCATGGATTACTGCGAACTCATGTCCAGCATCATCTTCCAGCACGTTGTCAGGTCTCGCCTCTCTGTTGTCAGCCACTTTCTCTGCCCTCTTTTCCATAAACTCGTTCAAATGCCCAGACTGGGCCAACTCCTCGAGGTGAGACTTACGAGCTTTGCAGTGCTCGATCTTATGTCCTCCCTCTTTGTGAAAAGTGCATCTTAACGCATTGTTCCTCTTCGAGGGATCTCCTCCCATTTTCCTGGGCCATTTGATGAATGGCTCATCTTTGATCTTCGCTAGAATTTTGTAAATTGGTTCTTTGAAGATGGTGTTCCCTCCGTTCTTGGAGCCATTTTTGCCCCCGTTCTTTCCTCCTTTCTTCTGATTCTCAGTTTTCTCACTTCCCTTGGTAGTGAGTTTATCTCGACCGTTTTCTCCTGTATTAGGGCGGGTGACATCTTCCACCTTTACGTATTTCTCGATGCGAACCATTAGGTCGTCAATAGTCATAGCTTCCTTCTTCATCAGGGACTGGTATAGAAGGGAGGAACTAGGGAGACCAATTTTGAAGGAGGCCACTACTACTTCCTCCGCGCAGTCCTCGATCTCATTGAATAACTCCCAGTACCTCTTCGCGTAGTCTCGGAGGGTCTCTTGAGGCATTTTCTTCATTGTTAGCAAAGCATCCATCCTCTTGGGATGAGAGCTACTGGTAATGAATCAGGCCGTAAAAAGTTCGGCTAGGGATTTGAAACTCCTGATCGACCGGTGGGGGAGCCTTTCGAACCACTTCTGTGCTACATCATGCAGGCTCGAAGGGAAAATTCTGCATATTAGCTCGTCTCGGTGGCTCTAGAGGTCATGGCCTGTCGGTACTGCCTGACGTGATCAATGGGATCAGTCTTACCGTTATAAATCTTGAACCTTGGAATGGTAAATTTTTTGGGGGCCTCTTCTTCCTCAATGTCCCATGTGAAAGGTGACTTCATCTGGGTTTTGAGAGATCGTCTGGCGAGTTCTCGGGTCGACCTGGTACCGTGGTGGGCAGGATGTTGGTCCATCTCCCTGTGGACCAGATTTCGTATGTTCTCGTCACTGCGAGTAGGGTTCTGATAACGACGAGCTCTTCTCAGCTGCTCGCGGAGGTCATCATCTAATTCGCCTCCTTCGAGCTTTTGAGATTTCCGCCTAGGGCTCCTTCCTCGGCTGTGAGACTTGCTCGCCTGAGGGCTAGGAATGCGGTATGGATATCTCCTGTTATCAAGATGAAGCTCCCTCTCCAGTCTTTCCAGTCTTCTTTTCAGGCGAGCATTCTCAGCCTCGTACCTGCGAGAAGACTCCATCTGCTCATGGAGCCTTGCCTCATACGCATCAATCAATCTGGATATCTTTGTGGACCTTGCTGGTCCTTGGCTTTCTTCTGAGGCTGGCCTTTCCAAGCGAGCCCTCTGATCTGAACGTCGAACTTCAGACCTAATCCTGCGAGGAGCAGGTGGTTCTTGAATATCCCCTGCCTGAGGGGCATTGCTGCTGTGACCAGACATCTTAAACTCCTTTCTTGGTGTGGTGACAATTATTCTGCAACACAAACTGATAAGAAAAAAGCATTCACCAAGTAAGAACAAGGAATATAAAGTGACAATCACAACAAAGGATGTACGTGGTTCAACCAATATGTGCCTACATCCACGGTAGTGCAGTCAATGTTATTTCTATATACTCCGAAGAGTGATTACAGAGAATACAACTTGTCATTTTGCCCCGAACCTAGGGTTTAATATATACATGTACATGTGGGTAAGTGGAGGTGATGGGTTCCCCCACGTCTTCCATCTCCCATACAACTTCCCTTAATGAGAACGTGGGGAGAGATTGGATCAAAATAAGATATGAGGGGCCTGGATTTTGGGCCGCCAGGATTGGGCTACTCGTCCAGGACCATGGTCTTTATTTTGGGTACCCACACCTTGGGACGTATTATATAAGCTATTTAGTAAAAATAATATATTCTAGCTTGATTCCTAGACTTTGAAAGATGGATGATTGAAAATTCACATCAATGATTGAGATGAAAGAAACTGCATAAAATTTTAAAAATCAGGTTTAAAAATCAAATTTTTCAAAAGAGGTACGATTTTGATAAAACTCCCCACCCCCAAACAAAAAGGGACATCGTCCTTGATGTTAAGTAAAATGATTTTTAAAATTGAGATCAGAAGGGAGGAAAGAGATTACCAGAATCAACTAATGATGCTAGAACTAGCACCACCAGGTAAGGTGTTTTCAAGCTCAATCTAAGAACAACAATGGCAGCATAGTTATTTAAAAGGTAAGAGAATGAGATGAGGAGAAGAGGAGATATCACCGTAATATAAGTGGTTCAGCCTAAATTGGCCTACGTCCACTATGTGTGTGAATAACCTCACTATAATAAGGCACTGATGGCCATGGATACAATCTCTCAAGCTTTCTCTTTCTACTGTGTATCTAGACAGAGTTTCAGCTAGGGTTGTCCATTCCAGATCCTTTGCAAGGTTGAGGATGATTTCTATATATAATTCCTAGGGGGTGTAATGTACCCCCATGCATGCAATGTGCATGTGTGTGTTAGCCTCACCCATATGGAGAAGCCATCTGTCACTTTTACATGTAGAGAATGATGATGAAATATTCTCCCCACGTGTGGGGAATAATCTTGTTATAACTGATATGTGTCCACATGCCCTTATCCAAATGTCAACAGATGCTCGGCTACCGTGCTTAGTGCATGACCTCGACCAGGGAGAGGCCGAGGTTGACAAGTCTAGTTTCTCGTTCAATCGGAGATGAGACATAAGGGCCTCGGCTTAATCCTAGCCGTGACAATGGATAAGATCGGCCTGAGCCGAGGTTGAGCTGGTGTGTTTGGAGCATTAACTGATATCTTGATGATGATGATGACATTGGTAAAAAGGCTTCTTGCAAGCTCGGCCTACATCTGGCCGAGGTTGCCATTCCCAGGTATACGAGAGTGTTGTTGATCCTTGTGATGCGTGCGATGTCCCTTCGAGAGGCTGGTGGTAGTGTTGGCCTGGGCCAACCTTGCTATGGCCGAGGGCTGATGCCGCATGCCCAAGGCTAGTCCAGTGTCGGCCATGATCTCGGCCGAGGTTGGTGTCTCCGAGACGAGGTCACACTTGGGGCATATCAATCACCCCCAGCCCTTAGTTACATGTGAGAGCAGGTGACTGTGGGATTTACACATCTCCGAGGCCTTTCTAATATGAGCCAATATTTGTTTGACACTTGTCCAGTGTTGAAGTATGGCTTGCTTGGCAAGCGTGTGTTGTCAGCCGCCCTTTGGGTCTCCCAAGGCAATGATGGGCCTTGGGAATCGCGCCTGTATATTTAAGGGTTTTGAACCCTCATTTTTCCCTCCTTCCTCAATTCTCTTTCCTGCGCGATAGCATTCCAATGATTTCTCTCTCTAAAGGCATTCTCTTCGCGATTCCTCTGCAGAGGTCTTTAGTGGTGCTTTCTCGAGTTTTCTTCGCTTTCCCTTGTCATTTCATCTTCAGGTATCTTCTTTCCCTCATTTTCCTCCATTTTATCTGCTTTTTCCTTTCTATTTGTGTTTTTTGACGAATTTTTGAGTTTTTCAGTGAGTCCACCATAGTTTCAGGCGAACTGTTCTTGTTATGTTTGGGTGATTTGATCTTTAGACTCCTTTATTTTATTAGCCAATCTTGTTTGTAGTTTAGGAAGTCTCCCCAAGTGTAGTGTCTGCCTCTGATGCTCAGACCCCTCTACCAACTTCTTGAGGAGTTCCCCTCCCTTAGAGAGAAGACTTTAGAAAAAATCAGACAAATAGAAAGAGCACAGGAGGAGGCTCGTAGGTTACAAGAATTCCCTATTAGACCCATCTTTCCACCACCTCTGAAGGTGACATATCCTGATCCCCCGGAACCTTTTAACCAGGCAGAGGTTCCTGCCGAACCAGTACCGATGTCCGAGTCCGAGTCTTCCACCGCAGACCCCATGTCTGTGGATTCGTTCTAGGAGGCCATGGACTTCACAACTCTGGGAGATCAGGCTGAGGTCTCTAGCCGAGCCTCGTCCCATAATAACTCGATCACCTCGGCCTCTTCTTCAGAGGTTGAGATCGTTGAGCCGAGTGTGGCCGTTCCACCACAACTTGACGCAATTCCTCTATCGGCCTTCACTGGTGCCGAGTTCGCTCAGAGGTTCCCGGGTAACCCATCAACATCTTCTCCGGCCGACGTTGAGACAAATGATGATGACGTTGAAAGTGATGTCGACGTCTCTGAGGTGGACGAGATCTAGAGTACTGTAACTGAGGTAGACCTCCTTTGCTTCAGATATCTGTACTCCATTAGTCCCTCCATAAAGCTAAGAAGACCTCTGAGGGAAGAGAGGGCTTATCATGGCCGAGATGGAGAGATCTGCTTATACGAGCAGATGTTCAAGTTGGGGTTTCGTCTGCCCATCCATCCCATTATCAAATCTATCCTTTCCTATATCAATTTGGCCCCCTCTCAACTATCCCCTAATGCTTGGAGGGTCATAATAGGGGCCATAGTCTTATGGAAGGTTGTCCACCACTCAGACCTCCCAGTTCAGGTTTTTATACGTTGCTATGTCCCTTCCTCAGCCAAAAATCATCCGAGCTACTATCATTTTATAGCTCGGAAACCTGAAAAAAACATGCTTCAAATAACTCAGACTTCCAACCATAACTGGAAGCCTCGATACTTTTTTACCTCTGGACCATGGGAATTTGGCCCATGTGCTCCCTCGTCCATTCTAGAGCCGAGGATGCCCCTGAGGTGGGGTAAGGTCACAATGTCTGCGAGGGCCGACCCTGGCCTGAGCAGGCAAAACCTTCAGAAGGTGAAAGCCCTTCAAGATCAGGGGATACATGGTCTGTTCATTAAGTTCGAACACTTGATGACCCCCCACTACCTCTCTGAGACAGGTCTAGGTGGAAGTCCTCTTTCCGATCTTGGTAAGCGCTTTCTATTTGAAGTTGAACCTCTGAGTTTATTTATGTCTGATCTTCTAACTCAGATCTGCTAATTTTTACAGAGCGCCCAAAGGATATCTCAGACGAACTCTGGGAAATGGCTGCATCTAGTTTGACGAGACTTGCAAAGAAATCAGGCCTTAATGCTCCTCCCCCAGCTCCCTCTGCCTCAAAGCCCCAGGCCACGAAGAAGAGGGCTTCAACTGAACATGCCCCTGAGGATCAGAGGCAGAAGAAAAAGAGTGCTGATACTTCCATCCACATCTCTTCAGCAGACGCCTTGTCGGCTCGTCCAGAGAAGTTGAAGATTACTGACAGGATCGTCGGCCATAGTCTGCAGGCCCTAGATGTCTTCGGCTCTACAATGACCGAGGCCGACAAGCGTTTCTTCTGGTCACTTGATACTCCCTTGCTGGTTGAGTTCGGCATCCACAGATCCATTCAGGTATGACCTCATATTTCTTTATAATTTTGAAGTGTAACCTCTGATTTGTCTTTGACTCATTTATGATCACAAAATTTGTAGGGCCTGGCAGCTATGCACCACCTCTCTAACTGGACTCTGAGGAAGTTACCCTTCATTCAGAAGGGTCAAGAGGCTGAGAAGGTCCAAAGTACTTTGAACGCAGAAATTGACCGCCTGAAGTCTGAGTTGGGTGAGTCTGACAAGAAGGTGAAGGGGCTGGAGAAGGAGGTCTCACATCTTAAGAAGGACCATGTTGTGGCTCTGAGGGCCAAGGATGACAGTCTACAGCAGAAGGTCAGCTCGGCCTTGAAGGCATCCCTTGATGACGCCTCTGAGGGGATAATAGCCGAGTACAAAAGTTTGGATGAGTTTATGGGCTTTGGCTTTGAATACCTCGAGAGAGGTATCAAAGCTACTACCAAGTGGGCAGCTGTCAAGGAGAAGGAGGTTGGCACTTTGAAAGCCTCTAACTTCATAGGCCTTGGTTTTGCTAATCCTCAGCTTGCCCAGGCCCTTCAGGAGGTTGAGGAGGAGGCTGCCGCGCCTGCCGAGACTGCCACGTTGGACGTCACAGCGGTTGGGGGGCAAACCACCATGATGACGTTGCCGAGGTGACCAACGTCGTCCAGCTTAACCAAACCAAAGACACCAGCATTCCCCCCTCAAACCTTTAAAGAGAATTTATGAATATTGTTTGTAACCCCTGACATTGTGAAGCTTGTTTGTAATCCCTGAACATTTATAATTTCTGAATGAGCATGGTTCTTACTTTTCCATTCTTTGTAACCTCTGAATATTTATAATCTCTGAATGTGTTATTCTCTGAGGAGGATCATCTTCTTTTGTTGGATGTCATGTGATATTTTAACTCTTGGTCTTATTGCAATGGTGTCTGCTTAAACCAAATTAGTAGTCTGAGCTCAGACCTCGTCACCATTGAATGGTGTTATGAGGGTCTGAGGCCATCACCCAAGGTGTTATCCCCATAATTAATCTCACCAAATTAATGATGCTAAAGGTCTGAGGACATCCCATTATGGTGTCTGAGCTCAGACCTCGTCACCACTGAATGGTGTTATGAAGGTCTGAGGTCATCACCTAAGATGTTATCCCCATAATTAATCTCACCAAGTTAATTATGTTAAGGGCCTGAGGTCATCTCATTATGGTGTCTGAGCTCAGACCTCGTCACCACTGAATGGTGTTATAAAGGTCTGAGGTCATCACCTAAGATGTTATCCTCATAATTAATCTCACCAAATTAATGATGTTAAGGGTCTGAGGTCATCCCATTATGGTGTCTGAGCTCAGACCTCGTCACCACTGAATGGTGTTATGAAGGTCTGAGGTCATCACCTAAGATGTTGTCCTCATAATTAATCTCACCAAATTAATGATGTTAAGGGTCTGAGGACATCCCATTATGGTGTCTGAGCTCAGACCTCGTCACCACTGAATGGTGTTATGAAGGTCTGAGGTCAGCACCTAAGATGTTGTCCTCATAATTAATCTCACCAAATTAATGATGTTAAGGGTCTGAGGACATCCCATTATGGTGTCTGAGCTCAGACCTCATCACCACTGAATGGTGTTATGAAGGTCTGAGGTCATCACCGAAGATGTTATCCCCATAATTAATCTCACCAAATTAATGATGTTAAGGGCTTGAGGTCATCTCATTATGGTGTCTGAGCTCAGACCTCATCACCACTGAATGGTGTTATGAAGGTCTGAGGTCATCACCTAAGATGTTATCCTCATAATTAATCTCACTAAATTAATGATGTTAAGGGTCTGAGGTCATCCCATTATGGTGTCTGAGCTCAGACCTCGTCACCACTGAATGGTGTTATGAAGGTCTGAGGTCATCACCTAAGATGTTGTCCCCATAATTAATCTCACCAAATTAATGATGTTAAGGGTATGAGGTCATCCTATTATGGTGTCTGAGCTCAGACCTCATCACCACAATGGTGTTATGAAGGTCTGAGATCATCACCTTAGATGTTGTCCTCATAATTTCTGCCATAAGTACACAATGTAGCAAGAATTGTCATGGGAACTGATCTTTTATTGATAACCTCTTTATAACAAGATGGTACATTTACACAACTCTTTGTAACATCATATGTAATACTTCTTTAGGTGATCAGCATTCCATGGATTAGCGAAAGGTTCTCCTTCTAGATTTACTAGCCTGTAAGTGCCAGGCATAACCTCTTCTGTCACTTTGTAGGGACCATGCCAGTTTGGGTGGAGTTTGTTTGCTTTCTGTAAGGTCTTCTTTAGCACTAGGTCTCCTACTGCAATGGGTCTTGACTTCACCCTCTGGTTGTAGAATTTCGTTGCCCTCTGTTGGTAGGTTGCTTGTCTGACCTCCGTATCCTCTCTTCTTTCTTCAATTAGATCTAGGTCTAGCCTCCTCTCTTCCCCATTATTATCAGGGTCATAGGTCTAAACCCTATGAGTTGGAAGCCTTACTTTCGCTGGTATAACAGCCTCTGAGCCATGTGCCAACATGAACGGGGTTTCTACTGTCGGTGTCCTTGTCGTGGTTCTGTAGGCCCATAACACAGCGTAGACCTCTTCAGTCCATCTTCCCTTCGTATATTCTAACCTCTTCTTGATTCCATCAAGAATTGTTCTGTTTATGACCTCGGTCTGACCGTTTGCCTGAGGTCGTCCAGGAGATGAGAAGAACTGCTTTATTACCACTCTTAGGTAATACTTTTCTAAAGAGGAGTTCTTGAACTGGGTCCCATTGTCCGAGATGAGAGTGTTTGGGAGGCCGTATCTGCATATGATATTACTCCAAATAAATTGGAAGGTCTTCTTCTCTGTGATTGTTATCATCGGCTCTGCCTCCACCCACTTTGAAAAGTAGTCGATGACAACTATCAAGAATCTATAATTGTTGGCAGCTCTTGACAGGGGTCCTACTAATTCAATTCCCCATACTACAAATGGTCATGGAGAAGTGATTGACGTCATAGGCTGATGAGGTTAATGTGGGATAGCGGCGAATCTTTGACATTTATCACATTTCCTCACATAGGCCGCAACGTCCTTGGACAAAGTTGGCCACCAGTACCCCTGTGTGATGATTCTTTTGGCCAAGGGTCTTCCCCCTATGTGGCTAGAGGAAGAACCCTCATGAACTTCCTATAAGACCCGGGGAACTTTCGTGGGGTGTACACATCTGAGGAGAGGTAGTAGGAATTTTTTCTTGTACAGGACGTCTCCTACTACCGAGAACTTGGCAGCCTTATATCTCAATTTCTGCCTCTCTAACTTGGATTCAGGTAGCTCTCCCTCTTTGATATATCTGATGAGGGGTTCCATCCCTGAGTCTCCTAGGTTCAAATTGTGACAAGGGTTACATACCTCTTCTTGCTCAATGGTTACCTTCCCCAAGACCTCGATCGGAATAGTCCTTTGAACATCTGTCTTCGTTGTCGAGGCCAACCTCGCCAATGCATCTGCGTGGCTATTACTTTGTCGAGGCACTCTCTTCAGTCTTGCCTCTTCAAAATATTCCAAAATTGTTCTCACCCTTTTCAGATACTTGGCCATCCTTTCATCTTTGGCCTCATAGACTCCCAGTACTTGATTGACAACTAATCTTGAGTCACCGTGGAGTAGGAGTTGCTTTATGCGAAGAGTCTTTGCCAATGAGAGACCTACTATCATGGCCTCATACTCGGACTCGTTGTTAGAAGCTCAGAAGTTGAATCTCAAAGCGTATTCAATGTTGGCACCATCTGGAGCCGAGAGTATCAACCCTGCACCGCTTCCACTGTCGCAGGAAGAGCCATCAACGAAGACGCTCCAAATATCTGTATCCGATGAGAAGACCCCTTCTGTCATGACTCCTTTTTTGAAGAGGTACCGATCTTCCTCGTTCTCCGTAACCCGGCTCCTGCCCCCGTTGGATGCGATCTCTTCCTGATCTTGGAAGATGTTTGGTGTCATCTCTTCCGAATTTCGAAAGACACAACGGTTTTCAACACCCTCTAGGACATTCTCTGCCTCGGCCTCTTTCCATGTGAACTCAGCGACAAAGTCTGCGAGGGCTTGCCCTTTTGATGGTTGTCCTAGGTTGGTAGGTAATATCGTACTCCCCCAACTCAATGGCCCATGTCATCAACCTCCCGGACTTCTCAGGTTTATGTAGGACCTGTCTTAGTGGGGAGTCAGTGAGGACAACCATGGAGTGGGCCTAGAAGTAAGGCTTCATCTTCCTTGAAGCATGTATCAGGGCATAAGCCAGCTTTTCCATACGAGGATAATTTTGTTCAGACCCTTGAAGGGCCTTACTGTTGAAATACACAGGCCTCTGGATCCCAGCGTCTTCCCGTATTATGGCTGCGCTGATGGCTGATTCGAAGACTGCTAGATACACATATAATTTTTCTCCTGCAATAGGCCGAGACAGTAATAAGGGAGACCCTAAATAAGACTTGAGCTGGTTGAAGGCTTTTTTTCACTCTTCGTCCCATTGGAAGGCCTTTCTCAGCACCTTAAATAATGGAAGGCACTTGTCTGTTGCCCTAGAAACAAACCTGTTAAGGGCAGCCACTCTCCCCGTAAGTCTTTGAACATCTTTTATACTCCTCGGTGTCTTCATGTCAAGCAAAGCCTTGATTTTTTCAGGGTTTGCTTCAATCCCTCTCTAGTTGACGATAAATCCTAGGAACTTCCCAGCTCCTGCTCCGAAGACACACTTCGCGGGGTTGAGTTTCATTCTGTATGAGTCCATAATGTTGAAGGTCCTCTTAAGATCCGTTACATGAGTGCAAGCTTTCAATCTCTTTGTTAGCATATCATCTACATACACCTCCATAGTCTTACCTATTTGCTCTTCGAACATCTTATTAACAAGACGTTGGTATATCGCCCCTGCATTTTTCAGGCCGAAGGGCATCACTTTGTAGCAGTACGTCCCTTTATCGGTAATGAAGGTTGTCTTCTCTGAGTCTTCAGCATCCATAAAGATCTAGTTGTAACCTGAATACGCGTCCATGAATCTCATGAGCTCATGTCTCGTCGTAGCATCCACCATTTGATCTATTCGAGGTAAGGGGTAGCTGTTTTTTGGACAAGATCTGTTCAGGTCAGTGAAATTAACACACATTCTCCATTTCCCATTGGCCTTAGGCACGATGACTGCATTTGATAACCATTCCGGATATGTGACTTCTCTTATAAACTCAGCCTCTTCCAATTTTTTTACCTCTTCTCGGACGACGTCACACTTCTCCCTGGAATAGACTCTTTGTCTCTGTTTGATTGGCCTGGCATCTTTGGTCACGTTGAGCTTGTGACTCATAACTTCAGGGTCAATGCCGGGCATATCTGCATGACTCCATGCAAAGACACTATGTCTCCTCCTGAGGAAGTTTATCAGCTCTTCCTTGATTTCTGCCTTTAGGGATTTACCGACCTGGATGGTTTTTTTCGGCTCGTCGTCATTGAGGACGATGGATTCTACCTCTTCCGTGGCCTCTCCCTTCTTCAACTTTGTCTCATCTCTTGGGTCAAGCGTATCAATGCTATAAGTGGTGGTTGCCTTCTTATGGGCCTCTCACTCTTCGACCGAGTTGAAGTAACATTCTCGCGTTGTGGTCTGGTCACCTTGCACTTCCCCTACCCCATAGGGAGTTGGGAATTTTAGCATCTGATGGACCGTCGACGGCACAACTTCAAACTCCTTAAGGGCCACCCTTCCTATGATGAGGTTATAGGCCGATAATACGTTCTCGTCCATCACGAAAAAATTTATCTTCTTGGTCAATCTCTTAGGCCACTCATCACCCATCCGTACGTCCATCTCATACATGCCCAAGGGGTGGACCTTTTCGCCGCTGAAGCCTATCAGTGGGTGATGATAGGGTACCATCCTTGCTCTACTAAGACCTAGGCTCTTGAAGCAAGGCCAAAACATCACGTCTGCCGAGCTCCCCCCTTCTACGAGGATCCTCTGCACCTCTCACCCATTCACCCTTGTCGTTATGACCAAAGGGTCATCATGGGGGGCTAAGATACCCTTGAAGTCGAGTCTGGAGAACCCAACTACAAGGGTGTCCATGTCTACTTTCTTCCTCTTCTGCACTGTATCGGAAGACGTTATATTCACAACTTCAAGCTTGGCCACTGACCTGGCCTCTGCCACGTGAGCCTTCCTATCAGCTACTTTAGATCCACCTCCTGCAAATCCTTCGCATATGGTGTCAACACCAAACGAGATCATACCAACCCTCTTCACCGGGGTGTTGTCATCTTTCGGCGGAAGATCCGGATCATCTTCATCATCACCTTCTGAATCATCGTCTTTTCTGGGTGGGACATTGTCACGACATCTGTCATTTCTCCTTTTCTTAGGGCCATCTTTTCCACCTTTAGGAGCCTTACCATCCACATACTTCCTCAACTTTCCAGATTTTAACATCTTTTCAATCTCATCTTTCAGGGCGAAGCATCTGTCCGTGACGTGACCATGGTCCTGGTGGAACTCGCACCATAGGTTTTTGTTCCTCTTATGTGGTGGGGCTTTCAGTTTCTCTGGCCATCTCAGAGTCATGTCATTCTTAATCTCGTTGAGGATTTTCTCGCAGCTCAGAGTCAGAGGAGTATAGTGAGCGAACTTGTCATCACCCGACCTCTTCTTCCCATCTTTATTCTTTTGGGACTTTCCACTGCTACCGCTGTTCTCATCCTCATACTTGGAGGCCATGGCCTCTTCCGCATTCATTACTTTCCCTGCGGTTGCTAGGAGCTCCGCCATAGACCTAGGGGGGTCTTCCTCAAGTTTCCATAATAGCTTCCCTTTCTGTAGACCCCCTATGAGGGCGGTCATGGCTATATTCTCTTCATAATCTTCGACCTCCAACTTCTCTTTGTTGAATCTCGCTATGTAGTCTCTTAGGCTCTCGTCCTTTCCCTGCTTGACATACAACAGGTGAGTATTCTTCTTTTGAGGCCTCAACCCAAAGAAGAAGTTGTGGATGAATCATTCAGCCAAGCCCTTGAAGTTCTCAATTGAGTTCTTCGGAAGGGAGGTGAACCAGCTGTGTGATGCCCCTGTTAAGGTCCCGGAGAAGGCCCTACACTTCATCTCATCGGGTATCGAGTAGATTTCTGCTACCGACTGATACATCTCGATGTGATGCAAAGGGTTAGTGCTGCCATCATACTTGGGAGACACCATAGGAGGCTTGAACTTAGATGGGGTTGGGAAGCCCACTATCCTAGCCACAAATGGAAAACCCTCTGAGTAACCCATTTGTAATGGGTTCTTGCTTTTAATGAGGTCTCCTATCTTCTCCTCAAGACGTTGGATAGAGTCATTCCATGGCCTCCTATCATCGGCTTGGCCGAGGTTGTCCCCCGCCACCTCCAAAAGGTGAACTGAGGGTTCCCCTGCCACAGCACATCGTCGGCAGTTGACCTCTTCCTGGTACCTGTCCCTTCTTTAACAGTGTCGGCCTTGGCATGGCCGACCTTGTATGTTTCCTCTCTGAGAGCCTGTTGCGCTCCTTGACCTGGATAACCTCTGTCTTAGGTCATTCACTGGACCCAACCTCTTGAAGACTGACCCTCTGCTCAATCTATCAAAAGCTGATCCTCGCTGTTGGGCCTCTTCAACTCTTCGACCAGCACATCCTCGGCTCTGCTGAAGAGGGCGAACCGTATTGTTCGAAACCTCATATGGCTCCCAACAATCTTTCGGGGGCTCTTCCGCCTCTAGATCATCATACCTATTCTCCGGGCAAGGGTGTCCTTGCTTCCCCAGGTGTAAGTGCCTAGGGTCAGCAACGTCCCTCCTCCGCTGGGGTGTAGGTTGGTCCTTCATTGGTGCCTGGGGTGGTCCCCTGGCATCAGGATGAGGCTGAACAGCCGCCAGAGTGATCATATCCGGTGAGATTCCAGGTGGCCTCATCATAGTTTGGCTGAGCTGTGCAAATTGCTCCTGCATATCTTGTTGTGTTGCGGCCAAAGACCTCAAGGCTGCAACTACCTCTGCCATTTCGGACTGGGGCGGCGCCTGACTTGAACTAGGCCCTCCACCTCCGGGTGGTGGAAGAGGCGGCGGTAACTCTGGTGCCATGTGTTGCTTAGTAAAGAGCTTAAGTATCAGGTGAGCTTAATACCTTTAAGGTCCTCTTTCAATGGTGAATCGGCTCCACACAAGGGGTGGTGCCTGGTTCACCACCAGAGTCTCCGGTGAGGTTAAGCTGTAGAAGTGGAAGAGATAGCCTCTCTTCCCACAGACGACGCCAAAATGATGATGCTAGAATTAGCACCACCAGGTAAGGTGTTTTCAAGCTCAATCTAAGAACAACAATGGCATCATAGTTATTTAAAAGGTAAGAGAATGAGATGAGGAGAAGAGGAGAGAGCACCGGAATATAAGTGGTTCAGCCTAAATTGGCCTACGTCCACTGTGTGTGTGAATAACCTCACTGTAATAAGCCACTGATGGCCATGGATACAATCTCTCAAGCTTTCTCTCTCTACTGTGTATCTAGACAGAGTTTCAGCTAGGGTTGTCCATTCCGAATCCTTTGCAAGGTTGAGGATGATTTCTATATATAATTCCTAGGGGGTGTAATGTACCCCCCATGCATGCAATGTGCATGTGTGTGTTGTCCTCACCCATATGGAGAAGCCATCTGTCACTGTCACATGTAGAGAATGATGATGAAATATTCTCCCCACGTGTGGGGAATAATCTTGTTATAACTGATATGTGTCCACGTGCCCTTATCCAAATGTCAACAGATGCTCGGCTACCGTGCTTGGTGCATGACCTCGACCAGGGAGAGGCCGAGGTTGACAATTCTAGTTGCTCGTTCAATCCGAGATGAGCCATAAGTGCCTCGGCTTAATCCTAGCCGAGACAATGGACAAATTCGGCCTGAGCCGAGGTTGAGCTGGTGTGTTTGGAGAATTAACTGATATCTTGATGATGATGACATTGGTAAAAAGGCTTCTTGTGAGCTCGGCCTACATATGGCCGAGGTTGCCATTCCCAGGTATACGAGAGTGCTGCTGATCCTTGTGATGCGTGCGATGTCCCATCGAGAGGCTGGTGGTAGTGTCGGCCTGGGCCGACCTTGCTATGGCCGAGGGTTGATGCCGCATGCCCAAGGCTTGTCCAGTGTCGGTCATGATCTCGGCCGAGGTTGGTGTCTCCGAGCCGAGGTCACACTTGGGGCATATCATCAACCGCTAATGAAGTGGACAGATGATTGCAAAAAGAAACCTAAAGAAATGATAAGTAAAAAGAGAAAAAAAAGTGTACAAGTCCATAACATGGTAAAACAATGGGTGATGTGAAACACCACCCCCAAATAGGATGAGACTAGTACAAGAAACGCGGACTGCCTCCCGATAGCGCTAAGTTTTATGTCTTTAGCCAGACCGATGGAATCTCACCCTTAGGATAGGATCTATGAAAGCGCGGGGAAGCAAAAATGGTGTGGAAATAGTTATGGGGTAGGGCTCATAGAAATGACACGACCGTTCTATGAATGGGCGATAATAATGGTTGCACCGTGACACGCCAGGGAGCTATCTTGGGAAAAAAATCAACACCACAAGAGAGTGGCGGGATGGGGTAACAAGCTTGGTGTCACGAAAGTGGAGAGTAGCACCACAAATACTCTCATGGGTGGGGTAAATGGTGGAGGAAAATGTGGGATAAATGGGGGGTTTATCGGGTGGGATAAATGGTGGGGGAAGATGATCCAACTCAAGTGTGGGAGATACACACTCGTTGGGAGGAGTAAAGGAATACTCACAAGGGAGTGTGATTTCTAAAGATGGAGTGGTCAACTTCTCCATAAGAGTAGCATCGGTGAATGTGGTGGGTGGGTAAGACGAGGCACCAAGATCGGAGATAGAGGAATCACTTGAAATAATGGGCTCAAGATGAGCCAAGCATGGTGGAACATGATCCATATCTGGAGAGGTAGAAACCATATCGGATTCAATCTTGAGAAAATGGTGAGCACTCGCAGCCTGAGCTAACCTAGGAAAATTTTGTTCATGGCGAACACAAGCGGTGGGCTCAATAGGTGTAAACTCGGGCATAATTTTGGATATGATGGGAGTGGGAATAGGAACCTCAAATGTGGGTGGACATGGTGGGATTTGATCAGGTTCACTGTCAATGGAAAAGTCAACACAAGTGTCAACTTAAGGCCCAGACCATGGAATGGTCTCAACTTCGAGGTTCTCGGGGTGATAGAGTTGGTCACACTCAAAATCGGTGGCACAAGACAACATATCATCACTCCACGTGGGGGCAAAAATGGGTTGACTTGGGGTGAAATCCTACTCTTGCTCACACTCAATTTCATTTAATCGTTGTTCAAGCCTTTGGAGAGCTTGCATTTTAATTTGAGTGTCTTGCTCTTACTCGATGATAAATTGTTGCAAAAGTGCCTCAAGAGCGGAGGTGGATGATAGTGGTTAAGTGACCGGTGGTGGCGGTGGTGGACACAACTCGTATGGACAGGACTATACATAGAATACTCAAATGAAGTGTGTGAAGTGGGGACAAGTTCATCATGCACGAAAGGATCGCCTTCGTGATGGACAAATGGTTGATATGAAGTGGGTGCATAGTGAGAGAACTGATCGTGAATGGGTGCACAAGGTTCCCAAGACGACTGTTGAAACGTGTGCGAATCCGCAACATCGGGTTGGGATTCATATTGCGTGGAAGGGTGATCAGTCCTCCATGAATAACAATGGTACTCACACCACTCGGGATTGGGTTCATTGGGAAAGTAGGCCGAGGTGGGTTCCGAAAGAGTGTCGTATGGATACACATTTTCCACGGTGGGTTCGGATGGATATGGAATGTAGGGGCACTCATGGGACATGTGATCGGCATAATAACAATGGGTGCACAACAAAGTATGAGACACGTCGAAACTTGACACCGAGGGTGATGGAATAGGAGGTGCATGCATGGACGGGTCAATAGTATCTACCGTACTCGTGAGAGAGGTGAAACCACTAAAAATATCATAAAGAGACGGCTCGGGATCACTCTCACACGTGTCACATCTCAATGGGAAATGACCAAAGTAGTTCCAGAAAGGACGTTCTTCGGCCATGTGGAGAGAAATATTTTTTGGAATTTTTAATTTTTTTCAAAAGGAAATAAAATATTTTTGGATTTTCCAAAAATAATGGAAGAAAATATTTTTGGAGTTTTGTGAAAAATAAAGGAAGAAAATATTTTTGGATTTTTTTAAAATGAAAGAAAGAAAATATTTTTGGATTTTTTAATAAAAATGAAAGAAATATTTTTTTGGGGATTTTTTTGAAAGAAAAGGTGGGGAAAAATATGGACTCTTGATTTTGGACGAACCAACTAAAACCGACTACCGAAAAATGAATTGGGCAAACACAACACAAGGAGAAATCCTAACTAGCACATAGCCAATTTTTATCTTTGAATTTAGTGAAAGGGTAGTCAAATTTTAATTAAGTTCGCGGGCGATAAAAAATTACGGAATTTATCTTTGTGATCGCCTTTACAAAAATATTCTCCTACTGGGCTACCTAGGTGATTGATTTTAAATTTAATGATGGCTAGGGTAGCACACAAATGGTAAGCGAGTGAGTCGGGTGATGAAATCCCTTCTCGTGAATGATCGGGTGTAGGTCTTAGTAATTTAATTCATCACACCATTCAAAAACAAATGCGAGAATAAAATCACACAAGAGCACCTACTCACACAAAAATTTACTCGCTGACAGGAGAGGCGCGAGAGTTTAGAAATGTACCTCCCACGGTTTTTACGCCGTGGGGTGCTGAAAAAATTTGAGTTGACCGAGGGGAGATCACGCCTATCTCAGTCGGCCCCGGGAGTTATACCGACCCAAGGTATAGAGTCTTAGTTTCCTCGCCTTTACACCCCCTCTCTCTACCTTGTCCGTTTCTCCTATCACGCTTTTCTTCGACTATTACAATTTTTTAAAATGAAAAATAAAATAAAGGTGTCTCTATGCACCGCAATACAAGCAATGATAAAAATCCTAATACAAGCCTTCTAAAAATATAAAAATGGTACAGAAAACAATATAGTGCGAAAAATAAATGAACTACAAGTTGAAATCCTCTCCAAGTGCTTCATGCTCCCAAAAACGACAACGGCGCCATTTGATAACTAGGAAAAATGGCGCCATTTGATGAAGAATCTTTTCTTTGTATTTTTTGTCGTTGTTTAAAAATCTCCTCTAATCAAAATCCTGTATTACCTACAAAACATAGCAATCTAAAGTGTAGAGCGGTAAGTAAGGATGTAAATCCACATCAAGGGGGTAATCTAGAGACAAACACAATTGTAATTGAATTTTTATTTTCTTTTTGAGATTTTTTCTTTTCTTATTTTTTTTTTAGCTTTTTCAATATTAAAAAAATTGGGTGAGGTGAGGTGAAATAACACTAAACTAAAATAAGAGATCAAATGACAAACTAAAAAGTGACTAAAATGGAAAATAAAGTCTAACACTAAAATAAGAGATAAAGTGAGGTAAATAATAGTGAGAGCAATCAAGGAGTGGGACTACACCACAAATTCTAACTATTCTAATTAATTAATTTAATTATTTGAATTTTCCCAAATTAATATCAAAATTACAAATCAACTCTCACTGCAAGTGTAATTTTAAAAGTAATCTTTTAGAAAATAAAGTTTAACCCCCCACAACTCTAGAAAATAGACCTACACTCCTTTTAATTAATCACCCGGTAGGATCAATCGATTAAAATTTATATAAATCTTAGAAAATAAATTTTAGAGTTGAAATTCAAGGAATAATACCACATGTAAGAAACCCCTATCTCTAGTTCGAATCTAAAATGGGTATTATAACTTAAAATTTTGATTTTCTCTCAAAAATCATTTACCCTCTCTCGAGGCGTAAATTTAAGGGTGAGGGATCAAAATTAATATTCAAAGGGAATTTTAAAGTACTCAAACTAATTAAAGTAAAATAACATCAAATAAGGGTTCCCCCACCCCTTGAAAAGGGATTTAGCCTAACATGGTATGAAATTTGACAAATTAATAATCAAAGGCATAAAATAAATGAGAAGAGAAGAGAACAGTCAAACTCAATCTCTTGATGCTTAATTGAACTTCAATCCATGAGTTGAAATTAACATCCCTCAATTCGAATGATCCAAACAAAATTACATCAAAAATTTCACTCAAATTAATCCTTACAATAATGTATTTTTTCCTTACTATCTAAAAAAATAAAATAAAAATTCTAATGTAAAAAAACTTACACTAAAAATTGTATTTCTCTCTCTATTTACATCATAAGTCCTCCAATGGGGTCTTCCATCTTCCTTAAATATTAGATATGGAGCTAAGGGTAAATTGAGTAGGGATTAAATGGACATGAGGGGTGTGAGGATAAGTTAGGGTCAAAATAGGAAAATGCACAAATGTGCTTGAGTTGTGAGAGGTCATGTGGGAAGTGGGGTGGTGAGGATAAAAATAAATCAGATTTGGTAAGGGTTTGGGGGTATTTATGGAAAAATGGTTAAGTGGGTTATATGGCATGTGGGTTTTAATGAGTTTGTTTTATGGTTTTGGCTTGATTTTGTTAACAGGTGGGAGATCGTGTTGGCATAAGGAGGTGGGAAATGGGTCTTGGAGTAAGGTGGGTCAATTGGGTTTGTGGATCGTGGCTGGGGCTATGAGGGTTCAGTTCGGGTCATTCGAGTTTGGCTGGAGGTGGACGCGGGCTAGAGCAGTGGATCGATTGCTAAAGGTTGGTATTCTGGTTAGGTTAGGAACAGGAGGTCCGTCGAAAATGGGATGTAAACGGGTTTTCGACATGGGCAGCTGGTCGGCACAATTGAACGTTCGGCAGAGATGGGGTCGCTGGAGGGTATGGCAAGGCTTGGCCTCCGGGTTCAGGCAAATGGTTGGCCAGAGTGGAGGAGGTCATGGCGACGGGTTCTGGATGGCGAGTTGGAGCGGCTGGTGCATTTTTGGTGGCGAAGGGTTGTGGTCCGATTTGGGGATATAAGGTTGGTGGAGAGAGAGTAAGATGTGGGTCTTGTTAATGGAGTTATGTGGTTATGGAGGTTTGTGTTATTGGTAATGGTGGAATAGGATGAGAGGATAGATAAATGTTGGGTGAGTTGAAGAAGATTATGGTAGGAAGGATTGGGTGTATTGAGGGAGTATGGGAAGGTGGGTGTGGGTGAGCTTAGGGGGTCAATGTGTGTAGGTGTGTATGGTAGTGTATAATATGATGAGGGTTGTTTTGTGTGTGTGTTGGTATTTGGGTGTGAGGGGTTGTGTGTGTGTTTAACTTATGATCCCTAAAAAAACAAAAACAAAATAAATATTTAACTAAACTAAAAAAAAAATCAACTAAAATAAAAATGACACGACACGACACACTATACAAACTCTAAAAAAACTAAACACAACTAAAATAAAATCTAATAAAATAAAAACTAATAAAATAAAAAAATTGAAATAATAATAAACTAACTAAAAACTAAGAAAATAAAATAAAATATAAAAACTAATACACGACGCGCTAAAAGTATAAAAATCCTAAAAATCTATACATGACTCAATTAAATAAAATAATAATGTAAACCCTAAAAATAAAATTATACAAATAAAATAAAATGGGACAAACTAAACACACACGATTCGGGACAGATTTAGGTAGGTTTAGGGTAGGGTAGGGTACGGGACAAGGGTAATTGGCTCCATAATCCGCACAATTACCTTAAAATATGCATTTGAACACCGCAACGTACATTCGACCTACAAAATAGACAATAAAGCGCATAAGACCCAAATTGTCGAGAATTAGCAACTAAAATACGTCTATTCAGAGTATAAAATGTACACTTTTGGGTGCTTATCAGTTATTTTATTTAAATATGTCTTAAAATGTTTTTAAAATGATTTTTCTTAGATTATCTATTGTTTAGAGTCGTATGAAGCATCACCTCTTGTTTTGATGGATCAAATGACCTTAACAGTCATACAAATGACATCTGGATGTCGTTCTAATGACATGAATTTCTCATTCCAATGAGATGCCTTGTCCGTTCTAACAATATGATAATTTCATTCTAACAACATGCCGCCTCAAGTTTTTTATTTAAGGAATCTTTTTGCTCAGAAAAATAAGGTGCACAACATACACAATTACACAGAACCCATACATTTTTCTACACTTATTTATCAAAGGTTTCCAAAGTTAAAAAGATCCTTTGTGTTTAGAAGATCCTAGTTTACATACCTATGTTATAGAGATATTGTGTTTTCACCACGGTTTCATTCTTAATATTGGTGGATACTGAGGCACGCGTGGATTAGTGTGTTGTGGACCTAGCATATGTGGAATCTTGCATTGCACTGTGGAGGAGCAGTTGAAGAGAAGAAGAAGGCGTCAAGGCTTACGGGGATCAAGTCATTGTGTAAGACTGAAATCTTCCTTTGTAAAAACGTATCATAGTCATTGTCTGGATTCGGGCGTTCAACATTTTTTTCCCGTTGTGTTTTTCTCGTACATTGGCATGTTTTTTAACATCCTTTAATTTATCTTTCTTAATCACACTAGATGCATCCTTTTGGAAAATGTCGAGGATAAATCTTATAATTTCTTGTCAAAACGACTGTCACTCCGAAGAAAGGCGAATTTCTTCTCATAATAAGCCGATAAGCTAAAAACTGTCTCTTGGTGATCTTGTTGGAGCTGGAGTATCATTTTATAACAGGAGGTATTGGTCGCCACAACTTGATAAAACAACCAGCGCATATGGAGGTATGCTTATTTATTTTGATTGGAGATATCAAGGCTGAACACCTACTCTATTTCCTCTTCATCAATCTCCTTATGACCTACCCTAAACATTTGAGCACCTCTCTTTAAAAGTTCACTCAGTATCCAGGAAAACCTTCCTGGAATTAAACTGAAAGGAATAAAACATTGCATAAGTATGGAAAGCAAAAAGAATGCTCAGAACAAAACAACATTATTATCGAAAACAAAAAGCAATTTTATTAAAACTGTGGATATGGGTTACAAACATAAAATTGTTCAAACTACATAAATAAAAATACAAGGAAAAATAAAAAAGATCCTAGCCATCTACAACCTCTCCTTATCCTAAGTGACCTCCTCCTTAAGGCGAGTAACAACCACAACCTATTCTAGGGGCACATAAGATTTAGCCATGCCCTCCTCATCATTCACCTCCTATTCAATCGCTGGAGGCATGCCCGAGTTATGCTGAAGAAAGAACTTAGAGTCCAAAGCAATGCCGACCTGGGTAAGGGCGACATTCCATCCTTTCTTAAAGGATGACTCCTTCAAGTACTTCACTTGCATAGCAGTGATGGACAATGCCTTATCTCATCCCAGGGTGTAGGAATATTATTTGTCCTTCTTGGCCTTAGCCTTTAGCTTTAGAATTTGGCTTTTAGCGTCATCGACCGCCTTCTTAGCATCTTGAGTAGCCTTCTCAGCCTCCTCACTTTGTTCACAACATCACCAGTGACCTTTTCGGCATTGGTCTTGTTGTCCTCTAATTTATTGGCAACATCTTCCCATTTTTTCTTATTACCTTCATAAACTTTTTTGGTAGCTGTTGATACAAAAAAATTATACACATACGTGAACCAATCAGAAGTAAACATGTGTCCTCCTACATGGCAAAAATCATAGTCAGTAAATAGTAGCTATAACAACCAACATGAAGAATACCGAGAAACACCAGGAATGCCGACCAACACATGAAAGGTCGACCAATAAGATCATTGAAGTGTCACCATATCAAAAGTCATACCACACATGATTTATACAATCAACGAATTTCTAATTACTGTTCTCACTTCTTGATCGAAGCACGATGACTGATCCTGAGTCCAGTCTCAGAAATGAAGGTAATCCGCATGTTCCATCTGCTCTGCCTACGGTAACAAACCTAACTGATATTTTGGCTAGTATTGCCAGAGGACAAGAAGCCATGCAAGAAATAGTGAGGCAATCGACTCAATCACTACAAGTGTCTCCCTCGTCCAAAAGAGAAATGCCACTACCACCTCCGAGATCCATTAGACATAGTTATTCCTGGTCTTCATGAGATACCTCTTATCATCCAGGAGTATGTTCATCGCTCAAGTTCACAGAACCCTTTAATATCCATTATTTCTCTCCTAAAAGTCTAAGTGTCTTGGAGAGGCTAATCAGAGCTTCGTCCTTTAATCGTTTGGGGCCGTGAGCAAATAGAAATCCTTTTAGGGAATTATCTAAGAACACACAGCATCGAGCCGACCAATATAAAGCCTTAGTCAGATCAAGATCAAGCATCCGACGATCTATACATGTTGAGCAAACCTCTCAGGAGGAAAGTTCAGTGCAGACATATAGTCAACTGAGTCGAGCTTCTTCCCATAAATTTGAGGCAAGTAATCCGTCCTGGAAAGGGTCAATCCATAAGTTAGAAGATCGGTTGGGTGAAATGGTAAAATCCGAGAATCCTTTGCAGCGGAGTTTTGTTAAAGGATCCCCGTTTGTTCAGGAAATTATGGATTTTCCCACTCTATCAAAATTTAAAGCTCCTGTGGTCACTCCCAAATATGATGGTAAGACTGATCCAGTCCTCCATATCGAGCAATATCAAGATGCAGCTGATATTTATCCATTCCCCAATGAAATAAGGTGCAGAGCATTTTCAAGTACCATTACGAGTTCAACCCAAATATGGTATAATAACCTGGACCGAGGATAAATTGCCACATTTAATCAGCTTGTCGAGCTATTCATTAACAATTACTATTTTGGAGCTAAGTCAGTAAAAAGAGTAGCTCATCTTCTAAGTGTAAGGCAATAAGTAGGGAAAAGTACCAGGGAATACATTACGCATTTTAATAATAAAAATTTAGAGGTGATTGATTATGAGGAGAAAATAACCATCACTACTCTTATGAGTGGTTTGCTTCCCGAGAAACTATATTATAGTTTGGCTAAATATCCTCCCCAAACTATGGCTGACCTCTTGGAAAAAGTGGGAAAAATAATGAATGCTGAGGAAGCTATAGCCGCAAAACAGAGTCCAGTCACGAAGCCTGACACGAAGTCTGATAAGAAAGAGCAAAAAAATCAGAAAGAGCAGAGGCCAAAGAAAAAAGACAAGCTCAAAAAGTATGGAAACTACATTCCATTGAGTGTTATCATTCACCATATCCTGAAAGAAGCACAATGAGGATTTTTGATGGCTTGAGAAGTTAAGGGAACCTCCTAACAAAAGGGATAGATCTAAATATTGTGAATTCCACAAGGATCATGGTCATATAACGAATAAGTGCATCACTTCGAAAAATGAGATTGAATCCCTCATCCGCCAAGGAAAACTCAATAAATTTGTTAATCGGAAGGATGGTAGAGAACCTAGAAGAAGGTCAAATTCTCCATGCAAACCTAGAGATAACAGGAAGAGAAATCATGAAAATGATTATGACGAGGATCCAAACTTGCCAAAGAAGCCCAAATAATTAGAATGTGAGGTAGCTATGATCAATTTTGGTTCTTTTGAGTGTCATATGATTACAGGTGGCGATCCAGGAGGAGGTGATCACACAGTTGAAAGGAAAGCTTACTTAAATTAAGCATATGCTTGCTCTTATATCCAGAAGATAAATATGAATAAAGATGATCGGCTAAGGAAAGTAAAAAAAAGACAAATTGGTGATCGGTTTGTAAAAAATGATCTCTCTAGGGTACTTCATCCCCATAATGACCCATTGGCTGTAAAATTGAGAATCCTGGATATCATCATCGCCCGAGTTTTGAGTGACAATGGGAGTTCGACTGATATTATGTTATATCCTTGCTTTCAGAGTTTAAACTTGAAGCTAAGCTAGATGGAACCTTATCATATCCCATTAATAGGTTTTTCAGGTGAAAAAGTTTACATGTTGGAAATAATCAAGTTAGAAGTGTTGATCGGTATTTGGCCAGTAATTCGCACAGGGAAAATGCATTTCTTCGTTATGGATAAGAATGTTCAATCTGCCTATAATGTGATCCTCGACAGGGTAGGATTGAAAAAGCTTGAAGTCGTACCATCAATAGTCCATCAGTGCTTGAAGTTTCCAATTGGTGCTGTGAAAGGCGACCAAAAGGTGGCTAAACAGTGTTACTACTCATCAATCGAGCAAGAAGATCTGATTGAATTGAAGAAGAAGAAGAAGAAGAAGAAGAAGAAGAAGAAGAAGACTACAACTTACCAGGTGGATACCACTGAGCCTAATGGTGAATCTGAGGTTGAAACCTTAGATCCACGAGATGAAATAGAGTTGGTTAAAGGACATATTATTGAAGCAACTGAAAGTATAATTTTGGACGACGACAATCCAAAAAGGATTATGCAGATCAGTTCAACACCAAACCCTGTCCTTAAATATGATTTGATTATGTTCCTGAGGCAACAGAGACATGTATTTACTTAGAGCCATGAGGATATTCCTAAGATTGATCCTAATTTCCTTTGTAACGAGCTCAACGTGAGCAAGGATGCCAAGCCAATTAAGCGAAGACGTCGAGTTTTCAGTCCTGAAAAGAATCAAGTAGTCCAAGAGGAAGTAGATAAACTTCAAAAAGCCCAGTTTATTGAAGATGTTAAGTATCCATACTAGTTGGCCAATGTTGTAATGGTTAAAAAGAAGAATGATAAATGGAGGATATACGTAGATTTCACTAATTTGAATACGGCATGCCCAAAAGATCATTTTTCCTTGCCTAGAATTGATCAACTGGTGGATGCTACATCAGGATATGAGCTTTTAAGCTTTATGGATGCCTATTTTGGTTATAACCAGAAAAAAATGACACCTGACTGAAGACAAGGAAAGTACAACCTTCATCACACCCCGAGAAACTTATTGTTATAATGTAATGACTTTTAGTCTAAAAAATACAGGTGCAATGTATCAAAGTTAGGGGAACAAGGTATTTGAAAAACAGATAGGAAAAAACATGGAGTTTTATGTGGATGATATGTTGACAAAGAGCAAAAAAGCTTCAGATCATATCGCCGACCTCTGTCAGACTTTTAATCAGCTCGAAAAGTATCGGATGAAGCTGAATCTGACCAAGTGTATATTTGGAGTACAAAAAGAAATGTTCCCTGGACTCATAGTTAATCAAAGGGTAATTGAAGCCTATCTAGTACAGATAAAATATTTGATCAAAATGCGGTCATCGACCTGCAAGAAATATAAACAGAGGCTCACTAGAAGAGTGGTAGCCTTAAACAAATTTGTGTCCCGAGCAACAAACAAGTGCTTGCTATTTTTCAAAGTGTTGAGAAGAACTTTTTAGTGGAATGAAGAATATGAGGAAGTATCTGGGGTCGCCCACATTGCTTTCCCGACCAGTATTAGGAGAAAAATTGTACTTATATTTAGTTGTTTAAGAGTCAGCAGTGAGTTTGGCATTGGTTGGACAGGATAATTGTATCCAAAAACCAGTCTATTATTCCAGTAAAGCATTCAGAGGAGCTAAAATCAGGTACCCACATTTGGAAAAATTCGCCCTATAACTTATTGAGGCTTCAAGGCAAATGAAACCTTACTTCCAAGCACACACCATAGTTGTGTATACTGGTCTGCCTCTTCGTCAAGCCCTCTACAAACCCGATAAGTCGGGAAGATTGATGTACTGGGCAGTAGAATTGGGAGAGTATGACATAGTCTATGAACCAAGATCTTCATTGAAAGGCAAAACTTTGACAAATTTCATTACTGAATTTACTTATTTAGAGGTTCTCAACCAATAGAGCTTACCTACCGAGTAGAATTCAAAAGAAGAGAGCTCGGCTCAAAAGCAAGCCGAAGTATTTATCGACTAACCTGAGTCGTCTAGAATTTAGGAAATGGCCTACAAATATCTAGAGGAAAATAAAACGATATTCCACCATGGAACACTGATAGAAGAAAGCTTCAATGACGATGTTCCGTTGCGGAATTAGTGCGTGGATGGATCTTCATGTGTTACTGGTAGTGGAGAAGGTATTATACTTAATACTCTTGATAATATTGATATTGAGTATTCTCTCAGGTTTTAGTTCAAAGCATCAAACAACGAGGCATAATACGAAGCCTTTATAGTTGGGATAAATTTAACTCAGCCATTAGGTGCCAAGCAAGTAGTGGCACATAGTGATTAATAGCTAATTGTTAACCTTGTTGAATTTGTATAGGGCTAAAGGAGAATTGATGACCTGGTATCTTACCAAGGCCATGAAAGTCATTGCTAAATTTACAACCGTTTGAATGAATAGGATTCCAAGAATAGAGAATGTTCGAGCTGATACACATTGCTCAGCTAGCATCAGTAATAAGAATTGAGCTCCGAAAAATAATCCTAATCGAGCTCCTGGCTAATCGAAGTATTGATAAAGACCTGATGGTTAGTTTCATTGCTGTAGATCTCGGACCTTCTTGGATATATCCCATTAAAGCTTATATTGAAGATGGAACCCTACCACCTGATCTTAAAGAGGCTAAGAATCTCTGATATAAATCAGCGAGGTATGTGTTGGACAAAAGAGTTCTATACAAAAGGGGATTGACGATCTCCATGCAGCACTGTGTTCATCCAATGAAGGTGGAAGATTTGATCAAATAAGTTCATGAAGGATCATATAAATCTCATTCAGCTTTAAGATCATTGCTCTAATGCATAAACACTGGGGGATATTAATCACCGACCATGAGGGAAGATTGTATAGCCTTTGTGAGAAAGTGTGATAAGTGCCAAAAATTCTCTAGCATTCATAGTACACCTAATGCTGCTTTAACGTTAATGACATCACCTTGGCCATTTTCTATATGGGTAATTGACTTGGTCGACCCACTACCGACCACAAAAGGCAGGTTCAAATACTTAGTTATTACTGTGGATTACTTCACCAAATGGGTGGAAGCAGAGCCATTAATTTATATGCCTTATGAAAAGGTGCACCAGTTAATCTGGAAGAATATCATCTGCTGATATGGTTTACCATATGTGTTCATTACAGACCATGGCACCCAGTTCGACAATGAGGAGTTTGAAGCATACTGTCCCCAATCTAAAATCTAGAAGTTGCATTCTGCACCAGGCCATATTCAAAGTAATGGTCAAACATAAGTGACTAACATAATTTTACGAAATGGACAGAAAAAGAGACTTGATGCTGCCAATGGCAATTGGATTAATGAGTTACACTTTGTTCTTTGGGCCTACAAAACAACGCCAAGAACAACAATTGGAGAAACACCATACATGCTTGCATTTGGGACTAAAGCATGGGTACCAGCCGAGATCGGCCTACCTACTCACAGGTTACTGAATTTTAATTCTCTAATTAGTGAGTTGATGAGGCGGTTAGTTCTCGACGTGTTAAAGGAGGTATGAGAAGATACAGCTCTGAGAAATGTTGTCTACTAACATCACACTGTTCGCTTTTATAATAAAAAGGTCAAGCCGACTAACTTAAAATAGGGTGCTTATCTTCCTAAAAAAGTTATCCAGAAGAATAATAAGCTCGAGGCCAACTGGCATGGACCATACCTCATCTCAGCTATCATCCGACCAGGGACATATCGGATAGAAACTTTGGAGGGTGGAGAGTTCAAAAATCCTTGGAATGTCGAACATCTTCAAAAGTATCATCAGTAAATCAAAAGATGACCATTGTTGTATCTCTCTTGATTTTTGATTTTTGATTTTTTGGAGTACGGTGATATAACCTCTCCCTAAAACGATATAACCTCTCCCTAAAACAAAGACAACTTTTGATCTCTAACTCCGAACAAGTCAAAACAGGATTATAATCTGCAGCACTTGGTCGGCAATGAGAAAAATAATAACCAACCAAGTGAAAATAAGATTAGAAATCCTCAACTCTTGGTCGGCCACAATAATTTACTTCATGTATGATTTCGTAAACACAAAATCATGAACATGAGGTTGATTACTTCATGTATGATTTTTTATAAACAAGTCAAGAACAAGAAGTATAAAACTTCGTATAAAACTAAAAAAGTTATAAACAAGTTTTACCTGACTAAGTTAAAAGTAGGATGACATGTAAAAGTTCCTAGATACTGGAATATAAACATACGTTCCTCACACACTTGGTCATCACTGATAACTAATGCTAAATTTGGATCAAGATATCTAAGTGCATTAGTAGAATCAATGGCATAACAACTGGTAACTAATACTAAATTTGGATTAATATATCTAAGTGTATTAGTAGAGTCAATGGCATTACAATCACAAGTTAACTGAATGATTAAAATAATCATAGGTTGACAAAAACAAACACATTTTATTCATACATACTATATTACATTCAAATGAATTACAAAATGCAGTATAATCATTCAACTAGACGTTCTACCTCAGCCTTAGAAGATGATTTCACTCTTTTCATACCAACAGGAGGATCATCTAGTGTATAAGGAGAATTGATGAAGTTGAAATCTTGAAGCATCCTTCTGTTACTACTTCTCGACGTGTTGGTCAGATGAGGAGGTCGAACTATTTTAACATCACCATGTAACTCGTAATCCCCTAAGTATTTCGATATCAAGCATTGGGGAATTGATTCAACAGGAATCCAACTGACATCCAACTTGAACGGAGGCTATTGGCAGTGTAAGAAACTGGGATCGTTCCAATACCAGAGTTTGCTATCTTGATCAGCCTTCATCACAGTTAAGCAATTAGTCCAACCCCATTTAAAACCTTCACGATTACATTGAGCGGGGTGATCATCTATATGGCCCAAGGCTTCATTATAGCCATACATCCATACTCTTTAGGTTGTTTATAAAATTGGAAGGTTAATCTTTCAACTTGATGTTGAAGTCTCTTTAAAACCTCATCCTTGACCTTCAACTAAGAGAATTGGTCGGTAAGGGCTTTGTCTTTAACTTCCAACTTTGTAGATAAATCAACAATAGCTCGATTTTTAGCCTTCAGTTGGGCAACCTGATCAGTCAAAGTCTTCTTAGTCCCAGCCTCTTCTACATTTGGTCGTCCAACTCTATGTTGGAAGATTGTGCGAGTTTGGATTTTTTAAAGATTCAAGTTCTTCCCTCAATTTGGTATTTTCTTCCTCCAAAAAAGAGACACCTTCATCGGTACCAGAAACAGAAGATTTTTTCAAAAACCCACGTTCATCTTTCAATTTATTATTCTCTTCTTCCAGAAGTTTAACAATCTCTTTGGCCCCATCAACCACACGATTTAGTAAAAAACTCCTTTTTCTTAAAGTAGAGGCATACTTCTCTTCAAATCCCCAGGCTTCACTGAATGTCTTGTACTTGGCTTCATAATCAGCATGAAGTAAAGCTTTGGCCTTATTATGTTCTGCCTACAATTCTTCGATTATTTCATAATATGCAACATTATTGGCCACATCCCAATTAAGAAGAAACTTAAGATAAGTGTATGCATCCTTGGCCTGATTAGAAACATCTTCGCCGAGTAAGTCTGTTAGTTCTACATCAGTCAATTCCAAGTGACCAACTTTGAATAGGTTGTTGCAGCATTTCAGTAGGTCGAAATCACTGGAAGCAATTTGTTCCATCATGTCCATAAACTAGAAAAATAAAGTAACAATTAATCAACAAAAGAAGACGCAGAGCAACAGCCGAGCAACAACAAATAGTATGAAGAAAAAGTTCTTTCATTAATAAATAAGGAAAGGTACAAGTACACTAGAGAATAAATAAAAAGAAAACAAAAGAAAGGTGAAAATACAAAGACCAAACGCCGAACAAGTCTACACCTTCTTCTTATCATTTTTAACATCAGGATTTACACCTTGGTTAGCGAAAGGGGCATCTAGATCAACAGGGGTTTTATCTTGTTCAACTGGAAGGATAGTTGAGTCAACAACATTCTTGTCTTGGTCGATATAAGAGGCTGAAGAGTCAATGGCCAAAGAAGATTCCATTGAACCATTTTCATCCTCAATCTCTCCATTAAGGGTGGGGGAGATCCAGGGTCATGCCCGAGGAAGACTTCAGAATCCTCAGCGATAACAACTTCCTTCGGTGCCGTCGACCAACCTTCTTTGAAGAATTTTTTCTTGGCATGCCCAACTTAAGCAAAAGTGGAAGAAATAGCCTTATCCCAACCCTTGTTGAAGGAATCATCCCTAGACTTCTTCCTCTTGGCCTTCTCAACAGAAAGGTCTTTGGTCAGCTTAGCTACTTGACTTTCAACAGCCTTTGACCTGTGCACAACTTGAGCAGTAGTTGAATCAGCACTCTATCGTGCTTCCTCAACAGTCTTGATCTTTTCCTCTCAGGTCTTCTTATATATCTCCAAAGCTTGTTGGGATTCTAGCAAAGACTTCTTCAGACCCCTCAAATTCCTCTTTCACATCTCTTGAAGAAGAACGTAGTTGATCGTCCTTCCCCATCATCTAGTTGTAGCAACCAAGAACTGCAAGAAAATGCCAAGTTAGTAAACACTAGAAAGACATGAATAACATCCGACCTATTTTAAAAAAGAAAACTTACCAAGGCCAAGCGTTGAGAAGCCCATGATGACAGTTGAAATCGGGACATTTGTGGTCTGGGAGGGTGCCAAACTTGATTAATTTCCTAGTCAAGCTAGGACTCATAACTGCAGATGAACCCACGACAGAGGAGACATTGCCAACCAAGGCATGATGGTCGATGAAAATAGTTTTTTCAACTTAGTTATCAGTAAGATCCTTCCCCAGTTTCTTAAAATAAGACTCTTTACCTTTGTTGGTGGGGGACTTCTTCCCACTATCCACCTTCTTCTGGGCACCAGTACTAGCACAAGCACCAATAGACTTCAAGGTGCCAGTGATTGATTCGTCCTCCAAAAGGTTAGGAATTTTTCTTTTACCCATGCTAACAACAAGAGGAAGATCTAAGTTAAAGGATGAGGAAGTGCTTATAGCAGCTTCACCATCACCAAATTCAGTGGCAGAAGATGTAGAGATTGGATCTCTCTCCAAGTCTATCAGTTGGAAGGAGCATAAATTATTGGCCGAGAAACAAAAGAAGTCACAGAGCTTCTATACTTTAGCAGATAGGAAGCTAACCTGATGTGCTCCTCGCCAATTTTCTGATCAAGGCCCCATAAGGACTTGATCTCATCAAGACTGATATCACTCTCCTTGGGACTTTTCTTCTTCCTATCAATTGCAACCAAATAAAATAAGTATGGTTATTTGGCATATCAATAAATAGTCCATCATTATGAATGTACAAAAAAAATATTGCAACATATGCCATGATGCCCGTCATACACCTCACCCCCTTGAAGAGGAAGATATTGCCAGTTCTTCGCAATAACCACATGATCGAAGTAATCTTTGTTGGAGTCAGGCAAATTGACAACCAGGGTTTTGTTGATAAACCTAGTTTTCAAATAATATGTATTGTCACTAGTGACCCACTTGTAACAGAACAGGAGTCCAGGGATACCAATATGGGTTCCATGGATTTGGTTAAGCCTATGAATACCATTAACTATCCTCCATGTATAGGCGGCTATTCTTGCAAGTAGAACATCGAAGTACTAACATAACTCTAAACAAAATCAATTTTGGGGGAAAGTGAAACCCACTCAGCAATGAATAAAGAGGGAATCCAATGACCCTCAGCTAAAGAAAAAACATTAACAGGAAAAATGGGCAATTCTAACTCCACCCAATCCAGAATATTCCATTCCAGCCGAAACTCATCTAAAGAGTCAGCATAAACTATATAAACCATGTTTTAGAAAGAAGAAAAGAAGGAAAATGAAAGAATTCTTACAGGAAATTAAGGAATTAGCAAGAACTGTCAAGAGAAAGGAATAACGATGGCAAACAAGGGCATAAGAGCTCAGAGATGGCCGCTACAGTTCAAATTTTTTGGGTAAAGCAAGATCGGGAAAGTTCGTCGTCTTATTATAGGTTACCTCGAAAATAGCAAACGAAATGATTAAATGTACCAATGATTGACGTTTCGACGGCTTCATGAATCAGGTAGTGAAAAATACCCACGAATCAAATTATTTACAAAAATGTCATTTTCAAACAGTGTCAGCAAAATTTACAAGTGAGGGATGTCGGCTACCGATCAGACATCATAATGCTCCGAGCTACTTCCAGAATCAAATGCTCCATACTTTCAAGAAAGCATCAATCATAGAACAGTGGGGGCTTCTGTTGATACCAAAAAATTATACACCTA
The DNA here is from genome assembly GCA_949130495.1 of Sambucus nigra. NCBI lineage: Eukaryota > Viridiplantae > Streptophyta > Magnoliopsida > Dipsacales > Adoxaceae > Sambucus > Sambucus nigra. The sequence goes on along the minus strand of OX422215.1, from coordinate 404,643,612 downwards.
CGTGGACCAATTAGAGTAAACATGTGCCCTCCTATATGGAAAAAATCATAGTCAGTAAATAGTAGCTATGTCGACCAACATAAAGAATACCGAGCTATACAAGGAATGCCAACTAACACACAGAGGTCCGTCTAATAAGATCAGTTAAATGTCACCATATTAAAAGTCATACCACATGTAATTTATACAATTAACAGTCCCATTCATTATGTAAGGATGTAAATGCTTAATTATATAAAAACATTCCATCCCTTGACATTCCAACCCTTGACCTCCGGGTCACTATAAATACATTGTATCCCTTTCATCAAGGTCACGATTGAATGGATTCTGGGATATTCTTATATACAAGAGTACCTAGCATTCTGTAACCACAAAAATTAATAAATTAATAGTGGACATTGACTTTCTTACATAGCTGAACCACTTTAAAAACATTATTTATTTTGTTATTACATATTTTATATGTGATTATTAAATTAGATCAAGTCTAGTTTTTTACATCAACAGTAGCCTTCAGAGATTCCCTCGTGACTTAGAAGGCAGCCTTCACATCCACAAAGGACTCCTGCAGTTGGTCGTCCCTCTTCAAGAGTTTATCATAATCAACCAAGAATTGTATAACCTAAAAGTTATAAAAGTCAGTAAATAAATAACATTAATATATATAGCAAATAGGAAACAATGAATAACACTTACTGAAGCCAAGTTGCGGTTGGCCCTCTCCAACAACCTAGCCCTAGAAAGGGTAGCAGCAACAACCTCATCGGCTGAAAGGACTACTAATCCAATTAGACCTCGAGTAAGGCCTTGGGTTCACAACAACAGAAGAGGCATCACCATGGCCTTAGTCGACCTGATCTTTCTCTGTTAACTCTAAGAGAGCTGTAAGACCTTTATTTAACCTCTTTAATTGAGGCTCTTAGGTCTACACTGCAACATGTTCAATTACCATGAGTGTTTAAAATATGAGCATATGCCTTTCTCTTCTCGACAGGGGAGGATATTTAGAACCGACAAGAAGGTTTATGATTTTCCTCTTCACCATCTCGGGGGATGAAACGGTGGTCGGCACAAGGGTTAGGTTTAAAGACTCAAAGGAGGAAGAGTTACCTCTAGTAGAAAAATCTCCTTCTACTTGAGGGGGAGATTCCAAGTCGGCAGCAGAGGAGGATGAGGTTGGATCCTCTAAATAAATGGGGGCTGAGGGGATATCCTCAGTTGGGAGAGCAACGAATGAGGTAATAGTACTTTGATAATTGAGCAAAATGGATGCCGAGTGAGGGTGATCTCCCCTTATTCTTTGCTGGATTGACTAAACAATTTTTAAGTCAGTGAATTTAACTTCAGATGAACAAGGGATAACTTTCTTTCTCTTCGCTGCAAAACAAACTGACAAAAAGTGCTACTAATAACATAATTAGTTGAAAAAATAAACAAAGAAAAGTATACAAGAATAAATAAGTGTCGATATATGCCATGTCCCTCCTGAGGGCAACGAGGCCCATTGTAGTCTTCGCTCTTAGGAAGAGGGGCAAATTGCCGATCATTTACTATCATTCTGTGATCAAAATAATCCTTATTGGAATCAAACAAATTAACTACCAGAGCCCTATTATAATACCTAGTCTTCATGTAATAAATGTTATCATTTTTGGTCCCCCAAATATAGTAATACATCAATTCCTTCATCCCTATATGGGATCCAAATCGCTCATTAATGCCATTAACCCCATTCACTGCCCTTTATGTGTTGGGAGCCACTTGGGCTGGGACCACATCAAAATATTGATAAAATTCAAAAAAACAATTGGAAGGGAAGCTCACCCCACATTTTGCAATAAATATAGTGGGGATCCAATGACCCTCCAACAGTGAGCAAAGGTCACAAGGACCTATTACGAACTCTGTTTTCACCCATTCTAGAATCCTTTATCCTAAAGGTCTCCAAAGAGCTCTCATCTAAGATATACACCATTGTGATAAAGAAGAAAGGAAAGACAAAGATAAAAGAGTCCTTTCAGTGAAATAAAACACAACAACATTTCTCTCACAAATGACGGAGTAAAGGCTTAAGAATGAAAAGATGATTTTGAAATTCAAGGTGAGATAAATAGGGGAAATGATGCTTTATAGGATTTGTGACATCCCCTAAGCTACACAAGTTGAAATGATTAAGTATACCATTGCTTTCCATTTTGACGGCATCTCAGTTCCCCAGAAATTAAAATGACCAACGTTCCCGCAAATAACGATTTGCTATTTTTACAACTATTTACAAAATTGCCACTGGAAAAGAGACGATAGTCATAAAGTTACAAGCCCCGGCGGTCAACAACCATACTGATGCTTTCTGGCAATCGAGTAACTCCTGATAGATAATATTCCATCCTTTCAGTCATCAAACCATTCCAATAAAAAATAAAGTATTGGGGGTTTTGTTATAACCTAAAATAACACGACCAAGTGGAATAATAAAAATGTGACACCTATCTTCATGCTTAGTGGGCCCAGAAACATCAAATAAATGTTTTCAGCACTATTATATCTCTGGTCGGCATGCTAGCCGACCACCTCTAAGAATATTATCAGACAGTAATCTGAGCAGACACATGTGAGACTCTCAACAATCACCATGCACATGCACGTGAAGAATATCCAGCTGGCAGTTATAATGTAAAGATGCAAATACCTAATGTATAAAGGTATTTCATCTCATCATCTTCCTACTACTATAAATAGCTCACTACCTTTCTCGATAAAGGGGCAACTGTAAATAGTTTGTCTAAACCCTAGAGAGTTCCTGAGAGGCACGTATTAAACCCTAAGACATAGTGACATTGTACCCGTGGATGTAGGAACCTCATTGGGCTGAAATACGTAAACCCTTGTGTCGCTCTCTCTGTCTCTATTTTCTTTCTTATTTAATCCATGGTTATAATTATTGGTTTATTTAAGCTAAGACTAATACAAATCAAAAAACTAAATTTAGATGCTACCAATCACCCTCTTAAGTTATCTCTTGCCAATGCTTTTATTATTATTATTATTATTATTATTATTATTATTATTATTATTATTATTATTATTATTATTATTATTATTATTATTATTATTATTATTATTATTATTATTATTATTATTATTATTATTATTATTATTATTATTATTTAAACTCACAAACAATGGCTTTTACATGCGCATCTAAAAAATATAGTGAAAGAAATATGACTCGATTAAATGAAAACTAGTGTAAGTAATTTTTTCAAAGCAAAGTAAAAATACACTCAATTTAAATCATGTATGTGTGTGCGATATGGTAAAGACCGTAACATAGTCGCAATGAGTTGTTCTCGAACAAGGATTAAGAAAAAACATGCATAGGTTCACACTATATTTCTATGTTTCTAATCCAGGGTAAATAGATACCAAAATTTGTTCCACAAATTTTTAATTTTGTCAACGTTAGCTATCTGCAAAATTAAAAAACCTTTTTTTTTTAAATTTTGTAAATTTAATATTTTCTGAAATGAGTCAAGAGAAATAAAATCTTTATGCATTTTTAACCTTTTTAAAACCAAATGGAAACATAAGTACATATGGTACATATACAGGTAGAAAGTAAAAAAAGTGCAGATAAGAAAACACGGGGCGTATAACCAAGATAAATGTTCTAAACTCAGACAATGGTGAAAATATCTATGGACTTTCTATGGTCAGATTACCTATTGGAATCTAGAGGTTTGTGGCGAATATCAACAAACTAAGAATTAGTGAGGACGTAACTTAAAGACATAAGTCTTTCCTAAATCGTCTCACAGATAAAATGATGGTGACTATCTATATGTTTTGTCTTAAAGTGTTGAATGAGGTTATAAAAATAGGAATTTCTCTCGTGTTATTGTAATATATCATCATAGTATCATGTTCTATTTTGTAACAATGAAGCATTTGCTTCATCTAGAGTAGTTACGTATAACAACTTCTGATCGCAATGTACTCAGCCTCGACGATCGACAAAAGGGTTGATTTTTTCTTCTTATTATAGTAAAAAACAAACACACTCTCCCATGATGATCTTACTATCATCGACATATTTAACCTAGTCGGCGTCGAAATATGTATACAAAAAGTTATTGATATCATAGGAGTAACAAATACCATGCTCTGGGGTCCATTGATGTATTTAATTATACGCTTCGCTGCTAACAAACGTGACTCCTTGGGATAATCTTGAAATCTTTTATAAACTCCTACACTAAAGGTAATATTAGGTCAACTCATGATAAGATGCAAAAAACTACCTATCACACTAGGTTAGACTGTTTCATTTACATTATTTACTTTGATGTTTTTGCTAAGCTTGGTAGTAACACGTATGGATGTGCTCACATACCTGTTGGATCAAGCCCGACCTTCTTCACCAAGTCTCATGCATGCTTGGATTGGAATATAAATATCCCATCCTTAAACTGATGAACCTGAAGACCTAGGAAAAGGGTTATCTCTCCTACTATACTCATCTCAATTTCATTAGTCATTAACTCCACAAGCGCATGAGTATGGCTTTACCATATGGAACAAATAAGAGGGCATTAATATAAACTTGGGCAACCAAAATGTCCTTTTGATCTTTCTATAAAAATAACGTCTCATTCAAACCTATCTTGAAGCTAGCTCCACAACATAGTAAGTTAGACATTTATACCAAGCTCGAGGGACTTGCTTCAACCCATACAAGGCTTTCTTCAACCGATACACATGTTCGAGATATTTAGGTTCTTCAAATACCTTAGGTTTCTTGATATGGACTTCTTTCTTTAATACTCCATTAAGGAAGGGACTTTTCACATCCATTTGATATAACCTGAATTGTAAGTGACATGCCATGGAAAAGAAGAGACAAATATATTCTATTCGGGTAACGAGTGCAAAAGTATCATTAAAATCCACACCTTTAACTTGTATATAACGTTAATATACCGCCTATCCTTATTTCTAGTGATTACACCATTCTCATCCATCTTATTTTTATAAACCTACTTAATGCCTACACAATAGTGTTGCTGGTAAAGGGGATAAGTACCGAAACACCGTGTTTTCTCTTTCATTGTAATGATCCAATGCCCGTATCTGAATGCTTCCTTCACATTACTGGAATCTATTTGGGAGATATAAAAAAAGCATTTAATCTCACTCATGGATCTAGAATGCACTGTGACACCTTTTCTGTGATCTCTAATAATGTTAAAGGCCTCATTATTTATCCTTACCCAAGATGATGGATCCTATTAGTCCAAGTACGGGTCCAAACCTCTTTGGTACCTTCGAGGTATAACAGGATCAACATTGGAATGTGCGTCACTCTCACCGACCTTACCATCCTCATCAATAAATGAGGTAGGATTCATTATTAACCACCACCAAGTGATATGATTCCACGACCTTAGAGATTTTAAGGTCATACACCCTGTAAGATTTACTATTCGATATATATCGCAAAAATATTCCTTCATCATTTCAGATAGCGAACTTTACCAAATGCTATCTATCTCGTAAAATATAATAAGGACTACCAAATACTAAAAAAATACTTTGTGTTAGGTTTACGTTTAGTCCATAACTCGTAGCTTACAGTATTTGTGTCGTGATGACGATAGACCATATTCAACATATAGCATGTAGTGCTTAATGCTTCCTAAACTCTATGGCACATTCCTCCCTTCGAGCAAGGACTCGGCCATGTCCTAAATCTTTTTATTCTTATTATCAAAGATTCCATTCTACTAAGGAGTATCAATAATGAAAAACTCATGTTTTATGCCATGATCTTCACAATACTTGTCTACTCCCTGTTCAATGAATTTCATACCATTATCACTCATATGAATAATGGAGAAATCACTCGGATTTTAAAGAAACCAACATTGAGTTGCCACAAATTGCGGGGTACCAGACTTCTCCCTAAGAAATCCTCTTACAAAATACCTCATCCACTATAACTTTAATTCAATTATTTCCACCTACACTCTCCACATGCATAGGCCCCATGAGATCCATATAAATTCACTCGAGGTCACGATATTAGTAATCATACCAAGCTTCTTATGAGATATTTTAATTTATTTTAACATATTCCAAACACATTTAAGGAAGGATTTTGTAGTGATGGTAAGCCTCTAACTAACTCCTTCTTGACAAGGTGATCAAGTTCTCTATTGTTTACATGACCTAGTCGTTAGTTCCAATGGTCCATATAAGCTACCTTAGGATTGTGACAAATGAATGAGGACATAATAACGAGCCGGCCCATAACAGTTAATGGGCACCCTCACATAATGCAATATCATATTGCCTTTCCCAACAAAAACTTCAAAGGACTTTCGTGATAAATTTTTCGCAAGGTCTTTATCACACAATTGGTTTATGATAATTAAATCATCTCTAGAATCCTTTAGATAGAACACCTTTTTCTAGCTTAGAAAATTCGAAGAATCTATGGTCCCTCTACCCAATATGTTAGATTAGACCCCATCTCCAATGTTACTTTTCCATCCTTGTGATTTGTCATAGGTGGCCAAAGAGAGTCTTATCACAGGTCTTGTGTTTCGAGTAACCACTGTGAAAATACCATTGGGAGGTACATTATGCCTTTAAGACAATGTGAAAAACCAAATTATTATCCTCGACTTTCTTATCATCTCGAGGACATTTATATTTTGAATATACTTTTTTTTTTCTCAAACTTTACTTTAACAAGGAGAAACAAAGGACCAAACTCATTCTGAATAGTGGTGAACATACTTAAAACTCGCTATCTTGGAGTCCGAGTGGATTTCATTAAGGTAGGGCATTCAATCCCCTTTTATCCTCGTCTCTCGGCCTTAGTCGACTGAGTAACTCAAAGGCTTGATGCAAAAACCCTTGACATTCAATACAGTTTCTCGTGCCCTTGTTATCATCCCAAGATTTATGATTACATTTACCAGAAGAATTGTTAACCCTATAGACTTTAGCATTCTCAACTCTCTTCTTAGTATGCCTAAACTTTTGGGGATTAGACTTGAGAATTTTTTAAAACTATTTTTCCAATACGGCGACCACAACCTCATCCTAATCGAAAAAGTCTTTCAATGGAAAATTTTCCAACTCAAAGATTTTTATAAACCATATGATTTGTTCGACCTTCATATTGTATATGCCACAAGCTATATTTATGGATGAGATTTGAGGGAGGTGCTTATGTGGCAACAACCTTAATATCTTCCAAACTAACATCGAGTATGGAATCTTCTCACACAAATTGAAGCGAGAGCTCATAAGTTCGGACATTTTTTTATAAAACTCTTTGAACGTGTCATTGTTTAACATCTTCAACATCTCAAGATAAGTAGCTAGATGTTGGGGCTTTGAGAGCCATACGATATCGATGTTGGGGTTTAATTCTTAAAACCATATTTCATGACATTTATTATTCATTAATAATAAAGGATTGTCTAAGCTCATTTGAAATATGAATCATGTTTATGAAATTTCCTTATATTGCTTTTATAAATATATTATATATGTCAGTCAATTATAGTTTGTAGGAATTCTGGTGAGTTCTTTTCGACTTGATCATTCCAGTTCTAGTATAATTGAATAGCTCATAACCTAAATATGGGTTTGGCATCTTATCGATAAAGATTCATGTAGAATATTAATAGTTTATCTTGACTATAGTAACCCATATGATGATTTGGGAACTTGTTTAATAGTTCAGGGATGATTGTATTCTAGCATTAAACCCGGTTAATGGATTTTAATCTGGTAGATTATCAAATAATATTATTTTAAGAACTAGGAATAATAAGATGTTATAAAAAACTATTTTTTTAGTAAATTTAATTTCACTAAGAAGATATTAAAATCTTAACACGGGGAATCATATTATGTGTAATCGAAAGCTTCATGCAAGGAATCCTAGTCCTCAGGCCTAGTAAGACTCGCAGTCGAGGGAGGAGCTCCAGGTGCGACCTGGACGGATCGAAACATGGCCGACCAAGGAGACGCCACATAAATAATGAATGTAAGGACATAAGAAGTGTGGTATACAGAGAGATGGATCAACACCTAGCCCATCGAGGAGCTAGGTCCACCAAAGAGCTGTCTAGAAGAGCTCTTAACACACAGATGAGATCCCCTTTTTCAAGGGCGATTGAGGATGAAGAGACCATAAACAAGTTCACAGTTCCCAGGTTTAAAATCTATGATGGCAAGACTGACCCCATAGACCATGTCAGGCAGTATAGGCAGGCTATAAACCTGTGGACCCACATCGACTCTTTTATATGTCGTATATTACCTTCTAGCCTACATGACGTAGCTCAGAAGTGGTTTGAGAGGTTACCCCATAGGTCCATCAAGGGCTTCAAGGTCCTCGATGAGGCCTTCACTACTCGCTTCATAACCAATATCTCCTACCCGAAGAGGATAGATTTACTGCTCACGATGAAGAAGAAGCCATAAGAAACTCTTCGCAAGTATGCCAAAAGATATTGGGAAGTGTTCAACGAAATAAAGGAATGCTCGGAGCAAGTTATTGTAGCATCCTTTAAAATCGGTCTGCTAACCACCTTCATGCTACACTAGTCCTTACAAAGAAGGAGGCTAACACCATTGATGACCTCATGGAGCGTATTGAGAAATATGCTAAAGTTGAGGATGTTGTTCATACTAGCCATGCTAAAACTGGTCTCGCCAAGGAAAAAAGGGAGACGATAAGGATAACAACCCCCCAAAAAGGTGCAAGAATGGTTTCAAGAATGGGGGTAAGATGGATCCTTCGAAAGCCTTCCAAGCTATCAACACAGTCTTTAAGGAACCAATCTACATAATAATGGGAAAGATTAAGGATCAACAATTTGTGAGGTGGCCTAAGAAGATGGGTGGTGACCCAATGAAGATTAACAACACGTTATGATGCACATTTAACAAGGAAGGCGGCCACCGAACAGAGAACTACAAAATATTAAAATCTCACTTAGAGGATCTGGCCCAAGCTAGGCATCTAGATAAATATATAGATAAGAAATCTGACAAGGTTGCATCCAACGATAATAAGAAGCCATGCAACATCCTAAATGAAGACATGGGACAAGAATTCCCGGTGATTAACGGAGCCTCCAATCTCAAGAAGATTCAAGGTAACGCTATTCGAATGGACCTGAAGAAGGTCATGACCATTATCAAAGCCTTCCAGATTGACCCCGCTAAAAGCTAGGTTAGCAAGCACCTGCGACTTAAGGATGTTGTCTATAACAAACACATCGTCTTCACGAAATAAGATTTGATCGGGGTAAGGACCCCATACGATGATGCACTCGTAATCACTCTTAGGATTGCGAACTGGAACATTGATAGAATGTTGGTGGATCAAAGGAGATTATCTGAGGTAATGTACGTGGAGATTAAAGCTCAATTTAACCAATCTTAAAGAGGCAACGGTCCCACTTATCGACTTTACATGGAAGATCACGATGCCATTTGGAAAGATAATCTTGACAATAAGGGCATGGAATGTTTCAAAATTGATTGAATTACTAGTGGTAAACATAAACTCGCCCTACCGTGCCATTCTAAGCAGAGGGTGGCTTCATGCAATGAGAGTCGTACCATCGACCTATCACTATTAGAAACTCAAGTGTATCATATATCGGAGAGTATTGGAAATTCAGGGTGAACTGGCCACCACCAGGAAATTCTTTATCGCTGCCATCCGACCCCAGAAGGAAAATAAGAAAGAAAAGGAAGCTCCTCTCGAGGAAGCTAAAGACAGGGCTACTCCTTCGAAAAAGAAACTATAGTACGGCCGACCAAGGGTGGAGGAAACTAGGGTCCACCCTACTGACAGGGTCATTGAAAACCTGGAGGAGGTTACATTTGATGCTAGCCTTCCACAAAGAAAGTTTTTAATTGGGAGAACACTCGCCAATTACGAAAAGAGGGAGCTTGTTGCCTTTCTAACGAGTAGCTTGCATGTGTTTCCCTTAAAACTAGATGACCTGCCACCAGCTTCACGTGGAGCTAACTTTTAAGACGATCACATAGAAGGCACACCGAATAGTCCCACAAAAGGCTAAAGTAATGGAAAATAAATTTGAAAAACTTATGAAGGCATGATCTATTAGAGAATTTTAATTTTTGAAGTGACTCTCAGATCCAGTGGTGGTGTATAAAAGCAATGACAGTTGGAGAGTATGTATTGAATTCACTATCTTAACAAGGCCTGCCCAAAGACAGTTTCCCCTGCCTAAGATCGACTAGTTGTTCAATGCGATAATTGCACATGAGCTAATGAGTTTCTTGGATGCTAATATAAGGTATCATCAGATTTCGCTGTTTGGACCCACCTGGACAATACATCGTTTATCACCCGAGTTGGTTTGTACTGCTACCAGGTCACTCCATTCAAACTTAGGAAATCTAGGTCCACATATCAAAGGTTGGTCACTAAGATGTTCAAGTAAAATACGGGGGAAATTATGGAGGTTTACATAGGTGACATGCTAGTAAAGATCAAGGATAAAGGTGACCACGTCAGTGATTTATTCGATACCTTCAAAATCCTCAGGAGGTATCGGATGACGATTAATACGAAAAAGTGCTCATTTGGGGTCCAGTCAGGAAATATTTTAGGTTGTCTGGTCAGCAAAAGAGGCATTAAGGACAATCCAGATCATATTGACACTATCAACAGGGCCCAATTACCGAACATGTTACACGATTTCCAGAAGATCATTGATATGCTCGTAGCACTCAACCGCTTCATCTCCAAGTCTTCGAAGTGTTGTCGACCATTCTTTTAGATCCTCAAGAAGGATAAGGTCCTCACTTGGAATGTCACCTGCTTAAAATCACTTAAACAATCATGTCTTACCGTAGTAAACCTCCTTTGTTTGCAATTCCCAATGATAGGAATCCACTGTAACTCTACCTCGCAATTTTAGGTCACGCGGTCAGCTCGACCTTAGTTTATGAGAAAGAGGTAAAATATTTGCCTATTTATTACGCTAGCAAAACACTTCTAGACATAGAGCAGTGCTACCTATCATTGGAGAAGCTAGCATATGCTCTGATCATCGCCTTAAGGAAGATTAAACACTATTTTAAAACCCACTATGTTACAGTGATCACTTCATTCCCCTTCAAAGCTGTCCATAAAAAAATCAAACTCTTGTGGTGAATATGAAAATGGTCAATCAAACTTGAAAGGTTTCATATTCACTTTCAACCCGAGGATAACAATCAAGGGATAAATTTTGGCTAATTTTATCATCAAATTCAGAGAAGACAGTCCAATCGATCAACAACTGGAAAAAAATTCCATAAACAAGGAAGTAAAGTCTGAGGACTGGACCCTATACATTGATGGGGTCTCCAATTCTAAGGGGGGGGGGGGGAATTGGAATTGTCCTCGTCACACCAGAAGACACGATTATTGAGCACAAAATCTGGTTGGGCTTTGAAGCCTCCAACAACGAAGCCAAAAATAAAGCATTGATAGTTAGCCTATGCAAAACCCATTTACTCGGGGCAAAATGGCTCAACATGTTCGACGATTCCAAATTGGTATCCAACTAAGTCAGTGGGGGTTTCAATGCAAATAATAATAGGACGAAGACTTACTTTGCTGTGGTACGCGAGCTTATGGAAAAGTTTTAAGAAGTCCACATTCAATAGTTCCCCTAGGGACAAAATAGTCATGCTGATGTCTTAGCAGCCCTAATCTCAATAGTGAACTCTTCCCTTAAAAGAACATTTAAAGTGGAGTCCCTTGCTAAGCCTAGTATTGATAAGATAATCGTCACTGAGCCTGTTCTCACTATTAAGAAAGGTTCTGGCTGGTTGGATCTGATCGTTGAATATATGAAGAATTAGACACTATCGGTCGATAATAAGTTGGCTCACCAAATAAGACTGAAGGCTGCCACTTATATCTGGGTCCTGTAGAAAAACTTTACAAAAGATCTTTCACAGGTCGTTACCTCCAATGCATCCACCCAAAAGACGTCGAGCAAGTTTTTTATGAGCTTCACTATGGGATTTGTGGGAGTTATGCAAGAGGAAGATCCCTAGTGTTCCGAGGTATAAAAGAGGGCTCCTGGTGGCGGTATATGCAGAAAGATGCAAGTATTTATGTTTAAAAGTGTGATAACTGCTATAAGTTATCTCCTATAGTTCATCAACTGACTAATGATTTGAGGCCTTTGACCAGCCCATGGCCATTTACGCAATGAGGATTAGATATCGTGGGATCACTACCTACCGCACTTGGGAATCATAAGTATTTGCTGGTCAACATAGACTAGTTCACCAAGTGGATAAAGGCAAAACCATTGGCCAACATCGGAGACACCAACGTGATAAGGTTCATCTGGAGGAATATCATAACAAGTTATGGGGTACCAAGAGTGATTCGACTCGAATATTGCATTTATTAACCCTTTATACTTATGCATTTTATCCCCCTCGGGTACTCTAATTCCTATATTTATGCTCGTTAACCAGAAAACCTATTTTTTATATGTTTAACAACTTTTCAATGTATAATTAAGCTTTTGTAGGTATTATGGTGCTTAGTATGAAGTTCGGTAGCGTTACGGGGAAGTTTCATCTATAATCGCACGTGCAACGGGCATTTAATAATTTAATAATTTGGGTTTCTAGCCCAATGTCTTCACGAAAGTTGAATCCCTCTGAGTCATCTTCTTGTGGCCATAAATGGTGCAATTTTATGAGTCATAATGAAGAAGTTACGGCAATTTATGCGGAGGGAGCTAAATATAAATCAAAACAGGGGAAGAAAACAGGACAAGCAGGTCCGAATCAATTTGGCCCTTTGTCGAATCGATTCGGTTGAAGACAGTAACCAAACCTCCATTTTCGAATCGATTCGATCCAATACTAAGTCGATTCATTTTTCCAGCAGCTTCATAGTCTCCCATTTTCGAATCGATTCGGTTTTGTACCGAATCAATTCGGCCCTGTTTTTTCCAACTTTCTTTATTTACAATTATGCCATTAGGGTATTTGTACAAATAGTTTCTCTCCTAATTTTTATGATATATTTTTCATTTTGTTTGGTTTTAGGTTTGTATTTGGGGAGACACCCTCTCCTCTATCACTTTGGTGTAATCCCCATTTATGTATGTAAGTTTTACTATTCTTTGTCTCCTTTGTTTGTTTACGCTTTATTTCCATTATGACTTTACTTTTCTTGCCTAGATAATTAGTTGTAGTTATTTATTTCTTGTTTGCTTTTAGTTTTTAGTTGTTTTAATTACTTTATTTATGTCTAGTCCTTAGTTTAAGGGGTTGGGTCATGTTTCCACCATTGACAGGCGCTGAGCTCCGAAAGCTAGGTTTTGTGTAAAATTGCATTTAATTGAAACCTCGTGTACTAAAGCTGGAACGTTATATATTTGACTTTCTTTATCATGCAACGTTAGTGTTTATTGCGATATTCCAAATTTGATCCACGTGTGACCATTTTTTATTAAATGTTTTATCTCACATTTTTGGATTAAAATCCTTCACGTGTGATGTTTATAATTAATTGATTATGCTCGATTAAATGTTTTCGAACCGAAATCCTAATTATGCGTTGTTTAGACCATGGAGGGGATGTTACTCTACCCTCATTTTATTATTCTTATGTAGCATAGTTAACTTCTTATTTTTCATTTTTCCCTTTTTACACCCATCACCTTTTACACTTTTATTTTAGAAGTAATCAATATATTCCAATATGTCCAACATTCCCTATGGATTTTTCGATACCTGGATTGACCGTTATACTCCATATATTAAGTGTAGTAATATTTTAAGTTTTTTGTATTGCGCCGGTGAACCGAAAATAGCAATTTGCGCATCTACACGAACGCATGATTTTTGCCACATCAAAGGGCCATCATCACTAATAACGGCGGGAAGTTTGAGAGTGGTCCCTTCCAGAATTTTTACGAGGGACATGTAATCATACACAACTTCATCTCGATAGCGTACACTCAAAGCAAAAGGTCAAGCAGAGGCTTCCAACAAAATAATGCTCGGTGGCCTTAAGAAGAGGCTGGAAAGAACGAAAGGTGCTTGGGTGTACGAGCTTCCTTATGTTCTCTAGGCATATCGTACCATGCCCAGAAAACCAATTGTGGAAACACCTTTCGCACTTACTTATGGAATGGAAGCTATCATACCACTTGAAGTTAGTCTCCCGACCATGAGAACGAGAATGGTCGATCAAGGACTGAACGACGATGACTTTTGCGATGAATTTAACCTAGTTGATGAATGAGGAGAGCAAGTCATGATTAAGTTGGACTCATACCAGTAACAATTGGCAAGGCAGTACAATAAAAGGGTCAATTTGAGGAATTTCGAGATAGGAGATTATGTCCTAAGGAAAGTTCTTGGCAACACCATAAGACTCTCGGACGACAAACTTGGGCCCAACCGAGAAAGACCTTTCAAAGTGGTCAGATATGATCTTCAAGGAGCCTATGACTTGGAGACAATGGAGGGCAGAGAGATACCAAGGGCATGGAATATGGCCAACCTGAAGAAGTTTTACTTTTAGTCTTCTTATATCTCAACACATTTCGTTTACGTAAATTTTCATTTCAAAATTATGTTGCTCGCAATTTCTATTTTACGTTATGAATAAAGGAAGGCCATTTCTTCAACATTATGCTCAAATCTCTTTATATTATTCTGTTAATCAATATTATTTTCTAAGTAACTGGCTGACAATTGATTTTTAATCCTGGAAAGCCGTTGACCATATGGTCATATGATCAGACTTTAATTTAATTGCAATGGCAGTATTACTTATTGCAATTAAAACTTAAGTCCATATGTCCCCATCATAACCAACACAGGTGACCTCACGACTTGCTCAAGTAAGACAATAGTCATACGGGGGATCCCAGGGTAATCATCCAACTTTGATTGGTCGACTAAAATTCTGAACGGGTGGACTGCCGATAAACCAGGTGTATATTTGCCATCGTATTTCGTAGGCCTAAGGGGGCGTGACGACATGACTTAAAAGTTAAGGAGGACGGAATAACACATGCAAAGGCACATTGGACTGTAAAATTGCAACAACAATTTATATTAATTTCATTTACTTAAAAAAAGCCCAATATATAGTAAGTATCAACTGCACAACAAAATTATAAAAAACTACAAGAAATACAAAATGGTTTATGGTCGACGAGAAGAAAATTATTCTATTTCCTTCCTTCACCTATCGTCGGGATTGGGGGAATATTAATTGTCACTGTCCTGATCCACTAGGTAGTCAATGACCAATTGATGAGGGATGGCATTCAAGGGAACCCACTCCTTGTCTTTTTTAATGTGAGGTCGATGATATACTAGACAATCCACATGGTACATGTATTATAACAGGGACTCCTTTGATTATTTAAGCACCTTAAAGGCGTTTAACCACCCGTGTTTATATTCCACATCCCATGCTTCTTGCAATCAGATAGGGGCATAATGCCAGCTTTCATCATAGCCTGCTAACCAACAACTCAAGGGCCCATATAAACAAGTATCGGAGCTTATTCACATCACGCTATAACCCAGCAATAATGACATTGCTCCTTGGGAAATTTACATCTGATTCAGGGAGTTTCTTCTTCAAAGCATCCTTCTTAAGTTGAACCAGGGCACCGACCACACCTACATCCTTGATCTCACAAGATGGGCCTTCAGGTTGGCTATATATACTTCTGCATCAAGGATCTCACATCTTCCAAATCATGATGGCCATCCTTCAACTTTGCAACTAGGGTAGATTAGTTCTTATATGCTTCAGTTCTCACCTTTAATGCTCTACAAGCCTTTAAGAATACTCAGCGAGCTTGCTCGCTCGCATCTCGCCCGAGCAACTTATCAATTTTTTTAAGAAGAGTAAGTCTCCTCGGTAATAAACTACAAATAAACAGAGCAAACAAAAAATAATGGAAGATAACTCAATAATGGAGGACATCATTTTTTATTAATAACAAAAAAGGGTAGGCCGAGCCATTATAGTCCAAGGAAAAAAAGAAAAAAAATTATAATGCACGAGCAAAAGAAGAAACAAAACCTTAAAAACTAAAGACTTCACTTATTTACCTGCTCTTCTATATCAACTTTTTTCCCCTTGGATACCCCTTCCTTCTCCTGAGGCACCACATCCTCTGTTTGCTTGACAGGGTTACGGGTAAAGAACTCCTCATCAATAGTAGGAGGAGGACATAACTGGTGCCTCCCAATTACCTCAGACTCAGAGGGGAATCCAATTTTTACCAAGGCTCTGTCTCACCCCTTTCTTAAAGCTCTCCTTATGAGCATAGGTGATCTGATTTCTTGCATCGTCGTACACCTCGTTCCATCCTTGCTCGAAGATGGCGTCCTTAAGGGAAGGGATCTCCTCTACCTTCTTGTTCAACTTAGAGTTCTCCACATGCAAAAAGGTTGTTCTTAAACTTCAAGGAGGCCATGGCTAAGGTAATGGTATCCTTCTAATGGTCTTCCCTCGCCTTAACTAGGGACTCCTCTAATTTACTAAGAGCCTTAGATAACTCTTCATTCTTCTTATACTGGTTAGTACGACCATCCAGAAGAGTGGTAAACACCGCCATAAACTGTAGAATAAAAAAAACGTAAGTATTGGGGTAAATCACATCTTGAAATAATAAGAAAATGAGAGAAGAGAACACTTACCAAGGAAAAAGTTTGGAAAGCCCACAGAGGTAGATGGTCGGGGCCCAGCATCATCGAATGCACGCGGTCTCTAGTGAGCACTGCTTCCCTTAACAGGTTGGGGACAAGAGATGGATTGAAGGCCACACTGTTGGCCTGAGGATTACCGGAGAGGGAAGAAGGAGTGCTTCCCTTCACCGGGGCTTCAATGGATTTCTTCTTCTTCTTCTCTCTTTTTCTCTTCCTTTCTCCTCCTCTTATCTTCTTCTTTCTTCTCCTTGGTTGTTCAACCAGGGCCACCAGTGCTGGGGGGAACCCCCCCCCCCCCACCTTTTTTAGGACCTTAGATCTAGTAGACAGGAGAACTTGATCGTCACCATCTTCATCTAGTAAAGCCTCCTCTTAAGGGGAGCCATCTGATCTTCTTCCTTTTAAGATAAAGACTCAACATTTACTGGCTCAGAAAGGAAGAGAGCTCCCTCTTTTGGGAGAGGAAGGTATGGGATATCGTCTAACGAACGAGCAATAAAACTAGTGGTGGTGTTAGTGTACTCAAGCAAATAGGCTATCTATTGAGGATATTCGTTACTGGGTAGTCTATCCTTGATTCCCCAAACCTTCAAAAGGTCAACAACCTTGATGTGATGGAGAGATGGCTCCTTATTTTTATTATGAACTGCACAAAGATAAAAAACGCACAAATTAGCAAGCAAAGCAAGTGAAGGATATAAAAAATTAGCAATATAAAAATAAAAGCAAGTGGAGACCTATGTGATCTTCCCCCCATGTTGGGAATAAAGGCCCTACGTATCTCTCACACTCAGTAAGAGGCGGATGTTGCCAGTTCTTGGTGATAAAACCCTAATCCCAGTATCCCTTGTTGGAATCACGGTGGTTTACCACAAATATCATGTTGGCCTTCCTTGCCTTTAGGTTGAAAAGACTATCAGAGGCGTGCAACCAGACGTAGCAGAATTTAATTTTTGGGATCCCCAAGTTGGTCCCTCAAAACTCATTGATCCTGTGCACCCCATTGATTATTCTCCAGGAATTAAGGGCACACTGGGTAGGAACGACTTCAAAGTAGCCAAAAAATTCTATAAATATGCGATTTGGGTAAAATGTTCAACACCCTTGAATTACAATAATTTTATGATTCCAGTGCCCCTCATCGGATCATACATGTCCCCAACATCATTGGGCACGGGGGCACAATCGATTTCACCCAAGTAGGAATGAAGTATGTTTTTCTAAACTCCTTAATGCTTTTTCCATGAAGAGTAGGCATTGATGAAATAGATACAAATAACAAAGAGTGAAGAAGAAAAATTATGAACGAAAGGAGCATGAAAGGACTTATAGAAAAATAAGAATGCGAAGAAGCTCTAAAGAAATTGGAAGTAGAAGAAAAGATATTAGTGATAAAAACTCATAAATGTAAAGTAACAGTTTGAAGAGGCAAATATTTGTTTGGATCCTTGTGCGTAATCATGGGGTATATCTCTAGAGGAGGATCTTTGGCGCTTCAGATCATAGCTCGAACCAGCGTACCGCCATAACTTCAGGGTTATTACAAATTTGCCTTGTCGGTCACCATTAAATTTTCTTAGACACGCATACCTTCAGTATTTCAGGGATATTACAAATTGGTTATACAAGTTATAATAATCTTAGGTCTTGAGCCTACAACAATGATAAAATCTACTAACCCAACAAGTTTGAGCCCAGAGATTTTAGGGACAATTGTGGGGACTAAAAAAATTCGCTAGGCCCATCTAAGATTTTAATCGATCGGCCTAGCGAGAGATAGGATGCGCCCGGCCTAACTCAAATGATTAATTTCACATGTGTATTTAACATGTTCCTAAATATATCTTGATAAGGTCAAATCAGCTACTGATAATCTCGGAGAGATATTTTGAGACACCTCACGAGCTATATTCAAGCCAGAAGAGTTTCATGTACAACTTAACCTCTTGAACGTTACTATAAGTGTAAACCTTCACTCCAGGGTCAAGGGGATGTAACTTTGTATCCTTGAGAGACAGACTAATAAAATACAATGACCTCTCTATGGACGTTGGCAAGTTTTCGAATAGCTTACATTTTGTGTTGTGTGTGAAATTGATTTACTTTCTTCATATACTTTCTTTTTTGGGATTATTTATTGTGATTATTCTTGCATTCACAACTATATTACACTTTCACAACCTCACAATTTAAATAGTGCACACAATCTTAATCCCGATGGATAATAGGATCGAAATATTCACATATTCATTGCTTTGATTTGTTAATGGTTGCGATTCACTTTGTTCGGTGAATAAGCCCCGTAAGTTGGGCAGTGATTATTTGAATATGTTTAAGATCATGTTCTGAAGGAATCCACATCTAGTAGATATTCTGGATTGTGATACTCCTAAAAAAACTAATAAGTTTTTATTCTAGCACTAAACCTAGCTAATGGATTTTAATCTGGTAGAGTATCAAGTAAGATAATTTTAAGATCTAGGAATAATTAGATGTTGTAGAAAACTGATTTTTTGGTAAATTTAATTTCACAAAGAGGGTATTGAAATCTTAACACAGGGAATCATATTATGTGTAATCTAACTTTGCAAATGATGCCACTTTATTCGAGCGATTTTGAGATAATTAAATTTTATTGCAGGTAATTATTTAGTAGAATCAATTACAACTAAACATAAAATGAAATTAATTACGGAGACTAATTTGGAATTTTTATGTCTCTATTTGGAAGCTAATTTAATTGTTTATTTTGGGTCTCTAATATAGTCCTAATTATAAAAGTAAATTTATATTTGTTTATTTCCTAAAAAGCCCGAGTTGGACTCATGCTCCTATATAAAGGAGCATGGGGAAGAGTATCCTACACAATCTCAAGTGACACCTTTGTGAGGAATATAATATATATATATATATATATATATATATATATATATATATATAGAGAGAGAGAGAGAGAGAGAGAGAGAGAGAGAGAGAGAACTGGGAAGAAGAGGGAGAGAAGAAAATGAGAGAGAAAATTCTCAAGTTATTCAAGATCCAACTCTTGTTTGGGTGTCCATAGGCCTTGTTGGCTTTGTATGATCATATACCGAAATCTGCAATGCTGCTTCCACGTCCTCTTTATCAAATATATTATCTTATATTGTATCACCTACATGATCCGTAAAGGTAATATCCATCTCTCTTGGGTTATAAGTTTTGAAACCCTTATAGGATTGAGTGTAAGATCCATCTTGTTTTTACAGTGAACTTCTATTCAAAAAAGTCTTTGAAACCTATATCCAATAATCAGTACTCTTATGGTGACTTGAAGGATATCCCACGCCTTTTTAGATGCAGTTACATTGACATTAGGTGGAACTCACCTGATGTGATTCCGAAAATTTATAGTTGGACAACCTATGTTAATCCTCAGTCCTAGTTTCTTCGGGCTTAAGGACATTAATGTCACCTTGCTTTATCATGAGGTGTTTTCATCCCCTCACCATGACTAAATAGACACACTCGTCTGGGGTTTTCATGAAAAATTCATTCGCATGATCTAGTATGCATAACTGTTACCATCAAACAAGGCAGGACACATTATAGACTGACCCTCTACGTAATACCCTTTAAATTTATTATTGAACTCTCTATCATACTAGCTTGATAAAGTACGTGGGACAAAATTTAAAGTCAAGTTAATTAATTTAATTAATTAACATTTCTTTTAAATAAAATGATGTTTTAACTGAACCAAAATTTTATTTTACCAACTAAAATTAATTATTTCAATTATATGCTTGGTATGCACTCAATAAGTATGGAAATAAAAATCAATCACACAATGAACACAATATTTTTAAGTAGAAACCCTTGTGGAAAAAACCACTGTCACCCCCGATCATAATCAATCCACTAGTACTAATATACCAAGTCTCGTAATGAGACATACACGACTTACATATAAGACTATGAGTACCACCATGAAGTTTCTCCCTTGCGCTTTGCTCTAAATACCAATGCATGTACTAATAATGAGTTTATATATTCTTATAAACTAGCACAACCTATAGGTATCGATATCCACCAATCTTTGACTAGTGCGTGATTTGCCCACATGAATTTATGTGATGTCTAACCCACATAAAAACTTCAAATGGAATACTTTAGGGGATTGTAAAACCAAAAGATATTTTGCAAGCATCTTTTATTAGGGTTTCTCTCACAAAAAGCTCTCTTCAAAACCAAGTTAGGCTTTTGTAAAAATTTGAGTACACACCTAAGAGTCATGTCTTCAAAACTTATTTATATATTTATGTGATAGATAATAACTAAAATATTATTCTTGAGGAAAAAAAACATGCATCCTTCGAAAAAAAACATGCATTCTTGAGTACAATACAGTGTTTTGTAAAAAAATTCTTGACAAAAGACACATGTCAGTGGTTGGAAAATATAATCTTAATAATTTTTTAATATAATCTTAATAATTTTTTGTATGAGCAAAATATTTCTTTACAGACAAACTCGAGGTTTTAAAATGAATTGTATTGGAGAAGCACATACCCCTTCCTTTTTGGTAACCCCAAAAAATTTCAGGGGGATTTTTTTTGTATTTAAGAGCTTTGAAATGAAAAAAAATCGTGTATATATATATATATACACAATTTTTTGGTATGATGCTAAATTATTAAAAGATAATTATATTTAAGTCTCTTTTATCGGATAAACATTCTTATAAGTTCTATTGACTTTTCAACAATCAATTAGGTCATATTCCATCTTTTTAGAGAAATTTTTCACAATTTTACCCTTTTATAACTAATCATCTGTAACTTCATTTAGTGGTTGGACTTTTTTTTTTAATTTTAAAATGATCATAACTTTTGATTCACAAATCCGTTTTTCGCAAAATTACTATTTTTAAAATCTGCTCGACGAGATCTATCAAACAAGATCCATGAACCCTATAAAATTTCAAAGAAAAAAATTTACACAAACAGTAAACTTTACTGTATGCACTAGAATATGAAATAGTTTTATATATGTGACATTTTCACAAATACATTTACTGTGGTAATATTAGACAGTGTATATATATATATATTCGGTGGATTCGAACTCTTTTTTTTTCAAAATTACCTTATATTTAAAGATTCGCGGTGGCGGCATCCAATCCTTACCACCATTGTTGGAGCTTCAACGACCATTATAAGAGCTCCGATTTTGGGTGGGTAAGGGTGGCATATGGTACCGCTGGCGCGAACCTTTGAAGATAACAAACTTTTGAATAAATGGGTTTTGGATCCACCGGAGTGTCATGGCGTGCCGCTAGCGCGGACCTTTGAAAATAAGATTGGATAAATGGGATCTGGATCCTCTGGAGCGCCGGTTTGGGGTAAGTAGGAGTGGCATTAGGTGTCGATGATGCAGAGCTTTAAAAATATGAGCATATTGGATATATATATAATGTGATAACATAGTAAATGCTATTATTTGTAAAAATATCATAGATATTAAACTTTATTATATACACCAGAAAATGAAATAGTTTTATATCTATGACATTTTTCACAAACAATAACACTTACTGTGTTAATATATTTATGAAATAGTTTTATATATATAACATTTTCACAAACAGTAACTTTTATAGAGTTAATATTACACAATATATATATGTATAACATTTTCACAAACAGTAACATTTACTAAGTTAATATTACACAATATCTATATATTTATATATATATATATATATATATATATATATATATATATATATACACACACACACGGTAGATCCTATCCTCTCTTTTTTTTCAAAATTATCATATTTTTAAAGGTTTACGTTAGCGATATTCAATCCCCACCACTACCCAAGCCCATTTTCGGAGCTTCAACGACTTTCATAAGAACAATGATTTGGGGTGGGAAGTAGTGGCATAGGATGTCGCTGGCGCGGACCTCTGAAATTAAGATAATATTAGATAAATGAGGTTTGGATCCACCGGAGCTTCGATTTGGGGTGAGTATATATATATATATATATATATATATATATATATATATATCCAAACCCCTTTCTTCTGATATTATCTTATTTTTAACGGCCCGTGCCAGCGGATATATATCCAAACCTCTTTCTTCTAATATTATCTTATTTTTAACGGTCCGCGCCAGCGGCATCCAATCCCCACCACCACTCACCCCCATTGTCGGAGCTCCAACAACCTTCATCAGAGCTCTGTTTTTAGGTGGCAAGGGGTGCCGATGTAATATTTTCACAAATAGTAACATTTTATTATGTGTGAAAATATTACGGATATAAACCTAACCCAATGCTACCCCTACTCACCCCAAACTGGAACTCCGGTGGATCCAAACCTCATTTATTCAATATTCTCTTATTTCCTAAGGTCCGCGCCAGCGGCACTCCATGTCAATCCAAATCAGAACTCTGATGAAAGTTGTTGGAGCTCCGACAATTGGGGCTGGTGGTGGTGGGGATTACATGCCGCTAGCGCGACCGTTAAAAATAAGACAATATCAGAAAAAAGAGGTTTGGATCCACCACATATATATATATATATATATATATATATATATACACACACACACACACACACTGTGTTATAACACAGTAAATGTTACTGTTTGTGAAAATGTTAAAAATATAAACTAACCCAATGTTAACCCTACCCACCCCAAATCGAAGCTCTAATGAAGGTTGTTGGATAGCGTGAACCTTTAAAAATAAGATAATTTCGAAAAAAAATGATTTGGATCCACTTTGTGCGCGCGTGTGTGTGTATGTATATATACTGTGTTTGCACAGTAAATATTACTATTTGTGAAAATATTACAAATATAGACCTATTTCTCTTTCTGGTGCATACAGTAAATTTTACTGTCTGTGTAAATTTTTTTCTTTGAAATTATATAGGCTTCATGGATATTGTTTGATAGATCTCGTCGAACAGATTTCAAAAATAGTAATTTTGAGAAAAACGGATATGTCAATTAAAAGTTATGATCATTTGAAGATTAAAAAAAAAGTTCAACCATTTATGTAACTTCCTCAAGGAAGTTACGGATGGTTGGTTTTAAAAGGATAAAATTGTGAAAAAAAAGTTCCAAAAAATTGGGAGTAGGACTTATATGTAAGGGGAAAACATGGTGGGACTAGAATGTCTACAAAAAGGTCTAATATGATCTAAATGTAAATGCCCGAATTTTATTGAGAGGTAAAAAAATCCTTTGGGATTAAATTTTGCGAGAGCATTAGATGATTTTTGTAACTAAAAGGGAGATTTTGGGCAACTAGGAGGGTTTGTCACTCGTCACTGGAGACCCTTTTGATCGACATAGGCCCGAAAGTCAAAGGGACATGTAATGGAAAAGGCCACAGCTAATTGGTACATCCCCAACCTATCTAATCCCAGTGGGGGTGAGGGTTTTCATTCATTCCAAAAACTTCTCCCAACTCTTCATGCCTCTATTAAACTCGTCCCGCTCTTCACACAAAGGCTAGGATTTGAGAACTTGGGGTGGAAGTTAAGTACAAAAATAAGGGAGTTAATGCCTATAGTGGAATCATCGTCGAGGGAGATGTCAAAACTTTTTTAACTCTATCAAAAGCCTTCTGGTGTTCTTCGCTCTAACAAAACTTGACTTTTTCCTTCAGAAGAGATCCAAAAGGATATGGATTTCAGCTAAGGCGAGAATGAACATTATCAATTAGGAAACTTTTCCCAAGAAGCTTTTAATTTGTCTTTGACGTTGTGAAGGAGATAATAGAAAGATTGTTTTATATTTCTCAAAGATGTGTGCTTACCACTTTTATATAGCCTTAAAGTTGACCTAATTTTAATGTTCAATACCATTTTCCCAACAATCCCCTATATGACTGAAATTAGTTGATAAAGTCTAAAAACACATGCAGACATAAAAGAGAGTTTAATTTGAAAATCAATGCATTGGGAGAGGTAAATTATGTCTTTGAACCTTCCCTAGAGAGAGTTTACTAGATTTACAAGCTATTAAGTGAACACGACTTTTTGAATTATCAACCACTTGTGTAAACCAAGACAGTATCTCTCACACACAATAGTCCCACAAAGAGTTGGTTTTTACGATTATGTTATTTTTGGACCTAAACATTCTCAGGTCTCATGAGTGCTTTAGAGAATCAAGCCTTTGAGATTCTCATAAAAGAGGCTCCACTTTACACTCGCGTAGGTGATTCCCCATGAAGAGTACCATGCAACACCCCACTTTGTTAACAATCTATAGGTATTATTAAAAGCCTTAATTAACCTAAGATACATTAGGTTTCACTTCTTGCATCATAAGAATGAGTATGAGATATAATATACAAGGTACAACTAGAGAGTTATCCACGACGTTATTTTCTCATTAAACCTGGATCATGGTATATCTAGACAAATATGTCGAGTTGCTATTATAGCGACTCTTTGTTGTAGGATTTAAGCCGAGTTCCCTCGATGTTGAATAATGTTCTCTTGGTATAGGTTTTATAAATGGATCCACTAATTTTTTTGTTCTATAAAATCAATGGAATTATTCCTTTAGAGGGCAATTTTATCACGGTATTATGTTTATAATGTATGTGTCTAGACTTACCAATATACACACAATTTTATTCCTTAGATTTTATCTTAATTATCATAATGTAAAATTATGGCAAACAAAAGTTTCGGCCAAAAAGGAATATCCTCTAAGATATATGGAAGCCACTCATCTTCTTCCTTAATTTTATTTATTCAATAAATTCAAACTCCATCGTTAATCAAGCCATGCAAGTATGTTTTGAGGATTTATAAGATACAAGCTCCACCCCCAAAGTGAATATACATCCACCTGTTGATTTTGATTCCCTTGAGACCGATATCCAATTTGCATCACTATATCCTTTCCAATTTGAGGATTTATAAGATACAAGCTCCACCCCCAAAGTGAATATGCAAGTATGTTTCTTTTCAAATATTTGATTCCCTTGGGGTTCAAATAATCTTTATGCCCAAAATAACATTTTCCTTTCCAAGGTCTTTCTTTTCAAAATTTCTTGTCAAAATTTTCTCGGTAGCATTTATTACGTCAATATTGATTTCAATGATCATCAACATAGAGACACATAATGACATATACATTATTAATTTGTTTAACACATGCGGATTCACTACATGTAATACCTCATTATTTAAATGCATTATTAAATAGTGAACTCTATTACTTATGATTATATGTGCCTGCAGTGACGTGTGATGTCACTATTTTTATTTTCATATGTTTTGTGTTGGGTATATATAATTCAAAATAGAAATCGGACTTAATACACGGTAATAAATTAATAATTATTTAATAATAATTTAGGTACTCGTATAAGTTAAAATATTAAGAAGTTGGTTTGATACTTTGGGTTGATGATTGGGACATTTAGAATGTCAGATTAGGACTTAAAATTATAGGTTTTAAGCTCTATGGGCTAGTATGTAGTTTGGATAGATTGTAAACTAATTGGTTATGGTTTTGGACTTAATAAGTCAAGATTAATAAGGGCCCCAACCCTAATTTCATGATTCATAAGATAAAAGGGGATTAGGGTTAGTTTAGTTCATTGTTAACAATTTAGAGAAAAAACTATAAGACTAAAGAGAGTCTAAAGAGAAGAGGCTACTTGGAGAAAAAGAAATTGAGGTAAATTGAACTTAGAAAGAGAGAAGAATTGGAGCAATTGGATTGGGACTTCATCTCTCAAATCAAGGAAAGTTTACTTAGTAAATTAATATAATTCTTTTTTAGTGCTAGAATATAGTTATGTATTGGATTCTAAATTTAAACATAGAAGCAAATGATTTAGATAGTTAACTAACAAATTTTAGATTCAAATTAATTAGATAAATTTAGTTTATATACATGAATTAAAATTGGTACAATTCTACATGAATTTGGATTACATGGATAAATTGATATTAGGATTACATTATATGTGCATAATTGAGGAAAAGCCCTTTCGTTAATTCATGAATTGAGTGAAATTTAGGATTCTTGGATGAAATAAACTTGTAGGTTTCTAAGTCTTTAGATATGATATATAACTCAAAATTTTATATAAGTTGGCTAAACTTATAAGAAATAATATTGAATTTGGATTGGTGAAGTTTGGATGATAATTTAGGGTGTATGGGAGGTGAAAAAAACTTTAGGCATGCTGTTAATGGTGATTCTCAACACAAGGGTCAGAACAGGGGATGTAGGATGGAGAAAGATGAGTTTCTGGAGAGTTTCGTGGTTTAGCCATGTGAAGGGCTAGGTTTTAGTGCCATGTGCACGTCCAAGGCAAAATTGGGAGTGTTGTTTCATACTCGGTAAAAAGGGTAATTTTGAATGCAAAGGAGACTTAGACATTTTAAGTCACTGGCCTAAGAAATTTAAACATATATGCTTAAATACTTAGAGAAAATTTAAGTAAATTATTATATGGATGTAAGACTTATACTTTTCGCGATGTGGATAAATTGTCTTGTGTATTATATGCAACATACCGGGTTTAAGTACTCGTGGGGGATGTACTAGATGTGGTTCAAACAACAATGATTACGGATGATTATGTGATTACCCTGATGTGAAAGAAGGGTAGTACCTTATTTATTTTTCCCCGAACATTACGTGCTGAAATTATCATTGTATCGTGCGGAGACTTACACGGGCTGATCCTTTCATATAGTTTTAGGTATGGGGTATATGACTAGTGTGATGGTCTAGTGATTATCCCTAGAAGATGATGTGATGGTTATAGGTTTGGGACAACCTATAACTAAGTTTAGTATGCATGATCGATCTCCGAAAGCGATAGGATAGGCCTTCATTATGTGGTGGCTACCGAATAGCCCATTTATGATGTATGTGGTATGAATCGTATTTATGTGGATGTAGACTTAAAAATTATCTATATTGCTTGTTATGTTAATAAACTGGAGATGTATAAAATCTTTCTTTACTTAAAAAGACTTAGAGTATGTGGATGATAGAGATCATATTCCCAGATATAGTAGATACTTGAGATGTATAACATGGTTATAAATGAAACTTATACTTGTACATAATTAAGATGGATAAGGTGTAATCATGGGGTACAGATGGGTTTTACGATTAGACGCATATGATACCTAGGTCTATTTGGGTTGGGATAACTTAAAAGCAACTAAAATTAGATAGGAAGATGCGTCATTATATTGTAGCCCAAACTCCATTATATTCTTATACTTCGTAGATTTGTTGTTAACATCAATGTTGGACTTTAGTTTTCATGACATAGTCAACTGTGTAGCCTCCACCCTGATCTCTAATTGTCATCTCCATCAGATACTGCCCCATTAGGATGTAGGTGTCAAGCATATGTGCCCACTATCTTTACTATTCTTTATATCGAATTAAGTGATACGTGTGTTATTGATCATTTTAGTAGTTGGATTATATCGAGACAATTGTAGCACGCAACGATTCTATTAATATTGTCTAGATTGGTATCAGAGTATGTGGTTCACCTTTATTATATTTCAGCTATTTATATGTATGAATTTAGTTTTTATTTCAGCCATGCTTAGAATATATTCAATTGTTTAATTCCCTTGAGTTTGTTTTAGGCCTGATCATTCTATTATTAAATTTTATAGGGTGTCACACTACGCCAAAAATCAGAAATGGTCATGGAAGGAGGGTCACAGTTCATATCTATGACCATGGGGGTCACGGTCCAAAAGTTTGAGGGTTATTATTTAGGTTTTGTATTGCTGATATTGTCCTTTTTATTTAGGTTTTGTATAGCTGAAATTTGTATTGCAATTAGGGTTTTATATAGATGGAATTTATGTTAAAATTAGGGTTTTGTATTGCTTAATTTATATACATTGTCATTCTTATTTGGAACTCAATTTGTATTGCTAAAATTATCATTATTTACATAAACATTGACATTGTCTTTCCAATATCATATTTCACAACATCATTTCAAAAGCCAAAATTTTCTAATTATTTCGCCTCAATGACAAACACCACATTAATTAAATTGCAATGATATCATATTACGTTACAAAATTTTTCTAAGTTGTTTTGGTTTGTAAGTTCTTTTCCTTATTTTTTTAAAATCCTCGCAACTTGCTCAACCAAATCTGCAAACCATTTCACGAACTTCCAAACCATTTGCTTCTTCTGTTATTTTTTGTTAAAAAAGCAAAGTGGGGTTGTTTAGCAAAAAAATAGAGAAATATGTATCATCGATACGATATGATAGATTCGATATGTATGTATCAGGCGATATTTACTTATGTATCATTAATACTTACCAAAAATGACACATTTACTGATACAACACATTTTACCCTCGATATGATATGATAAGTTCGATACGTATGATGTATCGACTGATATTGATAACATTGTTTACATACACATTGAAATTGGTTGTGATTAGTATATATCTTTAGTAATGTAAATCGAACCCTGCTTAGCCCAATTTTTACATCGTGTGATTGAATTGGGTTGGGTATGGATTGGTAGGATTATGATTAGTGTATGGATTTGTTGTTGATTATTTAATTGAAAAATGTTACTCAGGCCTAATTTTACATCATATGATTGAATAATATGTTAACATTTTAGATTGAATAACAAGTTAACATATTTTCTTCTCGTTCCATGTGTGCATGCAATTGGAGAAACATTAATGAAACGCAACTGATTCTAGCTGCTTTCTTTATTCAAGTTATTTTTCTTTTATGTAGTTTTACGCCATGTAATTTTATTTATAACTTCTTGCTTGACTATTGTGACCGTGTTTATCCCTTCCTTAAATGATCCTTGTTTAGGTGAACACAAATTGGTGGGAGGGCTTGCACATTGGTGGGAGGGCTTGCACATTGGTGGTCATATAGTAATTTTAGGATTAATTTAGTTAAAATAAACTAAAACTGAACTTGTTGTCTATGATTGATTAATTAGAAAATATTAATTATTTGATTTTGGTATTGTGAGAATGAATATTATTGCATATATCTTATCGGTTAACTATTGCGTCCGTATTCACCCCTTCCTTAAGTGGTCTGTTTGGGTGAGTATAAATTAGTGGAAGGGCTTGCACATTAGTGAATACACAGTAATTTTAGGATTCATTTGATTAAAATAAAGAAAATTTGGATTTGGTGTCTATGACTGTTCAATTGAAAAATACTAATTAGTTAATGTTGATATTGTGCGGATGAATATTATTGCTTATATCTTGTTATTTAACTGTTGTTGTCGTTTTCAATCCTTCCTTAAGTGATTTTTGTTTGGCTTAACACAAATTGGTGGAAGGGCTTGTACATTAGTGAACACATAGTAATTTTAGGATTGATTTATTTAAAAAGAACTAAAATTAGACTTGTTTTGTTTGATTAATTATTTGGAAAATATTAAATAGTTGATGTTGATATTGAGCGGATGAATATTAGTGCATATATTCTTTTGATTAACTGTTGTGGCCATGTTCACCCATTCCTTAAGTGGTCATTGTTTGGGTGAACAAAAATTGGTATAAGTGCTTGCACATTGATGGACATAGAGTAATTTAAGTATTGATTTATCTAGAATGAACTAAAATTGGACTTTTTGCATTTGATTGATTAATTGAAAAACAATAATTAGTTTATAGACCTATATTAATTTTAGGATTAATTAGAGCCTTTACTCCAAGTATTTATATGTTATCCCACATTAAAAAATCTTTATACATTTTTCGTCTTCTCATTCACGTTTGAAAACACCAGTCATATTCACACCCTCCTTTTATATATATTCTCAGGAAAAAATACATCACGGTAATAATCGCTTTCAACGAATGGTCGAGATATCACAATTGGACTGCATAAAAAACCTCTCTTATTAATGCGTGCCATATAGAGGGAACTCCTATTTACCAATACAAGAATAGGAAAATTGAACAGTTCAATTACCTTACAAGTCGTGGAGTTGATCTCTCCCAACCGAACTTGTTCGATCGTATTATATTTTTCTTGACAAAATACTAGGATGAGACAATAAAGAATATATTTTGCATTCATAACCCCGACTATGCATTGATGTTAGTGACACTATTAGAAAAGGTAGAAAAAATATTCATTCATTATGGATACAATTTCATGAACAGATAATTCACCTAGATTGTGATGTCTCACAATGTATAAACATTAAATATGAGCTTGAAAAGAACTTAAAGAATAAAAGATTTTGAGTTCACATCACAAAAAATTACATGTAAATTATAGATACGCTTCTGCCTAGTTGGCCATGTTCAACTTTTCACAAATTTTTAAAAAATAATACCAATTGGATGGAAATCAGATACATCGAGCACGTTTTAAAAGTCGTGGAAAACATATATACATATATGTGTATATATAGTCATGGATTCTTGATTGGGCATAAATATTGTATATTTAGTCCCCTAATTTCAGTATATTTGTGAACCCGAGTGATGTAACATATATAGATTTGATGCACATTTATGCTATTAACCTTCGTTGGTGAGTATTTCGTGTTTCGTGCTTCTCTTATTGGTTTTAGAGGTTAATTATGCAAACAGTGCAAAAGAGGAAGCAAGACAATGCTTGAAAAGCTAAGAAGGAAAGTTCAAGGGAAATTTAGTAATTTTGCAGCCCGATCCGGAAGGAGAAGTCAACTGGAAAGTTGAAGAGCTCGGAACAATGAGAACACTGGAAGAAACGGCACCCAAATCCGAGCTACGGTTGATGAGTTATGCCCAGTTGAAGTTGAAGAAAAATCCAAGAAAGGAAGAAAAGAAAGCAAGAAAAAAATCTAAGTGTAGCACTCCAAGCCAGCACACATTCGCGAACCCAGGCCAAACGGGTTTGGGGGGCGAACCGGTTTGGGGTACATGCGAACCGGTTCGGGGTCCCTGATGCGCGAATTTGCTCCCCAAATCTGATTGGTTCCCAAGACTCCTTTTAGGTTAAAACTCTCAAAAATAGTAGGGAATGTGGGCAACAACCTAGGGGCAGCCATTAGGGATAGTTTTAGTCAGTTTTTGATAGAGAGAAAAAGAGAAGAACATCTAGGAACATCAAGGGAATTATTTGCTTCAAGATTTAATAATTACGGGTTTGTTTTTCAAGTTTTATTTTAAAGTTCAGAATTCTTGTCATTATTCTCGCATGTTTATTTTCTGTATTCGATTCAACTTATTGTTGCGTTCATAATACGTATTTACATGCTTCAATCTAGTTTCATCATGAATTCTTCCACATGCAACGTTACTATTTCATGCATTAGTCAGTTTAACATCTTCGTCTAGGGTTTAAAGGTTGGGATGCATGAACCCAACCTGATGTGTTAGTGCATGTGCATAACGTTCATCCGATGAATTTAACGATTGATTTTGATCGTATCGCATAATTACATAATAATTGTGGATCTTTATATCTCGTTTACCTTTGGGTACTCGTGATGATTTAGAGTAAAATTTGAGTGCAATTATCGCGATACCGATTTACTCATCCTCAGATTAGGTATGACGCGGGCTTGAACCTCGTATACATAATGCTTGGGAGTCCTAAATTCCGGGTCTAATTAATCGGATAAATTTATGATTGACGTTGTTACTGCACTACACTAAGGTTGGGGGAATGCATTCCCATCCTTTTTTCTCACCATTTAAGTTTAAAAAGCTTTGATTCAATTTTTCATTCATAATTTAGGTACTTTAGTTAGTTTCATTTTTCATCATAATTTCATAATTGCAGTTAGCTTAATCAATTCCAAAAAAACCAAATCAATTTTTCCTTTTCTTCTTAGAGTCGAAGTTAGGATTCCTCCGTCTTGTCCCGTCGTCACAACTCCGTTGTCCTTTTTCCCTGAGGATCGATACCCGACTTGTCGGATTATTACTTGAGCGACAGGCTTGCACTTGAGCTTAGAGAGTACGCACTTTAGAGACACACTCTGAGTCGTGTCAAGTTTTTGGCACCGTTGCCGGGGATTTAGGTAGACTTAGGATTAGATTGAGCCAATCCAAAGCTTTGACCAAAAATTCAAAAATTCAAAAATTCAAAAATTCAAAAATTCAAAAATTCAAAAATTCAAAAATTCAAAAATTCAAAAATTCAAAAATTCAAAAATCAAAAATAAATAAAAATAAACACAAAAAGATTCACAATCATCCTCTCTCCTTAGCTTTAATGCAAAATTCTGAAACCACTCCCACACCCCATAATACTCCAACCAGCATTCACGAAAATCTACTTGTTGAGTATAACCCTGATAGTCCCCACACTCCAAACGCCCCACAGTTTTGGATCCCACCACCCACACCATCGCACTAAGTCTCTAGTAACACTCCATTCTCATTCGTAGGATGCACTTCGAGCACACCTAGTGAGAGCGCCGAGTCGTCAAGTGAGAGAGAGATGTCGCAACATAGTAATGCACCTACCGGTGAGGAAGAGCTTTCGTACCGCCCGTTGAGAGAATTCTTATATCCTGAGCGCACTGTCACTCTGGGATGCATTATACTCCCGTATAATGCCGGGCAGTTCCGTTTCAAAAATGGAATGATCCAGATGCTACCACATTACCACGGTATGGATTCCGAAAAGCCATACCTCCATATAAGGGAATTTGAGGACGTGTGTGATACTCTCAACGATCAAACCTGCACACAAGAGGTAATCCGCCTCAAACTCTTCCCCTTCTCGTTCAAAGATAAAGCTAAAGACTGGCTATGGTCTTTACCTCCAAGCTCGATTCCATCCTGGAATGAGCTCCAGTCGAAATTTCTCAAGAAATTCTTCCCACCACATCGAATAATCTCTATAAAGGCTCAAATTCAAGCATTCAGGAAACATGAAAATGAGCCATTCCATCGATGTTATGAACATTTCAACGAGTTAGTGGCTTCATGCCCCCATCATGGATTTGATCCATCACAAATCATCTCCTTTATCTATAATGGGTTAAATCTTAACTCCAAACAACTTGTTGAAACTATGGGAAGCGGTCCGTTTGTCGATCTAGATGCCCATGATGATGATCTTCACATGAGGTATGTCGCTGAGACTACCCAATCCTGGGATACCTCTGATCCAAATGCTCAAAATCGAAATCGACAACCCACCACTGCTCCATCGGCATCCGGCCTATTCCACGTAGATAAGAATTCTATGACGGATTGTCGATTGGACACCATTGAGAAAGGATTGAGAGACCTATGCGAGATATATAGAAAAGGACTAGTTAGACCCATTCCGAACCCTGTCGTGAAGGTGTGTGCGATTTTTGAGGCGGGACATTCAACTGAGGAATGTCCGACGATACCCGCCTACAAAGTAATGTTGCAGGATCAAGTAAGTGGTATAGGAGGCTTTAACGGTAATTTCGGTGCCCCGCACGGGAATTCATACAACCCTTCGTGGAAAAATCATCCCAGTTTTAGCTACGGGCAACAACATGCCGCAATGAACCCTCCTTCGCATGTTTCCCCCCCTCCACCACAACAATTTCAACAAGCTCCACACATGCAAGGACATGTGCAAGCACCACCACCTCACAGAAATTATATCCCGCCACAGCGGAGAACTCTCGACGATTTAATGAATCAATTCATTGCAAGCCAGACTGCAACCAATGCCAAATATGATCGTCTGATCGGCGACATAAATGCAAATCTGTCAAAGATACAATCCTCGTTGAGTGTTCAAGAGAAGGGCAAGTTCCCTGCCCAAGGCCAACGACCTCCCCAAGGTCAAACTAGTGTTAGCTCCACATCCACTGAACATCAGGAGAAATGTCAAGCAGTTACCACTCTTCGTAGTGGAAGAGTCGTTGATTTATCACCTCCTCCACACGATACAACAAAAGATAAGGAGATTTCGCCCGGCACGAAAGAGGCCGAAGATGTCCCCTTGAACGAGAGTGACAAGGAAGACACTAGTGAGACTGAGGTGGTAGTGAAACCACCCTCCGCAGCACCATTTCCTCGAAGGTTGATTCCTGCTCAAAAAGGGAATCCACGTGATGAAGTGCTAGAAGCACTTAAGCAAGTAAAGCTGAATTTACCCTTCCTTGATGCCATCAAGCAAATTCCAGCTTATGGCAAAGTTATCAAAGATTTGTTGTCGGTAAAAAGGAAAATGAAGGTCAAAAAGAATGTCTTTCTATCCGAGAACGTGAGCTCCATTCTACTAAATGATCTCCCGCCTAAATTCAAAGATCCCGGTGCACCCACTATATCCTGCATCATTGGAGATAATAAAATTGAGAAAGCCTTACTTGACTTGGGAGCAAGTGTAAACATACTCCCTTACTCCATCTATAGGCAACTTGATTTGGGCGACCTCAAGCCCACAAAGGTCACTCTCCAATTAGCGGATCGATCAGTGAAGATTCCACGAGGCATTGTCGAGGACGTGATCGTCCAAGTTGACACTTTCTACTTCCCGGTAGATTTTGTCATTTGGGACACAGAGACCTCCTTCAACTCGAGCAATCATGTTCCCATCATCCTTGGGCGGCCTTTCTTAGCTACAGCTAATGCAATCATCAATACAAGAAATGGGCGAATGTAACTCACTTTTGGGAACATGACCTTGGATACTAACATCTTCCACATAGCCCAAAATGCAGGGGAGGAAGATGATCTTCATGCGGTGAGCCTCATCGACGAGGTAGTAGAAGAGTACTTTGAGGAAAATTTCTGTGGTGACACTTTAGAGTCCTGTTTGGCAACGAGCTATGAGTGTGAGGGGACGTATACCCACTTCGAGAGGGAGGTTGGAAAGTTGAGAGAATTACTCGATGAGAGTACGTCGGACGAGGACATGAGAGAGGTTAATTGGGTTTCTAGATTCGAGGAATTACCTCCGAGGAATACACACATGGCTCCCTCCAGTGAAAAATTTCCAACCCTTGAATTAAAGAAACTCCCCTCCCATATTAAATATGCATACCTAGGAGAGGATGAGACATTTCCTGTTGTTATCTCCTCTAGCCTAGATGAAGGGCAGGAGGGTAAATTATTGAGAATTCTGAGGAAGCACCAAAGTCTTTTGGTTGGTGCATCGCTGATTTGAAGGGGATAAGTCCTTTGATTTTCACTCACAAGATTCATCTCAAAGAGGATGTCAAGCCCTCTAGAGAAATGCAAAGAAGACTGAACCCCAACATGAACGAAGTTATGAGAACCGAGATCATCACATTATTGGATGCCGGGATTATCTAACCAATCTCAGATAGCAAATGGGTGAGCCCTATTCAAGTCGTCCCGAAGAAGTCGGGTATGACTGTGATTGAGAATGTTAAGGGTGAGCTTGTTCCCCAACGCACCACCACCGGTTGGCGCGTTTGCATTGACTACCGGAAACTCAATGCGGGAACTAGGAAAGACCATTTCCCCTTGCCATTCATTGATCAAATTCTTGAGAGAGTTGCGGGCCACCCTTATTATTGCTTCCTTGATGGTTATTCCGGATATAACCAAATTGAGGTGGATGTACTTGACCAAGAGAAGACGACCTTCACTTGCCCTTTTGGTACGTTTGCCTACAACGTATGCCATTTGGCTTGTGTAATGCACCCGCGACTTTTCAAAGGTGCATGTTGAGCTTATTTAGCGACATGGTCGAGAGAGGACTCGAAGTGTTCATGGAGGATTTCAGCGTTTTTGGCACCTCTTTCAATAATTGTTTAGACAAGTTGGAAAAAGTACTTACCCGATGTGTGGACAAAAACTTAGTGCTGAATTGGGAGAAGTGCCATTTCATGGTCACCGAGGGAATAATTCTTGGCCACATTGTATCATCCAAAGGCATAGAGGTTGATAGGGCTAAAATAGATGTCATAGCTGATCTTCCCCCACCGAGATCGCTTAAGTACGTGCACTCATTCTTGGGCCACGCCGGATTTTATCGAAGGTTCATTAAGGACTTTAGCGCCATCGCTAGACCCTTAAGCAACCTGCTCATGAAGGACAACCCATTTGAGTGGACAGAGGCATGCCAAAGCTCCTTTGACAAATTAAAGAACATGCTCGTGTCTACTCCCATCATGCAAGTTCCGAATTGGTCCTTACCATTCGAACTTATGTGTGACGCAAGCGATTACGCGATTGGGGCCGTTTTGGGCCAACGTAAAGATAAGCAAGCTCATGTCATCTACTACGCTAGCCGGACCCTTACCGGACCTAAACTCAACTACTCTACCATGGAGAAGGAGTTTCTAGCGGTAGTCTTTGCCCTTGATAAATTCAGGGCGTATCTCACTGGTTCTCCTATTACTGTCTTCACCGACCACGTGGCTTTGAAATATCTATTTGCGAAGAAAGATGCCAAGCCGCGCCTCATAAGGTGGATCCTACTCCTACAAGAGTTCAATCTCTCCATCAAAGATAAGAAAGGAGTAGAAAACATCATTGCCGACCATTTATCTCGTCTTTCGTCCGACGTACCTAGTGATCCCATACCCATAGACGAGCACATTCCGGATGAGCAACTGTTTGCTACCTCTTCGTATCCCTGGTTTGCGGACATAGTGAACTATCTTGTCACGGGAGCCGTCCCTCCCGATTGGACATCGCAAGATAAGAAGAGGTTTCTTAATTGGTTGCGCATGTTGTTTTACGATGATCCTTTCCTCTTTAAATATTCTGCCGATCAAATCATCTGACGATGTGTACCGGATGACGAGATCCCGAAAGTCATCCAGTTTTGTCATTCGGAAGAGTGTGGAGGCCACTTCTCGACGAAAAAGACGGCCGCTAAGATTCTGTAATGCGGCCTCTATTGGCCCACAATCTTCCGGGATGCAAATGACGCTTGCAAGTGAGCCATCACTTGACGAGACATGATGCCTCTTACCCCTATACTCATCATTGAGATATTCGACTATTGGGGTATTGACTTCATGGGTCCTTTTCTCCCATCCTTTGGTTTCCTATACATCCTAGTCGTGGCAGACTACGTTTCTAAATGGGTGGAAGCTATAGCTACCAAGACCAATGACAACAAAGTGGTGATAAAGTTCCTACAGGAACACATACTTTCTCGCTTCGGTGCACCGAAGGCGATAATTAGCGATAATGGCACGCACTTTTTCAATAGGCCATTCGAGAAGCTCATGAGAAAGTATGGTGTCGTCCACAAGGTTGGGACGACATATCACCTGCAAATGAATGGGCAGGCCAAGCTAGCGAATCGATAGATCAAGACCATTCTTGAAAAGACCGTCAATCCTACCCGGAAAGATTGGTCCCTTAGATTAACCGATGCACTATGGGCCTATCGTACCGCATTTAAGAATCAACTTGGCATGTCCCCTTTCCGTTTTGTGTATGGCAAACCGTGCCATCTTCCTGTTGAGCTTGAACACAAAGCGTATTGGGCAATTAAGCAATTGAATTATGCCTTGGACAAGGCCGGTGAAGCCCGCAAGCTTCAATTGAATGAGTTAGAAGAACTACGCAATGATGCGTATGACAATGCCAAAATTTCAAAAGAGAGGATGAAACTCGCTCGTGATAGCATCATTTGACGAAAAGAGTTTCTTCCCGGGCAAAAAGTTCTTCTCTACAACTCTCGGCTTCACCTCTTTCCAGGAAATTTGCGGTCACGATGGTCCGGCCCGTTCGTCGTGAAGAACGTTTTCCCCCATGGAGTTGTTGAACTAGACGATTTAAAAGGGGAAAACACGTTCGAGTAAATGGACAACGCCTAAAGCCATATCTAGAGGCGTGTGCAGAAGAGGTCGACACAATTTGGTTGTCGAATCCCGTTTACGGGATCAATTGAGCTGAGAAAGTGAGGTCGTCGCACCCCCGATGCGTATGGGGTGAGTACGTGTGTATAGTAGTCGTGTGTGAATAGATTAGTTAGGAGTCCGAATCCTGAGTTACAAAAGAGATCGGTTAGCACGCACTTCGAGGGAGCTAGTACGCAATACGAGGTTAAATTCGAGGAAGTTTTAGGGGGCCCGAGGGCCTAGAAAGTTTTTAGGGGCTTTATGCACAAGTTCGAGGATGAGAGAGCACCTTAAAGCGGAGAGAATAGTGAATTCTAGCGTTCGGACCAGCATGTCACCCCGAACCCCATCCAGAACCGGTTCGGGGGGCGAACCGGTTCGCGGTACACCCCGAACCGGTTCGGGGTACCTGGCAGGTTCTTCCCCCCTTAATTCCAAATTCATCCCCTTCCCTCCATTCTTTTCCCCCTTCTTCCCCCTTCGTTTTTCCTCCCTCCAAATACTTCCCTCCTTCCCAAATTCATCCCAATTCACTCCCTCCCTCCTCTCCTTCCCACCCATTCCCATTTCCCACCAAAACCTCACCCCTTCACACCTATAAATTCCACCCCACCCCTCCTCCATTTCTCACACCAAAACAATATCCCTCACTCTCTTCTCTCCCATATCCTTTTCCCTCTCCCTCTCTCTTTCCTTCAAAATGTCGCGCCCTCGCCGCACCAATCTCCTCCCCAAGAAATATGATGATACCACCGTCCTTGATGACGCGGGTAAGGGGGTCTTTCGAAGTGTCCAAGAACGTCATTGGGCCGAGCAATACTTCTCGGCTACGCGCCCCGTTCACATCGAACGCTTCGTTGATTGGGTACAACTTCTGGGCGATGTCACCGCCCTCTTCGACCGCCGCGGGTGGTGCTCTTTCCTCGCCCCAACGAGCACTAACGTGTTTGACATCGCCATTCGCCAATTTTATGCAACCTTGGTTCGCAAATACTCCACGCTTCATGAGGCATACCTTGACGGTATCACTATTCCCTTCTTGGCGGCCATCATCGCACGCAAAATGCGTGCCAAAGGGGTGATCCTCGTCGTGCCCTTACAATACCCCAACAATGGTACCCCCCACACCAAAGAAGAATGCATTGTACGCATGGCACCCAAGGGGTAATGGGTGCGCGAATCCTTTCCTATTGGTGGTTTGGCCGCTACGGTGCGCTTCACGCACCTCATTGCTTGTGGGGTCATCCACCAAACCACTAATGACTCGGTGGTCCGGTTACGTCACGCTAATTTCCTCTATTACTTTTTGGACCCCGAGAGTAGCATCAACCTTGCCTAGCTCTTCTACGTGGATATCCTCCATGCCTCCTACGAAGAATGGGGAAAAACTGCCCTACCTTACGCCCGTTTCATCACGGAGCTATTGATAGAAGCTGGAGTGGACGACCCCGGGCAACAAATTCGACTTCCTCGCCCCATTGGCGGCACGTCTACCACTCGAAGCGAACGCCAAATGCGCGTAGCTCACCCCGATCGTCCCATTCTCGACGAGGGTGTGGACGAGGAAGCTCATGAGGCCCCGATGATGGACGTCGATGAGGACGAGTTTGATGATGATGATGAGGATTCCGATTTCGAGCCCCCCGGGGCAAACTTCGAGAGTCGCCTTTCGGCGGTTGAGTCCCGTCTCGACGGGTTCATCAACCAATACAATCAAGATCAAGCGGCTTACCGAAGGGACACCCGGATGATGTACCAACTCCAAGTCCACCTTCACCAACTCAACTTCGGCGGACCTCCACCCCCCTTCTTCTATGACTCGTACGATCCAAATGCACCCGGTCCCTCACACCCACCTCCACCATGACCTATGATTGTTTTTATATTTTGGTGTGGATGTTAGTTGTTGTAGGGATTTAACATTGTTTACAGTTGCTTTCCCATTTCTTATGTAACACAGGCTTCTCATTGTTATTATTCAAGCTTGCATTTTTCATATTTGTTTGTTTTATTTGTCCGCGCTTATTATTCGCTTTGAGTTAGATTTTCGTCCTTTTTGCTTGAGGACAATGCAAAAGTCTAAGTTAGGGGGGTCACAAGTGCGTATTTCTAAAACTTCACAAATCTTCAAAATGCCCAAAATTTCCAAAAAAAAAATCATAAAATTTTGAAAAATCCAAAAATATTTTTTGTTCAAAATAAATAAAAATTGGAATTCAAATTTTTCAAAAATATCATTAAAAGTCAAATTGGAGTCTCAAATTGTAAACATCCAACATACACAAAGCCGAAATTGACCAAAGATGGAAATTGAGCGAAAATTGACGACTTAACGAATAAATGTGGAGATTAACAAACCCGGTAAGATTCGAGCCTATCACGTTTTGTGAGTTTTTAAATCAATTCGAATTAATTGTTAACTCAAAGTTCTTTTTAGCGCTTAATAAGTTATCAAGGATCTCAATCCTTTCATTTTGATCGGTTTTGAAAAATGTGTGCAATATTGCCTTGAAAAACGTGCCAAATTAGTTTCTAAACCTAAATTCACCTCGAAACGCATATGGTAACGCAATTGGCATTTTGGACAATGAAGTAGGCCCTCGTTTGTCACCCCAAAAATATTGGCCATAAAAACTCATGAAAAATCACTCTTTTTGCAACCCAAATTGAGCCGAATAATTTTCCTTTTCGTTTGACAACCCGAAAAACCCAAAATAGCCGAAATTGCAAAAAAAAAACGAGAGA
Source organism: Sambucus nigra (assembly GCA_949130495.1). Classification (NCBI taxonomy): domain Eukaryota; kingdom Viridiplantae; phylum Streptophyta; class Magnoliopsida; order Dipsacales; family Adoxaceae; genus Sambucus; species Sambucus nigra. Next base: position 404,602,308 of record OX422215.1, on the reverse strand, counting down.
ATTTAGAATTTAAGTCCGAAAAGTGCAACAAAAAGGGCAAGAAAAAATAGAAGAATGCTCAACAAAAATAGCAAGAAAAGAAAAAATATGAGCAATAGCCCGGAAAAAAAGCACAAATGGACATCATAAATAACTTTTCCAATTCCGAATTTCCCGACCATTTCCATGTTACCCAATATAACTTAAACCCCGAAAAAGTCCTAACCGAGTCCAAATTGCGAAATTGATTACCGCGTGGAGAGTTAAGACACCAAAAGATAATATAAGAGGCTAAGTGCGCGAAATAGAGGCAATGTTCCCATTTTTAAAATCGTAATCCATTGATGAGATCCTATCACCATGAAATTTCCGTCTTTCTATTGTATGCGTGAATTTGTTTCCCTTATATTTACTCTTTATATCACGCATACCGAGAGAATAGCCATAATCCGAGAGATTCGTTTGTGACAGCGTTCCGTGAGAAATTGAAATCAAAACGAATTTTCGAATAAGTAACGTAATGATCAATCGGTGGAAATTGGCGGTTATATTTCCGGCTTCGCACACACACTACGATTTGAGACTCGTAAATATGACTTGATGATGATTATTTTCCGGAAAAGTTTGAATTGCACAATTTTTTCGTATTTTTAATTTTCTTTGAGTCGAATTTTGTGGGTATATTCACTGCAAACCCTCATGAGACACAACTCGTCCTACTAGGGTAACCTAGAGGTTTAAAGGCTTGTTGCATGCACTAAATGCAATCGCTTGCCCGCTAAAGAGGTGATCTATCCCAATAAAGTCTTTGAAGGATCCTTAACTCATACTTTCATTCTTTTACATTGCTCGGGACGCGCAAAGTTCTAAGTTAGGGGGGTTTGATTGGGCATAAATATTGTATATTTAGTCCCCTAATTTCAGTATATTTGTGAACCCGAGTGATGTAACATATATAGATTTGATGTACATTTATGCTACTAACCTTCGTTGGCGAGTATTTCGTGTTTCGTGCTTCTCTTATTGGTTTTACAGGTTAATTATGCAAACAGTGCAAAAGAGGAAGCAAGACAATGCTAGAAAAGCTAAGAAGGAAAGTTCAAGGGAAATTTAGTAATTTTGCATCCCGATCCGGAAGGAGAAGTCAACTGGAAAGTTGAAGAGCTCGGAACAACGAGAACACTGGAAGAAACGGCACCCAAATCCGAGCTACGGTTGATGAGTTATGCCCAGCTGAAGTTGAAGAAAAATCCAAGAAAGGAAGAAAAGAAAGCAAGAAAAAAATCTAAGTGTAGCACTCCAGGCCAGCACACATTCGCGAACCCAGGCCGAACGGGTTTGGGGGGAGAACCGGTTCGGGGTACATGCAAACCGGTTCGGGGTCCTTGATGCGCGAATTTTCTCCCCAAATCTGATTCGTTCCCAAGACTCCTTTTAGGTTAAAACTCTCAAAAATAGTAGGGAACGTGGGAAACAACCTAGGGGCAGCCATTAGGGATAGTTTTAGTCAGTTTTTGATAGAAAGAAAAAGAGAAGAACATCTAGGAACATCAAGGGAATTAATTGCTTCAAGATTTAATCATTACGGGTTTGTTTTTCAAGTTTTAATTTAAAGTTCAGAATTCTTGTCATTATTCTCGCATGTTTATTTTCTGTATTCGATTCAACTTATTGTTGCGTTCATAATACGTATTTACATGCTTCAATCTAGTTTCATCATGAATTCTTCCACATGCAACGTTGCTATTTCATGCGTTAGTCAGTTTAACATGTCCGGCTAGGGTTTAAAGGTTGGGATGCATGAACCCAACCTGATGTGTTAGTGCATGTGCATAACGTTCATCCGATGAATTTAACGATTGATTTTGATCGTATCGCATAATTACATAATAATTGTGGATCTTTATATCTCGTTTACCTTTGGGTACTCGTGATGATTTAGAGTACAATTTGAGTGCAATTACCGCGATACCGATTTACTCATCCTCAGATTAGGTATGACGCGGGCTTGAACCTCGTATACATAATGCTTGGGAGTCCTATATTCCGGGTCTGATTAATCGGATAAATTTATGATTGACGTTGTTACTGCACTACACTAGGGTTGAGGGATTGAATTCCCGTCCTGTTTTCTCACCATTTAAGTTTAAAAAGCTTTGATTCAATTTTTCATTCATAATTTAGGTACTTTAGTTAGTTACATTTTTCATCATAATTTCATAATTGCAGTTAGCTTAATCAATTCCAAAAAAACCAAATCAATTTTTCCTTTTCTTCTTAGAGTCGAAGTTAGGATTCCTCCGTCTTGTCCCGTCGTCACAACTCCGTTGTCCTTTTTCCCTGAGGATCGATACCCGACTTGTCGGATTATTACTTGAGCGAGAGGCTTACACTTGAGCCTAGAGAGTACGCACTTTAGAGACACATTCTGAGTCGTGTCAATTCTTCGCTAAATTGTTTATTTATTTATAGGAAGTGTTGAACATGAACATAGATAATGAATGGAATAAAAAAACTCCTCCTCCAACAAAATCTTCTCATACTCCACCAATTGAATTCTTGACATGTGCGAGTTAGAAATAATCTACTTCGCCGTAGGTTCATTCTACCGCTTTACATTATCTCCATGTCATCAGAATCCATGAACCATTGTTAATCTAAATCATCCTACTCCCACTACGGAGAAATCCCAAGAATAATAGAAGAGGCACATTGGGTTCTCTGAGGCCAACAATCCTACTAATAACAAAAATAATTCCCATAGTTTCAAAGCCCGTGTTTAGCTCTAGGGAACAACATTGTAGAAATTTTATATTTCCACCCAGTTCTTTCTCAATTAGGGAAACAATTGAAAACCTATCGAAAGAATCTCTGGAAGATTCACTTCCTGTCAGGGATAATAATTTTTGAAATTTTGGGGTTGAAAGACAAAGTTCCCCCCAAATGTTCAAAATGCTCATCCACCAATAGGACGACGTCTTGGAGAAAAAGGCCAGGGAGGAAAAACTTACCTAGAGGAAGAAAAATAGATAAGACAGGGCAAAGAAATTTGATGTTCACAAACTTGGGTCCAAATCATATGATTATTTGAAGCCAAAATGGTCGGAAAGGACCAAGGGATTCTGGAAGAAGGGAAAGACATTAATCGGATCAATGTGTATTTGTAAGCCTGACCGGACAAACAGACCAAAAAATTCTCAAAAAAATTGGCTGACTCTGGTGACTTTGAATTTAATGTTCTTATATATACACACTATAATAAAGTAATGTAAAAATTATAGTCCTTAATATAATAAGGGTATTATGGGGCATATACCGAATAGGTCCTCTAAATTTTTTTAATACGTATTTAGTCCAATCCTTTTTATTTTGTTCCAAAAGTCCCTCAGTACATAAAAACACTCAAAAAAGGACACACAAACCCACCTCCCTCCACCCCCCACCCTACCCCCACTCCTAACTGTTCGGATCTCCGACAACCCCCTTAGGAGCTCCAATGCGGGTTGCCGAAGCTCCGGTGAGGGCTGTTGGAGCTCCTGTAGTAGGGGGTGGGGTGGAGAGGCGGTGCCGCTAGTACATACCTTTAAAAATAAGACAATATTAGGTAAATGGGTGTTTGAGAGACTAAATGAGTTAAACTAAAAATTGTTGTCTTTTTTAAAAGATATGTATTTATGTTGGGGACTATTTGGTAACTGAACCAATATAATATTATACTACGAGAATCGATAGAAGGCATGGCGAGTAGTCAGTCCAAGTCAACCCCTATGACATTGTCTCAGATGCCTTATCCAATGTATTTGAGAAGGACAATAGGGGGATGACAAGAGGTGTGGGCTCAAGGATGCCATGGACCAAATCACAACACACTGCAGCTATGTTGGACGAGATTTCTTCGGTGATGACTGACATATCCAACGAGGTGGAAGAGCATGCCAAGATCAAATAGGGTGTGTCAGGTCTCAAGAAGGACATGATCAATGTTACTATTACCCTAGGACAACTTATGACTGAGATCGAGGGATTTTTCTAATATCTTACTCAATAATAAGGAGGATCTCAGTTTGCGCCTTAGGGTTTCCCTTTCCCATGCCTTATGGTTTCCCAATGCCTCCTCTAACACTTCCCCCTCATCCACTTATTGCACCCTATGTCAGAGAATCATCGTTGTCGATGCATGGTGATTATGGCGAGGTTTATTATACAAAGAAATTGACCAATAACAGGGTTATTAGCACGTGTACACCAATTTCTATGACTTTAGGAGAACATGTGCACGTTTACTCTTTCCAAGTAGGGGAGGCTAAGATATTAGTTGATAACAAATACCCAGGTTGTGGAGAGGAGCCTATTCATATTGACTAGGGCGATGTGATTATATTACAACCATATAAAAATGCATATATTGCTTGGCTAGTTTATTTGCTGGTGAAGATTAGGCGATGAACAATGTCATATTTTGGGACAAGATTGTAATGTTCTTTTTTTTTGGAACAATGTGATGACATATTAATTTATTTTTATTTTTATTTTCTGGGTTTTAATGACATCTTAATTTGTTCTGTTTTATATCATATTAATTGAATGATTGGGTTAAATGAATTTATTTCATATTCTTTAATACCATTGCCAAGGTCGATTATGTCACAAGACTGTAAGATATTGACATTCTAAGGGAAAAATAATATACCATATGTTCCGAAAGAATTATCAGACATCGAATAACTAAGAGTACAAATCATCAAAAGGAATCAAAGATAGGCAATGCAGAAGCTAAAACGAACTCACAACCTACGTGACAAAAGACCATTCTCCAATACCATATGTGACACTCTTTGCTTTCTGGCAAGCAAGGTGGCCAACCGCCGCCGTCAAACTATGCTGGGCATCACTGAATAAGTTTTCATTCTCAACAAGTAACAGATATATAAGACATTAATAATTTTTTCACAAGATATAATCAAATTTATCCAATAAACACTACACCAAAAATAGGAAACCGGCACGATTTAAAACAGTGCCAGATGCAATCTGGCAAGGTTCAAAACCGTGCCAGAATCAGGCGTGCCAGATTTTCTGGCGCGATTTAAAACCGTGCCAGATTTCCCAAACTGGCACGCTTTTAAATTGTGCCAGTTTTTTAATCTAGCACGCTTTTAAACCGTGCTAGATGTTAAATCTGGCACGCTTTTGGCACACGCCAAAACCGTGCCAAATTGTCTATTTTCTGGCACGCTTTTGGCACGGTTATAAAGCGTGCCAGATTATTTTATAAGCATTCTCATTTTTATGCATTGGCACGGTTTAAAACCGTGCCAGATTTTTCAGTTGATTAAAAAAAATAATAGGAAACAAATCTGGAAAATCTGCAAATTCCAAATTCGGTAGGAAAAATATTTATTATTTGCAAAAACAAAATCAAGAAAATTCACAAATTATGAATATCACAGGTTGTTGATAAACTAATGTGCATACAAGCTTGAAAAAATTACAAGAGTTAATACCAATATAAAGAAGCACATGACCATAAAAGTCGACAATAACTTCAAAAAAATACAGGAGTTCATAGTTCCCATATAAAAAAAAATTGAGCAGAGTTTCCTTTATTTTTTGAGCATTCCAAAACCTGCTAACATAAAATCTGTCCATATAAAGCCTGTACGGCCATAAAAGTCAACAATAAAACTATTACAGCTAGCACGGTCATAAAAATAAACCATAAAACTACAGAAGCCTACTCGGCCATAACACAAAAAATAGAATCCTGAATATTAACGACACTAAATACACAATCCCCTGTTGTCAAGCATTGACTTCTTCATGCGTTCCAAGTGGATAAAAGCTAACGATTAAATGTCATCCCATAAAAAAAATAAGACACAAAAAAGATACAATATTAGTAACCAAGTCATTTTTAAAAAAATCATATTCAAACAGAAAAATTGCATATACGACTACGCGGTCAGTTCCTACAAGTTACATTGGTCCCGTGCGAGGTGTTCGTACCTCTTACGGGATCGTTTGGGGGCTGGTTTCGGTTTTCACCCTTTAACGGCCTGTTTTCAAGTCTAAGTGTGATTTTTGCAAATTATCATCATACTCTCAAACCGGGAGACCCGAGACTACGCGGTCAATTCCTACAAGTTACATTGGTCCCGTGCGAGGTGTTCGTGCCTCCTACGGGGTCGTTTGGGGACTGGTTTGGGTTTTCACCCTTTAACGGCCTGTTTTCAAGTCTAAGTGTGATTTCTGCAAATTATCGTCATACTCTCTAACCAGGAGACCCGGAACTACGCGGTCAGTTCCTAAAAGTTACAATGGTCCCGTGCGAGGTGTTTGTGCCTCCTACGGGGTCGTTTGGAGGTTGGTTTGGGTTTTCACCCTTTAATGGCCTGTTTTCAAGTCTAAGTGTTATTTTTACAAATTATCGTCATACTCTCAAACCGGGAGACCCGGGACTAGGTGTTTGTGCCTTCTACGGGATCATTTGGGGATTGGTTTGGGTTTTCACCCTATAACGGCCTGTTTTCAAGTCTAAGTGTGATTTTTGCAAATTATCATCATGCTCTCCAATCGGGAGATCCGAAACTATGCGGTCAGTTCCTACAAGTTACAATGGTCCCGTGCGAGGTGTTCGTACCTCCTACGGGGTCGTTTGGGGGTTGGTTTGGGTTTTCACCATTTAAGGGCCTCTGTTTCAAGTATAAGTGTTATTTTTACAAATTATCTTCATACTCTCAAACCGGGAGACCCGGGAATACGCGGTCAGTTCCTACAAGTTGTAAGGGTCCCTTCTGAGGTGTTCGTGCCTCCTACGAGATCGTTTGGGGGCTGGTTTGGGTTTTCACACTTTAACGGCCAGTTTTCAAGAATGTGTGATTTTCACAAATTAACGTCATACTCTCAAACCGGGAGACCCGGGACTACGCGATGAGTTCCTATAAGTTACATTGGTCCCGTGCGAGGTGTTCGTGCCTCCTACGGGGTCGTTTGGGAGCTGGTTTGAGTTTTCACCCTTAAACGGCTTATTATCAAGTCTAAGTGTGATTTTTGCAAATTATCGTCATACTCTCAAATCGGGAGACCCGAGACTACGCGGCCAGTTCCTACAAGTTAAATTGGTCCAGTGTGAGGTGCTCATGCCTCCTACGGGGTCGTTTGGGGGATGGTTTTGGTTTTCACCCTTTAACGGCATGTTTTAAAGTCTAAGTGTGATTTTTGCAAATTATCATCATACTCTCTAACCAGGAGACCCGGGAAAACGCGGTCAGTTCCTACAAGTTACATTAGTCCCGTGCGAGGAGTTCGTGCCTCCTACGGGGTCGTTTGGGGGCTGGTTTGGGTATTCACCCTTTAACGACTTGTTTTCAAGTCTAAGTGTTATTTTTACAAATTATCGTCATACTCTCAAACCGGGAGACCCGGCACTACGCGGTCAGTTCCTATAAGTTACATTGGTCTCGTGCGAGGTGTTCATGCCTACTACGGGGTCGTTTGGGGGCTGGTTTGGGATTTCACCCTTTAACGACCTATTTTCAAGAAGATGTGATTTCCTTTAATTATCATCATACTCTCAAACCGGGAGACCCGGGACTACGCGGTCAGTTCCTACAAGTTACATTGGTCTCGTGCGAGGTGTTCGTGCCTACTACGGGGTCGTTTGGGGGCTGGTTTGGGATTTCACCCTTTAACGGCCTGTTTTCAAGAAAATGTGATTTCCTTTAATTATCGTCATGCTCTCAAACTGGGAGACCCAGGAATACGCGGTTAGTTCCTACAAGTTACATTGGTCCCGTGCGAGGTGTTCGTGCCTCCTACTGGGTCGTTTGGGGGCCGGTTTGGATTTTCACCCATTAACGGCCTGTTTTCAAGTCTAAGTGTGATCTTTGCAAATTATCATCATACTCTCAAACCGGGAGACTCAGGACTACACGGTCAGTTCCTACAAGTTACATTGGTCCCGTGTGAGGTGTTCGTGCCTCCTACGGGATCGTTTGGGGGCTAGTTTGGGTTTTCATCCTTTAACGGCCTGTTTTCAAGTCTTAAGTGTTATTTTTGCAAATTATCATCATACTCTCAAACCGGGAGACCCGAGACTACGCGGTCAGTTCCTACAAGTTACATTAGTCCCGTGTGAGGTATTCGTGGCTCCTACGGGGTCGTTTGGGGGCTGGTGTGGGTTTTCACCCTTTAACGGCCTGTTTTTAAGAAAGTGTGATTTCAGAAAATTATCATCCTACTCTCAAACCGGGAGACCCAGGACTACCCGGTCAGTTCCTATAAGTTACATTGGTCCCGTGCGAGGTCGTTTGGGGGCTGGTTTGAGTTTTCACCCTTTAACGGCCTGTTTTCAAGTCTAAGTGTATTTTTGCAAATTATCATCATACTCTCAAACCGAGAGACCCGGGACTACGTGTTCAGTTCCTATAAGTTACATTGGTCCCGTGCGAGGCTTTCATTCCTCCTACGGGGTCATTTGGGGGCTGGTTTGGATTTTCACCCATTAACGGCCTGTTTTCAAGTCTACGTGTGATTTTTGCAAATTATCGTCATACTCCTCAAACCGGGAGACCCGAGACTACGCGGTCAGTTCCTACAAGTTACATTGCCCCCGTGCGAGGTGTCTGTGCCTCCTACGGGGTCGTTTGGGGGTTGATTTGGGTTTTCACCCTTTAACGGCCTGTTTTCAAGTCTATGTGTGATTTTTGCAAATTATCGTCATACTCTCAAACCGGGAGACCCGGGACTATGCGGTCAGTTCCTACAAGTTAAATTGGTGACGTGCGAGGTGTTCGTGCCTCCTACAGGGTCGTTTGGGGGCTGGTTTGGATTTTCACCCTTTAACGGCCTGTTTTCAAGAAAGTGTGATTTTCACAAATTATAATCATACTCTCAAATTGGGAGACCCGGGACTACGCGGTCAGTTCCTATAAGTTACATTGGTCCCATGCGAAGTGTTCGTGCCTCCTACGGGGTCATTTGGGGGCTGGTTTGAGTTTTCACCCTTTAACGGCCTGTTTTCAAGTCTAAGTGTGATTTTTGCAAATTATCGTCATACTCTCAAACCGAGAGACCCGAGAATACGCATTCAGTTCCTACAAGTTACATTGGTCCCGTACGAGGTGTTCGTGCCTCCTACGGGGTCATTTGGGGGCTGGTTTGGGTTTTCACCCATTAACGGCCTATTTTCAAGTCTACGTGTGATTTTTGCAAATTATCGTCATACTCCTCAAACCGGAAGACCCGGGACTACGGGGTCAGTTCCTACAAGTTACATTACCGCCGTGCGAGGTGTCCGTGCCTCCTACGGGGTCGTTTGGGGGCTGATTTGGGTTTTCACCCGTTAACGGCCTGTTTTCAAGTCTAAGTGTGACCTTTGCAAATTATCGTCATACTCTCAAACCGGGAGACTCGGGACTATGCGGTCAGTTCCTACAAGTTACGTTGGTCCCGTGCGAGGTGTTCGTGCCTCCAACGGGGTCGTTTGCGGGCTGGTTTGGGTTTTCACCCTTTCCTATTTTTAAGTCTAAGTGTTGTTTTTGCAAATTATCGTCATACTCTCAAACCAGGAGACTCAAGACTACGCGGTTAGTTCCTACAAGTTACATTGGTCCCGTATGAGGTGTTCGTGCCTCCTACGGGGACGTTTGGGGGCTGGTTTGGGTTTTCACCCTTTAACGACCTGTTTTCAAGTCTAAGTGTGATTTTTGAAAATTATCGTCATACTCTCAAATCGGGAGACCTGAGACTTCGCGATCAGTTCCTACAAGTTACATTTGTCCCGTGCGAGGTGTTCGTGCCTCCTATGCGGTCGTTTGGGTTTTCACCCTTTAACGGCCTGTTTTCAAAACTTAAGTGTTATTTTTGCAAATTATCGTCATACTCTCAAATCGGGAGACCCGGGACTACGCGGTCAGTTCCTACAAGTTACATTAGTCCTGTGCGAGGTATTCGTGTCTCCTACGGGGTCATTTGGGGGCTGGTGTGGGTTTTCACCCTTTAACGGCCTGTTTTTAAGAAAGTGTGATTTTTGCAAATTATCGTCATACTCTTAAACCGGGAGACCCGGGACTACGCGGTCAGTTCCTACAAGTTACATTGGTCCCGTTCGAGGTGTTCGTGCCTACTACGGGGTCGTTTGGGGGCTGGTTTGAGTTTTCACGCTTAAATGGCCTGTTTTCAAGTCTAAGTGTGATTTTTGCAAATTATCGTCATACTCTCAAACCGGGAGACCCGGGACTACGCGGCCAGTTCCTACAAGTTAAATTGGTCCCGTGCGAGGTGTTCATGCCTCCTACGGGGTCGTTTGGGGGCTGGTTTGGGTATTCACCCTTTAACGGCTTGTTTGCAAGTCTAAGTGTTATTTTTACAAATTATCGTCATACTCTCAAACCGGGAGACCCGGCACTACGCGGTCAGTTCCTATAAGTTACATTGGTCTCGTGCGAGGTGTTCGTGCCTACTACGGGGTCGTTTGGGGGCTGGTTTGGGATTTCACCCTTTAACGACCTATTTTCAAGAAGATGTGATTTCCTTTAATTATCATCATACTCTCAAACCGGGAGACCCCGGAATACGCGATTAGTTCCTACAAGTTACATTGGTCCCGTGCGAGGTGTTCGTGCCTCCTACGGGGTCGTTTGGGGGCTGGTTTGGGTTTTCACCCTTTAACGGCCTGTTTTCAAGTCTTAAGTGTTATTTTTGAAAATTATTTTCATACTCTCAAACCAGGAGACCCGGGGCTACGCGGTCAGTTCCTACAAGTTACATTAGTCCCGTGTGATGTATTCGTGTCTCCTACGGGGTCGTTTGGGGGCTGGTGTGGGTTTTCACCCTTTAACGGCCTGTTTTCAAGAAAGTGTGATTTTCACAAATTATAATCATACTCTCAAATCGGGAGACCCGGGACTACGCGGTCAGTTCCTATAAGTTACATTGGTCCCATGCGAAGTGTTCGTGCCTCCTACGGGGTCATTTGGGGGCTGGTTTGAGTTTTCACCCTTTAACGGCCTGTTTTCAAGTCTAAGTGTGATTTTTGCAAATTATCGTCATACTCTCAAACCGAGATACCCGAGAATACGCATTCAGTTCCTACAAGTTACATTGGTCCCGTACGAGGTGTTCGTGCCTCCTACGGGGTCATTTGGGGGCTGGTTTGGGTTTTCACCCATTAACGGCCTATTTTCAAGTCTACGTGTGATTTTTGCAAATTATCGTCATACTCCTCAAACCGGAAGACCCGGGACTACGGGGTCAGTTCCTACAAGTTACATTACCGCCGTGCGAGGTGTCCGTGCCTCCTACGGGGTCGTTTGGGGGCTGATTTGGGTTTTCACCCGTTAACGGCCTGTTTTCAAGTCTAAGTGTGACCTTTGCAAATTATCGTCATACTCTCAAACCGGGAGACTCGGGACTATGCGGTCAGTTCCTACAAGTTACGTTGGTCCCGTGCGAGGTGTTCGTGCCTCCAACGGGGTCGTTTGCGGGCTGGTTTGGGTTTTCACCCTTTCCTATTTTTAAGTCTAAGTGTTGTTTTTGCAAATTATCGTCATACTCTCAAACCAGGAGACTCAAGACTACGCGGTTAGTTCCTACAAGTTACATTGGTCCCGTATGAGGTGTTCGTGCCTCCTACGGGGACGTTTGGGGGCTGGTTTGGGTTTTCACCCTTTAACGACCTGTTTTCAAGTCTAAGTGTGATTTTTGAAAATTATCGTCATACTCTCAAATCGGGAGACCTGAGACTTCGCGATCAGTTCCTACAAGTTACATTTGTCCCGTGCGAGGTGTTCGTGCCTCCTATGCGGTCGTTTGGGTTTTCACCCTTTAACGGCCTGTTTTCAAAACTTAAGTGTTATTTTTGCAAATTATCGTCATACTCTCAAATCGGGAGACCCGGGACTACGCGGTCAGTTCCTACAAGTTACATTAGTCCTGTGCGAGGTATTCGTGTCTCCTACGGGGTCATTTGGGGGCTGGTGTGGGTTTTCACCCTTTAACGGCCTGTTTTTAAGAAAGTGTGATTTTTGCAAATTATCGTCATACTCTTAAATCGGGAGACCCGGGACTACGCGGTCAGTTCCTACAAGTTACATTGGTCCCGTTCGAGGTGTTCGTGCCTACTACGGGGTCGTTTGGGGGCTGGTTTGAGTTTTCACGCTTAAATGGCCTGTTTTCAAGTCTAAGTGTGATTTTTGCAAATTATCGTCATACTCTCAAACCGGGAGACCCGGGACTACGCGGCCAGTTCCTACAAGTTAAATTGGTCCCGTGCGAGGTGTTCATGCCTCCTACGGGGTCGTTTGGGGGCTGGTTTGGGTATTCACCCTTTAACGGCTTGTTTGCAAGTCTAAGTGTTATTTTTACAAATTATCGTCATACTCTCAAACCGGGAGACCCGGCACTACGCGGTCAGTTCCTATAAGTTACATTGGTCTCGTGCGAGGTGTTCGTGCCTACTACGGGGTCGTTTGGGGGCTGGTTTGGGATTTCACCCTTTAACGACCTATTTTCAAGAAGATGTGATTTCCTTTAATTATCATCATACTCTCAAACCGGGAGACCCCGGAATACGCGATTAGTTCCTACAAGTTACATTGGTCCCGTGCGAGGTGTTCGTGCCTCCTACGGGGTCGTTTGGGGGCTGGTTTGGGTTTTCACCCTTTAACGGCCTGTTTTCAAGTCTTAAGTGTTATTTTTGAAAATTATCATCATACTCTCAAACCAGGAGACCCGGGACTACACGGTCAGTTCCTACAAGTTACATTGGTCCCGTGCGAGGTGTTCGTGCCTCCTACGGGGTCGTTTGGGGGCTGGTTTGGGTTTTCACCCTTTAACGGCCTGTTTTCAAGTCTTAAGTGTTATTTTTGAAAATTATTTTCATACTCTCAAACCAGGAGACCCGGGGCTACGCGGTCAGTTCCTACAAGTTACATTAGTCCCGTGTGATGTATTCGTGTCTCCTACGGGGTCGTTTGGGGGCTGGTGTGGGTTTTCACCCTTTAACGGCCTGTTTTCAAGAAAGTGTGATTTTCACAAATTATAATCATACTCTCAAATCGGGAGACCCGGGACTACGCGGTCAGTTCCTATAAGTTACATTGGTCCCATGCGAAGTGTTCGTGCCTCCTACGGGGTCATTTGGGGGCTGGTTTGAGTTTTCACCCTTTAACGGCCTGTTTTCAAGTCTAAGTGTGATTTTTGCAAATTATCGTCATACTCTCAAACCGAGAGACCCGAGAATACGCATTCAGTTCCTACAAGTTACATTGGTCCCGTACGAGGTGTTCGTGCCTCCTACGGGGTCATTTGGGGGCTGGTTTGGGTTTTCACCCATTAACGGCCTATTTTCAAGTCTACGTGTGATTTTTGCAAATTATCGTCATACTCCTCAAACCGGAAGACCCGGGACTACGGGGTCAGTTCCTACAAGTTACATTACCGCCGTGCGAGGTGTCCGTGCCTCCTACGGGGTCGTTTGGGGGCTGATTTGGGTTTTCACCCGTTAACGGCCTGTTTTCAAGTCTAAGTGTGATTTTTGCAAATTATCGTCATACTCTCAAACCGAGAGACCCGAGAATACGCATTCAGTTCCTACAAGTTACATTGGTCCCGTACGAGGTGTTCGTGCCTCCTACGGGGTCATTTGGGGGCTGGTTTGGGTTTTCACCCATTAACGGCCTATTTTCAAGTCTACGTGTGATTTTTGCAAATTATCGTCATACTCCTCAAACCGGAAGACCCGGGACTACGGGGTCAGTTCCTACAAGTTACATTACCGCCGTGCGAGGTGTCCGTGCCTCCTACGGGGTCGTTTGGGGGCTAATTTGGGTTTTCACCCGTTAACGGCCTGTTTTCAAGTCTAAGTGTGATTTTTGCAAATTATCGTCATACTCTCAAACCGGGAGACCCGAGACTACGCGGCCAGTACCTACAAGTTAAATTGGTCCCGTCCGAGGTGTTTATGCCTCCTGCGGGCTCGTTTAGGGGCTGGTTCGGGTTTTCACCCTTTAACGGCCTCTTTTCAAGTCTAAATGTGAGTTTTGCAAATTATCGTCATACTCTCTAACCGGGAGACCAGGGACTACGCTGTCAGTTCCTACAAGTTACATTGGTCCTGTGCGAGGTGTTCGTGCCTCCTACTGGGTCGTTTGGGGGCTGGTTTGGGTATTCACCCTTTAACGGCTTGTTTTCAAGTCTAAGTGTTATTTTTACAAATTATCGTCATACTCTCAAACCGGGAGACCCGAGACTACGCGGCCAGTACCTACAAGTTAAATTGGTCCCGTCCGAGGTGTTTATGCCTCCTGCGGGCTCGTTTAGGGGCTGGTTCGGGTTTTCACCCTTTAACGGCCTCTTTTCAAGTCTAAATGTGAGTTTTGCAAATTATCGTCATACTCTCTAACCGGGAGACCAGGGACTACGCTGTCAGTTCCTACAAGTTACATTGGTCCTGTGCGAGGTGTTCGTGCCTACTACGGGGTCGTTTAGGGGCTGGTTTGGGATTTTACCCTTTAACGGCCTGTTTTCAAGAAGATGTGATTGCCTTTAATTATCATCATACTCTCAAACCGAGAGACCCCGGAATACGCGGTTAGTTCCTACAAGTTACATTGGTCCCGTGCGAGGTGTTCGTGCCTCCTACGGGGTCGTTTGGGGGCCGGTTTGGATTTTCACCCATTAACGGCCTGTTTTCAAGTCTAAGTGTGATCTTTGCAAATTATCGTCATACTCTCAAACCGGGAGACTCGGGACTACACGATCAGTTCCTACAAGTTACATTGGTCCCGTGCGAGGTGTTCGTGCCTCCTACGGGGTCGTTTGGGGCTGGTTTGGGTTTTCACCCTTTAACGGCCTGTTTTCAAGTCTTAAGTGTTATTTTTGCAAATTATCATCATACTCTCAAACCGGGAGACCCGGGGTTATGCGGTCAGTTCCTACAAGTTACATTAGTCCCGTGTGAGGTATTCGTGTCTCCTACGGGGTCGTTTGGGGGCTGGTGTGGGTTTTCACCCTTTAACGGCCTGTTTTCAAGAAAGTGTGATTTTCACAAATTATCGTCAAACTCTCAAACCAGGAGACCCAGGACTACGCGGTCAGATCCTATAAGTTATATTGGTCTCGTGTGAGGTGTTCGTGCCTCCTACGGGGTCGTTTGGGGTCTGGTTTGAGTTTTCACCCTTTAACGGCCTGTTTTCAAGTCTAAGTGTGATTTTTGCAAATTATCGTCATACTCTCAAGCCGAGAGACCCGGGACTACGCGTTTAGTTCCTACAAGTTACATTGGTCCCGTGCGAGGTGTTCGTGCCTCCTACTGGGTCATTTGGGGGCTGGTTTGGGTTTTCACCCTTTAACGGCCTGTTTTCATGTCTATGTGTGATTTTTGCAAATTATCGTCATACTCCTCAAACCGGGAGACCCGGGACTACGGGGTTAGTTCCTACAAGTTACATTGCCGCCGTGCGAGGTGTCCGTGCCTCCTACGGGGTCGTTTGGGGGCTGATTTGGGTTTTCACCCTTTAACGGCCTGTTTTCAAGTCTAAGTGTGATTTTTGCAAATTATCGTCATACTCTCAAACCGGGAGACCCAGGACTACGCGGTCAGTTCCTACAAGTTAAATTGGTGACGTGCGAGGTGTTCGTGCCTCCTACCGGGTCGTTTGGGGGATGGTTTGGGTTTTCACCCTTTAACGACCTGTTTTCAAGTCTAAGTGTGATTTTTGCAAATTATCATCATACTCTCTAACCGGGAGATTCGGGACTACGCGGTCAGTTCCTATAAGTTACATTGGTCCCGTGAGAGGTGTTCGTGCCTCCTATGGGGTCGTTTGGGGGCTGGTTTGGGTATTAGCCCTTTTACGGCTTGTTTTCAAGTCTAAGTGTTATTTTTACATATTATCTGATATGCCCCAAGTGTGACCTCGGCTCGAAGGCACCAACCTCGGCCGAGATCATGGTCGACACTGGACAAGCCTTGGGCATGCGGCATCAGCACTCGGCCATAGAAAGGTCATCCCAGGCCGACACTACCTCCAACCTCTCCAAGGGACACTTCACGTATCATAAGGTTCAGCAGCACTCCAGTACACCTGGGAAAGGCAACCTCGGCCAGACATAGGCCGAGCTCGCAAAAAGCCACCAGCAACCTCATTAAGACATTAGTCGATGCACCAAACACACCAGCTCAACCTCGGCTCAACCTCAGGCCGACCTTGTCCATTGACTCGGCCAGGATTAAGCCGAGACCTACATGGTCACTTCGGACTGAACGAGCACCTGGACTTACCAACCTCAGCCTCTCCCAGGCCGAGGTCATACACCAGGTGCGATAACCAAGCATCTGCTGACATTTGGATAAGGGCACGTGGACACAAATCAGTTATAACAAGATTATTCCTCACACGTGAGGAGAATATTGCATCATCATTCTCTACATGTGACAGTGACAGATGGATTTCCCATATTGGTGAGGCATTCACACACATGCACATCACATGCATGGGGGGTACATTACACCCCCTAGGTACTATATATAGAGGACATCCTCTACCTTGTAAAGGATACAATATATACAACCCTAGCTGAAACTCTGTCTAGATACACAGTCGAGAGAGAGCTTGAGAGTTTGTATCCATGGCCATCAGTGCCTTATTACAGTGAGGTTATTCACACACACAGTGGACGTAGGCCAATTTAGGCTGAACCACTAATATCTTGGTGCTCTCTCCTCTTCTCCTCATCTCATTCTCCTACCTATTACGTAACTATGCTGCCATTGTTGTTCTTAGATTGAGCTTGAAAACACCTTACCTGGTGGTGCTAATATTAGCATAATCATTATCATCATACTCTCAAACCGGTAGAACCGAGACTACGCGGTCAGTTCCTACAAGTTACATAGGTCTTGTGCGAGGTGTTCGTGCCTACGACGGGGTCGTTTGGGGGATGGTTTGGGATTTCACCCTTTAACGGCCTGTTTTCAAGAAAGTCTGATTTTTGCAAATTATCGTCATACTCTCAAACCAGGAGAATCGGGAATACGCGATCAGTTGCTACAAGTTACATTGGTCCCGTGCGAGGTGTTCGTGCCTCCTACGGAGTCCTTTGGGGGCCGGTTTGGATTTTCACCCATTAACGGCCTGTTTTCAAGTATAAGTGTGATCTTTGCAAATTATTGTCATACTCTCAAATCGGGAGACTCGGGACTACGCGGTCAGTTCCTACAATTTACATTGGTCCCGTGCGAGGTGTTCGTGCCTCCTACGGGGTCGTTTGGGGGCTTGTTTGGGTTTTCACCCTTTAACGACCTGTTTTCAAGTCTAAGTGTGATTTTAGAAAGTTATCGTCATACTCTAAAATCGGGAGACCCGAGACTATGCGATCAGTTCCTACAATTTACACTGGTCGCGTGCGAGGTGTTCGTGCCTCCTACGGGGTCGTTTGGGGCTAGTTTGGGTTTTCACCCTTTAACGGACTGTTTTCAAGTCTTAAGTGTTATTTTTATAAATTATCGTCATACTCTCAAACCGGGAGACCCGGGGCTATGCAGTCAGTTCCTACAAGTTACATTAGTCATGTGCGAGGTATTCGTCTCTCATACGGGGTCGTTTGGGGGCTGGTGTGGATTTTCACCCTTTAACGGCATGTTTTCAAGAAAGTGTGCTTTTTGCAAATTATCGTAATACTCTCAAATCGAGAGACCCGGGACTACGCGGCCAGTTCCTACAAGTTACATTGGTCCCGGGCGAGGTGTCCGTGCCTCCTACGGGGTCGTTTGGGGGCTGGTTAGATTTTTTACCCTATAACGGCCTGTTTTCAACTCTTAAGTGTTCTTTTTACAAATTATCGTCATACTCTCAAACCGGGAGACCCGGGACTAGGTGTTCGTGCCTCCTACGGGGTCATTTGGGGGCTGGTTTGGGTTTTCACCCATTAACGGCCTGTTTTCAAGTCTACATGTGATTTTTGCAAATTATCATCATACTCCTCAAACCGAGAGACCTGGGACTACGTGATCAGTTCCTACAAGATACATTGGTCCCGTGCGAGGTGTTCGTGCCTCCTACGGGGTCGTTTGGGGGCTGGTTTGGGTTTTCACCCTTTAACGACCTGTTTTCAATTCTAAGTGTTATTTTTGCAAATTATCGTCATACTCCCAAACTGGGAGACCCGGGACTACGCGGTCAGTTCCTACAAGTTACATTGGTCTCGTGCGAGGTGTTCGTTCGTGCCTCCTATGGGGTCGTTTGGGGGCTGGTTTGAGTTTTCACCCTTAAACGGCATGTTTTCAAGTCGAAGTGTGATTTTTGCAAATTATCATCATACTCTCAAACTGAGAGACCCGGGACTACACGTTCAGTTCCTACAAGTTATATTCGTCACGTGCGAGGTGTTCGTGCCTCCTACGAGGTCATTTGGGGGCTGGTTTGGGTTTTCACCCATTAACGGTCTGTTTTCAAGTCTACGTGTGACTTTTGCCAATTATCGTCATAGTCCTCAAACTGGGAGACCCGGGACTACGCGATCAGTTCCTACAAGTTACATTGGTCCCGTACGAGGTGTTCGTGCCTCCTACGGGGTCGTTTGGGAGCTGGTTTGGGTTTTACCCTTTAACGGCCTATTTTCAAGTCTAAGTGTTATTTTTGCGAATTATCGTAATAGTCTCAAACCAGGAGACCCGGGACTACGCGATCGGTTCCTACAAGTTACATTGGTCCCATGCGAGGTGTTCGTGCTCCTATGGGGTCGTTTGGGGACTGGTTTGGGTTTTCACCCTTTAACGGCCTATTTTCAAGTTTAAGTGTGATTTTTGTAAATTATTGTCATACTCTCAAATCGGGAGACTTGAGACTACGCGGTCAGTTCCTACAAGTTACACTGGTCCCGTGCGAGGTGTTCGTGCCCCCTATGGGGTCTTTTGGGGGCTGGTTTGGGTTTTCACCCTTTAACGGCCTATTTTCAAGTCTTAAGTGTTATTTTTGTAAATTATCATCATACTCTCAAACCGGGAGACCCGGGGCTACGCGGTCAGTTCCTATAAGTTACATTAGTCCCGTGCGAGGTATTCGTGTCTCCTACGGGGTCGTTTGGGGGATGGTGTGGGTTTTCACCCTTTAACGGCCTGTTTTCAAGAAAGTTTGATTTTTGCAAATTATTGTCATACTCTCAAACCGGGAGACCCGGGACTACGCGGTCAGTTCCCACAAGTTACATTGGTCCCGTGCGAGGTGTTCGTGCCTCCTACGGGGTAGTTTGGGGGCTGGTTTGAGTTTTCACCGTTTAATGACCTGTTTTCAATTCTTAAGTGTTATTTTTGCTAATTATCGTCATACTCTCAAACCGGGAGACCCGAGGCTACACGATCAGTTCCTACAAGTTACATTGGTCCCGTGCGTGGTGTTCGTGCCTCCTACGGGGTCGTTTGGGGGATGGTTTGAGTTTTCACCCTTAAATGGCCTGTTTTCAAGTCTAAGTGTGATTTTTGCAAATTATCGTCATACTCTCAAATCGAGAGACCCGGGACTACGCGTTCAGTTCCTACAAGTTACATTGGTCCCGTGCGAGGTGTTCGTGCCTCCTACGGGGTCGTTTGGGGGATGGTTTGGGTTTTACCCTTTAACGGCCTATTTTCAAGTCTAAGTGTTATTTTTGCGAATTATCATCATACTCTCAAACCGGGAGACCCGGGACTATGCGGTCAGTTCCTACAAGTTACATTGGTCCCATACGAGGTGTTCGTGCTCCTACGGGGTCGTTTGGGGACTGGTTTGGGTTTTCACCCTTTAACGGCCTATTTTCAAGTTTAAGTGTGATTTTTGCAAATTATCGCCATACTCTCAAATCGGGAGACTCGGGACTACGCGGTCAGTTCCTACAAGTTAATTGGTCCCGTGCGAGGTGTTCGTGCCTCCTATGGGGTCTTTTGGGGGCTGGTTTGGGTTTTCACCCTTTAACGGCTTGTTTTCAAGTCTTAAGTGTTATTTTTGTAAATTATCATCATACTCTCAAACCGGGAGACCCGGGGCAACGCGGTCAGTTCTTATAAGTTACATTAGTCCCGTGCGAGGTATTCGTGTGTCCTACGGGGTCGTTTGGGGGATGGTGTGGGTTCTCACCCTTTAACGGCCTGTTTTCAAGAAAGTGTGATTTTTGCAAATTATTGTCATATTCTCAAACCGGGAGACCCGGGACTACGCGGTCAGTTCCCACAAGTGACATTGGTCCCGTGCGAGGTGTTCGTGCCTCCTACGGGGTCGTTTGGATTGGTTTGGGTTTTCACCCTTTAACGGCCTGTTTTCAAGTCTTAAGTGTTATTTTTGCAAATTATCATCATACTCTCAAATCGGGAGACCCGGGGTTTTGCGGTCAGTTCCTACAAGTTACATTAGTCCCGTGTGAGGTATTCGTGTCTCCTACGGGGTCGTTTGGGGGCTGGTGTGGGTTTTCACCCTTTAACGGCCTGTTTTCAAGAAAGTGTGATTTTCACAAATTATCGTCATACTCTCAAACCGGGAGACCCGGGACTACGCGGTCAGTTCCTATAAGTTACATTGGTCTCGTGCGAGGTGTTCGTGCCTCCTACGGGGTCGTTTGGGGTCTGGTTTGGGTTTTCACCCATTAACGGCCTGTTTTCAAGTCTACGTGTGATTTTTGCAAATTATCATCATACTCCTCAAACCGGAAGACCCGGGACTACGGGGTCAGTTCCTACAAGTTACATTACCGCCGTGCGAGGTGTCCGTGCCTCCTATGGGGTCGTTTGGGGGCTGATTTGGGTTTTCACCCTTTAACGGCCTGTTTTCAAGCCTAAGTGTGATTTTTGCAAATTATCGTCATACTCTCAAACCTGGGAGACCCGGGGCTACGCGGTCAGTTCCTACAAGTTACATTAGTCCCGTGTGATGTATTCGTGTCTCCTACGGGGTCGTTTGGGGGCTGGTGTGGGTTTTCACCCTTTAACGGCCTGTTTTCAAGAAAGTGTGATTTTCATAAATTATAATCATACTTTCAAATCGGGAGACCCGGGACTACGTGGTCAGTTCCTATAAGTTACATTGGTCCCGTGCGAGGTGTTCGTGCCTCCTACGGGGTCATTTGGGGGTTGGTTTGAGTTTTCACCCTTTAACGGCCTGTTTTCAAGTCTAAGTGTGATTTTTGCAAATTATCGTCATACTCTCAAATCGAGAGACCCGAGAATACGCATTCAGTTCCTACAAGTTACATTGGTCCCGTACGAGGTGTTCGTGCCTCCTACGGGGTCATTTGGGGGCTGGTTTGGGTTTTCACCCATTAACGGCCTGTTTTCAAGTCTATGTGTGATTTTTGCAAATTATCATCATACTCCTCAAACCGGAAGACCCGGGACTACGGGGTCAGTTCCTACAAGTTACATTACCGCCGTGCGAGGTGTCCGTGCCTCCTACGGGGTCGTTTGGGGGCTGATTTGGGTTTTCACCCTTTAACGGCCTGTTTTCAAGTCTAAGTCTGATTTTTGCAAATTATCGTCATACTCTCAAACCGGGAGACCCGAGACTACGCGGCCAGTACCTACAAGTTAAATTGGTCCCGTCCGAGGTGTTTATGCCTCCTACGGGCTCGTTTAGGGGCTGGTTCGGGTTTTCACCCTTTAACGGTCTCTTTTCAAGTCTAAATGTGATTTTTGCAAATTATCGTCATACTCTCTAACCGGGAGACCCGGGACTACGCTGTCAGTTCCTACAAGTTACATTGGTCCTGTGCGAGGTGTTCGTGCCTCCTACGGGGTCGTTTGGGGGCTGGTTTGGGTATTCACCCTTTAACGGCTTGTTTTCAAGTCTAAGTGTTATTTTTACAAATTATCATCATACTCTCAAACCGGGAGACCCGGGACTTCGCGGTCAATTCCTATAAGTTACATTGGTCTCGTGCGAGGTGTTCGTGCCTACTACGGGGTCGTTTAGGGGCTGGTTTGGGATTTTACCCTTTAACGGCCTGTTTTCAAGAAGATGTGATTGCCTTTAATTATCATCATACTCTCAAACCGAGAGACCCCGGAATACGCGGTTAGTTCCTACAAGTTACATTGGTCCCGTGCGAGGTGTTCGTGCCTCCTACGGGGTCGTTTGGGGGCCGGTTTGGATTTTCACCCATTAACGGCCTGTTTTCAAGTCTAAGTGTGATCTTTGCAAATTATCGTCATACTCTCAAACCGGGAGACTCGGGACTACACGGTCAGTTCCTACAAGTTACATTGGTCCCGTGCGAGGTGTTCGTGCCTCCTACGGGGTCGTTTGGGGCTGGTTTGGGTTTTCACCCTTTAAGGGCCTGTTTTCAAGTCTTAAGTGTTATTTTTGCAAATTATCATCATACTCTCAAACCGGGAGACCCGGGGTTATGCGGTCAGTTCCTACAAGTTACATTAGTCCCGTGTGAGGTATTCGTGTCTCCTACGGGGTCGTTTGGGGGCTGGTGTGGGTTTTCACCCTTTAACGGCCTGTTTTCAAGAAAGTGTGATTTTCACAAATTATCGTCAAACTCTCAAACCGGGAGACCCAGGACTACGCGGTCAGTTCCTATAAGTTACATTGGTCTCGTGCGAGGTGTTCGTGCCTCCTACGGGGTCGTTTGGGGTCTGGTTTGAGTTTTCACCCTTTAACGGCCTGTTTTCAAGTCTAAGTGTGATTTTTGTAAATTATCGTCATACTCTCAAGCCGAGAGACCCGGGACTACACGTTCAGTTCCTACAAGTTACATTAGTCCCGTGCGAGGTGTTCGTGCCTCCTACGGGGTCATTTGGGGGCTGGTTTGGGTTTTCACCCTTTAACGGCCTGTTTTCAAGTCTATGTGTGATTTTTGCAAATTATCGTCATACTCCTCAAACCGGGAGACCCGGGACTACAGGTTTAGTTCCTACAAGTTACATTGCCGCCGTGCGAGGTGTCCGTGCCTCCTACGGGGTCGTTTGGGGGCTGATTTGGGTTTTCATCCTTTAACGGCCTGTTTTCAAGTCTAAGTGTGATTTTTGCAAATTATCGTCATACTCTCAAACCGGGAGACCCAGGACTACGCGGTCAGTTCCTACAAGTTAAATTGGTGACGTGCGAGGTGTTCGTGCCTCCTACCGGGTCGTTTGGGGGATGGTTTGGGTTTTCACCCTTTAACGACCTGTTTTCAAGTCTAAGTGTGATTTTTGCAAATTATCATCATACTCTCTAACCGGGAGATTCGGGACTACGCGGTCAGTTCCTATAAGTTACATTGGTCCCGTGAGAGGTGTTCGTGCCTCCTATGGGGTCGTTTGGGGGCTGGTTTGGGTATTAGCCCTTTTACGGCTTGTTTTCAAGTCTAAGTGTTATTTTTACATATTATCTGATATGCCCCAAGTGTGACCTCGGCCGAGATCATGGCCGACACTGGACAAGCCTTGGGCATGCGGCATCAGCACTCGGCCATAGAAAGGTCATCCCAGGCCGACACTACCTCCAACCTCTCCAAGGGACACTTCACGTATCATAAGGTTCAGCAGCACTCCAGTACACCTGGGAAAGGCAACCTCGGCCAGACATAGGCCGAGCTCGCAAAAAGCCACCAGCAACCTCATTAAGACATTAGTCGATGCACCAAACACACCAGCTCAACCTCGGCTCAACCTCAGGCCGACCTTGTCCATTGACTCGGCCAGGATTAAGCCGAGACCTACATGGTCACTTCGGACTGAACGAGCACCTGGACTTACCAACCTCAGCCTCTCCCAGGCCGAGGTCATACACCAGGTGCGATAACCAAGCATCTGCTGACATTTGGATAAGGGCACGTGGACACAAATCAGTTATAACAAGATTATTCCTCACACGTGAGGAGAATATTGCATCATCATTCTCTACATGTGACAGTGACAGATGGATTTCCCATATTGGTGAGGCATTCACACACATGCACATCACATGCATGGGGGGTACATTACACCCCCTAGGTACTATATATAGAGGACATCCTCTACCTTGTAAAGGATACAAGATATACAACCCTAGCTGAAACTCTGTCTAGATACACAGTCGAGAGAGAGCTTGAGAGTTTGTATCCATGGCCATCAGTGCCTTATTACAGTGAGGTTATTCACACACACAGTGGACGTAGGCCAATTTAGGCTGAACCACTAATATCTTGGTGCTCTCTCCTCTTCTCCTCATCTCATTCTCCTACCTATTACGTAACTATGCTGCCATTGTTGTTCTTAGATTGAGCTTGAAAACACCTTACCTGGTGGTGCTAATATTAGCATAATCATTATCATCATACTCTCAAACCGGTAGAACCGAGACTACGCGGTCAGTTCCTACAAGTTACATTGGTCTTGTGCGAGGTGTTCGTGCCTACTACGGGGTCGTTTGGGGGATGGTTTGGGATTTCACCCTTTAACGGCCTGTTTTCAAGAAAGTCTGATTTTTGCAAATTATCGTCATACTCTCAAACCAGGAGAATCGGGAATACGCGATCAGTTGCTACAAGTTACATTGGTCCCGTGCGAGGTGTTCGTGCCTCCTACGGAGTCCTTTGGGGGCCGGTTTGGATTTTCACCCATTAACGGCCTGTTTTCAAGTATAAGTGTGATCTTTGCAAATTATTGTCATACTCTCAAATCGGGAGACTCGGGACTACGCGGTCAGTTCCGACAATTTACATTGGTCCCGTGCGAGGTGTTCGTGCCTCCTACCGGGTCGTTTGGGGGCTTGTTTGGGTTTTCACCCTTTAACGACCTGTTTTCAAGTCTAAGTGTGATTTTAGAAAGTTATCGTCATACTCTAAAATCAGGAGACCCGAGACTATGCGATCAGTTCCTACAAGTAACATTGGTCACGTGCGAGGTGTTCGTGCCTCCTACGGGGTCGTTTGGGGCTAGTTTGGGTTTTCACCCTTTAATGGACTGTTTTCAAGTCTTAAGTGTTATTTTTATAAATTATCGTCATACTCTCAAACCGGGAGACCCGGGGCTATGCGGTCAGTTCCTACAAGTTACATTAGTCCTGTGCGAGGTATTCGTGTCTCCTACGGGGTCATTTGGGGGCTGGTGTGGATTTTCACCCTTTAACGGCCTGTTTTCAAGAAAGTGTGATTTTTGCAAATTATCGTAATACTCTCAAATCGGGAGACCCGGGACTACGCGACCAGTTCCTACAAGTTACATTGGTCCCGGGCGAGGTGTCCGTGCCTCCTACGGGGTCGTTTGGGGGCTGGTTTGAGTTTTTACCCTATAACGGCCTGTTTTCAACTCTTAAGTGTTCTTTTTACAAATTATCGTCATACTCTCAAACCGGGAGACCCGGGACTAGGTGTTCGTGCCTCCTACGGGGTCATTTGGGGGCTGGTTTGGGTTTTCACCCATTAACGGCCTGTTTTCAAGTCTACATGTGATTTTTGCAAATTATCATCATACTCCTCAAACCGAGAGACCTGGGACTACGCGATCAGTTCCTACAAGCTACATTGGTCCCGTGCGAGGTGTTCGTGCCTCCTACGGGGTCGTTTGGGGGCTGGTTTGGGCTTTCACCCTTTAACGACCTGTTTTCAATTCTAAGTGTTATTTTTGCAAATTATCATCATACTCCCAAACTGGGAGACCCGGGACTACGCGGTCAGTTCCTACAAGTTACATTGGTCTCGTGCGAGGTGTTCGTTCGTGCCTCCTATGAGGTCGTTTGGGGGCTGGTTTGAGTTTTCACCCTTAAACGGCATGTTTTCAAGTCGAAGTGTGATTTTTGCAAATTATCATCATACACTCAAACTGAGAGACCCGGGACTACACGTTCAGTTCCTACAAGTTATATTGGTCACGTGCGAGGTGTTCGTGCCTCCTACGGGGTCATTGGGGGCTGGTTTGGGTTTTCACCCATTAACGGCCTGTTTTCAAGTCTACGTGTGACTTTTGCCAATTATCGTCATAGTCCTCAAACTGGGAGACCCGGGACTACGCGATCAGTTCCTACAAGTTACATTGGTCCCGTGCGAGGTGTTCGTGCCTCCTACGGGGTCGTTTGGGAGCTGGTTTGGGTTTTACCCTTTAACGGCCTATTTTCAAGTCAAAGTGTTATTTTTACGAATTATCGTCATACTCTCAAACAGGGAGACCCGGGACTACGCGATCGGTTCCTACAAGTTACATTGGTCCCATGCGAGGTGTTCGTGCTCCTATGGGGTCGTTTGGGGACTGGTTTGGGTTTTCACCCTTTAACGGCCTATTTTCAAGTTTAAGTGTGATTTTTGTAAATTATTGTCATACTCTCAAATCGGGAGACTCGAGACTACGCGATCAGTTCCTACAAGTTACATTGGTCCAGTGCGAGGTGTTCGTGCCCCCTATGGGGTCTTTTGGGGGCTGGTTTGGGTTTTCACCCTTTAACGGCCTATTTTCAAGTCTTAAGTGTTATTTTTGTAAATTATCATCATACTCTCAAACCGGGAGACCCGGGGCTACGCGGTCAGTTCCTATAAGTTACATTAGTCCCGTGCGAGGTATTCGTGTCTCCTACGGGGTCGTTTGGGGGATGGTGTGGGTTTTCACCCTTTAACGGCCTGTTTTCAAGAAAGTTTGATTTTTGCAAATTATTGTCATACTCTCAAACCGGGAGACCCGGGACTACGCGATCAGTTCCCACAAGTTACATTGGTCCCGTACGAGGTGTTCGTGCCTCCTACGGGGTAGTTTGGGGGCTGGTTTAAGTTTTCACCGTTTAATGACCTGTTTTCAATTCTTAAGTGTTATTTTTGCTAATTATCGTCATACTCTCAAGCCGGGAGACCCGAGGCTACACGATCAGTTCCTACAAGTTACATTGGTCCCGTGCGTGGTGTTCGTTCCTCCTACGGGGTCGTTTGGGGGATGGTTTGAGTTTTCACCCTTAAACGGCCTGTTTTCAAGTCTAAGTGTGATTTTTGCAAATTATCGTCATACTCTCAAATCGAGAGACCCGGGACTACGCGTTCAGTTCCTACAAGTTACATTGGTCCCGTGCGAGGTGTTCGTGCCTCCAACGGGGTCGTTTGGGGGATGGTTTGGGTTTTACCCTTTAACGGCCTATTTTCAAGTCTAAGTGTTATTTTTGTGAATTATCATCATACTCTCAAACCGGGAGACCCGGGACTATGCGGTCAGTTCCTACAAGTTACATTGGTCACATGCGAGGTGTTCGTGCTCCTACGGGGTCGTTTGGGGACTGGTTTGGGTTTTCACCCTTTAACGGCCTAGTTTCAAGTTTAAGTGTGATTTTTGCAAATTATCGTCATACTCTCAAATCGGGAGACTCGGGACTACGCGGTCAGTTCCTACAAGTTACATTGGTCTCGTGCGAGGTGTTCGTGCCTCCTATGGGGTCTTTTGGGGGCTGGTTTGGGTTTTCACCCTTTAACGGCCTGTTTTCAAGTCTTAAGTGTTATTTTTGTAAATTATCATCATACTCTCAAACCGGGAGACCCGGGGCTACGCGGTCAGTTCCTATAAGTTACATTAGTCTCGTGCGAGGTATTCGTGTCTCCTACGGGGTCGTTTGGGGGATGCTGTGGGTTTTCACCCTTTAACGGCCTATTTTCAAGAAAGTGTGATTTTTGCAAATTGTTGTCATACTCTCAAACCGGGAGACCCGGGACTACGCGGTCAGTTCCCACAAGTTACATTGGTCCCGTGCGAGGTGTTCGTGCCTCCTACGGGGTCGTTTGGGGGTTGGTTTGAGTTTTCACCGTTTAATGACCTATTTTCAACTCTTAAGTGTTATTTTTGCTAATTATCGTCATACTCTCAAACCGGGAGACCCGAGGCTACACGATCAGTTCCTACAAGTTACATTGGTCCCGTGCGTGGTGTTCGTGCCTCCTACAGGGTCGTTTGGGGGATGGTTTGAGTTTTCACCCTTAAACGGCCTGTTTTCAAGTCTAAGTGTGATTTTTGCAAATTATCGTCTACTCTCAAATCGAGAGACCCGGGACTACGCGTTCGGTTCCTACAAGTTACATTGGTCCCGTGCGAGGTGTTCGTACCTCCAACGGGGTCGTTTGGGGGATGGTTTGGGTTTTACCCTTTAACGGCCTATTTTCAAGTTTAAGTGTTATTTTTGTGAATTGTCGTCATACTCTCAAACCGGGAGAACCGGGACTACGGGATCAGTTCCTACAAGTTACATTGGTCCCATGCGAGGTGTTCGTGCTCCTACGGGGTCGTTTGGGGACTGGTTTGGGTTTTCACCCTTTAACGGCCTATTTTCAATTTTAAGTGTGATTTTTGCAAATTATCGTCATACTCTCAAATCGGGAGACTCGGGACTACGCGGTCAGTTCCTACAAGTTACATTGGTCCCGTGCGAGGTGTTCGTGCCTCCTATGGGGTCTTTTGGGGGCTGGTTTGGGTTTTCACCCTTTAACGGCCTGTTTTCAAGTCTTAAGTGTTATTTTTGTAAATTATCATCATACTCTCAAACCGGGAGACCCGGGGCTACGCGGTCAGTTCCTATAAGTTACATTAGTCTCGTGCGAGGTATTCGTGTCGCCTACGGGGTCGTTTGGGGGATGGTGTGGGTTTTCACCCTTTAACGGCCTGTTTTCAAGAAAGTCTGATTTTTGCAAATTATTGTCATACTCTCAAACCGGGAGACCCGGGACTACGCGGTCAGTTCCCACAAGTTACATTAGTCCCGTGCGAGGTGTTCGTGCCTCCTACGGGGTCGTTTGGGGGCTGGTTTGAGTTTTCACCATTTAATGACCTATTTTCAATTCTTAAGTGTTATTTTTGCTAATTATCGTCATACTCTCAAACCGGGAGACCCGGGGCTACACGATCAGTTCCTACAAGTTACATTGGTCCCGTACGTGGTGTTCGTGCCTCCTACGGGGTCGTTTGGGGGATGGTTTGAGTTTTCACCCTTAAACGGCCTGTTTTCAAGTTTAAGTGTGATTTTTGCAAATTATCGTCATACTCTCAAATCGAGAGACCCGGGACTACGCGTTCAGTTCCTACAAGTTACATTGGTCCCGTGCGAGGTGTTCGTACCTCCAACGGGGTCGTTTGGGGGATGGTTTGGGTTTTACCCTTTAACGGCCTATTTTCAAGTCTAAGTGTTATTTTTGCGAATTATCATCATACTCTCAAACCGGGAGACCCGGGACTATACGGTCACTTCCTACAAGTTACATTGTTCCCATGCGAGGTGTTCGTGCTCCTACGGGGTCGTTTGGAGGCTGGCTTGGGTTTTCACCCTTTAACGTTCTATTTTCAAGTTTAGGTGTGATTTTTGCAAATTATCGTCATACTCTCAGATCGGGAGACTCGGGACTACGCGGTCAGTTCCTACAAGTTACATTGGTCTCGTGCGAGGTGTCCGTGCCTCCTATGGGGTCTTTTGGGGGCTGGTTTGGATTTTCACCCTTTAACGTCCTATTTTCAAGTCTTAAGTGTTATTTTTGCAAATTATCATCATACTCTCAAACCGGGAGACCCGGGGCTACGCGGTCAGTTCCTATAAGTTACATTAGTTCCGTGCGAGGTATTCGTGTCTCCTACGGGGTCGTTTGGGGGATGGTGTGGGTTTTCACCCTTTAACGGCTTATTTTCAAGAAAGTGTGATTTTTGCAAATTATCGGCATACCCTCAAACCGGGAGACCCGGGACTACGCGGTCAGTTCCCAAAAGTTACATTGGTCCCGTGCGAGGTGTTCGTGCCTCCTACGGGGTCGTTTGGGGGCTGGTTTGAGTTTTCACCATTTAATGACCTGTTTTCAATTCTTAATTGTTATTTTTGATAATTATCGCCATACTCTCAAATCGGGAGACCCTGGGCAACGCGATCGGTTCCTACAAGTTACATGGGTCCCGTGCGTGGTGTCCGTGCCTCCTACGGGGTCGTTTGGGGGATGGTTTGAGTTTTCACCCATAAACGACCTGTTTTCAAGTCTAAGTGTGATTTTTGCAAATTATCATCATACTCTCAAATCGAGAGACCCGGGACTACGCGTTCAGTTCCTACAAGTTACATTGGTCCCGTGCGAGGTGTTCGTGCCTCCTACGGGGTCGTTTGGGGCCTGGTTTGGGTTTTCCCCTTTAACGGCCTGTTTTCAAGTCTAAGTGTTATTTTTGCGAATTGTCGTCATACTCTCAAACCGGGAGACCCGGAGCTACGCGGTAAGTTCCTACAAGTTACATTGGTCCCGTGCGAGGTGTTCGTGCTCCTACGGGGTCGTTTGGGGACTGGTTTGGGTTTTCACCCTTTAACGGCCTAGTTTCAAGTTTAAGTGTGATTTTTGCAAATTATCGTCATACTCTCAAATCGGGAGACTCGGGACTACGCGGTCAGTTCCTACAAGTTACATTGGTCTCGTGCGAGGTGTTCGTGCCTCCTATGGGGTCTTTTGGGGGCTGGTTTGGGTTTTCACCCTTTAACGGCCTGTTTTCAAGTCTTAAGTGTTATTTTTGTAAATTATCATCATACTCTCAAACCGGGAGACCCGGGGCTACGCGGTCAGTTCCTATAAGTTACATTAGTCCCGTGCGAGGTATTCGTGTCTCCTACAGGGTCGTTTTGGGGATGCTGTGGGTTTTCACCCTTTAACGGCCTATTTTCAAGAAAGTGTGATTTTTGCAAATTGTTGTCATACTCTCAAACCGGGAGACCCGGGACTACGCGGTCAGTTCCCACAAGTTACATTGGTCCCGTGCGAGGTGTTCGTGCCTCCTACGGGGTCGTTTGGGGGTTGGTTTGAGTTTTCACCGTTTAATGACCTATTTTCAACTCTTAAGTGTTATTTTTGCTAATTATCGTCATACTCTCAAACCGGGAGACCCGAGGCTACACGATCAGTTCCTACAAGTTACATTGGTCCCGTGCGTGGTGTTCGTGCCTCCTACAAGGTCGTTTGGGGGATGGTTTGAGTTTTCACCCTTAAACGGCCTGTTTTCAAGTCTAAGTGTGATTTTTGCAAATTATCGTCTACTCTCAAATCGAGAGACCCGGGACTACGCGTTCAGTTCCTACAAGTTACATTGGTCCCGTGCGAGGTGTTCGTACCTCCAACGGGGTCGTTTGGGGGATGGTTTGGGTTTTACCCTTTAACGGCCTATTTTCAAGTTTAAGTGTTATTTTTGTGAATTGTCGTCATACTCTCAAACCGGGAGAACCGGGACTACGGGATCAGTTCCTACAAGTTACATTGGTCCCATGCGAGGTGTTCGTGCTCCTACGGGGTCGTTTGGGGACTGGTTTGGGTTTTCACCCTTTAACGGCCTATTTTCAATTTTAAGTGTGATTTTTGCAAATTATCGTCATACTCTCAAATCGGGAGACTCGGGACTACGCGGTCAGTTCCTACAAGTTACATTGGTCCCGTGCGAGGTGTCCGTGCCTACTATGGGGTCTTTTGGGGGCTGGTTTGGGTTTTCACCCTTTAACGGCCTGTTTTCAAGTCTTAAGTGTTATTTTTGTAAATTATCATCATACTCTCAAACCGGGAGACCCGGGGCTACGCGGTCAGTTCCTATAAGTTACATTAGTCTCGTGCGAGGTATTCGTGTCGCCTACGGGGTCGTTTGGGGGATGGTGTGGGTTTTCACCCTTTAACGGCCTGTTTTCAAGAAAGTCTGATTTTTACAAATTATTGTCATACTCTCAAACCGGGAGACCCGGCACTACGCGGTCAGTTCCCACAAGTTACATTGGTCCCGTGCGAGGTGTTCGTGCCTCCTACGGGGTCGTTTGGGGGCTGGTTTGAGTTTTCACCATTTAATGACCTATTTTCAATTCTTAAGTGTTATTTTTGCTAATTATCGTCATACTCTCAAACCGGGAGACCCGGGGCTACACGATCAGTTCCTACAAGTTACATTGGTCCCGTACGTGGTGTTCGTGCCTCCTACGGGGTCGTTTGGGGGATGGTTTGAGTTTTCACCCTTAAACGGCCTGTTTTCAAGTTTAAGTGTGATTTTTGCAAATTATCGTCATACTCTCAAATCGAGAGACCCGGGACTACGCGTTCAGTTCCTACAAGTTACATTGGTCCCGTGCGAGGTGTTCGTGCCTCCAACGGGGTCGTTTGGGGGATGGTTTGGGTTTTACCCTTTAACGGCCTATTTTCAAGTCTAAGTGTTATTTTTGCGAATTATCATCATACTCTCAAACCGGGAGACCCGGGACTATACGGTCACTTCCTACAAGTTACATTGTTCCCATGCGAGGTGTTCGTGCTCCTACGGGGTCGTTTGGAGGCTGGCTTGGGTTTTCACCCTTTAACGTTCTATTTTCAAGTTTAGGTGTGATTTTTGCAAATTATCGTCATACTCTCAGATCGGGAGACTCGGGACTACGCGGTCAGTTCCTACAAGTTACATTGGTCTCGTGCGAGGTGTCCGTGCCTCCTATGGGGTCTTTTGGGGGCTGGTTTGGATTTTCACCCTTTAACGGCCTATTTTCAAGTCTTAAGTGTTATTTTTGCAAATTATCATCATACTCTCAAACCGGGAGACCCGGGGCTACGCGGTCAGTTCCTATAAGTTACATTAGTTCCGTGCGAGGTATTCGTGTCTCCTACGGGGTCGTTTGGGGGATGGTGTGGGTTTTCACCCTTTAACGGCTTATTTTCAAGAAAGTGTGATTTTTGCAAATTATCGGCATACCCTCAAACCGGGAGACCCGGGACTACGCGGTCAGTTCCCAAAAGTTACATTGGTCCCGTGCGAGGTGTTCGTGCCTCCTACGGGGTCGTTTGGGGGCTGGTTTGAGTTTTCACCATTTAATGACCTGTTTTCAATTCTTAATTGTTATTTTTGCTAATTATCGTCATACTCTCAAATCGGGAGACCCTGGGCAACGCGATCGGTTCCTACAAGTTACATGGGTCCCGTGCGTGGTGTCCGTGCCTCCTACGGGGTCGTTTGGGGGATGGTTTGAGTTTTCACCCATAAACGACCTGTTTTCAAGTCTAAGTGTGATTTTTGCAAATTATCATCATACTCGCAAATCGAGAGACCCGGGACTACGCGTTCAGTTCCTACAAGTTACATTGGTCCCGTGCGAGGTGTTCGTGCCTCCTACGGGGTCGTTTGGGGGCTGGTTTGGGTTTTCCCCTTTAACGGCCTGTTTTCAAGTCTAAGTGTTATTTTTGCGAATTGTCGTCATACTCTCAAACCGGGAGACCCGGAGCTACGCGGTAAGTTCCTACAAGTTACATTGGTCCCGTGCGAGGTGTTCGTGCTCCTACGGGGTCGTTTGGGGACTGGTTTGGGTTTTCACCCTTTAACGGCCTAGTTTCAAGTTTAAGTGTGATTTTTGCAAATTATCGTCATACTCTCAAATCGGGAGACTCGGGACTACGCGATCAGTTCCTACAAGTTACATTGGTCTCGTGCGAGGTGTTCGTGCCTCCTATGGGGTCTTTTGGGGGCTGGTTTGGGTTTTCACCCTTTAACGGCCTGTTTTCAAGTCTTAAGTGTTATTTTTGTAAATTATCATCATACTCTCAAACCGGGAGACCCGGGGCTACGCGGTCAGTTCCTATAAGTTACATTAGTCCCGTGCGAGGTATTCGTGTCTCCTACGGGGTCGTTTGGGGGATGCTGTGGGTTTTCACCCTTTAACGGCCTATTTTCAAGAAAGTGTGATTTTTGCAAATTGTTGTCATACTCTCAAACCGGGAGACCCGGGACTACGCGGTCAGTTCCCACAAGTTACATTGGTCCCGTGCGAGGTGTTCGTGCCTCCTACGGGGTCGTTTGGGGGTTGGTTTGAGTTTTCACCGTTTAATGACCTATTTTCAACTCTTAAGTGTTATTTTTGCTAATTATCGTCATACTCTCAAACCGGGAGACCCGAGGCTACACGATCAGTTCCTACAAGTTACATTGGTCCCGTGCGTGGTGTTCGTGCCTCCTACAGGGTCGTTTGGGGGATGGTTTGAGTTTTCACCCTTAAACGGCCTGTTTTCAAGTCTAAGTGTGATTTTTGCAAATTATCGTCTACTCTCAAATCGAGAGACCCGGGACTACGCGTTCAGTTCCTACAAGTTACATTGGTCCCGTGCGAGGTGTTCGTACCTCCAACGGGGTCGTTTGGGGGATGGTTTGGGTTTTACCCTTTAACGGCTTTAAGTGTTATTTTTGTGAATTGTCGTCATACTCTCAAACCGGGAGAACCGGGACTACGGGATCAGTTCCCACAAGTTACATTGGTCCCATGCGAGGTGTTCGTGCTCCTACGGGGTCGTTTGGGGACTGGTTTGGGTTTTCACCCTTTAACGGCCTATTTTCAATTTTAAGTGTGATTTTTGCAAATTATCGTCATACTCTCAAATCGGGAGACTCGGGACTACGCGGTCAGTTCCTACAAGTTACATTGGTCCCGTGCGAGGTGTCCGTGCCTCCTATGGGGTCTTTTGGAGGCTGGTTTGGGTTTTCACCCTTTAACGGCCTGTTTTCAAGTCTTAAGTGTTATTTTTGTAAATTATCATCATACTCTCAAACCGGGAGACCCGGGGCTACGCGGTCAGTTCCTATAAGTTACATTAGTCTCGTGCGAGGTATTCGTGTCGCCTACGGGGTCGTTTGGGGGATGGTGTGGGTTTTCACCCTTTAACGGCCTGTTTTCAAGAAAGTCTGATTTTTGCAAATTATTGTCATACTCTCAAACCGGGAGACCCGGGACTACACGGTCAGTTCCCACAAGTTACATTGGTCCCGTGCGAGGTGTTCGTGCCTCCTACGGGGTCGTTTGGGGGCTGGTTTGAGTTTCCACCATTTAATGACCTATTTTCAATTCTTAAGTGTTATTTTTGCTAATTATCATCATACTCTCAAACCGGGAGACCCGGGGCTACACGATCAGTTCCTACAAGTTACATTGGTCCCGTACGTGGTGTTCGTGCCTCCTACGGGGTCGTTTGGGGGATGGTTTGAGTTTTCACCCTTAAACGGCCTGTTTTCAAGTTTAAGTGTGATTTTTGCAAATTATCGTCATACTCTCAAATCGAGAGACCCGGGACTACGCGTTCAGTTCCTACAAGTTACATTGGTCCCGTGCGAGGTGTTCGTGCCTCCAACGGGGTCGTTTGGGGGATGGTTTGGGTTTTACCCTTTAACGGCCTATTTTCAAGTCTAAGTGTTATTTTTGCGAATTATCATCATACTCTCAAACCGGGAGACCCGGTACTATACGGTCACTTCCTACAAGTTACATTGTTCCCATGCGAGGTGTTCGTGCTCCTACGGGGTCGTTTGGAGGCTGGCTTGGGTTTTCACCCTTTAACGTTCTATTTTCAAGTTTAGGTGTGATTTTTGCAAATTATCGTCATACTCTCAGATCGGGAGACTCGGGACTACGCGGTCAGTTCCTACAAGTTACATTGGTCTCGTGCGAGGTGTCCGTGCCTCCTATGGGGTCTTTTGGGGGATGGTTTGGATTTTCACCCTTTAACGGCCTATTTTCAAGTCTTAAGTGTTATTTTTGCAAATTATCATCATACTCTCAAACCGGGAGACCCGGGGCTACGCGGTCAGTTCCTATAAGTTACATTAGTTCCGTGCGAGGTATTCGTGTCTCCTACGGGGTCGTTTGGGGGATGGTGTGGGTTTTCACCCTTTAACGGCTTATTTTCAAGAAAGTGTGATTTTTGCAAATTATCGGCATACCCTCAAACCGGGAGACCCGGGACTACGCGGTTAGTTCCCAAAAGTTACATTGGTCCCGTGCGAGGTGTTCGTGCCTACTACGGGGTCGTTTGGGGGCTGGTTTGAGTTTTCACCATTTAATGACCTGTTTTCAATTCTTAATTGTTATTTTTGCTAATTATCGTCATACTCTCAAATCGGGAGACCCTGGTCAACGCGATCGGTTCCTACAAGTTACATGGGTCCCGTGCGAGGTGTTCGTGCCTTCTACGGGGTCGTTTGGGGGATGGTTTGGGTTTTCACCCTTTAACGGCCTATTTTCAAGAAAGTGTGATTTTTGCAAATTGTTGTCATACTCTCAAACCGGGAGACCCGGGACTACGCGGTCAGTTCCCACAAGTTACATTGGTCCCGTGCGAGGTGTTCGTGCCTCCTACGGGGTCGTTTGGGGGTTGGTTTGAGTTTTCACCGTTTAATGACCTATTTTCAACTCTTAAGTGTTATTTTTGCTAATTATCGTCATACTCTCAAACCGGGAGACCCGAGGCTACACGATCAGTTCCTACAAGTTACATTGGTCCCGTGCGTGGTGTTCGTGCCTCCTACAGGGTCGTTTGGGGGATGGTTTGAGTTTTCACCCTTAAACGGCCTGTTTTCAAGTCTAAGTGTGATTTTTGCAAATTATCGTCTACTCTCAAATCGAGAGACCCGGGACTACGCGTTCAGTTCCTACAAGTTACATTGGTCCCGTGCGAGGTGTTCGTACCTCCAACGGGGTCGTTTGGGGGATGGTTTGGGTTTTACCCTTTAACGGCTTTAAGTGTTATTTTTGTGAATTGTCGTCATACTCTCAAACCGGGAGAACCGGGACTACGGGATCAGTTCCCACAAGTTACATTGGTCCCATGCGAGGTGTTCGTGCTCCTACGGGGTCGTTTGGGGACTGGTTTGGGTTTTCACCCTTTAACGGCCTATTTTCAATTTTAAGTGTGATTTTTGCAAATTATCGCCATACTCTCAAATCGGGAGACTCGGGACTACGCGGTCAGTTCCTACAAGTTACATTGGTCCCGTGCGAGGTGTCCGTGCCTCCTATGGGGTCTTTTGGGGGCTGGTTTGGGTTTTCACCCTTTAACGGCCTGTTTTCAAGTCTTAAGTGTTATTTTTGTAAATTATCATCATACTCTCAAACCGGGAGACCCGGGGCTACGCGGTCAGTTCCTATAAGTTACATTAGTCTCGTGCGAGGTATTCGTGTCGCCTACGGGGTCGTTTGGGGGATGGTGTGGGTTTTCACCCTTTAACGGCCTGTTTTCAAGAAAGTCTGATTTTTGCAAATTATTGTCATACTCTCAAACCGGGAGACCCGGGACTACACGGTCAGTTCCCACAAGTTACATTGGTCCCGTGCGAGGTGTTCGTGCCTCCTACGGGGTCGTTTGGGGGCTGGTTTGAGTTTCCACCATTTAATGACCTATTTTCAATTCTTAAGTGTTATTTTTGCTAATTATCATCATACTCTCAAACCGGGAGACCCGGGGCTACACGATCAGTTCCTACAAGTTACATTGGTCCCGTACGTGGTGTTCGTGCCTCCTACGGGGTCGTTTGGGGGATGGTTTGAGTTTTCACCCTTAAACGGCCTGTTTTCAAGTTTAAGTGTGATTTTTGCAAATTATCGTCATACTCTCAAATCGAGAGACCCGGGACTACGCGTTCAGTTCCTACAAGTTACATTGGTCCCGTGCGAGGTGTTCGTGCCTCCAACGGGGTCGTTTGGGGGATGGTTTGGGTTTTACCCTTTAACGGCCTATTTTCAAGTCTAAGTGTTATTTTTGCGAATTATCATCATACTCTCAAACCGGGAGACCCGGTACTATACGGTCACTTCCTACAAGTTACATTGTTCCCATGCGAGGTGTTCGTGCTCCTACGGGGTCGTTTGGAGGCTGGCTTGGGTTTTCACCCTTTAACGTTCTATTTTCAAGTTTAGGTGTGATTTTTGCAAATTATCGTCATACTCTCAGATCGGGAGACTCGGGACTACGCGGTCAGTTCCTACAAGTTACATTGGTCTCGTGCGAGGTGTCCGTGCCTCCTATGGGGTCTTTTGGGGGATGGTTTGGATTTTCACCCTTTAACGGCCTATTTTCAAGTCTTAAGTGTTATTTTTGCAAATTATCATCATACTCTCAAACCGGGAGACCCGGGGCTACGCGGTCAGTTCCTATAAGTTACATTAGTTCCGTGCGAGGTATTCGTGTCTCCTACGGGGTCGTTTGGGGGATGGTGTGGGTTTTCACCCTTTAACGGCTTATTTTCAAGAAAGTGTGATTTTTGCAAATTATCGGCATACCCTCAAACCGGGAGACCCGGGACTACGCGGTTAGTTCCCAAAAGTTACATTGGTCCCGTGCGAGGTGTTCGTGCCTACTACGGGGTCGTTTGGGGGCTGGTTTGAGTTTTCACCATTTAATGACCTGTTTTCAATTCTTAATTGTTATTTTTGCTAATTATCGTCATACTCTCAAATCGGGAGACCCTGGTCAACGCGATCGGTTCCTACAAGTTACATGGGTCCCGTGCGTGGTGTCCGTGCCTCCTACGGGGTCGTTTGGGGGATGGTTTGAGTTTTCACCCATAAACGACCTGTTTTCAAGTCTAAGTGTGATTTTTGCAAATTATCATCATACTCTCAAATCGAGAGACCCGGGACTACGCGTTCAGTTCCTACAAGTTACATTGGTCCCGTGCGAGGTGTTCGTGCCTCCTACGGGGTCGTTTGGGGGCTGGTTTGGGTTTTCCCCTTTAACGGCCTGTTTTCAAGTCTAAGTGTTATTTTTGCGAATTGTCGTCATACTCTCAAACCGGGAGACCCGGAGCTACGCGGTCAGTTCCTCCAAGTTACATTGGTCCCGTGCGAGGTGTTCGTGCTCCTACGGGGTCGTTTGGGGACTGGTTTGGGTTTTCATCCTTTAACGGCCTATTTTCAAGTTTAAGTGTGATTTTTGCAAATTATCATCTTACTCTCAAATCGAGAGACTCGGGACTACGCGGTCAGTTCCTACAAGTTACATTGGTCCCGTGCGAGGTGTTCGTCCCTCACACGGGGTCTTTTGGGGGTTGGTTTGGGTTTTCACCCTTTAACGGCCTGTTTTCAAGTCTTAAGTGTTATTTTTGCAAATTATCGTCATACTCTCAAACCGGGAGACCCGGGGCTACGCGGTCAGTTCCTAGAAGTTACATTAGTCCCGTGCGAGGTATTCGTGTCTCCTACGGGGTCGTTTGGGGTATGGTGTGGGTTTTCACCCTTTAACGACCTGTTTTCAAGAAAGTGTGATTTTTGCAAATTATCATCGTACTCTCAAACCGGGAGACCCGGGACTTCGCGGTCAGTTCCCACAAGTTACATTGGTCCCGTGCGAGGTGTTCGTGCCTCCTACGGGGTCGTTTGGGGGCTGGTTTGAGTTTTCACCCTTTAATGACCTGTTTTCAATTCTTAAGTGTTATTTTTGCATATTATCGTCATACTCTAAAACTGGGAGACCCGGGGCTAGGCGGTCAATTCCTACAAGTTACATTGGTCCCGTGCGTGGTGTTCGTGCATCCTACGGGGTCGTTTCGGGGATGGTTTGAGTTTTCACCCTTAAACGGCCTGTTTTCAAGTCTAAGTGTGATTTTTGCAAATTATCGTCATACTCTCAAATCGAGAGACCCAGGACTACGCGTTCAGTTCTTACAAGTTACATTGGTCCCGTGCGAGGTGTTCGTGCCTCCTACGGGGTCATTTGGGGGCTCGTTTGGGTTTTCACCCATTAACGGCCTGTTTTCAAGTCTACGTGTGATTTTTGCAAATTATCGCCATACTCCTCAAACCGAGAGACCTGGAACTAGGCGATCAGTTCCTACAAGCTACATTGGTCCCGTGCGAGGTGTTCGTGCCTTCTACGGGGTCGTTTGGGAGCTGGTTTGGGTTTTCACCCTCTAACGGCCTGTTTTCAAGCCTAAGTGTTATTTTTGCAAATTATCGTCATACTCTCAAACCGGGAGACCCGGGACTACGCGATCAGTTCCTACAAGTTACATTGGTCCCGTGCGAGGTGTTCGTTCCTCCTACGGGGTCGTTTGGGGACTGGTTTGGGTTTTCACCCTTTAACGGCCTGTTTTCAAGTCTAAGTGTGATTTTTGCAAATTATCATCATACTCTCAAATCGGGAGACCCGGGACTACGCGGTCAGTTCCTACAAGTTACATTGGTCCCGTGCGAGGTGTCCGTGCCTCCTACGGGGTCGTTTGGGGGCTGGTTTGGGTTTTCACCCTTTAACGGCCTGTTTTCAAGTCGTAAGTGTTATTTTTGCAAATTATCATCATACTCTCAAATCGGGAGACCCGGGGCTACGCGGTCAGTTCCTAAAAGTTACATTAGTCTCGTGCGAGGTATTTGTGGGTCGTTTGGGGGTTGGTGTGGGTTTTCACCCTTTAACGGCCTGTCTTCAAAAAAGTGTGATTTTCACAAATTATCATCATACTCTCAAACTGGGAGACCCGGGACTACACCGTCAGTTCCTACAATTTACATTGGTCGCGTGCGAGGTGTTCGTGCCTCCTACGGGGTCGTTTGGGGGCTGGCTTGAGTTTTCACCCTTTAACGGCCTGTTTACAAGTCTTAAGTGTTATTTTTGCAAATTATCATCATACTCTCAAACCGGGAGACCCGGGGCTACGCAGTCAGTTCCTACAACTTACATTGGTCTCGTGCGAGGTATTCGTGCCTCCTATGGGGTCATTTGAGGGTTGGTTTGGGTTTTCACCCTTTAACGGCCTGTTTTCAAGAAAGTGTGATTTTCGCAAATTATCATCATACTCTCAAACTGGGAGACCCGGGACTACTCGGTCAGTTCCTACAAGTTACATTGGTCCCGTGCGAGGTGTTCGTGCCTCCTACGGGGTCGTTTGGGGGCTGGTTTGGGTTTTCACCCATTAACGGCCTATTTTCAAGTCTAATGTGATTTTTGCAAATTATCGCCATA
This sequence comes from Sambucus nigra, assembly GCA_949130495.1. Taxonomy (NCBI): domain Eukaryota; kingdom Viridiplantae; phylum Streptophyta; class Magnoliopsida; order Dipsacales; family Adoxaceae; genus Sambucus; species Sambucus nigra. The sequence goes on along the minus strand of OX422215.1, from coordinate 404,561,691 downwards.
CTCTCAAACCGAGAGACCCAGGATTACGCAGTCAGTTCTTACAAGTTACGTTGGTCCCGTGCGTGGTGTTCGTGCCTCCTACTGGGTCGTTTGGGGGCTGGTTTGGGTTTTCACCCTTTACGGCATGTTTTCAAGTCTAAGTGTGATTTTTGCAAATTATCGTCATACTCTCAAACTGGGAGACCCGGGACTATGCGGTCAGTTCCTACAAGTTACATTGGTCCCGTGCGAGGTGTTCGTGCCTCCTACGGGGTCGTTTGGGGGTTGGTTTGGGTTTTCACCCTTTAACGGCCTATTTTCAAGTCTAAGTGTGATTTTTGCAAATTATCGTCATAATCTCTAACCGAGAGTAAGAACTCTAAAAAATTTGGAGTGTACACCGAAAAGAGACTAAGAACTCTAAAACTTTAATACAATACATTATTAAATTACTACCATAATACTTGTGTGCTTATTTTCTTTTTCTATATTCTTATCCGTATGAGATAAAATTCCATTTCCCCCTATTCAATTCCTCATTAATAGAAGAACACCTCATTATCTACTACTACACTTTTATTTCTTATTTTTACCCCTATTTTTATCACAATTAGTTGGAGTTCTTTTACCCATTTTGGATTCCTCATTGCTGAAGAAAGTTCAGCATCCCAAAGAGTTTAATGAAAAATGGCACTTAATTTTCAAAACATTATCTTCCTTGCAATAACTAAAAACTGTATGACCCCCAAAAGTCGCCAAACTACCAACTGTCATATTATTTCTTAAAAACTGATTCACTTGAAAAAGAAAATAATAAACATAAAAAATAACTTAGGATATTAAATGAAACTAAGAGATTTTGAAGCTGTTGTCACCTCTGGGCCTTGTTTGTGGTTTGAAGTTCACATCGTTAGGCTAGCTGTTGGGCACATGCTCCATGCACCACTTTCGACTGAGGGCAGTCTCAGTGGGAGTTGTCGAGAGGTTGAGCATTAACCTAGTGGCTAGCTATAGACATAGAACAAGAAGAGAAATTTTCAAAAGGGGAGGAACACGAGATGCAAACTAGGCCAAATAGCTTCAATCAAAACATAATTCTAGAACTCAAACAGGACATTGCACCAAGGTAATCTCTCTTTAGCATTTTATCAAACATGTAACATACGACATTTTCAATAGATTGTAACATACAAAAATATCTAGTATGTAAAAGAAATTTATTATGGAGACATAAAGTAAACACGAACCAAAATCCATCGGAGCTGAAACCACGGGCTCTCACTCATCTTCTCCCTTGTCGTATTATCACCACCTTGAATTATACACAATACTATCCTAAGACAAAAATAAATCGCAAAATTAGGCATGAGAATATATAATACAGTGAATAAGAATCAATGTTTCATTTCAGATATACTTCACTAGAGTATGAATTCATCAAATATATCAACTAAATAATTTCTAAATCTAACACACGATTGAAAAGCCTAAGTAACAATGAAATTTGTTACAAGTGAAGATATGTTTCATCGAAGTACTCGACAACTACATTAATTCATCTATTTAGAAAGGTAATATGGAACTGGTTGTTGCGTAAGACAAAAGTAAAATTGATGCCATGACTAACTACTCCTTGCCTAAGATAGTTAAGGCTCTAAGGTTATGCTTTGGATTAGCATTTTTTTATAGAAATTTTTTGAGAAGATATATGTCCTTATCAGTAAGCCCCTGACCATGATGCTCAAGAAGAAGAACTTTCAATAGTCAACTGAATCTATAAAAAATTTCAACAAGCTTAAAACAGCTATGACTACTACTCATGTTCTAGATTTTATTCAACACTTCATGCTAATAATTAAGGGATTAGTGTTGATATTATGCAAGGCTCTTAGCATTACTAAGCAAGGCATTACCTCCAACGAAGGCATTACCTCCATGAAATCTACCAACAACAATGTGATAAACACCTCCATGGCAACCACTTATTATTCTCTACAAAAAATGATACTATCAATAAAAAAAATTGTAGGTAAACTAAATTTCAACCAATATTCTTGAAATCAAACAAGAAAAATTATTGAACCATGTCTGGATGTAGAGTTGGATCTGAAGTTGGATCGTGAGACTCAAGCAGATTGACCAAATCTTCAATCTCAAATTTCTTATTAGATGGAATGCATAAATTACCTATGTTGATGACCAAACCAAATTGTCGAAGCTTTTGGAGATGACCAAACAAAATATTTAACCAAGCCTTTGGAGGTTGGTCTGACCTAACTGAGCCAGAAGAAGAGGATGATGGCAGTTCGTGGACGAAGCAGAGGGTGATGGTTGTTCGTGGACGAAGTAGATGATGGGGTCGCCTGGTAGTAGACGAAGTAGAAAAAGAAGAGGATGAGTGGAAGCGATGATGGAGGCGGCGGGTAGGCAGTGGGTAGTGTGGATGATGGAGGCGGCAGGTCGCCTGGTAGCGTGGGGAGAGAGAGAGAGAGAGAGAGATACTTAGAGAGAAGAGAGAAGAGATCAAAATGATGTCCCGCCTTGAAAGTTTTGGTCCCCGATTGAAATTTTAGGATATTATTTTTTTAATGAACTGTACCCATATTTGGCACGATTTTACACCGTGCCAGAATTTGGCACTCATTTAAACCGTGCCAGTTTATGCTAAAACCGTGCCAAATTCTAGCACGGCTTAAAACCGTGCCAGAATCTCCTTGCCACAGCGTGCCAGATTAGCATTTTTGGTGTAGTGAAATATAACCATTCATGTAATTTAAATTCCAACACCATGATATCCCCAAAATAAATCCAACTCCAAGTAAATATAAATTCAAATGAAATCATCCAACTATAAATATCTTATTGAAACCATAAACAACTATGGAACCAATTGGCCCACCAAATCCATAACTGAAAGTCTCATAATAAAACGACGGAATGGAAAGTAAATCTAAGCTACTATGCCAAGTAAAATAAATCTCCAACTGCACTCCCAAAAATATCTCCAACCACTCTTGTGGAACTACTCCAGTACTATACTTGAAATGTTAGTCAACACAATAAGTCAGAACCCACTACATGAACACTAGCTACTCCTCCAAATTTGGGTCCATAAACCCAGAGAATAGCAGTATACTTGATAAAAATCACAATCGAGTATTTTAAATAAAACGAGATATATTAACATGCGAGTAAAATAAATTGCCACTATCTACCCATATAACTTATCCACCCTAAAGTGCAAGTCCAATTATTCCATTTCAACCTTAATTTAAAAATTAGCTCTTATTCTTACTTAATTTAATTATCCAATTATTTTTATTCGTGCGATACCACTATGGCTAGTCGACCCCTTATCGGTCCTCCTCTCTTGCCGGAATGCACGAGGCATCACTAAATATGTTATCATTCTCAGCAAATGATAGATATATGAGACATTAATGATTTTTCCACAAGATATAATCAAATTTATTTAATAAATATAACGATTCATGCAATTTAAAGTCCAGCCCCATGTTATCTCCAAAATAAATCCAACTCCAAATAAGTGTAAACTCAAATAAAATCATCCAACTATAAATATCTGACTAAAACCATAAACAATGGTAAAACCGATTGGCCCACAAAATTCATAAATGAAAGTCAATGGAATGAAAAGTAAATCTAAGCTACTAAGGAAAGTAAAATAAATCTCCAACTGCACTCCAAAAAAATATCTCCAATCACTCTTGTGCGGCTACTCCAGCACTATACTTGAAATGTTAGTCAACGCAATAGGTCAGAAACCACCGCATAAATACTAGCTACTCCACCCAATTAGGTTTCATAAACCCAGGAAATAGCATTATACATGATAAACATCACAATAGAGTATTTTAAATCAAACGAGATATATTAACATGCCAGTAAAGTAAGCTGCCACCATTTACTTATTTAACTAATAAACTAAAATTACAAGCCCGATTATTCCATTTTAACCTTTATTTTAAATTATCTCTTATCATTACTTAATTTAATCATCCTATTATTTTTATTCGTGAAACACCACTATGGCCAGTCAACTCCCCATCGGTCCTGCACACACTCTTGGCGCACTTAAGGTTCAAACACATCACACCCATACTCCTCACTATAGCCGGTCAACCTGATTTCTGTCAGCTCTGCATATACTCATGAGGTTCCATGCACGACATGTCACTATAGTCAATCATCATGTATTCTGTCTACCCTACACATACTCGTGACGCCAACACCCACCCACGTCGCTATAGCTAGTCGACCTTCGCGACAGGAATTCATTTTAATACCTGATTAGGCATAAATTCTTCCCATTTATCCCCTTCATTTAGAGACTTTTATCGCTCCACAAAGTATAATTCGAGTGGATTTATATCATATCATTTCTATTGACAAGTTTCTAATGAGTACACCGAGTTTCGTGTATTTTCCATCTATTTCGCAGGTATTCAGTGTTTAGGAAGGACCAGCATCCTAATCCGAGTTCCATACCAAAATCTTCAAGGAAATACAAGGAGGAAAGTTCCTAAAAAGATGGAACCGAACCAAAGTGGAAGGAAAACGAACCGCTCCTATGCTCGAAGAACTTCCTGTGAAAAGTTAACAAGATGGAACTGAACCAAAGTGGAAGGAAAACGAACCAAACCTACACTTGGAAAACTTCTTGTAAAGAAATGTCAAGATGGAACCAAATCGAAGAAGAGGAAAAATGAACCGATCCTATGCTCGAAGAACTTTCTGTAAAGGTTGTCAAAGATGGAACCGAACCGAACCCCTTAATAGGATCAGTTCTGTTTTCGAAAATTCGAACTTATCCACTTGTGAAATTAGAATCCTCCATGGTTGAAACTCTTAGAATTTGTAGATTACAAAATATAAACTCCTCCCAAACATGAGAGGAGGCTTCTAATTCATTAGGGAAGCTTTGTAACCTGTTTAGAGAAGAAGAACAATAAGAAACCCTAGTTTGCTTATAATTTTGCAATTCAAGTAATACCTTTCTAATTCTTGTTTTAATTAGTGCAGTAGTTACTTTTCTAATAGAAATTTCATCGCTCTTCATCTTCATTCAGTAGAAAAAATGTTTTCTTTCATTCCAAATGCATTTTCTTCCAGTTTTCATATGTTTGGCTAAGTTTTCAAGGGTTGGGGTGCAAGAACCCTAACCGATGTAATTCACGATAGTGGAAATAGATGTCGGAATTAAAACCTTAGATGAATTGTATCGTAGTTCATATGATACTACTTTATTTCAGCTTTTGCTTACATACTGTGCGGGCTACGATCCCTCATATGTGTAATACTTAGGAGAAATAAAGACCGAATTTTAATTCAACCTTTGCTTACATACTGTGCGGGCTATGATCCCTCATATATGTAATACTTAGGAGTATTAAAAATTCGGATTCATTTAAAGTTTTAATTCTAACTCTAGTATCTTACGAAGTGAATTACTAGGGTGTGGGGGATTGTAACCCGACCTATTTTTCTCCATTCATAGTTACAGTTTTAGTCAAGTAATTCGAACTTCTGCATTAGAAAATTTTGCATTCATAATTTCTTTAATTAATCATTTTCAAAAAGTGCATATAATTGTAGTTATTTTGCAAATCAAATCACCTTTTCCTTTTCTTTAGATTCAAAGTTTAGTTTCCTTCGTCTGTCCAACGTCATTACGACTCCGTTCGTTCTATTTCCCTGAGGATCGATACTCGACTTATCGAATTATTACTTGAGCGACGGGCTTGCACTTGAGCCTAGAGAGTACACACACTAGACACATTCTTTGTCGCGTCAAGTTTTCGACGCCGTTACCGGGGATTTAGGTAGACTTAGGATTAGATCAAGTCAATCTAAAACTTTGACCAAAAATCCAAAAAAAAAACATTAAAAAAATTTGAAAATACACAAAAAAAAAATATTCATCATCTTTCATAAGCCTGTTAATGAAAAATCCTGAACTCACTCCAACTCCCCAAAATACTCCCACCAATATTCACGAAAACCCAATAGTTGAGTACAACCCCGATATCCCTCACACACCTAACATTCCACAATTCTGGGTTCCATCTCCCACGCCTACACACACCCCGACATCCCTCTTAGGACACACCACAGGGCACGCTCCGAGCATACCAAGTGAGGATATAGAGTCATCAAGTGATAGAGCCATGTCATAACTCGGTAGTGTAGCCGTAGGTGAGGACGAGGTACCGTACCGCCCTTTGAGAGAAATCTTATATCCCGAGCAAACCATCACTTCGGGATGCAGTTTACTCCCGTATAATGCAGGGCAATTTATCTTTAGGAATGGGATGATCCAGATACTTCCCAACTACCATGGAATGGAGTTAGAAAAGCCATATCTCCACGTCTGGGAATTTGAGGAGGCGTGTGAGACTCTCAACGATCAAACTTGCACAAAAGATGTGATCCGCGTCAAACTCTTCCCATTCTTGCTAAAGGACAAGTCTAAAACCTGGCTATGGTCTTTACCTCCAAACTCGATTTCATCATGGAACGAGTTGCAATCTAAATTCCTTAAGAAATTCTTTCCTCCACATTGAATGAACTCCATCAAGGCTCAATTTCAAACCTTCTGATAATCAAAAATGAGTCATTTGATTGATGTTACGAGCGTTTTAACAAGTTAATCACTTCGTTCACTCATCATGGATTTGATAAATTGCAAATAATTTCCTTCTTCCATAATGGGCTGAATATAAATTCCAAATAACTCGTTGAAACCATGTGTGATGGTCCCTTTGTCGACCTAGACGCCAACGATGCTGAGCTTCACCTGAGGTATGTCATCGAGACTACCCAAGCATGGGATACATCTGACCCTAGTGCTCATACTCGAACGCACCAAATGACCACCACTCCATCGACGGTCTGCCTATTTCATGTAGAAAAGGATACTATGACGGCCAGTCGACTTGATCTACTTAAGAAAGGAATGAGAGAAGTACTTGAGATATGTGTAAGAGGACCAACTGGCTCCATCCTGAACCCCATTGAGAAGGCGTGTGTTATTTGTGAGGCAGCACATTAAACAGAGGAATTATCGACAATACCCGCCTACAATGTTATGCTTCAAAAGCAAGTGAGTGGTATAGGAGGATTTAAGGGTAATTTCGATGCACCGCACGGGAATTCTTACAACCCTTCATGGAGAAACCATCCTGGTTTTAGCTATGGGCGACGCAACTCAGAAAGTGTCTCTAATGTGCATTCTTTTCTAGGCTCAAGTGCAAGCATGTCGCATTAGTAATAAACTCGGTAAGTCGGGATCGTATTCACAGGGAAACAGGACAACAAAGTTGTGACGACGTTGGATAGATAAGAAAATCCTAGATCTGATTCTAAAGAAAAGGAAAAAATGACTGATTTGTGGAACAACTACACTAGATGCAATTTTGAAAATAATTATTTAATGTACGAAAGTATGAATGAAATGCAGCTACTCTAAATCACTGACGACAATTGACTTGAAACTATAAACTTATATGATGAAAGAACATGACAGGAATACAATCCCCCAACACTAGTGTATTGATGTTATAAAACTAATCATAAATTTAAATGATTAATTAGACCCAAAATTTAGTTCTCCCAGGCATTACGTATATGAGGTTCAAGCCCGCGTCATACTTAATCTGAGGACGAGTAAATCGGTATTTCAATAGTTACACTCGAATTGTATTCTAAAGAATCCCGGTTACTTGGAAGAAAAAGAGATCTAAAGATCTACAATTTTCATTTCCTACACAATACAGTCGTAATAAATCACTAAATTCAGAGGATTAATGTTATACACATGCAACTATCACATCAGGTTGGGTTCATATATCCCGACCTTGAAAAGTCTAGCCTGCCATGATGAAAGTAATGAAAACTATTTTGGAATTGCAGGAAATCTTGATTAAACTAAGGAAAATTTGTAGAATGATGTAGAAAGGAATTGGAGTGAAGAAAATTAACTCCTAATCTTACCAAAGCAATCAAAACAGCATTCAAGAACACTTGTAACACAAAAATCTGAATAATCTTCACTCTTGGAATTAAAATTGTAATCTACCTTCAAAACTTGGGTTTTATAGAAATAATGGAAAATTATATTAACTCTCCATCCAAAGAATGATAATAAAACGGGTTTTTATACCCTACAAAACTTCAGGAGTTTTAGCAGCACTAGGACTCTCCATTAGAGGAAGATAAGAAAATAAAATCTCGACAGTCGGACCGGTCGAGGCCTCCTACGGATCGGTCTGCCTGGAATCCAGACCGGTTATTTTTATTTTCTTCCATCTTCAATTTGTCTTCAGTCCAGGGTTCTCTGGAAATTGGCAATGCGGACCGGTCAGGCTCGAATCGGTCCAGGCTTCCTTTGACTTTTTTTCTCAAACTTTGACTGCTCATATATTTCACACTGGGACTCCGATTGAGGTGTCGTTTCTTTATATGTGCTCATGAACTTGATATATTCAACTTCTCTTTAGGTGCCTCATTCGAATTCTGAGTAGAAATTACACTTTTGCCCGTTTGACTTTCCTTCTTTTCTTTTCTGATTCTCCCGATTTCTTTCTTTAGTTGACATCAAATACCTATAAAATCAATAAGAAATACCAAAAACTCAATGTACTCGTTAGGATAAGTCAGTAGCGAGATTATGAGATAAATTCAAATCGATTACGTTGTTCGAGGTGCTAAAAGTAACTAAATTAAAGGGATAAATTGGGAAGAATTTATGCCTAATCAATGGGCAACCAAATGTTGTGATGAATTCGAATTCACATGTTTCCCCTCCTCCACCATCGCACTTTCAACAAGCACCACACATGCAAGGACATGTGCAGGCACCACCACCTCCAGGGACACATATCACTCCACCACGGAGAAATCTCGAGGATATGATAAACCAATTTATCACTGCACATAATGCAACTACTGTTAGACATGAGCGCATGATCAACAACATAAATGCGACTATTTTAAAGATTCAATCATCGTTGCGTATCCAAGAGAAGGGCAAGTTTCTTGCCCAGGGGCAAAGACCTCTCCAAGGTCAAACTAGTGTTAGCTCCATGATAATACGCAAATATCGCGTATTTCATCCGTCGAACCTACGCATTTTAGCCCCCTCGAGTGCCTTAATCTCTATATTTAAGTCTGTTAACCAGACAACCTCTGTTTATATTGTTAACATGCTATATGAGGTATAATTGGGCTTTTGTAGGTATTTAGGTACCAAGTATGGGATTCGGACGCATTGCGCGCAATTTTTGTACACAATCGCACGTTCAAGGGCAACTCGGTCATTTCACATCTTAGGCACCTAGACCGACATCTACACTGAAGTTGTATCTCTCCTCTTTAGCTTCGCATGGCCGTGAACGGTGCGCGATTTCGAGTCCGTATGACAAAGTTACGGCGATTTGAGCGGAGATGAATTGCATGCCAAAACAGGGGATTCTGCAGGCTGCCCTACTTGATCGGTCGATCGACCCTCTATATTTTTGCCACGATTTTAACAGTCGATCGATCGACCACAGGGGTCGATCGATCGATCCCCTATTTTTTCCTGCATATATTTTCTTTTCATTTTCTTTCTTCTTTTCTTTTATTCTTACTTGGTATATATACCAATTTTGTTGTAATATTCAGGGTGAACGTTTTTAGACAGTTTTAGAAGATATAATAGGTTAGGGCTTGGGTTTTTGGATGGTTCTTCTTCATTTATACTTGGTTTGACACCCCGTTTGTTGTGTAAGTTGACTATTCATCTCCCCTACCAATTAATATAGTTTGTATTTCTTCATTTCTTGCTTTCTAGTTCATTTACAAGCTTTCTAATTTAGGTTTACATTCTTTAGTTACATGCTTTGATTAACTTGCTTTCTAGTATAGTTTTATCGCGTTTATTTACACGCTTTCATTTACCGCGTTTTTAACCTGCTTTCTAGCTAAATTAAATTAGGGTGTGCTTGAATGGGACTCACTCGAGTTGACGCGTTCCTTTGCTTTGGTGATGGAGTTTACGGGTCTATTTTGGGTGCGTTCTCCTAGTTATTGCGCCTAGGAGATTTGACGGGGCATATCATGTATGTCCCATGCTTACGACCTCTCGTGCGCAATTTCCGGGATATTTGTTGACGCCAAAATCTTATTAGGCTTTTATGATGATTTAGGGCGTAACAACCCTTGATTTAATTAACTGTCGAAACGAGACACATTTGTAATAACTCGTCGACCCATGTAACCATTTTATACTAATTAACTCGAGTGAGGGATATTCGACGCAACCTATAGTTTTACTCGATTTCATAATCTAGTTTCAATACCTTGCCTAGATTAACATTTCCCTTTATGCATATTTTTCCTTTTAGTTTGTAATCATCTTTTACACTTTTATTTCGGAATATTAAATCACTTGAATTCTAGCATCTTGTCCCTGTGGATTTTCGATACCCGACTTACCGCTGTGCTTGCCCCGCAAGTGTAGTAGTAATTTAGGTTTCTTTTGTATTGAGTTGGCAAAACGAAAAAAATGATTAGCGGCTTTACATGCGCTACTTTTCGCACCCTTAATCAAAATGGCGCCGTTGCCGAGACTAGTTTGTTTTAGACTTTATTTGATTTAATATTTCATAGTATTTTCTTTCTATTTGTATTATTTGCTAATATTTTACAGGACTTCCACATTCGAGCACTTAGAAACGCTCAAATTCTTTCCGCGCGCACTTACTTTGTGGAATCCGCCATTCGATCCATTTTTGCGATAAGCATGTCTTATTCCAATTCTTTCGGTAATCCTTGTTATAATTCTCAAAATTCTAGGCCTATGACTTTCAGTGAATACTTAGCATCCCAAAGTGTAACAAATTCAAACATGACTTTGGGCGAGTATAACGAAAGTCAAAACTTAGGTTATTGGAATCTTGATGATGATGATATGATTTTGGGCCTTTACCTCCTATAATAGGAATTTTTAAACGAATTGCAATAGTTTTCAAAATTCCTATAATAATGAGTTTTCGTTTAAGTCCGATGGCAATTTTAAAAGTTCCCATTCTAATGCATCCGCACCTCGACCTATGACATTCGGTGAGGGTTTGCGTATGTATGAGAATGAGAAAATTGAAAATCGTTATTGGTAAGAAAATCATTCGTGGGAACATGAGTTGGATTTATTATTTGAGCCCAACTACGATTTTTCTTCTGAGACTTTCGAAGTTAAGGAATGTTTTGAACCAAATGAGGTACTTGTGCCTACTTTGGAACAAACTATTCTAGACTTTGCCCATCGCGTAATAGATATTGAAAGCGAGGATGAAAATGACGTAATATCTATTTGCAATGAAATGATTTCTTCTTTGGCCCCCAAAGAAGAACATTTCATTGAAAATGATATTATTTCATTCGAAACTCAAACTTCATGCGATGATGACTCATCTCATGAGTTTGAGTTTCATTCATCCCCATTTTCATTCTCTATTACCCCACCGGAACAAGTACCCGATGACTCGGTTTCAAACTTTCATGTTTTAAACCCTATCGCCGATGAGGAGTACTTGCTCGAGTCTCCCTCCACGATCGCATCTGTGCCTTTGTGTGCGCAACCTCCCATTCCAATTTCAAAATCATTGGGAAAATTTTTGGCTTTTCTCGATCCCCACTTGTTTTTGTCACCCGTCCTATCCAAATCCCCCATCCTCCCTCCCAAAGTTTCAATTGGGGATGGTTCACTTTTACCGCCTTACACATGCCTTCCATCATTCGAACGGAATTCCTATTTACCGGGAGGCATGCATGTTCGGGAGGGTCCACCGTTGATCCGCCAATTTCAAATTGTGTTTTGGATGGACCCTCAAAAGTTTCAACTTTTAGTATATAGCTAATTAGAGTTCTAAATGTAGTTGTATATAGCTAACTTCTTCATTTTTTATTTTTCTTAATATTAGCCTAGTGTAATTAGTTAATCTCTTTTTATTTCTTTTTATGCTTGGTTCTAACTCTTTTGTAGGTTCAACGCACTTGAATTTGCGGAGACTATGCATCCCGGCACACATTTCTTACGAAAATGATCAAAAAAGCCCCAAAAACATTTTTCTGTTACTTTTCACACACGCATCCTCACGCATTTGCATTTGTTTTTCTTTTTTATTTTATTTTATTTTTTATTTTTTGTCGTGAACATGCGTGTGTGTTGCTCGTTGTACATATGTTTTAATTTTTGGTTAGCATAGACATATTTGTGTGTATACTTTAGCCTATGTCTATTTATTTTTATTTTTATATTTTTATTTCATATTTTTATATATTTATACTTATATATACTTAATATATATTTATTTTATACTTAAACCCCCTAAATATTCCATAATTGCAATTTCCCCCCACTTTTAAAACTGGAAGCAGTGTGCCTTGCCCTGCTTGATCGATCGATCGAAGGCCCTGGCTCGATCGATCGATCGAGAAGTTATAGGCCGAAGCTGCTACTATTTTTTCCTTTCTCCTTATTCTCTTTTCTCCTCTCGAAACTGTTTCGTGCCCTAGTTTTTTCTCCCCCAACACATTTCTTCATTTTCAACCCTTTTTCTACAATTACAAGGTATGATTCTTCCTAATTTATTATCTTTTTGTACATTTGGGTTGATTGTTGTCCTAAATTCCATGTTATATACCATTTTTGGACATTTATTGTATGTGTTGGTTTTTCCCCTGATTTGTGTTGTTCCAACCGCTTTTTCTTGTGATTCTTGTTGAATATCCACTCATGAACACATGAATATTGCTGAATTGTTGTCTTGTTCATGAGTGGGGCGATTTGGTTGGTTCAAAACGGTGTTTTTCACCCTTGACGCACATCGCGCACGCCAAGTGTTCGCTAAAATGCCCAAAACAGTTTTCAATTCAATTTTTGTCGCAGACTTGGGTGATTTTCACTCCATGTCGCATTCTGACATATTTTATCGCAATGTTGCAATTTTTTCCTCGGTTTTGCGCACTTGCACCCCCATTTCAATTTGTACACTAACTAACCATTAATTGTGCTTACACTAACTAACCATTTTGATTAAGGGTGCGAAAAGTAGCGCGTGTAAAGCCGCTAATCGTTGTTTTCATTTCGCCAACTCAATACAAAAGAAACCTAAATTACTACTACACTTGCGGGGCAAGCACAGCGGTAAGTCGGGTATCAAAAATCCACGGGGACAAGATGCTAGAATTCAAGTGATTTAATATTCCGAAATTAAAGTGTAAAAGATGATTACAAACTAAAAGGAAAAATATGCATAAAGGGAAATGTTAATCTAGGCAAGGTATTGAAACTAGATTATGAAAGCGAGTAAAACTATAGGTTGCGTCAAATATCCCTCACTCGAGTTAATTAGTATAAAATGGTTGCATGGGCCGATGAGTTATTACAAATGTGTCTCATTTCGACAGTTAATTAAATCAAGGGTTGTTACGCCCTAAATCATCATAAAAGCCTAATAAGATTTTGGCGTCAACAAATATCCCAGAAATTGCGCACGAAAGGTCCTAAGCACGGGACATACATGATATGCCCCGTCAAATCTCCTAGGCGCAATACATAGGACAACGCACCCGAAATAGACCCGTAAACTCCATCACCAAAGCAAAGCAACACGTCAACTCGAGTGAGTTCCATTCAAGCACAACCTAATTTAATTTAGCTAGAAAGCATGTTAAAAACGAGGTAAATGAAAGCGTGTAAATAAACGCGATAAAACTATACTAGAAAGCAAGTAAATCAAAGCATGTAAACCTAAATTAGAAAGCTTGTAAATGAACTGGAAAGCACGAAATGAAGAAATACAAACTATATTAATTGGTAGGGGAGATGAATAGTCAACTTACACAACAAATGGGGTGTCAAACCAAGTATAAATGAAGAAGAACCATCCAAAAACCCAAACCCTAACCTATTCTATCTTCTAAAACTGTCTAAAACGTTCACCCTGATATTACAACAAAATTGGTATATATACCAAGTAAGAATAAAAGAAAAGAAGAAAGAAAATGAAAAGAAAATATCTGCATGAAACAACAGGGGATCGATCAATCGACCCTTGTGGTCGATCGATCGACTATTAAAATCATGGCAAAAATATAGAGGGTCGATCGATCGACCCCCAAGCTCGATTGATCGATCAAGCAGGGCAGCCTGCGGAATCCCCTGTTTTGGCATGCAATTCATCTACGCTCAAATCGTTGTAACTTTATCATACGGACTCAGAATCACGCACCATTCATGGCCACGCGAAGCTAGAGAGGAGAGCTACAACTTCCGTGTAGATTTCGGGCCAGGTGCCCAAGCTGTAAAATGATTGGATTGCCCTTGAATGTGCAATTGTGTACGAAAATTGCGCGAAATGCGTCCGAATCCCATACTTGGTACCTAAATACCTACAAAGCCCAATTATACCTCATATAGAATGTTAAGAATATAAACAGAGGTTGTCTGGTTAACGGGCTTAAATATAGAGATTAAGGCACCCGAGGGGGCTAAAATGCGTAGGTTCGACGGATGAAATACGCGAAATTTGCGTATTATCACACCCCCTAACTTACACATTGCTAGTACCTAGCAATGAAATAGGATGCAACAAGAACAACAAGCACCAAAAGCATGATAAGTACAAAAATATGGTATAAAAGCATAAAGTCACTTTCGTGGGCGATTCGATTGCATTTAGCGTATGCAATAAGCCGTTAAACCCCTAGGTTACCCTAGTGGACGAGTGTTGTCTCGGGAGGGTTTTCAGTGATGATACCCACAAACATCATAAAGTTTCCTCAAAATATGCCCAATCAAGTATGACAAACTCATCAATGCGAACAAGATTTCAACATGTTATTAGCATAGCAAACGAATACGCGTGAGAAGTCCGTAGTTATTAACATTATCGAATGCACCTCAATGAATTGAAACTCTAACTTGTGGGAGGGGAGTGAGCATATGCAAAGTATGATTTGGTGAAAAACTTAAATAACTCGGATACTAAATATCAAAGCATGAATAAAAGTCAATCCTCACGGGCATTACACTCATCAAATGAATTCACTTGAAACAGGGCGGTAACACACGGGACACGCGGGCATAAGGAGTAAATGTAAAGGGAAACTAGGCCGCGCACATGTCACAATTGAAGAACGCTATACAGGAAATAAAAATTGCAATCTCAATGAAAAGATACCGCACATATAAAAGAGGCGAAATGCACTTTCACAGATTATCAACACTATTTAAACATTTGAATTACATCAACCTAATATCACATAGGACTTTAATATGGTTGTAATGTAGTCTAGGTTATGGTACAAAATGAAAGGGATGTATATACGGATTCAAAGTGTTTGGGGATGAAACTCGGGAAAATGGGAAAAAGTGGGCAATTTCAAAATTGGACAAATGATTTCCAAACGAGCAATAGATATAACAATCGAGAGAGTAACAAGGATTATTGAATCACATACAAACACTATAAACAACTTTCTCTTTCTTTTTCTTTTCTTCTTTTTCTCATTTTTTTTCTTTTGTTTTCTTTTGTTTTTAACTTTCTTTTTTTCCCTCTTTATCTTTTCACTTCTTACTCTTTTCATACTCAAATTGCAACCACAACACAATAATAACATTTAATCCCAAGAAATAATCCAAACAAGGGTATTTAAGGTAATATGTATGGTATAAAACTCCAATTTGGAGTTGGATATAGGATTTTGGGTAATGAAAAGAAAGGCTAGTATTTAGGCTCAACCGAGTTGACTAGGGAACATATAAAGGGTGAGGTCAAGGTCATATGGGTGATATATCAAAGATGGCCTATGATTATTTCAAAAAGTAAACGCAATTCTATAGTCAAACAACATATGAAAATCATGCTCAAGTAACACATTTCAAGTATGAACTCAATTAAGGAACGGTCAATGAAAGAATAAAGAGATTACCAACGACTGTAACGTTTTCAAAGAGGAAAGAAAAAGGTATACACTCACAAATGAAGATAAGTCTCTAATCTCACTCGGTGTAAGTATATACAATGCAACAAAAGCATACCGAGTTATAAAAATCTTAAACCAAATCAATATAACAAGAATGGTGCATGTGCTCACGGATTAAAGTTTAATTCATGAAGTTATTCATAATATTAATGATTTAGGACTAAAGTCTAATAACTTCTAAAATTGAGAACATGCATCGTTGAATTGTCAATTTGATCGGGCAATTTTTTAAAATTTATCATCGGAAACAAGGGCAAAATGCCCAATAAAGGAGAAAAAAGAAAGAAAATATTTTTGGAATTTTTCAAATTTTTAACAAAAACACGCTTTGTAACTAAATTGTAATCAAATTCAAGGACTAATCAGCAAAATGGATAGAATATCCTACACCCCCTAACTTAAATGTTGCATTGTCCCCAATGCGTCCATTAAAGAACACAACACAAAGATAGGAAAAGAATGATATAACCCAAATTTGGAGCGATCTCCATAAGTACAAGTCCAAATGAGGCTGCAAAACAAGTTAGTACAAAGCATATGAAGAATATGTACCGATGTATTAAGTTAAGAGAATCTATGTCACAAGTCACAATAATATAGAGGGGCTGAAGTACAAATACTAGATAAATTGATGGTGAACTTTTTGATTTTATAAAATGGAAGGTCATACACATCAAAATCCAATAAACAACCACAAACTATATTTTCATTTCCCATTTCATAAGTTCAATACAAAATCACTTAATACATTACAACTAGTGAAATAAAAGAAATACAAATAAAAAGAAAAAGAAAAAGAAAAATATAATATCCGATCCTAGAATGCCAAAAATGACCCAGTACAACAGCAGCCTAGTGGCCAGAACCACTAGGATCAGAGGGGTCCTGAAAATGAGGAGGTAACGCTGTGTCGAAATCATGCCACTGCAAATAAAGATCTCTCATCATCTACTGCATCATCATGTACTCATGTCTATGCTGCGCTCTAGCCTGCCTCTGCAGGGCCCACTCCTGTCGCTGCTCGGCCTGAAACTGCTCCTACTGTTGTGCCCACTTCTGCCGCTGCTCGGCCTATAACTGGTCCAGGCGGGACTCCCATGTAGCCCACCTGAGTTGGGTCTCCTCCCAATACTAGTCCTGCACGTCCTGGAATGCCTCAAAGCGGGCACCATAATCTGTGGGTGGCACGTGAGAACCCTCACCAATCTCCATCTCCCTAATCTCGTCCTCCTCATCGTCCGGCTCATCAGCCACCTCCGCCCTCTGTCTTTTGTCGCCCGGTTGCCCCCACTCATGCTTAAGCATCTTTGAATTATTGTCCTTGGATAGAAGCCCGAGTGGCTCATGCTTACGGTCAGCGTCAAACTCAGGGCAACCGTGTGATATATATATCCTTGTAATGAGGGCAGGAAAGGGAAGGGAAAACCTCCAGCCAATCTCTTTAGCCGTCGCGCACATCATATCCAAAAAGATACTGGGCAAGCTGATATTGCCCAAACCACTAATCAGCGTATAGATCAATGCGGCGTGCTTATGACGAACCTCTGGCCGGTTGTTCGTCACCATAAAAGAGTGGACATTAATGTAGTGCAGGAACCTCGATAAGTCCTCCATTGTAACAGAGCAAAAATCACCCTTTTTCCATTCCTCCCCCGGTGCAAGGGCCTCTATCAATGTCCCATGGCCGAAGATGGTCCCATCCATAAAACTGATCGAGTCCCCGGGGTTTGGCACACCCATGTAGCCAGCCAAATCATAACTGCTGAAAGGTATACTCACCCCACAGACCATCGCCTCATAAGTAGTCGGCCCATCCCCCTTTACCTCTACCAACGTCGCATAAAAAATCTGGAATAGCTCTTCATTGATGCACCCGTTAGTAGCGAGAAAGGGCTCCCATCCCTGATGGCGCAGAAGAACACGCGTCTCCCGCAGTATATGCTCAATGGTCCACGCAAAATGATACCCAAGTGGACGCTCGGATGTGTGAAAGTGGGCGCGGTACCAATCCCGCCATTCGAGCCATTTTTGGGGTAAGCATGTCTTATTCCAATTCTTTCGGTATTCCTTGTTATAATTCTCAAAATTCTAGGCCTATGACTTTCGGTGAATACTTAGCATCCCAAAGTAAAACAAATTCAAATGTTACTTTGGGCGAGTATAACGAAAGTCAAAACTTAGGCTATTGGAATTTTGATGATGATGATAATGATTTTGGGACTTTACCTCCTTATAATAGGAATTTTGAAACGAATTCGAATAGTTTTCAAAACTCCAATAATAATGAGTTTTTGTTTAAGTCCGATGGCAACTTTCAAAGTTCCCATTTTCATGCATCCGCATCTCGACCTATGACTTTCGGTTAGGGTTTGCGTATGTATGAGAATGAGAAAATTGAAACTCGTTATCGGGAAGAAAATCCTTCGTGGGAACATGAGTTGGATTTATATTTTGAGTCCGACGACGATTTTGCTTCCAAGACTTTCAAAGTCTAGGAATGTTTTGAACTAAATGAGGTACTTGTGCCTACTTTGGAACAAACCATTCTATACTTTGCCCATCGCGTAATAGATATTGAAAGCGAGGATGAAAATGACGTAATATCTATTTGCAATGAAATGATTTCTTCTTTGGCCCCCAAAGAAGAACATTTATTTGAAAATGATATTATTTCCTTTGAAATTCCAACTTCATGCGATGATGATTCATCTCATGAGTTTGAATTTCTTTCATTCCCATTGTCATTCTCTATTACCCCGCCGGAATAAGTACCCGATGATTCGATTTCAAACTTTAATGTTCTAAATCCTATCGCCGATGAGGAGTACTTGCTCGAGTATCCCTCCACAATCGCATCTTTGCCTTTGTGTGCACCGCCTCCCATTCTAATTTCAAAATCATTGGGAGGATATTCGGCTTTTCTCGGTCCCCACATGTTTTTGTCACCCGTTCATTCCAAATCCCCCATCGTCCCTCCAAAACTTTTAATTGACGATGGTTCATTTCCTCCACCTTACACATGCCTTCCGTTGTTCAAACGGAATACATATTTTTTGGAAGGCATGCTTGTATGTTAGGGTACACCGGTTATCCTCCAAATTGAAATTGTTCTTATGGTGGACCCTCACCTATTTAGACTTCTAGTGTACATTTAGTGTGGAGTCTAAATAGTAGGTTGTATATAGTTAGTTTTTTATTCTTTCTTTCTTTTTATCTTTCTTCTTTTTAATTTAGTCTACTGTAATTAGTTAACTTTCTATTTTTTGTTTTTGCTATGCTCGGTACTAACATGTTTTGTAGATTCTTTGGACTTGTTCTTATGGGGATCTCTCCAATTTTGGGTAATATCGATCTTTTCCTCTCTTTGACTTGGTTCTTAATTTACATTGAGGACAATGTCAAGTTTTAAGTTAGGGAGTGTGGGATATTCTATCCATTTCTTTATTTAGTCCATGTTTTTGCTCACATGTTAGTTACTTAGTATGCTTTTCTTAGAAAAATTAAAAAAATTCAAAAAGATTTTCTTTCTTTTTTCTCCTTTTTTGGACATTTTTGCCTTCGTTTCCGATGATAAATTTCTATAATTGCCCGATCCAATAGACATCCCAATGATGCATGTTCTCGATTTTAGAAGTTATTAGACTTTGGTCCTCCATTATTGATATTATGAATAACTTCATGAATTAAACTCTAATCCCATGAGCACATGCTCTTTTATTGTTCTATTGATTTGGTTTAAGATTTTTATAACTCGATAATCTTTTGTTGCATTGTATATACTTACACCGAGTAAGCATTGTAACTTTCGTCATTTGTGAGTGTATACACTATTCTTTTCTCATTGAAAACGTTGAATTCGTCGGTAATCTCGCTATTCTTTCATTTGACCGTTCATTAATTGAGTTCATACTTGAAATGTGTTACTTGATCATGATTTTCATATATTGTTTTGATTCGAGAATTGCGTAAACTTTTGGAAATGATCATAGGCATTCTTTGTTATATCACCCATATTATCCTTGACCTCACCCTTATATGTTTACCTTCGTTAAACCTTTTGAGCCTAAATATAGCCTTTCGTTTCATAACCCCATTCCCATAACCAACTCTAAATTGGAGTTTTAGCCCATATATACACTTTCCATACCTTTGTTTCGAATGTTGCTTGGGATTGAATGATGTTGTTATGATGTCGGTTGCAATTTAGGCATATGAGAGTTTGAAAAGTAAAGTAAAGAAAGATGTGAAAAAGTGAAGAAAAAGAGAAAGCAAAAGAAACAAAAGAGAAAAATGAGAAAAATGAGAAAAAGTAGAAAAGAAAAAGAAAGAGAAAGTTGTAAATGTTGTATATAGTTCAATAAGCTTTGATTGCTCTCCCCGATGATATATCTAATGCCGTTTTGGAACTCGTTTTCCAATTTTGATATTGCCCGTATTTTCTCATTATCCCGAGTTTTCATCCCGAACACTTTGAATCCGTACATACATTCCTTTTATTTCATACCCTAGCCACACCTACATTATAACCCTATACAAGTTCTATGAGATCTTAGGTTGATGTAATTCAAAGGTTTAGATAGTTTTGATAATATGTGAAAATGCATTTCGCCTCCTTTAATGTGTGGTATCCTTTCCTTGAGATTACATTTTTCAGTTTATATATAGCGTTCTTCGTTTGTGACATGTGTGCGGCCTAGTTTCCATTTACATTTACTCTTTAGCCCGCATGTTCCGTGTGTTAGATCCTTATTTCGAGTGAATTCACTTGATGAGTGTAATGCCCGTGAGGATTGAATATATGCTTGCTTTAATTTTTATCCGGTTTATATAAGTTTTTGCCAAATCACACTTTACATGTGCTCGCTCCCCTCCCACATTTTAAGGTTTCAATTCAATGAGGTGCATTCTATAATGTTAATGATTCGAACTTTTGTGTGAATTCATTCACTTTGCTAATAATGGATATGAAATCTTTTTTACTTTTATTGGGCTTGTCGCATGTTGGTTTCGGCATATTTTGAGGAAACCATATGATGTTTGTGGGTACCATCCCTGAAAACCCTCATGAGACGACACTCGTCCACTAGGGTAGCCTAAGGGTTTAACGGCTTATTGCATATGCTAAATGCAATCGTGTTCCCTACGAAAGTGGAAATTATATTTTGACGCAAATATGCATTTTGTATTTCCTTCTGTGGACTGGTTTTGTTTGTTTCATCACTAGGGACTAGCAATGTTTAAGTTAGGGGGTATGATTCGTATCGAATATTACATATTTCTTCCCTTTATCTTTATGCATACTAGCACTTTTACGGTCCTAAATGCCTATAATTATGCTCATTAACCAGACAACCTTGGATTTGGATATATACATGCTTTGCAGGGGTTATTTGTGCTTTTTTAGGTATTGGAACGCTAAAAGTGAGGTTCGGTTGCATTTCGGAGAAATTCCATCGTCGAATGCTACTTCAAGGGAAATTTGGTCTTTTCAAACTCAATATTTTTTATTTAATGAAGTTACCAACATGTAGATCATCAAATTAGATTTCCGTGGCCACTGACCGTGCGTCATTCTGACTCCGTATGTGGAAGTTATGTCCATTTTCGAAAGGTTTCGGTATTTTCTTCTACTTCAAGGGCATTTTGATAATTCCATACTGCATAATTTGGAGTGTTTCAAAACCGAATCATGTAGATATTTTAATTATCTTCGCATCGATTCCAACCACGCCTCATTTCGATTCCGTATGAGGGAGTTATGGACGTTTCCGTGCAACGCGTCAAAATTGGTTCGGAGGGAAAAGTGGGTTGTCTCCAGCCCAAGGCAAATTCCAAAAGTGCGGTCGACCTGTCCCAAAACAGAGGTCGACCGGTCCCATCAGATGTGGACAAAAATTGGCTTATTTTGGGTTTTTTGGGTTGGTTTTGTTGGGGGTTTATTTTGGGGTATTAATAGAATGTTTGGGGGTTTTCTTAGAAGATATATCTGTCATTTTTAGGTTAGAGCTAGGGTTTTGAGAGCTCATTTTCTCTCTCATTTGGGTTTGCCTCATTTGTGGATTGAAGTGCACTATTCATCATCCTCTCCATTTATATAGTTGTATTTCTTGAGTTCTTGCTTTGATAACTAGTTTCCTTGATTTCAAATTAGTTTATTGTTGTTATTTATTGCTTTAATTAGTTTAGTTGTTGTTTAAAGTAGTTTAATCCATGTATTGTCAGTAGATAATGGGTTGGGATTGCGTTTCCGCCATTGATGGGAGTTGAGCTCCGAAAATTAGGTTTTGTGTAAAATTGCATTTAATTGAAACCTCGCGTATTAAAGTCGGATTATTATGCGTTTAACTTTCTTTGTCACGCAACGTTAGTGTTTATAGCGGTAATCCGAATTTAAGATGCGTGTGACCATTTTCTGTTAAATGTTTAATCTCGCAACTTTGGGTTAAATTCCTTATTGTGTGATGTTTATACTTAATTGAAAATGCTCGATTAAATATTTTCGAACCGAAATTCTAATTATTAGTTGTTTAGCCCATGGTGGGGACACGATCCCGACTCTCGTTTTATTAACTCTAGTTTAGACTTAACTTCTTAATTTTTCCCTTTTGTTTATTTCCAACCAATCACCTTTTACACTTTTATTTTAGGAGTATTAAATCCTATAAATTCTAGCAACTCGTCTCTGTGGATTTTCGATACCCGACTTACCGCTATACTTGTATCGCAATTGCAGTCGTAATTTAGGTTTTTGTATTAAGGCGGTGAATAAAAAACAACGATCGGCGTTTGACGCGCGCTTCTTTTCACCCTTAATCACTCCACACCCCATGACCATCCTGAGCAATGTAGCGCAATTACCACTCTACGTAGTGGGAGAGTAGTTGACTTCTCACCTCCCCCACACGACATACCTAAAAATAAGGAGGTTTCGCCCGGCACATAAGAGGTTGAGATACCCCTTTAATTGAGAGTGATAAAAAAGATAACACTGGCGGACCCAAGGTCATGGTGAAACCCCCCACCGCTTCCCATACCCTCAATGGTTTATCCCACACTCCAAAGAGACTTCTCGAGATGATGTTTTGGACGTCCTCAAGCAAGTAAAGATTAATTTACCTTTTCTCGAGACTATACAGAAATTCCTATATACACTAAGTTCATTAAGGACTTACTCACGGTGAAACGCAAGCTAAAGGTAAATAAGAATGTCTTTTTGACCCAGAATGTCAGTTCGGTTTTATCGAGTGACCTTCCGTTAAAGTATAAAGAACCGGGTGCACCCACCATCTCGTGCATCATGGGGAAGAACCAAATCGAAAGGGCGCTAATAGATTTAGGGGCGAGTGTTAACATTTTACCCTATTCCATCTATAAGACACTAGATTTGGGAGCCCTTAAGCCCACAAATATGACTCTCTAGCTCGCGGATCATTCGGTGAAGATGCCTCGGGGAATCATTGAGGATGTGATTGTCTAAATAGACACTTTCTACTTCCTGGTGAATTTTTTCATTTGGGACGAGGAGCCCTCCATTCTCCCGAGCAATCATGTTCCCGTTATCCTTGGTCGCCCATTCTTAGCTACGGCTAATGCACTCATCAATACTTGGAGTGGGCGAATGCAATTAACATTTGGGAACATGACCCTCGAGATAAATATTTTTAACAATATTAAGAATGAGGGTGATAAAGGAGAACCGCGAGGGACAGATCATTTAGAGGTAGCACACGAGCATGAGAGGACCCACACGCGAGAGCCGATAGGGGTATGCCTTGTTACATCAAGTGAGAGCGACAGTTGCAACATGGAGCGAAGGGTAGGGGAGGTATGCATAGTAACTGAAATGAAGAGTGTTAGTGAGCCCTTGAGTGTGAGAGAGAACGACAATTTAGAGGGAATCGGGAGAGGTTTGTATGAGTGCTTAGAGGAGAGCGAATGGCGAGACACGATAGATACTTTACTCCTCGATTTCTACCGACCCACACCACCTAATAATTTTGAGATGGAGCAAGGAAGGAAGGATGTGGAAACAAAGCAAGAAAGAGAGCTAGAGGAGTTGAGCCTAGCGGAATTTGAGAGAGAATTCGGGCAGAGGGATGAGAGCCTTAACGACGCAGTCCAATATCTATTGGACTCATGGAGTCATTTAGGAGAGAGCGAGTGGAAAGATAAAATTGATGAGTTTCTTCGCAATGACCATCCACCCATGCAACTTGAGTCCTCGAAGGTAATTGAAGATAAGACTCAAGTCTCATCTGACTTAAAGCTCGACCCACGTAGTATGCATCACGAGGATCCTTTTCCGATTTATCACGATGAGTCTCCCAGTCTTTCCTTTATTTATGGTAAGGGTCCCAACTTATTCCGATTATTGGTGTATGACAGGCAGAGGGGAAATACTAGGAGAGAAACGAATCTCGTGCAAGGGGTCGGGTGATTTGTGGAGAGAAATGAGAGGTCAACGCACCCCCGACGCGTATGGGATTATTTTTGTTGTATTTTTGAGTCATGTATGAGTGTCATATAGTGTCTTGGTGCATTTTGATAATATGTTTATTTTATTTATTGCACTTATTCTTTTTCTTCTTTATATTTTAGTCCTTTTGATTGAGGACAATGCAAAAGTCTAAGTTAGGGGGGTCACAAGTGCGTCTTTCTAAAACTTCACAAATTTTAAAAAATGCCTAGAAATTTCAAAAAAAATCATAAAATCTTGAAAAATCCAAAAATATTTTTTTTCAAAATAAATAAAAATTGGAATTTAAATTTTTCGAAAATATCATTAAAAGTCTATTTAAATTCTCAACTTGTAAAAGCATAATACACAAAGCCGAAATTGACAAAATATGGAAATTGAGCGAACGTAGGCGACTTAACGAATAAATGTGAATATTAACAACCCCGGTGAGATTCGAGCCTTTCATTTTTGTGAAATTTATAAATCAATTTGAGTTAATTGTTAACTCAAAAGTTCTTTTCAACATCTAATAAGTCGTCGAGGATCTCAATCCTTTCACTTTGATCGGTTATGAAAAATGTGTGTGATATTGCCTTGAAAAATGTGCCAAAATAGATCTCTAAACTTAATTCATCTTGAAACGCATATAGTAACGCAATTAGTATTTTGGACAATGAAGTAGGCCCTCGTTTGTCAGCCAAAAATATTGGCCAGAAAAAGTAGCGAAAAAAAATTATCCCTTTTGTAACCCAAATTGAGCCGAACAAATTTTTCCCTTTTCGTTTGACAACCCGAAAAATCTCAACTGGCCCGAAATTGTTAAAAAGGGATAATCCCATAAATTAAGTCTGAAAAGTGCAGACAAGGGGCAAGAAAAAAAATATAGCTATGCTCAGCAAAAACAGCAAGAAAAGAGAAGCATGAAAAATAGAAAAATCAAAAGAATAATGGAGCGAAAGCCTGGAAAAGTGCTAACGGGCATTATACAAAAATTCTCCAATTCTAGATTTCCCGAACCATTCTCATGTTACCCAATACACCTTTAACTCAAAAAAGTCGTAACCGAGTCCTTTATGCAAAATTGGTTACCGCGTGGAGGGAAAATACACAAAAAGATAATAAAAGAGATCAAAAATATGAAGTAGAGGCAATGTTCCCGCATTCTTATAACCGTAATCCGATGATGAGATCCGGTTACCATAAAATTTATATCTTTCTACTTGTATGTGTGAACTTGGTTCCAATACATGTACTCTTATAAATCACGCATACCGAGAGAATAGTCACATTCCGAGTGATTCATTTGTGAGAGCATTCCGTGAGATTTTGAAATCAAAATGAATTTTTGGATAAGTAACGTAAGGGTCAATCGGTGGAAATTCACGATTAAATTTCTGGCATCGCACACACGCACTATGATTTGAGACTCTTGAACATGAAATAATGGTGACTATTTTCTGGAAAAGTTTGAATTATATAATTTTTGAGTATTTTGAGTTTTCTTTGAGTCGAATTTTTTGGGTATATTCTCTGCAAACCCTCACAAGACACAACTCGTCCTACTAGTGTAACCTAGGGGTTTAAAGGCTTGTTGCATATGCTAAATGCAATCGTTCCCCAGTGAAAGAGGTATTCTTTCCCATTTTTTAGTTAGACCATGTTTAAATTATTTTTACATTGCTAGGGATGATCAAAGTTCTAAGTTAGGGGGTTTGATTAGGCATAAATTCTTCCCATTTGTCCCCTTAATTTAGAGGCTTTTATCGCTTCGCAAAGTATAATTTGAGTGGATTTATATCATATCATTGCTATTGACAAGTTTCTAATGAGTACGCCAAGTTTTGTATATTTTCCATCTATTTCGCAGGTATTCAGTGTTTAGGAAGGACCAGCATCTTGATTCGAGTTTCATACCAAAAGCTTCAAGGAAATACACGGAGAAAAGTTCCTGAAAAGACGGAATCGAACCGAATTGGAAAGAAAATGAATCAATCCTATGCTCGAAGAACTTCCTATGAAAAGTTGACAAGATGAAACCGAACCAAAGTGGAAGGAAAACGAACCGAATCTACACCTGGAAAGTTTCCTATAAAGCAATGTCAAGATGGAACCGAACCGAAGGAGAGGAAAAACGAACCGATCCTATGCTCGAAGAACTTTCTTAAAGGATATCAAAGATGGAACCGAACCGAACCCCTTAATAGGATCGATTTTGTTTTTGGAAATTCGAACTTATCCACTTGGAAAATTAGAATCCTCCATGGTTGAAACTCTTAGAATTCGTACATTATAAAATATAAACTCGTCCCAAACATGAGAGGAGGCTTCTGATTCGTTAGGGAAGCTTTGTAACCTGTTTAGAGAATAAGAACAATAAGAAATCCTAGTTTGCTTATAATTTTCCAATTCAAGTAATACCTTTCTAATTCTTGTTTTAATTATTACAGTAGTTACTTTTCTAATAGAAATTTCATCGCTCTTCATCTTCATTCAGTAGAAAAAATATTTTCTTTCATTCCAAATGCATTTTCTTCCAGTTTTCATATGTCTGGCTAAGTTTTCAAGGGTTAGGGTGCATGAACCCCACCCGATGTAATTCACGATAGTGGAAATAGATGTCGGAATTAAAATCTTAGATGAATTGTATCGTAGTTCATACGATACTACTTTATTTCAATCTTTGCTTACATACTGTGCGGGCTACGATCTCTTATATGTGTAATACTTAGGAGAAATAAAGACCGAAATTTAATTCAACCTTTGCTTACGTACTGTGCGGGGTACGATCCCTCATATATGTAATACTTAGGAGTATTAAAAAGTCGAATTCATTTAAAGTTTTAATTCTAAATCCAGTATCTTACGAAATGAGTTACTAGGGTGTGGGGGGATTGTAACCCGACCTATTTTTCTCCATTCATAGTTACAATTTTAGTCAAGTAATTCGAATTTCTGCAGTAGAAAAATTTGCATTCATAATTTCATTAGTTAATCATTTTCAAAAAGTGCATATAGTTGTAGTTATTTCGCAAATCAAATCACCTTTTCCTTTTCTTTAGAGTCAAAGTTAGGTTTCCTTCATCTGTCCAACGTCGTTATGACTCCGTTCTTCCTATTTCCCTAAGGATCGATACCCGACTTATCGGATTATTACTTAAGCGACAGGCTTACTTGATCCTAGAGAGTACGCACACTAGACACATTTTTATTCGCGTCAATACCCATTTATTATCTTAGGCATTAATTATCATTTTTCTCAAGTTCTCATGATTTTTTATTAGCTCTACCCTTTTATTGATCATAAATTCCTCAACCTACCCCTAGTCCCATACCTAGAGGTTTCCAAAATGCAAGTTATCCTAACCTAATATTTAGGAAGAATACCTACCAATAACTACCACCTAGCCTCGCACCTAGGCTCATGATCCAATGAAAATGACGTACAATTCAGCCCCACCCCAGAATCATCCATTCGTAAAAACCCACACTCTTTAATCCCATACCTAGAAAGTGTTACCAATAACTAAGGCCTACGTACTAGTCCCATACCGAGTGAACAACCTATAAATAAGGTGAGAGCAATAACTAACCCAACTCTTGTCGTCCCCGCGGTATTAATTATTAATCCAATTAACGAATCACGTATGGTATATTTTCAACTTATGACAAAAAAAATTTAAATTAATCGCAAGATCACTATTTATCCAAATTATGCCCGTTTAATTATAATATTAATTAAATAATTTGTTTCTCATTAATTTATGGAATCACTATTTACATGAATAATTTTAGGAGCATACAATAATAAATCTCTACTCTACAAAATGTACATAAAAACGTGGTTTTTCATTTCGTAATCAATTTTTAACATCCCTATGATTTATTCTAAATGCGAACGTCATAAATTTAATCGGAATCCCAACCTGTACTCTAAGCATGCAAGGGTTTTGAATCTCAATTCATATTAAAGATTTGAATAAAAATAGTCCCAAATTTAGTTTCACTTTTACTAATTTGTCTCTCAAATTTATTTTAGAAAAACAATGATTATTGTGTTTTTGTAACATTTTAAATGCATAATACTAAAGGGGAACAACAGAAGTATTCATGCATGTAAAATCGTTTGAATAATCTAGTTGGATGGTTGCGTTCCTCTCGAGAAAATAATGAAAATACATTCTTGGACTATTGTGAGAAATCTTAGTTAAGTTCTTCAAATCTTGAGTTGAAAGTTGAGTGTAAAGGGTATAGGTCTGGGAGAAAAGAGAGGATGAAAATAATGGGAGTTGTTGCTTTTGGAGAAGGGTAAAATGTGTTTTAAAAATCCTAAACTCGTCACTTTATGTTTTTATACCAAAAAGAATTTGAATCGTACACAACTCTAAAATGAAAGAGTTTTATTTTTGTAAGACTGACCAAGCAAATCGATTTGCGCCTCCTTAAGAATCAATTCAGATGCTTTGACATCTGCAAATTCCCCTTAATTCTATAAAACTATTTATATAAAATGCAAAACTCTCTTCATTTAAATTCGATTTCAATTCCGATAAAAATTACTTTTTATATAAATAAGGATCTGCAATTTTATATGAAAATAATTATTTTCCAAAAATTTATTTTTACCCGAAATTTTAAATTCCCAATAAATTTTATTTTTTAAAAATACGGGGTGTTACCCATACTTCTCAAGGGGATGTTATCGGTGGAGGTTGCGTGTAATATGAGGTATACCCTAGCATTAACCAACAGTGTAGGATTGATTCCCCAGGTCATAGGTTTAGTGCACGACCACTTTATGTGTGTTTTAAGTCCAGTGGGGATAAAGTCGTATGGTTATGGGCCACGGATGTATGACTATATCCGCCTCCGATTTTATAATTAGGATATGGGATTAAATGGCATCATTTCGACCTGGTGGCTCAGGTTGAGGTATATATCCCCGGTGCCTGATAGCATGCTAGAGTTTTGCTTCTGCGAGGTAACGCTCTGGGGATTGCGATTATATGTATATAACAAGTTATATATATGTATGTGTATGAGATGTGATATGTGTGTATATATACATATCACATCTATATATATATATATATATATATATATATATATATATATATATATATATATATATATATATATATAAACCCTCGCTTTTGAGAACTGATTTTATATTAATTCACTGTGTGAAGTAATTATATAAAATGCTGGAAAATGGAGTGAATATTAATTCAATGAATTCAAAGTTAATATTTACTAGATTGTTGCATATTTACTGTATGTGTATGTAAATATCATCATGCTACGTTTTATAGTGTCATATGATTTAAATGACATTTATGAATTAAATGAAACCAGGACTTGAAATGACTTATAAAATTTCCAAATGATAATTTGGAGGGCGTTGTTAGTTCCGAAAGGTGAGAGATAGTCGGAATAAGTGCCATATTGTATTTTTATGTTTTGGGCTCTTTTGACTAGTTATAGCTTAAATGTGTAGTTGTGAGTCATTTTAATGTGGTATTAACCATTTGAGTTGGGAAATTAGACTAAAGCCACGATTTAGTCTTGCATTTAATTAATTTCTCTTAAGTGCATTTACTAACCTTGAGAGAAAGAGGGAAGAAGAGAATTTGTGGAGAAAAGAGGAGAAAGGAAGAAATTGAAGATTGGAGATTTGATCTTTCATTCATCTTCCAAGAATTTGAGATTTGAAGCTCAAGGAAAGTTTTCTACTTGCTAATATATGGTTTAAGATAAATAAATGGTATTGATTGTTGTGTAGTTAATATAGTTTAACAATTTTGGGATTTTGAGGGATTTATAGGTTTTAAATCTTTAGAAGTTGATTCATATGTTTATTAGTATAGATTGTTGGTGGTTAGATGCATTTATTATTGGAGGGGTTGAATTAATGATGTTGGTTGGAGAAGAAAGGAGATTTGGTGAAATTAGGGTTTATAACCCTTAACCCATACTTGGCCAATTCGCAGGGGCGAATCGATTCGCCATAGGGACAGTTTACAGGTCTGAGTGGACCGAATTGATTTGGCCTGTCCGAATCGATTCGGCAACTATGCAGAAAGTCAGGTTCTCCTGCCGAATCGATTTGGCTGGTCCGAATCGATTCGCTTTCAGACTGAATCGATTCGGCTAGGGCGAATTGATTCTGAAATCCTGCAGTTTTGAGTGATTTTTTTTAGCTCAATTCCAACCCTTTTCTTTTGGCTTAAGACCTAGGAACCTTCTTATATGAAGAAAACTTAGAGTCCTAGAGTCTTAGATGAGTTGGATCACTACCCTACATTAGAAATGGGTTAAACGGGGCTTATTCTGGGGGTGTACAAATTGAGGTTAGGGCATTTCTTTTCTTTAGTTTATTATTAGGAGTCTAGGAGTTGTAAGCCCATATTTGGAGACTTAAGGGGCTCAATTGAGGTATATAAAACCTTGGGAGTTGTAGAAGTATTGTGATCCCTTGGAGACTAATTTGGGAACGTAGTGTATGATGGAAGAAAATGATGATATTAAATGATAATGCTTTCGGATAAAGGAAATGAATAGGGTAAATGCTAATTTACTTAAACACACCTCTCTAAATGCCATCATAAGGGAACTGCGCGCGTGAGGTGAAGCCCCCTAGCTAATGAATGCAGGGTGGATATAGTGCTAGGCCATATGAACGTTGTTGTATATTTTTCTCCGATGGAGAGGTAATTTCGGGTGTGGTTATGACTCTCCCGCAGGCATATGGATGCTTCCCGACGTCTTGCATTGTAGGTGCCCAGGTTGTCTTGGTATATATAGTCCTTGGAAGATGATGGTCATTTAGGGGAGCACACAGTGGGGAAATTTGGACGGGCGGTATTAGAATCATTATATGTATATGAATATAACTATTCTTAATCAAGTGGGACTTGATGTATAATAAATGCCACAAAGAGCATGTAATAGTGATTATATTCCTGGTAAGAAATGGAATGCCACAAAGAGCATGACAGTAATTATATTCATGATAAGGTATGGAAAGATGAAATGAAACAGTGAAAAATGATGGAGGCTTTTACTTAATGATACTCATTTATATCCTCTTTCATAACTAGATAAAATTTATAATCATTTGCATTATCTTAGTTTATGCTTTGAGATTATGTTGAAAGATTCTCATCTTTATCATTCATGATTAACTGTTCATAATTGTCATACTTTTTATTCATCTGGTGATTATATAAAACCGGGACCCGACCCGTCCATATTTCTTGTTGTGCATGAATCTCTTACGCGCTCAGGTGCTCCGTCGCAAGGACGCCCACACTGACTTTCCCATTCCGGTGTTTTTGGGGAGCCACGATACTTTGCGGATATTACGGGATATTTTGTGTAAACACTTTTATTTTTGTACTCTAGTTATGATCGGGTCTTTTACTTGGGCGTATGGCCCAACCTTTTGTAACTGTCTAATGGATGTATTATGTAATTTAATTAAAATGTTGTAATACGTCGTATGTACCTGTTGACCGATAGCATATTCGGTCCTCTTATTGTATGCTTGTTGTGGATGTATATTTATAAGTTCTTTTGGGTTTCCACTTTCTTTTCAAATTGGGTTGTTTAAATTCTTTCCTTAACTTATAAAAAAAATTGGCAACCCGTTTTTCAGAAATATTGGGTGGTTATCCTGCATACTTATTATATTGTTGTGATGCTGAGAATGATCCATCCATGATTCCTATTTTATTTGAGTATCGAGCTGGCCACCCCTTATTTCGATGAGCGGGTTGTCACAGATGGTATCAGAGCATCAGGTTCTAGAGTCTTAGGATCTATGTGGACTTGTCACGTTCTACCGTAGCGTTCTTTGATATAGAGCCTAATGTTAGGACTGCTTTGTTACTTATGTTTGTGATCTTCTGCAAGATAGATTGTTTTGAATAGTATTCTAACTCTATTGGTTCTATATCTCAGATGTCGTCTAAGAGAGGTCACCCCGCTAGAAGGAATAGAGTTGTAGAAGAGGGGGATGGTCCTTCACCTCCGCCACAAGGGACTATAAATGCTGCTGATGTAGCAAACATCGTTGCCCAAGCGGTCAATGATGCTATGATCGTCGTGGTTCAATAATTGCCACAAGCTCAACAACAACGGGCTCAGGATGCACAAGCTCCTACGGAACCTTCTCCGTGGGAGAGAGTTAGAGAGTCCTTTTTAAAGGGCCATCCCCCAGAATTCGATGGAGGCTCTGATGTTATTAGAGCTAATCAATGGAGGAAGGATATGCAGCGCCATTTGCATATGGTGGAATGTGGTGAGGAAAACAAACAAATCCTTGCTACTTTCAAACTTGTTGGAGCTTCACTGCATTGGTGGGAGTCGAAGACTACGCCGGAGCAGAGAGATACTATGACTATCAATGATTTCAGGGATTTATTTGATTGAAAGTATTTCCATCCCGCAGTTCAGAGGGAGATCAGAAGGAAGCTTCAGGATGTGGTGCAAGGTGAGAGATCTGTTGCAGAATATGAAGAGGAGTTCACCCGATTAGCAAGTTTTGTATCGGATGAGGTGACTCCAGAAGAGAAGAAAATATCGAAGTTCATGGGAAGTTTAAACTGGAGGATCCGGTAACATTTGTTGGGTAATTCGGCTTTGCAGACTTTTGGGGATGTGATGAATGAGGCATTGCTTCATTGCCAAGAACATCAGTTGTATGTCCAAGGTAGTAAGAAGGCTACAATGGTGGGACAAGCAGGAAAACCCGAAGGCAATGGGATAGGAGGAGGAGCATTTCCCTTGTCCCAATCTTCGGGAAACAAGCAAAAAGAAAAGGATCCCCAACAAGGGGACTTGTCTAAATGGCAACGTTTTAGTGGGTTTAATGTGGGTGGAAATAATGTTAGGCATGGTTAAGGTACCCCGCAACAACAACAAGAAGGTAGAGGTGGAAATGGAGGTAGAGGTCATCCGGGCCAAGGCTTCGGGCAGTTTAGAAACCATCGGTGCCGAAACAAAGAGAATATGATGAATCGATGCTTTCAGTGTGGAGAGCCAGTCCATATCAAGAGGTCGTGTCCTCACTTGATTGGGGGACAGCTTCGTAGGATCCCACGGCAGTCACAAACTCAGTTACTGGCATAGTTACCTAATCCGATTGTCCCACCACAACAGGGACAGTTACAGTATGGGTGTGTTTATCACATTAAGGATGCTATGCTTCCTCCGGCTCCGCCCGCGCCGCCATCTATTGAGGGTAAGTTTCTCATTTAGGGTCACATGAGTCATATTTTATTTGATACGGGTGCGACACACTCGTTCATTTCTAGAAGTTTTGCACAGACTACAGAGTTGATTAAATCTGTAGAGAGTACCTTCACTAGTGCTGAGTCTTCTATGGGTGATGGTTCACTTATTTTATTTGTTTGTAAATAAATAGGAATTAATCTTGGTAATTTGTGCTTTGAGGCCGATTTTCTCGTCCTAGACATGGTCGGGTATGATGTGATTTTGGGTATGGATTGGCTAGTGAAGTATCATGCGATAGTTAATTACTATGGGAAGAGTATAGTTTTTGCCATTTTGGGGTAAGAAATGTTTTTAGTGGTTATGCCTTGTTCAGAAGGAGGTACTAGCACTTACTTGTATTGTATCGCATAGGAGACTTCTCGAGATGTAGTTGTTTCCTTAGATTCTATTCCGGTTGTTAGAGATTTCCAAGATGTGTTTCGAGAAATACCGAATTTGCCTCCTAGTAGGGAAATTGAATTCGTAATTGGCTTAGCGCCAAGAACTTGATTGATTGAGAGAGCTCCGTATCGTATGGCTCCTGTTGAGATGAGGGAGTTGAGGGATCAGATTCAAGACTTGCTAGAGCAAGGGTTTATTAGGTGAAGTACGTTGCCATGGGGTGCTCCGTTATGTTGTTTGTGAAGAAAAGAGACGGTTCTCTCCAGTTATGTGTTGATTATAGAGAGTTGAATAAAGTCATCATCCGGAACAAATACCCATTACCTCGGATTGATGATTTATTTGATCAACTTAAGGGAGCGTCGTACTTCTCTAAGATAGATTTGAGGACGGGGTATCACCAGTTACGGATACGGGAACAAGATGTATCCAAAACCGCTTTCCTAACGAGATATGGGTCCTATGAGTTTTTGGTTATGCCTTTCGGACTAACCAATGCTCCCGCCGTGTTTATGGATCTCATGAATAGAGTGTTTCGAGACTTCCTGGACCAATTTATCATTGTGTTCATTGATGACATTCTAGTGTATTCTCAGATAGAATCTGACCATGTTACTCATTTGAGGTTGGTCCTGCAGAGATTGAGGGATCACCAATTATATGCCAAATTCGAGAAGTGCGGTTTTTGGTTGCAGAAAGTGCAGTTTCTGGGTCACATTGTGACATCCCAGGGTATTTCGGTAGACCCAAGTAAAGTGGTTACGGTGAGGGAGTGGGGTCAGCCCACGACACCTATCGAGATTCGTAGTTTTCTGGGTTTGGCGGGATATTACCGTCGATTTATCAAGGGTTTCTCTAAAATTGCTAGCCCTTTGATAAATTTAACCCGGAAAGGGGTGAGGTTTGTGTGGGATGATTCTTGTCAGTCATCTTTTGACGAGCTCAAAGAAAGGTTGGCTTCTGCTCCAGTCCTTGTGTTACCAAGGCCAGGATTAGAATATTTAGTCTTTATCGACGCATATCTACAAGGATTGGGAGGTGTACTTCAACAAGAGGGGCAGGCTATTGCTTATGCTTCTCACAAATTAAAGCCTCGTGAAAAGAATTATCCGGTGCATGATTTGGAACTGGCCGCGGTTGTTTTTGCCTTGAAGATTTGGAGGCATTATCTCATAGGGGAGAAGTTTAGTCTTTTCACGGACCATAAATTGTTGCAGTATTTATTTTCACAGAAGGATTTAAATATGCGACAATGCCGATGGCTAGAATTCATGAAGGACTATTAATTTGACATCCACTATCACCCGGGCAAGGCTAATATGGTGGCGGATGCTTTGAGTAGAAAGCGCGAGGGGGAGTTGGCTGAAGTATGGAAAGCCAAATGGAAGGAGCTTAGTCAAGAGGACATGGTTACTAGGGCGTTTATGTCGGTGTTGACCGTCATGCCTACTATTGTGGCAAAGGTTGTAGAGGCCCAAGGAAGGGATAAAGGCTGTCAAGACCATATACGCTAATTGTTGGCCGAGGGAACGGAATCTTACTCCATAAGTTCGGAGGGTGGATTGCGTTTCCACGGGAGGCTCATCGTCCCGGACGACGGGGATTTAAGACGGGCTGTGATGACAGAATCTCATGGGTCTAAATTTTCAGTACATCCTGGAGGGGACAAGATGTACCAAGACATGGGCCGTCAGTATTGGTGGGCGGGCATGAAGAGAGATATTTCTGAGTTCGTATCCCAATGCACTACTTATCAATTGGTCAAGATAGATCATCAGCGACCGATGGGTTTGTTGAAACCATTGGAAATTTCTGTGGAAGTGCGAGAGTATATCGATGGATTTCATCACAAGCTTGCCAACGTCGCAAAATGGTCACGACTCTATTTGGGTCATCATCGATCGTTTGACTAAGTTGGCACACTTCCTACCGATACGCACCGATTACAATACTGCTCGCTATGCCCGGCTGTTTATTACAGAGGTTGTTAGAGTCCATGGGGTGCCCTTAAATATAGTCTCCGACAGAGACAAGATCTTTGTTTCCTACTTTTGGAAAAGTTTCCAAGAGGCTATGGGAACCGAATTGAAGTTAAGCACTTCTTATCACCCTCAAACAGATGGGCAGACAGAAAGAGTCAACCAAATGTTGGAGGATATGCTTCGAATGTGTGTACTTGATTTCAAAGGTGGTTGGGAACAGTATCTTCCTTTGGTCGAATTTGCTTATAATAATTCGTACCAATTCACTATTGGGATGGTTCCCTATGAAGCTTTGTATGTCTGGCCTTGTAGGTCAACCACTTGTTGGTTGGAGGTGGGCGATAATAAGTTTCTTGGACCTGAAATGATCCAGGATACTTCTTCCAAGATTGAACTCATCCGGAATCGCATCCGAATAGCTCAAGATCGCCAAAAGAGTTATGCCGATGCGAATAGAAGGCATATGGAGTTGGAAGTTGGAGATCAAGTCTTGGTGCGAGTATCGCTAATGAAAGGTATAAAGCGTTTTAGGAAGAAAGGAAAGCTTGTGTCGCGCTATGTGGGACCTTTTCCCGTTATTGCCAAGGTAGGCCCAATGGCGTATCAGCTTGCCTTATCGGAACACTTACAAAAACTCCATGATGTATTTCATGTTTCCTCTTTGAAGAGGTGTGAAGGAGACCTTTGGCATATTCCTTTAGAGGATATCGATTTGCAACCTGATATTTAGTATGAAGAACAACCGGTTGCTATCTTAGAGCACGGAGAGCAACGATTGAGATCTCGAGTGGTGCCCTTGGTTCGAGTTCAATGGAGTCATCACGACGCCAAGGAATCGACGTGGGAACGTGAGGACGATGTGCGGGAAAAATATCCGCATCTCTTTATCCAAGGCACGCTTGAATTTTGAGGGAAAAATTCCCTCACAAGGGGGGAGTATGTAACAACCCTCACTTTTGAGAACTGATTTTATATTAATTCACTGTGTGAAGTAATTATATAAAATGTTGGAAAATGGAGTGAATATTAATTGAATGAATTGAAAGTTAATATATTACTAGATTGTTGCATATTTACTGTATGTGTATGTAAATATCATCATGCTACGTTTTATAGTGTCATATGATTTAAATGACATTTATGAATTAAATGAAACGGGGACTTGAAATGACTTATAAAATTTCCAAATGATAATTTGGAGGGCGTAGTTAGTTCCAAAAGGTGCGAGATAGTCGAAATAAGTGCCATATTGTATTTTTATGTTTTGGGCTATTTTGACTGGTTATAGCTTAAATGTGTAGTCGTGAGTCATTTTAATGTGGTATTAACCATTTGAGTTGGGAAACTAGACTAAATCCATGATTTAGTCTTGCATTTCATTTATTTCTATTAAGTGCATTTACTAACCTTGAGAGAAAGAGGGAAGAAGAGAATTTGTGGAGAAAAGAGGATAAAGGAAGAAATTAAAGATTGGAGATTTGATCTTGCATTCATCTCCCAAGAATCTGAGATTTGAAGCTCAAGGCAAGTTTTCTACTTGCTAATATATGGTTTAAGATGAATAAATGGTATTGATTGTTGTGGAGTTAATATAGTTTAACAATTTTGGGATTTTGAGGGATTTATAGGTTTTAAATCTTTAGAAGTTGATTCATATGTTTATTAGTATAGATTGTTGGTAGTTAGATGCATTTATTATTGGAGGGGTTGAATTAATGATGTTGGTTAGAGAATAAAGGAGATTTGGGGAAATTATGGGTCATTACCCTTAACCCATACTTGGCCAATTCGCAGGGACGAATCGATTCGCCATAGCGACAGTTTACAGGTCTGAGTGGACCAAATCGATTCGTCCTACCCGAATCGATTCGGCAACTATGAAGAAAGTCAGGTTCTCCTGACCGACTCGATTCGGCTGGTACGAATCGATTCGCTTTCAGACTGAATCGATTCGGCCAGGGCGAATCGATTCGGAAATCCTGCAGTTTTGAGTGATTTTTCTTAGCTCAATTCCAACCCTTTTCTTTAGGCTTAGGACCTAAGAACCTTCTTGTATGAAGTAAACTTAGACTCCTAGAGTCTTAGATGAGTTGGGTCACCACCTTACATTAGAAATGGGTTAAACGGGGCTTATTCCAGGGGTATACAAATTGAGGTTAGGGCATTTCTTTTCTTTAGTTTATTATTAGGAGTCTAGGAGTTGTAAGCCCAAATTTGGAGACTTAAGGGGCTCAATTGAGGTATATAAAACCTTGGGAGTTGTAGAAGTATTGTGATCTCTTGGAGACTAATTTGGGAACGTAGTGTATGATGGAAGAAAATGATGATATTAAATGATAATGGTTTCGGATAAAATGAAACATACATATGAAAAATGGAAATGAATAGGGTAAATGCTAATTTACTTAAACACACCTCTCTAAATGCCATTATAAGGGAAGTGCGCGCATGAGGTGAAGCCCCCTAGCTAATGAATGCAGGGTGGATATAGTCCTAGGCCATATGAACGTTGTTGTATTTTTTTCTGTGATGGAGAGGTAATTTCGGGTGTGGTTATGACTCTCCCGCAGACATATGGCTGCTTCCCGACGTCTTGCATTGTAGGTGCCCAGGTTGTCTTGGTATATATAGGCCCTGGAAGATGATGGTCATTTAGGGGCGCGCATAGTGGAAAAACCCGGACGGGCGGTCTTAGAATCGTTATATGTATATGAATATAACTATTCTTAATCAAGTGGGACTTGATGTATAATAAATGCCATAAAGAGCATGTAATAGTGATTATATTCCTGATAAGGAATGGAATTCCACAAAGATCATATGACAGTAATTATATTCCTGATAAGGAATGGAAAGATGAAATGAAACAGTGAAAAATGATGGACGCTTTTACTTAGTGATACTCATTTATATCCTCTTGGATAACTAGATAAAATTTATAATCGTTTGCATTGTCTTAGTTTATGCTTTGAGATTATGTTGAAAGATTCTCATCTTTATCATTCATGATTAATTGTTCATAACTGTCATACTTTTTATTAATCTGGTGATTATGTAAAATTGGGCTCTGACCCGTCCATATTTCTTATTGTGCATGAACCTTGTACCCGCTCAGGTGCTCCGCCGCAAGGACGCCCACACTGATTTTTCCATTCCGGTGTTTTTGGGGAGCCGTGATACTTTGCGGATATTACGTGATATTTTGTGTAGACGCTTTCTTTTTTGTACTCTAGTTATGATCGGGTCTTTTACTCGGGCGTGTGGCCCAACCTTTTGTAACTGTTTAATGGATGTATTATGTAATTTAATTAAACTATTGTAATACATTGTATGTACCTGTTGACCAACATCATATTCGGTCCTCTTATTGTATACTTGTTGTGGATGTATATTTATAAGTTCTTTTGGGTTTCAACTTTCTTTTCAAATTGGGTTGTTTAAATTCTTTCCTTAGCTTATAAAATAAAAATTTTGGCAACCCATTTTTTTGAAATATTGGGTGGTTATCCTGCATACTTATTATATTATTGTGATGCTGAGAATGATCCATCCATGATTCCTGTTTTATTTGAGTATCGGGCTGGCCACTCCTTATTTCGGTGAGCGAGTTGTCACAATATATATATATATATATATATATATATATATATATGTGTGTGTGTGTGTGTGTGTGTGTGTGTGTGCGCGCGTGTGTGTGTAAATATATATACGAACGAATTAAAGGATTCTACAAATTATAATTTTACATTTGGGAGGACAACTCGGGGATGGTATTTGTATATACGTATATATGGGTGTTTTATGTATAAGAGAACATAATTAATGTGTGATAATTGAATTAATAACTAGTGTGAAATTATGTGAAATGAATTTTAAAGATTATAACTGTGATTTATAATGAATAAGCATATGCAAAAGCTTAATGTGAAATCCAAGTTAAATAAAATTATACGTAGGGCATAAGGTAGCATATGGGACTAGGATTATCAGAGGTACTAGTTAGGCTGGGTAGCGTAACTAAGTTTTAAAAACACATGTGTTAGGTGCACACTATAGATGAGGGACTAGGGTTATCTCATGGGAGTACGACATTGGTTTAATATGAAAGACTTCAGTGCATATGTATGAATGTATTTTAAACACTTGAAAATATTTTCAAAAGATTTTGGGCTCTGACTCTCATCAAAATGTTTTCAAAACTTTTAGGTGTTTAGCCATAGGGACGCCTCACTTAGCCATATTTCTAGTCAAACGATGTTATAATAGTTGTGGATGCCTCCAGGGATTGATTAGACGTTCTATCCTTGAGATTTAAATAGGATGTACTTTAAAGTTATTTCGAGCACGTTGCCCAATTAGTCGGTATTTATTTTATTTAGATGTTATTTCCTTTTAGTTAGTTGAATTATTATATTGTGTCTATTTATCGAGAGTTATCGATTAATTTATTTATTCCATCTTATTTGTATCCATGGTTCTTTTGTGGTGAATGTAAGTTTCGTTACTTGCATGGTTGGTTATGTGAACGAGAATTTTATATATGCAAGTTAATAAGTTTTTAAATTTTAAAACTACACCTAATAGGTTATTAGTAATTAAAATGATTCCGACAGTGATGTTAAGAATGAACCATATGAGATTCCTATTTTATTTTAGTGCAGGACTGATCACCTGTTATTAGAATAGGCAGGGTGTCACATTTTATTCGTTTATATGTTTTTGTACATTCATGAAAAATCCAAAAACATGCTTGTTTCTTTTATCTTTTGATCGGCGCTTATCCATGATATCTTGGATGTTGTTATGAGCTTATCTAATTTGAGACATGTCTTGTGATATCTTGTGTTGATTTTGGTATATATGTTGGTCCTTATGATGCACATACATGATTATTGATCTTATACCATATTTCTTGGATATTCAATCTCATTTTTGTTGAAATATTTTATTTTCATATATTTCACATGATTATTGTTTTTCTTTTGTACATAAATGTTTCTTATCCTAGATTCTCATGTTTACTCTTATGTTCAATGTTCACGTCCACGTGTATTTGGTATGTATTTTCATGATTCTCTTACTCCCACCATGGTTTACATGCTTTATATGTTTTACTTTGCCATGTTTTTGCATGCATGGCTTCTTCTTCTTTTGGGGGGTGGGGTGGAGGGGAGGGAGATGGGAGATATTTTCTTTAAGGGGAGATTGTACATTTTTGTTTTCGATGTTATTGATTTGTGGATGTATTTCCATGAAAAATTTCCTAGCCTTCATGATACATATTATTTGTTGTTAGCATCTGTTTCTTATATGGTTTAGCTCATGATATCATATGGTCACTCTTGATTTATCAGTGAATCTATCTTTTCGAGAGAGTGAGGTGCATCTTGATTTATATATTGGCACATTTGAGTTTGTTTTGTGTTTGTGCATGTTTCTTTTATGCTTTTCTTATAAAAATACAAAAATATTTTTTATTTATTTTATGTATTTTTAATTAAATCCCATGATTAACATGTTGATAAATCTATAAATTTTCATAAATTGAAGTTTTATTGCTTATTTGATTTTTTGTTAATGTAATTGTAGAATGTGTTTTGTTAAAGTAATTTTTTTAAAATATCATAACAAACATTGACTTTAGTTTGAATTTGATTGTTTAAAAGATTGTATTCACTTCACACTGTACGAATTCACATATACTATTGATAAATTCTCATTTTTATAAGAATTTGCGAGTATAAAGTTGAAAATCAATCTTGCATGACTTTTATAAGCACTCAATGGTCTTCTTGTCAGCTATCGAGTTTTTTATATGACGAAATTGAATATGGATTGTTTCGTATGCAGCGATAAGGGCTACCATTAGAGTGATAACACCCTATTTGAATTTAAGTATCTTTGTGTAGGTGTAATCTAGGTGTGTGAAAATCCAATCGATGGTGAAAGCGAATGTGTTGGAAAGATCCACAAGTCAAATGCTTAACCGGTAATAAAAATAAGATAGGGCTTTAGCATATTTAAAAAACAAATTGTTGTTTTAATTTGTCATTCAAAATAATTGATCATCACTTGTGCCGAGGAAGTTTGTAGATGGAGTAGGTCTTAAAGAAAAACTCATGATCAAATTTCTTTTTCTCTAATAAAAGTTTGTTAAATTTGTTAAGAAATGAAATTTGTTAATAATTTTATGATTTTCTATTTCTATGCACATGTCAGACAATATGATTCTTATATTACTCTAGTTGTGTTTTAAATGTGATTTAAAAAAGTTTAATTTTCTCAACATTTATAGACAATTTTGATTTGACAAATCTCTAGAGATTCTACATTCTAGTTTATGTGATCATATATGATTTTATTGACTGTTTGGTATTTATGATATGATTTTTCTATGATCTTTAGTGATTGAGCATGTTGTTAGGTGCATGATCTGTTTTTTGTTGAATTGAGGTTGGTTTGTACAAGGAAGTCATTTGTAGTGATTCGAGTTTAAGGGGGATTAATTCTTTTCAAAGGAGTGATAAGGTTGGTGTTTGCTTTGCTTTGCGAGAAAATTTATTGAGTTTTAGTGTGTATTTCAGAGTTTGAGTATGGAATCTGGGTTGTCTATTCGCACGATCCTATAATGACCCGTTCACACAGATGTTGAATTGTTGAGTTGGGGCACACTTCCTCATTTCACGTGCACAACCAAACAACCCCGTGCTTATGCTGCCATTCACATGTAACAACCCGTCCTTTTTGGAGATAATAAAATTCCATAATTGGATATAAATTGGAGATTTGAGGAATTTCTCGAAATAGTTATTTTGGGGATTTTTGAGGATTAGATGATTTTCGATGGGTGTTGTGATTACTTTTGGGATTAAATAGGTCGAATTATTTTAATTATATGTCGCAGTTGAGTAAAGTGACAAAAGGTAAGGTTTTAATTGGAAAACCTGTATTGAAATGTAATGGGTTAAAATAGTGATTTGCGGTCAATTACCTCGGATGGAAATTTTGACTGCGCCATGAGTCTCGGAATGGCCGAGATAGTCGGAAAAGAGTGTCCGATTGTCAATATGTTGTTTCGGGGAATTTCAGAGTTAAAAGGGCTCGTAATAGAGTAAATGAGTCGTTTTGGGGTTTTAAGGGTTAAAACCCTTTTTCTTTCTGTATAAAGAGGGAGAGAGGGAGAAAAGAGAAAGAGAAATAAAAAGAGAGAAAAGAGAGATGAGGAGAGAAAAGGGGAAACTCCGGCCAAAATCCGCGGGATTCGGCTCGAGGTCGTCGAATTTTATCCACGAGGCAAGTGTTTACTTGCTTTATTTACTTTTGAGCATAAATCTCATATCGTAGTTTGGTAAAAACAAACCCTAAAGATTTTGGGTTGGGTTTTCGTGGATAAAACGGGTTTTCGGGAGTTAAAACAAATAAACCCCAATAATGTTTCAATTCGAGGAACTTAAGAATTAATCGAAATTAATTTGTGATTTCGGGTTCTGGGATGTTTAAAACCCTTATTGTATGTGTATTTGTAGTTGGTTGAGGTTGTAGGATGTTGGGTGCGGAGACAAAAGCTTAAGAGAAGCTTTAATGGTCGAAACAGCTTCTCGGAGAAGAAGCTGCCCGCCATGATCGATCGATCGATCATGGGGGATCGATCGATTGACGGCCAAGGGTCGATCGATCGACCCCTTCTGAAAGATAGTCAATTTTTCCTTGGGTTAATTGGATGGGTTGAATTCCAATTTGTATTGATTCGAGGTTATTTATGTGATAACATAAGGGACCTTTTAGGACTATATGGTCCTCTAATTAAGGAAATTTAGGAGGGCAAGGTGAGGGTTTTAATGTATAACCCTTAAACTATATTTTTTAGGAAAATAGAAAAATTGTAGAGGTTGAAGGTTTAGGGTTCCTAACTTAGGGTGGGTACCTTTAAGTGATTATATGGACAAGATGTAGTCCTTGGGTTCATGGAAATGAAATCCATAACCCACTAAATTTAAGTTTGTTCGGGAAAGATAAATCCCTAGGATATTTTTAGTGGACATTTAGGCCTATATAATTATGCGTATAGGAAGCATAATTATAATCGATTGTGGAGTGAGTATATCCTACGAGATAATTAGGATGAAATGGGTAATATAGATATATATTCACTTAATGTAAAATGGTGAAATTGGAGATATCCAATAAATCCTAGATGGGATTAAGGTATGTATTATTTATCAAA
Organism: Sambucus nigra; assembly: GCA_949130495.1. NCBI lineage: Eukaryota > Viridiplantae > Streptophyta > Magnoliopsida > Dipsacales > Adoxaceae > Sambucus > Sambucus nigra. The sequence goes on along the minus strand of OX422215.1, from coordinate 404,517,323 downwards.
GCAAGGAAATACTTTGGGTTTAGTATCATGCGTATATGAATGCATGATTATGATTCTTTGAGAGAATCTTCGGGATTATTGGTCATCGCTAGATGCTATTGGCAATAATGGCCATATATATATATATATATATATATATTCGAGGAGGAGTATATGGTATATATATACTATGTGATTAAAGTATATATATAATATGATATGAATGACTTTTGAAAATGTAAAATTCGAATGTTTTCAAAAGGGTAAAAGAAATGATTTTCATAAATGATAATTTATGTATACACACCTCTCTAAATGCTATCATAAGGGAAGTTCGTGCGTGAGGTGAAGCCCTCTGGCTAATGAATGTAGGGCGGATATAGTCCTAGGCCATATGAGCGATTATTATATGTTTTACTGCGCTGGTGTGGTAATTCCGGGTGTGATTATGACTCTCCCGCAGACATATGGCCGTTTCCCGATGTTTCGGTAGGTTCCCAGGTTGTCTCGTTTGATAGGCCCTGGAAGATGATAGCCATTTAGGGGTGCATCCAGTGGGGAAACTCGGAGGGACGGTCTTAGTTATGTTAAAGAAATTCATGATAATGAATTGGCTTTAAATACATTTCCCGGATGGAAGAAGGGAAATGGGATAAACGATCTGGCTTCGGATACATTTCCCGGATGGAAGAAGGTAAATGGAAGCATGTGATATGGAAAAAGCATTTTTATGATAATAAAAATGGCTTTTGAATACATTTCCTGGATGGAAGAAGGGAAATGGGATGTTATAAAATGGAAAAGCATTTTTATGATAATAAAACTGGCTTTTAAAAAGTTATATGATATGTTAAAGCAATTCATGATAATGAGTTGGCTTTTAAATACATTTCCTGGATGGAAGAAAGGAAATAAAAAGTTTCGAGATAAAAAAAGAAATGAAATGAAAAATGAAATTGGTAAATATGTGGTAAATGAATTCTCATTTCGGAGATATATCCGGACGTGTAACATGATACGTATATAAAAAAAATGAGTATATATGTATAAACGGAGTACTGAGGGTCTAATGGATCCCGACGATCGACCTTGCCGTGTAGTAGTGTATCGGAGGGGTTCCTTGTTTGGATTTCTCTTTGTGAGACACCCCACGCACGAACATGGCTTAGCGTTGAGACTGGGAGGAAGTTTAACCCTTAGTGCTCTAATATGGAGAATTCTTATATGGTATATATATATATATATATATATATATATATATATATATATATATATATATATATGTTGTGTACTGAAGGTCAAATGGATCTCGACGATCGACCTTGACGCGTAGCAGTGTATCAGGGGGGTTCTTTGTTTGGATTTCGCTTTGCGAGACACATATGCACGAATATGGATTAATGTTGAGACTGGGGAGAAGTTTAACCCTTAGTACTTGGTATAACTAGGGTTTTTAGTGAATGGGTGATGGAGTAGTTAGTCAACGTAGCTTGACTAAGATGTTTAGCGGGATGCGCTAGGTGTGCACTATTAGAAGAGGTGAGGGGTATCTCATGGGAGTGTGATACCAAATTTAAATATGAGATAAAACCTTTTTCTAAAAATAAGGCATTTATGCACTTGCTAAATATTTTCAAAACTCGGGCTCTGACCCGTTTATCTATTTTTCCCTCTCTTGCTATATATATATATATATATTATATAGGTGTCCAGACACAAGGACGCCTGGATGGCACTTCTTTCGAGTCAGACGTCAGCTGCAGTAGCTGTGGATGCCTCCAGGTTCTCGATAACGCTTCAATCATTGTACTCTAGATATGAGGTACTGTATAAACATTCGGGCCAATGGCCCAATTGCATTTATTTATTCTTTACCGCCTTTTAGTGCGTCATTCGATATGGTTGTATCATATTTGAGCCGAGTGTTCAGTTATTTTATTTCATTTCAGTTTCATTCATATAAAATGTGTGGATGTTTTAAATTGTAGTTGTTTAAAAAGAATAGTTAAGTAAAATTTTGACGCCAGCCTAATAGGTTATTAGTAATTAAAATGGATTTTCGTCAGTGATGCTAAGAATGATCCATATGAGACTCCTATTTTAATTTGATATAGGAGTAATCGCCCGGTATTTTATTAGGCGGGGTGTCACATATGGTATCAGAGCATCAGTATCTAGTGTCCTTAGGAATCTGTGCGGACGTACTATGCTTTCAGCATTGCTCTCGATTTGTTATAGAGCCTCAGGATTAGGATTTTTGATTTCTCTTGTGAGATTTCGTTCTCGAGCCATGTTATAAGATTATAGTAATCGTTTGAGCACTCTTTTGAGATTCGTGTGTGGGACTTGGATGGCAGCAGGAGGCGGGGCTTAGCTGGAGCAACTGGTAGAAGTTGGGAATGTGGACCATAGTAGAGGTCACTCCCTTTGCAGTGTCTGCCAAGGATTATTGAAACGACTACTAAAGTATAGTAGTTATGAGTATCGTAGTACCTCCATAGTAGAGTGTGGTACTAAAGTTAAATTTTCCAGTGAAGTAAGGGTTCAAAAGGGGTCTTTGATAAGGATCGACCAGAGGCCGACAGTGGATAATGGCGAAGTTGTTGTTATGAGTTTTACCTTAATGAATGAGGTATATTTGGTGTGACTAGATAAAGTCGCGGTGTTTTGTTAGCCCTATACTCGTGTGTGTAATTTGAGTTATGTGGCGGTCTCGATAACATTATATAATGCATATCTATGTGTTTTCTGCAGTAGCAGAATTTTATTTTCCTTCATTCGCCATAAAGGCGGGTGTTGATATTTTGAATACATATATTTGTTTGGTTTATGATACTCGTCTTTTATGTTCATACGAGTATGGTAATATGGTGAGTATGGTATGTTATTTGTTGGTATGGAGCGATAGCAGGATAATGATTGTAAGACTATCGTGTCTGGGGTTCCAGGGTGGAACAGATTGTTGTTGCGATACCTCACCAGGATACAGGTTGAGCTCGCCTTTATTGTTATGTGCATAAATGGAACTTCGATGAGTAGATGTTTCATTATTATGATTTGAGAGCGCGACGACCTTATAGATATGATTTAAGGCCGCAGGATTATTATTGAACTGTAAGATTAAGCTCAGTATTGATTGCGCAGGTACTTAAAATTAGTGCGAGCGTTGGGTGGTGTGACTCTTAGTTAGAGATAGGAGTTCAGACCAGCTTTTGTTGGAATAGGGGATAGGGTTATCCCGATTGCATGTTTGAAATAACGGACCTCCATGATCGACAAAGTTAAGTAGTAGTGTGTGGAGGGGTTCCTTGTTTGGATTTTTCGTTGCAAGACGCTCCACGCATGAACCTTAATGGCGTCGGGAGTGGAGAGATGTTATAGGATGCAAGGATGTTGGTTTTGTGGGAAAGTCTTATAGTGTGGATGAACCACTATAGACTATGCGCCATGTGATGATGGTATGTTTATGGAAATACTGTGTTATGGAAAAGCACTAAAATGGTCCTCTCGCCACAAGTGGGTGGATGAAGTAAGACTTAGATAAATTGATTTGAGGATTATAGCCAGGCCTTAATGAAAAGGCAAATTTTGAGGAGGTATGTTTTGTGTATGATGGTTATAACGCTTTGCAGAGAGTGGATAGAATAGTAGGAATGAGTTCGTAGGTTAGCGTGGTAGGATTTAGGAAGTCCCGCTGGTGTGCCTTAGGTAGCTATATCTCGATGACCGACAATGTGATGGAGTAGTGTAACGGGAGGGTTCCTTATCTGTATTTCACTTTGCAAGACGTCCCACGCATGAAACCAAGCAAATGTCGGAAGTTAAGAGAGGCCTTGGGAACTAGGGATATACTTAGGATTTTACTTGTTTCGCGTAGGTAGGGTAATGCTTAGACCGTAGTATTATTAGGATGTAATCTCAATAGAGCTAGTGGCGCCGATGTAAGGAGAATTGAAGTTCGTGGGTCGGGAGGACCCATATGTGAGTATTACACCGAGGAAAGGAGACCCTTATTTAGAGAGAGTGTTACGTGCCAGATGTTCACAATGGATGTGCAGATATGCACGGGTTAAAAAGGTGTATGGGAACCTTCGTAAGTTGGTTTATATACCGCCTGAAATAGAAGGGGCGTAGTATATAAAGTTGAAGTTTATGCCGTGAGGCAGTCACGAATGGATTTGGAGCGATCCCAGGATTTGTGGTGTAGTTTGTATCCGAATTTTGAGGATGAAATTCTGTTGTAAGGGGGGAGTATGTAACAACCCGTCCTTTTTGGAGATAATTAAATACCATAATTGGATATAAATTGGAGATTTGAGGAATTTCTCGAAATAGTGATTTTTTGGGATTTTCGAGGATTATATGATTTTTGATGGGTGTTGTGATTACTTTTGGGATTAAATAGGTCGAAGTATTTTAATTATATGTCGCAGTTGAGTAAAGTGACAAAAGGTAAGGTTTTAATTGGAAAACCCACATTGAAATGTAATGGATTAAAATAGTGATTTGCGGTCAAGTACCTCGGATGGAAATTTCGACTGCGCCATGAGTCTCAGAATGGCCGAGATAGTCGGAAAAGAGTGTCCGATTATCGAAATGGAGTTTCGGAGAATTTTAGAGTTAAAAGGGCTCGTAATTAAGTAAACGAGACGTTTTTGGGTTTTAAGGGTTAAAACCCTTTTTCATTCTATATAAAGAGGGAGAGAGGGAGAAAAGAGAAAGAAAAGAGAGAAAAGAGAGAGGAGGAAAGAAAAGAAGAGAAAAGGGGAAACTCCGGCCAAACTCCACGAGATTCGGCTCGAGATCGTCGAATTTTATCCACGAGGCAAGTGTTTACTTGCTTTATTTACTTTTGAGCATAAATCTCATATCGTAGTTTGGTATCAACAAACCCTAAAGATTTTGGGTTGGGTTTTTGTGGATAAAACGGGTTTTCGGGAGTTAAAACAAATAAACCCCAATAATGTTTCAATTCGAGGAACTTAAGAATTAATCAAAATTAATTGGTGATTTCGGGTTCTAGGATGTTTAGAACCCTTATTGTATGTTTATTTATAGTTGGTTGAGGTTGTAGGATGTTAGGTGCGGAGACAAAAGCTTGGGAGAAGCTTTAATGGCCGAAATAGCTTCTCGGAGAAGAAGATGTCCGCCATGATCGATCGATCGATCATGGGGGATCGATCGATCGAAGGCCAAAGGTCGATCGATCGACCCCTTCTGAAAGATAGTCAATTTTTCCTAGGGTTAATTGGATGGTTTGAATTCCAATTTTTATGTATTTGAGGTTATTTATGTGATAACATAAGGGAACTTTTAGGACTATATGGTCCTCTAATTAAGGAAATTTAGAGGGCAAGGTAAGGGTTTTAATGTATAACCCTTAAACTATATTTTCGAGGAAAATAGAAAAATTGTAGAGGTTGAAGGTTTAGGGTTCCTAACTTAGGGTGGGGACCTTTAAGCGATTATATGGACAAGATGTAGTCCTTGGGTTCATGGAAATGAAATCCATAACTCACTAAATTTAAGGTTGTTCGGGAAAGATAAATCCCTAAGATATTTTTAGTGGGCATTTGGGCCTATATAATTATGCGTATAGGAAGCATAATTATAGTCGATTGTGGAGTGAGTATATCCTACGAGATAATTAGGATGAAATGGGGAATATAGATATATATTCACTTAATGTAAAATGGTGAAATTGGAGATATCCAATAAATCCTTAGATGGGATTAAGTTATGTATTATTTATCAAAGTAAGGAAATACTTTGGGTTTAGTATCATGCATATATGAATGCATGATTATGATTCTTTTAAAGAATCTTTGGGATTATTGGTCATCGCTAGATGCTATTGGCAATTATGGCCATATATATATATGAATATATATTCGAGGATGAGTATATGGTATATATATACTATGTGATTAAAGTGTATATATATGATATGATATGAATGACTTTTGAAAATGTAAAATATGAATGTTTTCAAAAGGGAAAAAGAAATAATTTTCATAAATGATAATTTATATATACGCACCTCTCTAAATGTTGTCATAAGGGAAGTTCGCGCGTGAGGTGAAGCCCCCTGGCTAATGAATGCAGGGCGGATATAGTCCTAGGCCATATGAGTGATTATTATATGTTTTACTGTGCTGGTGAGGTAATTTAGGGTGTGGTTATGACTCTCCCGTAAGCATATGGCCGCTTCCCGATGCTTCGGTAGGTTCCCAGGTAGTCTTGTTTGATAGGACCTGGAAGATGATAGCCATTTAGGGGCCCGTCCAGTGAGGAAACTCGGAGGGACGGTCTTAGTTATGTTAAAGAAATTCATGATAATGAATTGGCTTTAAATACATTTCCCGGATGGAAGAAGGGAAATGGGATAAACGATCTGGCTTCGGATACATTTCCCGGATGGAAGAAGGTAAATGGAAGCATGTGATATGGAAAAATCATTTTTATGATAATAAAAATGGCTTTTGAATACATTTCCTGGATGGAAGAAGGGAAATGGGATGTTATAAAATGGAAAAGCATTTTTATGATAATAAAACTGGCTTTGAAAAAGTTATATGATATGTTAAAGCAATTCATGATAATGAGTTGGCTTTTAAATACATTTCCTGGATGGAAGAAAGGAAATGGAAAGTTTTGAGATAAAAAAGAAATGAAATGAAAAATGAAATTGGTAAATATGTGGTAAATGAATTCTCATTCCGGGAGATATATCCGGACGTGTAACATGATACGTATATTAAAAAATGAGTATAAATGTATAAATGAAATACTGAGGGTCTAATGGATCCCGACGATCGACCTTGCCGTGTAGTAGTGTATCGGGGGGGTTCCTTGTTTGGATTTCTCTTTGTGAGACACCCCACGCATGAACATGGCTTAGCATTGAGACTGGGGGGAAGTTTAACCCTTAGTGCTCTAATATGGAAAATTCTTATATGGTATATATATATATATATATATATGTTGTGTACTGAGGGTCTAATGGATCTCGAAGAACAACCTTATTGCGTAGTAGTGTATCAGGGGGGTTCCTTGTTTGGATTTCGCTTTGCGAGACACTCCAGGCACGAACATGGATTAGCGTTGAGACTGGGGAGAAATTTAGCCCTTAGTACTTGGTATAACTAGGGTTGTTAGTAAATGGGTGACGGAGTAGTTAGGCAACGTAGCTTGACTAGGACGTTTAGAGGGATGCGCTAGGTGTGCACTGTTAGAAGAGAGGTGAGGGGTATCTCATGGGAGTGTGATACCAAATTTAAATATGAGATAAAACCTTTTTCTAAAAATAAGGCATTTATGCACTTGCTAAATATTTTTAAAACTCGGGCTCTGACCCGTTTATCTATTTTTCCCTCTCTTGCTATATATATATATATATATATATATATATATATATATATATATATATATATATTATATAGGTGTCCAGACACAAGGACGCCTGGATGGAACTTCTTTTGAGTCAGACATCAGCTGCAGCAGCTGTGGATGCGTGCAGGTTCTCGATAACACTTCTATCATTGTACTCTAGATAGGAGGTACTGTATAAACATTCGGGCCAATGGCCCAATTGCATTTATTTATTCTTTATCGCCTTTTAGTGCGGCATTCGATATGGTTGTATCATATTTGAGCCGAGTGTTCGGTTATTTTATGTCATTTCAGTTTCATTCATATAAAATGTGTGGATGTTTTAAATTGTAGTTGTTTAAAAAGAATAGTTAAGTAAAATTTTGACGCCAGCCTAATAGGTTATTAGTAATTAAAATGGATTTTCGTCAGTGATGCTAAGAATGATCCATATGAGACTCCTGTTTTAATTTGATATAGGAGTGATCGCTCGGTATTTTATTAGGCGGGGTGTCACATCATACGACTAAAAATTACCCCGGACAAAGAGTTCCCCTATTTTTGTCCTTCATTGCTTAGTTCCCATGTGTTTACAACATGATCCATCATGGTTTCTTCTTCTTCCTATATGTTCTGGTTTCGCATGTTATTTCCTTATCTTGTTGTCATATGATACATGTATGCTTTGTCCTATTCCGTGCCAAAAAAGGGGAAGATAGTTTTCATATAGAGGATATAATATAATATGCAATACTTGATTACTTGTCGAATCTTTAGTGTGTTTGTTAAAGGGAGATCAAATTTTGAATTCTCATATATTTTGATTGGCTCATTGTATGATTGTTTGTTACATGCTTTGTTTGTGATTTATAGGGGGGGTTTATTGTTTGAATATATGTTTGATTAAGGTGGATATTTATATGTTTATGACTACTTTATTGTATATATTTATCTCATAATTCATATTTTTTTGTTTATATTTCCATTTTTAGTATGATTCCCGAGCAGGGGGAGTTTCTTCATTTATATGTCATGCACAATTGTTTCTTATTGTTGAGATTTTACAGGATACCTCTTATTATTTGAACAACCAAGAGATTAGATTGGAGTATTGAGTCGTTCTTATGGATTTGTTTATTGATACAAGCCTCTCTCATGATATGAATAATGTGGAGTGAGTGTTGTGGGGCGTAATCAAGGCATTTTGGGTTTTAGGGGGTGTTTTTCCATGCAATAGCCAAAGGGCGAGATTAAAAATGTAACAATTGTATAATATTTTAGTTGGCTATTTATTCTGACATAACATTTGAGTCATGCACAATGTCGAGCCCAAAAGATTGATATATTTAGATGAATGAGAGTGTCTATGAATATTGTGATTTGAATACATTAAGACCTCTCAAAGTTTGAAGCCTTTTGTTGCTGAGTTAGAAGAATATCCTTTTATGGGTTCGTTAAAAATTTTGGCTATTTCACGCACTCATGACTTTTTAAAGATTGAGAGTTTCTTTCATAAAAATTGTTTTTGAAAGATATCTTTTTGAGTGATGTATTTTCTTGAAAATAGGGATCAAGTCTATTTTACAAAAATCACATTAAAAATGTTTTTTAAAAGACATTGGCTGAAGACGTTTGAACAACTCGGATTTGACCCGTTCGAATTATTTTATGGTTTTTGGACAAAACGTGTGCACGGATATGTTTTTCCCCGTGCGCATGACCCTGGGTCATTTTTTATCATGAGGCACTATGTCCAAAACAGTGCGCATGGGAAAATCAATTGTGAGCACGATGGATGTGGCCATCCCTTTGGTTTTCCTCCGTCTCGAGCTCGGCGCTCATGTACGCACACTTGGAGAGGGAGACAAGGTCTCGCGCCCTTTTCTAGGAGCGCTTAGGCAGTTGTCAATGTGGGGTGATGTAAAGAGATGGAGTCTCCGACCTATTTTAAACAAAATAGGTAAAAGAACATGTCGCCGCCTTGAGAGAGAGGAATCAAAGACAAACTCATGCTTACAAAACCAATAGTTCAGGGGTTCGGGGGCTAAGTTACAGAATGGGAAGGTGTTAGGCACCCATACCTCCCTTTCGGTCTCTCATGGGATTATCTTACTAATTCCTTAATTTCTCCGTGAAGTGTGTGCGTGTATATATAAATGGAGATCGAAATTCCTCAACTAATACCATGGAAAAGATAGAGTGAGGACATATAAAGGAATGTTCCCAAAATAATAGTTAGAAAAATATAATGTGCGCACGTATCGAGATATTATTCGTCATGATAAAACGATAATATGTGTTAGATAATGCACAAGTATGAATCATAAGTACGATTTATATGAATAATATATGGATAAAATAGAAAAAATTAGGAAAATAGGAGTCGAGTCTCGAGCTTTAGATCGAGACGCCTACGTAGCCTATAAAGGCATCGAAGTCCACGTAGTTCATATGAGGAACAAGGGTGAGGTTTATCCCATAGATTCAAACGAGAGTTTATTATATGTGTGTGTGTAGAAAATATATTTTTAGTTTTGTGAAAATGTGATGAAGAATCCCATCGAAACTTATAGGTGTAACCCTCTTTCTCTTTCTCTTTATTTTTTTCATAGAAAATGAATTATGTACAATATAACTAATAAAGGATGAGATATTAATGTGTATGATCTAAAGTAAGAGCTAAATTGAGAATTTGTATAACTAATGCGAAAAAAAGAAATTGGGAGAGAGAAGGATGTTTGGACCTTCTTTGGATACTTGAGGCTTGAACTTGATCCTTGATGATCTCCTTCAACGTTGAGATGAATGTAGAAGGATGTGTTTGCTAAATTGGGTATGAGAATGAAAGGTGAAAAGGAATTTCACACAAGGAAACTTTTGTTGATTGTAGAAGAATATTGCTGAGATCACTGATATTGATGGATCTGAGGTGTCTTTCGAAGTGAGATTATGCTCTCCTTATATAGGGTAGGGGGATTACCAATCTGCATAGTTCGTACCCTACCTATTAACAGGTAGCCCAAGACACACTGTGGATAGGAAGGGAAATGGACATGCCAATTGGCAGTCTCGTAAAAAATTCTTGGAAAAATGATTGTAAAACGCAATTCGTAAGTTGAAATTATGCATAGGGAACCCTTGGAAAGTTAATTTATAGACCTTTAAGAGTCTTTTGGGATGCTCCTGGCTCCAAGAGTTGACTTTGGGTTAAATAGGGCTAAAAAATTATCGTCAATTAATTGGTCGAAAGATCATCAGAGGATGATGGATCATTCGTCTGAACCATAGGTCTGAATCTCACACAAGACAGATCATTAAAATGGTTGTGCGAGGTACTTCGACGTTCCAAAAGATCTTTGTTCTATTCGGAGATTTGAGTTTGGTCAAACGCGGCCCGAAAGCCACCCGGTGACCTTTCAGAGTAAAAGCGATAGTTCATTCATATGGTAAGGCTGATTCACACACGGGGTGGACCGTTCAGATTCTTTTAAAGATTCATTCAGTCTTGTTCAAGCTGAAGTGTTAAACTTGGTCAAACGGAGTTCGGGAGCACTCGGTGGCCTCCGGATCAGTTTTCATAGGAAAATGGAAAGTTCATCCGAACGGTTATGGTGTTTGACATTTGAAGATTCATTGAGCTTTCGCTCTGATGAAAAAGTTTATATGATCAAATCGAGGCTCGGGAGCGCCTGGTGGCCTCCAGATCGGTTTTTAGTAGTAAAATAGTCCATTCATCCGAACTGTTATGTCTATTTGAGCATGAAGCAAATTGTTGGAAAGGGGATTCAGATCCCTTCAAATATTTATTGAGCTTTCACTCTAATGATAGAGTTGACGGGAGTCAAACGTCGCCCGGGAGTGCCCGATGGCCTCTAGATTGGTACTTGGAGTATGACCTAGTGAATGGGGAGGTTCTAAGGACCTAAGAAGAGACTTAGGAGGGTCCTAAAATGTTGTGTCTACATAGTACCTCGATGGGTGAGCTTGGAACAAGTGAAAGCCGTCAAATAGACACCACATGATTTTTAAGAAAAAGGTCAATTCTGAGGACCAAAAAGGATGAGGATGACCGATTCAGAGGGTCGAGTCCATTTTTTAGGGTCGAGGTTAATTACAAGGACCTAAATATAGGAGCGACTAATTTTGAGGGTCGCGGTCAATTCTAAGAACCTTAAGTTGGAGTGACCAATTCTAAGGGTCGAGGTCAATTTTGAGGACATTAAGTTGGAGCAACTAATTCTGAGAGTCGAGGTCAATGATGAGGAACTTAAGTAGGAGTGATAAATTCTAAGGGTCGAGGTCACTTCTGTCGACCTTAAGTAGGGAGCAACCAATTTTGAGGGTTGAGGTCAATTCTGAGGACCTTAATTAGAGGCGATCAATTCTGCGGGCTGAGGTTAATTCTGAGGGACTTAAGTAGGAGCTACCAATGTTATGGGTCGAGGTCAATTCTGAGGACCTTAAGTTGGAGAGATCAATTCTAAGGGTCAAGGTCTAAGGACCTTAAGGTAGAGTGACCAATTTTGAGGGTCTAGGTCAATTACAGGAACCTTAAGTGGAGCGGCCAATTCTGAGGGTCGAGGTCAATTCTTAGAACCTCAAGTAGGAGTGACCAATTCTGATGTACAAGGTCAATTCTGAGGACCTTAAGTAAGGAGTGACCAATTTTGAGGGTTGAGTTCAATTATGAGGACCTTAAGTAGAAGCGACCAATTCTGAGGGTTCAGGTCAATTATGAGGACCTTAAGTTAGAGCGACCAATTTTGATGGTTGAGGTCAATTCTGAGGACCTTAGGTGGGAGCGACCAATTTTAAGGGTCGCAGTTAATTTGAAGGACCTTAAGTTAAAGCGACCAATTCTAAGGGTCAAGGTCAATTCTAAGGACCTTGAGTGAAGGCGACCAATTCTGAGGGTCGAGGTCAATTTTGAGGACCTTAATTAGGGGTGACTAATCTTAAGGATCGAGATCAATTCTAAGGACCTTAAGTTAGAGCAACCAATTCTAAGGGTCGAGGTTAATTTTGAGGACATTAAGTTAGAGCGAACAATTCTGAGGATTGAGGTCAATTCTGAGGACCTTAAGTAGGAGCGTCCAATTTTGCGGGTCGAGATCAATTTTGAGGACCTTAAGTTGGATCAACCAATTCTATGGGTCAAGATCAATTCTCAGAACCTTAAGTTGGAGCGTCAAATTCTGAGGGTCGAGGTCAATTCTGAGGACCTCAAGTGGAACAACCAATTCTGAGGGTCGAGGTTAATTATAGAGGCGGCCAATTCTAAGGGTCGAGGATAATTTTAAGGACCTTAAGGCCGAGGTCAATTCTGAGGTCCTTAAGTATGGAGTGACCAATTCTGAAGGTCGACGTCAATTATGAGGACCTTAAGTAAAGGGGACCAATTCTGCAAGACGAGTGCAATTCTAAGGACCTTAAGTAGAGACGACCAATTCTGAGGGTTAAGTCAATTTTGATTGAGGGTCGAGGCCAATTCTAAGGACCTTAAGTTGGACGACCATTTCTAATGGTCGAGGTCAATTCTGAGGACCTTAGGTGGAAGCGACCAATTTTGAGGGTTGAGGTTAATTCTTAGGACCTTAAGTTGGAGTGACCAATTCTAAGGGTCGAGGTCAATTCTGAGGACCTTAAACAGAGGTGACCCATTCTGGGGGTCGAGGTCAATTCTGAGGACCTTAAGTAGGAGCGACCAATTCTGAAGGTCGAGGTCAATTCTAAGGACCTTAAGTAGGAGCGTGGGGAATAGCTCTCATGGGGATCTTTTTTTGAAACTTTACTAAGGAAGAGATATTTTCTGGGATTATGTCGTTTTGAGAAGGGCTAAAAAATTTGGTCTGAAAATTCCACTTTGCGAAAATAATTAGTAACTTGGGGTTTTGGGATTCCGCTGGGGAACGTATTATTGGGGAGACAATGTCCAGTTAAGGCTTCTAACTCTACGTGGATAAATTAGAATTATTCTAGGAAAAAGCTTTATTCGAGAATTTCTGCTGGGGAAATGGGTAGCTCTGCTGAGGAAGCATTTGATTTCTGTTGTAGATGAAGTTTTTGGGATATTGCTGGGGAGTGGTAATGGGTGCGCTGATTTTTAGGGTTTAAGCTGGGGAAAATGTGGTATTAATCCAACTAGGGATTTGGGGAACTTGAAAAATTATTTTCTTGATGAATATATGCTCCAATATTCATTTGGCATTTTTAGGAATTTTTCGGGAAATTTTTGGAATTTTCTTGGATTTTTTGTACAAAATTTCAGGGGGTGCCAACCGATAGGTTGTAGTGGTTGCCAAACAGCAGTGGCACGATCTTTTAGACTGCCTAGGGAAGGGAAAGGGACAGTGTCAAGGGACTGTCAATCAGCATACCCTTTAGCCTCTTATAAAAATGGGCGAATTCTCTTCATTTTTCACACCTTTCAGCTTTTCTAATCCTCTACTTCTCTCTTCTGCGATCTGCTCCTGTGTTCTTTCCTCATTTGAGATCAGAAAATGGAGGATTTTACAAGAAGTGAGACCCACATGGCATGGCTAGGTGTTGATGATTAGGAGAACTTGGAGTGGCATGCCAGGGTGCCCTTAGCGTTGGGCAACGAGAATTCTTTTGATTTGTTTGAGCATGTTGCTAATGATCATACTCATTTGTGCGAGCCTTCACACCACCAATCGTCTAAGGTGAGGAACCCTGAGGGTTCTGTAAAAACTGCATGACTTTTAGCATTCCTTTTGGCATTTTTTTGCATTTTCTTATTTTTTTGAATTTTTACGAAAGGTTTTTGCTTTAATAGACTGACATTGTTGCTATAATTCTTTGCTCATGGGGGACGACGGGATTTAGAGATGCATGGGAGCACTTTCCTGCGGTGGTGTGTTAGGTGGTTTATTCCCTGGGTTTTGGTAGTTTGGCATCTTCATTTGATGAGATGTCCCTCTCAACGACTTTTCTATATGCTCTGGGGGAGAGGTGGTAGGATACTACCCACACCATACATTTGGGTTTGGGTGAGATAATAGTGACTCTCGTTATTGTACAAAAGTTATTGGGGATAGACTGCGAGGGGAGGCAGATTGAGGTGAATCGGTCCCTGAAGGTGACATCAGTGGCGATGGAGGCGGTGTTGGGAGATGTTGGACAGATAGCCTCTGGGGACTCGATTCGTATATCTCTTCTTCGAGAGTTATGCTGAGTGAGTAGATCGACGAGACCAACGGGCTGCAGGTTCGTCAAATGGCTCATTTATTTATTCTTTTACTGTTGGGAGGACTTTTGGTGGCATCAAGTGGCTACATCGTCCACTTATGGTTTTTACAATACTTGAGGGTATTTTCAAATATTCCTCCCTTTGAATTGGGGAGCCCGACTTTGGAGACCCTTTATTCATCTTTGGATGCTTTTTGTTGGTGTTTCCGGCAGACTTCTACTGGAGCCACGTATCTTTTGGAGGTTTTTTTTTTTTGCATTTTTCAGTTATGCATTTTCTTCCATTTCCTTTCTGATTTCATGTGATTGTCGACCCATGCCCTTTTGCAGACGTGGTTTTATGAGGTGATCAGGATCAATGCCCATTTGATCGGTTTGCGTGATGAGTATGGGGGCTTCTGTCGGACGTATCGATGGCAGAAGTCCAACCAGCAATCGAAGTGATCTCCTTCATTGGCTGTAGTGCGCCAGGTCTTAAATGTCTTGACAAGCGATCAGGTTTTCTCTTCCTTTCTCTTTCGAGTCTTTTTCTTGGCATTTACTTTGTGAAAGTATTGACTTTATCCTAGAAAAATGCAAGTGACCTTTTATCCATGGGGACAGCCATCCACCACACGGGGGTGACTGGAAGGAATGCACCGGCTGTTGGCGCACGATTTTGGCTACTCCTAGTATCTAGGAGAGAGAGTAATATGGAAGATTATGGAGGATGAGTAGGTAGTCCCACCAGTAATGCCCCCGAGATACATGAAGCGGGTTCGAGAGATGTCAGAGGAGACCTGGGTCACGACGATGATTCGCGAGCCCTATTTGTTATACACAGACATGGTGGAAACCAACGACTACCTTGATTTTGGGATGAGTTAGTTAATGTCGTCATTTATTTACGATGTGGTGAATATGCCACCGCTTCTTATGACTTTGGATAGGGGTACGAATTGGCCAGTGGGGCCTACCCACAACACTAGTGGTGCGTCGACGCCAACAGTGACAACGATGTCAAAGGTTCCGTGTCTTCGTCTTGGTCCTCCCTCCTACAACATCAGACTTCCTGGGGGAGGGTCAATGAGTACTTTACATCGTCCTAACTCTATGGACCCGGCGGTGTTAGGGATGAAGAAGGACGCCCTTCAGCCGGAGGTATATCTTTGTCATTTGTTTTTCTGATTTCTTTTTTTGCTTCAGACTGACTGATTTTCTCTATTTTTCTTGCAGCATGTATGGGTATTGACTACCTAGTTGAGGGGCATCCGAGACTTGGTTTCTTCTGCGATGGCTCATATTCGAGATTCGATCCCAGTTCCTTCCTACTTTGTGCCATTTTCTTCTTTTGAGGAGGAATCTGGATCTAGTAGTGGAAGCTCCTCAGCTCACCATCGGGGGAAGCGCATGCTTTATAGGGATGGGGGATCAGATAGAGAGAGAGAAAGTGTGGGGAATCTGGTTGAGTCCCATTATTTTTCTTCTTCTTCTTTTCTACAAACAAATGTAATGATGGCAACACATTTTTCTCCTTATGAAATGAATGGGATTTTATTTATTTATCTTTACTTTAAATGACATAATCTACATGCACTTTTTACTTTGTTTGCTGAGACTGTAAAAAGGATTAGAATTACTTAAAATAGGATGAGTTAAAAATATAAGGAGAAAAATTATGCATTCCTTTGGAATAAAAATTATTTTGATTGAGTTTTTGAATTTGACAAAAAAGAAAAAATGGAATTTTTTAAACATGGGGGGATTCCGATTGGCATGCCCTTTATCCTTCCTATCGACGGGTCAGTCCAGTCAAATCACCTCAAAGATTTTACTGCACTTTCTTCATCTACTTTGCCCTTGATGGGGTAGTGTTCCATCTGGATTTTGTAGGCTCCTTGTGTTTAGCCAAAATTTTCAAGTATAAAAAGGGGGAAAGTGGAGAGGTTTCTTCACCCATTCACATTTTCTTTCTCTTGCTTATTTCTTGTCTTGTGTCAATATTTCCAAAATGGCCCTTCCCATAAGCGCGGAATTTGATTCTTATCTCGAGAATTTAGAGGCCTTGTGTTCATATAATGTAGACTATGATGCCTTTGACCTGTGCCGGGTTTTTTTATGGCGCAATTGGCCCGTTGATTGCAACATGCTGACAGTAATAGCACATTTTGGAACCCCGAGGATCATGTTTTTTATTTTATCTTGGACGAGATCTGCCCGATATATGAGGAGTTTTCTACTATATTGGGGGTAAATCCTAGTGTGGCAGTGATCAAGCCTGAATTCTCTTGATCTCCTAGGGCACTGTTGGTAGAATTTCTCCCTATCATACCTTCGACTGCTCGGTCATTGGTCACTGGAGGAATGATCTCCTTCCCAACTGTGCTGTATTTTCTGCATCTTCTGGATGTCAATGATGCGGTCCATGCCAGAGTCGCCTCCCTTGGCTTAACTTTGGAGCTACTGATGGTGATCGGGGACCTGATGGTGGACCCTCAACTTGCTGTCATTACTGTGTGGATGTCATATTTGTGACACCCCACCTAATTAAATACCGGGCGATCACTCCTTTATTAAATTAAAACCAAGGTGAACAGTTGGTTCATTCTTAGCATCACTGTCGTAAAATACCTTTTCCAATTTAAACACCCTAATTAATTAAGCTAAGTGTCAAAACCTTTTTAGACATTACTTTCCAAATTCTATTTATAACCAATGATTTAAAACTTTACATAATTCAATATTAAAGAATCACACCAAAATTATACTGGAACATATAATCCAAATAATTTAAACATTCAACAACTAAATCCCAACATTAAAACTTAACGTAAAACATCCAGACAGTAATAAATCCCAAAGTGACAATACTAGAAATAAATGAATCACAATGTCCAATAAAACAACTGGATAATGGAAACGGGCGACACATGCCCATCCGAATAAATATGCTAGGAGTGGAATCAAATAAATGAAGTCGTCTAAGCAAGAGGCCTGCAACTCCCACCTAAACTGCAGCGCGTTCCTTCCAAAGGATCCTATGCAGGACGCCCCTATGGTTGGGCACCTGTAATATATACATACATATACAAGAGAGAAAGGAAAATATAAACGGGTCAGAGCCCGGTAGTGTAAATGATTTAAAATTTGCTTAGCAAGTATTTAAAATGTTTACAAGCCAATGCAACAACATATTAGTGCGGCACTCTCTTGAGAAATTCTCACCTCTATTCTAATGTGCACACCTATCGCACTAATCTTCCCAACGGTTTATCTTATCTTAGGTTACTCGTAAGATTTAAACTGAACAATTTAATTGTTTAAGAGGATAATTTCATTTGATCACAAAATTCTCATTTAAACCTTATTTGCTAATAAAGTTTCCCAGTGTCCCATTATACTTTTCAAAACAAGTATTTCTAAATTGAAGTCATGATTCATTTCTTACTTGCCATAAGCACAGTATGAAATTCCAAATTTTAGAATTTAATATATATATTAAATACTCCTATAATCTATATATTCTAACAGCACCCCACATAAAAATTATGTTGCGGGCATACTCTGCTATCCAATCTCCGTATCACTCGTACTAAGGGAAATACAAGTTCGGAATCACTCTCGAACTGTATTAACACATACACAAACAATATTGAGGTGAAGCATAGATTCCAAGTCTCTAAGAGGTCAGTACATACCCTCACGTCTCTTAGGACCGTCTGACCATCGATCAGATAGCCTGTACCAAGGATATCTATCTTCTAGGGTATGAGTCAATATCCCCCATAAAGGTCCCATCGAGATAAGACTGTCCCAGCGCGGTAACCTTAGGGATAGCAAGTAGCGCGGGCATGATTTTCACACGTATATAATATATGCATAAACACAGTCATATAAAAATATACTACTTTTACCATATCAAATTTAGGTTCATCTCATAACCCATAATTATAACATTTGTCCTTATTTCTCATTAGTTAGTTATCACTTATAATGGTTCGTCTCTTACTTAAATTTGAGGGATTATTCCAACTCCCTACGTAACACTCATGGACTCTATCCTCCCAAGTGTAGAATTTCAGTAGGTATTCATCTAATTTCCAACGTAACTATCTTACGCGTCTCTCCCTCTAATGCATAATTTCATCGTCCGTTATATGTAAATATCCCAAAAATGTACATCTCGTCTTACATTAAAGGTCTCATAATTATTAATAAGTCCTACTGGTCTCCTTTACCTTCCAAATTATTTTAATAAGGATGCCCAAATATTTTTACTCATTTAATTTGAATTTGACTATTTACAAAAGGGAAATGTGAGTCTGCCAGAAGAGGTCGATCGATCGATGGCAGGAGCTCGATCGATCGATGCGTCGATTGATCGACACCCCTGGTTCGATCGATCGATCAAACAGGTATACGAATTCTGCAGATTAACAGTTACGGGTTCCATAATCTAACCTCAATCAAATCCAGATTTTTCACACCCAAACTCCTTAAAATTTGTACTACAAATAGTATAAACCCATATTATACATCTTCAACGTAAAGCATGCATTTTCTCATCAATAACCATAGATTAATAGGCCAAAACTCATATAAATCTCAAGAACCCTAGAATTTCTTTAACATGGTTCTAATCAGTCTTTTTCCAGAAATTTCTACTCCTAATTCATCATAAATTCGTGGTTAAGCCTCTACATGTGAAGGGGTTTCCAGATTATCATTCAAATCATTACTACATGCGATTTTCCTATCTCCAACATGAATTTTCTTCTACCAAACTCATCCTAATCACCCTAGACTAACATGAACGATGCATTAACGAAAATAAGCAAGATAAATACTTGCCTGGAAATTTCAAAGTTCTAATTTGTGGACGAATTTGGTGTTGTCGCGTTCCCCGTCGCGCGATCTACGCGTTGGTGGTGGTGGCGGTGGCGGTGCAATCGGATGTCTTTTTGGCCTTGGATTGCTTGGAAAGCTTTCTCCTTCCCTATCCTATGGCCGTTCTAATGTTTTGAGTCTGCTAACCCTAAAGGACTATTCCAAATGGCTGATATAGCCTAATAATTTTCGTGGGTTTAATTACACAAAAATGCAAAATGTCCAAAATGCCCTCCCGAGGTGTTAAATAGGCCTAAAAATGCCCCGAGACCCAAACTAAACCCCCGGGTATACTTTTCTGACTATCTCGACCCTTCCGGACACTTTGGCGCACTCAAAATGACCATACGAGCAACTTATAATTTATTCACTTTTATTAATCAATATTTAGTCCCGACGCGACACGGGCGCATCCTGACTCAAATTTCCAAAATTGTCATTTTATTCACTCTTGACATTTAATGGAACCAATATTATATTACTTTACTCATTAGTAATATTCAACAACAAGTTTCCCATAATTACTAACTCACATCACGTTAATAATTATAGAGTGATTAATTTTCGGATTTATATTAAATTAATAACTCACATTAAATTTAATAAATCCCCAAATTAATATAGCATAAAAATACGGGGTATTACAATATTGTCACAATCCTGTGGCGGTGATACTGGCAGATACCCTGAACGGTATAGATGCTTGGCGGGAAGGTTATTTTCATTTTCTGAGAGGTAGCCCTTTTATGCTATTCATGTGTCTATCTGAGAGATTCCACTTGGTTTTCCCAGTTGTGTCGAATTTCTTCACCCTCTACTTTATAAGTTTTGGCCCAACTATAGAGAATTAGGTAAATTCGTTAATGGAGACCGAAGCTTGATGTCTGCATTGGTCAGTGCCCTGGTGGGTGGAGTAGCATCACATCTGGAACTAGGGGAATACCAGTATGTTCGGTTAGTTAGCCTCTAGAAGACCTCTTTCTATTTTCCCTGGTAGCTCCTACGTCAAATCAGATGGGAGAAGATTGTGCCTTCCCTTACACTAGATTTATTTCCTACAGAGGATTTGATGGAAGTCATGCACATGCAGTTGGGCTCTCTGTGGGAGCATTGTCAACCATCGACCCATCCTTCAAATCTATTGGTGAGTTTGGCACGTATCCTGTGACTATATGAAATGGTTGTGGAGGTGGGTAGTGGAAAATATCTTGGCCAAGGAGACCGGGCACAGATGGTTTGCCATGTTTTACACTATGGAGGGGGTGTAGTGGTTTTATCTAGGCTGGTTCGGGCTTACCATTCCATGGAGCACCTTCGGCATACTATCCAGGCAAGTGAAGTCTGGGGACCTCAAGATGTGGATGATGATGGGGCTAGATCTTCTGGTATCTATGGGTAAGATCGTTTTGTGAAGCTGGTGATATTTGTGACACTTTTATGTGTTGGTTATGTATTCGGTTATTTTTGTAAATAATCTGGGAGGATTTGGTTAATTTGTGTTTAGGAAATTTAGGTTGGCGGCGGTGGTTATTTGATTCCCAACGTTGATATTTCCATAATCGTACCGAAATTTCCCAAAATGGAATAAAATAGGTTTTTAAATATATTGGTGTGCCTATTGATGAGTTTTACATTTGAATTATCTATACCAATTACTAAGGCATACGTAATCCTTTTGTTCATATAAATGATCAATGAACTGTCATTCTTGAAGGTAAGAAAAGAATAGCTTTTTGTGAAAAATAAGGGAACCGTGTCCATGTAAAGTGTATGATCTGCCTATATACCTAGTTGCCTATGTACCTCTAGGGCTTTTACAAATTTTTTTATTTCCATTTTTGAAAGCAAAAAGGTTTTTTAGAGGATCACGCCCCACGTAGTTCTGAATAGAGGGAAATTAATATTTTTTAAGAATAGAAGGGGAACGAGAGGAGTCGTAGCGTGCCAAGATTTCAAGCTAGCGGTAGAATTTCTTGAGACAGTCTAGTTTGACCGGACAAGCATCTCTTTTCCATCAAGGTTACTAAGCATAACGGAGCCATCGGACAGGATCTTCTTCACGATGTAGGGCCACTCCATTTTGTCTTAAATTTCCCTCTGGGGTCCCAGACGGGTTCTATGATTTCTATGAGGAATAAATCCCCTTCTTGGACATCGCGATCCTTAACTCTCTTATTAAACGATCGCGCTATCCGATGATGGTACCACTGTATATGATATAGAGCCTTTAGCCTTATTTTATCTAAGAGAGAACTCATCAAGACAGCTCGAATGCCTTTCTTATTCATTGACCTCACTTTCAAGCATGAAGCGTAGTGAAGGTATTTATAATTCAATGGGTAGGATTATTTCCATGTCATATACTAGAGAGTAAGGGGTAGCCCTAGTAGATGCTCGAACTGAAGTACGGTAGCCCTAGAGGGATTAAGGTATCTGTTCGACCCAATCTTAGCAACTCTCGGTCATCTTGCTGATGATTTCTTTGAGGTTCTTATTGTCAGCTTCAACTGCACCGTTGGTTTGTGGTCGATAGGGAGAATTTGTGTCTCTGGATCCCATACTCGTTGACCAATTATGTGACTTCTGCCTTTAAATGTAACCCGTTATCTAACACTAGCTTATGCGAAACCCTGTATCGACAGATGATGTTCTTTCGGATGAACTTGGTAACCTTTTTAACATTCAGTACTGCATATGACTTGGCTTTAGCCCATTTGGTGAAGTAATCAATGGTAACCAAGATGAACTCATACCCATTAGAGGCTTTGGGGATGACCTTCCCTATGGTGTTAATGCCCCATGTGGAGAACGGCTAAGTAGGATCATGTTATATAATTCCCATGGAGGCGAGTGCTGGAGATTAGAAAACTATGGGCATTTGAGGCATCTTCGAACATAGGCGATGCAATGTTGAACCATGATAGTCCAATAGTAACCCTATTGGATAATCTTCTTGGTAAGCATATGGCCATTCATGTGCCGCATTCCCTGCTGTGGACTTTTTGTATTATATCTTCAATGTCAACCCTTACGATGCAGTCTAAGAGGGTTCTATCAAAGTTTCTCTTATACAGTGCTTTATCACAGATAATGTACTGGGCAGCCAACTTGCGAAGGGTGTCTCAATCTTTCTTATTGGCATCCTAGGGTACCTACCATGCTTGAGGAGTCCCCAAATGTCATAATACAAGTACTAGGCCATATT
Source organism: Sambucus nigra (assembly GCA_949130495.1). Lineage (NCBI taxonomy): Eukaryota > Viridiplantae > Streptophyta > Magnoliopsida > Dipsacales > Adoxaceae > Sambucus > Sambucus nigra. The sequence goes on along the minus strand of OX422215.1, from coordinate 404,494,693 downwards.
GGAGTCCTATCCTGTAATGAGTTTCATGTGATAGCAAGGGGTTAGTTGCTTTTGGACTATAAAGGGGGACATTGTTGTTCCCTCAGGCATGTCGGCCATGGAGGCTAAGTCAATAAGGGCATCGACCAATCTATTCCTTGCTTGGGGTAAGTAGTGGAAGTTGATATCTAGGAACTGGGAGGCCATCTCTTCTAGGTGGGCTTGGATGGGTAAGATCTTTTTGTCGTCACTTTCCATATTTTAAGAACTTAGCCTATGATGAGGGAAGAATCCTGTAGACATCTAAGCACTGGATTCCTTTCTTAAGAGTGATTTTGAGGCTTACAGTAAACATTTTCCACCGAAGGTCTTCCTGAGAGGTGCAAAGGATATCTTCATTCGAGAATTTGGATATCCAAACATCGACTTCTTCCATAGGGTAGTCATCAAGGTAGTCATAAATAACTCTTCCTTTTACGACTTTCTGCGTGACATAAAAATATCAAATTTAGCGAGCAACATCAACCATAGGGCCATTCGACTAGACAGGGAGGGTTTCTCGAGAAGGTATTTGATAGGATCCATTCGGGATACAAGTCTAATGGGAAAAGTGATCATGTAGTGCCGTAATTTTTGAGTGACCTAGAAAAAAGCGACACATGCTTTCTCCAAGGCAGTGCAGTTGATTGTGTATCCTTCTAATTAGCGGCTGGCATAGTACATAACCTTTTATTTGCATGATTCTTCAATGTATTCGGCTAGCAAAGCCCCAGTTACGGTATCTGTTACAGTCAAGTATAGGAGTAAAGTGAGACCAGGCTGTGATGGTATGATTACCGAAGGTCGAACTAGATACTATTTGATTCGATCAAAGACCTCTTGACAAGATTCATTCCAGACCTTGGTTGAATTATTATGGAGGATTTTTAAGATGGGTTCACAAATGGAAGTCAACTGGCAGATGAACCGGCTGATATATTGTAACTGTTCCAAAAATCCCTGACCTTACTTCTCCATTCAAGGTGGTGGCATTTTGAGTATGGCTTTTATATTAGTAGGATACATATTAATACCCTTCTTGCTAACCAATAATCCCAAAAGATTTCCTTTGGTAATGCCAAAACACATTTTTATGGGTTAAGTTCCATTTAGTATTGTCGCAGTCATTCGAAGAACTTTCGAAGAGTGAGAACATAACCTTCTCGAGTCTTAGACTTGATAATCATATCATCCATGTAGACCTCGATCTCTTTATATATCAGATCATGCAAGATGGTTGTGGGAGCCCTTTGGTAGGTAGCTACTACATTTTTTAAACCAAACGACATAACTTTGTAACAAAAGGTTACCCAAGGGGTGATGAATGCATTTTTTTCCTGGTGATTAGGGTGCATCTTGAGCTGATTGTATCTAGCAAATGCATTAATGAATGACTTAGCAGCGTGATAAGTTGTGTTGCCTATGACCATGTCAATATTGGGCAGCGAGTAATCATCTTTTGGATAGGCCTTGTTCAAATCTCGATAATCAAGGAACATGAGAATCCTTCCTCCTGATTTCGGTACGGGTACAATATTGGCTAAACATGTGGTATATTCAATCACCCGGATGAAGCCTATATTCAACTTTTTCACCACCTCTTCCTTAACCTTGAGTGCCCATTCGGTGAAAAGCTTTCACAGTTTCTGTTTGACCGGTTTGCATTATGGGAGAGTAGGAATCTTGTGCTGGGATCTCAAGATCGATGCCATGCATGTCGTCATAGGACCATAGGAAGATGTCCATAAATTCCTTCAGTAGTTCTTCAAATTGCATTCACTCATGCTCGTCATGGGTGGACTCTATCCTAATCTTGCGTAGTTATCTACTAGAATCGAGAATAATAATAAATGTTTCATCTTTATTATTCTGAATGCGATTATCTTGTTTGTTATTAACCTTATTAAGATTAGTTACGAATTGTTCATTTACAAAATAATTATCATCAAGAGTTTGATTAGAATCAAGATAATTAATGTAAGGCACAACAAGATACTCAAAATCTTTGTTTATTTCATTCTTGGGAAAAGCAGCGTTGAGAATCTCTTTGAAGGAGGCCTCGATTACATTGTCATCAGAATAAGGAACAACAAAAGAAAAAGAAATAGGATAAAAATCTGGGTTGGGTTGCATTTCAATGGGTTGAACTGGTATAGCTTTCCAATTGAAAAGGGGTGCATTACTAGTCTTGATCATAATGGATGGATTCGATGATGTAGCGATTGAGTGGATCATGCAGAGTGTCAGTCCTAGTGACTGCAAATTGAATAAGTCCTCGAAGTCACTTTCCTCAAAAACCTCGATAACAACTATAGTCTTCTCAAAAATATCTTGCATATGATGTTGGGAATCTTAGGCTAGGAGTAATTGTCTTGGAAGAAGATCTCCATCCCTATCTTCATTTTCTTGTTTACATGATCATACCACGGTTCGGGAAAGCCACAAAAGGGAAAATCTTCACCCTCTCTAATGAAACTTTTGTTTAAGGAAATCTCCTGAAATAGCCTTGGCACTTTCTAGCCTTTTCTTCAATCGAGGTAGGCGGAGCATTCTGGGTTCCTCTGATGAGGGTTGATTACCCAAGCCAAATGGAGGAAAGGCCTTTTTGAGCACTATGGGTTCCAGTATTCCCTCTTGTTTTTGTCCCGGCCCCAGTCCGGGCATTAAGTGCATATTCTTGAATATTTATATCTCGTTGACATTGTCGTGAGGGTTGTGCTATGGACAGACTCAATTTTTGAAATCGTCCCCTGCTGGGAGTGGAAGATGGTCGACTCGAAAACCAGACAAAAGCATATCATTGGCTCTATGTTGTATCTCTAGTATCAGATTACTGGTGCTTGGATTCTCAGTGTTATCATCATCACCCATGATGGTGATGACCTACCCTTTGGCGAAGAACTTTAGTTTCTAATGGAGAGAGGAAAATACACCGTTGATGTTATGAAGCCACAGTCAACCGAGAAGTAAATTAAAATAAGTCTGTATGTCGATGACTTGGAATTCAGTAACAGAATTTATAGGGCCTGCCCCTATTGTAAGCTCTATGGATCCCATCACCTCTCGACGAGTATTGTCATAAGCACGCACTGCGATGAAATTTGGAGCAAGGTCGCTTACTTTCAAATCTAAGCAGTTGAGGGTTTTTAACAGGCAAATATTAAGTAATGATTTGTTATCGACAAGATAAAGTGGGACTGTCTTCCCCATCACCTTGACAAAGATATTGAGAGCATAGTTATAATTAGAAACAAACTTAGGGATTTCTTCCACAAAGAAGGAGAGCATTCTAGTATAGGTTTGATACCCGACCAAGTTTACAGCTTCTTCTAGCATGGTGGAAGGAGGGACTGTGGGCCCGATAAGAAATTTAATTAAGGCATTTCGGTTCAATTGGGAAGACATGAAAAGTCCCCACAAAGTGATATTAGCTTGATTTTTCTTCAACTGGTTGAGGATCTTACTCTCCTCGATGGTTATTTTCAGTATGGGGAGTTTTTTTACAACACCCTTTCCTTTATCCATCATTACTGATTGAGGGCTCGAACGCTGGTAGTGTCTCCCAGATCTAGTCATATGGTTCATAGAAGAAGGGAAGAACAAAAACCTTATTTCTTTATCTATCTCGGGTTGTTCAACCACTTTGTTGATCTCCTCTAAAAGATCTTCAAACCATAACATCCCATATACACTGATCAACGGGCTAGCCTTTTCCTGGCTTGGTTCTTAATCTGAACTATTAAATGTATCCCCCTATTCAGTGGCAACGATGTCATCCTTCCATGAGAAGTCAATGCATTCTACAACCTGAATGGTCTCTTCATATGGATCCTCCCACTTAATAAGGAGATACAAAAGCGAAGGGACCAAGCACCCTTTTGGTTTCAAAGCATCAAGTAGCTTGGACATACTATAAACTTCACTGGTTTGTCTAAATAAGTCTACCATAACTTGGACGACATCATATAAACTGAATTTATCGGTAGGTACCACCCAATTATCTGACACTTGAGCCCACTTATAGGCTTCCAATAACAGGATGTTGAACTTCTGACAGTCAATGGTAATATCATAGGGTAATTTCAGCCCAAACTCAAGGAGTTGGTTTAGTACTGCAAACAATTCCATTTCCTTCCCTTCGGAATGGGTACGAATAGAAATACATGATCTCATAATAAGTGACAGGGCCTGGTCGGCAAAATAGGTAGGGTGTGGGAGAAAATATGGGCAAACTTTGAGGGGTTTAAGTGAATATATGAGTATGATAGGCAATTTACTAGGTAAAATATGGGTAGACGGGTCAAATTCTGGGTCATTTTCTTGGAAGATAGCATTCACGTGATTTGAAAGTGGATTGTGGGTGGTGTTTGGCTTAGTATTGGATGGTGGGGAGATGACACCCCGATAAATCAGACCTTGGATTACATTCCGAAGATGAAAACACTGATCAGTGGTGTGGCCTACATTTTGGTGAAAATTGCAATGGGCGTCGGGTTTGAAATTTTTGGGAAGTGGGTTTGGTAATGGGCGAGGGTTCAATGGATTGATGAGATTTCGGCTCAAAAAGACTTGGTAAACTTTAGAGAGGGGAGCATGAACCTTGGTATATTCTTTTCTAACTAGGTTAGCATGAATTTTTTATGCCCATAAAGTTGCAGGCTGAGAGATGTTATTGATGGTCAAAACTTTAGTATTGGCAAGCTTCCCATACTTTATTGGAGTGAACTATCCAGATACTTTCTTTGGCTCAGCTCCTATCTTAGCAAGACTTTCTTCGATCTCCACTCCTGCTTCCCAAAGGGCTCGGAAATGGGGGTAATATTATCCTCCCATCGTCGCTCAGATATAGGTTAAGAAGATTTTCTTCATAATACTGACTTGCTCCTCTTCGGGAGGTTAGTTGGTCATGGTGGTTACTTTTTTCCTCCACCTTCCTGTGAAATTACTCATAGTGTCTTCAGGATTCTACTTGAGAAGTTCTAAATCATGGCGTGTAACCTCTAATTCCTCGTTGTACTTATACTGATACATGAATTTACGGGCAACATCCTCCTAACTACGGATTCTAGATTCCTCGAGGGATAGGAACCAACGAAGAGTGTTGTCCTTCAAAGTTTGTTGGAACATCTGGGCCATTATTTCCTCGGAGGCACCTAGGAGAGTCATGGCTCTGTGATAACTTTAGAAATGGATAATTGAGGGCCTGCTACCCCTGAACTTCTCAATGTTGGGCATCTTAAAACTTTTTCGGCAGCTTTACTTTAGGGTAGGGAGAGATATGGGTGTAATCCATGTAGTTCTTAAAGATTTAGACTTGGCCAAACTTCTTGGTTAATAGCTTAAGGTCCTCCTTGACCTTGTTTAACTCTTCTTCCTTCAAATCAATAGTCACTGGCTGGTTAGTCCCTGACTGGGCAAGATTCGGCATAAGGAGTTGAGATGGTGGTGGCCCATTAGTAGGAGGGACATATGGAGCATGCTGATACTCTTCCACGACCTAATTAGGCTCATGTGTGGGCGTACCATAGCTAAAGGGAAGAGGACCTCGGGCTCTTTAGGGATAGGGACCTGATTTCACTGTATCTCATGAACCTCAGTTTAAAGGTTGTCAGTTTTGGTGGTAAGTTGGACTAGGACCATCATCAAATCAGGCTACACATTCGGTACTTGGTTTGCGTTCTCCATAAAAATCGGGAGAAGGTGGATTCTGAACTCAGAGGAAGTAGCAGGAGAACTGATGGAGCTTTTGGGAAATTCGACGAAAGACCAAAGCTAATAGAGAGCCAGGCTAAGGGTCAAGTATGTGATCGACTGGAAAAGGAAGATGATTTGAATTTATTTTTAAAAGAGAGGAGGGAAAAACTTTTATTATTGAAAAAGGAGGGAAATTTTTTTGACAATTTTTCTTTTATTTTTTGGAAAGGGAAGAACAAAATATTTTTGTCATGTTTTTTACGAAGGGAGGGGAAAATGTCTTTTGACATTTATGATAAAAGGAAGGAAGCTGCTTTTGATATTTTGATAAAAGAGGGAAAAATATTTTTGGCACTTTTGTAAGGAAGGAGGAAAAACGAGAAAAGGGTCTCAAAATGATTATTATTATTTTTATTATTATGTTTCCACATGTATTAGGTTTACCTAAATGCAAAAGAAATACCGGACAGGACCCGAGTCTGGGAAAAATTAGGTTTGAAAAATATGTAAAACACGATTTGACTTCTTGTCAGGCTCATGGATTTTGAAAAAAGATGAAATCACGCAAAAATTTAGGCAGCACATTGACCCAGCAATTCGGCAGAGTTTCGGGTAGTAATCGACAAACAAAATATGAGCGCCCTAGGTTTGACTCCTATATGAGGGTATGCAATTGTTGGGTTAGTGAAAATTTTCCCCCCTTTGGCATGACTTCCACGATATGCATATTGATTTTGAGGGCAATCGTACGTGTGGACAAGACATATGATATACCTGAGTATACGTTAATTGTCTCACTATATAACTCGTGGGGACAGTATGTGTAAGGGAAAATTTGATATACTCTACGTACATGAACGAGTTCCTTCCTATATACCTCCCATCATGACTTCGATCAAGTGGTACGATGCCGGGGGAACCGTTCGATATACGTCGAATGTACTTGGCCAATGAAAGGTGAGAGTCATATTGCTTAGGCTAGCTGCGACCTTCCGGACTAGCGCCTATCGCAAAGTCACCCCCAGTTACAGGACAAAATTTGGGTCAATAGCCCTGCTCTTGGTGATGTAGTGTTCAAAATTCATGATTCTTGATTAGTATATTATAGAGAGAGTATTTTATTTGTCATGATGAGCACTGTACTAATAAGGAAGAATGTACAAGTATCATTAAAAGTAAACCTTGCATAGAGATTATACTAAGCATGGATATGTGAGAGTGAGTGATGTGTGAATATCTATAAGTGAGTGTGTGGTAGTAAACCTAAGTATGGATCATCTATTAATGGTGTGTGATATGTGTGAGTGAGCATGGATATATACAAGTGTGATAAGTGAAGGTGATCATGGATATTCTAAGTTTGTTGCAACATACGTATATAACAGACTGTATGTGTAAGTAGTGTAAAGTCTACATAGAGAGTATCTACAAGTGTGTGAGTGAGGAGTGATATAAGTAGGAGGTAGATATATACAAAAAATAATTTAGGAGAAACAGGGGAACATACAGGTAGGTGCATAGGCACACAAGAAGAAAACGATAACACCCACACAAACTGAGTCTAGTCCTCTTAATTCAGTCCCCAATAGAGTCGCTAATGTGTCCATCCCTCCAGTTTTCCTCCTCTCAGAGTCGACGCTCACACGCATGTGCTTGGAGAGGGAGAGAAGGTCTCGTACCCTTTTCTAGGAGCGCTTCTACCGTCGTCGACATGGGGTGATGTAAAGAGATGGAGTCGCTAGCCTATTTTGCAAATGACAAGCAAAAGAACATGTCGCCACCTCAAGAGAGAGGCATCAAAGACAAATTAATTCTTACGAAACCAATAGTTCAGAGGTTCGGGGGCTAAGTTACGGAATGGGAAGGTGTTATGCACTCATCCCGCCCTTTTGGTCTCTCATGGGCTTATGTTACTATTTCCTTAATTTCTCCGTGAAGTGTGTGCGCGTGCACATATAAATGGAGATCGAAATTCCTCGACTCATATCATGGAAAAGATAGAGTGAGGTCATCTAAAGGAATGTTCCTAAAATAATAGTTAGAAAAATATAATGTGCGCGCTTATCGATATATCATCATGATGAAACGATAATATGTGTTAGATAAGGCGCAAGTATGATTTATATGAATAATATATGGATAAAATAGAAAAAAATGAAAATAAGAAACTATGAATCTAGTCTCGAGTTTTATCCCGAGGCGCCTACGTATCCTATAAAGGCATCAAAGTCCACATAGTTCGTATGCGTCATAAGGGTGGGGTTTATCCTATATTTATTTATTTTTTATTTTTTAAAGGAAAAATACTTTATTAGAAAGAAAGTGAAGAAAAGCCCTTCACTGGTGGCTTACAAAGCATGTGATAGAAAAGTCTGAAATGAAACGAAGGAAATATCTAGATTTTACACCTTTATAGGGTCTAGCTTTGAAAGCAATTATCACATCTTCATGAACCAAGTCTATAATTTTTGAAGCTTTCATATCCTCACCTACATATTCTTTTATATTTCGAGCACACCAAATCCTCCGACAAATGTAGCAAGGTAGAGTAATTGAAAGTAAAGATTTTATATTTTTTCCTCTAGAGTTTAACCACCAAGACAAGAGAAGTCTTTTGAGGTTGGAAAAATTTACTTTATATCCCATGAGACCTGCAAAGTGTTTCCAAACGTCAAGAGCAAGTTGGCTAGAGCCAAATAAGTTATCAAAATCTTCTTCAACTGGATTGGGGCAGCATTTGCATCTAGAGGCCAAAAAAATATTGAGGTTTTTCAAATAAGGATCCAGAGGTAAAGCATGAAGAAGAAGAAGAAGAAGAAGAAGAAGAAGAAGAAGAAGAAGAAGAAGAAGAAGAAGAAGAAGAAGAAGGAGACTTTTGGGAGAATTCTGGGGTTCCAAATCACTGAGAAAGAAAAAAGATTGCAATGTTTGTTACGAGCCAATTCCCAAGCTGATTTTATGGTGAACAAACCATCTGAATTGGGTTTCCAAATAATGGGGTCATCACTTTCCTCATTATCATGATAAAAATCCCACACTTTTTGCATTCTACGCCAAGTTGGACTGGAAAAAGAAGGAGAACCGTGGAAGTCAAGCAGATATCGATCTATATCTTTGTTGCATATAATCAGACCAAATGTTTCCACCTTTGTAAAAGGAAGTCCACAGTTTGCAAGAATAAGATTTTATAATATCAGATAAGTTTTTGATTCCCACACCACCTTTAACATAAGGAAGACAAATTTGATTCCAGCTAACCCATTTGTACTTCAATTTATCTCCCTGAGAACCCCAAATGAATGTTACAAAATTCCTTTATACCTGCTGTATAACACTGATTGGCAGATCTATAACACAAAAAATATGAAAATACATGAACTGTAGGGTTGATAGAAGCAGTGTAAGTCTTCCCGCATGAGATAGCATTTTCTCGGTCCATTTTCTTACCTTATGCGTTAATGCATATTCTAACGCTCCAAACATTTGAGGAGACCTCCTAACCGTATATACAGGTACACCCGGGTATTTTAGTGGTAGATTCCTCTCAATAAAATTTGTGGCTGATTTAATCATGTTGCGCCTAACAGTTGGTGTATTAGCTGGATAAGAAAAGGACGATTTGGAGCTGTTGATGAGCTGACCAGCTGTACCCTCATAATGCCATAAAAAGGATTTTAAACAGTCTAGACTTCTTTTATCACCATTTGTAAATATTAGACAATCATCAGCAAAAGATAATAATGAAATGATGTCACAACCTGGAGGAATTGAAAAAAAAAATATTCGGCCTTGAACCATAAGATTATACAGTCCCCTTGAAACAACTTCAGTGACAATAATGAAGAGGCTTCGCGAGAGAGGATCACCTTATCGGACTCCACACTTATATTTGAAGAAACGACAAGATTTACCATTGACACATATAGAGTACCAACAGTTAGATATGGCACGCCAGACTAGATCAATCCAAAATTCTGAGAAACCAAAATCAAGAAGAACTTTGATAATACAAAGCCAATATACTCTATCATACGCCTTGGACATGTCCAATTTGATTAGAACATTATAACCCCGAACTTTGTTGTTGAAATTGGACATAAGTTCTTGAGCCATCAAAATATTATCCATAATGTTCCGGCCTTTAACAAAACCCGCCTGAGAATTTGAAATAATTTTTGGCAGCAACTGCCCAAGCCTATTGTTCATGATTTTTGTAATAATTTTATTACAGAAATTACATAAACTAATAGGCTTGTAATCGCGACAAAAATTGGGTTTTACAATTTTGGGGATAAGAATCACATTTGTAGAGGTCCAGTTCCAAGGAAGAGAATTACCAGCAAAAAAAACACAATAGCTTTATGAAGGTCAGTTTTAATGATATCCCAACAATGTTAGAAAAACCATCCGTTGAAACCATCCGTACCAGCTGTGCTATTTTTATCCATCCCAAAGAGAGTGGTCTTAATTTCTTCCAAATTCGGGAATTGAGATAACATGGCATTATCCTCTTGAGAAATAATTTTTGGAATACCATCCAAAATATTATAATCTGACTGAATATCTTGCGACATAGTAAGGACCTCTTCAAAGTGTTTAACAAGCATCTCCTCAATGTTATTTTGGCCTCTAACAGTGACCCCTTCATTGCTTTCAAGGAAATTAATCTGAAGTTTTGTTTTTTTTTTTGCGAGAGTCATGGCATGAAAAAAACTGGTGTTAAAATCTCCTTCCGTAGCCCATTTAACCCTTGCCTTTTGACGCCAAAATTCCTCTTCTATGCCCATTTCTTTATTGAGTGAAGCTTTGTCCTTGAAAAATTCCATCCTATTATTCGGAGTTGGATCACGATCATACTGACATTCCTTTGAAATGACACAATCTTCTGCACCTTTAACTCTTTGTTGAGTATTTTGAAACACATTTGTATTCCAACTTTTTAGAGCATTTTTCAGACGTTTGAGCTTGGCGGTAAAAATGAATAAAGGTTCTCCATCCAGTTCACCATCCCAATATTGTAAGACAAGATTTCTAAAGTCACCGTGATGAGTCCAAGCATTAATAATTCTGAAAGGCTTAGGTATTCCATCCAATTCTGATTTAACAGTGAAAATTAATGGAGAATGATCGGAGTTTGTGAGGTGGAGATGTTCTAATGAAGAAAGGAACTCATTATTTAACCATTCTGAGTTATAGAAAATTCTATCAAGACGAGCTAGAATACGATTAAAACCATCTCTATTATTGCACCAAGTAAATTGAGACCCTTTAAAATCAAGCTCAAACAAACCAACTTGAGAAATACAAGAATTAAATTCATCCACTGCCAGATTATTAATCCCTCTCCCACCCGATTTTTCAGATTGGCCCCACGCAACATTAAAATCTCCTCTAATAATCCATTGATCATTTATTAATTTCGAAAGAAATTCAATTTCCTCCCATAAGGCTTTCCTACCAGCAAGCTTACATTTTGCATAAACGCAAGAAAGGAAGATATGATTGCTAAAATTCGCATTTTCCACCTTGATGGTAAGGCTTTGATTATGATCACTAATAATATGAAAATCCCAATCAAATTTCCAAAGCACCCATATTTTATTAGAAACATTTGTTACCCCACCCTGGAAGTTTAATTTTCTACAAAGAGCTGCTAACTGACCCGGATCAATTTTAGGCTCCATTAGGCAAACTACTCCCAGATTGTGATTATGAATAATTTTTTTAAGTCTTCAAACTGAATTAGAGTTTCCCACTCCACGAATATTCCAAAAAATACAGCTAATCATCTAAAACATTTAAGAAAGAATTCTTTGAGGACTTACCAGCTGACCTGGTAGAGTAGTTTTTGGTTTTGATCCACTGTTTCCTGGGTCGTTTGGAGAGATTGAATGTGTTCCTCCTAGCTTTAAAAAAATGCCTATATTTGAAACCAATTGAGTCTCAAAATTCATCCATCTGCACCATATTTTTGGGGACAAAGTTATCAACCTCCTCACTATCCGAATCCCATGAAGGTTTTGTAAAATTCACATCCAAATTGTTCTTTGTTATTGACCTAGGAGATGCATTTAACCTGTTCAGAAGACCTGGGTCGGGAGGGACAGTTAGAAGCATTGGTACATCCATCATGTCAATACTATAGAGTTCGCCTTCTTCTAAGTTAAGAATGGCATCTGAGTTTGCATGTTGTTTGCTGGAAAGAGCTCCACCTGGAACCAGGAATAAAAGATCAAATTTGTTGGTGCAGATGATAGGTGACGCTACTGATGGAACAGGATCAGGTAACCCAAGGGGTGGGATAGGCTTATTGGGATAAGTGGAGCTAGATTTCATAATAGAGAAGGTAGCAGGTGCAGAAGTGTTTGAAGTAGAGGCAATGTTTGTGACGAGGTTTAGAAGTTTAAGAGGCAAAGTTTTAGACGGAGAGGATTGGTTTGAGGGTTTGGGAGATGATGTTGAGGTGGCAGTCGGGTTTTAGTTAGCTAAGATTGTGGATTTTACGTTAGGGTTTGTTCCAACAAGGTTGACCAACTTTAGAGGACCCCTAGAGACTAGGGTTTTGTTATTTGACTTTTCCTTCCCTGTAAAACCGTCCAAAACCGTTTTGCCTTTGTCTCTCGCCATTGGCAAGTAACGATGATCATCATTGAGCAACAAGTCATCTTTATGACCACATTCTGCAATAAGATGGCCAATCCTTCTTCACGCAATACAGAATTTAGGTGAATTTTCATAGAGAATGTTCTGTCAAAATCCAGGTTGGGTCCCACAGCCAATCCAAAATCGTTGTGGTAAAGGTTTAGCAATATCAACTTCTATCAGCAGACATGCTTGACTCGGCCTTGACACCATAGTTGTTGCTTCGTTCAGTTTTAAAGGAGAGCCAATGAGTTTGGCAATGGAAAATAGCGCTCCTTTATCAAAAAAATGCACAAGTAGAAAAGGAAGGGTAACCCATAAAGGAATGACTAAACAATCGTATCCCCTGTTAAAGGATGGAGTCCATTTTGAGACCACCATATAGTGTTTGAATATCGACCATTGGCCACGAAGCCATAATCGTAGGTATTCTTCTTCGGAATGAAGTCTGATAAGGATATGCTGATCATCCAGAAGTCCAATAGTAAAACCACCTCTGAGCGAGAAGTTTTAAAAAGCTTTATGTATGGCAATGAGAGAAGGACGTTCGAAAGGGAATTTTCCCACCAGTGAGTGCTGAAAGGAAGCTGCCAACTTAATAATATCATCATCTTTAAATTATAGAGCCGACTCATCTTTGAACGTACAAGCTTCTTTGAGGATCAAACTGGATTTGGTTGAGGGGTTAAGAAGGGATGCAAAGAATTTATTTGCATCTCTTATAGGATCAGGAGGTTTAGAGGGGATTTCATGGCAGCTTGAGGAAGGAGCCGCCATATCCAAAGGCTTGGGGTTTATCCTATAGATTCAAACGGGAGTTTATTATATGTGTGTGTGCAGAAAATATGTTTTTAGTTTTGAGAAAATGTGATGAAGAATCCCGTCGAAATTTATAGATGTAACCCTTTTTTTTCTTTATTTTGGATTTTTTTATAGAAAATAAATTATGTGCAATATAACTAATAAAGGATGAGATATTAATGTGTATGATCTAAAGTAAGAGCAAAATTGAGAATTTATATAACTAATGCAAAAATAAAGAAATTGAGAGAGAGAAGGATGTTTGGACCTTCTTTGAAGACTTGAAGCTTGATCTTGATCCTTGATGAGCTCCTTGAAAGTTGAGATTATTATAGAAGGAGATTTTGGCTAAATTAGGTATGAGAATGATGGGAATGAAAGGTGTAAAGGAATTTCACACAAGGAAACTTCACTGATTGCAGAAGAATGTTGCTGAGATCACTGATATTGATGGATCTGAGGTGTATTTTGAAATGATATCATACTCTCCTTATATAGGATAGGGGGACTACCTATTGGAATAGTCCTTGCCTACCTATTGATAGGTATCCCCATACACACTGCCAATAAGTTGGGAAATGGACCTGCCAATAGGCAGTCTCGTGCAGATTTCATGGAAATGGTCATAAAATGCAATTCATAAGTCCAAATCACGCACAAGGCATACCGTTAGAAAGGTAATTCAGAGACCTTCGAGAGTCTTTGGACCATTCCCAGGTCTGAGAGTTAACTTTGGGTCAAACGGGGTTCGAAAGAGCCCGTTAATCCTTTGGATAGAAGATCATCAGACGACAATGGATCGTTCATCCAGATTATAAGTTCAAATTGTGCACGAGGGTGACCTTTGGAAAGTTGTGCAAGGTACTTTGACGTTCTAAAGAGCTTCGCTCGGTTCAGAGAGTTGACTTTGGTCAAATGGGGCCTGGAAGTGCACGATTATCTTTCGGAGTGAAACGGGTCGTTCGTCCGTATTGTAAAGTTGATTTGTGCACAGGGCAGACCATTGGAAAGGATATTCAATGCCCTTTGAAGATTCATTCAGTTTCATTCGAGCTGAAGAGTTAACCTTGGTCAAATGGTGTCCGAGAGTGCCCGATGGCCTCTAGATTAGTTTTTTAGGGAAAATAAATCATCCGTCCGAATGGTTATGTTGTTTCACGCATGGGGTGGATCATTGGAAAGGGGTTTCAGTTCCCTTAAAAGATTAATTGAGCTTTCACTCTGACGATAAAGTTGATTAGGGTCAAATCGAAGCCTCGGAGTGCTCGGTGGACTCTATATCATGGAAAAGATTAACTGAGCACTCGGTAGTCAAATCAGAGCTAGTTCGTTCGATCCTTTATGCAGATTCATTGTTTAGGCACATATTCTTCACATTTATCCCCTTAATTTCAGTATTTTTATGATCCCGTGTAGTGTAAATATCTTGGATTTGTCTCTTATTTATGCTACTAACCCATTTTGGCAAGTATTTCTTGTTTTGTGTATTTCTCATGTGTTTTACAAGTATTTCACGCAAGTTAGTGCGAAGGAGAACTCAAAATAGTGAAAGAAACCAAGAAATGGAGGGTTGAAGGGCATTTTCGTAATTTATCAGCCTTAGTCCGAAGGTGGGGCCAACTAGAAAGTTGAATAGCTCTAAATTACAAGAATACTGGAAAAAACGGCACCTCAATCCGAGCTACGGTGAAGAAGTTACGATGTTTTGAAGTTGCGGGATAATGAAGAGTCTGGATGTGCGGATTTGTGTCATTAATTATGCATTTAATGCAGTGCAACTCTTGGAAAACTTGTTCCACAAGCACTATTGGTTGTCAATTTCGAGATTTTGTGCTATAAAAGCCCATGACCTACATCATTTGAAGGAGAGTTGCTAGAGAGAGGCTAGAGAGAGGCTAGGTTAGGAGTAGGTTAGAAGTTCTAGATTGAATTTTAGGGTTAGATTTTGAGAGCAAATTTCCAATTTCTTCAAGAGTTTTCATGAATCCTATTTTGTAAGAATTTCTGAATCCCAATTCCGTTCTTGTTGCTGAATTCAAGTAATATCATTTCCATTCTCTTGTTTTATTATTTGCAATTTATTTATAATGTCTTGTAGATCCTTAATGTTGTGTATGAATTTGTTTTTTTAATCCAATCATGAGTAGCTAATTTTTCAAGGGTTGGGGTACATGAACTCAATCCAAGGCAAATTATTTGTATGGAAAATTAGAAAATAAATGAAAATATTGGTTGAATCGTGAATGAAAATCATATATGCATTGTCATATCTTTTAATCTCTCTTTCCCTAGGTACTTGGGATGTTTAAGAATGCTTTGTATGTATAATTTGTCGTTCATCGCTTTATATTGATCTTTGATTTCATATGATGCGGGCTTGACCCTCATATATGTAATGCTTAGTGATGATAAGGACCGGATTTAATCAAGAATTTTGATTTATAATTCTAGTATTCTAAAAGGTAATTTGTTAAGGATTGAGGGATTGTACCCTACCCTATTTTCTCCCATTTGTCAGATCTAATTTCTTTTGCACTTTTCAGTTTGTTTTTCTTAAGTAAATTTTTTAATAGAAATTTTCCCAATCATCATCTTTTTCATTTTTATTTTAGAAGTAATAAATCAATTAAATTCTATAAAACATTCCCTGTGGATTCGATACCCAGACTTACTACTATACTCCATAAAAGTGTAGTTAAAAGTTTAGGTTTTTTTTTTGTATTGAGGTTGGAAGCCGATAACAACGACTAGCGTATTACACGGACGCTCGGTTTTTCCACTCGATCATTCATGCACAGGGAGAACCATTGGAAAGGGGATTCAGATCACTTTGAAAATTCACTGAGCTTTCTCTCTGATGAAGGAGCTAACCGGAGTCAATTGGGGCTTGAGAATGCCCGATTGCCTCTAGATCAGTACTCAAAGTATGACCTAGGGTTTGTAGCAAATAGGGAGGTTATAGGGACCTAAGGAGAGGGTCCTAGAATGTGGCATCTATAGTGGAGATGGATTTTCAAAATTTGCTATGAATTGACTTATTTTCTTCCAATTATTAACAACTCCTTGTCCTCATTTCAAATTAAAATTTCTGAAGAATTTTTCATGTTTGAGAGATTTAATTTCTCTCTCTACTTAAAATTTGAAAAATCCTATTAAAAGTTTGTGAGATTTTTAGATGTACATTGAGATCTTCAATTTTGAGATGATTTGAGAATTTTTTTTATCGACACTTGGCATAATTTACATCTAATTTCAAATCAACCGCTTGATTTATGATCTAATATCAAAATGGACATACTCTAGTTAGTGATAGATGGATCATGTTGTGGATATAGGGAGGATGATAGAGTTCTGTGTTTCAGAGATGGAGTTCTATTGTACTTCTCATTCAAATGAGGGAAAGTCGCAATATTCATAGGTAAATTCTTGTGAGTGATCTTGATCGATTTACCTTCTTGTATTGTGTAAAAATAAATTTTCAAATTTAATGATATGCTAGGACACACTGATATTTCTCACGGATAGGTTGGGTGTTTTCTTCGTATACCCAATGTTGTGCATTTTTGTGTGGTTGCTTATCATTTTCCATTGCTTGTTTGTGTTTGTATGTTTGCAATTCACCTAGATGACCTCGAATTTTGAAAAATGGCTTAGATCTAGGTCTTGCTTGTAGTTGGAATTTAAAGTTGGGAAAATTTTGTTAGATAACCTATTTACCCCCTAGGTTATTTTAGAGTTAACACACTTGCATTTTCACCCTAGTTCCATTGACCATTTGGACATCCATCTAGAGAAGTCGACCTTCCTAAGGAGTACTTTAAATAGAAAAGAGGTTATGACTATAATAGAATGAGCTTAAAAATAATGTTTTGATTTACGCAAAGCTATCATTAGTGAATAAGCCAACTTTTTGTGTGGAAGATATTGCAGTTATACATTCAACAGTTTTTTATGACGTAGTAAATCGACCAACTTTTCAAGTGGGAAGATGAACCTTGATTCAGTTTGTCACGGCCACCATCCCCTCAATACTACCTCAGGTTGTCACTAAGAAGATTGACAGGGTTAATATGGATTTCTTTTTGGCGGGATACAAATGATAAGAACAAATTCCACCATGTAAATTGGGGTAAGGTGTGCAAACCTAAAAAGGCGAGGTGGGGGGGGATTGGACCTCATTCTTGAGAGATAAATAATAAGGCCATTGTTTTGAATTTATGTGATAAATCCTATTAACTGACCTACGAAACAATAGCACTCTCATATTTGGAGGACTGTCCACAAAACTAGAGGCGTTCTTAAGAGGGGACAAAGTGGACGGTGAGAAAATGATGATCAAATTCATACGTATGAATATTGGTGATATGAGAGTACCACCCCCTCCCCATCTATACATGAATTATAATGATCATTGGTCACTAGGTAGAGTCCTTTATCAGGATTATATCGAACCAGGATCCTAGTAAATTACCTAGATATCCCACCCCCCGATTTCATTATAGATACCACCTCCACCCACTCCACAAAGAGTACGAGAGCTCGGACATGACTGGTTTGGGGTCTTCATCCTTAGGTAAATTTTCTATCAAATATCGATGCAAGCCTATCATGGGGCCTTAGTCTGCCTACTGGTTCCCTTATGTGGAAACTAGATTCGAAAGCTCAAGATTCCTAAAAAATCATCACTTTCCTTTGGTGATTTTTAATGACAAAATTCTCACTAATAAACAAAGGAAGATAAGACACCTCACGGATAATGGGTGTTGTGGTTTGTGTGGTAAGGAGGAGGATCTCATTTTTCTTTAAAAAAGTTCAACAAAGCGAAGACTGTTTAGTGGTGTATTATGGTAAACAATCAATAGACCACATGATTGTCTTTTAATTCTCTCAAATGGGTTTGCACCAATATTTGAGGCGATATGTCTACTTCAATTAATCGAGTGAATAGGTATGGCACTTTTATATACACTCTTTAGAATATTTTCAAATAACATAATTTGTTTTGCTTTTATAATAAGGATATACCTCCACACTTGATTGCCATTAGAATTAACAATTTAGTTGAGGAGGTACCAATGGCTTTTACTCCCAACATCAACAAAGGAGGACTTATGATTTTAAACTGATTGCTTAATGTTTTAAAATGGCATGTCACGTCAATTTTAATAGGGATGACAACAACTTAGGTGTTACATCCCGTAAATTTCATATTCAGGGTGATCAGTCCTAAATACCGAATTTAGAGTAAAAATAATTTATACAACTAAGCATCAATGATAAATAATGAAAACTAAAATCATCCACAATAGAAAATAAAGATTCCAATAAAATAAGATTACATATGCAAGTCTCAAATTAATGATCAATGAAATGGAATAAGTCTCCACAATACAAATGTCTCAATAATCCAAGACAAAAATGGAAATGTAAAAATATGTGTAACCCACCACAAGACCATAAAAATATCTAAACAATACGAAAAATAAATAAGTTGAGAGATAACTTTATATCTCCTACTTTGATAAGTGGATTAGACCGGTATTATGATCAGTCCGCTCATCCCTTCTCCTGCAACTATCGAATACACGAAAAATGGGTTTTAAGAAAACATCATGTGTTATACCCCACAATTTGAAAAAAAGAAACTAACTTTATTGAATAATATTAAATACAACTCATTTATGACTCTTGGAATCCCCCCGGCACTCACATCCAAGATTCATCACCCCACCTTAAATCTATCAAAGGTATATCCTAGTTGTGTTACAATACAATGATAAGAAACGTAAGTACTCAAGTATCAAGACCAGATCGTGCACTATACGTAAGACCTACCTCAACTACAATGAAGGTCATCATTGATAATGAAACAATAATCTATAACCAAACCCGAACTATCCAAAGCAATATCATCATCAATAAACATATACAAAAACCAACAATAACATTGTAGTATCCCTACACCACATGATACCCAAATACTTTAAGTCCCTCTCTATGACTATTGTCCTGCACAATAACTCCTTAAGTTCCACTCATTTCTTATGCTAAACACAGTACTACCAAATCTCTTGATGAATCACACACACACACACACACACACACACACATCTATATAATATGGGAGAGGGGTGTTTGAATAGTGACAACAAATTAACGGTTGAGACCGAATTTTTTTGGCAATCTAATGGTGTGAGAGAGTGACATGTCACCAATTAGCATTGTAACATGGCAAATGAAGGGAATACCCCTTGAACCCTAATTCCTTCCTCGACTCCTTAATTTGAATCCCTATCACTTAATTCTGATATTCCTTTCTCTTCAACAAAAACCCACCCTCCCACACTAACCCTATCCATCGCTGCCCTCCATCGCCGCCATACGCCTCCAACTCTTCTGACTCCAGGTAGTCTCTCTCACCCTACTACTCATGCATATACATACGCACACACCCCTCAGTCGAAGACCTCATCTTGAGACCCACAGGCTCCCCTTCCTCTGCTCCCCACCACCTTTGCCTCCGCTACCGCCTTCGCCTCTCACCTTCTTACCCATTGCCACCCTAAGGTAAATCATTTGTTTTTTTCCATTTTTGTTTTGAACATCTAATGGTTTGTTTTTGTTTTATTTTGAAGATCTAATGGTTTTTTCCAGGTTTTGTTGTGCAGATCTATTCGGGTATAACTTCTTCTCTCTTTAGGGTTTTTTGACATTTTATTTTTTTGTAAACCCTAATTTTTAAGGGTTTTTAGCAGGTTTATGAGAAATATAATAATCTTAGGTTCACACACCCATTATTTGTGAGTATAACTAGCTGAGATATGCTATCTTAACTCTTTAATTAGTTTTCAATGGGCTAGGTCAGCGGATATGTGTCGATGTACTGTTTGAATACATTATTTAATTGATTAGGTTTATATTTGGTGATTTTAATAATTGATTGTTTAAATCTAAAATTTAGGAGAAAGCTCCTTATATGGCTAAAGCTCCTTAAAATTTAGGAGATATGAGTTTGGGGGTTTTCAAGATGTAGACACTGGGAGTTTTCAAAATGGCTCAAGAATAATGGAAAGTTTTATTGCTCGAATGCACACAAGAAGGTTCGTCCGTTCCTCTCATAAGGTACTTTCTGTGACACCCCGCCTAATCAAATATCGGGTGATCAGTCCTATATCAAATTAAAACAGGAGTCTCATTTGGTTAATTCTTAGCATAATTGTCGAAAACATTTTTTTTAAAAACTTACTAACCACCTAGTATTTAAAAGCTGGTGCCAAATTTTATCTTTATTTATCCAAGACAAATAAAATGTGGAAATTAGAATAAAACATTCAACGCTGATAGAATCAATCATCACATATAATAATAAAAGTCTTGCCGAATAAACCATTGGCTATAATCCAAAACTAAACTAGGTAACAGATAATAATAAATCCCATATAATCTGAAAAGAGACAACTAGATAAATCTGGGAGCAACATGCTCGAAGTAAACTGATATAAATCCCTACGCTAAGAATATAAGAGACAGAAGCGCCTATCCAAATCCTGTAACATCCACATGTGTTGCAGCAGCGTATCCCTGGAATGAATTAAGTCTGGCATCTCTGTGGCTAGACACCTAAAAGGTTTTGAAAATATTTGATAGCAAGGGTTAGAACCCAAAACATGTTGAAAACATTTAGCAAATGATTAACTTGTAGTAATTAAAATGCATGAATGTGCTTCATATTTAAGTTAGCGTCGCACTCTCTCTTGAGCACATACTCACCCCTCAACTAATGTGCATACCTAACGCTTTTCCTATAACTTCCCTAGTTATCTATCCCGTAACTAGCTCTTGTTATAACTTTTCTTTACACCCTACTCTAGCCCGAGTATGTTTAACTAAATGAATTATAAGTTATCTCTCGCCTTAACTTAATTCGTCATTTTCCTTAAAAACCATATAACGTTCCCTAGTTATCTAAATAATACATATCTCTTCATGTATATAATTATCCGTATATAATTATTTAACCCATTACATACGTAAAACCATATTACAACATTCACACATACGTCGAATATATAATAGCCCATCCTCCCGAGTAATAACTCACCGGATGTATTCTCTAAAGTGCCATCGTAACAGGTGTGCTCACTTAACCTAGTTACCCCAAGTCGAAATTGCCCAAGAACTTGGCTAAAAATATAAACGTTGTGGAGGCGATCATATTTCCTTCCTGAAAGTGAGATAAGCCCCTCACCTAAGGGTGTCAGTTATTTCCGAACTTTCAAATTTTCCGTTTTTCGATCCGAATTTTTCCAATTTTGGCACCATTTTTTAATTTTTTGATTTCCGAATTTTTCGATTCCAAATTTTTCAAAAAAATTGGAATGGAATTGGAAATCATATATGGATTCCGAATTTTTGAATTTTCGATCCGAATTTTCCAATATCACGTCGATCCGATCCATCCAAAATATTTTCAGGAATAATAATACTTTTTTTAATACATTTTTACTACCCTTATTTATATAAAACTTATTATTTATTAGTTTAATCTTGACCCTCCATGTAAAATCATCTCAGCCATTAATATATACCCATATATATTAACCTTTTATATCACACTAACCCTAAATCGAAAGACAAAATCCGGAATTATATTCAATTGTTATGAGAATTTAGATTCCAAGGATGATTTATATTAAGTTTCCGTCATCTTCCTTTTGTTCATTTTTTTATCTGAAATACTGATGCGCAGGCTCTGCTACAACTGTTAACCATTCTTGCATTTTCTCTTTTTAAGTAGGTAAACAGTAGTTTTTTTCATTCACATGGCTTTGTAGTTTCTGAGTATCATAGTCAAGCCTTGATTGGTCTTTCTTCAAAATGGTAAGAGATGCATAACTCTGTAGTTTATTGCATTTCCAAATGGTACGAGATGCATAGCTTTGTCATTCACATAGCTCCGTAGTTTATTGCATAGGTGATGAAAAGTTGAGTGTTTGATTTTTATTTATATTTCAAAAATATCCTTTTCAAAAATGACATTTCCGATGTGTTTTCGAAAATATTATAACTTATAATTATAATTATTTCGATATTTTTACGAATAATAAAATTTTCAAATTTTCAAATATTCCGAATGAGCCGAATATGAAAAAAATTTAATTAGTCAACTGAGATAAATAGATACCACGTCACCAATACACGTTATGACGTAAATAAATTATTACTAATCACTTAGTAATTAAATTTCATAAATATTAACCATTTACTCTCCGATTAATATTACCATAATTAATTTAATTAAATTACGACACGCAAGTAATTTAAAATTTACCCGAATTAATTAAATATTTAAATGCACAAAAAATACGGGGTGTTACATACTCCCCCTTACAAAGGAATTTCGTCCCCGAAATTAGGTCATACCTGCGACGAATAATTATGGTTACTAATTTTTCATATCCTCCTCCCATTCCCACGTAGACTCGTCAACGTTCTGATGACTCCACCGTACTCTCACTAGGTGTACAACCTTAGATCGCAGCTTGCGCTCACTACTATCCAGAATAGCTACCGGTCTCTCCTCATACGAGATATCTGGAGGCAAGTCAATCACCTCGAGTGGAACGTGCCAGAAGGTCCTCTCACTCCTTCGATATTTCTTCAGTGATGCCACATGAAACACGTCGTGTATCCCCTGAAGATGCTCTGGCAAACCCAGTCTATAAGCTACCGGTCCCACCCTCTCAATAATAGGGAAGGGACCCATGTACCTCGGCGCTAACTTAACTTTCTTGTAAAACCTCATCACTCCCTTCGTAGGCTACACCCAGACCAGTACCTGATCTCCAACCTCAAACTCCACGTCTCCGAGAAGCATCAGCATAACTCTTCTGCCTATCCTGAGCTATCTGAATCCGTCCCTGAATTAGCTCTATCTTGGCAGTTGTCTCCTGGACAATATCTAGGCCCAATAACTTATTATCCCCCACCTCTAATCAGTAGGCGGGCGAATGACAAGGTCTCCCGTAAAGTTCCTCGAATGGTTTCATGCCAATCATAAACTGGTAAGAGTTGTTATATGCGAACTCTACAAAAGGAAGATATCGCTCCCATCCTCCCCTAAAGCCTAATATGCACATCCTCAGCGTATCCTCTAGCATATGATTTACTCTCTCAGTCTACCCATCTGTCTGTGGATGAAAGGCGGTACTCAACTGTAACTCTGTGCCCATAGCCTCCTGAAAGCTCTGCCAGAAATGGGCCACAAAAACCTTGGCTCTGTTAGACACAATATTAACCGGCACTCCGTGCAGCTTAACTATCTCTGCTATGAATAGCTATGTGTAACGTATCATCTCAAAGTCTGTGTGAACCGATAAGAAGTGGGCTACCTTGGTCAACCGATCCATAATCACCCATATGGAATCGTGACCTCTTAGTGATGTAGGCAACCCGGTGATGAAGTCCATAGAGATACTCTCCTATTTCCACATGGGAATCTCCACTGGCTGTAGCATCCCCGAAGGTCTCTGATAATCAACTTTCACCAGCTGACATGTGGTGCATTTTGAGACAAACTCTATTATATCCCGTTTCATCCCTGCCCACTAGTACTGCCTCCTCATATCCTGGTACATCTTATCCCCTCCGGGATGTAACGTAAACCTCGAACCATGGGACTCTGTCATAACCGCATGCCTCAAATTCTCATCATCTGGAATGAACAACCTCCCATTAAAGCATAGGCCTCCCTCCGAACTAACAGAATAACCCTCTACTCCCTCGGCCAGTAGCTAACGTACTCTATCCTGGAAGATCTGGTCCTCCGCCTGTGCCCCCATAACCCGCATAATGATCTCGGGAGTGATAGATAAATCTTACATACATGCCCTGGAAACATCATCATTGTGCTGAAGCTATCTCCACTTTGCTTTCCAGGCCTCCGCAATCTCCCCCGTAGGCCTCTGGCTCAACGCGTCTGCTACCACGTTAGCCTTACCAGGATGATACTGGATATCAAACTGGTAGTCTTTCACAAATTTTATCCACCGCATCTACCTCATATTCATACCCTTCTATGTGAAGAGATACTGAAGTGACTTATGATCTATGAATAGAGTGAACTGCTCTCCAAGAAGATAATGCCTCCATATCCTCAAAACAAAAATGACCGCTGCAAACTCTAGGTCGTGGGTGGGGTAATTCTTCTCATGGGGCTTAAGCTTCTGAGACGTATAATCTATAACCCTCTCCTCCTACTGCAACACACCCCCAAGTCCTTGCAAGGATGCTTTGGTGTAGACCCGGTACTTCATTCCTCCCCTAGGCAAAGAAAGTACGGACGCAGATGTCAACTTTTCCTTTAGCTCATCGAAAGCTAACTGATAGTGGTCATCCCATACAAATGATACCCCCTTATGAGTGATGTTGGTCAATGGACCCGCAATCTTCAAAAAACCCTGAATGAACCGCCTATAATACCCAACCAACCCCAGAAAGATGCGAATCTATGTCGGTGTCATGGGATGTCCCCACTCCCTCACCGTCGATACCTTACTCGGATCAACAGCAATACCCCGGTCTGACACAATATGGATAAGAAACTGCAACTCTCGTATCCAAAATCCACACTTCCCAAATTTAGCATAGAGTTGGTGTTCCAGTAATGTCTGCAGAACCATACGCGCGTGCTCCTCCTCTCTGCGCGAGTAGACCAAAATGTCGTCAATAAACATGATAACGAACTGGTTGAGATATTCTCTGAAAACCCTGTTCATGAGATTTATGAACACTACTGGCGCATTAGTGAGCCCAAACGGCATCCCCCTAAACTCATAGGATCCATACCGCGACAGAAAAGCGGTCTTAGGAACATCCCCTCTCGGATACATAGCCGATGATACCCTGACCTCAAATTGATCTTTGAGAAGTATGCTGCCCCTATCAACTGATCAAATAGGTCATCAATCCTGGGTAATAGATACTTATTCCATATAGTCACCTTGCTCAGCTCCCTTTAGTCTACGCACAACCGAAGTGAACCATTCATTTTCTTTACGAACAACACGGGCGCACCCCACGGCGATGTGCTCCGTCAAATGAAACCCTGACCCAAGAGCTTCTGAATCTGCTCTCTAAGCTCATGCATCTCTGAAGGGGCCATATGGTAAGGTTCCCTAGAAATCGTCCTCAAACCCGGTGCTAGATCAATAATGAACTCGATCTCCCTGCTGGTGGTAACCCTGGTATTTCCTAAAATACATCCTCGAAATCCCTTACAATCGAAATCGAATCTAATGAGATCTCCACATCCTGTGAGGTCTCCTCCTCAATATAGTACAAGTGAGTGCGTGATACTCCCTTGGGAAGAGGCATCGCCAGTAGTAACATCTCATGTCCCAGAATAGAGAACACGATGGTCCTCTCGAAGCAATGTACCGTCGCTCTGTATCCTGCCAACCAATCCATACCTAGAATGACATCATATCCTTCCATATATAACACTAAGAGGTCCACTTCTAAACTCGGTCTCCCAATTAAAATGTCCACTCCTCTACAAATCGAATGTATAAGTGAACCACTACCCATCGGCGACTCTACACACATAAGGAGACTACTCGCTGCCTCTAGCAAATCGGCGGCCCTAAAAAATTTGGTTTTAATAAATGACTGTGATGCCCCAGTATCAAAAAGTATCCTACCCTTTGCCCATGGATAGGAAACGTACCCTCAACTAATGGCGGTGCCTAAGGCGCTAGTGGAATGGAGACGTCCTGGACATTATATGCACGCCCGTAGTGCATCTGCCCCTATTACTGTGGGGCTAGTGGAGTTGGTGCAGCCGGCGACATCTATCCTTCTACCCCTATTGGGCACCTTGTTGCTTGCCCCTACCCCTATGTGGGCACTCCCTCTTAAAATGTCATGCTTGGCCACAAATAAAGAAATTCCTCTGACCGTCTTCCTGTCATTGGCCCTGCTGGCCCTGACGAGGTTGGCCCTACTAGAGTCCTCTGTTGTTCCCATGGCCCTGACGGCCCTGAGGAACCTGTTGCTGCTTATTAGGGCCCTGTTGGCCCTGTCTGAACCCCTGACCTCCCTATCAAAAACCTCCAGGCTTAAATTTCTTAGCCTGATTTCCCTGCTGACTGCCAGACTGCTGCTGAACTCCACTAGTATCACCACCAACTGCCTTGCCCTACTGGCTCGGCTCCCCTCCCCTCTTGCTTCCTTTAGCATGGAAGCGATGATCCTGACAGTGTACTAGAGCGGTGTTAATGACATCTGTATATGTCACTAACGTTGGATTACCGATCAAATGTTGCCTAATCCTCCAGGCCAAGCCATCCATAAACTTTGACTTCTTTCACTCCTCGTCACTCACCTCATTTGGTACAAAGTTAGCCAAATGGGTTAACTCATTGAGCGATAACCCTGAACCAACTCACTAAATTTCCTCCTCATCTTTGACTCTACCATCGGTGGAAAGTATTTATTGTCAAAACCGCAGTGGTAACTGACTCCCACTACTGTAAAGCTTCTCTTGACAGACGAAAAGTGGCAAGCATCTATTTTTGCACATCGGTACACTCAAGCACGCACAGGTGGCGCTAAATATTCTTCTTCCAGTCACAAGCCTCCACCACATCAGTATTACCCCGAAACTGGGGTGGGTGGCCCTTCTGAAAGGTCTCCCTGACTCGCTGCCAAGAAGGTGGCCCTACTGGGGCCTGAACTCCTGGTGCCACTGGGGGTTATGCCTAGGGCAGGGGAAAAATGGGCTGCCATAGCCCTCATCATTGCCTCGACTTCCTGAGCCACTATCACTGCCACCTGAGTCATAGAGATTAGCTCGGGTGGGGTGGTGTTGGTGGCATCTGTGGCTCCTGATAAGCCTCCCTCACTTCATCCCTAGCCCCAGCCCTCTCTGCTCGCTGTCTCCTCGGTGGCATCTAAAAATAAACGAATTGTATAAGTACGCAGTTTATACAAAGTCTAATAGTATAAGTACGATATCTCACAAGAGAGAAAATGAATCAACATTCCTTGTAATAGGTATCTAATATAACAGGATGTTATGCTGAACCGTAGTAAGTCGCACAGATCCTATGGACACTAGAACCTGATGCTCTAATACCATCTGTATAACCCCACCTAATCAAATATCGGGTGATCAGTCCTATATCAAATTAAAACAGGAGTCGCATTTGGTTCATTCTTAGCATCACTGTCGAAAACATTTTTTTTAGAACTTACTAACCACTTAGTATTTAAAAGCTGGTGCCAAATTTTATTTTTATTTATCCAAGACAAATTCAATGCAAAAATTAGAATAAAACATTCAATGCTGATAGAATCAATCATCACATATAATAACAAAAGTCTTGCCGAATAAACCATCGGCTATAATCCAAAACCAAAGTAGATAACAAATAATAATAAATCCCATACAATCTGAAAAAAGACAACTAGATAAATCTGGAAGCAACATGCTCGAAGTAAATTGATATAAATCCCTACAGTAGGAATAGAAGAGACAGAAGCGCTTATCCAAATCCTGCAACATCCACATGTGTTGCAGCAGTGTATACCTGGAATGAATTAAGTCTGGCGTCCCTGTGGTTGGACACCTAAAAGGTTTTGAAAATATTTGATAGCAAGGATTATAACCCAAAACATTTTGAAAACATTTAGAAAGTGATAAACTTGCAGTAATTAAAATGCATGAATGCGTTTCATATTTATGTTAGCTTCGCACTCTCTCTTGAGCACATACTCACCCCTCAACTAATGTGCACACCTAATGTTTTTCCTACAACTTCCCTAGTTATCTATCACGTAAATAGCTCTTGTCATAACTTTTCCTGATACCCTACTCTAGCCCGAGTATGTTTAACTAAATGATTTATAATTTATCTCTCGCCTTAACTTAATTCGTCATTTTCCTTGAAAACCATATAACGTTCACTAGTTATATAAATAATACAATTCACTTCATGTATATAATTACCCGTATATAATTATTTAACCCAATACATACGTAAAACCATATTACAACATTCACACATATGTCGAATATATAATAGCCCATCCTCCTGAGTAATAACTCACCGGATGTATTCTCTAAAGTGCCATCGTACCAGGTGTGCTCACTTAGTTAACCCAAGTCGGAATCGCCCAAGAACTTGGCGGTCATATTTCCTTCCTGAATGTGAGATAAGCCTCTCACCCATATAACGGATGCTATGACATGGTGATATACTATCCCTACTCCTCAAGCTAGGAGATTCACCAACATCACACAACCTCCGTTGATAGCACTAGAGTATATAATATAGATAAATATCTAATCACTGATATTTATAAGCACACAATATATATACCATCACACGCCGTATATATATATATATATATATATATATATATATATATATATATATATATATATATATATATAATTTCGGCTTTACCGTGTACAAAATCCGTTGCACTAGCCTACCTATAAATCCCGAGTCTATGGTCCGACTCTGATTTAATTAATTTGCACATTAATTAACTTAAAACTTTTTCCAAGTCTATGGTCCAACTCTAATTTAATTAATTTATCCATTAATCAAATTATTACCTTGGTGTCACCCAACCAATATTCTCGGATTCGCTCACTGGATCCATATTTAATTATTTTGGAATCAAATTCCCCCAATTGATCCAAAAAGTGCCCCACATAAATCCTCCCTAATCCCAATTACTCCCCCCCCCCCCCCCCCCCCACACACACACACACACACATAATTGTTAGGGAATATGTGCCTCATATTTATTTATCCATAAATAAATCATAGAAAATTAATTTAAAATTTATTTCCCCCTTATATAAAAATTTGGGCAAAATGCCAAAGATCTGGGAGAATCGATCGATCAGGTCCCTTTCTTCTCCACGATTCTGTTTCAGCCATTGTTAACCCAATCAAGCTTTTAATTTCACCCATAGTAATCTCCGATCAAAATCAACCATATTAATATATGAAGACAGGTTCTAATCACCCTAGAAGCCTTAAATCAACAACTAATCTCCATGAATTCGAACGTTTTCCAAATTCGGGTTTTTCCCGGGTTTCAAACATCCAATAACATTCTACATCTCTATTATCAAAAATTCAATATCGATTCTTGCTAGATTTAATCTTACGATTCATATTCCTATACTACAGAATCATGAAACATACTAATATCACCCTAAATCTTTTCAAGATATATCTTTATCAAAAACCCAATTTCACCCGAATACCCATTTATACCCAAGACGGATTTTTATTTCACACATCACCAAAATATGAATTGATTATCAAAATTTAACATCACAGCAAGTTAACCGCTTGCCGTTTTGGGTTTGTAGAGTCTGATTCGTTGGTGTAGAGGCAAGCTTGATGATGAACACCCAAATCCGTTCCTTGCCTTGTCTCCAAAAGATCCCCAATTGCACTATAACTTCTCCCTATAGCTTTCTCTCAGTAACTTAGGTTTTAGATTTGTGTTTCTGCCTTTCCCCCACTCTAACTTAGGTATTAAAACACTAATCACATTTTTAGTCTAATGGGCCAAGCCCAAGTTATCCGAACACCCCCGTGTGGGTCCGATTATGCCTAAAAACGCTCCGAGACCCATTACTACCCCTGGGCACTCTTTTCTGACTATCTCGGCACATCCGAACTCAACCGTTCACCTAGAATTGATTTTTGAGTTAATTTATTATAAGTTCCTATCTCACATCCAACTTAGTCAATATTCAACTCTCGGCTGAGATAAAAAGATACCACGTCACTAATACACGTTATGACGTAAATAAATTATTACTATTCACTTAGTAATTAAATTTCATAAATATTCACCATTTACTCTCCGATTAATATTTCCATAATTAATTCAATCAAATTACAACACGCAAGTAATTAAAAATTTACCTGAATTAATTAAATATTTAAATGCACAGAAAATACGGGGTGTTACATTTTCCTAAGGTTTAAAGTTGTACCTTTTCATTCCATGTTGGGTTTTCGACTTTTTGATTTTTGGTTGATGTATTGCTGTTGCACCTTTTCTCATATGTAAATCTGTTTAGTTTTGGTGTTTAGTGTTTGGCTTTTTATTTGATTTTATTCTTTTTTTGAAGGTTTGTTT
Organism: Sambucus nigra; assembly: GCA_949130495.1. Lineage (NCBI taxonomy): Eukaryota > Viridiplantae > Streptophyta > Magnoliopsida > Dipsacales > Adoxaceae > Sambucus > Sambucus nigra. The sequence goes on along the minus strand of OX422215.1, from coordinate 404,464,360 downwards.
ATGTTGAGAATTTCATCTCATTGGGGCAGAGTATGTAATTGCAGGGGGTAATCTTTAATTGAAAAGTATGTAGACTTGCAGTGGAAATTTCACTTACTTTTTATGTAAATTTTTTTATATGGAATAGGATACTAGGAGATTTATTTTCCAGGTTGTTGTATAGAAACTAATAAAGGTTTTAAGATATCTATCATTTATATACTTTAAAATTCGATTTACTTTTTACTTCATTTTGTTTATGAATCAATATGTTGATTCTTTATTTAGGTAAAGCTCCTAATTGTTATTATGAAGTTATATATTGACATCAGGGCTCATACTTATGTTATTTTGAAGTTATGTTTAGGCACTTATAAAATTCTTTGTTTTTTATGACAACCTTTTATTATAAATTCATCAAATAGTGAATGAGAGTTTCTTATTATATATTTCATATTTATAGGAATAGAGTATTTGTACTCTGACAGTTTTTGACTTCTTAACGGTTGCATTTTTGCGAGTGCTAAAGCTTTTCTCATGAACAAATGGATGCTGCTACCTACCCCCTTTAGCAGTTGCACGAGTTCGATTAAAGCTAATAATCATGAGTAAAGCATTTAAATACTCAGTAGCACTCTCGGTAGCAAATTGTTTTACTCAGTTATACTCAATTCCTATTGACATTTATTACTATTTTATTCTTTCTCTTTCTTTTAAATCTTTGATATTTCTTACAAATGGAAAATATATGTGTTGCTTGCTTTTGTTTGCGATGGAGTGATGAAGTTATTTTTTCTTTTCAAGACACTTCATTCCTTTAGGAGGATTTCTATAACAGTGTTGTACACCTTTATAATGAAGTTCATGACATGCATGCGATCTTTGTAGTGAATTTTGAAACTGTTAAAAAAGTAGAATGGCATGAACAGGTGGTTAATTTAAGTGACCTTTCTATTGTAAGTTGAAATAATGTTTTGTTTCATAAAATTTGGTTACTTCTTAAGTTCAATTGTCATTTACGCACTAGCTTGCGGGCGATTGAATACGTGTCAGGTACTATTTTTCATTTGATTTGTTTTTCATCTTTAAAATGCTATGCAAATGTTAAAATTTATTGGAACTGATTCGGCATAAATTCTTCCAAATTTATCCCTTTAATTTAGTTAGTTTTAGCACCTCGAACAACGTAATCAATTTGATTTTATCTCATAATCTTGCTACTGACTTATTCTAATGAGTACCCCGAGTTTCTGGTATTTCGTACTAATTTTACAAGTACTCGATATCAATAAAGAAAGAAAGAACCCAGAAGAATCGAGAAAGAAAAGAAAGAAAATCAAAAGGAAAAAATTGTAATTTTTACCCGAAATTCGGATGAGGCATCTAAAGAAGAGTTGAAGATATCAAGCTCACAAATACATAAGAAGAAATGGTACCTCAATCGGAGTCCCGGTGTGAAAGTTATGAGCAGTCAAAGCTTGAAGAAAAAGTCAAAGGAATCTCGGACCGATCCGAGATGCCAATTTCCAGAGATCACCGGACCGAAGACGGATCGATGCTGAAGGAAAATAAACGAACCTATCTGTACCAGATCGATTCAGCCAAGAAATAAACTAACCGATCCGAATTCAAGCCAGATCGAACCGAAGAAGGACCGGACCGGTCCGATTGTCGAATTTTGATTTTTTTAATCTTCCTCTAATGGAGATTCCTAGTTCAACTAAAACTCTTGGAGCCTTGTAGGGTATTTAAACCTGATTTATTATCATTTTAAAAAATGGAGAATTTATCTAATACTCCATTCTTCTCAGAAAAACCCTAGTTTGAAGATAGATTATAGTTTTAATTCCAAGATTGAAGATTGTTCAGATTTCTGTGATTACAAGTAATTTTAGTTGATGGTTTCAAAATTTTGGTGAGTTAGTTGATTAATTTCCTCTGTCTAATCTTTTTTCTACATCATTCTTCAATTCTCCCTTGGTTTAATCATGATTTCCTTCCTTTCAAAAATCATTTTCATTAATTTCAGCATGTTAGGCTAGGTTTTCTAAGGTCGGGATGCATGAACCCAACCCGATGTGGTAGTTGCATGTGTATAAAAGTATTCCTCTAAATTTAATGATTTGATTATGACCGTATTGCGTAGAAACGCGAAAATTGTAGATCTTTGGATCTCGTTTGCTTCTGGGTAACCGGGATGCTCTAGAATGAAATTTGAGTGTAACTATCGCAATACCGATTAACCCGTCCTCTAATTAAGTATGGTGCGGGCTTGAACCTCATATACGTAATGCTTTGGAGTACTAAATTCTGGGTCTAATTAATCATTGAAATTTACGATTAGTTTTATATCATCAAGACACTAGGGTTGGGGGATTGTATTCTTGTCCTATTTTTCTCATCATATAGTTCGAATTTTCAAATCATTGATCGTTAGTATTTTAGGTAATTTAGAATAGTTGCATTTAATTCATACTTTAGTTCATTAGTTAAACATTTTCAAAATTTGCATATAGTTGTAGCCATTTCACCATCCAATCACATTTTCCTTTTTCCTGTAGAGTTAGAGTTAGGATTCCTTCGTCTGTCCAACGTCGTTACAACTCTGTTGTTCTATTTCCCTATGGATACGATCCCGACTTACTGGGTTTATTACTAATGCGACAGGCTTGCACTTGAGCCTAGAGAGAACGCACATTAGAGACACTTTATGAGTCGCGTCAAGTTTTTGGCGTCGTTGTTGGGGATTTAGGTAGACTTAGGATTAGATCGAGTCAATCTAAAACTTTGACCAAAAATTTCCAAAAATCCAAAAACATATAAAAATTTGAAAAAGAACAAAAAGATTCATCATCATCTCTTATAAGCTGTTAATGCAAAATTTTGAACTCACTCCAACTCCCCATAATACTCCAACACACATTCATGAAAATCCAATAGTTGAGTACGACCCTGATAGCCCTCACACTCCTAACGCTCCACAATTTTGGGTTCCACCTCCCACACCGTCACACTCAATCTCAAATAACACTCCGTTTTCCTTCTTAAGACACACTTCAGAGCACACCCCGAGCATACCAAGTGAGGATACCGAGTCGTTAAGAGAGAGAGACATGTTGCAACACGGTAGTGCATCCTCCGGTGAGGAAGAAGCCCCATATCGCCCATTGAGAGAAATCTTATATCCCAAGCGCACTGTCACTCCAGGATGCATTATACTCCCGTATAATACCGGGCAATTTCATTTTTAAAATGGGATGATTCAGATGTTACCCCATTACCATGGTATGGACTCTGAAAATCCATATCTCCACATCAGGGAATTTGAGGATGTGTGTGAAACTCTCAATTATCAAACTTGTATACAAGAGGTGATCCACCTCAAACTCTTCCCATTATCACTAAAAGATAAGGCTAAGACCTGGATATGGTCTTTACCTTCAAGCTCGATTGCATCCTAGAATGTGTTGTAATCTAAATTTCTCAAGAAATTCTTTCCCACACATCGAACGATCTCCATCAAGGCTCAAATTCAAGCTTTTCGATAATTGGAAAATGAGTCGTTTCATCGATGTTACGATCGTTTCAATGAGTTAATTACTTCTTGCCCACATCATGGATTTGATACACCACAAATCATTTCCTTCCTCTATAATGGGTTGAACCTTAATTCCAAGGAACTCGTTGAAACCATAGGTAGTGGTCCATTTGTCGATCTAGACGCCCACGATGCTGAGCTACACATGAGGTATATCGCTGAGACTACCCAATCCTGGGATATATCTAACCCTAATGCTCAAAATCGAAATAGCCAAGTGACCACCACTCCATCGGCGTCTGGCCTATTTCACTTAGAAAAGAATTCCATGACGGACAGTCGACTCTATTTACTTGATAAAGGATTGCGGGACCTATGTGAAGAATCTGGAAGAGGACCAATTGGATCCATCCCAAACCCCGCTGAGAAGGTGTGTCTGATTTGAGTGGCGGGTCATTCAACTGAGGAATGACCGGCTATACCTGCCTACAAGGTAATGCTTCAAGAGCATGTCAGTGGTATAGGAGGATTCAAGGGTAATTTCGGTGTACCACACGGGAATTCTTACAACCCTTCATGGAAAAACCATCCTGGTTTTAGCTATGAGCAACAACATGCTGCGATGAATCCTACTTCACATGTTGTCCCTCCTCCACCATCGCACACATGTAAGGCCATGTGCAAGCACCGCCACCTCAAGGAACATATATCACTCCACCGCGGAGAACTCTCGAGGATACGATGAACCAATTTATCAATAGGCAAAGTGCAGCCAATGCTAGATATGATCGCCTGATCAGCGACATAAATGAAAATATTTCAAAGATACAATCATCGTTGAGTGTCCAAGACAAGGGCAAGTTTCCTGTACAGGGCCAAAGACCTCCCCAAGGTCAAACTAGTGTTAGTTCCACTTCTACCGAACATCAGGAGAAATGTCAGGCTGTGACCACTCTTCGTAGTGGGAGATTTGTTGATTTATCACCTCCCCCACATGACATAACCAAAGACAAGGAGAATTCGCCTGGCACGAAAGAGGCCGAAGATGTCCCCTTGAAAGAGAGTGATAAAGAAAACACTAGCGAGCCCGAGGTAGTAGTGAAACCACCCACCGCGGCACCATTTCCTCAAAGGTTGATCCCTTCCCACAAAGGAAACCCCCGTGATGAAGTGCTAGACGTACTGAAGCAAGTAAAACTAGATTTACTTTCCTCGATGCTATTAAGCAAATTCCAGCTTATGAAAAAATCATCAAAGACTTATTGACGGTAAAGAGGAGGATGAAGGTAAAGAAAAATGTCTTTCTAGCATAGAACGTGAGCTCCATCCTACTTAATGATCTCCCGCCAAAATTCAAAGATCCCGGTGCACCCATCATTTCCTACATCATTGGAGAAAATAAAATTGAAAAAGCCTTATTTGACTTGGGAGCAAGTTTCAATATCCTCCCTTACGCCATCTATAGGCAACTTGATTTGGGCGACCTTAAGCCCACAAGGATCACTCTCCAATTATCGAATCGAACCATGAAGATCCCACGAGGTGTAGTTGAGGACGTGATCATCCAAGTTGACACTTTCTACTTCCCGATAGACTTTGTCATTTGGGACACAGAGCCCTCCTTCGCCTCGAGCAATCATGTTCCCATCATTCTTGGGCGCCCATTCTTAACTATGTCTAACGCTATTATCAACACTCAGAATGGGCAGATGCAACTCACTTTTGGGAACATGACCTTAGAGACTAACATCTTCCATATAGCCCAACATACGGGGGAAGAAGATGATCTTAACGCGGTGAGCTTCATAGACGAGATCGTAGAGGAGTACTTTGAGGAAAACTATTATGAAGATGCCTTAGGGTCCTGTTTAGTGTCGAACCATGAGAGTGAGGGAGCGTACACCGAATTCGAGAGGGAGGTTGAGGAGTTGAGAGAGTTACTTGATGAGAGAGCGTCGAACGAGGATGCGAGAGATGTAAGTTGGGTTTCTAGATTCGAGGAGTTACCACCGAGGGATACACTCATGGTTCCCTCCAGCGACAAATTTCCAACCCTAGAATTGAAGAAACTCCCCTCCCATATTAAATATGAATACCTAGTAGAGGATGAGACATTTCCTGTTATTGTCTCCTCTAGCCTGGGCGAAGAGCGGGAGGGTAAACTGTTAAAAATTATGAGAAAGCACCAAGGTGCTTTTGGTTGGTGCATTGCTAATTTGAAAGGGATAAGTCCTTTGATTTGCACCCACAAGATCCATCTCAAAAGGAGGTCAAGCCTTCGAGAGAAATTCAACGAAGGCTAAATCCCAATATGAAAGAAGTGGTGAGAACCGAAATTATCAAGTTATTAGATACCGGGATTATCTACTCAGTTTAGGATAGCAAGTGGATGATCCCTATTCAAGTTGTCCTGAAGAAGTCAGGCATGACAGTAATTGAGAATGCTAAGGGAGAGCTAGTTCCCCAACATACCACCACCGGGTGGAGCATTTTCATTGACTATCAGAAACTCAATGTGGGAACTAGGAAAGACCATTTCCCATTACCATTTATTGATCAGATGCTTGAGAGAGTAGAGGGCCACCCCTACTATTACTTCCTTGATGATTATTTCGGATATAACCAAATTGAGGTGGATGTACTTTACCAAGAGAAAACGACTTTCACTTGGCCCTTTGGTACGTTTGCCTATAAACGTATGCCATTCGGCTTGTGTAATGCACCCGCGACCTTTCAAAGGTGCATGTTGAGTCTATTCAGTGACATGGTCGAGAGAGGACTTCAAGTGTTAATGGACGATTTCAGTGTTTTTGGCACCTCCTTTGATCTTTGTCTAACAAAGCTAGAAAAAGTAATTGCCCGGTGTGTGGAAAAGAACTTAGTGCTGAATTGGGAGAAATGCCATTTCATGGTCACTGAGGGAATAGTTTTTTGCTACATAGTTTCATCCAAGGGGATAGAAGTTGATAGAGCTAAGATAGATGTCATAGCCGATCTCCCCCACCAAGATCACTCAAAGACGTGCGCTCCTTTTTGGGACACGCGGGGTTTTATCGAAGGTTCATTAAGGACTTTAGCACCCTCGCTAGACCCTTAAGTAACCTACTCATGAAGGACACCCCATTCGAGTGGACAGAATCATGCCATAGCGCTTTTGAAAAATTAAAAACCATGCTCGTGTCCGCTCCCATCATGCAAGTTTCGGATTGGTCCTTACCATTCGAACTTATGTGTGATGCTAGCGACTATGCGGTAGGGGCTGTTTTGGGCCAAAGAAAAGACAATAAGGCTCATGTTATCTACTACGCTAGCCGGACTCTTACCGAACCACAACTCAATTACTCCACAACCGAGAAGGAGTTACTAGCGGTAGTCTTCGCCCTTGACAAATTTCGGTCCTACCTTATCGGCTTTCCCATCACTTGCTTTATCGACCATGTGGCATTGAAATACCTACTTATGAAGAAAGATGCAAAGCCACGCCTCATAAGGTGGATCCTACTCCTACAAAAGTTCAATCTCTCCATTAAAGATAAGAAAGGAGTAGAAAACGTCGTTACCGACCACTTATCACGGCTTTCGTCCGACGTACCTAGTGATCCAATACCCATAGACGAATACTTTTCGGATGAGCAACTCTTTGCTACCTCTTTTTTTCCCTGGTTTGCGGATATAGTGAACTACCTTGTCACGGGAGTCATCCCTCCCAATTGGACACCGCAATATAAGAAGAGGTTTATTACTTCGTCGCGCATGTTTTTCTATGACGATCCCTTCCTGTTTAAATATTGCGCCGACCAAATCATCCGACGATGTGTACCGGATGACGAGATCCAGAAGGTCATCCAATTTTTTCATTCGGAAGCTTCTGGAGGTCACTTTTCGACGAAAAAGACGGTCGCTAAATTCTTCAATGCCTCCTCTATTGGCCCGCAATATTTCGGGATGTGAACGATACTTGTAAATCTTGAAATAGGTGCCAAAGTTTGGGAGTTATTACCCGACGAGACATGATTCCATTAACCCCGATACTCATTATTGAGATCTTCGACTGTTGGGGTATTGACTTCATGGGCCCTTTCCACCCGTCCTTTGGTTTCCTATACATCCTTGTCGCGGTAGACTAAGTTTCTAAATGGGTGGAAGCTATAGCTACTAAGACCAATGAAAATAAAGTGGTGATTAAGTTCCTACAGGAACACATACTTTCCCGCTTCGGTGCTCCAAAAGCGATAATCAGCGATAATGGAACCCACTTTTGCAACAGGCCATTCGCGAACCTCATGAAAAAGTATGGTGTCGTTCACAAGGTTGGAACGACTTATCACCCATAAACGAATGGGCAGGCCGAACTAGAAAATCGGGAAATCAAGAACATTCTTGAAAAGACCGTCGATCCTACCCGAAAAGATTGGCACTTAGATTAAACGATTCGCTATGGGCCTATCGTACCGCATATAAAAATCTTCTCGGCATGTCCCCATTTCCCTTTGTGTATGGCAAACCTTGCCATCTTCCCGTGGAATTAGGGCACAAGGCGTATTGGGCGATTAAGGAGTTGAATTATGCCATGGATAAGGCCGGTGAAGCTCGCAAGCTTTAATTACATGAGTTAGAAGAGATACGCTATGATGCGTACGAGAATGCAAAAATTTCCAAAGAAAGGATGAAACTCGCTCACGGTAATATCATTCGACGCAAAGAGTTTCTTCCCAAACAAAAAGTACTTCTCTATAACTCACGGCTTCACCTATTTCCGGGCAAGTTTCGGTCACGATTGTTTGGTCCATTCGTTCTAAAGAATGTATTCCCGCACGGAGCTATGGAGTTAGACGATTTGAAAGGGGGAAATACATTCAAAGTAAATGGACAATGCCTAAAGCCATATCTAGAGGCATGTATGGAAGAAGCCGACACCGTTTGGTTATCGAACCCCATTTACGGGGTATAGTGAGCTGCTACTGTGAGGTCGTTGCACCCTCGACGCGTATGGGGTGAATTCTTGTGTATAGTAGACGAGAGTCGTGTGAGTAGTGATAGTCCCTAGGATTAGGGTACAATAAGGTGAGAGCATTCACATGTTTCGAAAAATTGAGTCAAGTTGCGTTGACCATAGATATCGAGAGGGTTTTGAGTCCAAATTGATAGGGATCATGCTGAGAGTCGAAAAATTTCGGAGAAGATCGATTGAAATTAAGTTAGGGGGAGAAATCTAGCTCAATGGAAGAACCGGATCGGTTCTTTTATTTTTGAGTCGGACCAGTCCGGACCGGATCGGTTCGTTTCTTTTAGAGCCGGATCGATCCGATAATTAAAGAACTCGAAAATTAAAAGGACTGGGCCGGTCCGGTCCTATACTATCCGAATCGGTCCGGTTTCAGCAGTCTTTCCCCTTTCCCTAGGTGCACCCCCTTCTCCACAATCCCTTCCCTTCCCTACCAATTCGCCCAACCATACCCAACCCTTCAATTTCCCTCCCAAATACATCCCCTCTTTCCCACCAAACCCTTTCCCTCCATTTTTAAAACCCTACCCACACTTCTCACCTATAAATACCCACTCATAGCCTCCACTTTTCTCCACACCTTCTCCACACCTTCAACCACATACCTTCTCTCTTCTCTTTCCCTAATTTTTTTTTCCAGCACCCTCCACTTGTTCCAATGGCCCAAAGATCTCCCCCCGTCAAATATGACTCAACTGAAATCCTACCCTCCGGCCATGGTGAATTCCGTTCCTGCCAAGAGGAGCGTTGGTGCACTCGTTTCTTTGGTCTGGATCGTAAACTCCCCATGGAGCGCGCAGTCTAATGGACGGGGCTGCCCAATTCCGTCACCACCCTCTTCATTCCTAGGGGTTGGTGTCGTTTCCTAAATGAACCGTACGAAGCGGTTTGGGTTGCCGAAGTCTGATCTTTCTATGGATCCCTTGTTTGAATGGGCCAATTTGAGTCCCAAGCCTATGTCGATGGTACCGTCATCCCTTTTTCTTTGGCCCTTCTCACGGCTAAGTTGGGTGAGTATGATGTTCCCGATGTTCAAGACTACACATACCCAAGGAATGTCGCCCCGGTAGCCAAGGACCTAATTATGGAGCGCATTGCCCCGGCGTTGTATGGAGGAGCAAGACTGTCGCTGTCGATCGACTTAACGAGAAAGCATGCCTCACATTCCAAATTGTGTGTGCTAACATTCTACAAACTTCCAACGATTTTGCGATGCGTCCCCGTCAAGCAAAATTGACATACCACCTCTTCGATCCCCACACTCCAATTAACCTGGCTTGAACCCTATACGTTAACATTCTCTTTGCAACAATGGATGATAAAGGTGCAACCCCACTTCCATATGCACGCCTGATTACCTCCATTCTCAAAGATGCTGGCATTGAGGCTCCGCTAGACCGTACTCGTCTCCCCGGTCCCTTTGGACAGGGAACTCGCACTCAGAGCGCCAAACAGTTGGCCATCATTCGGACCAGGCATGGAAGTGATGACGAGGACGATGTTGCCTCGAGTACGAACGAGGAAGAAGAAAAACAGGTGCTGATGTGTAGATGGGAGACGTGGGTGTGGATAAAGAGTCGGTCGAAGAATAAGACGACCCTGATTTCGAATGGGTGGGTAGCGACCTCACTAATCATATGTCGGCCGTCGAGATGAGATTCAGTAACTTTATGACTGACTACCGGCGCGATACAAGTATGATGTTTCATTTCCAAGAGAACTTGTATAGATGCCAAGGGGATCCAAACGAGCCATTGCCATCCTACTTTTATGACCCTTATGGCCTTGACTCGCCCAGCTCTTCCCACCCACCGCCCCAATGAAGCTTTATTGGTTTGTGGCAATTTTTAGTTGTTTGACGTAATCACATGGTTGTATGCTCTTTGCTGTATTGTACCACAGTCCTGTTATAAAAAAATCTGCATTTTTTCTCCATTTGTTTGTTTTATTTATCACACTTCTTATTTTGCCTTGTTTATCTTTTCGTCCTTTTTGCTTGAGGACAAATCAAAAGTCTAAGTTGGGGGGGTGACAAGTGCGGATTTCTAAAACTTCACAAATTTTCAAAAATGCCCGGAAATTTCAAAAAAAAATCATAAAATCTTGAAAAATCCAAAAATATTTTTGTTCAAAATAAATAAAAATTGGAATTCAAATTTTTCAAAAATATCATTAAAAGTCGGTTTAAAGTCTCAAGTTGTAAAAACATAATACACAAAGCCGAAATTGACCAAAGATGGAAATTGTGCGAAAATTGACGACTTAACGAATAAGTGTGGAGATTAACAACCCCGATGATATTCGAGCCTTTCATTTTTATGAAAATTATAAATCAATCCGAGTTAATTGTTAACTCAAAGTTCTTTTCAGCGGTCTAAATAAGTCGTCAAGGGTCTCAATCCTTTCATTTTGATCAGTTTTGATAAACATGTGTGATATTGCTTTGAAAAACATGCCAAAATTGATCTCTAAACTTAATTCATCTCGAAACGCATATGCTAGCGCAATTAGTATTTTGGACAATAAAGTAGGCCCTCGTTTGTCACCCAAAAATATTGGCCAGAAAAAGTAGCGAAAAAGTATCCCTTTGATAACCCCATTGAGCCAAATAAAATTTATCCTTTTCGTTTGGTAACCCGAAAAATCCAATAAGCTCGGAATTGTGAAAATCGAATATTTATCAAATAAAGTCTGGAAAGTGCATAAAAAGGGGCAAGAAAAGAATAGAAATGCTCAACAAAAATAGCAATAAAAGAAAAGAAGTGAAAAACAGAAAAAAAAATAAAGAAAAAGAAGAAAAAAATGAGCAATAGCCCGAAAAAAGCACAAATGGACATCTTAAGAATAGTTTCCAATTCCAAATTTTTCAAACCCATTTCCTTGTACCCATTACACCTTAAAACCCGAAAAAGTCCTAGCCGAGTCCAAATTGTAAAATTGGTTACCGCGTGGAGAGCTAAGATAACAAAACATAATAAAAGAGATTAAATTCGTGAATAAGAGGTAATGTTCCCGTTTTTAAAATTATATTTCGTTGATGAGATCCAATCACTATAAAATTTCTGCCTTTCTTCTTGTGTACGTGAACTTAGTTCCACTACATTTACTCTTATATTTCACGCACACCGAGAGAATAGCCACAATCCGAGAGATTCGTTTGTGAGAGTATCCCGTGAGAATTTGAAATCAAAACAAATTTTTGGATAAGTAACGTAATGATCAATCGGTGGAAATTCGCGGTTAAATTTTCGGCTTCGCACACACGCACTATGATTTGAGACTCTTGAACATGACTTGATGATGATTATTTTCTGGAAAATTTTGAGTCATATAATTTTTGCGTATTTTGAGTTTCTTTGAGTCGAATTTTGTGGGTATATTCTCTGCAAACCCTCACGAGACACAACTCGTCCTACAAGGGTAACCTAGGGGTTTAAAGACTTATTGCATACGCTAAATGCAATTGCTTGTCCATGAAAAAGGTATTCTATCGCAATAAAATGATTTTCAAGAGTTGAGCCTTGCTAGGATTCTTTTACATTGCTCGGGACGCGCAAAGTTCTAAGTTAGGGGGATTTGATTCAAATTTATCCCTTTAATTTTGTTACTTTTAGAACCTCGAACAATGTAATTGATTTGATTTTATCTCATAATCTTGCTACTGACTTATTCTAATGAGTACCCTGAGTTTCTGTTATTTCGTTCTAACTTTACAGGTATTCGATATCAATAAAGAAAGAAAGAACCCAGAAGAATCGAGAAAGAAAAGAAAGAAAGTCAAAAGGGAAAAATTGTAATTTTTACCATAATTTCGAATGAGGCATCTAAAGAAGAGTTGAATATATAAATCTCACAAGTACATACGAAGAAACGACACCTCAATCGGAGTCCCGATGTGAAAGTTATGAGCAGTCAAATCTTAAAGAAAAATTCAAAAGAATCTCGAACCGATTCGGATCGGACCGATCCGAAATGCCAATTTCAAGGGAAACCCGGACCAAAGATGGATCGATGCTGAAGGAAAATAAATGAATCGATCCATATCGGATCGATCCGGCCAAGAAATAAATGAACCGATCCAGATTCAAGCCTACTAAATTTTGGGTCTAATTAATCATTGAAATTTACGATTAGTTTTATATCATCAATACACTAGGGTTGGGGGATTGTATTCTTGTCCTGTTTTTCTCATCATATAGTTCGAATTTTCAAATCATTCATCGTTAGTATTTTAGGTAATTTAGAATAGTTGCATTTAATTCATACTTTAGTTCATTAGTTAAACATTTTCAAAATTTGCATATAGTTGTAGCCATTTCACCATCCAATCACATTTTCCTTTTTCATGTAAAGTTAGAGTTAGGATTCCTTCGTCTGTCCAACGTCGTTACAACTCTATTGTCCTATTTCCCTGTGGATGCAATCCTGACTTATCGGGTTTATTACTAACGCGACAGGCTTGCACTTGATCCTAGAGAGAACGCACATTAGAGACAGTTTCTGTGTCGCGTCAGGAACTTATATTTTTCCATTTCACAATATATGGGCCGTTGTTTAAAAACCAGATAAGATTCTTTGATTATGACATTTCAGGCCATTATTTTTCTCTCCTTCTTGCCCAACATATGATCTCTTTTTATGGAAGACCTCCCTCTGATTACATTTTTTTTTTATTTTACAGGGTGGTTGTTCCATGTTTCAGGCTACAGTTAGAGCATTTCGTATTTTTTATCTTTGGTTTCATTATCTGTAGAGGTTGAGCAGGGTAGCATTTTATTTACCCACTTGCAATGGTATTTATCCAAAATTTCATAATTGTGTGTTGGAATGTGTGTTTTTTAATGCTCTTTACTCTTATTAATGCTTCTTTAACATTCTTAAACTGGGTTTGAATGCTTAATTTTCGTAATTGTGTGTTGGAGAGCTTCGATTTTAAAATAACATATGGTTATCTGTAAATTATATATAAGTGTTGAATATTAATTGCAGTTAAATGAATTAAGTAGCCTTAATGAGTTAAATGGACTTAACAGTTACAATTTGTTCCTAATCCTTTACTTATCTTATCTTTACTGTATTAGTTAAAGTAATAAAAATCCTCTGAGTTGTGTTATTATAAGTTATGTTATTATTACATTTTGAGAATGGTTTACAGTAATTACTTATAGGCGTTGTTTTAAAATTATGAGTTAGTAAATTTTGATCAGTATGTTGCAGTTCTAAACCTTGATGTGTTTTCTCTCTAAGCTGATTCATCCCCATATACTTCATACTAAGTAGGTAGGTAAATTTTGTATATAATAGAATAGTTAATTGAGTGTGGCAGAATAGGTAAAATTATGGCCTTAATCATGGTATTCATTTTCAGAATTAATAAACATAAGACTACTAGCTATATATGCAAACATAAGACTGGAAAACTTGCATATATTGCTAGTAATACATATTTTTGCATATATTTATGGTTCATATAGCTAAAAATTGAGAGATTTCTAAGGTACAAGCTTGCCTATTAATCAACATCCCCTGCTATTATTTTGAAGTTGAAATCTTGATAAATGTCACTTGAAATCTGGAAAAATTATCAAGATTTGGAGCTTTACCAAACCATTCCTTTCCAATTGATTATTATCAAACTAAGTGGTTGCAAGCCTGCAATAGCATTAGATTGCTAGGGCTGCTAATGACATAAAATGAGTTAATAAATCTCCAAATCAACTAGAATTTGAAGATTTGTATTTTTTACTAATATAGTTGATTTTGTATTAAAAAATCAGTCGTTGGGATGGTGATTTGATGATCTGTATCAACTATGTTATATCATAACAATATGATATAACATAGTCAGAATATGTTAGTTTACTAATATGTCAGTATACTAATATGTCAGAATATGTATCAACTATGTTGAAATATAGAGATGATGTTTTATTGAAAAAACCTCACTTACTCCAAATCGTTCCAAATGAAAAATAGGTCAATGAAGAAAATAAACTTCTTAAGACAATGCCACATAGCGGTCGTAAGAAAAAAGTTGATGGTGTCCCTATTTTCAGTGCTCAAAATTTAGATATTGCGATAGCAATAATAGGTGGGATTAAGTGGTATAGTCCATACTTCTTTCATAAAAAACATGTTGGACAACATTCTTGAAGAATCAGTTGATCAGCATTTCAACTCATTAATTCTGACTCGGTACTTGCAACATTGATGAGATATTGTTGATGATAACGTGACATCAGAAGCGCTTGAATAAAATGCATAGGGCCACTGGAATTCAACCCAATTTCACTTATATGGTTGACTCATTTGAGAAAAGGAGTGCAACGTCCTTACTGAGAGTGTCTGAGACATCGAGATTTGTTACAAGTAGCAGCAGAAGCACAAGTAAACAGGAAATTTTGCAATGTGAAAATATAGATATTGATCACAAACACAACCATACAAGGTTGGTCACTACTGCTCATCATCAGGAATATCATCGTTGATACCACGATGTGAAAGTCTGTAGTACAGAATGCTCATATTTGCAATGCAGGCCATGATTGCAATGATGAAAAGGAATTTTCTGTAGTTGTTTCTTTTTAGGAACTTATGGTGAAATGTACCCCTTTGTGCAGTTGTTTTGTTTCAAAATTTTAAATTTTAATAATTTCATGCCCTTATTTTCACCCACAGTTTTTTTTTTATAGTGCAATCGGCACGATCACACTTAATGTGTCGTGTAGTATCGTGTTCACAAGTTATTACCCATTAAGGATTGTGCATATTGACTATTAATACTTTAGTTAATTTGTGCAGCAAACGTTAAGCATGGAAATTGCTAAATCTACTAACAGCTTACGGTATGTAAAGAGTTCTTTGAGTCATTTTTGGTGCCTTTTTTTAGGTTCGTATTTATAACTCACAAGATGGGGATCAGGTGTTTTTAGTTTCAATAGCTGATACTTTCCAGCTATTGTTTAATGATGGCTTGTTTGTTAGCGAATGCTTCCACATGAGGAGTCGGTTTCAAAAATTGCCCGTGACAGGGAGCAAAAATGAAACTGTCATGGGTTTTGTTTCATGTTTCGATTTGACTAATTCATTGTTTTATTTTTACATAGTATTAGATATGTTTCAGTTAAAAATTTGTTCATCTTTGTATTTTCGGGGGTTAGATGTTTAATAATATTTCGGTGTGTACAAGTCTTCCGGTGTGTAATGGTATTCTAGTTTGTTCATCTTTCGATGTCCTATTTTTTTCAAATTACACTTTGTTTTATTGGGAACAAAATTTTTGTAATTTTCTAACTTCGTATTGAAATTTTTTGTCGTTTTGTGATTACGTACTTTGAAAAAAAATTGTCGTGCCTTCAAGCACGGGCATACCCTAGTAAATATATATAATCTAACTGAAATTTAATACAATGCCTATAAAAACTAAACACTCACTAACCTAGTTATGATAATCATCAATCCCTAGTAGGTTATGCCCATAAATGGTTAGCTATCTTTCTATACACCACACACGTATTTATTATGTACCACAAATGTAGATACAAAATCACTACCTAGTGCTACAACACGATATCATAATCGCTAATGATACACAAGAGTTACATGTATATGTAGTACCCATATACTACATCATATTCTATAAAGTAGATACATCACAGTAACCATAAAATCAGAATCTAATATCCGCGTGTAAATATATGACACCCCGTAATATTTAAAAAATAGATTGATCAGTTACTACCATTCTAAGCATGCAATAAAACAAATAAACTGAAATCAAAACTAAATATACATAAAGAAAGATACCCTAGTCCTCTGATAGCATCCACACGAGTGAAATCTACATGCCAATATAACTACTATAGGCTAAACAAAATGTACGAATACGAATGTGTAAACTCTCTCCACTATAATGAAAAATAAAAGATATGATATAGATATAGCAAGTAGGCCAGTGACACCTACATCCTAATGTAGAGCTGCAACAAAAGTATGAATGACATTAACACTAACGATCAAGGTTACAGAATGGGAGGCCTCGATCCTGAAACATTAAATCCACAACGTTAACAACAAGTTTAATGGGAATAAAAGTGTAAAAAAGTAGTAATAAGTCATAATTATGCATTTGCCTTTCTCTTTTTAATATCTTTTAGAATTACCCCACTCTTCAATCGTAATATCACACGCATCTAATTTCCAAATCAAAAGTGATCACATGGTTAAGTTTTATTCTACACATGTGAAAATAGCTTTTGAAATTCATGATAACATTACACCAATCAAAGTCTTGTTATGAAGCATTTAGGATAGTATAAGGTTTTAAATATCACAGAAATAAATCAAGTAACAAAGGCCTTGCTCTAATGCCTTCGGGAATCACTTGCGTGTGCCAAGTATAGGCTTAGGTCGTCCCAAACCTAAGACCTCATAAAGTCAAGGGATAAATCACCACGTCTACCCATCAATCATATAGCCTACCATACCAAGTTTATATAAAAAAAATATTCCCATAATTCATCTCGAACAAGGGTACCCAGACGTGTGACCTAGGGGTAAAAATTAACTAAGCATCTCATCTACTCACCGAGGTACCATAACGGTCGAGTCGTAGGTCCCCCTTTTAAATGTAATCCCCTCCTTAGTACGTTCTCTGCAAGTACTCACGCGTGATATGCATCACAAAAAGAACACAACAATCTATAACCATCTAAACCATGATATTCGAGTATCGAGCTAAATTCATCCACTTTAATTTCATTTAAAAGGGATTATGGAATCCATTCATTAGGTTACATTTAAGTAATTCAATTCATAATAATAACAAGATAATATGCATAAATTTAGGCCATGATTCATCTCGAAACAATTCCTAATAACCAACTATCAAATAAAAAATAAGAGAAATTGTCAAATATCTGAAGGCACCAATCGATTGCGGGGGCAAGGCCAGTCGACCACGTGCTTCAGTGTTTTGAAGTTTTCCCAGTACAGGTTTTATCTTCTCCCACACAAAAAAGTCCAATTCAATCCTCCATTAATGACCAAAAAAACCTTCATATGTGATCCATTTAACAAATATACACAATGTATCTACATATAATAAATGATTGGAACTTAATTATATCATCAAAATCCTAATAAGAGTTCAAGAACCCAATTAAAGCCCATTTTCTCTCTTAAGAACCCTTACATTTCAATTCTCAACCAATTTGATTGAAATTCTTTACATATTATACAATATATACTAGGGTTTTGAATGGATTATAATAACAAATAAGAACCTGATCAAATTCTAATCAAAACGCAACAATTATTAGGAAGATGCAATCAACATGATTCTAAATTAATCCTAATTACTTCATAATTGTATTAATTACGAAATTGATTTATTTAAATAATCTAAATTAGATTTTAATTACTTAGTTAGGGTTTTGATCAAATGAATAGACATAACTTATAACAATTTCAACTATACATGAATTCAAGTTAAACTTGCCTCCAATTGTGTATAATTAGGGCTCAAATCTTCAAAATCTTCTCTCTTCCTTTTAGCCTTCTTCTCTCCATGCTCTTACATCCCCAATTAGTGTTTTGTTAAAATGAGCCTCCTAATGGTTCAATACTAACTATTAAAGACCTACTTGGACTTGGGTCTAATTTAGGGTCCTAAGTAGCTAATCCCAAAATGCCTTATTTTAAATAGTCTTAACCCTCAGAATCAATCATCCTCATAACCAGCAACAGAAAATAACACATAACAATATAAATGGTGATATCTCCAGTCATAACAAGTACGCATAATTCTTTTTATTCAAGTTGTTAATTCACAGAGAATACGAGGCATTACAAAATACATCCATTGTCAGACCAATTATACATATAAGCATAATGTAGATGCAGCGATCCTAAACACTGCAACGGTATCCCCATTGTGTAATTATTGACAAAGTACAAGATGAATACAATCACATACTTCTCCCTCATGTGATACAGTTGACTAACAATGCATAGGATTGGGATATAGACTTATATGTAACTTGTATCATCATCCATGGGCATAGTACTGATCGCGCAAATAATTTCATACAATCCCCATCAATATGCTCCTCACAAAATATTCATACACCCTTGGTATGTCCACATATAGCATACAAAACATATAATTAACAAATAAGATTATACCAAAATTATTTACAATCTTAACCACATATAACAAGCTATACACCCCAAGAATAATCCATATTTCCATATACAAACACTTTATAAGAATATGTAAGATTCGAACCCTAACTTCCTAATCTAAAACCCCATGGTAAGTTCTATGTGAACGAGGTAATGTTATAAACATATAGTACAAAAGTGCTTTCTACCCATATATGTGAGCACGAGCTTGTTTTGCCCCCGTATGTACAATGACCATTTTGGGCAGGCCTTCCCTAGCAAACCCAAAATGACGTTGTATTACAAAAACTCACCCAAAGATTAACATAATCAATTTTCCTAATACCAGATCATAATTAAGGGTCCTCATAACCTATGATATATCCCAAAACACCTTAAATATAATCTCTAACGGTTCCTAAACAGATTTTTATTATTATATAATCATTAACAAAGTTAAATTTATCAAAATAAATGATTAATCACCAATTTCATCGTGTTCTTCATATGGGTTCAACCAAATTATTTTTTTAATCAATTAACAACATATTTAAATCATAAAATATCAACCTAAATATGTGAATCATCATAATGGATCACTCCTGCAACAAATCTAAACATTAAACATGATTAAATCCAATTCCTTCCACGATTTAACATAAGATTTCAACATTGCATGTGATTGATTAATTTAAATCATAATAGCAATTGAACATAAATAAATTTTAAGTAATATGCAGAAAACGAAATTATTCATTGCCTCAAATTAAAAGATTGAATTCTATGCTAAGTCCCTCTAATTGATTTCCTTGCTCTCCCTATATCTCCTCTATTGCTAAGATTTTGTCTTATGTTATGACATGTTAATTGTGAAGGTTAAATACCTATTTATATCCTTTAATTCACATAGGCCTCCTATGGGCCTAATTTAAGACTTCCATATAATCCCAAAACACTACCCATATTCTACGAAAACTTATCCAAAAAGGTTACCCAACCCTGAGGCCCAATCCAACATACTAAAAAGACATTTTTAGGATTTTGTATCTCATAAAGCGGTACACACTCGCAATAAAAAAAAGGACATTTTTAATTTATTCTAATATTTCAAGAACATTTAGGTATTCGGTATAGTTAAATTCTTCTGTTTGAAGATCTTTAATTTCTTCAGTGCCATAATACAATCTATGGATTTTATTATCTCCTCGATAATTCATTTCAGTTTATTCTGGACTATTTTGAGCATCTATTTTTATTAATGGATTTTCAATTTTTTGTTTAGTTTCCTCTTTTAAGTCTAGGTTTGAGACTGTTTCGATTTGACTGAGTTTATGATCAACCTTGTTTAAGTTGAATTATATACTATCTAATTTTCTTCCTACATAGTTTTGCTGAGTTCCATTTTCTGATTTTTCCCATTATTGTAGCCATTGTAATACATCACCTTGGAGTGGTGTTGCAAGGTAGTCTAAAAAACTTTCTTTAGATCATGTACTTTTATAATTAGTAATTAATATGGACTTTTATAATTAGTAATTAATATGGACATGGATTGCGCCCACTCGTCTATAATTTGTTCTTGGTCTATAAAGGGTACATGCCTTAGATCAAGATAAATACCATTTTTAAACATATTATGTTTATTCAAATTATCCCTTCTTAAGAAAAAGGGATTTGGTTCCTCATCTTTAACACTACTGGTAGATGGTGTAGAAGTATTTCCAATTTTAACAAAATCTTCTTTTCCTAGTTGGAAATGATAAATTTGATTAGATTTTATATTATCTTCTTTTCACCATGGCTTGGTGAAAATATAATTTCTTCTTTTCCAGTTGGAAATGATAAATTTGACTAGATTTATATTATCTTCTTTTAGATAATTTGTACCAGGTAATATTGGTACCTGTATGTCTCCTTTTAAAATATTGTTTCCTTTTAATTTTTCCCAATCATTATCAGGAAAATTCTTTTGCCAATCTGAATGTTTATTTTTAAAATAAACATTATTTCCTAACACTTGTAGTTCAACGCTATTTCGTTGTTTTTCAGGTCGTGGTTCTATTATTTGGGGTAATATCCATTGTTTTGGTCTTTCTAAATCTCCCCGATTAATTAATCTTGGTTGTATTTTCGAATCAAATGGTCGAGGTTCAATTATTTCTATCCACATTTTGTGTATTAGTTTATGGTAGAGTTGTCAATTCACGAATTATTTTCCAATATATTGACATATTCTTATAGGTTTCCTTCATTCCTATTCCTTTGGTTTGGATTTTTATAATAACAGAATCTTCAATATTTGGATCATCAATATATATAAAGAAATTTGGTTTTATGTAAAACCAAATAACTCCAATTAGTAAATTGGATTGGACACCTCCAATTATAGCATTCATAGGATTACTGAATCTTTTGTCTAAGACCAGTATCGCTACAGGTTTATCCATACCTTGTTTAAATATTACAGTGTTACATATTTGAATAAATCCAATATGAATGTAATTTATATTTAGATATTTTTTCTTCCATCTTTTGATTTTATTTAAATCAAAGCTTTTTATATCTGTTGTTTCATCACCGGTTGACCCAGCAGTGGTATTGTCATTAAATTGTTCAAATTTTCTTGTTGGGAATAATTTGAATTTTGAAAATTTATAGACATCTTCCTTTTTTTATAAGTTGTCTTTGGTTATCAATGTCTTGTAACTATTCATTGGTAAAAGTTATTTATTCACCAACTACTTCACGAAGAGTTATAGTTTGTAACTCATTTTTCCCATTTTCGTAGTTTAATACATAAATACGAATTCATCATCGGATGATTCCGAATCAGATTCTAATTCATATAATATTTCTTCATTGTCAGAAATATCTGTAAATTCTTCTCCAAAACATACTTCAAATTCTTGTTCTTCAAGAGATTTTATCATTCTTTTTGCACTTTTCCCCTTTTTTGGGCATTCAGGTGCATAATGGACTTCTTCATTACATATATAACATTTACATTTCTGTTTTATATTTATCATTGTATTTTTATTAGAAAAATTCTACTTTCTAATATATTTTTTTATTTTTCGAAAAAGATGATTTCTTTTTCAAGGATTCCACTTAAATTTTCGTTTTCGAGAATTTTTTAGAAGTCTAGGAGGTGGATTACATCCTATCTTCCAATTCTCTTTTAAAATTTTATCACAACATTTATTCCCGGCTTGTGACTTGGTGATTTGATTTTTGACTTGCTTTTTTTCTTTTATTTCAATACACCTATCAGATATTTGTCTTAATATCCAATTAATACGAAATCCAAGATTATCTTCCTTATTGATTTGTTTTAACCAATCAGGATAGTTTTTTAAAGACATTTCATCCTAGGGATTTGGGAGTTTGTGGAAAAATTGATCCATCCGGTGAAGGTTTTTTGGAGGATTAAGTTTGAAATAATATTTTTTATATAATGCAATTAATTCTTCAAATTGACAAATATTACATAATTCTAGTTTAGATAACATGTAACATGCATCTTCCTCAATTCTGGGTTCTCCAGTACATCGAATCATATTTTCTTTGATTAAATCACTAGTGTATACTACATGAGGAGGATTTTCTTTTTCATCAGATGAATATTGGTTTAATTCATACTGATAGTGTTGTAATAATTTTCATGTTCCAAATACGTATTTTGTATTTGTTCAATAAGTTTATTACATTCTGAAATATTTAACGTTGGATCTTTATATAGATGACTCTAATATTCTAATGTTTCACGAACATTTAGGTATTCATTATAGTTAAATTCTTCTCTTTGAAGAGTTTTAATTTCTTCAGTGCCATAATACAATCTAGGGATTTTATTATCTCTTGGATAATTCTTTACAGTTTGTTTAAGATTATTTTGAGCATCTATTTTTGTTAATAGATTTTCAATTTTTTATTTAGTTTCCTCTTTTAAGTCTAGGTTTGAGACTGTTTCAAGTTAACAGAGTTTATGATCAACTTTGTTTTAAGTTGAATTATATACTATCTAATTTTATTTCTACATAGTTTTGCTGAGTTCCTTTTTCTAATTTTTCCCATTGTTGTAGCCATTGTAGTACATCACCTTGGAGTGTTGCTGCAAGGTAGTCTAAAAAAAATTCTTTAGACCATGTACTTTTATAATTAGTAATTAATATGGACATGGATTGTGCCTATTCATCTATAGTTTGTTCTTTGTCTTTAAAGGGTGCAAGCCTTAGATCAAGATAAATACAATTTTGAGATATATTATGTTTATTCAAATTATCTCTTCTTAAGAAAAAGGGATTTAGTTCCTCATCTTTAACATTACTGGTATATGGTGTAGAAGTATTGCTAGTTTTAACAAAATCTTCTTTTCCTAGTTGGAAATGATAAATTTGACTAGATTTTATATTATCTTCTTTTCACCATGGCTTGGTGAAAAGATAATTTCTTCTTTTCCTAGTTGGAAATGATAAATTTGACTAGATTTTATATTATCTTCTTTTAGATAATTTGTACCAGGTAATATTCGTACCCGTATGTTTTTCACAGAAATAGGTTGTTTACTATTACTAGATACTCCTTTTAAATGGTTTTTTCCTTTTAATTTTTCCCAATCATTATCAGGAAAATTCTTTTGCCAATCTGAATGTTTGTTTTTAAAATAAACATTATTTCCTGACACTTGTACCTCAACATTATTTCATTGTTTTTCAAGTGGTGGTTCTATTATTTGGGGTAGTATCCATTGTTTTGGTATTTCTAAATCTCTCCAATTGATTAATCTTGGATGTATTGTCGAATCAAATGGCCTAGGTTCAAATATTTCTATCCACATTTTGTGTATTAGTTTATGGTAGAGTTGTCAATTCATGATTTGTTTTCCAATGTATTGACATATTCCTATTGGTATACTTCATTCCTATTCCTTTGGTTTGGATTTCTATAATAACAGATTCTTCAATATTTGGATAATCAATATGTATAAAGAAATTTAATTTTATGTTAAACCAAATAACTCCAATTAGTAAATTGGATTGGACTCCTCCAATTACAGCATTTATTGGATTACAGAATCTTTTATCTAAGACCAACCCGGCAGTGGTATTGTCGTTAAATTGTTCAAATATTCTTGTTGAAAATAATTTGAATTTTGATAATTTATAGACATCTTTCTTTTTTATAAGTTGTCTTTGGTTATCAATTTCTTGTAATTGTTCATTGGTAAAAGTTATTTCTTCACCAACTACTTCACGTAGAGTTATAGTTTGTTACTCATTTTCATCATTTTTCGCATTTCTACAGTATTATACATAAATACGAATTCATCATCAAATGATTTCAAATCAGATTCTAATTCATATAATATTTCTTCATTTTCATAATATATGCAAATTCTTCTCCAAAACATACTTCAAATTCTTGTTCTTCAAGAGATTTTATCATTTTTTTTGCACTTTTCTCCTTTTGGGGGCATTCAGGTGCATAATGGCCTTCTTCATTACATATATAACATTTACATTTCATTTTAATATTTTTCTTTGTATTTTTATTAGAAAATTTCTTCTTTCTAATATATGTTTTTTATTTTTCGAAAAAGATGATTTCTTTTTCCAAGGTTTCCACTTAAATTTTTGTTTTCGAGAATTGTTTAAAAGTCTAGGAGGTGGATTACATCCTATCTTCCAATTTTCTTTTAAAATATTATGACAACATTTATACCCGGCTTGTGACCTGGTGATTTGATTTTTGACTTGCTCTTTTGCTTTTATTTCAACACACCTATCGGATATTTGTCTTAATACCCAATTAATACGAAATCCAAGACTATCTTCCTTATTGATTTGTTTTAACCAATCAGGATAGGTTTTTAAGGACATTTCATCCCATGGATTTGGGAGTTTATGGAAAAATTGATCCAACCAATGAAGGTTTTCTGGAGGATTAAGTTTGAAATAATATTTTTTTTATATTTCAACAAATTCCTCAAATTAACAAATACTACATAATTCTAGTTTAGATAATATGTAACATGCATCTTCTTGAATTCTGGATTCTCCAGTATATCCAATCATATTTTCTTTGATTATATCAACAAAACCTTTTAGTATTTCATCAAAAGTTTGGAAAGTTTGTAGGAGTTCAGATTTTTTCCGAGTTCCTTTTTCTGATTTTTCCCATTGTTGTAGCCATTGTAGTACATATCACCTTAGAGTGTTGCTGCAAGGTAGTCTAAATTTTTTTTCTTTAGACCATATAATTTTATAATTATTAATTAATATGGACATGGATTGTGCCCATTCGTCTATTGTTTGTTCTTGGTATTTAAAGGGTACTTGCCTTAGATCAAGATAAATACCATTTTGAGATATATTATGTTTATTCAAATTATCTCTTCTTAAGAAAAAGGGATTTGGTTCCTCATGTTAAACACTACTTGTTGATGGTGTAGAAGTATTGCCAGTTTTAACAAAATCTTCTTTTTCATATGAAGGGTTTGCATAAATTCTTCAAAAGCTTCCTAGTTTTGAAATTCCTGAAGTGGTTCTTCAGCTTTTCTTTTTGTAAGATCATTGTCCGTCATAATTTATCATGTCGTATACCGCTATAAGTCAACAAAGAATCCAGGATGCTAAAATCTACAATCTCCAGATCTGAATTATAAGTCCACTTCAACAGTCAAGCTACAACGAAATAATACACCAATACAGCTATGCCTTATGATTATATGGACTTTGTGATGAGCTGGATGATGGCGCCCAGCATATATGATGCACTGCCCTTCCCTCCTGCTGGTTCGAGTCAGCCAGTGGGGTCCTCCCACAGCGATGGCGGTCCTTCAACATCTGCAGCGGCGATGACTTCGGAGGTTCCCTTTGTGTGGTTGCATACTCTTTCATACAACTTTCGGCGGACTGATGGAGGGATGGTTCCTATACTGCATCATCCTCATGAGATGGACCCAGAGGAGTTGGGTTTGACAGAGGAGGTTCTCCGTCCTTTAATATATCTTTCTGCTCTTTTATTTTCCTTCCTTTTGGTTTCTTTTGATATTTTTTGCTTGACACTGATTCTGCCTATTCTTGCAGCACGTCCAGGTGTCAACCACTTGGCTGACGGACATTAGGGACTGGATATCTTCAGCGATTGCCCATATTTGGGACGCGGTTCCTGTTCCTTCTTGCTTGGTGTCGTCTGCCTCATCCGGGGAGGAGTCTGGTTCACGTAGTGGTGGTGCATCATCTCGTCATTGAGGAAAGAGAGCGTGTCACAGGGGTGGAAGCTCTTAGGAGAGAGAGGTGAGATTAGGTGAGAGAGAGAGAATGTGGGTTCGGGCTGAGTTTCGTTGTTTTATGCTTTTCTTTCTTGCAAGATGATGTAACACGGAGAAATATCTATGCAATGCAATGAAGTTTTTTGATTATCTTCTGTTAGTGATGAATGAATGCATGCACCTGCGCTTTTTACTTTGCTGTTGAGACCGTAAAAAGAAAAAAAAATCGATTTTGAAAGAAAATTTTATTCAAAATGAGAATTTATATAAAGATAAAAAGGGGATTTTTGAAATTCTGTTGAGAATATCAATTTATTTTGAGTTTTCTGAATTTTGATAAAAGAGGAAAAAGGAAAATTTCCAAAAGTAGGTTGTTGCCGATCGGCAAGTACCTTGTCCTGCCTATCAGTAGGTCAGTCCAATCCCATCAATTTAAAGCTTTGATTGGTACCCTCTTCAGCCTTTGGTACCTTGTGGTGTAGGATTTCCTCCGATTTCTGTAGGGGTTATGTCCTTTGTGGGGGTTTTCAAGTATAAAAGAGGGGTAAGAGTGGAGTGTTTTCCTCACACCTTCACATTCCTACTTTCTTGTTCTGTGATATGACTCTCCCTGGTAGTGTTGAGTTTTCCAACTACCTCGAGACTTGGGAGGCGATGTGCTCGTATAACATTGATTACGATGCTTACAACATGCGTCGAGTTTCTTTATGGCATAGTCGGCCCATAAAGTGGAACATGCTGATGGCGGCGGTACAATTCTGGCACCCTGAAGATCATGTATTCCGCTTTGGCTTGGAAGAAGTCTGTCCAACTTATGAGGAATTTTTTTCCATGTTGGGGATAAATCCCGGCGTTGCTGCGACTCTGCCTGAGTTTTCCCGTTCTCCCTGGGAGTTGTTGGCCGGGCTTCTTTGTGTTTCGCCCTCGGCGACCGGATCACTGGGGGCTGGAGGTATGATTTTTCTTCCGGCAGTGTTTCGGTTCGTGCATTTATAGGAGGTTGGTGATGTTGGATATGTCTCAGCTGTCATTCTAGGCTTGGTTTTGAAATTATTGGTGGTGACCGGGGAGCTACTAGTGGACCCATAACTCATAGCTATTACTTCATGAGTGTCCTACCGTCGTAATCATGCGGCGATGATACTGGCGGAGAATTTAAATGGCCAGGATGCCTGGAGAGAAGGTCTTTCTGACTTTCTGAGGGGTAGCCCTGTGATGTTATTCATGTGGTTGTCTGAAAGATTCTTCCTGGTGACTCCTTCGGAATACCCTCTGTCGGCTGTACCCAATTTCTTATCGCGCTATTTCATCAGTGTTGGCCTGGATATTGAGAGCTGGGAGAACTGGTTCGTGGAGCACGGGTCTCTAAATCTGTACTGGTCAGTACCTTGGTGGGGACAGTTGCTGCCTATTCTGGAACTGGGAGAATACCCGTATGTCCGGCTAGTTGGTCTTAGACAGGCCTCTTTTTATTTCCCTTGGCGGATTCTACGCCTATTTGGTTGGGAGCAGATCGTGCCACCTCGGACACTAGACTTCTTTTCGATAAAAGATTTGACAGAGCGCCTGCGCATGCGGCTTGGCTCTTTGTGGGAGAGTCGACGTCCGTCTTTCCGTCCCTCTCAGTCTGCTAGGAGAGTTTGGCACATCCCTGGCAATTATATGAAGTGGTTGTGGAGGAGAGTAGTTAGCAAGATGTTGGACGTGGAGACTGGATAAAGGTGTCTTGCCTTATCTAGATACCATGGAGGGAGGTGTGGTATTTTTTCTGAGGCTGGTTCGATCTTATCGATCCATGGAGCGTCTGCGGCACTCTATTCAGGCAGGGGAAGCTTGGGGACCCCAGGATTTAGATAAAGATGATAGAGCGGGCTCCTCTGGTAGCTGTGGGTAGGGCTCTTGGGGGGAGTTTATTTTGTACTGGGAAATTAGTTTGGTTTTTTTATTTGGCTTTTTAGGAAGGTAGGGGTAAGGGAGTCATCCGCTCCTTTATGTAATTGCACTGTAACTTCATATTAGTGAAATAAATAAGTTCTTGATCATCCAGTTGTGCCTTTTGATGAATTTTGTATTTTAAATTATTTATACCGATCGCTAAGGCATACATAATCCTTTTGTTCAAGTATATGTTAGAATAAACTGTTGTTCTCGGAGATAAGAAAAGAATATTTTTTTGTGAAAAAGAGTGGGTCGTGCTCATGTAAGATGTATGAGCTGCCTACATACCTCTGGGAGTTTTGAAAATTTTCAATTTTTCTTTGAATATTTTTGCAGAGGATCAAGCCCACGTAGTTCTGGGTAGAGGGAAATGAAGAGTATTTTTTTTTAGAATAGAAGGGAGATGAGAAGAGTCGTGGCGCGCCGAGATTTCAGACTAAGGGTAAAATTTCTTGAAACGGTCCAATTTGACTGGACGAGCCATCTCTTCTCCATCTAAGTCGGTGAGCATGGCGGCAACGCCGGACAAGATCTTCTTCACAATGTATGGGCCGCTCCAATTGGGCTTGAATTTTCCTCTAGGGCCCCAGATGGGCTCTATTATTTCTTTGAGGGATAAATCCCCTTCTCAAACAGTGAAGTCCTTGACTCTCTTATTAAATGAATGCGTTATTCAGCGATGGTACCCTTATATGTGATATAACGCCTTCAACCTCTTTTCGTCCAGGAGTGACAGCTCGTCGAGGCGGATTTGATGCCAGTCTTCCTCACTGACCTTGCTTTCAAGCATGACGCGTAACAAGAGTATTTCTAGCTCCACAGGTAGGACTGCTTCCATGCTATAGACTAGAGAGTAAGGGGTAGCCACAGCAGAGGTTCGAATTGAGGTTCGGTGGCCCCAGAGGACGTATGGGATTCGATCGGCCCAATCTCGACAAATTCGATCATCTTGCTGATGATGGCTTTGAGGTTCTTGTTGGCGGCTTCGATTGCACCATTGGTCTCAGGTCGGTAGGGAGAAGATTTTTGTCTCTGAATCCCATACTCGTTGACCACTTCTGTGACTTCTGCCTCAAAATGCAACCCATTATCTGACACTAGCTCGTGTGGAACCCCATATCGGCAGATGATGTTTTTCTTGATGAATTTGGCCAGCTTCTTGGCATTCAGAACTGCGTATGCCTCAGCTTCGACCCATATGGTGAAGTAATCAATTTCAAGTAGGATGAACTCATGTCCGTTAGAGTTCCTGGGTGTAACATTTCCTATAATGTCGATGCCCCAGGTGGAGAACGTCCAGGGAGAAGTCATGTTGTATAATTCACGAGGAGGCAAGTGTTGAATGTTGGAGAACTGTTGGCATTTGAGGCATCTCTGGACATAGGCGGTGCAATCCTGGATCATGGCGGTACAGTAGTAGCCTTGTCTTATGATCTTCTTAGCAAGCATATGACCGTTCATGTGGGGTCCACATTCCTCGCTGTGGATTCTCTGCATTACCTCTTCAATGTTAGCCCCTGCGATGCAGTGTAGATAGGTTTTGATTATGCTTGAAAAGTGTGTTCGTCTAAGGATACAATCGTTGTTTTCGTTTCACCTCGATAATACAAGCAAACCTAAATTACGACTACACTCAACGGGTGAGTATAACGGTAAGTCGAGTATCGAAAATCCACAGAGACGAGTTGTTAGAATATTATCTGGTTTAATACTTCTCAATAAAAGGGAAAAAGGTGATTACAAACTAAAAAGGAAAAGATGCATAAAGGGAAATATTAATCTAGGCAAGTGTATTGAAGCTAGATTAAGAAAGCGAGTAAAACTATAGGTTGCATCGAATATACCTCATCCGAGTTAATTAGTATAAAATGGTCACATGGGTCGACGAGTTATTACAAATGTGTCTCGTTTCGACAGTTAATTGAACCAAGGGTTGTCATGCCCCTAAATTCGCATAAAAGCCTAATACGATTTTGGCGTCAACAAATACCCCGAAAATTACGCACGGAAGGTTGTAAGTACTGGACATACATGATAGGCCCCGTCAAATCTTCTAGGCGTAATAACTAGGACAATGCATCCGAAATAGACCCGTAAACACTATCACCAAAGCAAAGCAACACGTCAACCCGAGTGAGTTCCATTCAAACATAACCTAGACTAAATTAGCTAGAAAGCATATTAAAAATGCGATAAATAAACGCAATAAAACTACACTACAAAGAAAGTAAACAAAGCATGTAAACCTAATTATGAAAGCATGTAAATTAAAGCATGTAAACTAAATTAGAAAGCAAGAAAATAAGGCAAACAAACTATATTAATGGAGCCGGAAGATGAAAGCACAAATTACAAACCCAAATGGGTGTCAATCCAAGAAGAAATGAAGAAATGAGCTCTCAAACCTCCAAAACCCCAACCTAAACTATCTAAAACGAATTCTATCTAAATATATCTGAAAACGAAACCAAAATTCCTTTATACAGTAAGTTACAAAAGAAGTAAAGGAAAAAGAAAAGAAAAGGAAAAGATCCCAAAATATCTGGTATACGCGGCCGACCGGGACTCAAACCGCGGTCGATCACGCCTTCTTGTAAAAGTACATTATCTCCTTTCCATGGCAAAATGCAAAATCGCAGTCGACCGGCACTCTGTTTTTGGCAGCTCTTTGGTCCATGAAGAGGGAGGAAAGGGTTGCAAACGAAAATGGCCATATCTTCCTCGTCCGAACTCCAAACGGCGCACCGTTTGCGGCCACGCGATGCTAACTCACCAACTACGCATCCCTAGAATTTTCATGTGCCAAAGATGAAATGTAAATTGACTAAAATGCCCTTGAAATAGCATCCGACGACGGAACTTCTCCGAAATGCAACGAATCCTCACTTTTAGCATTCCAATACCTACAAAAGCACAATTAACCCTTGCAAAACATGTATATATCCAAATCTAAGGTTGTCTGGTTAGTGAGCATAAATATAGACCTTAAGGACAGTAAAAGTGCTAGAATGCATAAAGATATAGGGTGGAAATATGCAATATTTGATACGAATCACACCCCCTAACTTAAACATCGCTAGCACCTAGTGATGAAACAAACAGAACCAGTCCACAGAAGATAGTACAAGACGTATATATGCATCGAAATATAAACGCCACTTTCGTCAGGAAAACGATTTCATTTAGCATATGCAATAAGCCATTAAACCCCTAGGTTACCCTAGTGGACGAGTGTCGTCTCGTGAGGGTTTTCAGGGAGGATACCCACAAACATCACATGGTTTCCTTAAAATAAGCCCAAACGAACATGCGACAAGCCCAACAATTACGAACAAGATTTCATACGCATTATTAGCAAAGTGAATGAATTCACACAAAAGTCCAAATCATTGTCATTATAGAATGCACCTCATAGAATTGAAACCTTAAAATGTGGGAGGGGAACGATCACATGCAAAGTGTGATTTGGCAAAAACTTAAATAAACCGGATACTAATTAAAGCAAGAATATATTCAATCCTCATGGGCATTACACTCATCAAGTGAATTCACTCGAAACATGGAGTTAACACACAAAACATGTGGGTATAAGGAGTAAATGTAAATGGAAACTAGGTCGCACACATGTCACAAATGAAGAACGCTATATATAAAATGAAAATTTGTAATCTCAATGAAAGATACCGCTCATTAAAGGAGGCGATATGTATTTTCACAGATTATCAAAACTATTTAAACCTTTGAATTACATCTACTTAAGATCACATAGGACTTTAATTGGGTTATAATGTAGGCATGTCTAGGTTACGAAATGAAATGAATGTATGTACGGATTCAAAGTGTTCGCGGATGAATACTCGGGATAATGGGAAGATGCGGGCAATATCAAAAATGGAAAACAAGTTCCAAACAACCAGTAGATATATCATTTTGAGAATAATCAAAGCTTATTGAACTATATACAGTATTTACAACTTTCTCTTTCTTTTCTTTTCTTCTTTTTCTCACTTTTTCTTTGGTTTTCTTTTTCTTTTTGCTTTCTCTTTCTCATCACTTTTTTCACATCTCTTTTCTTTACTTTTCAAACTCTCATATGCCAAAATTGCGACCGGCATCACTACAACATCATTCAATCCCAATTAACATTCCAAATAAAGGTATGGAAGGTGTATATATGGTTTAAAACTCCAATTCGGAGTTGGTAATGGGAATTTTACGTTATGAAACGAAGGGCTATATTTAGGCTCAAAGGGGTTGACTAGGGTAAACATATACAGTGAGGTCAAGGCTAATATGGGTGATATGACAAAGATGGCCTATGATCATTTCACAAAGTTACGCAATTCTCGAGTCAAAACAATATATGAAAATCATGATCAAGTAACACATTTTAAGATATAAACTCAATTAATAACGATCAAATGAAAGAATAGAGAGATTACCAATGAATTCATTGTTTTCAAAGCGGAAAGAATAGTGTATACACTCACAAATGACGAAAGGTACAAAGCTTACTCGGTTGTAAGTATATACAATGCAACAAAAGATTACCGAGTTATAAAAATCTTAAACCAAATCAATAAATCAAGAAAAGTGCATGTGCTCATGGGATTAAAGTTTAATTCATGAAGTTATTCATAATATCAATAAGTGAGGATTAAAGTCTAATAACTTTTAAAATTGAGAACATGCATCGTTGGGTTGTCTATTGGATCGGGCCATTATTGAAATTTATTATCGGAAACAAAGGCAAAATGCCCAAAAAGGAGAAAAAATAAAGAAAATCTTTTTGAAAGTTTTGAATTTTTCTAAGAAGAAAACCATACTAAGTAACTCACATGTGAGAAAAAACATGGACTAAATGAAGAAATGGATAGAATATCCCACACCCCCTAACTTAAAACCTGACATTGTCCTCAATGTGAATTAAGAACCAAGTTAAAGAGAGGAAGCGAGCGATATTACCCAAAATTGGAGCGATCCCCATAAGAACAAGTACAAAGAATCTACAAAACAAGTTAGTACCGAGCATAGCAAAAACAAATAACAAAGAGTTAACTAATTACGTTAGACTAAATTAAAAAGGAAAGAAAAAATAAAAAGAAAGAAAGAATAAAAAACTAACTATATACAACCTAATATTTAGGCTTCACACTAACTGTACACTAGAAGTCTAAATAGTTGAGGGTCCGTCGCAAAAATAATTTGACTTTGGAGGATAACCGGTGTACCCTCACTCACAAGCATGCCTTCCGAAAAATATGGATTCCGTTTTAACAACGGACGGCATGTGTAAGGCGTAAGAAAGGAACCATCGTCAATTAAAAATTTTGGAGGGACGATGGGGGGTTTGGATTGAACGCGTGACAAAAACATGTGAGGATCGAGAAAAACAGGATATCCTCCCAAAGATTTTGAAATTGGAATGGGAGGTGGCGCACACGAAGGCAAAGATGCGGTCGTGGAAGGCGACTCAAGCAAGTACTCCTCATCGGCGAAAAGGTTTAAAATATTAAAGTTTGAAACCGAATCATCGGGTACTTGTGACGATGTGATAACAGAAAAGGAAAATGGGGAGGAAAGAAATTCAAACTCACGGGATGAATCATCATCGCATGAAGATTGACTTTCGAAGGAAATAAGATCATTTTCAATGAAATGTTCTTCTTTAGGGGCCAAAGAAGAAATTATTTCATTGCAAATAGATATTACGTCATTTTCATCCTCACTTTCAATATCTATTACGCAATGGGCAAAGTCGACAATAATTTATTCCAAAGTAGGCACAAAGTCCTCATTTGATTCAAAACATTCCTCGACTTTGGAAGTCTCGGAAGTAAAATCATCGTCGGACTCAAATAATAAATTCAATTCATGTTCCCAATGACGATTTTCTTTCCGATAATGATTTTCAATTTTCTCATTTTCAAGCATACGCAAGCCCTCACCGAATGTCATAGGTCGAGGTGCGGATACTTGAAAATGGGAACTTTGAAAATTACCATTGGACTTAAACTTAAACTCATTATTATAGGAATTTTGAAAACTATTGCAATTCATTTCAAAATTCCTATTATAATGAGGTAAAGGCCCAAAATCATTATCATCATTATCAAAATACACGCACTACAAAGCTTGACTTTTGTAATACTCGCCCAAAGTCATTTTAGATGTTGCAATCTTTTGGGATTCTAAGTATTGACCAAAAGTCAAAGGTTTGCGAGAATTTTGAGAATTATCATAATGATTACCGAAAGAATTGAAATAAGACATGCTTACCCCCAAAAATGGCTCGAAGTGGCGAATTCCACAAAGTAGATGCTCGCGGGAAAAATTCAAGCATTTCTAAGTGCTCAAATGTGGAAGTCCTGCGAAAAGGCTAGCAAATAATACAAATAGAAAGAAAATATTACGAAATACTATATCAAATAAAGTCTAAAACAAACTAGTCCCTGAAAACGGCGCCATTTTAATTACGCGTGAAAAGTGTGTTCATGCAAGGACACAATCGTTGTTTTCATTTCACCGCGATAATACAAAGAAACCTAAATTATGACTACAGTCAATGGGTGAGTATAGCGGTAAGTCGGGTATCGAAAATCCACAGAGACGAGTTGCTAGAATATTATATGGTTTAATACTTCTCAATAAAAGGGAAAAAGGTGATTACAAACTAAAAAGAAAAAGATGCATAAAGAGAAATATTAATCTAGGCAAGTGTATTGAAGATAGATTAAGAAAGCGAGTAAAACTATAGGTTGCGTCGAATATCCCTCATCTGAGTTAATTAGTATAAAATGGTCACATGGGTCGACGAGTTATTACAAATGCGTCTCGTTTCGACAGTTAATTGAACCAAGGGTTGTCACGCCCCTAAATCTGCATAAAAACCTAATATGATTTTGGCGTCAATAATACCGCGAAAATTACGCACACAAGGTCGTAAGCACGGGACATATATGATATGCCCCGTCAAATCTCCTAGACGTAATAACTAGGACAACGCACCCGAAATAGACCCGTAAACACCATCACCAAAGCAAAGCAACACGTCAACCCGAGAGAGTTCCATTCAAACACAACCTAGACTAAATTAGCTAGAAATCATATTAAAAATGCGATAAATAAACGCGGTAAATAAACGCAATAAAACTACACTACAGAGCAAGTAAACAAAGCATGTAAACCTAATTATGAAAGCATGTAAACTAAATTAGAAAGCAAGAAAATAAGGAAAACAAACTATATTGATGGAGGTGGAAGATGAAAGCACAAATTACAAACCCAAATGGGTGTCAATCCAAGAAGAAATGAAGAAATGACCTCTCAAACCTTCAAAACCCTAACCTAAACTATCTAAAATGAATTCTATCTAAGTATATCTGAAAATGAAACAAAAATTCCTTTATATAGTAAGTTATAAAAGAAAAAAGGGAAAAGAAAAGAAAAGGAAAAGATCCCAAAATATCTGGTATACGCGGTCGACCGGACCTCAAACCGCGGTCGATCTTGCCTTCTTGTAAAAGTGCATTGTCTCCTTTCCATGGCAAAACGCAAAACTGCGGTCGACCGACACTCTGTTTTTGGCAGCTATTTGGTCCATGAAGAGGGAGGAAAGGGTTGCAAACGGAAATGGCCATATCTTCCTCGTCCGAACTCCAAACGACGCACCGTTTGCGGCCACACGACGCTAACTCAACGAACTATGCATTCCTAGAATTTTAATGAGCCAAAGATGAAATGTGAATTGACTAAAATGCCCTTGAAGTAGCGTACGATGATGAAACTTCTCTGAAATGCAATGGATCCTCACTTTTAGCGTTCCAATACCTATAAAAGCACAATTAACCCCTGCAAAACATGTATATATCCAAATCCAAGGTTGTCTGGTTAATGAGCATAAATATAGGAATTAAGGACCATAAAAGCACAAGAATGCAAAAAGATATAGGGTGAAAATATGCAATATTTAATACGAATCAGGTTCCATCGAAGTTTCTCTTAAACAGTGCTTTATGACAGATGATGTATTGGGCGGCCAATCTTCGGAGGGTTACTCGGTCTTTCTTGTTGTAACCTTCGGGATACCTACCAT
This sequence comes from Sambucus nigra, assembly GCA_949130495.1. NCBI lineage: Eukaryota > Viridiplantae > Streptophyta > Magnoliopsida > Dipsacales > Adoxaceae > Sambucus > Sambucus nigra. The sequence goes on along the minus strand of OX422215.1, from coordinate 404,428,368 downwards.
GCTTGAGAAGATGCCAGATATCATAATACTAGCAATTGCCTAGCTCGGGATCTTATTTGGTGATGAGCCCAATGTGGTAGCAGTGGGTTGGTTTGTCTTGCTTTTGGATGAGGAAAGGGGCCATTGTTATTCCTTCGGGCATGTCGACCATGAAGTCTAGGGTTGCAAGGGCATTGGCTAGATTATTATTTGCCCGAGGTAGATAGTGGAAGGTGATGTCTTGGAATTGGGAGGCTAGTTTTTCTAAGTGGGCATGGAAGGGTTGAAGTTTCTCGTCCTTGACTTTCCATTTTCTGAGCGCTTGACCAATGATGAGGGCAGAATCCCCATAGGCATCTAGGCATTGGATACCTTTGTTGAGAGCAACTTTGAGGCTTATCGTACATGCCTTGTATTCAGTCATGTTATTGGTGTAGGGGAAATCCAATTTGATAGCGATGGGAGTGTGGGAGTCATCTGGGGTGATTAGAAGTATCCCAATGTCGTATCCTCTTTTGTTGGCAGTGCCATCGAAGAATATTTGCCATCAAAGGTCATTTGAGCGATGTAGAAGATATTTTCATCTGGGAATTCGGAGATCATGTCATCAGCCTCTTCCACGGGGTAGTCAGCGAGGTAGTCAGAGATCGCTCTTCCTTTCATAGCTTTCTATGTGACATACACGATATCAAACTCGGCAAAGAGCATCAACCATTGGTCCATTCGACTGGATAAGGAGGGTTTCTCAAGGAGGTACTTGATGGGGTCCATTAGGGATACAAGCTTAATGGGAAAGGCGAGCATGTAGTGTCGTAACTTTTGGGTGACCCAAACAAATGCGATGCATGCTTTTTCCAAAGCAGTGTAGTTAACTTCGTAACCGTCCAGTTTGCGACAGGCGTAATAGATGGCTCTTTCTTTGTGGTAATCTTCAAGATACAGAGTTAGCAAAGCCCCAGTTGCAGTGTCGGTTATGGTTAGGTATAGGAACAAAGGGAGACCAGGCTGTGGTGGCATGAGTATCGGAGGTTGAATCAGGTATTGTTTGATTCGGTCGAAAGATTCTTGGCATGCCTTGTTCCAAAATTTGATTGAATCCTTTCGGAGGAGTTTAAAAATAGGTTCACAGATGGAGGTGAGCTCGCTGATGAACCGGCTGATGTATTGTAATTTTCCAAGGAAGCCTCGGACTTCTTTGTGAATCAGATCGTGCAGGATGGTTGTGGCATCCCTCTAGTAGGTATCCCTGGCATTCTTGAGACCAAATGGCATAACAGTGTAGCAAAAGGTTCCCCATGGGGTGATGAACGCGGTTTTTTCTTGATGATATGGGTGCATTTTGATTTTGTTGTATCCGTCAAACCCGTCAATGAATGACTTGAGAGCATGACTGGTCGTATTGACCATGATTATATCGATATTGGGTAGTGGGTAATTGTCCTTTGGAGAGGCTTTGTTCAGGTACTGGTAGTCTATGCATATCCGAACTTTCCCTCATGATTTTGGCGTAGGCACTACGTTGGCTAGCCATGTGGGATATTCGATCACACGAATGAAACCCACGTTCAGTTGTTTGACCACCTTTTCTTTGACTTTGAGCGACCATTCGATGCAGATCTTTCTTAGCTTTTGTTTAACCGACTTGTAATCTGGAAGAGTGGGGATCTCATGCTAAGATATTTCAGGATCAATGTCGGGCATATCATCATAGGACCATGCGAAAACATCCACGAATTCCTTCAATAATTCTTCGAGTTATGCGCGCTCATGCTCGTCAAGGGTAGCCCCTATCCTAATCTCGCGCAGTTGGCTACTAGAACCGAGGTTAATAATAATAATCTCTTCTTCATTAACTTGAACGCAGTTATGTTGTTTGTTATTAACCTTATTTAGATCAGTTAAGAATTATTCATTTGCAAAATCATCATCATCAAAAGTTTGATTAGAATCTAAGGAATTAATGTACGGCACAACAAGATACTCGAAATCTTCATTTATTTCATTGATAGGAAAAACAGCATTGAGAACTTCATCAAAGGAGGTCTCGATTACATTTGAGCAAAGATACACAACAGAAGAAGAAATGGTGTAAACATTGGGGTTATGTGGGATTTCAATAGGTAAAACGGGCGCAGCATGCCAGTTGAGGAGAGGTGTATCAGCAGCTTTAATCAGGTGGGATGGATCCAGTGATCTAGTGCTTGAATGAACCATGCAGAGTGTTAGCCCCAGTGTTTGCAAGTTGAACTAGTCCTTGAAGTCACTTTCCTCAGTCTCTTCGGTATCTCTGATGAGGGGTTGTTCATAATATTGGGAACTTTCGGCCCATGCGTAGATATATTGGGAAAAGATCTCCATTTCGAGTTTCATCTTCTTGTCTGTATGGTTATACCATGGTTCTGGAAAGCCGCAAAAGGAGAAGTCTTCACCCTCTTTAATGAATTGTCCATTCAATGAGTCACCTGGGATAGTTTGGATGCAGTCTAATCTTCTCTTTGGTTGAGACTGGTGGATCATTTTGAGCTCTTGTTCTGATGGTTGATACCCCAAACCACAAGGAGGGCAAGCTTTCTTCAGTTCGATGGGCTCAAGTATCACTTGTTGTCTTTGTCCTAGCCCCAGTCTAGGCATGAAGTGCATGTTTCTGAACATCTGAATCACATTGACGCTGCCACGAGGGTCATATTCTGGACAAACTCTTTCTTTGAAATCGTCCCCTATCGGGAATAGGAGTGGTTCAACTCGGAATCCTGATAGGAGCATATCATTTGACCCGTGTTGTATCTCAGGGATTGGATTGTTGGTACTTTCACTCTCAGCATTGTCGTCGTCTCCCAAAATGGTGATGACTCATCTATCGGCAAAGAACTTCAATTTCTGATGGAGTGAGGAAGACACACCCTTGATATTGTGGAGCCAAGGTCATCCGATCAACAAGTTGAAACAAACTGGGATGTCAATAACTCGGAATTCAACGATGGGATTTATAGGTCCATCCCCTATTATAAGTTTCATGGATCCCATCAACTCCCGACGGGTATTATCGTAGGCATGTACAGCAGTGGAGGTTGGAGTGAGGTCACTTTACTTTAGTCCTAAGCATTTAAAGGTTCTTAATGGGTAGACATTCAAGGTGGATCCATTATCGATAAGAAAGAGTGGTACGATCTTCCCCATAACTTCGACGGAGATGTTGAGTGCATGATTGTGGTTTGGCCCAATTTTGGGGATTTTTTCTTCCAAAAAGGATACCATTCGGGTAGAGGTCAGGGATCTGACTAGATTTACCGCTTCTTCTGGTGTAGTAGAAGGAGGAACTGTGGGTCCAGTGAGTAACTTGATCAATGCATTTTTGTCCAGCTTAGAAGACATGAGAAGCCCCCATATAGTGATGTTAGCTTGAGTTTTCTTCAGTTGATCGAGGATCTTGCCCTCCTCGAGGGTCATCTATGGCATAGGAAGGTTTTCAATTCCCTTCCCTTTGTCATTTGCGGGTAGTGAGCTTGGGATCTGGTAATGCCTCACTGATCTGGTCATGTGATTTACTGAAGAAGGTAAGAACATGAACCCTGTTTCTTCATCAATCTTGGGTTGTTCTTCCATCTTGTTTATTTCTCCGAGGAGTTATTCAAATGATATCATCCCACACATGTTAGCTACCGGGCCAGTTTTCTCTGAAGTTTTCTCTTCACTTGAATTTTCAAATTCTTTCCCCCACATCCGGTGGCAACAATTCTGTATTTCCATGAAAAGTCAATGCATTCCAGAACTTCAATGGCTTCTTCATACAGGTTTTCCCTTTATGTGGGGATATGTAAGGGTGAAGGGATCAGGCGTCCTTGTAACTTCAGAGTATCAAGTACCTGGGTCATACTGCAGATATTATTGGTTTGCCTGAATAATCCTGCCATGATCTAGACAACATCATCTAAGCTGACTTCATCGGTTGGTACCACCCAATTGTCTGACTCTCGGGCCCATTTCCATGCTTCCAAGAACAGCGTACTGAACTCTGGCGATCAATGATCATCTGTGAGGGAAATTTTAACCCGAACTCTAAGAGTTGGTTTAACGCTTCTGATAATTCCGTACCTCCATTTTCAGAATGGGTACGGACAATGATGCACGCTCTGGTAAGGAGTGACAGTGCCTGATCAGTGAGGCTAACAGGGTGTAGGAGGAAATATGGGCAAGTTTGGATAGGTTTGGGAGAGTGTATGGGTGTGATTTGAGTTGAGGGATCAAATTTTGGGTTCATTTTTAGGAAGATAGCATTGCTATGATTTGGGAGTGGGTTATGAGTAGTGTTTGGCTTAGGATTGGCTGGTGGGGAAATGATACCCTGGTCAATTAGACCTTGGATTATGTTTCGGAGGTGAAAGCATTAGTCGGTGGTATGACCAGCATTTTAGTGAAAGGCACAATGGGCATCTGCCTTGAAGTTTCTTGGAAGTGGGTTTGGCAATGGACGGGGGTCCAAGGGTTTGATAAGGTTTCGGCTTAACATGGCGTGATAAACTTTGGAGATGGGATCATGGAGCTCAGTGTATTCCTTTCGGACTGGGACAGGGAGACTTTCTGGTGCCCACGAAGTGGTCGGTTGAGAGATGTTGTTGATGGTTGAGACTCCAGCATTGACAGGTTTGTCATATTTTCTGGGGGTGAAATGTATGGACGCCTTATTTGGTTCAACCACTGTTTTAGCAAGGCCTTCCTCGATTTCTACTCCTGCCTCTCTGAGAGCTCGGAAGTGGGGATAGTATTGTCCTCCCATGGGCGCTCGGATATGGGGCAAGAAGTTATTCTTCACAATGTTGACTTGTTCTTCCTCGGATGGTCGATTGGTCATAGTGGCTGCCTTTTCCCTCCATTGGGCTGTGAAGTTACTGACTGATTCCCCAGAGTTCTATTTGAGCAGCTCTAAATCACGGCGAGTGACCTCAAGCTCTTCATTATATTTGTATTGCGACATGAATTCTCGAGCTACATCCTCCCAGCTACGGATTTTGGACTCCTCGAGAGACAAAAACCATCGGGGAGCGCTATCCTTCAGAGTTTGCTGAAACAATTGGGCCATCACTTCTTCAGAAACCCCTAGGAGAGTCATAAAACGGTGATAACTGCGAAGATGAAAATTAGGGGGTCCACTTCCTCCGAATTTCTCGATATTCGGCATCTTAAACTTCTCAGGTAACCTTGCCTTAGGATAAGGAGACGTGTGGGTGTAGTCCATGTAATTTTTGGAGATTCGAACTTGGTCGAACTTCTTAGTTAGCATGTTGAGATCTTCTTTGACCTTGTTCAATTCTTCCTCTTTCGGATCAATGATCGTTGAGTGGACCCATAGCGCGAGGGAATAAGACCTCGGGCTCTTGAGGAAGAAAAAACTGGTTTCATTGCATCTCTCAGACCTCAGTCTGAAGGTTGTTGATCTTCGACATGAGCTGAGCTAAGACTACTGTAAGGCCCTAAAACATGATTAGGAAGGTTAATTACATGATTAATTATAACTTAGGAGTTATAAGTTATAGATTGGTTATGTGTGTTAAACATGTTAATTATCATGTTTAGGGGATGCACGCTCATGTGATATATGTGTTGTTTACATTAGGTGTTAATTGAGCTTATGATCGGGGATACCATGTTTAGAACATATGATTAGTTATGCGATTAATGCATAATAAATTATGTTTTTAATGCATGATTATGTTTATAAAAGTAAATAAGGTTGTTGATACAAAATTGGCAATGTTTGGTTGCCAAATGTGAAAGTTTTGAGATTTTTGGTAAATTGCTACTTTCCTGTTCGATGCCCAAATTAGGCGTATTAGTTTATGATTTTGGGAAAACATAAATTATGAAAGTTGTAGATATATGAATTAATATTATAACACAACAAACGGTGGGTTAAACGGAGGCTCGTACCAGAAGTTATACCGAAAGTACGAAACAAGGGCAAATATGTCCATCCCTTAAGTGAAAATTGTCTTATTAGCACACCATGTGCTATTTTTTGATTGGTTAAAGGGTGGGTGATGGTTTGGCCGACTTAAGCTGTATAAAACAACTCCTTTGTTCAGCAAATGCAGCCATGAACAAGAGTTTTGCCTAAAGAGAGAGAAAGAGAAGAAAGTTAAGGAATAAATCTTTGGAAATTTTCCATAAATCAAGGAATCCTCGTAAGGTAATTACATCTTAATCTAGTTGGTCACATGGATGAGTTCTATACTTATCATGTTTTAATTTTTGATTTGGTTATATATTTTAATGATACCCATATTGCTGAATTGTGTTGGAACAAGGATGGTTTAAGAACATAAGTTAGAACTGGAGCTAGGATCGTAAATGCATACTTTAAAGTCCTAAATTTACATCATCTTTTCGTAAAGCATTTTGATTTAGAAAATTCATGATTTTGATGAATATTTCTGCTAAAAACATGTTTATTATATGTTTCCATGAATTATACTCAAGGTCAAGGTTATGTATGCTTAAAAATGTTAAGTTATGCCTTAATGTTGTATTTTGACCTAGTTATACTAAAAATGGCATAAATCATGGAATACTTATTGGAATTGAGTGATTCAAGTTGGAGAGTAAAATACACTCATACATGTATAACATATCCGAAAATTGTGTAAAAATACAAAGTAATGAACCCTTGGTGATAGTTTGAAGTCTTGGTTTAAAATCTGCCCTAAAGGAGCAAGAATGCATACCAGGTGTTTGACGTTTTGCTCGACATAGAAAATGAGCCATAAAAATTATGAAACATTAAATTTGTATTATTCAATGTGTTTACTGATATTGTATGGAATATCATGGAAAGTTATGTTGTACAAAAATTATGAGAATTTCATGAAGTTGAAGTTGTGTTGTTGTTTTTCTTGAGAAATGATTTGGAAAAGGCTGTAATAAAATGGGCATAACTTTGTCTAGAAAATTCGTAATTAAATTCTGTAAATTGTGTTAGAACCCTAATTAATTGGGTGTTATATAAATGTGAAGTGTCATATTTAATTCCTCCTTAGTTATTTCTGATTGACCAAATGATGTGATGTATTACTGGGTTTGATGTTAATCAGTGTATTCAAATACTAACGACATTGACTTGTTAGGTGGGGAAGCAGCTAATACTACCATACCAAGGAAGTAGTTGGTATTAATCTTAGCACTAAATCCAAGGTGAGTGACCTTTCTTATAAAATATAAATGCTTATAATTTCATATGGAAATGTGTAGTTAAACACATGTGTGTGAAAATGTTTATAGGAGTGATGTTGTATTTATGAAACATATGCATATGATTGAAAATGTTAAGCGATGTTATATAATGATATGGACTAGTGAGTCCTTTATCTAATGTTAAGGACTGTGGTGGATCCTACGGGATGTGGTGATCCTGTTAATCCAACTTAAAGGTTTGTGTACTCGGGCCTAATAAAGGGATGTGGTGGTCCCTAATAACTGTGGTGGGTTAATTGGACTGTGGCGGGTCCAGGCTTGCGAGAGTTTCACAATTCCTGTTGGGTTATATCATTAGAACAAAATAAAAGTGGTTATTCAAATTGGTTATATGTGTGTTATGTGGTCATTCACTAAGCCTTTATAGCTTACACTCCTGTAATTTTTTGTTTCAGGTATGCTTATAATTTGGAGTTCACTGCCAAGTTAGGACCTTAAAACGGGGGAGTGACGGATATTTAGTATGGTTTGAATATCAAGATTCCTTTTGTGCAATTATTAAACTAAGGATCTTGGTTATGTAAAGTTATGTAGTACTTATAAGTTATAAGTAAAGGCAGTTATGTTTTCATCTACACATACCTTTGGAAAAAAAAATCTTATGCTATTTTCCTCAGAGATTAAAATCAAAGCATTGTTTAAGGCAATTTATCTCTAATTAAAAGGATGAGTTTAACTTAATTAATTCGGGGCGCGACAACTTGGTATCAGAGCGTGGTTATTAGGTTCTGGACAGGGTGTGAGGGTCTAGATTGGCAGTGGACACTAGAACGTGAGTTTTCTATGTGTTTGGATTTTGACTAACAATGTTAATATTAAACTGCTACTATTGTATTTTGTTTAAGTTAATTATATTGCAGTGAGAGATGGATCCACGCGAGCCGCATGATGGAGAAGAGGGTGAGGCATCTTATGTTCCTAATAGTCAGCAAGGACATAGACATGTTCAAGTGGAGGAACCAGAGGTTCAACAACAACCTATTGATGACGTGGGAAGAATATTACGTGTTGTGGCACAACTTATGGAACAAGCAAGAGGTGGAGAACATGGTGGGGATAGGGACAAATTTCATGAGAGGTTCATGAAGTTAAATCCGCCAGCATTTATTGGGACTACTGATCCGTTAGTGGCAGAGGGGTGGATTAGAAAGATGGAAACAATATTCAAGGTGATGGAAGTACGAGATGAACAAAAGGTTTTGTTAGCAACCTTTAGATTGGAGAATGATGCAAAGTTATGGTAGGATGCTACAGAGAGGTTACTTACTATGATTGGGGGAGTAGTGCCAGCAAATCCTCCACCAATTACATGGGAGAAGTTTGTGAAGGTGTTCTTTGAAAAATATTTCCCAAGGCTTTATAGGAAAGAGAAAGAGGAAGAATTTATCACGTTGAAACAGGGGAACCGAACAGTGGCAGAGTATGAATCTTTATTTATATCCTTATCAAGATTTGCACCTGACTTGGTGAGGACGGAAGAAAGTAAATGTGATCGGTTTCAAACCGGGCTGAGTGTAGATATAAAAAGCATGGTTGCTAATATGAAGATAACGGATTATGTGGACTTGGTGGATAGGGCCATGGTGTCAGAAAAGTCAATAAAAGAAATGCAAGTTGAACACTCGAAGAAAGCTAGACATGATGGCATAAGGTCATATGGATGGGAGGCGGGAACCTCGACTCAGAGTGTATCACGGGGAGTACCTAAGGGCCAAGAATTTAAAAATAATAGAAGTGCACGTGGAAGATTTCAGGCTCGAGGTGGAAGGACTGGGATGAATCGGCCAGAAAATGCATATGTGTTGGTGCCGAGGGCTATATTTTGTTATAGATGTGGTGGTCAAGGGCACATGTCTCGAGAGTGTACAATAGCTGAGATGACACCTTTATGTTTCCATTGTCATCAACCGGGGCACTTACGCAAGAATTGTCCAGCGATGGGAGCTACAACATCAGTTGGGAGTGTGGCAGTAGGAGGTAGGGGTTCTACACAAAATGTACCCAGGGGAAGTAGAGGAGGCGTGTCTCAAAACAAAGGCCAAGGTAGAGTGTTTGCACTGACGCAACAAGATGCACAAGCTATGCCTAACGTAGTGACAGGTACACTTCCTATTGGTGATAAAGATGCTTATGTGTTGATAGATCCTGGTTCTACACATTCTTTTGTGTCTTTGCTTTATCTGTTGCATCTTAATAAACCATTATCATCATTAGATTCTGGTTTAGCTATTGTTACTCCAGTGGGGGGGTTGGTTTGTATTGAGAGGGTATATAGGGAGTGTGTGGTGCGAGTGGGTGAAAAAGAATTACTAGTTGATTTATTACCTCTCGATATGCGCGACTTTGATGTAATACTGGGTATGGATTGGTTAGATTCATATCATGTATGTTTGGATTGCTTTAAAAAGGAGGTAGTGTTTCAGTTACCGGGTGAACCTAAATTTGAATTTATTGGGGAACGAAATGTCACTCCAACTTGTTTGATTTCTGCTACAAAATGTTATGAACTGCTGAGGAAAGGATGTGAGGGTTATCTTGCCCATGTGGTGGACATACGAAAAGAGGCTGGAAAATTATTAGATATACCAGTAGTTAATGAGTTTGCAGATATCTTCCCAGAAGAACTCCCAGGGTTAGCACCAGACCGTGAGGTGGAATTTTCGATTGAGTTGGTACTAGGAACTGCACCATATCGTATGGCACCTGCAGAATTAAAAGAGCTAAAGATATAGTTGCAAGATTTATTAGATCGTGGTTTTATAAGGCCTAGTGTATCACCGTCGGGAGCCCCATTATTGTTTGTGAAGAAGAAAGATGGAACCATGAGGCTGTGCATCGATTATCGTCAATTGAATAAGGTGACTATCCGTAACAAATACCCACTACCCCGCATTGATGACTTGTTCGATCAGTTGCAAGGAGCCAAAGTGTTTTCCAAGATCGATCTCAGATCCGGATATCATCAATTGAAAGTAAGAGATTGTGACATTTCTAAAACTACTTTTCGTTCCAGGTATGGACATTATGAATTTCTTGTCATGCCATTTGGGTTAATAAATGCACCAGCCGTATTCATGGATTTGATGAACCGTATATTTCACCCATATGTGGATTCTTTTGTTATTGTCTTCATTGATGATATTTTGATATATTCTCGTAGTAGGGATGAGCATGAATGCCACCTGCGTATTATTTTACAGACCTTGCGAGAGAAGCAGTTGTATGCTAAATTTTCTAAATGTGAATTTTGGCTAGACAAGGTAGTATTTTTGGGGCATGTTATTTCTGCTGATGGTATTTGTGTAGATCCCAAGAAGGTAGAAGCAGTAATGAATTGGGAAAGACCAACTAGTGTGACAGAGGTACGTAGCTTTTTGGGATTGGCGGGCTATTACAGGAGGTTTATACCGGGGTTTTCTTCTATTGCATTGCCATTGACTAAGCTTACCAGAAAGGAGAACAAGTTTGTGTGGAGTGGTGATTGTGATAAAAGCTTTGAAAATTTAAAGGGTAAGTTGACATCAGCTCCAGTATTGACTATCCCAACAGGTACAGAAGGTTTAGTTATTTATAGTGATGCTTCGTATCAAGGACTTGGATGTGTATTAATGCAGCATGGAAAGGTAATTGCTTTTGCTTCTCGACAGTTAAAGATACATGAACGAAACTACCCTTCACACGATCTTGAGTTGGCTGCAGTAGTTTTTGCATTAAAAATTTGGAGACACTACTTATATGGTGTTAGTTGTGAAATTTTTACTGACCATCAAAGCTTAAAATACTTGTTTACACAAAAAGACTTGAACTTGAGGAAAAGAAGGTGGATGGAACTTATAAAAGATTATGATTGCATGATACATCACCATCCAGGTAAAGCTAATGTTGTTGCTGATGCTTTGAGTAGAAAATCTCTAGGCGTAGTATCTTGTATTTATTGTATTCGAGTTGACCTGCTGAGAGAGTTAGCTTTAATGGGGGTGGAATTAACTTTGAATGAGTCTTATGGAATAATGGCACATTTAAATGTTAGACCCACGTTGATAGACTGGATAAAACAAGCACAGGCAGGAGATACAGAATTGGAGAAAGTTAGAGATGATATGAAAAAGGGTAAAGCAAATGAATTTTCTATTCAGGATGATGACATTGTTATGTACGGAAACCGTTTGTGTGTACCTAATGTGCCAGATTTAAGAAGAACAATTTTAGAGGAAGCCCACTGTTCTTTATATGCTATGCATCCAGGGAGCACGAAACTGTATAGAGATTTGAAACAATGTTATTGGTGGCCAGGAATGAAACGCGACATTGCAGATTTTGTTGCTAGATGTCTAGTTTGCCAACAGGTGAAGGTGGAGCATCAGAAGCTAAGTGGTTTACTACAGCCCTTACCTATTCCTGAGTGGAAATGGGAGCATGTTACTACAGATTTTGTTATAGGTTTACAAAAATCATCACGAGGGTTTGATTATATTTGGGTTGTCGTTGATAGGTTGACTAAGTCTGCACATTTTCTTCCTGTTAAAACTACTTACTCCATGGATAGATATGCCAAATTATATGTGGATGAGATTATCAGATTGCATGGTGCACCTGTTTCAATTATTTCTGATCGAGATCCTAAGTTTACTTCTCACTTTTGGCCTAGTTTACAACAAGCTTTGGGGACTAAATTGAAATTTAGTACAGCTTTTCATCCTCAAACTGATGGGCAGTCAGAAAGAACGATCCAAACACTTGAAGACATGTTACGAATCTGTGTGTTGGAGTTCAAGGGGAGTTGGGATGAACACTTGCCCCTAATAGAGTTTTCTTATAATAATAGCTATCATTCGAGTATTGAGATGGCTCGTTATGAAGCTTTGTATGGGAGAAAATGCAGAACTCCAGTGTGTTGGACTGAAGTGGGAGAACGAAAACTTCTTGGGTCAGAAATTGTACAACAGACTACTGAAAAGATCAATGTTATCCATAATCACTTAAAGGTGGCGCAAAGTAGACAGAAAAGTTATGCAGACAACCGAAGGAAAGAATTGAAATTTGAGGAAGGTGATCGAGTATTCCTGCGTGTTTCTCCTTGGAGAGGGGTTATGAGATTCGGGAAGAAGGGAAAGTTAAGTCCCAGGTACATTGGCCCTTATGAGATAGTGAAACGGGTTGGAGCTGTAGCTTATAAATTGGCGTTACCACCAGAATTGTCCCGAATACACGATGTTTTTAATATATCAATGTTACGTAAGTATGTGTCCGATCCTTCACATGTGTTTATCTCACAACCGATAGAGCTTCAAGATGACTTAACCTATGTGGAGGAACCAATTGCTATTGTAGATCGAAAGGAGCAAGTGTTACGTAGTAAAACCATTTCACTAGTTAAAGTGATGTGGAGAAATCGAAATGTGGAGTATGGCACTTGGGAAGGGGAGGATAACATGAAGAAGCAATATCCTCATCTATTTGGTAAGTTTCCTATGCGTTAAATTTCGAGGACGAAATTTTTATAAGAGGGGTAGAATTGTAAGGCCCTAAAACATGATTAGGAAGGTTAATTACATGATTAATTATAACTTAGGAGTTATAAGTTATAGATTGGTTATGTGTGTTAAACATGTTAATTATCATGTTTAGGGGATGCACGCTCATGTGATATATGTGTTGTTTACATTAGGTGTTAATTGAGCTTATGATCGGGGATACCATGTTTAGAACATATGATTAGTTATGCGATTAATGAATCATAAATTATGTTTTTAATGCATGATTATGTTTATAAAAGTAAATAAGGTTGTTGATACGAAATTGGCAATGTTTGGTTGCCAAAGTGAAAGTTTTGAGATTTTTGGTAAATTGCTACTTTCCTGTTCGATGCCCAAATTAGGCGTATTAGTTTATGATTTTGGGAAAACATAAATTATGAAAGTTGTAGATATATGAATTAATATTATAACAAAACAAACGGTGGGTTAAACGGAGGCTCGTACCAGAAGTTATACCGAAAGTACGAAACAAGGGCAAATATGTCCATCCCTTAAGTGAAAATTGTCTTATTAGCACACCATGTGCTATTTTTTGATTGGTTAAAGGGTGGGTGATGGTTTGGCCGACTTAAGCTGTATAAAACAACTCCTTTGTTCAGCAAATGCAGCCATGAACAAGAGTTTTGCCTAAAGAGAGAGAAAGAGAAGAAAGTTAAGGAATAAATCTTTGGAAATTTTCCATAAATCAAGGAATCCTCGTAAGGTAATTACATCTTAATTAAAGTTGGTCACATGGATGAGTTCTATACTTATCATGTTTTTATTTTTGATTTGGTTATATATTTTAATGATACCCATATTGCTGAATTGTGTTGGAACAAGGATGGTTTAAGAACATAAGTTAGAACTGGAGCTAGGATCGTAAATGCATACTTTAAAGTCCTAAATTTACATCATCTTTTCGTAAAGCATTTTGATTTAGAAAATTCATGATTTTGATGCATATTTCTGCTAAAACATGTTTATTATATGTTTCCATGAATTATACTCAAGGTCAAGGTTATGTATGCTTAAAAATGTTAAGTTATGCCTTAATGTTGTATTTTGACCTAGTTATACTAAAAATGGAATAAATCATGGAATACTTATTGGAATTGAGTGATTCAAGTTGGAGAGTAAAATACACTCATACATGTATAACATATCCGAAAATTGTGTAAAAATACCAAGGAATGAACCCTTGGTGATAGTTTGAAGTCTTGGTTTAAAATCTGCCCTAAAGGAGCAAGAATGCATACCAGGTGTTTGACGTTTTGCTCGACATAGAAAATGAGCCCTAAAAATTATGAAACATTAAATTTGTATTATTCAATGTGTTTACTGATATTGTATGGAATATCATGGAAAGTTATGTTGTACAAAAATTATGAGAATTTCATGAAGTTGAAGTTTTGTTGTTGTTTTTCTTGAGAAATGATTTGGAAAAGGCTGTAATAAAATGGGCATAACTTTGTCTAGCAAATTCGTAATTAAATTATGTAAATTGTGTTAGAACCCTAATTAATTGGGTGTTATAGAAATGTGAAGTGTCATATTTAATTCCTCCTTAGTTATTTTTGATTTACCAAATGATGTGATGTATTACTGGGTTTGATGTTAATCAGTGTATTCAAATACTAACGACATTGACTTGTTAGGTGGGGAAGCAGCTAATACTACAATACCAAGGAAGTAGTTGGTATTAATCTTAGCACTAAATCCAAGGTGAGTGACCTTCCTTATGAAATATAAATGCTTATAATTTCATATGGAAATGTGTAGTTAAACACATGTGTGTGAAAATGTTTATGGGAGTGATGTTGTATATATGAAACATATGCATATGATTGAAAATGTTAAGCGATGTTATATAATGATATGGACTAGTGAGTCCTTTATCTAATGTTAAGGACTGTGGTGGGTCCTACGGGATGTGGTGGTCCTGTTAATCCAACTTAAAGGTTTGTGTACTCGGGCCTAATAAAGGGATGTGGTGGTCCCTAATAACTTTGGTGGGTTAATTGGACTGTGGCGGGTCCAGGCTTGCGAGAGTTTCACAATTCCTGTTGGGTTATAGCATTAGAACAAAATAAAAGTGGTTATTCAAATTGGTTATATGTGTGTTATGTGGTCATTCACTAAGACTTTATAGCTTACACTCCTGTAATGTTTTGTTTCAGGTATGCTTATAATTTGGAGTTCACTGCCAAGTTAGGACCTTAAAACGGGGGAGTGACGGATATTTAGTATGGTTTGAATATCAAGATTCCTTTTGTGCAATTATTAAACTAAGTATCTTGGTTATGTAAAGTTATGTAGTACTTATAAGTTATAAGTAAAGGAAGTTATGTTTTCATCTACACATACCTTTGGAAAAAAAATCTTATGCTATTTTCCTCAGAGATTAAAATTAAAGCATTGTTTAAGGCAATTTATCTCTAATTAAAAGGATGAGTTTAACTTAATTAATTCGGGGCGCGACAACTACCATCATATCTGGCTGCAGAACTGGTACTTGATCTCTGTTCTCCATGGAAAATGGATGGATATCGAACTCGAAAGAAGTAGCAGGGGAACGTACGGAGCTCCGGGGTGATTTGACTACAGAACGAAGCCAATATGGAGCCAGGCCAAAGGCATGCGATCACCTGAGAAGGGATAAAATGGTATTTATTTTGAGAAAAAGAAGGAAAATATTTTGGACATTTTTTGTTTCTCTTTTGAGATCGAAGGGCAAAATATTTTCGGATTTTTGATAAAGAAGAGAGAAATGTTTTTGGATTTTTGATAAAGAAAGGAAACAATATTTTTGAATTTTTGATAAAGAAGGAAAAAATGTTTTTGGAAGATGGGTCTCAGCATGATTATTATAATTATTATGTTCTCACTTGTATTAAATTCTCCTAAATCCAAAATGAAATGCCGGACGGGAGCCGAGCCTGGAAAAGTTAGATTTGTAACATATGCAAAGCTATGGTTAGACTTGTAACCAGGCTCACAGGTAGGGTCCCATTTTAAAAATGTGCGAAAATTTGGGCAGCAGGCCGATCCAAAATTTCAGCAGGGTTTCGGGTTGAAACCGGCAATATAACATGTGTGTCCTAGGCTTGACACCTATATACAGTTATGTAGCTTGGTTGGGTGAATCGGAAAGGGTTCCCCCCTTTGGCGTGGCTTCCACGATATAAGTCTTGTTTTTTAGGGCAATCAGTACGTGTGGACAAGCCATTTGATATATCTGAGTGTACGTGAATTGCCTCACCATATACCTCGGTACGTGTGAGAGTGAATTCAATATACTCGGTATACGTGAACGAGTTCCCTGCGATATACCTCCTGTCATGACTTCGGTCAAGCAGTACGATACGGAGGAACCGTTTGATATACGTCGAATGTACTTAGACAATGGAAGGTGAGAGTCATATCTCTTAGGCTAACTGCGCCCTGTCGGACCAACGCCCATCACAAAGTGACCCTCCAGTTACTGGACAAAATTTGGTCAATCACAATGCTCTTTGGTGATATTGTGTGAATCGAGCATGATTCTCTTAATCGTATCTTATGATGAGAGTATCTTTCTTGATCATGCCCAACAGGGAGCGAAGTATGAGTACCAATGGTATGCCAAGTACGGGTGATGCGTGCAACATGGGGATATATGTGATCCTAGGTGCACGTGGTGTGAAGTGTACACGGATAATTTTCTACAAGTGTGTGAATAGAAGCATAAGCATGAGGTACACATTGAGTAGTAAAAGGGGAACACGCAAATAGGGGAATACATAAGAAAATAAAACACCCATGTTTCGGGAGTTGACTTTGGGTCAAATGTGGCTCGGAAGCGTTCGTCGGTCCTTTGAGCGAGGAATTATCGAATGCAAACGGATCGTTCGTCCGCACTATAAGTCAGAATTACACACGGGACGGACCGTTGGAAAGGGGATTCGGTGACCTTTGAAGATTCATTCAGTCTTGGTCGATCTGAAGAGTTTACTTTGGTCAAACAAAGCCTGGGAGCGTCCGGTGACCTCCTGATCGAGTTTCAAAGGAAAACGGGTCGTTCATCCGCACTGTAGGTAAGAATTGCGCACGGGATGGATCATTGGAAAGGGGGTTCAGTGCCCTTCAAAGATTCATTCAGTCTCGTTCGAGATGAAGAGTTTGACTTTTGGTCAAACGGAGCCTGGGAGTTCCCGATGGCCTTTAGGTCAGTACCCGGGGTATGACTTGGGTTTGAAATGATGAAAGGAGGTGCTAGGGACCTAAGGAGAGGTTGGGGGTATTATAATGGGGTGTCTACACCCCCCTTTTGGGTCTTCCAATTCTACAGCTCCGTGGGGGAAAACGCTTCTCACACCGAAAGGACCAGTCCATCGGGACCGCAATTTACCCAAAAATAGATGAAGCCGGGAGTTATAGAGGAGTAATTTTTTGCCCCTGGTTGAAACTCTTTTTGTCAGATAATCTTATCATGTGCTAGTTTCATTCGGGCTTTTGCAATCTTGGCATTCTCATATGCATCATTGCGTATCTCCTCTAACTCATTTAGTTAAAGCTTGCGAGCTTCACCGGCTTTGTCCATATCGTAATTTAATCTCTTAATGGCCCAATATGCTTTGTGCTCCAGCTCAAAGGGAATATGATAAGGTTTTCCATACACAAAGCGGAATAGGGACATTCTGAGTGGGTTCTTGTATGCGGTACGGTAGGCACATAGCGAATCGTTCAATCGAAGGGACTAATCTTTCCGGTCGGGATTGATGGTCTTCTCTAGTATGTGCTTGATTTCATGATTTGCCAATTTGGCCTGTCCATTCGTTTATGGATGATATGTTGTTCCCATCTTTAGAATGACACCATACTTTTTCATAAGTCTTTCAAACGGCTTGTTGCAAAAGTGTGTGCAGTTATCACTAATTATCGCTTTAGGTGCTCCGAAGCGAGAAAGTATGTGTTTGTGCAGGAACTTTATCACCACTTTATTGTCATTAGTCATGGTAGCTATAGCTTCCACTCATTTAGAAACATAGTCTACCGTGACTAGGATGTATAGGTATCCAAAGGACGGGGGAAAAGGCCCATGAAGTCAATACCCCAGCAATCGAAAACCTCAATGATGAGAATCGGGGTTAATGGAATCATGTCGCGTCGGGTGATCGCCCCCATCCGTTGACACTTGTCGCAAGATTTGCAACAATTGTTAACATCCCGCAACATTGTGGGCCAGTACAAACCGCATTGGACAATTTTAGCGGCTGTCTTTTTCACGAAGAAGTGGCCTCCACATTCTTCCAAATGACAGAATTCGATGACTTTTGGGATTTTGTCATCCGGTACACATCGTCGGATGATTTGATCGGCGCAATATTTAAAAAGAAATGGATCATCATAAAAAAAACATGCGCGACCAAGTGATGAACCTCTTCTTATCTTGCGGTGTCCAATCGGGAGGGACGGCTCCCGTGACAAGATAGTTCACTATATCTGCAAACCAGGGCAAAGAAGAGGTGGCAAAGAGCTGCTCCTCTGGAAAATATTCATCTATGGGTGTAGGATCACTAGGTACATCGACAAAAGCCGTGATAAGTGATCGGCAACGACGTTTTCTACTCCTTTTTTATCTTTAACGGAGAGATTAAACTCTTGTACGAGTAGGATCCACCTTATGAGGCGCGGCTTTGAGTCCTTATTCGCAAGTAGATATTTGAAAGTCGCGTGGTCGGTGAAACAAGTGATGGGGGAACCGATAATATAGGACCGAAATTTGTCGAGCGCGAATACTACCGCTAGCAACTCCTTCTCCATGATGGAGTAATTGAGTTGTGGTTCGGTAAGGGTCCGATTAGCGTAGTACATGACATGAGCTTTATTATCTTTTCTTTGGCCCAAAACAGCCCCTATCACATAATCGCTAGCATCACACATAAGCTCGAATGGCAAGGACCAATCCAGAGCTTGTATAATGGGAGCGAACACAAGCATATTTTTCAGGTTTTTGAAAGCGCTTTGGCATGCTTCCGTCCACTCGAATGGGGTGTCCTTCATAAGAAGGTTGCTTAAGGGTCTAGCAATGGCGCTAAAGTCCTTAATGAACCTTCGATAAAACCCCACGTGGACTAAGAAGGAGCGCACGTATTTTAGTGATTTAGGTGGGGGCAGGTCAGCTATGACATCTATTTTTGCTCGATCAACCTCGATTCCTTTGGATGACACGATGTGGCCAAGAACTATACCCTCGGTTACCATGAAATGGCATTTTTCCCAATTCAGCATTAAGTTCTTTTCCACACATAGTACTTTCTCAAGATTGGCTAAACATAGGTCGAAGGAGGTGCCAAAAAGACTAAATTCGTCCATGAACACATCTATCACTCTCTCAACCATGTCATTGAATAAGCTTAACATGCATCTTTGAAGGTCGTTGGTGCATTACACAAGCCAAGTGGCATACGTTTGTAGGCAAACGTTCCAAAAGGGCAAGTGAATATTGTTTTCTCTTGATCAAGTACATCTACCTCAATTTGGTTATATCTGGAATAACCATCTAGGAAGCAATAATAAGGGTGGCCCGCTACTCTTTCAAGCATTTGATCCATAAATGGTAAGGGTAAATTGTCTTTCCTAGTTCCCGCATTGAGTATTCGGTAATCAATGCAAACACGCCATCCAGTGGTGGTATGTTGGGGAACTAACTCTCCCTTGACATTTTCAATCATAGTCAAGCCCGACTTCTTCGGGATGACTTGAATGGGGCTCACCCACTTGCTATCCGAAATTGGGTAGATAATCCCGACATCCAACAGCTTTATAATTTCAGCTCTCACCGCATCTTTCATCGATAGGTTTATCCTTCTTTGCATTTTTCTCGAGGGCTTAACATCCTCTTCAAGGTGAATCTTTTGGGTGCAAATTAGAGGGCTTATCCCCTTCAAATCAGCTATGCACCAACCAAAAGAACTTTGGTGCTTCCTCAAAATCTTTAGTAGTTTACCCTTCTGCTCTTCATCTAATCTAGAGGAGACAATAACAAGGAATGTCTCATTTTTACCTAGGAAAGCATATTTAACATTAGAGGGTAGTTTCTTCAACTCGAGAGTTGGGAATGTGTCACTAGAGGGCACTATGCGTGCTTCTCTTGGCGGTAACTCTTCGAATCGAGAAACCCAATTAGCATATCTCACATCCTCGTCTGACGCTCTCTCATCAAGTAAGCCTCTCAACTCCCCTATCTCCCTCTCGAACTCGGTGTAGGCTCCCTCACTCTCATAACTAGAAGCTAGTCAAGCTTCTAAGGAGTCTCCATGGTAATTTTCCTCAAATTTCTCTTCTATAGTCTCCTTAATTAAGCTCACTGCGTGAAGATCATCTTCTGCCCCTGCTTGTTGGGCTATGTTGAAGATGTTTTTTTCTAAAGTCATATTCCCAAAATTGATTTGCATCTGCCCATTTCTAGTATTGATGACTGCATTAGTCGTGGCTAAAAATGGGCGTCCAAGGATGATGGGAACATGATTTTTCGAGGCGAAGTAGGGATCCGTGACCCTAATGAAAAAATCTACCGGGAAGTAGAAAGTGTCCACTTGGACTATTACGTCCTCAACTATACCCCTTGGTATCTTCACGATTCGATCCGCTAATTGGAGAGTGATCCTTATGGACTTAAGATCACCCAGATCAAGTTTCCTATAAATCAAATAGGGGAGGATATTGACACTTGCCCCTAAATCGAGTAAGGCTTTTTCGAATTTGTTCTCTCCAATGGTGCAGGAAATGGTGGGGGCACCGAGATCTTTATATTTAAGTGGGAGATCATTAAGAAGGACTGAGCTCATATTTTGTGCTAGAAACACGTTCTTCTTTACCTTCATCCTCCTCTTGACTGTTAAAAGTCTTTTATGACTTTTTCATAGGATGGGATTTGCCTTATTGCATCAAGGAAAGGTAAGTTGAACTTTACGTTCTTAAGCACTTCCAGCACTTCTTCACTTATGAATCCTTTATAGGAAGGAACCAACCTTTGAGGAAATGGTGCAGTGGAGGGTGGTTTTACAACTACCTCGGTCTCACTAGTGTTTTCCTTTTCACTCTCATTCAAGGAGATATCTTCAGCCTCTTTCGTGTCTGGCGAATTCTCCTTGTCTTTTGAAATATCGTGTGGGAGAGGTCATAAATCAACAAATCTCCCACTACGAAGAGTGGTTACAGCTTGGCAGTGCTCCTGCTGTTCGGTAGAGGTAGAACTAACACTAGGTTGACCTTGGGGAGGTCTTTGGCCTTGAGAAGGAAACTTACCCTTCTCTTAGATGCTCAATGCGGCTTGTATCCTGGAGAAGTTTGCATTTATTTCGGTGAACAAGCGTTCATATCGAGCATTATGTGCGCCTTGAGAATTTATGAATTGATTCATTGTATCCTCGAGGCTCCTCCACTGTGGGGATACATATGGGACTGGAGGTAGTGGAACTTGTTGGTATTGAGGAGGTGGTGAAGGTGGAACAACCTGTGAATATGGGTTCATCACAGCTTGTGGTTGTCCATAGTTGAAACCAGGATGGTTCCTCCATGAAGGATTGTAAGAGTTCCCATGCGGGGAATTAAAATTCCCATTGAATCCTCCTATAGCATCCACCTTCTCGGTGTGCATGGACTTGTAGGCAGAGATCGTCGAGCATGCCTTTGTGTAGTGGCCCGCCTCACAGATAGCACACACTTTTTCTTTCGAACCATGGATGGATCCAGAGATGTTTCTCAACCGACCATCAAACCACTCCTTCATAGCTCTCTGAAACTGATCAAATCGACGATCTATTAAGGTATTTATATCCAAATGGTATAGACCGAAGGCAGTTTGATTGGTAGATGGTTACCTAGGTCGAGCTTGGTTGGGATCAGATGTGTCCCATGCTTGAGTAGTCTCTGCTATATACTTAAGATGGGACTCATCATCGCATGTGTCTAAATCCCAAAAGGGACTTTCACACATCGTTTGAACAAGTTATTTGGAAGCTAATGTCAACCCATTATGGAAGAAAGATATCACTAGGTGTTTGTCAAAACCATGATGGGGGCATGCGCTTACTAAATCTTGGAACCGTTCCCAACATCTGTCAAAAGACTCATTATCGTGTTGTCGAAAGGCTTGGATTTGAGTCTTGGCAGAGTTGGTCTTGTGATGCGGATAGAATTTTGAGACAAACTTAGAATGCGTATCTCTTTAGGAAGTGATGGAGTTCAGGGGTAGAGATCATAGCCAGGTCTTGGCTTTATCCTTTAAGGAGAAATAAAAAAGCTTTAGGTGAATGACATCTTGCGTGCAAGTTTGATCAACAAATGTGTCACATGCCTCTTTGAACTCACGAATATGCAGGTATGGTTTCTCTGAATCCATGCCATGAAACGTAGGGAGAATCTGTATCATCCCATTGTGAAAGTGGAACTGAACGGTAGTATACGGAAGTAAAATGCAACTAGGGGTGACAGTCTGCTCAGGAAAGTGTACGTCTTTCATAGGACGATAGGGGAGATCTCCCTCTCCAGTACCAAAACTCGTTGCGTCAGACATTGCGCTCGCACTCTCTTCAAATGACTCAGTGTACTCACTCGGTGTCCTAGATGTGTGACTCGAAGTTCGACTCAGGGTGTAGCTACCGATAAAGTGCTCGGGTGTAGGAATTGGAAACCAGAATTGTGGAATGCGAGGTGTGTGAGGGCTTTCAGAGTTGTATTCAATGATTGGATTTAATTGGACTCGGGTTGGAGTGTTGCGAGGAGTTTGAGTGTGTTCAGGATTTCGCATTAAAGGCTTTTGAGAGATGATGAAAAAAATTTATATTTTTTGGATTTTTTTTTCAGAATTTTTTTATGTTTTGGGATTTTTAAAAATTTTTGGTTAAAGTTTTAGATTGACTTGATCTAACCTAAGTCCACCTAATTCCCCGACAATGGAGACAAAAACTTAATGCAACCACAATTGTGTCTAGTGTGCGTGCTATTTAGGATCAAGTGCAAGTCTGTCGCTCAAGTAATAATCCGATAAGTCGGGTATCGCTCCTCGAGAAAATAGGACGAACAGAGTCTGTAAGGACATTGTCCGTCACATTTAATTATGTCGTATACCGCTACAAGTCGTCAAATAATTGAGGAAGCTATCATCTACAAACTTTGGATCCGAATTACAAGTGCACATCATCATTCAAGCTCCAACGAGATAATTTTGGTAAAAGCAAATTTAAGTTCCACTTACATTTTATATTTAAAGTGTTGGGATATTTTAATGGAAACAAAAGTTTATTTTTAAAATAAAAATGAGGTTGCGTTTAAAAAAAAGAGGTGAACTTTGCTTTAAAAAACTGTTTCGTACAGTTAATAAAAAAAATAAAAATAAAAAACAACAAAAATACTTGGTCCTCGTTTCCACGCTACTGCCGAATAAAAAAAAGGGAAGCCTTTTGTTTGTGTTATTCTCGGCAGGTAGTGAGATATTAAAAGGGGTGTTCGCCATTTTTTTGTTGGCCAATCATTGGCATGCCAATGATTGGCATAAGTCATCCTTGATTCCTCTTATACATTGCCATGCACCTTAGCAGGTGATAAGTTTTTGTGGGGCGCCGATTTTTTTTTGTGCCAATGATTGGCATATGGCAAAACTCTTTGAAATTTTGTTAAAAGAGAGGATGCGTACAGGAGGTTAGCTCTTAAAGATTATCTTGAAATTTTACCTTTTTTTTAACGCGCATCTTGCCAATGATTGCCATGAGTTATCCAAAGTCTTGTTTATCTCACATTTAACTTATGGATAAAAATGAGTAGCGTGCCTTTGTTTACCTTTATCAAAACTTCTCTATAAAAAAGACATGCACGTACAGTTTTAAGATGAGAAGAAAAGTTGGATTTTGACAGAGCATTTTTTCCAGAAGAAAAATTCTTTGTGTTCTACAATTTTTAGTATCTCTTCTTCTCACTTTTAAGGGTTCAAAACTTTTTGTCCATTTAATTCATAATCTCAACTACTTTTTATGAATTGTTTTGTGGAACCCAAGACATATTTTTCTGAAATATTATGTTACTGATTTTTGTACCGTTATTGGTGCTAATCGAAGACTGCGGTCATTGAGGTTCGCTGCGTGTGGATCTTTGTTGAATATAGAACTGCGTGTTCTTGTGGAGTAGTTGCGATTGTTCCATTGTTGACGACGCCTGCGGGTATTCGTGTGTCAAAATTATTTCATTGTAATCCGTGTAAGTTGTGATTTACAAAGTTATAGTGAAATAAATGGTTTTGCCCTTCGGGGATTTTTTCCTGAAATTTTGTGTCGCATACTATATCTTATTTATGGTTTGACACACGCACACACGTAGTTTCTTGTTTAGGGGCTGAATTAATTTAGTTTAAAAATAGACTCTAATTAAATAAGTGTGCCAAATTGGATATTTGCAAATTTAATCAATTATCACACAACGTCATATTTTTTCAAATTGGTATCAGAGCAGGTTACGCTAACTTAGTTGTATTCCTATTTTCCGCAAAATTGTGTGATATTGATTTATTTTTTTTAAATTAATTTTGTGAAAAATCGAAACTTTTCAATGGAACGTTCATTTAATAAGGCGCCTATTTTTTATGGGAATAATTATGCCTATTGGAAAGCTCGCATGAAATCTAGTTTAAAAGCCATTGACTAGTGTGTTTGGTTGCTTTACGAAAATGGATGGAAGCCTTCCACTATCACCATTGAAAATTGTAAAAAATGGTGATCGCTTAAATAAGCTCTGATACCAATTTGTAGAATCGCTACAGCGAAAATATTGCGACTTTTCAAATAAAATCCAATTTTAATTAATCCCAAATTTTAGTTCAACCCTAAAACATGCATCTATATGATTTATCCAAAAAAAAAAAAAGCATGCAGGATAAAATAAATAATTTCAGGAAAAATCCCCGAAGGGCAAAACCTTTTATTTCAATATAATTTGTAAGAAAATGGCTTAGAAGGATTACAATGAAATAAGTGCGACGTATAAAATACCCTCAGGTGTCGGTTCCGATGTCTCGGCTGGAACTTTCCCTTTCCAGGAGGGCAGCAGTGAAGAAGAGAAACGGCTTCTCCACAAGTGTGATCTTTATAAGGACTCCCTCCACAATAGCACGCAGCTCTTCGGTTGTAGAGTTCTCCCCATAAAGATAAACAGCAGCAAGGTGTGTTCTTCAACACCAAAACAATTCACTAAAGCATATGGGAGTTTTTTGAATTGAAAACAAAAGGGGATTAAAACCTTAAAGGAAGAAGCCTAAAGATTACTGCTTTGGCAGTGTTTCTGTTCGTCAAAACGTATGGACTTCTTAATGAAAACGGAACCAAATAATGAATATTTATAGGAAAACACGTCGCCTCAAAAACAGAGCTCGTTCGAACGAGAAGCTATGTCGCTCGAACAAAGTACGCATGTCGTTCAAACGACATCGCGCGACTTCCAATCTCGTTCGAACGAGATGTTGATCTCGCGCGAACGACCTGGGCGTCAAAATCGAGGACGTTTCAAAACTTAGAAAAAATACTCATTCTTAATATTTGACGAAAAAGTCCGCTCTATCACTTAGAAAATATTTTGTAAAAATCTTCCAAAAGCTCTAAGTGAAAAGTAAAGGTATTTAAAACATAACCTTACCAAAGTAAACTTCGCGGAGTCTTGAATGATGAAGAACTTGAATAATTCGGATCCGTCTTTGATGTAGATGTCTCTTGAATGATCTTCGACGGTGTAGCGGTATATGACATAATAAATTGATAACGGACCTATGAAAATATGTCCTTACAAATCTCCCCCTATGTCTATGCCAGTACATAGATAAAAAATCCGAATTATCAAAAACCAAATTTCCTATACAAATCTACCCTCCCATGAATAAATTTGCAAGACTTCAAAACTGTTCTTCAATCATCTTCATCAAATCTCAAAGCTTTTCTCATCAGGATGTGCAACATCATGATCATCAATATTTTGTACCTACACACATGAGAAAAAGCAAAACCTTCGTGACGCATCGAGTTTGAAATGATAAAGAATAAAGCATTAATAAATCAAACCTCCCCCATAATGCAAAAACTCCCCCAAAACATGATAATTCTTTCTCCCCCTTTTTATGATGTCCCCAAATAGACAGATAAGAAGAAATAATCAAAACATAGAGTGTCACGATAAAATTGCATAGCAAATATGAATCAATCAACGCGCATGCAAAGGAGTATCCCAAAAACATTCACAAACTATTTTTGATTTTTCAAATTTTTCATACAAAAATAAGATACAAAAATCACACCATGGATTTAAAATCAAACAACCAAGTCATGGAAATGGAATGTATGGGTGTGAACACATTCGATATGTAAATAAACTCAATCAATCATATGTGCACGATGCATACGTGTACTCCTAACGAATGAGCATCAAAAGTATCCTTAGGTGTAAAAATTTGTTGAATTTAAATGACATCGTCTTATACAAATCAACAAATCAAAGTCAAATGATTTCCATACCAATAACGTCCAAAACTATTTAGTGCCGTTTCGAGAACTTTTCAAAGGACTTGCAAACCCATTGATATATCCATCCAAAACTCCCTCATATATAATAATGCAATTTTTATATCTAAAGAGGTACTAAATTCTCAACTTAGAGAAAACCTATTGGCCCAAATTTTTGGCATATTTCATCTTTTTATTGCCTTAATTTTTGTGTGGGCTCTTTTCAAACGATGGCTTTCACGACGTGATTATTATTCACTCGCAGCCCTTTCCCGTGTTCACTCGTCATTTTTTTAAACTAAACAATTAATTCCTCACGGGCAATGGTTTTTACATGCACTACTTTTATTACTCTCGTATTATTGCACTTGGTTCGTTTTAAGGACAGGATTGAGATGAAAACACCCAACCAACATGTGATAAGTCAAGAACAATAATCAAACAAATCCGTGCATGTGTGCAATAAAGGAAATTATGAGTCAAACATGTAGGAAGTGACACTTAATTACAGCTTAATGACTCCAAACATTATAAAGCACATGGATGAATTGACCTATTGTCTCAAAACACTATCAAATAGTCACATGTAAAATGAAATGATGTTGTGACTCGATCATCCTAAGTGTCCATCCATAAACGGTGTAAAACCAAATACAAAAATCTTTTTGAATTTTTTTTTTTCAAAAATTTTCTAAAAAAAATCTTTTTGAAATTTTGAAAGAAATATATCACAAATATAGCACAACCAGCAATAGGCATAATATCGGCATAAGCATCAACCTATGCTCGCAAATAGTAAATCACACAAAGAATATATCAATCTAAGCAGGTGTGATTAAACGAGCAATGCAGTTTTATCAAATAAGCATGGGAACTACGAATAACTGTTCCAAAAGCAACCAGCAGTACCAAAAATCTAAGCATATGAAAACAGGATACTGAAACAGAGGAACATGAGAAAAACTAGACAGATTGCTCAAACGACTTAGCCTGTCGCTCGAACGACAAGGCATGTCGCGAGGAGCGACTTCGCGCGAGAAGAGATGTCACTCAAACGATGTACAGTTCTCGCTCGAACGAGAAAACCAAATTTTCGCAGTTTGACCAGAAAGTCATACAGATTTGCCCAGTGCAAAAACTTCGTGAAAACAGTACCTGTAAGGTGCAAACAGATCCAAAACAGTGCTAAAACAGTAGCGAAACACACAAATGCAACAAATAAATCAATGTGCGCTACGTCAAAGTGAGTCATAACACTAGAAAGAATATTACCATGATGTGACACTAGTGTATGACAAACATCTAACACAATCAACCAAAAGATCTCACATGGGGTGAATCACGTGCAAGTAAACGGGAATCGTAGACAAGTAAACCATAAGCCTCTAAATCCGATTTCCTGACCCAAATAGATGTGTAACGAGGTGTGGGGGTGTGGGGAATCGAATTTATTCTTCTATTAACCTTCCTAGGTCCATTTAAAATATTGTAACAAAAATGCCTAAGATGGCCTTGCCTACCGCAATGTGTGCAAGTATAAATCGGGCGATGTGTGTTACCTAAAGGTGGCCCTCTCCTCAAATTCCTAGGTGGTGCTCTCATCAATTTCCTAGGTGGCGCTCTCTGAATTTGCCTAGGTGGATCTCTCCTAATGATCCTATGAGGCACTCTCACGATGTTCTTAAGGGGCTCTTTCCTAACAACCTTAGGTGTCTCTTTCTTAAAAATCCTAGGAGGCTCTCTTACATGTGTGGGAATGAGTGCAACATGTTTTTCAAAACCAATTCCACCCCTATCCTTTTTGATCTCGATAGTGCCTAAAATCTTATCAAGTTTTTCAGACCTAGACTCCAAATCAAATTTCACCTTACTCGAATCTCTCAAACTTTTCTCAAGTTCACCTATCCTAGATTCAAGCAAGCGCCTAGACTCCTCAAACTCAAGAAGCTCTTTTTCATAGCTTTCATCACGCCTCGAAGATCATCTCTCTCACCCTCGACATATCCCAGCTTCTCTCTCAAAATTTTCTCTCGTGCCCTAAGTTCTTCAACTAAAACATCATTATTTTTTAAGGCACAATCTTTCAATTGAGCTTCAAGTTTCAAGTTTGCCTTTTTTGTCTTTAAACATTCAAAATACAAATTATTGTAGGCAACTTGCAACTCACAACTCACTCAATTCTTCTTCTTCCTCCTCACTCTTTTCACCCTCACTCTCATCACTAATCACACGAAGCATAAAAGACTTCTTCTTCTGAATCACTATCACTTAGGGTAGAAACATGAGAAATCGAATTATTCAATTTCTTCTTTAAATTTGTGGTACACTCATCTAACGTGTGACCAACACCCTCACAACAAGGACACCTCTCAGAATCTTTTTCAACAGAAGATTTAAAACAAGAGTTCGTGTCAATTTTCTAATTAACTTTTTCAAAAATTTGACATCGAAGATCATCAAAACCATCAAAAGCCATTTTTGTGCAAAAATCAGGATCAAAACACAATAGCTTAGTGCAACAGGCTCTGATACCAATTTGTAAAAAATGGTGATCGCTTAAATAAGCTCTGATACCAATTTGTAGAATCGCTACAGCGGAAATATTGCGACTTTTCAAATAAAATCCAATTTTAATTAATCCCAAATTTTAGTTAAGCCCTAAAACATGCATCTATATGATTTACCCAAAAAAATAAAGCATGCAGGATAAAACAAACAATTTCAGGAAAAATTCCCGAAGGGAAAAACCTTTTATTTCACTATAATTTGTAAGAAAACGACTTACACAAATTACAATGAAATAAGTACGACATACGAAATACCCGCAGGTGTCGGTTCCGATGTCTCGGCTGAAACTTTCCCTTTCCAGGAGGGCAGCAGTGAAGAAGAGAAACGGCTTCTCCACAAGTGTGATCTTTATAAGGACTCCCTCCACAATAGCACGCAGCTCTCCGGTTGTAGAGTTCTCCCCACGAAGATAAACAGCAGCAAGGTGTGTTCTTCAACACAAAAACAATTCACTAAAGCATATGGGAGTTTTTTGAATTGAAAACAAAAAGGGATTAAAACCTTAAAGGAAGAAGCCTAAAGATTACTGCTTTGGCAGTGTTTCTGTTCGTCAAAACGTATGGACTTAATGAAAACGGAACCAAATAATGAGTATTTATAGGAAAACGCGTCGCCTCAAAAACAGAGCTCGTTCGAACGAGAAGCTATGTCTTCGAACGAAGTACGCATGTCGTTCAAACGACATCGCGCGACTTCCAATCTCGTTCGAACGAGATGCTGATCTCGCGCGAACGACCTGGGCGTCAAAATCGAGGACGTTTCAAAACTTAGAAAAAATACTCATTCTTAATATTTGACGAAAAAGTCCACTCTAACACTTAGAAAATATTTTGTAAAAATCTCCCAAAAGCTCTAAGTGAAAAGTAAAGGTATTTAAAACATAACATTACCAAAGTAAACTTCGCGGAGTCTTGAATGATGAAGAACTTGAATAATTCGGATCCGTCTTTGATGTAGATGTCTCTTGAATGCTCTTCGACGGTGTAGCGGTATATGACATAATAAATTGATAACGAACCTATGAAAATATGTCCTTACAAAAATATCACTTCTTTAAAACCTGTGTCAGATTGGATTGAGAACGATTTTAAATTGTCGAATTTTAATTCCCGTGGACTGAGTGCTATTTCTGGAGCTGTCACTCTTGATGAGTTTCATCGAATTATGATGTGTACCACGTCTAAAGAGGCTTGGGATGTTTTGAAATTGACACATGAGGGTACGAACGCGGTTAAAGAATCAAAATTACCAAATTTGGCCACCCAAATTGAGACTATCACCATGTCTGAGTGTGAATGCTTTGACGATTTTTATGCACGTTTGTCGAACATTGTTAACACATGTTTTAATTTGGGTGAGTTGATTGATAACACGGGTGTAGTTAAAAAGATTTTGAGATCTCTCCCAAAACGCTTTATTCCTAAAGTCATAGTTTTAAACTCTTTGGAAAATTTGAAATCACTTAAGTTGGAAGAACTTGTAGGAGATCTTTAAACCTATGAGATTGACATGTTTCCCCAAACCATTAAGGTTAAGGATAAAGGTGTTGCTTTAAAGACCAATTTTAAGAAAAAGAAAGAAAAAGTTTGTGAGTCCGATTATGAGGGAGACTTTGATGATTTGGCCTTACTTGCGAAACATTTCAAAAAGTTTCTCAATTTCTAAAGAAAATTCTTCCAATAAAAAGAGATTTTTTGAGAAAAATAAAAAGAAAGGAAAGGCCAAAGAAAGCGGTGAGAGGGAAAAAGAGAATGACTCGGATGAGGAGTGTGAGGAGGAGTTTGAGAACGTGACTTGTTTTGAATATGGGGGTAAGGGGCATAAGTCGTTTGAGTGTCCTACGTGGCTTAGAAAGAAAGGAAAGAAAGTAGCCATGCCCGCCACACTTAGTGATAGTAGGGAAGGTGAGGGTGATGAGACTAGTGGTGAGAAGTTTGTAGCTTTTTTTAGTCGTGTGAGCACACCCACTTTGTCCCACAATAGTGCACACGAATGCGATAGTGATGATTTGAGCGCTTCAAGCGAGAGTGAAAGTGGAGATGAAAGTGAGCTCCAAAAAGTGTTTAGAGATTTATACACCGAGACCTTGAAAATAAAGAAGTATAATAAGAATTTAGGTCGTCGAGTGTTAGATTTGGAGAGAGAGAGTGAGGTTTTAAGAAAGGAAAAATGTGATTTGACCGACATGGTGTCTAAATTTGGAGATGAATGTGATTTGTTAGTTTTCATAGATGTCACATTCTTTGAGTTGGTTCCTTTTTTTCCTTACTACTCATGATTCTCTAGAGGGGGATATATAAAGAACCCGTGTTCTATTCCATTACTCGTTCCTACACAAGGGGAGTTTCCTAATCAGGGGAAGTCTATGCCTATTACTACTGATACTAATGATTTGCAACAGGCAAAAGAGAAACTTGTATTTGAAAAACTATCAAACGTTAATCTTTTTTTAAATAGCAAAATAAAATCATTTTGAGTTGATTTTTTATGGGTACCCTTGAATGTTTAAAATACACAAAAAAAAAAAAATTAACCCCAAAAATATTTTTTTAGTATTGTTTTAAAATTAATGTGTACCTCTCTCTCTCTCTCTCTCTCTCTCTCTCTCTCTCTCTCTTTATATATATATATATACGTGTGTGTGTGTGTGGAGAGAGGTCGTACCTTGGTACGGTGGCAAGTGCTCTCAACCAAGATATGATTGGTCTCGGGTTCGACACATGAGAGCAGCCTCTCCATATATGGGGGTAAGGCCAGCCGACATCCGCCTCTCCCACACATGTAGTTCAGCAGGAGTCTTGTGCACTGGGTACGACCTTTCTTTAAATATATGTGTATGCGTGCGTGTGTGTGTGCGTGTGTGAAAAATGCAAATTTAAACCCAGATTTCCATAACAATACTTTCAAAAGTTGAAAAATTAGCACCCCATTAGTGTGTCGTTGAAAACTTTTCGAAATGGGTGGATGTGAATCATATATGACAAGGTCTTTAAAGCTTTAATGAACTGACCAAATGAATTGATGAAGTAAAATTAGACAAGACACCAACATGCCCTGTTGGAATATTAAATAAAATTCATCATATGTTCATAATCAACATATTAGATTATTGAGATTACCTAATAAAAGAATTGTAGAAACTGTGTAACTGAATCCATAGTGGTGATTGAGACTTGGGGGTTAGAGATCTTCCACAAACTAATATCTATCTCTATGAGCTCTCTCTCAATGATGGGAATGAGGAAGAGAGTATATTTTAGTGCATTAGCCTTGGGGAATAGAACCCTTCATTATATTATAGGGATCTAATTAGAACTCCATAAATTATAATCAGGTAACTCTTGAGTTGACTCTTGAGTAACACGACTCTTGAGTAACCAGTAGGTGACTCTTGGGTAACCACACATTACAAAGCCCGTACTCATTTTTAGATGTATTATTGGGCTCTACTAATTAGATCACTTAATTAACCCAAACAAAATAAAAGCCCAAATACAATTGTTATTTTAATATGTAAGCCCACATTAGAATATTAAAAATATTTTAACAATCTCCCACTTGGTCTATGTATTAATTCCGAAGGCAATTATTTCTATAACCTTAAGTGCGAACCATATTTGCTATCTATTCCTAAGACATCTCCCGGATCAATCTGGTCCATCTCTTATACTAGTACGAGACCAAAGCGACTTTTGTTACATTTATTTAGTAACTCGATCCATCAATGATCACCATACCAAATATAACCAATGACATATATCAAGTATGGATGTCTGGATGGAAATTTCTTGCAATGTGATCTCAAACATGCCTATTTCCAATTGGTCATAACTTTATTCCGAAGTGAGATCAAACCTTAGTCTTTTAAACCTTATGTTATACCACAATTAAAAGACAATACATTCAGAGTAAACAACAAACTAAAAATAGCACCAACTATATTCTGCAAAAAACTGAAACATGCATAAAGTATCTCAATAATGTCTAAGAAAATAACATTATAATATGGACAAACTCCCATTAAAACTGAATAGCATCAAATAAATAAACACCCATATGAGCAGTGTGCCCATGAAAGACCTTGAATGGTAAGCCTTTAGTAAGAAAGTCCGTGGGCATGGAGTTTGCTCCTATTTGTTCAATAGACATTATCTTACTCTGAACTCTTTCCTTAATAACAAGAAACTTAATGTCTATGTACTAAGACTTCGACGAGCTTCTGTTGTTATTCAAATATAGAACTGCTGAATTATTGTCACAATATATCTTTAGTGGTCTTTTAATGCTATCCACAACTCGTAGCCCAGAGACAAAATTTCACAGCCATATCGCATGATTATTGCCTCATAACACGCTATGAACTCCGCTGCCATAGTGAAAAGTGCAATGAGTGGCTGCTTAGCACTCCTCTAATAAATAGTAGCTCAAGAAAACATGTATACAGAGACATAAGTGGATCTCTTAGTGCCTTTGCAACCCTCAAGATCGGCGTCAGAATACCCAATGATCTTCAAATTATCTAACTTTCGATAGATGAGCATGTAATCTTTTGTTCTCTGTAAATACCTAATAACCCGTTTGGCCGCTTTCCAGTGATTCTTTCCGGGGTTACTCAAATATCTGCCTAACATACCCACTATGTACGCTAAATCCGGACGTGTACATACTTGAGCATACATAAGACTCCCTACAGCTGAAGCATAAGGAACCTTTTGCATTTCTTCACTTTCAGTCTCATTCTTGGGGAATTAACAAAGACTAAACTTGTCAGTATCTCCTTGTACACAATCTTTTATTCCAAATCTAGAGAGTACCTTCTCGATATAGCTCTTTTATGATAACCCAAGGACACCCCGAATGCGATATCGATGTATTTTAATTCCTAATACAAAAGAGGAGTCTCCAAGATCTTTCATTTTAGAATGCTTGGTTAGAAATTTCTCGGTTTCGTGCAATAAGCCTATATTGTTGCTAGCCAGTAATATGCCATCGACATAGAGCACACGAAAGATAAATTTACCCCCACTGAACTTATGATATACACAGTTATCAATTGCATTAATCTCAAAACTATCTGAGATAATGACTTGATGAAACTTGTGATACCATTTACGGGAAGCTAGTTAGAGACTATAGATGAATCTCTTGAGTTTGCAAACCATAGACTTTGGATCACTGGAGACAAAGTTTTCTAGTTCAACCATATATATGGTTTCCACAATGTCAACATTGAGAAAAGCCATCTTAACATCCATCTGATGTAGATCTAAATCAAAATGAGCTACAACTGCCATTATTGTCCTAATAGAGTCTTTCGTCGAAACTGGAGAGAAAGTCTATTTATAGTCAATGCCTTCTTTCTGAGTGAAACCCTTTGCGACTAGACGCTCCTTATATCTCTCAACATTTCCCTTAGAATCATGTTTGGTTTTAAATATCCATTTACAACCAATGGTCTTAACACCTTCAGGCAACTTGATAAGATCCCAAACGTCGTTATCTCTCATGGATTTCATCTCATCATTCATGTCATTAATCCACTTTTTATAATTGGCACTTTGTTTGACTTGTTGGAAGTTGATTGGATCATCTTCCATTGACCCTATGTCAAACTCATGCTCTTGAAGAAATACAATGTAATCGCTTGAAATTGCACTTCTTCCTTCTCTAGTGTATCGCCTTAGTGGCACTTCCTCATGAGGTTGTTGAGTTTGCTCTTGTGAAGTAATTCTTTGATTTTGAGTAGGGAAGTCCTCCTTGTTATCTTTTTTAACATTGTCAGCAGGCTGAATAATGTTTGGGAGAGGAATTGATTCCTCTTCACAGACAACATTCTTATTCTTAACTGTGTCTTTCCCCTCAAACTCAACATTCTCAAGAAATCTCACGTCTCGAAAAAGGACTTAGTTGAGGGATCATAGAACTTAAAACCCCTCAACCGTTAAGTGTACCCAATAATATAGAAGCTAATAGTTCTTGAGTCTAGTTTCTTTTTAGTTGGCCTACAAGGCCTTGCCTCAGCTGGACATCCCTAAATGTGTAAATGTGTAATGACAGGTTTTCGGGCTACCCATAGTTCATAAGGGGTTTTAGCTACCGATTTACTAGGTACTCTGTTTAGAATATATACTGCAGCCTTAAGTGCCTCTCCCCGGAGTTAGTCTGGCAAAGAAGAATGACTAAGCATACTTCTTACAATGTCCTTAAGCGTTTTGTTTCGTATCTCAGCAACACCATTCATGCTAGGTTGCCCTGGCATTGTGTATTGTGGGATGATACCGCATTCTTCCAATGAATATTTGGCAAAAGTTCATGGACGTTGTTCACCTGATCCACCATACCTGCCATAGTATTCACCACCACGGTTAGATTTTACAGCTTTAATCTTCTTGCCCAGTTGATTTTCAACTTCGGCTTTGAAGGCCTTAAAAAGTCTAAGGATTGAGACTTCACATGAATTAAATATAAGTACCCATAACGAGAATATCCATCTATAAAAGTGATAAATATTGTTCACCATTCCAAGAAGCCGTAGGGAATGGACCATAAATATCAATATGTATTAATTCTAAGACACCAGAATTCCTTTTGGCACTTAATTTTTGAATATTTGTCTGTTTCCCCTTTATACACCCACTACAAACATCAAAGTATGTTAAATGAAGGGGTTCAAGTATTCCATATGACACAAGCCTTTCAATTCTCCTTTGGGAGATATGACCCAAACATTTGTGCCATAAGGCGACAGAATTCTCATTAGTCAATTTGTGTTTTGTGCTTTTTGTAGTTGTTTATAAGGTTTCATTAAACGAAGCATTGGTATTCAAAATATACAATTTATCAATTAAAGAACCAGTCGCAACAAAAGTAGAATTAAATAAAACACTCACTTTATTATTTCCAAATGAATAAGAAAAAATATATTTGTCTAAAACAGAAATAGAAACCAAATTTCGTCTAAAAGACAGTACTACATAAGTCTCTCGTAATTCAATAAAATGATCAGTCTCAAAAGATAATCTAAAGGTTCCAATTGCTTCAACTGCAACTATTTTTCCATCACCCACATAGATGAATCTTTCAGAATCATTTAGCGGTCGGGTCCACGGGCAACCCTGCATAGATATACTTACATGAGTAGTAGCACCAGAATCTACCCACCAAGTATGCCTGGTACAAAAGCGAAATTAACTTCAGAACAAACCAAAGTGAGAAGTGTATCTTTCTTTACACACCATGCGACATACATGGAATAATCCTTCTTCACATGCCCAGGTTTCTTGCAAAAGTAACAGGTGAATTCCAGATTTTACTTCTTTTGTGGAATTTTGGGTTGTGATGTTCCTACTGCAGCTTTCTTATTATCATTCCTTTTTCGCTTGTTGTTCTTTGAGGTCGATGCAATATGAGCACTTTCAATTGTCTTTTCTCGCTTCAATCGGCCCTCTTCATGCACACAATGAGAAATTAGCTCATTAAGAATCCATTTGTCCTTTTGAGTATTATAGCTAACTATAAATTGTCCATGGTGTGCAGGAAGGGAAATCAGTAACAAATGCTCGAGCAAGTCATCAAACAGCTCTAACTTTAATGCCTTTAGTTTTGAAGTGATGTTAGATCTCCCCAATGTACTCATTTATGTTTCCTTTACCTTTATACCTCATTTGGATAAGGTTAGCTAGAAGCGTACTTGTTTCAGCCTTTTTGTTCTTTGAAAAAAGATTTTCATTATCTAGCAGGAAACCTTTAGCAGTTACCTCACTGAACATATCGTCCTTGAATGTTTCTAGAACGCTGCGCTTTAACATCATTATACTTAATCGATTAGAACGATCACACTTCTCAAAGTTCGTGTTATCCTCAATGGAACTTTTCTCCGTAAGAGGAGCGATTTGTTCTTTCCTTAGTGCGTACTCTAAATCCATGCAGCCGAGAACTATCAAAATGTTCTCTTTCCAGTTCTTTAAGTTTGTGCCATTAAGCACAGGGATTGTGTTCATGTTGGCAGTGATATTAGTAGCAGAAGAAGTAACTGAATTTACAGAACAAATAAATAACATAAGTTCAAATTAAAATTCATGTCAAAATTAAATACATAAATGCAAGACATAAATTTTATGCAACTATAATGGTGGGCCCTTTTTCAAGATACCTTGCACAAATTAACGTTTAGTCTTTGAACAGAAATATCAACTTGTAAGTGGTACTTTAAGTGCAAAAATCAAATGTTGATGATAAATTTCGTCAAACAACAACCTTCCTTTGGGCTGGTATATTGTCCACATGGAAACTTTATAATCGTCACACATTTATTCCCGCATGTATATTTATTATTTGGCCAATTAAAAATTCTCCTTTGGGCCGATCACTAATCGCATAAATAATATATGCACACATCTTAATAACTCAGAATAGATTAATCTACGCAATAGAGGTTGCTTTGGTAACATATTACTTCAATTAATTTATTTTAAGATATAAGACAAAAGGGTATTAAAAAAATACCACAAATAGTTATGGTTCCAAAAATAATACCCTTTATCCGTATTTGGTCTAGGCCCAACAAAATCCCAGGAGCCGAATCGATTCGCCCCAAAAGACCGAATCGATTTGATTTTAGGCAGTAACTAAAGTATATGAAGGCGAATCGATCAGGCAAAAAGGCCAGAATGGATTCGTGTTTGGGCGAAAACTCAGTTATGAAGTTCTATATGGGATTTTCAATTTTAATCCAAATAAATTATCCAAAACAATTAAAAAAAAACTTCTGATTTTCAATAATAGCCGATCCAAAACATTTAAAAAGCATGTGATTTTTAATTTATTTTGAACAAAACTGAATTAATCCATCCAAATCCATCATGAATTAAACCTTTTTTAGAGAAATCAAGATCATTATGGATTAACAATCATGAATTAATTTTGGGATTATGATTATGAAAATTATATGAAATTGTACATAAACTCTACATGGAATCCTAAAAGCCATATGGGTTCTCACTAGATCATATGCATGAGAAATAGAACAAAATCACTTCTAAACCACAATCACGATACAAATCCCAATTATCTAATATGAAGAGACTCTGATACCACTTATTGGTATATTAAATAAAATTCATCATATGTTCATAATCAATATATTTATCGAGATTTCCTAATAAAAGAATTGTAGAAACTATGTACCTGAATCCATAGTGGTGATTGAGACTTGGAAGGCGGAGAACTTCCACAGACTAATCCCTCCCCCCCCCCCCCCCCCCCCTCTCTCTATGAGTTCTCTCTCAATGATAGGAATGAGCAGGAGAATATTTTTTAGTGCATTAGCCTTGGGGACCATAACCCTTCATTATATTTATAGGCATCTAATTAGAACCCCATATATTCTAATTAGGTGACTCTTGAGTAACACGACTCTTTAGTAACCAATAGGTGACTCTTGGGTAACCACACATTACAAAGCCCATACTCATTTTTAGATGTTTTATTATGCTTTACTAATTAGATCACTTTATTTAACCCAGACAGAATAGAAGCGCAAATACAATTACTATTTTAATATGTAAGCCCACATTATAATATTAAAAATATTCCAACATACCTACCATGAAAATCCACCAACACAGCCGCCACCGACACACTGCCACCAGGCACCTCTCTCTCTCTAAAGACTTCATGTATCCAATTGTGGTGATAAAAAAAATTTCCTAAGTTCGATTGTGGTTGTGAGATAATATAACTATGTGGTTGTGGGTTTGGATATTTCAGAGCATGTCATTACATCCCTTTGAAGCACCTTATACTCTTGACTCACTTGAGTCTACATTATATAAGTGCACATCTAGTTTGGAAATTGTGACAAAATTAGAGTCCCATTCCCTAGATACCAAAGAGCCTCGGAATCTTCTTCTTAAGCCACACTTGATTCATTTGAAGGTATAATGCTCATTCACACACTAGGGTTACATATATTGATCATATATTGCATTAATTGATTGTGTGTGAGTGGATTGGGTAGGATCCGAAAGCGCTTGAGACTTCAGGGTGCGTGTAATTATTTTTAAACACCCGTGTGAGAACTGATCTCAGCCCTATACTTGTCCATGTTATACCGGCCTGATTTGTGTTTGTTGCAAGACTCAAAACTCGTGTGTTATCTTAGCCTTTGGATCATTGTTATCAACGCTCAGCATGAGTTTGAACTCAATCCCTATGAATCTCTCTAGACCAATCAGCTCCTGTTTAAATCATCGTTGATCTTAAACCGTTGGATCAATGTCAAAAGTCCTTGACCATATCTCAGTCCTTGGATTTGCATCAACCTTCTCGATCCTTCCTTGCCCCCTATATAAGGAGGCTTACCCTCAGCATTTGGGAACTTTTGGCAGTTCGTCTAAATAGAGAGAGAAGAAAGGAGAGAGAAGAGAGAAGAGAGAAACCAGAGAGAGAAAGAAACCCTAAATCGTCCAAACCCTTTTCGTGTTCAAACCCTAACTCATTTCTCCAAAACAGTATTTACCAAACACTATACTTGTGTGTTTGAGTGTGTTATTGGTGGGGATTTGAAGGGTGTTTAAGGTTTTATCCTCTGAGATCGAGATCTTATTTCTAACTTAAGACATTTCATGTTAGATCTCTATTTATCTTTCATAGAAACAGTAGATCTGATTATTGCATGTCATATTACACTTAGATCTGCACATTTTAGTTTCTCATCTTGAGATATTGTATTTATTGATTACTGTTCTGTAAATGTTTTTTAAAACTTTAGAATCAACAAATCTATTTTTTGTTTCTAGTTCTTATGAAACAAGACTGTTGACCTAGTTGGAATCGCAATTGGCGGTTTTCAATTTCAAAGATATTTTCAAAACTCTCTGAAATTGATTAAGACCTTGAACCGTCTTTCGAACAAGGTAGCCTTGGATTCCGGGATTATTTGAAAGGTCAAATAAAGTCTTTTCGTTTCTAAAGAAGAGAAAAACTGAAAACAGCATCATTTAGATCTGATCTGTAATTTGGTAGGACTGTTTGTATAAAATAAGTGTGTGTGTGTGTGTGTGTGTGTGTGTGTGTGTGTGTGTGTGTGTGTGTGTGTGGTAGAACACTTTCACAAAACACTTGTCACACTACAACACAGAAGTGTTGGCCATAAGATCTTGAATTAACAAGAGTCCATGTAAAGACTGGAATAAAGTGGAGAAGTTAGCAAACTGGGAAAGCTACATCAACATCAGACCTGTAGAGAAGTTAGAATCAAACCAGTGGATACATATTCTAAACTTGTATAGGACTGTTTTGTGTGCATGTGTGTTAAATAGTTTATAACTTGTATATTTTGTTTTAGTGGATTTTTGGTTTGTGATTAGAAGTCACCGTGGATGTTTCCTTAGTTGGGTGAGGTTTTACCACGTTAAAAACGCCTTGTCCTTAATCTTTCTACATTTCCTCATCTCATTCTTGTGGTTGTGCTGATTTAAACCTTTTAGTTTTGTTTTTCAAAACTAGTTAACTAATCTTGAACAAATCTCGTGCATGTTTCATTAAACACATCTTGTGTTAATTTGTTTTGATTTAAAGAAAAGAGTTTCTTCAAAATACAGTTCGGAGTTATTTCAATAGTTTAATCTTGTATTAAACGTCCTTAGTAACAGTTTTTCAATTGGTATCAGAGCTTTGGAATTTTTCTTTAAAGATCTTGTGTTTCTTAAATTCAAACAATGGACGAGAAAAATGAAAGATTTGGTAACTTGACCAAACCTCCTCTCTTTGATGGAAACAACTTTGCTTACTGGAAAGTAAGGATGGTTGCTTTCATACAAGGAACCTTAGGAGATGATGTCTGGGATATTGTTGAAAATGGATATACTTATCCTACAAAACCATCCACTGAAGGAAGTAATGAAAGGATTAAGAAAGTGTTAAGTGAATTCACTCAAGAGGAGAAACAAGTTTCTCGAAACAATAACAAAGGAACGAATGCAATTTTTATGTCTATAAATGAACATGAGTTCAAAAGGATCTC
This sequence comes from Sambucus nigra, assembly GCA_949130495.1. Taxonomy (NCBI): domain Eukaryota; kingdom Viridiplantae; phylum Streptophyta; class Magnoliopsida; order Dipsacales; family Adoxaceae; genus Sambucus; species Sambucus nigra. The sequence goes on along the minus strand of OX422215.1, from coordinate 404,387,512 downwards.
ATCTTGTGCCACTTCTGGAAGCTTGGCATACACTGATTACTGCGCACATGAAGGTGACACTAGAGTTACGATTGCTAAAACACAGATGCTTGTCCAGCAGTATAACTCTTTAATTATGTCAGACTCTGAATCTTTTGATGACTTTTACATGAAATTGACTGACATTGTGACCAAATTGCATGCTAATGGGTAACTAATGATAGACATGAAATTGTCTCTAAAATTCTAAGATCAATACCACAGAAATTTGATAATAAAAGATATGTTATTGAAGAAATGAGTGACCAAAATCTCACTCCTGAATTACTCGGTAGTAAACTGAGAACTGTAGAAATGGAATTAGAATTTAAGAAATAATTGACTCAGTCCCATAGAAAACAGACTAGTTCCAATTTGAGTTTTTCTTCTAAGCTGATGAAACCTGAGCTTAGTATTCCCAATAATGACTCTGATGAAGAATGTGATATAGATAGTTTGGATAATCAAATTGCCTTGATGTCAAAACAGTTCAAGAAAATTGTCAAATTTAGAAATAAAATGGCAAACAGACAAGGCAAGCCAAATTATCCAACTCAGTCTAACCACAAACCTCATGAGAAAGGTCAAGACAAACATCACAAGGACATTCATACGAGACCTAAAAAAGACTTTAAGAATATTGAATGCTTTAGGTGTGGAAAATTGGGTCATATAGCACAAGACTGTAGAGTTAAACTGAACACAACCAATAAACATACTAGGGCCAACATTTGCAAGACATGGGATGATTCAAGTATTCTGAAAATGAGGAACCTGAATCATCTGATGTTTTTTATCCTTGCATGTCCTTTGCCAAGATAATCTATAATGATGATATGCCTGTGCCTATGTATGAGAATGATGTTAGTAGCTCTACTTCTGCTGTTATGAATCATGCTGCTACTAGTTTAGATGCTTTAATTTCTGAGAACAATGTTAGTTCTACAACGGGGTGTGTGAGTCAAAGGGAAAGCGATAATGACGATGTCAATGTGTGTGTGAGTTCAAGATTTGAATCCTTAGGGGTCATTTCACACATTACACTTAGTGACTCGGACACTGAAGACCTCCCTGATGTTCACACACTTTATGCGAAAACTCTCAAGAAAAGCTCTAGACTAGAGAAGACTGGGAAAGACCTCACTAAGAAACTAGAAGACCTAAGTCTAATGGTTAAACTTAACGCTGAAGAGTATACTACCGAATGTCTAACTCATGAAAATGAAGTCAAAATTTTTTATCAAAAATTGAAAATTTTGATTGAAACAAATGAAAATCTGGAGAAAAAATATAAAGGGACGCTATTAGAATTGGAACAAGCTAAAGAAAAGACAGCAATTGTTTTCAAAAAATTTGCTAAATTTGAAAACAATTCCAAATGTTTTGATGATTTTGTTACTGACTCAAAAACCAATTCTGATGATCGAACTGGAATAGGGTTTTGCCCAAATTTAAAGACACAAACTAAAAACTTTGAATCAATTAAGTTTGTGTCAGGAGGCAAAAGACCTATAGAAACTTGCCCAGATTTTCATTCCTTAAAAGATGAGTTTGATGAAAAACAACAAAAGATTGATATTGGGGAATCTAGTCACTCTAAGTGTGATAGTCAACCTAAGGCTAAATACATCTGCCCCCCAATTAGGAAGAGTGTTTCTGCTTTTCAAACTGTACTCCCTAGGAATAATGGTCAAAATCAAAATTCCATAAAACATATATTTAGAGACTTTCCTAAGGAGATACCCTCTTCTAGCAATGTATATTGCTCTTACTGTGATATATACGGTCATTCTTTTGAAGGTTGCTACTCTAGACGTTTAGTTAAACCTGTCTGTAATACTCCTCTATACCAGAACTTTAACTACTCTAGGAGAAGCCGTAACAATTATGTCCTGCCTAGACAACCAGACAAAAACTCTAACTATAGAAAGAGAAAGACCAAACCTAAAAGATCATTTCCAAGAAGGATAACAAGGCACTTTTCTAAACCAAATGCTCATATTTTCCATAAAATTCAAACTCATGCGCAAAACATTTTTCAACAAAAATCTAATGCTCGCAAATTTTATCAAATGAGAGCATATATGCGCAAAATAAAAACAAGAGCTATTTGGGTTAGAAAAGATGAGTTATTACCCCAGATGAAGTGTAACATTGTGATTACTGCTTTAAAAGATGAACACACCTCTTCTGGTTGGTATTTAGACTTTGAGTGTTCAAAGCACATGACTGGTGATGATACAAAACTTTTAAACAAAACCAGCTTTGTTGGAGGAAAAGTCGTTTTTGGTCATGGGGTATCATCTCAAATCATTGGTAAAGGAACACTCCAAGAAGAAGGAATGTCTGTTCTTGAAAATGTTCTTCTAGTAAAAGGTCTCAAGGCTAATCTACTTAGTATCTCGCAATTTTGTGACTCAAATCATACTGTCACCTTTTCAAAGAATAATTGCAAAATTTTAAATGAAAAATGTGAGTACATAATTACAGGATTCAGAACTCCTGACAATTGTTATACTGTCATGAACAGTACTGAAATCTGTAACATTGTCAGAATGGATGACAATGAAATATGGCATAATATGATGGGTTACATAAATTACGACAATCTTAGTAGATTATCTTCACAAGAAATAGTTAGAGGAACTCCAAAGATCAAACATATCTCTAATATTGTTTGTGGATCATGTCAGGAAGGAAAAATTGTGAAGGCACCTCATAAGAAAGTTAAAGATATCCTTACCTCTAAACCCTTGAAGCTCATCCATATGGACCTAATGGGTTCTTCTCGAACTATTAGTCTCTGTGGACACAGTTACATTCTTGTTATGGTTAATGACTTCACCAGATTTACTTGGGTGGCCTTCTTAAAACAAAAGTCTGACACTTTCTAAACCTTTTTGAAAATTCTTCTTCGGATTGAAAATGAGAAGGACACTCAAGTAAATAGAATTCGTAGTGATCGAGGTGGAGAATTCATAAATACTGGTGTTATAAAGTATTGTGACTATAATGGTTATAAACATGAGTTTAGTGCTCCTAAGACTCCTCAATAAAATGGAATTGCTCGTGGAGATAAAGTTATCTTCCTAGGATATTCTCCTAACAGTGGAGCGTACCGTGTCTATAATCTTCGCACAAAGACCTTAATGGAATCCATAAACATTATTGTAAGTGACACTATTGTTGAAAGTAAGACTGGAGAACCAACTATTGTGGAAGAGTCTGAAAATGTGTTAGAAAATGACTCTCCAGAAATACATGATTCTTTACCAATTGAGACACCTGAAGTACCTAACTAGCTTTCTAAAAATCATCCCATAGATAACGTTGTTGGTAACCCTAGTGAACCTGCTCGTACAAGATCTCAATTAAGAAACTATGCTCATTATGCATGTTTTGTTTCCCTTGTGGAACTAAAAAATGTAAATAATGCATTGAATGACCCTCAATGAATTTTTGCCATGCAGGAAGAACTTCTTCAATTTGTCATTCATGATGTTTGGTATTTTGTACCTAGGCCTGATCACAAAAAGGTTATTGGCACACGTTGGATATTTAAAAATAAATCTGATGAAAGTGGGATAATCATTAGAAACAAAGCCAGATTAGTGGCTCAAGGATACTCTCAAATTGAAGGAATAGATTTTAACGAGACTTTTACCCCTGTTACTCGCTTAGAATCTGTTCGTCTTCTTTTTGCAATAGCTTGTTACTTGCATTTTACGCTTTACCAAATGGATGTCAAATCTGCCTTTCTTAATGGAATCTTGACTGAAGAGACCTATGTTAAACAACCCAAAGGGTTCATCGACCCTCAATATCCCAATCATGTTTATCGTCTTAAAAAGGTGTTGTATGGTCTTAAACAAGCGCCAAGAGCCTGGTATGAGCGTTTTTTCAACTTTCTCTTAGACAAAGGTTTTAAAAGAAGTTGAAATGACCAAACCCTTTTTGTCAAACATTTTGACAGAGATATCATTATGGCTCAAGTCTATGTCGACGATATTATTTTTGGATCCACTTCACCTTCAGAAGTTAAATCCTTTTCTGAAATTATGCATAGAGAATTTCAAATGTCTCTTATGGGGGAGTTACAATTTTTTCTGGGTCTTCAAGTCAAACAGAATTCAGATGGTTTATTTGTGTCGCAATCGAAATATGTTTTAGAGATTGTCAAAAAATTCGGGCTTGAAAGTGCAAAAGATGCTAAAACTCTCATGAGTACTACGGTCAAACTATCTAAAGATGAGAGTAGTAAATCCATAGATCCAACTCTATATCGTAGTATGATAGGAACCTTACTATACCTTACTGCCTCGCGCCCTGATATTATGTACGCAGTTTGCGTATGTACCCGTTATCAAAATAATCCTAAAGAGAGCCACCTAGTTTGTGTAAAAAGAATCATTAAATACATAAAAGGCACTCTAAATTTAGGACTTTGGTACACCAATGACACTCCTAGTACTATAATAGGATACACTGATGCCGATTGGGCAGGGTGTACTGATGATAGTAAGAGCACATCAGGAGCGTGTTCCTATATTGGTAACAATCTTGTAGGATGGAGTAGTAAGAAATAAAACTGCATTTCTTTATCTACAGTTGAATCTGAATACATAGCCGTTGGTAGTTGTTGTGCTCAATTACTTTGGCTTAAGCAAATGTTAAATGATTATGGTATTCAAGAAGATCAATTACATATCTATTGTGATAATCAAAGCGCAATCAATATCTCTAAAAATCCTGTTCAACACTCGCGAACTAAACATATAAAAATTAGACATCATTTTATACGCGAATTAGTTGAGACTAAAGAATTAGAAATCAATTATCTTCCTACTGATTTGCAACTCGCAGATATGCTTACCAAACCTTTGGATTACAATAGATTTCTTGCTTTGCAAAAATCGATAAGGATGGTGTGTGTTGAATAAACTCCTATGACTTAAGTTTTTTCCCTTTGTCCATTTGAGACAAAATGGGGGAGTAATTTGAGTCTTATGAGTTCATATTGTTTCTTGCACATATTTCTAAAAAGCTTGATTTTAGCATTATTTGCGGGAATCTGCTCAGTTGTATTCAACGGAGTTTATTAGGGTATTGATTTGTAATTAGTTGAGTTATGTAATTTTCTGTTTCTAGGAAATGGGTAGATAGAACTTTGTATAGGAATAGGTTTTTCCTTATTTCTTTGTAGCCATACGAGTCCTAGTTGACTCAAAGGAGATTTTGTCTCATATTTCCAAAGGGGGAGATTGAAGCACCTTATACTCTTGACTCACTTGAGTCTACATTGTATAAGTGCTCATCTAGTTTGAAAATTGTGACAAAATTAGAGTCCCATTCCCTAGATACCAAAGAGCCTCAGAATCTTCTTCTTAAGCCACACTTGATTCATTTGAAGGTATACTGCTCATTCACACACTAGGGTTGCATACATTGTTCATATATTGCATTAATTGATTGTGTGTGAGTTGTGTGTGGTTAAATCCCATTTAAATTGGTTTTAATAATTTTTTGGGAATTTTTAAATGATTTTTTGGAAATTAAAATTTGGTTTTTAAAACTTTTGGGGTTATTGTGTAATTACTGGTTTTATGTCTTCATACCTGAAAGTTGGATTGGGTAGGATCCGAAAGCGCTTGAGACTTCAGGGTGCATGTGTAATTATTTTTAAACACGCGTGTGAGAACTGATCTCAGCCTTACATCTGTCCATGTTATACCGGTCTGATTTGTGTTTGCTGCAAGACTCAAAACTCGTGTGTTATCTTAGCCTTTGGATCATTGTTATCAACGCTCTGCATGCGTTTGAACTCAATCCCTGCGAATCTCTCTAGACCAATCAGCTCCTGTTTAAATCACCGCTGATCTTAAACCGTTGGATCAATGTCAAAAGTCCTTGACCATATCTCAGCCCTTGGATTTGTATCAACCTTCTCGATTCTTCTTTGCCCCCTATATAAGGAGGCTTACCCTCAGCATTTGGGAACTTTTGGCAGTTCGTCTAAATAGAGAGAGAAGAGAGGAGAGAGAAGAGAGAAACCAGAGAGAGAAAGAAACTCTAAATCGTCCAAACCCTTTTCGTTTTCAAACTCTAACTCATTTCTCCAAAACAGTATTTACCAAACACTATACTTGTGAGTTTGAGTGTGTTGTTGTTGGGGATTTGAAGGGTGTTTAAGGTTTTATCCTCTGAGATCGAGATCTTATTTCCAACTTAGACATTTCATGTTAGATCTCTATTTCTCTTTCATAGAAACAATAGATCTGATTATTGCATGTCATATTACACTTAGAACTGCACATTTTAGTTTCTCACCTTGAGAAATCGTATTTGTTGATTATTGTTCTGTAAATGTTTTTTAAAACTTTAGAATCAACAAATCTATTTTCTGTTTCTAGTTCTTATGAAACAAGACTGTTGACCTAGTTGGAATCGCAATTGGCGGTTTTCAATTTCAAAAATATTTTCAAAACCCTCTGAAATTGATTAAGACCTTGAATCGTCTTTCGAGCAAAGTAGCCTTGGATTCCGGGATTATTTGAAAGGTCAAAAAAAGCCTTTTCGTCTCTAAAGAAGAGAAAAACTAAAAATAGCATCATTTAAATCTGATCTGTAATTTGATAGGACTGTTTGTATAAAATAAGTGTCTGTGTGTGTGCATGCATGTGGTAGTACACTTTCACAAAACACTTGTCACACTAAAACACAAAAGTGTTGGTCATAAGATCTTGAATCAACAAGAGTCGACGTAAAGACTGGAACAAAGTGGAGAAGTTAGCAAACTGGGAAAGCCACATCAACATCAGACCGGCAGAGAAGTTAGAATCAAACCAGTGGGTACATATTCTAAACTTGTATATGACTATTTTGTGTGCATGTGTGTTAAATAGTTTGTAACTTGTATATTTTGTTTTAGTGGATTTTTGGTTTGTGACTTAGAAGTCACCGTGGATGTTTCCTCAGTTGGGTGAGGTTTTACCACGTTAAAAACGCTTTGTCCTTAATATTTCTACATCTCCTCATCTCATTCTTGTGGTTGTGCTGATTTAAACCTTTTGGTTTAGTTTTTCAAAACTAGTTAACTAATCTTGAACAAATCCCGTGCATGTTTTATTAAACACATCTTGTGTTAATTTGTTTTGATTTAAAGAAAAGAGTTTCTTCAAAAAACAGTTCGGAGTTACTTCAATAGTTTAATCTTGTATTAAACGGCCTTAGTAACAGTTTTTCACCCTTTCAGCTCCAATTAAATAATTACAAATCAGAATCCTCTATAAAATGTTCAGCAAAAGCTAATATATGAAATGAAAAGCAACATTCTTGCAAAAATAAAAACAAACCAAAACCTAGACGCTTCATTGAGCCACAATAATCAGACAACCAAGTGTGGAGAATATGGCTTCTAAAAGAGGAGATTATGTCACCAAAGTTATACGACAGACACAATTCGAGGATGGTGGTTTCTTGGGTTTAAATTTGGGTTCCAATTAGGGTTTTGATTTGTGCTTCAATTTGTGGTTGTGGGTTTCAATTTGGGTTCCAATCCGAGGCGAAAATAGTGTTATGTGGTGATGACGACGTTAAAAGGAAGAGATGGGGTTGAGGTGGTAAGTCAGTGGTTGTGGGTTAGTCGGTGGTGGTATTGTTTGTGTGCAATTGAAGGTATTGAGATTCTTAAACTCATTCAGGTTGTTCAAAATGCTTTCTCCATTTTATGGACCTCTGTAAAGAACTTGTGGAGATGGCCCATGCTCATAACTTCGTTCTCAAAGCAGTGATTGAATAAGAACTTGATCTCCACAGGAGCTTCAGTGGACGCAATGTTGAACCAGAGCCGAAATCAATAGTGCCACCTTTATTTCAATGTTGTTAAAAGAGAGACAGAGAGAGAGAGAGAGAGAGAGAGAGAGAGAGAGTTTCAGGAAGACACCATTGTTCGTTCCTTGCATGGGATACAGGAACTGACCGGACGATCTACTAATGATGTTTGTTGGTTGTTTTAGCAAAAGCTTGGAACAAGTAGGATGGTACACAAACGCGTCAATAATATAAGTTGAATGCAATTGTATTGTGGGAGATCTCCACCGATATCTTTTCCTTTTTCGTATTGGTGTAAGCCATGAGGTTATCGTGTGTATATATATATATACAAAAAGTCTCCTGTAATGACTCATTATGGTGCAAACCCTGATACACACCATTTTTTTTAAAATAATAAAAAAATATTTTTTTTATGTGGTAAGAAGATCATCTCAAATTTGTTTCGTCAAAAAAATCAATAAAAAAAACCCGTTGAGATGAGGTGATATGAAAAAAAATGACATAAGTATGCATTTTCAACCATTGAAATGTTGGGCGGCGCCAGCCGCTTTATTGATTGAATTTTTTTATGAAACTTTATGGATATGATGTCGTGATCATATCCATGAAGTTTCATCAAAAAATTCAATCAAAAAGTAGGTGAGATGATCGTCAACATTTCAACGATCGAAAATGCATATTTATACCATTTTTTCACATCACCTCATCTCAACGATTTTTTTATTGAATTTTTTTATGAAAAAAATTGAAAAAAATCTTCCCGCCGTGAAAATCATATCCATGAAGTTTTATCAAAAAATTCATTTTTTTACTATTTAAAAAAATAATATATACCGAGATCTGCACCATAAGAAGTCCTTACAGGAAAGAATCTCTCTCTCTCTCTCTCTCTCTCTCTCTCTCTCTCTCTATATATATATATATATATATATATATATTGGTATTGTACAATCTATATACTAATTCATATATTATTTTGTTAAATATTAATTCAAAATTTTAAAATCAATGTGTAACCGAGAGAATTGTTTTCTTCTTGAAAGTAATATATAGATGTGTTCCATCTATTTTATACAAAATGTGTTTTTCTATCTTTTTTCCAAAATTTTGCCCAAACTCTAAAATGTGGTCCGTGTTTACATAGATATCAAACTAGGGTATATACATATCTATGCATTGCAAGAGCTACATACTAGTGTGTGCGTGTGTGCACGTGGATATACATACACGAAAAAAATGGCGTGGCTAGAAGTTTGATTCTTCTTTAAATTATAAACAAGAACATTAAATAAGTTTTAAATTCGACTAGGACTTTATGTCCATTTAAAATTCAATATATAATTTGATGTGTTTGATATTATAAAAGAGGATATATACTAAGACAAATTTTAATTGTTTCTACAATTTAGGGATTAAAAAGTTTGTATAGAAAGATCGGGCAATTTTTAACTTTCATGCTTAAAAAAATGTAAAAAAGGGGTCAATCATTGACTAGATTTTTTCCATCCAAATTAATATTACGTTAGATTTTAATACCCATAGTGATATACCCATAACAAATGGGAAATGCCAAATGACCTTTAATAATACTAACTTCCACTTTTGGGACACGTCCCAAATTGAATGTTCAGTTTGATTCTTTAGATGTATCACTACACTGACCCAATTTCATACCTTTAATAATACTAATCAGCAAGAGTATCACTACACTGACCCAATTTCATTCCCATTTCCCATACCCGCCTAATAAGACAAGGCAATAGAGGATTATACTTTGTGCCCTGACGGTATCCACAATAATAAGGTATAAAATATTAATGCACTGGGTATGGAAAATGGGTACCAAAGTGGATGCACATAGCTATATCCAATCAGCAAACCAAATTCCAAACCCTTCGTCCCAAATTTACAGTCTCCTTGCCTTTTTAAGGATGTCCCCAAGTAAGAACTCACTTTCCCTTTTAAACAAATAACCAAATTCTAGGATAGTGAACAAGTCTTAATTTTGACCATTGATTGAGATTTGGGATAGAGGGAGTACATGATAATAGGCAAATACTGATATCATGAATCATTACAGGTAACTAGACAATTTTATAAAATCCAATCGGGAAAATTTTTAACATATAAAACAATTAAGAACCACATATAGACGTGCGAAGTCTATAACTTATCAACTAAATCAGAATAACGTATGAAAAGGGTAAAAAATAACCAAAACATCACATTATGCTACAAAAATAAAATTGATTACCGTTTATCCAATTGCTCTTTTACTCCATATCCCTGAGGCTTTCGCTTGTCAGCCACAGCTTCTTTTGGACAATAATCACCGACTCATCACCATCCTGATCCGAATCTGAAGTGGAATCACCTGTTGCCACTACTTCCCAGTGCAGAGCCTGTAAATACTTCTTAACAAAGTCTATAACTGGTTGTTTATCGCGGACGATTATGAAACCAGTCGGCCTGAGCATGCGATCCATCTCGATCAGTAGATCCTCCGCACTACAGCCTTTCTTCTCCATGTCAGAAAACACAGTCCATGCATGGAGTAGGTCGTATGTTCGGGGATACGTTGAGTAGGCCTCACACCTGAAAAGATAAATCAACCGAATCGTACTTCAATTCACCTCATTTGAACTTTATAGCCTGTATGGTTTAGGGTGAAACATTTTTCATCTAGGTGAATGTGAAATATTTTCTGAACTCGCAAGTTTAATAAATATTTATTTTATTTCATCTCATAATATTCAGGTATTCAACCCAACTAGCACGTGTAGTCCCTCCAATACAAACAGCTAAGCGGCTAGGACGCAACAAAGGAGGTGGCCCCACAAAGGTGTACACATTTAAATTTATGACCCACGCTTCATGAGTCACTTAATACAAGTAGAAAATCATTTTCACAACAGATGAAAAATGTCCTGAAACAAATGCGCATTGCTGTGAATTCCATTGAAAAGAAGACAGATATCAAGGAGGTGAAAATGGACACGAGACACAAAACACATTGTCAAATTTATAAATGTCAAATGGGCTGAAATAAATGAGTAAAACATCATTGACTACCACTTGGCATCTTTTAGATAGGTTTATCTATTTACGACTTCCTAAATAGGTAAATTTAGACTGTTTGGTCGCTCCAAAAAAATATAATAATTCTATACTTCTTTTCATGAAACTGAATACCATGTGATAAATAATTTTTTGACTTATTCTAATTGTGTATACTTGTTTGAATCATTTACATTCCTAAATCATCTAAACTATACTTTAAAAGTTAAAAGATACAATCGTTGTCCCTACACGGATAATGATTGGGTTCTTACTCTATCAATATATAATGGGTCAAATGATATAGCTCCACAGTAGTTTCAACAAAAATAGTTACCAGTTTAGGTAATGAATATATTTTTTGTTGTTACACAGAGTCATATAGAGTTAACAGGAAAAACACACATTCATGGATTTTGAAGAACAAAGGGCAAAGATTCATAACATGATGCGCTTTTAAAGTACATACCAGTTATGAACTGAGCCAATCAGGCCTCTATCATATACCAGCTTCAGTGTGTTGGGTCCATCTTCGGGGACAACGTTCATCACCCAAACATCCTTGTTCTTCAAAGCAGCTCCAAATGACCCCAAATTTGACTTCATGTCCATCACGTTCCTCACAGTGTTGGATGAAATCTTTGGACTCAAGAGATTCCAATAACTCTCAACCTTTCGCCGCCAAAGTTCCTACGCATGAACAATCAATTTTAAGCCCACAATTAAGTCGTTTGCAGTTTCTTTGTTGGACATGTATATGCATGCATAGGCAATTTAACAGCACAACAACATGAACAAACTAAAACATCTAGATGAGAGTATAATTCCGTTTACCGTGTCTTTTTCAAACATTTCATTTGAGTAACCAAAATCAGCAAGACGGGGAGGTGGGGCAGTCAATCGAGCTGGCCAAGGTGACAGTCCACTTCCTCTGGATTTATGGTCGTCTGATAAGAGGGAAAATGTTAGGGGTATGGCTTCAAACACATATTGTTTTACTTATTCTACCTATGTAGAAACGCGTATTGATTTCCCGTTTTAATTAGCTTAAATAATCAAGTCTGCCCTTGATTTTTCAAATTTTGAATAAAAAATTTCAAGTTACCCCTAGGATGATGTCAATATTTAAGATACCCCCCATAGTAAATTAAACTCCCCATCAAGGAGTAATTCTAATCAACACAATTCATTTGACATATCCCTTGTGATAATGCTAATATTTTAGATAGTCCCAACATTATCAGATTGGGTAACTAAAAAAAAACTAATAGGTTGTTTGATTACAAAGTTGGAAAAAAAATTGAGAAGTAATTCAGTTTTATTAGAGGTTAGAACAAGAGATATTGGCTTGCCGAGTTGTTCTCTTACTTCTCTGGTTTTCATGGAATCAAATTATTTGAGAGTGGGTAGAAATCTTTTCCACAGAAAATGAGGAAACATTAGAACACGTCACAATTTCAGATTATTGTTCCCATACAACATATTTGCAAGTACACCATAAAAGTAAAAAACCGGTAAAAAGTGTATATTCCATAAAACCAATGAAACACCTAAAAACTATCGACCCTACTCCCCCTCACACACCAAAATGACCTTTTTTATCAAGAAAATGTCCTTCAAAAGCACGGTAATGAATTTGACATGAATAAAACATATATAAGACACTTACGGTCGGAGTAAGGTGTGATGCATGGTTCCATTTGTACACCCCATGCTGCATCTGGATCATCATCGGATCGGCAGAGAGGAGGTTGGGTACCAGGCTCTCTTTCCATGTAACAGTCATTGGTCAGAGGTTTGACCCAAATGACAGTTTGGTTCATTTTCGAAGCAATTTTCCAGCACATGCGTTCCACAAGGGCACTCATTTCTCTCCATATTTTAAGATTCTCTTCATCTTGTGCATATGCTTCAGGAGATGAGTAAGCGAAATAGCCTCCTGGTCTGAGCACCCTATCTAACTCCAGGAGGAGGATCCCATCCCTTTGAAGCCAATCAATCCTACAACGAGAACAATGGGCAAGTTCAAAGGATCTGCTAGGGTATGGAAGCCTCTTTGTCCCTAGAACACCTAGATATGCTGGAATTCCTCTCTCTAGGGCAAATTGGATCTGATTTTGATGCACGTCATTGGGTGCTACAGACATTGCTATGATATCAGATGATAGAAGATAGGCTCCAAAACTTGCGACACCACAACCAATATCCAGAACCGTTCGTAACCTTCCCTCATTGTTTAAATTATTGTTTGAGAAGTTGAGCATCTGCAAATCAAAACAGCAAGTATTGATTAAAGACGGTAAAATCAAATCATGGAAAAAAATCTCAACAGATTACGTATCCCAGATATAGCTTGTCTTAGGAATTCAACCAAGGTTGCGTTTCATTTATTTACGTGAAAAATAATTACATGGAAAATGCTCTTTTCTACTATTTTTCATCTTTTGTTTTGATTGTAGTGGTGCAAAATGGTGCGTCTATTAGGCTACCAAAAATTGGAAAACAAGACACTTTGAGGGGAGTAGGGAAAATTTTATATGGAAATGACAAAAGTGCAAGTTTACCAAGTTGTACCTAACCTAAGACCATCTCCAGCTGCTCAAATGTAGGTTTGCCACACCAAAAAATGTTCAAAGCTTTGTGGCCTTACCCCACAGCATTTAGATTGCCATGTGAACGAAACTCCCGCGGCATGTGAATTGTCGCGGACCTATAGCCATTTTTGCAACTTCTAAAATTGTATATATGCCCCTAAATTTCACAGGTCCTCGCATTATATCCATAGCATTTTCTTCATCTCTAACAAACGATCATTCTCAATAAATTTCGTGTTAAGAATATGTCCTATTAGTCCCACAACTCCGTTAGTCATCAGATGTCGCTAATTATTATAAAGAAGCCATGCTTTATTTAAAGACAGTCGCAGCTCCAACTCTTTTAGAGGGTAAAGAGGAACAAAACCAGTCTCATTATCAGGGTTCTTTGCCCAGTCTTAAGGTTGTATAGGGTAGGGAGGGACGACACATCCGGTTAATAAAGTTATTTTAATACGGAGTCAACTTACGATACTAAGGTCTTCCGTTGTCTTTTCCGCATGAGATTCATTATTCCTCCATAGTCTTGCGAGGACTATTCCTTAACGAAGCAATGCGAGCTGATATTGGGGTTTTGCTAGTGTGCAGAAAGTAACCGTGGCTCTCTGAATGCTCGCAAAATCCAATGAAATGGCAGGGGACACATCAAGGCCATTACAAAAGGGCCTATTATACTTGAGGCCGTAGTTGATTATAGACAACTATGGTTTGGCATATATTATTGGTATGTCGGGGTCAAACAACGATTTACATATAACATTCAGCCGTTTTCGAAAAGCTTATACACGATAGAGTCCTTCGATGCAATTACATTGTCAACGGAAGTTCATGTCACAAAACATCTCGGTATCAACGGGGTTAACTCGGTCTCGCAGGCTAGCGAGATGATTTTGAGACACGATACAATAAATAAGTGAGAATAGGAAGAATTGGAGAGTATTGCCGATATATCGGCAATACCGAGATTGTTTAAAAGGTTATTTTGGGTTACAGGTTGTAATAGTTTAAAAGGTCATTTTCTTTACAAAATAAAAAGGGTTTACAATGCAATTATATTTAATTGTTCTTTATCTTATACAATATAAAATATGCTTACAACAACTTTTGTTTAAAAGCTCTTTTTTTGTACATTACAGTTAAATTTTGTTCAAAAGTTCATTTATTTGTATAAATAAAAAAAATCTACAACTGCCTAAAAGTATATGAGAATCTCGGTACCTGAGAATCAGTTTGGGTTTGTGTCTTGGAGGTCAACAGTGGAAGCTATTTATTTATTGACATGACTAATGGAGAGCTATGGTTTTTATAGATTTGGAAAGGCGTATGATAAAATAGCTAGAGAAATAATATGGTGGATTTTACATAAAAAAATAGGAGTGACTCGTAGATATATCTTAGGATATGTATGATGGGCCTGTATCTTAGGATATGTATGATTGGCCCATAACTATAATAGGAACAGCAGTTCGAGAAAGTAGTGAATTCCAATTACTGCAGGTTTGCACCAAGGTTCAATATTAAGTCCTTATCTTTTTGCTCTTGTTATGGATGAATTGACCAAACAACAAAATGAGGTGTCGCGGTGTATGCTATTTGCAAATGAAACTACAACGGGAATCAATGCTAGATTGAAAATGTGGAGAAAAACTCTAGAAATAAGAGTGTTTAAAATAAGTAGAACTAAAACAAGTATGTGGAGTGCAATTTTAGCAATAGTAGGAGGACAAATGGAGATGTGGTGAAACTTGACGGTCAAGAGATACCTATAAGTGACCATTTTCGCTATTTAGGCTCGATTATCCAAAGAGATTATTATATTAGTGATGATGTTACTTATAGTATTAAAGGAGGTTGGGTTAAGTGGAGAAGTGCTATTGGCGTATTATGTGAACGGCGTATACCTTTGAAGTTAAGAGGAAAAATTCTATAGGACGATCATTACACCCGCCATATTATACAGGATAGAGTGTTGAACAACCAATAAATAAAATGTGCAGAAATTGAGCGTGCAAAGATGCGGACGTTAAGATGGATGTGTGGTAAAACTCAAATGGATAAAATTTGAAATGAACATATTCGTGAGATGATAATAGTAGCTCCTATAGAAGATAAATTGAGAGAAAATCGGCTTAGATGGTTTGGACGCATCAAACGTAGACCAATAATTGCGCCTGCGCCCGTAAGAAAGAGTGATTTAATTAATATTAATGGTAAGGCTAGGGATAGAGACAGGCCTAAGCTGACTTGGTGGGATATTATAAAAAATGACATGATATCATGTGGTATAACCGAGGATATTGCGCTGAACAGAACAAAATGGAAAAATAAGATTCATATAGCGAACCCCAAATAATTAAAAAAAGGTTTTGTAGAGTTGCGGAGTTGTTTTCGTTTTATAAACAAAAAGAAATGTTTACAGCTCAATCGTGTTTAAAAGTTCTTTTTTCTTACAAAATAAATATTTACAATTAAATTTTGTTTAAGAGTTCATATTTTGCACAAAATAAAATTTTTTACAACTCACTTATGCTCTATGAAGCACGGACACTCTCCCAGAGGCAAAGAATCTTGTTTGAAGTGTTGGACATGTGACACGCTCGGACACGTTCGGACATTCCTGTCCTAGAGTGTCATAGGGGGACACACTGGGGGACACGTTTTTTTAACACGCTGGGATAGATTTTTAGTATTTTAAAAATTTTAAATGGGGTCAAATATTTAATAAAGTAAAACATAAATTGTAAAATATAAAAAGAAAGGGAAGAAACCATATTCATTCACAAAACATCAATCTAGACGCAAAAGTTTCAAACAAACCCTAACTTTGCAAACGTTTCTATTGGATTTTATTTGTTTCTTGTTTAAATTTGTATATTGTTATTGTATCTGATTTTATTGAATTTCAGTTAAGTATGTTACATTTACGTATTCTAGTAAAAAAAATATATATATTTCATTATATATATATATATATATATATATATATATATATATATATATATATATTCAAAAATATATATATTATACGTATCCTAGCTTGTTGTATCCTACATTTTGGAAAAATTGGGTATCACGTATCCCGAGTCGTGTCGTATCCCGTATCACGTGTCGAGTCCGTGCTTCATAACTTCTATTTCAAAGTATTTTTACAAAAAAAAGTTTACAATTAACTTAGGTTTATAAATTCATTTTTTGTACAAAATAAGAAATATTTCCAGCAAACTTATTATTAATTTCTTATGGAATATTCAAGCTGCGAAGTCCGATACTTCTTCGTAAAATCAATTAGACAATGTTATGCATATTATATGATAGTTTTAAACTTATCTAATTGGTCCACATTATTAATCTTCATTTTTTTAAATTCTATACTTTTTTCGAAAATTGTTGAGCTCTCTTAATGATGTATCGTTCGGTACCGCAACCAATACCAAGATCAAGTTGAAAATCAAGCATCCGATACGGGGACCGAGATCGAGATGTTGAACCATGGTTACTATCTCGGTAACAGCATATAGCCAAAGTGGATCAATTTTGTCCAAAAAATTTGCGTGTCCGCAAGCCACAAAGAAAAACATTTGCACAGTGCCAAAGTGCTAAATTGGCATGCAAAAGCCCATAAAACAAACCAAGCTATTCAAGCTTGACTCGTGTAGGTTTAGAAAGAAAGCTCGTTCGAGACATGCTCATAAAATAAATGATCCAAGCTTTTTAAGCTCGCTATCCTATTAAGCTTGGCTCGTTTCTCGTTTCGGCTCAATTACAAATAAACATTTTCAAAAAAATTTGAGCAACCTTATACTCGGCTCGACTCGACTCATGTATACCCCTAGCGAAAGGATGCGAAACGAGATCTCGGTATTTTATAGACTTGCTTGAATTTGTCAAGCTCGATTCTGATCCTGTGACAATTTTGAGCACATTATCATAACTTGCATCGTTCTGCACAACATGATCATTGAAAATGAACAGGAAAAAGATCTCGAATCGTCGCAACCAAATTCCACTAAAGATGAGGCGATACTCAATCACAATGACGTTGATGTTGCGGCGACCCAAATTTATTCACATGTCCGCCTTTGTGAGTCTGAAATAGATATTTCTCTGCACTATGACTTGATCGAGCATTTGTGGAATCTACGCAACAACATTTAGCTGTATTTTTCAAAAGGCATTCCTTTAATTGTAAGGATAAATTGACGATTGTATTTCATTCATACATTTTCTTCTCGGAGCAATCCATAATAGGTTTGATCGCTATTGCATTCAACAAAAACTTGCGTCTTTAAAAATAAGAGCACGAGATGTATTTGTCCCACATCAAAAGTTTCTCAGGTTTATAGTGATAATTGCACTTAACGGGTTCAGTATACACACGAGCTAGCTTGTTCTCAACTTCCTCCGTGGCGTTATAATTCGATGTACAACTCAACGCCAATACGCTTCCATCGATCGGCTTACGTCTTCATAATTCTCGAATTTTTAAATGATTACTCCGGTGAACCCGGATAGCGTAACAATTGTTGTTGTAAATTCCTGGACGATATCCCTTGAAACAACATAAATGTTGAATCACACATTGTCTAGTGTGAAAATATATGGGAGGAAATAGGAGGGGGGAAATAACAAATTGGTGGAAATACGTGGGAGGAGATTAAAAGAGGGAAGTAGAGTAAGTAAGCGGTCGAAGCAATTAAGGTCGTTTTTAAAAGCAGCATATCACTGTAGCACGGCGGTTAGGTTGCAACACGAGGGAGACCTGGTCTCCTGCAGTGGCAAATTTGTTGGCAAAGTATCATCAAATTAGCCTAACTTTTGCCCCTAAGAGAACCTAAAGATGGTTTTTGGGGAGGCGGGGAAATTTTTCTGACAAAAAAATGTGCTATGAAAAAATGATGTAAACCAAACACAACAAAAATTTACCAAAGAATGACAGCACTCAAACCAAGAGGACAAACTCTCACTATCTTTCAATCAAATAAAAATGAGGAGGCCCAAACTGAACTGAAGAGAAAAAAACTCTCAATATCATTAAATTGAGTAGATATGAGAGGTTGCAAAGACTACATATAGGCCCAAGGGATTTGGTGCCAAGTTACCCAAAATGGAACAACTATTGGGAAAAAAAACTATATAATTATGGGAACATTCCTTATTCTACTATTATTAGAATACTAAAATTAAATAACAATGACAATTAAAATTTGGAATTCATCATGGACCCACTGCACACACCAAACGTCTCTATATGCATTTGCATTAGTAACAAAAGTTGAAAAATATGGAATCTTTGGCATTTTCCATAGAAATTGTGTTCTATCAAACACAGCCTAATAAAAGTTGTATTTCCAAGGCCATTTGTCTAATTATTTGAGAGAAAGGAGAATTACGTTAGCAAGTGAGGCGATGTACTTATCAGCTCCATAGTGGAAATGAGTTCCTCCCCCAGGAAATATAATCTTTTCACCTTTTACGACCATCCAGTTCTGATCAGATTTCTCATGTGCAAGGTGAGTGTGAGGTATATTTGCTTTCCACACTTCATCTCTACTTTTGGGCCACTTGATTGGGACCTGTAACAGTTGAGAAACCAAAAAATACGAAGTTGATTTTTATTCTTTAATATAATAAAATATGAAACTCAACCCAATATCAGCCATTGCTAAATCATATTCTGACCTTATACCCTGGTGGGGGAGGAATCAAACAATTATACCGCCTTTCAGGCAGAGGGCAGTGTCTTTCATAGTGTTCCATCAAAGACAGATCAAGCTTTAGTCTCATTTGGTATATAAGATTCCTGTCTAGGCAGGGAATTAACTCTGAATGTCGATCATCACAAACCTTTATCGTCAAAGCAAAAGCATCAAGCATTATTACTACAAGTCAATTCATCATACATTTACATTGAGAGAGGGAGAGGGAGAGAGAGAGAGATGCTATAATTCTACTTATACTTACAGGGAAGCTTTTTGGTTGGATAATATCTTCCGCAGCTTCCAGCCCAAACTGGGACAAAGATTCATCTTGCTTGCTACCAAGATCAGTATCTTCATCCCCACCCAAATAAGATGATCCAAGTTTTCTCAAAGACCGGCTGCCATATTCTAGAGCCGACTCACCACGGCTCTGAGAGCCAAAATATACATATAGAATAACTAGAAAGATCGCCAAAACACATACAGAAGTGAGTACGCGTTTCTTCTGTGATCCATCTGATCTTCCTCTCATATTTTCTGGGTATTTTATATTCCTCAAATAGAGTTTTGCACTCACAAATCAGTTTTCAAAGCTCATAAGATAGATCTCACAGTAGCGTCAGTGGGAGATGAAACCCCATTGCCAAATTCACCAACCAAACTAAGCCCTTTTATACCGTCTTTCAAAGGCTCTAATTCCAAGAGAAAATGATTTCCTCAAGACTCCGCGCAATTAAAATACAAACCAGAACAACCTGTGAAGAAAAAACCAAAACCAAAACCAAGAACCTATTAGCATAATTTGCAGGGCCTATCAGGCATACTAACCAGTAGCAAGCAGGTTGTTACAGAACAGAAAGAACCAACACAAAGAAACCCCAGAACATCATATCAAAAACTAATATAATCTTCAACTCAATGACTCATCGATTTATTGTTCCAACAAAAAATCAGATTTGAATTACATGGGCAACATCATTAAGAGTCACCTAAAGTGGCACAATAACTTTATATGAAGTTCGAAAATCCCAAGACGTAGGAAAAATCCACCAACCAGAGGTTCAAATTAATGTAAATAGTACAGTGGAGTAAGTTAGCCACCGATAGTAACCTGGCAAAGTTGCCTCACACCACCCGATTAAAATTTTAACGTGTTTGAGGTTATTTTTAGAGTTTAGATGCTTAATACAGTTTTAAAAAAAGAGTGACCCAAACCCGAAAATACACGAGATGAACCCAATATACACGACCCCATTAACCACCGTTACACACAACATTATATGACACGACCCATTGCCCAGTTTACAACCAACTACAGTATTAGACCTATCAAAATGACACACGACGCGAAACAACAACAATTATAAGTTAATGGGTTTATGCTTATGATATCGGATCAGATTTGGAAATTTTGATACACCCGATTAGACCCATTTTACCCATTAAAACCCGCTAATACTACCATAACTCTTTATTGATGACTTAATCTTTAATACATTTTGTTATATATATAAATTTGGGTAAGGAACATTATGTTGTTGGGATCCTATTATACATTTGGAATTTAGGATGTAGGAATCAAATATATTATATATTAATGGAGAATTTTAATTACTTAACGGGATCTTAACGGTCTCGGTTTGGGTCAAGTGACCCGTTAACAATAACGGTTTTGGTTTGGATTTATTATTTGGAAATAGGTCGTGTATGGATTGAGGGGTTTTTGACACAAACCCATTATCACAAAGACACGAACACAACCAGTTGATAGGTCTGTACAGAATCAATCAATGAGATTGAGAGATGTAAGAAACTAAGACCCAAACCAAACTTAGGGTAAATTACATTATCATCGTATAACCATATACCATTTTACCAGATATCTACCACCACCATCACCACCTCTACCCCAGTAATATAATGACGAAATCAACCAACATTTAGTTAAAAAAATTATTGAGACTACATCATCCAGGGTCAGATAATATCAATTCACCGTGAATAATGCAGGACATGAAAACCACAACAACAAAAGCACCCAATTAATTACAGAATGAACCACCACCGACACATCCAACAAAGTCACATCTAAACAGAAAAAAGGATTAAATTAAATGGTTTCATTTGTATTTATCATTTCAAACCTAAAATTTGAAAGTTGAATAATTATTTACCTTTTAGCCAGTATTTTTTTAGCACGCAAACCCGAGATCTAGAATCAACAAAAACAAGTTGGTATTGAGAATAACGCAAGAAAGCAATTCAAGAGAGCAAAATGATAAACCCAGTTGATTAAAAATATAAAGGGAAGGATCCAAAGAAATAAAAACTTACTGGGGTCAGAGTGGTTGATGTGTGTAGATCTAGAATGGGATTATAGGTAACCAAAGGATAGATATAAATAGGAACCCAATACGCATAAATGACTGAGGAGCATCCACACTCGGATCAGATGCTTCAAATAGGCCGGTTATATTTAATATTTACTTTATATAATAAATGGGTTGTAACTTCTGAAGGGAAGTGACAAAATGAGGCACGATACGAAGTTATAAATTAATGGACGGATCCTTAATAGATTCGGATCATATCAGTGTCAATCTGATATAATACGATAGTTAACGGATCGGATTAGAGTTGATCACTTTCACCCGATAAAATCCGTTATGACCAATTAATTTAAGTAAATATGATATACTTTTGAAACTCATAAATAATTTGTGTAACATAATATTAATTTAATCATAATGAATTTTACTAAATGAGAGATTTAGTAATATCAATGAATTAATTGATCTATTTGGGTTCAAAAAATGAGATAATATGTCAACTTGTATACAATCTATTATATACCTCTAAGACGATAGTATTAAAGGTTAATGGCGTATAATAAATACACCATTACTCAATTCATTTCTCCCATTTTAGTTTTCAATATATAAAATACCAAGAAAACTTATCATATCCACCTCTATCCGGTTACTACTGAAACGACATTCTTTCAAAATCTCAAAATCCTCTCTACTTCTCCTACTTATTCATATCTCTTCCTTTCCCCAACCAAATATAAATTCATAGCCCCAAACCAACTTCGAGCTAAATTCATAGCCTCGCGACTCCAAATTCTTAAAACTCATTTTAGCCACAAGTTTGGCCCCTCTTTTCTCCCTCATTTTCTCACACCCAAATCTCAAATCCCTATCTCAATCTCAGTGGATCTCTCGAACCCCTCTCTCAATCTCTCTCTCTCTCTCACACACACACACGACAGCAACTTCCTCACTCTATCCCTTCTTATAAGGCACGATTTGGTTTTGTTTTGGTTCAGAGATTGTTGAGATTGAAAGCCTAAATCAAATATATATTTTTGAGGGATTTGGTTTTTAACTCATGTGGGTTTTTCTTGGGTTTAAGAGGTGGTTTTGGTTCCTAAATAAGTGGGATTTTGATTGGCAGCTAAGGTTTATTAACTGAAGCGAAACCGGGTCTAAGGTTTTGGGTATGGAAGGTGGGTTCTTGGGGATATGGGTTGAAGCAGGTCAGAGTTGGGTTCCATTGAGGTCGCCGAATTTTTTATTCTAGGTGGTTGGACAAGTCTTCCCGGGTTATGGTGTTTGGGAAACCGTGTTTGGTTAGGGAAATGGGTTTATAGGTATTATGGGTTGGAATCGATTTTATGGGTTTTGAATCGGGTCAAGTAGGGCGCGATGTGCTAGGAGGCGGGATGTGTTCAATTCGTCGGCGAGATATGGCAATGGAGGTTCGGGTTGCAGCAGATGGAATCCGTATTTTCTAGAGGTTTTTTTTTCCTGAAAACATTTTTTTTAAAACTTTATTTTCTTTGTTGCTGGAATTTATAATCAATTCTTTTAATGGAATTTTTTTCTTGGGAATATATTTTCTTGGTAGGAATCTTTTATTGGAATTTATAATCAATCCTTTTTAAACAGTTTTTTTAAAATCATTTTATAAATAGTTTTTTTAACTAAAAATCATTTTTAAACATTATAAATAGTTTTTTAACATTTTTTTAAACATTATTACAAACCATATTTTATAAATAAATATACTTTTTTTTAATTAAAACATTATAAAATAATGCTGAAATTTATTTTTTTTGTTTATGGAAAACATTTTTTGGGTGGAAAAAATTTTGTTTTGTTGAAAATATTTTTATTTGGTGCAAAATATTTTTTATTTGGTGGAAATAATTTTTTATACAGAAAATCATTTAAATAACATTTTTTATCAATAACAGTTTTTTTGTAGATTATAAAAAACAGTTTTATAAAATAAATTATTTTCCATCGTTAACAAACACTTTCATATTCAATAATTTTTTAAATAACATTTTTTGCGTAAATAAAAGTTTTTTGTAAATAACAATTTTTTTGTCAATAATAGTTTTTTTTAAATAACAGTTTTTATGTAAATAGATTTTTTGTAATTTTTTTTTTGTAAATTATAAAAAACAGTTGAACATATAGATTTTTTTTATTATAAATATTAAACAGCTTTAAGAAATTGAGTTGAACATATAACTATATATTAATAAACAGTTGAACGTAAAATAAAATAAAAACTTCTTGATTATGTATAAAATAGAGCAAAAAATACGTTCAAAACAATTATCTGTTAAAAAAAGTTAATAATTTTTTTTAAAAAGTGTTTTTACTAAATAATTTTTATTAATATTAAACAGTTTTTAGAAATATTGATCATTTTTTATAAATATTAAACAGTTTTTATAAATATTAAACAGTCCTTGTTAAACAACATAATTTATTAATATTAAATAATTTTTATTAATATTAAATATTTTTTATTAGACGGTTTTAATTAAACAACTTTTATAAATATTAAACATTTTTTTAGAAATATTAAACAATTTTCATTAAATAGTTTGTATTAAAAAGTTTGTATTAAACAACTTTTATTATACAGTTTTAATTAAACAACTTTTATAAATATTAAAACGTTTTTATGCTTTAATTTTAAGGGCAAATGTGTCATTTCCTATGTGATAGATAATTGTTAAAGATGTCAGCTAACGTTCAAGTGAGTCAACTAACGATTTCTGTTAGTTTTGAACCCAACGAACTAATACGAAAACCAACTTACCACAAGCACCAATTATTATAAACAAATGTACTTCAAAGAGTAAATGACCCTTTAATAATTGTAATTAAATAAATGTGTTGGTGAAATTTAGTATATGATACACGTATATTTTATTTGTAACAAATATGCAACTCATATCCATACTTTAGTCTTTATGTAGTTGATTAGTATACAAAATCTACTATAATCTATTTTTTTAATTTTATACAATTAAATTAAATTTTAATTGTACCTATTACAAATGTTGTTGGGTTGTTTCTAATTTTTATATAGTGAGGTATATTGATGATGTATTGAGAGATTTTGACTTCATATCAGTAGTAATTAATAAATTTGTTGATAAAATTTAGTATACTATAAGTATATTTTGTTTATAAAAAATATGCAACTCATATACATATCTTGGTCTTTATATAGTTGATTAAAATAAAAAATGTAACATAATCCATTTTTTTAATTTCGATGCAATTAAAATAAAATTTTCTTGTATCTATTTTTCTATGATTTTGATTTGGTGGATTAGGAGTGAGAAAAATATCTTCATGTATTTGTTTTTTCATAAAAAAATAGTTGTCTTTTTCCCCTATGATTTTTTAGATATAAAATGCCCGCGCATTATGTGGATTAGACAAAGAAAGTTTGGAGCAGAAGCAGGTCTCCATCATCTCCATTGATGTTCTTCCTCTTTGAGGTCTTTAAACATCTTCACGAAGTGATATGTGGATTGGGTGAACTGATGGGTCGATCCAAACTAAATGATATCCAATTGATACTTATTCCATTCGATCGGTGTCCTCTCAACCTGGGTTATTGTAAAACTTTTCTTTCCAAGTTTAAACGTTAGAAATATGATCGATGATCAACATTGGACTGAATCTTCACAATGTGTGGGTTCTGATGCGTGTGTGTGCTGCCTTTGATGAATATTTGGAGGGGAGGGGTAAAGGGGTACATCAAATTCATGTAATTTTTTTGTTTTTTGCTACGAATGGACTCAACAAATGCTTTTGACCAATTATTTTTCATGTTCGATTAAAAAATAATTTTTTTCCAAGATTCGAGCCATTTATTTTTTTTTCAAAAAAGAAATAGAAGTCTACATTTTTAACAAATATTGCAGTATGCCCGCGCATCGCACGGGTAACATGCTAGTTCAAAATCATTCATAATCTTAATGGGTATAACGAGTGAACACGACACACCACGATAACATAACGGGACGGTTTTGGATATGATTTTTCACACGATAAAAAAGTCACTCGTTTAGACACGAATCCAATAAGACACGAACACGATAAAAACGACACGAACACGACTCGACACGATCCATTGACAGGTCTAATGGGGAGTAGCATAAAATGCATGTGATATACAAATGATGTATAATAAATAAATATAAAAATTAGTATATATTATGAATTTTATATTTTATTTTAAAGACATTATCAAAAGTTAATTTTTTTATAAATAAAAATTGTCTATTATTTTTAAATGTTTTTATTATATAAAAAAAATTATAAATAAAAACTTCAAAATAACTGTATGTATTTTATATAAAAAAATTATATATATTTTTATTTGTTTTTAGTTTAGAAAATTATATGTCATTTATAGATACAAACTTAAAGTTTTTTCTATAAATAAAGCGTTAAAAATATTTTTATAACCAAAAACTTTTTTTATTTATATTAAAAACAATTTCAAAATTTTGAAAACTTTTTTAACTTAAAAACTATTTTTTTATTTATAAATAAAAAAATTCAAAAAAAATTCTACGTGTTTTATATAAAAATTATACATATTTTTATTTATCTTTAGTTAAAAAAAACTTTATGTCATTTATAAATAAAAACTTAAAGATAAATACAACGTTAAAAATGTTTTTTATAACCAATAATCTTTTTTATTTATATAAAAAAATATTTTTGAAAATATTTTTTAACTTTTTTTCTAAAAATAAAAAAGTTATATAGATTTAGTTGTATTAGTAGCATTGTTTAATATGATTTGAGTGAAAATTGATGAAAAGAGATTAATTGACTCTAGATTTTGTTGGATCAAGAGATTAATTAATGGAGTTTATAATGGATCACCTTTTAGTTTCCAAGAGACTTTTGATTTATTCATTTTTTGTTTCAAAGAGATTTTTGATTAATCCATTAAGGTGAAATAGAGCAAATTAATTTTAGGAGAAGGGAGACGTACGTAGGTAAGGAGCATTAATTATCATTTACACCTCTAAATACTATCGTATGAGAGGTATAACATAGATTAGTGTTGACAACTTTAATTCTGCGTGTGAGAATTCAATGTGGGTTGTTTGTTTGAATTATTTACTTTTTAATGTTAATTTTATGTTAAATTGAATATATTAGTGTTATTTAGTAAAATGATAAGCATCAAACTAAAATAAAATTTTATTAAGAAAATGAAGGGTATGTTTGGTTATGGATTATAATATTATTCTATATGTTTAAATATAATTCCGACAAAAATTTGAGTTTGACACACCTGTTTTTAAATATTGAATTATAATATTTTGTCTTATAATCATGTTTTTAGAAAATAGTAAAAAGTTGTTTTCTAAATTTTATTTTTCTTCTTTTCAATTCAAAATCATTCATTCTCTATATTTTTATGTCTTTATACCTACTGATACAAAAAATTATCCATTTACTTGGATCAATTAGAAATGGACACATGTCTCCTTACGTGGCAACAATCCTAGTCAACAACCACTAAATTAGCCCTGAGGAAAGTTGCTCGTGTAATACCCCGTATTTTTATAGCTTTTAAATTATGGGATTTATTAAATTTAATTGAGATAAATTAATTTAATTTTAATCTGGAATGTTGCTTTAAATATTTACTAGCGTGACGAGAGTTAGTAATTATTGAAAATTTATTATATGTTGAATATTACTGGATGAGTATAGTAATATATGAGATTTATTGTTATAATATTGTCACGTGTGAATAAAATGACAATTATGAAAATTTAAGTCGGGACGCGCCTGTGTCGTGTCGGGACTAAATGTTGATTAATAAGTGAATATTTTATAAGTTGTTCGTATGGTCGTTTTGAGTGCGCCAACGTGTCCGGAAGGGTCGAGATAGTCAGAAAAGTGTACCCGGGGGTTTAGTTTGGGTCTCGGGGCGTTTTTAGGCCCAATTAGTACCCCGAGAGGGCGTTTTGGACATTTCGCAATTATGGGTAATTAAACCTACGAAAATTAAAAGGGTTATATAAGATATATAGGTTGTCTTCTAGGGTTAGAACAACCAAAGACAAATGACGGCCATTGGAGAGGAAGAGGAGAAGCTCTCCAAGGAGTTCTAGGCCAAGAACACCTCGGATTGCACCGCCGTCACCACCAACGCGTAGATCGCGAGACGGGGAACGGAACCACATAAATTTCGGCACCAAACCAGATTTTTGAAAATTCCAGGCAAGTGTTTATCTTGCTTATTTCGTTGATGCATCTTTCATATTGGTTTAGGAATGATTAGGATGAATTGTATGGAAGAAAAACCCAATTTGAGATAGGAAATTGCATGTAGTGATGACTTAAATGATATTCTGGAAACCCTTTGTCATGTAAAGGATTAAGAGTTTGATTAAGAAAAGAGTTTTAATTAGATACAAACACTAAAAATTTTATTCTGGATGATCGGACCATTGGAATCGCTTGAAATTTTAGTATGTTGTAGCGAACGGCGAGACAGGACTGTTGACAAAAATTCAGCTTGATCGAACGGTCGGATTTCTAAAAATATTATTTTTACTTGAGAGTTTTATGTTTTGACGACTCTTAGAGAGTTTTATATTTTGAGGACTCTTCTAAATAATAAAAAAAAAAATCAATTAAAACTCCATTTTAATTTCGATTTCGAAACCATTTGAAATTCTCATCTTTGAAAATAAAATTCAAAATCCTTTAATGTAAGGCGAAATCTATATTTTTGGGATATCTAACATGAGGGACAATGTAAGTATATGTTAAAGGGGAGAGACACGTAAGAGGGTTACATTGGAACATAAATGAATACCTACTGAATTTTATACTTGGGAGGATAGAATCCATGAGCGTTATGTAGTAAGTGGAAAGGTTCCTCCAATTAAAGTAAGATGTGAATGGTTATACGTGATAACTATATAATGAGAAATAAATGCAAATGACGTAATTATGGGAATTGAGAATTTACCCATTATTGATATGGTAATATGAGTATAGTTATATGATTGTGTATGCATATACTATCTATGTGTGAAAATCATGCCCACGCTACTTACTATCCCTGAGGTTTCCGCGCTGGGACAGTCTTATCTCGATGGGACCTTTATGGGGGATATTGACTTGTACCCTAGAAGATAGATATCCTTGGTACAGGCTATCGGAATGATAGTTCAGACGGTCCTAAGAGATGCGGGTATGTGCTTTCCTCTTAGAGACTTGGAATCTATGCTTTGCCTCATTTTGTTTGTGTATAGGTATCCTTGGTACAGGCTATCGCAGTGATAGTTCAGACGGTCCTAAGGGACTTGGAACCTATAGTTTGTGTATGTGTTAATACAATTCGAGAGTGATTCCGAATTTGTATTCCCCTTAATGTGAGTGATATGGGGTTTGGATAGTAGAGTATGCCCGCACCATAGTTATTATGTGGGGTGCTGTTTTGATATATATATTTTCGAGTAGTTAATATATATATATGAAATTCTGAAATCTGGAACTGCCTACTGTGTTTTGATATGTAGGACATGGTTGATGACTCAAATTGTAAATACTTGTTTTGAGAAAGTATAATATGAAATTGGAAAACTTTATTGATTAATAAAGTCAAAATGAGAACTTTGGTTACTAATTGAAATATTCTTTTCAAACAATTGAATCGTGAAATTTGGAATCTTACGAGTAATATAAGATAAGTTAAATCATTGGGAAGATTAGTGCGATAAATGATAAGACAACCCGTTGGAGAGGTTAGTGCGATAGGTGTGCACATTAGAAGAGAGGTGAGAATTTCTCAAGAGAGTGTCGCACTAATATGTTGTTGCATTGGCATGTATCAATTTAAATACTTGCTAAACGTATTTTAAATCAAACACACTATCGGGCTCTGACCCGTTTCTTTTTTTTTTCTCTCTCTCTCTTGTATATATATATGTATGTATTACAGGTGCCCAGCCACAGGGGCGTCTTGCTTAGGATCTCTTGGAAGGAACGCGCTGCAGCTTAGGTGGGAGTTGCAGGTCTCTTGATTAGACGACTTCGTTCATTCGGATCCACTCTTAGTACTTTCATCTAGTTGGGCATGTGTAGCTCTTTCCATTATTCCGTTGTTATTGGATATTTGTATTTCAGTTATTTCCAGTATTGTTACTATGGGATTTATTCATTTTGGATGTGTGACTTAGATTTCGTATGTTGACATTCGATTGACGAATGTATTAAATTAATTGGATTATGTTGCAGAATTTAATGTGGTGTGATTCTTATTTATTGAATGTTGTTAATAAAATAAATGATTTTTCTTTAAATAAAATTTGGAAAGTTATGTATGAAAAATGGTTTTGACACTTAGCTTAATTATTTAGGGTGTTAAATTGGAAAATTTATTTTTATCGACAGTGATGTTGAGAATGAACCAACTGTTTACCTTGATTTAATTTAATAAAGGAGTGATCCCGGTATTTAATTAGGCGGGGTGTCACAGCTCGACGGTCAGACCGACCAACATGAAGAATGTAGATCATCAAAGTAGATAAACAGTCACCACTTGGAAGGCGGCTAAAGGTCTTTCCACACGTGGTCTAAACTCTCAATCATCACATTCATTATGTACAGGTGTAAATGCTTGAATATATAAAGGCATTTCAACCCTTGATCTCCGGATCACTATAAATACATTGTATTCCTTTCACAAAAGGAAAGTTAGAACGGTTTCTAAGTTATTTTTCTCTACAAGAGTACCCAGCTTTCTGTAATCACTCAAAAAAAATCAATACAATAACAGTGGACATAGGCTTTCTTTCACAGCCGAACCACTACAAAAACTCTTTGTCATTTGTGTGATTATTTCACTGCAATCTTATAATTAATCGGTGATTAGAAAATTGGATCTAGTCCATTTTTTGACATCAACAGATTGACGTCGTCTGTGGGAGCGTGTGTCTATTACCGTTCTCTATCTTATACGTCTTTGTTCAAGGGGAAATAAATGACCGTGAAGGTAGTACCATAAATGAAGGTAACACTATCGTCCCATCTGCTTCGCCTACAGTAACCGACTTGAATGGAATTTTTGCCAGTATTGTCAGGGGTCAACATAATATGCAGGAAACCATGAGGCAATTAGCTAAATCATTATAAGCCAGGTCTCCAACCCTTTTTAGGCAACATACGGCTCCTTCTCTGAGAAGATAAATGCCACCTCCGCCTCCTAAGCATAGCCAACATAGCTATTCCAGATCTTTATGTGATAGGTCTTACCGTCCAGGAGTAAGTTCATAGCTCAGATCCTAAGAATTCTATGACGGTCATTCTCTTTCTCCCAAAAGGCCAAGCGTCTTGGAAAGGTTCACAAGGGCTTCGCCTTTTTATCATTTAGGACCCTGAGCAAAAATGAATCATCCCAGAGAGTTATCCACAACCAATGAACACCCCTCAATCAGGTCAAGCATCTGACGATCTGTGCATGCCGAGCAGACTTCTCGGGAAGAGAGTTCAGCACAAACATATGATCGGGACAGCCGAGCTGCTTCGCATAGATCTAATACAAGCAACCCTTCATAGAATGGATCAATCTACGGATTAAAAGACCGACTGGGAGAAATGTCCAAGGCAAAGAATCCATTGTAGTGAAATTTTATCAAAGAATCTCCCTTCATCCAGGCAATAGTTGATTTTCTAACTCCATCCAAGTTTAAAACCAGTGTTTACCCCTAAATATGATGGGAAGACTGACCTAATTTTGCACATTGAGCAGTATCAGGCCGTAGCTGACATATATTTTATTCCTGATGATATGAGATGTAAAGCTTTTTCAAGCACCATTACTGGTTCAACCCAAATATGGTACAATAACTTTCCCCGAGGATAAATTGCCAACTTCAATCAGCTTGCCGAGCTGTTCATCAATAACTTTTATGTTAGGGCCAAGTCAGTTAAGAGAGTTGCCCATCACCTGAGTGTCAGGCAGTAAGCAGGGGAAACCACCAGAGAATACATCACTCGTTTTAACAACGAGAAACTCGAAGTGGTTGATTAGAAGAAAAAATAACCATCATCGCTTTAATGAGTGGATTACTTCCAGAAAAAGTTGTACTACGCCTTGGCGAAATATCCTCCCAAAACCATGACTGAGCTCATGGCTATGGCATAAAAAATCATAAATACCGAGGAAGAAATGGCTGCAAAGCAAAGTCCCGTCACTAAGCCTGAGAAGAAGGAGAAGAAAGATGATAAGCTCAAAAAGTACGGAACATATACTCCATTGATGGTCAATATTCACCATATCCTAAAGGAAATTGAGTACAATAAAGATTTGCGATGGTTTGAGAAGATGAGGGTACCACCTAATAGGAGGGATAAATCAAAATATTATGAGTTCCATAAGAATCATGGCCACACGATTGGTAACTGTATCCCTGTGAAGAACAAAGTGGAATTCCTCATTCACCGAGGAAAGCTGAATAAATTTATTGATCGATGAGAAAACAAAGAAACATGAGGAAGGTCAAATTCTCCCTGTAAACTCAGAGATCACACGAAGTGAAACCATGAATATAGTTATGAAGACAATCCCGACCTATTGAAGAAGCCCGAACAACCAGAACCTGAAGTAGCTATGGTAAGTTTTTGGCTCTTTTGATTGTGATGTAATTATAGGTGAATATGTGGGAGGGAGGGATCAAATTACAGAAGGAAAGGCCTGCCTGAATGAAGCACAAACCTGCTCTTATCTAGAATAAATCAATATGAATGAAGATGATCTGCCCAGGAAAGTCAGTAAAGATAAATTGGTTATCGAATTTTCCAAAAATGTTCTCTCTGGGGTATTGTATCCCCATGATGATCCGTTGGTCGTCAAGTCTAGAATTCAAGAAATCATCATCGCAAAGGTTCTGATTGATAATGGGAGCTAGGCTGATATCATATTTTACCTTTGCTTTCAGAGTTTAGGACTGAAACTCAGCCAACTGGAAACGTACCACAGGCCATTGATAGGCTTTTTAGGAGAAAAAGTCTACCCCCTTGGGGAAGTTAAGCTACAAGTGTTGTTCGACACTTGGCCAACAAGTCGCACCGAAAATATATGCTTCTTTAAGATGGATAAAAATGTTCAATTTTCCTACAATGTGATCTTCAGCAAGGTGGGACTAAAGAAATTTGAAGTTGTGTCATCCACAATTCATCAATATTTGAAGTTCCCTACTCATTTTGGGGTTGGAGTTGGAGTTGTGAAAGGCGATCAAAAGGTAGCCAGAGAATGTTATTACTCCTCGATCGAGCAAGAAGATTTAGTTGATTTGAAAAAGAAGACCACCACCTACCAGGTAGACACTACGGAGCCCAACAGTAAATCAGAAGTTGACACTCTAGATCCCCGAGATGAAACGAAGCTAGTCAAAGGGAAAATTGTAGAAGCCACTGAAAGCATAATCTTGGATGATGATGAGCCGAAGAGAATTACCCAGATCGGCTTCACATTGGATCCACTCCTCAAACAAGAATTAATCGCGTTCTTAAGAGAGCGAAGGAATGTATTCACTCGGAGCCATGAGGATATGCCTAGCATTAATCCCAACTTCCTCTATCACGAGATCAACATTAATAAGGATGCCAAGCCGATAAAGCAAAGGCATAGGGTGTTCAGTCCAAAGAAAAACTAAGCCATATAGGAAGAGGTGGAGAAACTACAAAAGGCCCAATTAATTGAGGATGTCAAATATCCAGTATGGTTGGCCAATATTGTGATGGTTAAAAAGAAAAATGATAAGTAGCAAATGTGTGTAGATTTTACTGATCTTAATAAATCTTGCCCAAAGGACCATTTTCCTTTGCCTAGAATTGATCAGTTGGTGGATGCCACATCAGGACATGAGATGTTGAGCTTCATGGATGCTTATTCTGGGTATAATCAGATAAAAATGAAACCGGAAGACATGGAAAGCACTTATTTTATTACTAGCCAAGGTACTTATTGCTACAATGTAATGCCCTTCAGGCTAAAAAATGCTCGATCAATGTACAGAGGTTGGTCAATAAGGTGTTTGAGGAGAAGATTAGGAAAAATATGAAGGTTTATGTAGATGATATGTTGACTAAATCAAGAAATCTTCAGATCATATCAATGACCTCAGTTAGACTTTCGATCAGCTGGAAAAGCATCAGATGAAGTTGAATCCGACCAAGTAGGTGTTCGGTGTGCAAGAGGGAATGTTCCTCAACTTTATAATAAACCAAAGAGGAATTGAAGCTAATCCCGCCAAAATCAAAGCCCTGATAGAAATGCAGAATGTGAAGAAGCATTTCAAGAATTAAATAAGTATCTAGGATCACCACCATTATTGTCCCGACCTATTTTGGGAGAAAAATATACTTATACTTAGTTGTTTCTGAGTCTGCGATTAGTTCGACATTGGTTCGATTAGAGAATGGGATATAAAAACCAGTCTACTACACAAGCAAAGCATTCTGGGA
Organism: Sambucus nigra; assembly: GCA_949130495.1. Lineage (NCBI taxonomy): Eukaryota > Viridiplantae > Streptophyta > Magnoliopsida > Dipsacales > Adoxaceae > Sambucus > Sambucus nigra. The sequence goes on along the minus strand of OX422215.1, from coordinate 404,353,483 downwards.
AGCTGAAATCAGATATCCACACTTGGAAAAACTGGCCTTAGCACTCATTGAAGCCTCCAGACATATGAAGCCTTATTTCCAAGCACACACCATAGTTTTGTATACTGATCTACCTCTATAGCAAGCACTCCACAAACCTAAAAATTTAAGGATGATTGATGTATTGGGGAATAGAAATGGGAGAATATGGCATCATCTATTGTGACACCTCGTCTAATTAAATACCGGGCGATCACTCCTTTATTAAATTAAAATCAAAGTGAACAGTTGGTTCATTCTTAGCATCACTGTCGTAAAAATAACTTTTCCAAATTTAACACCCTATTTAATTTAGCTAAGTGTCAAAACCATTTTTTAAACATTACTTTTCAATTTTATTTATTTATTTTATTAAACAATCAATCCAATAATTTAACATTTAACAACCCAATCCCAGCATTTAAAACTTAAAGTAAAACATACATGCTGAATAAATTCCAAAGTAACAGTACTAGAAATAACTGAAATACAAATGTCCCAATAAAACAGATAAATAATGGAAAGGGCGACACATGCCCAATATGGAGAATGATAGAATTGGAATCAAGTAAATGAAATCGTCTAAGCAAGTGGCCTGCAACTCCCACCTAAGTTGCAACACGTTCCTTCCAAGGGATCCTAAACAAGACGCCCCTGTGGCTGGACACCTGTAATATATACATATATATACAAGAGAGAAAGAGGAATAGAAACGGGTCAGAGCCCGATAGTGTATATGATTTAAAAATTCGTTTAGCAAGTATTTAAATTGATACATGCCAATGCAACAACATATTAGTGCGACACCCTCTTGAGAAATTCTCGCCTCTCTTCTAATGTGCACTCCTATCGCACTAACCTTCCTAATGGTTTATCTCATCATATATCACACTATCCTTCCCCAAGGATTTAACTTATCTTAGGTGACTCTCAAAATTTAAGATTTAACAACATCATGGTTTAAAAAGGATAATTTCATTTAGTACAAAACGCTCATTTTAACTTTATTGATTCATAAAGTTTTTTCAATATCATATTATACTTTTCAAAACAAGTATTTCCAATTTGAGTCATTATACATGTCTTACTTACCATAACACAGTAGGCAGTTTCCCATATTTCAGAAGTTCATATATATATTAAATACTCGTATAATATATATATTCTAACAGCACCCCACATAAAATTTTATGGTGCGGGCATACTCTGCTATCCAATCCCCGTATCAATCGTACTAAAGGGAATACAAGTTCGGAATCACTCTCGAACTGTATAAATACATACACAAACAATAGTGAGGCGAAGCATAGTTTCCATGTCCAAGAGGTCAGTACATACCCTCACGTCTCTTAGGACCGTGACTACCGATTCGATAGCCTGTACCTAGGATTTCTATCTTCTAAGGTACGAGTCAATATCCCCCATAAGGCACACGAGATAAGATCGTCCCAGCGCGGAAACCTCAGGGATATCAAGTAGCGCGGGCATGATTTTCACAAGTATATAATATATGCATACACAATCATATAAATATACCACTTTTATTATATCAATTTAGGTTTATCCAATAACCCACATTCACAACATTTATCCTTATTTTCCCATTATTATTTATCAAGTATAATGGTTCGTTTCTAACTTTAATTCGAAGGGTTTTTCCAACTTACTACGTAACCCTCATGGACTCTATTCTTCCAAATGTACAATTCAGTAGATATCCATTTATGTTCCAACGTAACTCTCTCTAACGTGTCTCTCCCCTTTAATATATACTTTCATTATCCCTTATGCAAAATATCCCAAAAATATAGATTTCGCCTTACATTAAAGGATTTTGAATTTTATTTTCAAATATGAGAATTTCAAACGGTTTCGAAATCGGAATTAAAATGGAGTTTTAATTGAATTTTTATTATCTCTAAGAGTCCTTAAAACATAAAACTGTCTAGCAAAAAAAAATTAAAAAATATTGAACGATCCGATCGAGCTGAATTTTTTCTGTAGCTTCCTCTCGTCTTCAGCTAATTCTCTGTAAAATTTCATCCAATTCCAACGGTCCGATCGTCCGGAATAATTTTTTTTTTTAGTGTTTGTATCTGATTAGAACTCTTTTCTTAATCAAACTCTTAATCCTTTACATGACAAAGGGTTTCCAGAATATCATATAAATCATCACTACATGAAAATTTCCCATCTCAAATTGGGTTTTTCTTCCATAAATCTCATCCTAATAACTCCTAAACTAATATGGATGATGCATCAACGAAATAAGCAAGATAAACACTTGCCTGGGATTTTCAGAAATCTGGTTTGGTGTTGAATTTGGTGTGGTTGCGTTCCCCGTCTCGCGATCTACGCGTTGGCGGTGGCGGCGGTGCAAACGGGTGAGTTTTGAGCCTTGGAATGCCTTGAGAGCTCTCTCCTCTCCTCTCCAATGGCCATTCTAGTGTTTTGAGTTATCTAACCCTAGGAGATAACCTAAACATCTTATATAACCCCTTTAATTTTCGTGGGTTTAATTACCCAAAAATACAAAATGACTAAAATGCCCTCCCGGGGTACTAATTAGGCCTAAAAACGCCCCGAGACCCAAATCAAACTCCCGGGTATACTTTTCTGACTATCTCGACCCTTCCGAACGCGTTGACGCACTCAAAATGACCATACGAGCAACTTATAAAATATTTACTTTTATTTATCAATATTTAGTCCCGACGCGACACGGGCGCGTCCCGACTCAAATTTCTAAAATTGTCATTTTATTCACTCGTGACATTTAATATGGCCACTATTATATATTACTTTGCTCATTAGTAATATCCAACAAATTTTCCCATAGTTACTAACTCTCATCACTTTAATAATTATAACATAATTAATTTCCGGATTTTTATTAAATAATTAATTCACATTAATATTAATAAATTCCCAAATTAATATAGCATAAAAATACGGGGTATCACATCTATGAGCCAAGGTCATCGTTGAAATGACAAACTTTGACATATTTCATTGCAGAGTTCACCTATCAAGAGGTTACCGACTAACAAAACTTGCATGTCGATCAGACTTCTTCAAAAAATAGCTCAGCTAAAAAATAAGCCAAAGTCATAACTGACCAACCTGAATCGTCCAACAGTCAAGAGATGGTTCTGAAGTATGCAGAAGCGAGTAAGAAGATATTTCACCGTGGAGTTCTATCTGCAGAAAGCTTTAGCAGTGATATTCCATTGTGGAACTTATATGTGAATGGATCTTCATGCGCAACTGGAAGTGGAGCAGGTATTATACTTAATACTCCTGACAATATTGATGTTGAATACGCCCTAAAGTTTTAATTCAAAGAATCAAACAATGAAGTTGAGTATGAGGCTTTGATAGTCGGACTTGAATTAACCCATTCATTAGGCGTTGAGCAAGTAGTGGCGCATAATGATTCATAATTGGTTGTCAACTAAGTGTTCATCTATATGGAGTTATGGGAGAGTTAATTACTAGATACTTAATCAAGGTAGTGGAAGTCATTTCCAAATATCTAAGCGTGCAAATGAACAGAATACCAAGGATAGCTAACGCTTGAGCTGATGTACTTGCTCGACTAACTTCAGCAACAAGAATAGAACTTAAGATAAGCATTTAATTTGAAATCTTGGAAAGTAGGAGCATAGATGAGGATCCAATGATCAGTTTCATTACTGTAGTTTGGGACCTTCCTTGATGGATCCGATCAGAGCTTACATCGATGAAAGAACCCTATCGGCAGACCCAAAAGAAGCAAAAAAGCTCTGGTACAAAGCAACCAAATATGTGTTGGACAAATAAGTCTTATACAAAGGGTTTTTTACCATTTCCTTATTACATTGTGTCCATCCATTAGAAGATGAGGATTTGATCAAGGAGGTGCATGAAGGCTCTTGTGGATCTCATTCAGTTGGTCGGTCATTGCTCTAGAGAATCAACACATAGAGATACTACTGGCCAACTATGAGGGAAGACTATAGGGCCTTCGTAAGAAAGTGTGATAAGTGCCAGAGGTTTTTTACAATTCACAAATCACCCAACGCTGCTTTGGCACCGATTATTTCTCCTTAGTCGTTTGCCATTTGGGGAATTAAATTACTCGGCCCACTATTGACCACCAAAGACATGTTTAAGTACCTAGTAGTTGTTGTTAACTATTTTACAAAATGGGTGGAAGAAGAGTTGTTGATAGATATGCCTTATGAGAAAGTACACCAATTCATCTGGAAGAACATCATATGTAGGTATGGCGTGCCTTATGCTTTCATTACAAACCATAGAACCCAGTTCGATAATGATGAATTTGAAGCATATTGTGTTCAGTCCAAGATCCAAAAACTCCATTTAGCACCAGGTCATCCATAAAGTAATGGTAAGACAGAAGTGACAAATAAAACCTTGCTTAATGGACTGAAGAAAAAACTTAATGATGCTAAGGAAAACTAGATTAATTAATTGCACTCTATTCTTTGGGCTTATATAACAACACCGAGGACAGTAACTGGAGAAACACCTTATATGCTTGCGTTTGGGACAGAAGCCATGGTGCCAGCCGAGATAGGCCCACCAACTCATAGAGCGTTGAATTTTAATTCTTCCAATAGTGACTTAATGAGAAGATTGGATTTGGATATGCTGGAAAAAGTCCAAGAAGATTTCGCCTTCAGAAATGTTGCCTACCAACAAAGGGTTGCTCGCTTTTACAACAAAAGGGTCAAGCCGACCAATTTAAAAGAAGGCGACTATTCCCTCAAGAAAGTTATCCAAAAGGGCAACAAGCTTGAGGCCAATTAGCATGACCCATATTGTATTTCAGTAGTAATTCGACCAAGGACTTTTAGACTTGAGATACTTGATGGGGAGGATTCAAGAACTCTTGAAACGCCGAGCACCTCTACAAATATTATTAGTAAATAAAGACAGTGGGATATTATATTTCTTTTTACTTTATGTTCAACACAAATATTTTCCAAGTTCAATAAAATCTTGATTTTAGTTCCCTCAACTTTTTTTTATTTTTTTCGGAGTATAGTGATATACATCCCCTAGAAACAACAAACAAATAACATCTCTTAGTCTTCAGCTCTTACAGATCAATAGCACATACTTAATCAGGTTGAACTTATCTGTCGATCAACAACATATACTTAATTAGGTTGAACTTATCAAATTCGAGATGCACCAACAACTTAATGCACTGTTGTGTCTCACCCAAGTTATTACTTGATGTATGACTTCGTATATACAAGTCACGAACAAGAAGTTATTCCTTTATGTATGACTTCGTATTAACAAGTCACGAACAAGAAGCATTACCCAACTAAGTTAAATACAAGAATACACTCGTAACAAACTTGGTTGCCACTAATAATTTCCTTTATGTATGACTTCGTCTTTAACAAGTCAAGAATAAGAAGTCTGTAAAACTTCGTATATAACTCAAACAGTTAAAACCAAGTTTTACCCTACCAAGTTAAATGCAGGAAGACATGTATACATTCCTAGCCATTTGAATACACACATATAGTCCTCATACACTTGGTCGCCACTAATAACCGATGCTAAACTTGGATCAATAAAACTATTTATAGTTTCATTCAAGTGTATCGGCAGAATTTAAGGCCCTATAATAACAGTTTAATAATTCATTATTAAAAGATAACTTAGTTGATTCAGCTAGACATTTTCCTTTAGCCTTAGAAGTTTGCGGTGCTCTCTCTTATTGCACTCTCTCCATCCTAGCGGGAGGATCATCCAGGGTATAAGGGGAATTGATGAAATTAAAATCCCTCAGCATTTGCCTATAACTGTTGCTCGGCACATCGATCAGATGAGGAGGATAAATTATTTCATGCACATCATGAAGACCATAATCTCCCAGGTATTTGGTGATTAAGCACCGGGGAATAACATCTAGAGGAATCCGTGATATGTCCAACTTAAATGGGGGCTTATCACAATCCAACAAGCCAGGTTCATTTCAGTACCATAGCTCACTGTTTTGGTCGTATTTTAGCAAAGTCAGCAAGTTAGTCTATCCCCATCTGTAACCTTCATGATGGCTTTGAGCAAGATGATCATCAATGTGGCTAAGGGCCTTATTATAGCCTTTCATCCAAACCTCTCTGGTATGCTTGTGAAATTGAAAGGTTAACCTTTCAACTTGATATTGAAGTTTCTTCAAGACATCACTCTTTACTTTCAACTGGACGGTTTGATCGGCGATGGATTTATACTTAGCTTCCATTAGGATGGATAAATCAATAATGGCCTAGCTCTTTGGTTTTAACTGGGAAGCTTGGTCGACTAATGTTTTTCTAGTTATTGCTTCATCTGCAGTCGATCGGACAACCCTTTGTTGCCTGAAAGTTTGCCCAAGTTTGGTTTTCTGCAGTGCTTCAAGTTCTTCTACTAATCTGGCATTTTTAGCTTCCAAGAAAGAAGCACCCTCATCGACACCACTGGAAGACAACTTCTTTAAGCTATCCAACTTATCTTTGAGTCGATTGTTTTCCTCTTCAAGAAGTTTGGCTACCTCCCTAGCTTTATCCACTTCTCGGATCAATAGGAACTCTTTCCTTCTGTATATGGAGGCATACTCTTCAAGTTTATTCTTAAAGCCCCATCGTTCATTTAATGCTTTGTACTTAGCCTCATAGTCGGCATAAAATGAAGCTAAAGAAGACTTGTGGTCTTTTTGTAGATATTTAATCATCTCATAATAAGCAGCATTAAATGAAGGATGGGGCTTTAAGAATAAGCTTGAAGAGTATGCCTCCATGCTAAAGAAGACTTGTGGTATTTTTATAGATATCCAATCATCTCATAATAAGAAACATTATTTGCCACTGCCCTGTCCAGCAAGCAATGAATGCGAATGTATGATTCCTTAACTTAGTCAGACACGTCAGGACCAAGTAAACCGAATAAGTCTTCTTCAGATAAAGTAACATGTCCAGCTTCCAGAATATTTCTGTTCAGCCTGAGCAAATCGGATTCAGCATAAACTATGGTTTTTTTCCTAGCATCAAAATGAAAATTGAAAATGTAAGAACACAAGTGTGAATACTGAACAAATATAAAACAAGGTGTGTAACTTCATGAAGATAAATCAACTAAGCAAGAAGGAATAAGTATGATAAATGCAACACATTCAGCCAAAAAGAAATGTTTTCATTGATTAACCAGAAGGTGTTACATAGTAATGGTCTTATTACAAGGCAGGAGAATAAAAGAAAAAATAAAGGATTTATCCCTTCTCCTTATCCTGAACATTACTCCCAGAAGGAAGTTAGGCATAAGGGATGGTTTCATCAATTGGATTCAAGAAAGACTCAATGGGCTGAATGGAAGACTCTCTAGACCCTTCCTCATCATCAAAGTCTTGTTCCAAGTTTGGAGGATTGTCTGGGTCATGCCTCTGAAATAGTTTAGAGTCTTCAGTAGTGCCGATCTCCTTAAGGGCCTCTGACCAACCATTCTTGAATGATTTTTTCCTAACGAACTCAATTTGTGCGGAGGCAACCAAAAACGCTTTGTTCCAACTCTTATTAAAGGAGTTTTCCTTTATTTCATTATTCTTAGACTTCTCTGCAACCAGGTCAGCAATCAGACCAACTGGAAAATTTAAGGAGGGCTTGATTTTTCACCAACTTCTCCTCGGCCATCTTAGCCCTATTTTCAGTAGTTGTCAAACTAGTCTCAATAGTAATGGCTCTATCCTTAGCCTTCTGAAGTTCCTCATCCCAAACTTTTTGTTTAGGCTTTAACACTTGCCGTTAAGTCTCCAAAGATTGCCTTAAACCTTCAAAGGCTTCCTCTACATCTCCTTCAGAAGAACGTAGTTGATCGTTCGTCTCCATCAACTGATTGAAGTTCACCAAAAACTGTATAAAGGAAAAATATCATATTACAAAAAGAGGAACAAGATAGTAAGTATAAATAACTAGGGGTGTGCATGGGTCGGTTCAGTTCAATTTTGGACCGCAATTCAAATCAAACCGATCGGTTCTATTTTGGAAAAAATCAGACCGAAACCGAACCGACGATGAAAAAACCCATCAGTTTCGATTCACATTAATTTCGGTTCAGTTCGGTTTCGATTTGATTTTAACCGATTTTTAATTTTGGTCGGTTTTTTTTAGGTCGGTTTTCGATTTTGGAGGTTGGTTAATGGTTTTTAAATATAAAAATAAAAGATATTTAAGTATTTTTTTAATATAAATATAGATGGCGGTTCCGTTCGGTTCGAATCAGTTTTTTCTTTGCCTAAATCGCAAACCAAATCGACATTGTCAGTTTTTTAAATCCTTAAACTGCAAATCGAACCGGGCTAAAAAAATGTCGATTTTGGTTTGGTTCGGGCTGATTCGGTTCAGTTTTCAGTTCGGTTAGTTTTTTTGCACACCCCTATAAATAACAAAGGGGAAAAGAGTTACCAAAGCCAAACTTTGGCAAGCCTTTTCTGCCAACTTTAATCGTGGCAAGGAAGCAACAATTGCGCTATCAGCAGAGCAAGTACTAATTTTTATCAATTTTTTAGCCATGCTAGGATTAATAACAATAGAGGATGCCCCCGTAATAGCCATATCCTCTTGAATTTTCTCAAACAACTCCTGGTCGACAGAACTCTCCTCAACTTGCTTCTCAGAAGGACCTTTTCTTAACATCTTGAATTGAGGTGCAACAGTATCAATCCCCTCTATAGTAATGACCTGAGGAACTTTTTAGCAGCTTTTGATGTTTTATCTATCACAACGGACTTCTTGGCATTAATAACCTTCCCAGCATTCTCTATAGCTCTCTTGGCAGTGGGAGACAAATCTCTAGTCATCAAGTCAGGAATTTTCCTTTTGCCCATAATAACAAGTGGGGAGGTGGGCATAATAGAATTGTCCAATGACTTAAAAGAAGAGGAAGTACCAAAATCATTTTCAGCCCCTGAAGATTCCTCAACCGAATAAGTGGGAACGGGTTCCTCTTCTAGATTAATGGGAGCTAAAGCTGGAGTTATGGTAGTCCTAGCAATAAAAGAGGTAATCGAGCTCCTATATTGCAATAAGTAGGAGGCTGATCTGGGGTGTTCCTTGCCAATCCTCTGATGAATGCTTCACAGGAATTTCAGTTCTCTAAGATTGGCATCCTCTTCTTTAGGACACTTTTTCTTGCTCTCAACTGTGCAAACCAGGATAAGAAATATCAGTCAACATATTATCAGATAGTTGGTTAGCAAAAGAAAGGTACAATAATCAAAATCAACAACCTATGCCATGTCTTAGTCGAGGGCATTTGGGCCCCACATACACTTCTCCTCTTTGAAGAGGAGCATGTTGCCAATTTTTCGTTATAACTCCATAATTAAAATAGTCTTTATTGGAGTCTGGAAAATTGACGACTAAGGCTCTATTGGCAAACCTAGTTTTCATATAATAGGTAATGTCACTAGCAACCCATTTGTAATAGAACATTAACTTAGGGATGCCAATGTGGGTACCATGTATTTGGTTAAGCCTATGTATCCCATTCACCACTCTCCAAGTATTGGGAGCTACTCTAGCATGGACAACGTCAAAACATTGTCAAAACTCAAGACATAAATGATTGGGAGAAAAGTGAACCCACACTCAGCTATGAATAATAAGGGAATCTAATGACCCTCTTGTAGTGATAACACTTCAACTGGTGGTATCGACATTTCTAACTCTACCCAATCATGGATGTTCCTTTCCCGCCTAAATTCAGCTAAGGAATCCCCATAAACTATGTAAACCATGATTACATCAAAGAAAGAAAGAAATCGAAAAGAAAGGGAAAAATAAGGCTTATAGAGAAAATAGTAGCAGAAGCAAGGGTAAGACGCAAAGGAAAGCTCAAAGGCAGAAAGCATGGAGAAGAAAGAGAGTTCGAAAGCTTGAACAATTGTGGTACAAAAACCCAACAAAACTTTCGTCTCTTATAACTTACCAAAAAAACTGTGCAAGAAAGGATTACTTATATCGACGATTGACGTTCTGACGGATGCACAACTCCAAAAATATAAAAATAATAATATATCATTTGGCGGTTCGTTAACTTTCAAATTATTTACAAAACTGCCACCATAAGATCAAGGCATGGAAATTTTTCACAAGTCCCATAAGCCGACTTATGCCGACCAATTTTGAAGTAGACATACTCCATACTTTCAATAAAAACATCAAGAATGAAGCATTATGGGCTTCTATTAATACCAAAAATTATCCATCTACGTGGACCAATTAGAAATGGACACATGTCTCCTTACGTGCCAACAATCCTAGTCTACAACCACTAAATTAGCCCCGAGGAAAGTTGCTCGGTGGGCAGACCGACCAATATGAAGAATGCAGATCATCAAAGTAGATAAGCAGTCACCACTTGAAAGGCGGCTAAAGGTCTTTCCACACGTGGTCTAGACTCTCAACCATCACATTCATCATGTACGAGTGTAAATGATTGAATATATAAAGGCATTCCAACCCTTGATCTCCGGATCACTATAAATACATTGTATTCATTTCACAAAAGGCAAGATATACCAGATTATAGGTTATTCTTCTCTACAAGAGTACCCAGCTTTCTGTAATCACTCAAATCAATATAATAACAGTGGGCGTAGGCTTTCTTTCACAGCCGAACCACTTTAAAAACTCTTTGTCTCTTGTGTGATTATTTCACTGCAATCTTATATTTTATCTGTGATTAGAAAATTGGATTTAGTCCATTTTTTGACATCAACAATACATTAATATATAATATACATATACGATACATTAATATGTGTGTAATTATAATAAATAAAAATTATATATGTATATGTACCCAAAATTATGTATATGTATGTTATTTTAAATTATATAGTATACTAAGATTTATATGTTCAATAATATTATAGATACATATATGATACTTATATATAGTTTTATAGATTTATTATACAAGTATGCAATAATATAAAATATACACATAGTACATATGTATTAAATAATATTATCAATTTATGTATGTTTATAATTTTATTATGAATTATACACGCACGCACACACACACACACACACACACACACACACACATATATATATATATATATATATATATATATTGTGAATGCACGAATGATCACAATTAATGATTAAGAAAGCAATATCAAGATGAAAGTAATTAATCACACACACAACAATAGATATACATGATTCGACAACTTGCCTACATCCACGAAGAGGTTATTATGCTCTTATTAATGTCTCTAAATGCTCGAGGTGACATCTCATTGCCCCAGGACAGGGTTTATAATTTATAGATGTAGAAAATAAGAGATTGAGTTGTACAAGTAACTCAATTAGCTCGTGGATAACTCATGATGTCCCTGAATATGTCATTCGAGATTGTTAGTAACCGATTTGAGTATATTCTTGTTATTTAAGTGCATGTTAAATACACGAGTCTTACTAAATAACTAATTTGGGTCGGGCAGTCCATTGTCAATGCTGGGCTGGTCGGTTACTCTGTTTGGGTTGAAATAAACATGCTCCCATAATTGCCCCTAAATTTTTTAGGCTAAGCATTTGGGCCAACAGATTTTAAGTAAGTCCAAGGCCCATGATCTAAAACTTTTTATTAAACTGGAATGGCATGCTCATAATACTTGCGAACTTGAGAGGGTACGCTCGTTCGAGGTCAAACACTATGGCAATTTTATGGTTTCGTTGAAGAAGTTGGGGTACACTATGGAGCACCAAAATCTTTATTGACACCTGTGCTCTATCATTATCTCGATGTTCAAACCCAGATACATCACTTCCAACTGTCGTTTTTCAAATGCTTCTCGTCCATAAAACTTTTAGCATTTTCTTCTTCAGTTCTTCATATTCTAAGAGCTTTTTATTCATTTTTGTAAGTTCCTCTCATCTTCTCTTTGCTTTCACTATTTCGACTGTTCCTCTTCTGTTGCTACAGTTTTTTTATCATCCATGGCGCTGCTAGATAACAAAACGATAACAAAATTTAGGAAGTCTTATAATATTCTTTGTTCGGTGGAAATCGACTATGCCCCCATCCCTAGAGATGTTCGTGAAATAGAAGGGGGCACTGGATTCATATCCTCTTGATCACACAGGGGGGTTTAACGTTTCCCTTAAACCCTCTTTTTTTTTAGATTCTTTAAGTACTTTGATGTCATCCCTGCTTAATGCTCCCCAAATGTTTGAAAAATTATAAATGGGGCTTATAGAATAAATGAACAGTATGGGACCAACTTAGGACTTACTGAGCTCTACTACTGCTACATCTGGTCGTGCACCAATAACGGTATTTTATACTTGAACACGAGAAAAGATGATAGGGTTTTAGTTATGAATATCCTCGACTCTCATAAAGTTTACTAGGGTCATGGCTTTATTGCCAGAAATTAGCAACATCCTCCTCTATCTGAGGGCGAGAAGTACTGAATCTCTGACTTATGGGAGGATCGTATAGGTCGCTTTCTCTTTACTTTTGTTTACTTGTTGTTTATTTTTTCTTCTGTTTACTTGCTCGCTACTTCTGTTTCCTATCCTCTAACTTATATTTTCTTCTTCTGTTTTGCAGGTCGCAATAAAAATAAAGAACCTAACTTGAGCGAGGTGAAAGTTACTGATCTCCTCGAAACTTGGAGAGTACACGAGAGACTTCTTAACGATGATCACCCTCATTCTGCAGCTTACCTGCTAGAGTACAAGAATACCATCGGTAGTTTTATTGCTCGGCCGATTGATAAAGTCCCTGCCTTAGAAATTACTAACGTGAACCAATTGTATTAGAGGAAGAGGAAGAAAAAGAAGAAGAAGAAGAAGAAGAAGAGTTGGAGATGTCACCCCCTGTAAAAAGGAGATTGCCTAATTTGATGGTGATGATCAGGTTGTATTGTCTGATCGAATGAAGTCATTGAAGAGAACAAAGGGGGATTCCCTAAGAGTTAGTGGCTTCAACTCGAGAGCCAAGGGGAAGGAAAAATAAATGAAGAATAAGAGAGAGAGAGAGAGAGAGAAGAAGAGGAGAGAGAGAGAGATAGAAAAGAAAAAGAGAAGAAAAAAGAAAAAAAAAGGCAAAAAAGAAGCTAGCCTTGAAGGGCCTTGCTATGCCTTTTTTACTACGGCCGCTGAGGTTCCAGTGTGGACAACACTCCCATCCTTACCCCTGACTTTCAAAAGGGGGTCGTGCTCGCGGCCGACTGCGAGATCTCATCGCGATTGTGTTCGGCCCAATTGGAACTCAAGTTCGCCCAAGGACTTGCTCTGGTAAGTTTCTTCTTTTTTTCTCCGTGTTTGTCTTCTTTACACTGATTTTGCTCTTTCTATTTTGTGAAGTTTTTGGATGATTTCACTACCCTTATAGATGGCCACGTTGACCAATCTAAAATTAACCAGGAGCTAAAAAAAGCCCTGAAGAAGTTTGAAAATGACTTAGCTAATGCCTGCTCTGCTTTGGAGCAGGAAAGGGAAAACTCGTTCAAGGTCTATGTCGATCTGTAGGCGGCCAATAATTTGATGGTTGCAGAGAAAAAGAAGCTTACTCAAGAAAATTTGGGCCTGGTCAGAGAGGTCCCGAAGTTAAAGGAGGATCTCATGAGCTTGAAGGACATTAGATACACAGAATATTGGGATGCGACCTATGATGATGCTGAGCTCTAGATCGCACACGCCAAAAAAGTATCTTTCGAAAAATGATGCGATTAAGGTCTGGGAGTAGCGGGAATCCCTTCAAATTCTGACCTTTTCTAGTTTCACTGTCTTAGACCTAACCCTCTTGCTGAAGAGGAGCCTACAGTTAGTCAGCCTGCTGACCAAGCTGAGAAGGACTCAAATGAGGTCAAAACAGTTATTGAGCAAGAAAGAAGGGCTACTGAGAAGGAGAAGACACCAAATAATTCTGAGCAGGTGAAGGAATAGAGTTACATAGCGAACTTTTTCCTTTTTTACATAGCTATAGGAATTTTTCCTTTTTCTTTGTCTCTGCCTTGTAATTTTTCTTTTCCAATTATACTGGCATTTGGCATGCCCTTATTTAATTAGTGAAAAGGACTTTGCTTTTATTAATGTGTTATGCTCTTTCAATTATGCTGATATTTGTTGAATTTCTTATTTGTTGTGCTATTTGCAACCCATTGTTCTGGAGGACTACATCCCCCCTACTTCAAACTTGGGGAGGATTTTGGGACCAAACAATAGTAGCCATGCTCACGAGGCATTTTTAAAGCTCTACAGGAAGCTAAAAGCGAGTACTGGGGAGTACAAGGACTAGTCTGAGCTGGTAGTCAAGCTGAAGGATGATCTTCAAGTCATGGAGGACATTGGTTCCTCGGTATAAAAGGAGATAAATGGTTTGAATTCTTAGAGAACAAGGATGTGAGCCAAGTAGACGAGGTGATTTAAGTCGAGAATAATTCTCTGGAGAAGGAGGTCGTCGAGCTGAAAAAAGATGTCCAAAGGGGATATGTTATTACAGTCGGACTGCAAAAAGATGTTATAAAGTTGAGACACTTGTTCAGAATGAGCCCTCGAGAAGCATGGGCGATAAGTTATGATGAAGGCTGGGCTGATGCACCACAACAAGGCTGAAGGAGGTTGGGAGTGTTACACTCAAGCGTGGGTGGCTGACTGCCCTTAGGGAGGTCAAAATCCTTAAGGAATCCGACCTATGGTATGAGTACTAGGTAGAGTGCGTTACTTATCGTCAACCTTCCTTCTCTAAAGATGATAAATGGATCCCCATCGATGCCATTCTCGTCCAACTTTTAAACCATTACCTTGAACATGATGAGGAGGTGCTGGCTCATAATCCAGACGATGACCGAAGAGAGCACGTGGATGATTATCTTGCTCGCCATCCATAGCTGGTCTAGGTCCTTATATGGTCTTTAGTTGATTTTGTATTCTTGTAATTGTACTCTCCCATTTTTGTCAATATGTATAAAGTTTAATTATCAACTTAACCCATATTTTGAGCATGTGCTAACAAAATATGAGTTAATAATTGCCTTTATATTTTGACTACTATCTAGATAGAGTTGAAGTTTACCGACCACTTAGGACTTTTACAGACCATGCAATATTTGTTGATCATTTTAGGTTTCTCGCCAATTAAATGAGTTAGTATTTAAAATTAATCATTTTGAGCTTTTAGCCGATTAAATGAATCAAGAATAAGTGTTAACCATATTGGGCCCCTGACGACTAAATGAGTTTGCTAACTTGTGTATGAACATTCTCCCAGTTCAATATGCCATAGTAGTATCATTCCATCTGCCTTACCTTTTAATTTGTATTGTCACACTCCCTTAGGCAGAGGTGAGATGATGACAAGAATGTACCTGGTTAATGGGCCATTCGCCTGATCAGGTTTTTAGCGACCAACACAGTTGGCGACCAAAAAAAATTAGTTTTGTTTCCTAAGGATCCCCTGTAGGGTTTTTTCTGTTGCCGAGACAACTCATGAGGTCTATTGTGTTTGTGAAATAGACCGGAGGGTTGTAGCAATTTGAAATACTTTAATAACTTACTGTAATTACTGTGAACCCTGCTCGACAGAATGAAATCCCTTAATTGAAATAAGTTAAATAACTTATTGTAATCCACAGGAGTTTTGTTATGCACGAGGAAGTTCTTTGGCTAAGACGAGTTAAGCAGCTTGCTGTAATTCAAGGTAATCTATTATTGTGGTTGAGGGAGTTATCATTTGGAAAGGTTGCATAATACTGTAATACATTACAAAAAATTTGAATAAGCCAATATACGAGATCAAAATGCGAGAGCCAATAGGCCTTTATTCATTGAATATTAACTTGATAGCGACATAAGTTGGAAATAATTTTTTTGCCTAAACTAAATGTACTGATAAAGATAAAGAAGACTAAAAGTAGAACTTCTTGAGATTGGTTGTGTTCCACGCTCTTGGTATCTCCCTGCCTTCCAGGATTTCTAAGTGATATGCTCCTTGAAGGTCGTCCTTGATTACCTTAAAAGGTTTTTTCCAGTTTGGTCCCAGCTTGTCATCTGACAGTCTTCTAGCGCTGCCGAGGACTTTTCTTAGTACATAGTCCCCCACCAGGAAATTCCTCGTATTGACTTTTTGTAATACTAATTGGCCAACTACTGCTGATAGGATGCCAACTTGATAATGGCCTATTCTCTTCGATTGTTTACTACGTCAAGTTGAATACGTAATGCATCATATTTCAGCCCTTGACCGATCAAGTTAGTTCTCATAGTAGGGAGACCAGCTTCAAGCGGCATAATGGCTTCCATTCCATAGGTAAGCGCGAAAGGTGTTTGTAACACCCCGCTAAATTCAGGCATCAGCCGCCACCAAAATTAAACCGGGCGTTAATAAATTAAATATCATCCTTAGCATGTGACAGATGTGAGACATATAAAATTTAATCCACGAGATAAATATTTTAAATCAATCCCAAATATTAAGGACATCCAACTAATTTATCATCAAAGTGCGATATAAAGTTCGTCACAAGCAATCTCCGAATATCTTAATTATTACAATAAATCAAGTCCAACTGAAATCTCTTAAGACAACTTTGGAATCGAAAGGCCTAACAAACATTCAAAGATAGTCTCACAATAAAATACGACTGAAAATGAGAGGAAATAAATGACTAAAACGATAATATAAATCCAGTTGCACTTTCGAAGGATCTCCAAAAATATCTATGCAGCTACTCCTATATAATTCATGAAAATATTAGTCAACGCATGTGTTAGAGCCAAAGCCCTGAGCATGAATACCGGCTACTCCTTTCAATTAGGGTCCTTGAATCGAGACAATAGTGTTATACATAACGACCATAACAATAGAATATTTTAATTAAAAGAAATTCTATAATCCTTAAAAATTAAATTTTTTAAGTACCCCAAGGTTTAAAAGTGTCACACCAATATTATTTTAAATTTAACCCAAGCCCCACGATGTTAATGTTTTTGGATTAACCAGGATGATTTGTTAGCACTTTATTATTAGGTATGGCGGTCCTCCCGCCGTGGGTGATTTACACCAAAGTAGATTAATATTACCACACATCCCCTTGTCATACTCGTCGTCTGACCCGTTTTTATTCTGCGGTCCTCGATATACGACAAGGTTCCACACACAACACACATCCCCTTATCATACTCGCCGTTTGACCCGTTTTTATCATGCGATCCTCGACATACGACAAGGTTCCACACACGACATGACATAAACGCCCTCTGACCCGGTTAAACTATCGGCCCTAGACACATGATGTCGCCATCAATTTTAATACCAGTTTTAGTCTTGTGGTATTAGTTTCCCAAAATTTCTCATACTAGTTATTCACAATAGATATTCCCCACCCTTAATAGCGATGTGAAAATCCTCAAAATATTCTTTAGTCCCAATTAGAAGTTCCCAAAATACAATTTCATCCCATCATTTATAAATGATGATTATAACAATTTACTTCACCTAAAATATCAATCCTAGGTTATCACAACAACGGTAAAAATAGAGAATTTTCCCCCACCCCAATTTATATAACCCGCATAAATTTATATTAACTAGTCTCATACCTAATTAGCATAAATCGCAACTAAGGCCCACTTTATTAGTCCCATACCTAACATAACAAGTGTACTATAACGAGGGGTGAAAGTCAATTATCTAAAATACCAACGTTCTTGAAATATTTAATATTATAATATTTCGTAATTTACATTATCAACAATTTATGATAATATTCTCAACTATACTAAATTCCCAATAAATGATTTTTTTAATCCAAATATGGGGAAATTAAGAACACGTAATTATTATAATTTTTCCGAATCATTATCAATCGTAAGTTCCATAATTATTATTTATTTTCTTAGCACAAGTAATTTAATTGTTTTAGTAATTTACATAAACATTCAATTTAAATTACTAAGGGGTCCTCTACATGTATATGTCCACAATATCACCAATTAAGTAAATACAATTCAAATAACAACAAAATTATAATTATTTGGTATACTAAATTATTTTTACAAAATAGTCCCATAATTAATTTCTTCAATATATTATGTTCTTAATTTATTTTAGAACACATGAGTTTTAATGGAGGTTATAATCAAGACATATATCACTAAAGGAAAAGAATAGGATAAACATGCCTGATTTTTTTTGAGGTTGAAATTGACGAGAGATTCGAGTTCTCCTCGAAAAATTGATCGAAAAACTCTCTTGCACCACTTTGAAATAATTCTGTTTTGACCCCCAAAAATAAGCTTGAAAAACTGTTTTAATGGTGTTTTGGGTTTTGGAGGTGGAAGATGAAGAGAGAAGGGTTTGTTGGCTGCTAAGGGCTTGCAAGAGGTGTGTGTGAGGAATCAATACCCGAGCTTCCTTTTTATAGTAAAGTTTGAGAATTAAAAATATAAATAAAATTCTTTATTTCGTCAAAATGACGAACTGCTGCTGACAGATTTCACCATGATCGATCGATCGACCCCCGTGCATCGATCGATCGATCAAGCAGGGATTTTGATTCTGCCAGCTTGTTAAATTAAGAGGTTAAACTTTAATTAAAAATTCATTTTAACTCCGAATTAAATTATGCTTGAAGTTTTATTTCTCTAAAATCATAACCAACACATTTAACCAATAAAATTTATAAAATTCAAAAATATATTTTTCTCGAATATTATTTTTTTTAAATATTCCTTTAAAAATCCAGGTTGTTAAAGTGTTTCCCTATTTGGTCTCCTAGGATTAGTATGGTAGGTCCACACAACACGGGGAAACTCATCCACCCAGGCACCCTTTTCTCTTTTTAGCCTCTTTTTTAGGTCACCGAGCATGGTTTTATTGGAAGCTTCTGTCTAAACATTGCTTGGGGGATATGCCACAGAATAAAAATGGTGCTTGATGCCATGCTCATCACATAAACGTTAAAAGAAGCTGCTTTTAAACTGTGTGACGTTATCGGTGATGATAGTTCTTGGTATCTCAAAGCGTGTTATGACAGTTTTCCATATGTACCTAGTCATGTCGGCGTCACGAATGCTTTCCAGTGGTTTAGCCTCTACCCATTTGGTGAAGTAGTCTGTGCCGACCAACAGATACTTACGATTTCTAGGTGAGGTAGGTAGTGGTACCATAATATCGAGTCCCCATTACATGAACAGTTAAGGGCTTGTCAAGGATTTCAAGTCATTTGCTGGTTGGTGGACCATATGAGGGAATTTATGTTACTTTTCACACCTGCGAACATAGGTATTTGCATCCTTTTGCATGTGAGGCCACAAGTAGCTTCCTTGATCCCTCGAAAGGACAGTGACCTCCTTCCTGTGTGACTCCCCCAAATACTATCATGAAGCTCTCTGAAAACTTTCTTGGTGTTGTGCGGGTGGACGCACCAGAGATAAGGGCATGCGAATGATCTCTTGTAGATCTTTACCCCTAGGGTGAGGTAAAAATGGGCTACTTTTACCCTCACTTGATGAGCCAACCCCCTCTCATCAGGTAACACATCACTTCGTAGATAGGCAATCATAGGATCCATCCAACTAGGGGCCCTCTTTGTGAGGAGGACTTGCTCGGCGACCACCGTTCGGTCAATACTTAGCTGGTCAAGGAACTCTATCTGAATATTTCTTCTGAGATCAGAGTTCACTGCTGAGTATAAGGCTACTAAGGCATCAATATGTATGTTTTTCCCTCGGGAGAAGTGCTGAATACCAACCTTCTAAAACCCTACCATAAGACCTCTTACTACGACAAGGTATGCTTCCATTTTATCGTCTTTTATATTGAAATCTCCACTTACTTTCTGGGAGACCAGTTTGGAATCACCGAATATGTTAAAGCACATTGCCCCCCAGCATTTGGGCCTTGCGCAAACCAACGATCAATGCTTCGTATTCAACTTTATTGTTGGAGGCTTCAAATTCCAACTTAATTCCTTATTCGATGACAACGTCTTCTAATGTGACGAGGATAATTCCTACACCCGCCCTCTTGGAATTGGAGGCTCCATTAACGTGTAGGGTCCAATCCTTAGACTGTGCTTCTTTACTTGTTAACTGCTCCGCTTCCTATTGGTCGACAGCTCGTTTCCTGTGAACTTGGCGATAAAATAAACCAAGATTTGTTCCTTAATTATTTTTCTTAGCTGAAAGTGGATATCGAACCTCCCGAGCTCGACTGACCACTTCGAGAGTCGTTCAGAGAGGTCGACTTTTTAAAGAATAACTTTAAGGGGATATGATGTGATCACTATTACTTAGTAAGCTTCAAAGAAGTGCTTCACCTTCCTTGAGGCAACCACTAATGCATAAGTAAGCTTTTCTAAGGGCAAGTAACGTTGTTCTGCATCCAGAAGTGTCTTACTGGTGCAATAGACGGGGTACTTCCCGCCTTCATTCTCACATACCAGAGCCTAGCTAACATTGTGGTTTGATACATCAAGATAGAGATATAGTGGATTTCCACAATCGAGAATCACCAACAGGGGAAGTTTACTAAGGTAGGACTTAATCTCCTCCAAAGCTCTTGAGCAGTCATCGTTTCGTATGAGGCCTTTGTCTTCTTTAAAAGCTGAAAGAATGGTTGATAACATTTCGAGGACTTAGAGATGAAATTGTTGAGTGCAGTAAGCATACCCATAATCTTTTGAACATCTCGCAATGTCCGTGGAGGTTGGACCTTGGTGATCGCATCAATCTAATCTGGATTGGCCTCAATTCCTCTTTCGTTGACTAAATAGCTAAAAAAATTACCTAACTGGACAACGAATGAACACTTACTTGCGTTAGGATCCACCCGATAGTCGGCTCTGTTCTTGCTCTTGACTAATATGTCATCGATATAGACCTCTATTGTGTCTCCCATCTTTTGCTTGAACATCTTCGTGACCAGCCTCTGGTAAGTTGCCCTTGCGTTCTTTAGGCCAAACGGCATGACTTATAACAGTATAAACCAATCGGGGTTGTGAAGGATGTTTTATCCTAGCCGGGGTCGAACAATGGAATTTAATGGTACCCTGAATAGGCATCTAGAAAACTCATCCTTTCATGTACTGCCGTAGCATCAACTAGCTGATCAATCTTAAGCAGCGAAAAATTATCTTTGGGGTAGGTCTTATTGAGGTCTATGAAATCAATGCAGACCCTCCAACTATCATTGCTCTTTTGTACTACCACTAGGTTGGATAGCCACTTAGGGAACTGAACTTCCCTAATGGATCCTGCATTCAGAAGCTTCCCTACTTCATTCTTCACCGCTTTAGCCTTCTCGGGGGCTGTTTGACGTTCCATATGAGTGATTGGCTTGAAGGTTGGGTCAACATGCAAACGGTGGCAGGCTATGTTTGAATCATTTCTAAGTTGATCATATGGATCCCAGGTAAAAACATCTAGATTGCTTCTTAATAAGGCAATCAACTCTTTATTTTCGTGATTGGTGAGTGCAGTTTCGATAAAAAACTTACTCTTTGGAAAGCTGTCATCAACCTCAACTTCCTCCGGGCTTTCAATGACTAGGTCAATGGGGTGGACCTTGGTCTCCTCCACCCTTGATCGGTCGTACCGTAGTTGCTATTTAGAGGGTGTAGTCCTATCTTGGGCTTCCTCTAGAGTATCTTTTAATTATTTTTCTTCTCCTTCCTGGGGTGAATGGCTATAATGAAGCACTACCTTATAGTGTCCTGGTCACCATGAATCTCGGCCATGCCCCGCTCGATGATACACTTCAGCTTTCGGTGGTAGGTAGATGGTACGACCCTCATGGTGCGTAACTAGACTATTCCTAGAATGGCATGATATGGGGACTCTATGTCCACCACCAAAAACTCAATCAACTTCGAGATGTTTCCTGCCCGGATCGATAGGACTATCTTTCCCAGTGGCATTATAATTCTCCATTCGAAGCCGACCAATGGAACTGTGGCCTCCTTGAGGTCGGCTAGGTTGAGCTTAATCTTGTGGAATAACCCTAGGTACATCACATATGACGAGCTTCCCTGGCCTACCAATAGGTTGTCAACATCCTAATTTTTAATTCTGAGAGTTATCACGAGTGCATCATGATATGGAATCCTCACTCTGATTAGATCTTCTTCGTGAAGATGATGTGTTTGGTGTAGTCGACGTCATCTGATCATTGGCGCTTTCCAGTTTGTCTTATTACAGGGTCAATCTGGAAGGCCTCTATGACAACAGTTACCTTGTTTAACTTTATTCGAACAACATTCCCTAGGAGCTGCTTTACGTCGGACGCTCCATGGATTACCACGAACTCTTATCCCATGTCGTCATTAAGGACATTATCTCATTTCTGGACCTCAAACTTTATCCCTCTTTCCACTTCACCACTCGAATTTTTAGTTTTTACACCCAACCTCTCGAATTTCTAACACGACTTCAAATAACCCTCTACCGCTAACACAGTTAATTTGTTAGACAGAAAAGAGGGTCATTTGCATGATACATGAGGAAAAATATGATTATTCTTGTCCAGTTATACTTAGAGTGATATTTTTATAATAAATCAATATACCTACTTTATCTCTCTCTCACCACCTATGCTCTCACACTAAACCCATACAACTCATGGACCATGGCATCCCCATCCACCACCGCCCCTCCACTGCTCACAAAATCGTCACCGCTCATCCTCATACCCTTACAACCACCGCATACTCCTTTCCCCACCAAATCTGCATCATCAATAATATTTTTTTCTCTCTTTTTCTCTCTCCCTCGTGTCTTCTTTTTCCTCCCCCTCTCACCACACACACACACTCGCGGACAAAATATATACACACGAACACACACAAACACATGAAAACATATAAATACATGAAAACATATTTAGATTTAAATCTTCATCTCAGATATCCCTTTCCTTCTTGGAGTTTTCATTATCGGTGCATAATAAAAGGGGACAGACCACCGATGATGTTTGGTGTTCGATTTATACTGGTTAGATTGCATGTTGGCAAGAAGTTTAGGCTCATATTAAATTGATTTAAAGATTTTTTTGTTTGGTGCTTTATTTAGGAGAATTATTGGGTTGGAGTTTTTTAGCCTTTTTTTCCAGCGTTTTATTTTAAATTGAAAATTTTCACTTAAATTTTTAGCTATTTCCTATTTCTTCCAGATTCAATTTTTTTATATTATTCCAGCATTTTAAATGTATTTTACAATATTTTTTAATTCTTTAAAAGTCTTTTATAAGATTTTTCATATTTTAAAGATTTTTACCATTTTTTATTTTTTTTCACGGATTTAAAAAAATATGTATTTAGTTTTTTTGTGAATTAAAAAAATATTTATTTTATTTCCCAAGTTTTTTTTAATGTTTTTATGTATATTTGGATTTTTTAATATTTTCTGTATAATATTATATATCCAAATGTTCTATTGTAATTTTTGCAATTTTTATATGTTTTAAGAAAAGTCCACAATTTTTCAAGTCTTTGAAACTTGTGTATGTTCTTGATGACGGACTTAAAACTTTTTCCGAACCCACATAAAAAAATACTAAAGATATCAAACAAAAAACGCATGAAGAGAAAATATGGCGAATTTATGCGTCGTTGACACATCCTCAATGTGTTATCTCAGTTAATCTATAGTGCAAATCAGATGATTCCTAATCGTAAGATTCTTATTCTATATGAATTATAGATGGTCTAATGATAAATTTATCGTTGTCCAAGCCCATGAGCTCAAAGGAATAAATCTTCGAGATGAAGTTCAAGTGAGTGTCACATCTTAAGTTATTATAGATTATATTTATTTTCTTTCTATGTTATTATTTTGTAATTATTTTTTAGTTGTTCATATTCTTAAATTGAACCCAATCATAGAAATAGGTATTTTTGTTTATTGATGTTATTAAAATCAAAATAATTTTTTAGAACGAAATCTAGATCTTTCACTAAAAAAAAGTTAATACCAAGTATACCCAGAAAAAAAAAATAGACACAATAAAGTGTTTGCAATATATTGGGTGGTGTCTTAATTAAATATCATATAACCCTATACAGTAATCACGTGTTGCTGACACCATACTGGGTCTGTTTTTGGTTTTCTGAGTATACCTAATATTACTATGTTCTTATTTTGGAATAAGCCACATTTCAAGTTATTATAAATACATTTATTTTCTGTCTATGTTCTTACTTTGTAATTATTTTTTAGTTTTCATATTCTCAAATTGATCCCAATCATCGAAATAGGTACTTTTGTTTATTTATGTTAAAAAAATCAAAATAAATTTTTTAGAACCAAATCAAGATCTTTCAATAAAATTACAGTAATATTAAATATACCCAAAAACTAAACACAGTAAAGTGTTAGGAATATATTGGGTGGTGTTTTAAGTATATCACATGAAAACCCTACACACTAATCATGTGTTGCACACCTGTCCGAGTCTATTTTTTGAGTTCATTTTTTAATATACTTAATATTACTTAACAAAAAAATAAAATAAAATAAAACATAATATAAATTCTCAACATCGTCAAATTATGTAAAGAGAAGTTGTTAATCAAGTGGTATCGTGAATCATGCAACCATGGACATAATTTCATTTTGAAGGTGCTCATTCAATGTCAACTCAATGGCCCTAGAGAATATTGAACTTTGTTTCTTTATTTTGATTCCAATAGTGGGATCTCTTTATCAAGGTTCAAATGAGACCACTATAATTAAAGTATTAAAGGGGAATGGTATATATTTTATTGTGCTATGGATGGTCAAACATGAATGAAGTTTTAGTTTCATATCCTAACATAACTACTTCATGATAAAATAATTTATAGAAAAATCACACTTCCTCCCACAAGATGATATTTTTTAGAACTAATTTATACGCATTCCTATATGATATATCTCTACACAATTCTTTATTTTCTTTCGTATTTTCATTTAATTATATGCTTATCTGATCAAATTTAGTAATAAAATTATATGGGATTTTCTTTGAAAAACATTCTTATGCAATCAATCAAATATACAGGAATGTGTGATGTGGAATGCAAAAGAACCACAATCTTTAAAAAATAAATTTTGATGTTTTAGTTTTTTAACTTTTTTAGCCTTCTCACACGTGATGGCCCAATAAGACAATGAATGTAGCTTTACATGAATAAATGTAATATAACTTGAATTGGTGTTTGAATAATTATTTTAATAGACAAGTTAGGATTGAGTAACTTCAATTTTACAAACATAACTTTTACGATTGACTCGTACCAAAATTTGTGTAATTTGAATTTTAAGACTCAAATTACTAACTCCAATTTTCACAATGGTCTAAAGAATTGTAGATGAACAACAAAATTTTATATCTGTTTTTTCATCCTCATACTCTAAGATTCAATTCATTTTCTTCACAAATTGATATGAATTAATTATTTTTATGGGTTATGTGGTCTAACCAATTTGAAAATATAAATGTGATATTTTAGTAGTATTCTCTACTCCCATGACAAAATATTTACGAATTATAGCATACTCAAGTTCGTTAATTTATATTAATTTCTATTCTTATGATATATTTGAGGCCAATTCTACGTTTTGGAAAAGTTTAATTAGAGACGCAACTATAAGGGTATTTTTATAATTTTAAACTTTAAAATTTGAACCATAGAAATAAATGGTTGTGCAGACCAGTGGATTATCTTTGCATGACCACTGACTGTGCATCATTCTATGTTCGTAAGTTGTGAACGTACTCGTTCAAACACATTTTCTAAAGAGGAAGAAAGAGACTTTTCTCGATGCATCATACCCACTTCAACTAATATCCATACCCAATTGCAGGGAATTAATATTTTGATATTTTTATTCTTTTTTTCTATTTTTCCTTCTTTCTCACTTAGTACAAATAGAAAGTTCTTTTATTTTAGAATAATACTTTTCAAATTAGAACCTAATTTAGATTTGAAGCATTTACTCCCTCATCTCTTCTAGGGTTTGCTAGAAACCTATTTCTCCATAACTACATATGTATAAGTGTTGTTGGTTACTAAGTGTTGTAAGCCTCAAACTTGATTGATTATGTGCTTTTCAAGACTTTATTTTCACTTATTAAAGAAACTTTTGAATTACTCTCTTGGATGACTTGTTATCTCTTTTTTTTACTTGATTTCATTATATATGTTATGTTTGTTATGAGTAAGCAAGTTATAGGAGTTAAGGATCATAAACTTAATATAAATGCTTGAACTTCAAAACTAGGGGTTTATTTTGATTTATTTTAATTGAAACTTATGTGTTTATTTTAGAGTATCACTACGCTATATACCGAGAATGGTCACAGTCACCTGATCACAACACAAATCCATGACAAAGGTAGTCACTAACCAAATCCATGACCACCATAAAAAATTCGTAACCAAGGTTATAACCAAGGGCAGGGGTGACATAGACATGTGATTTGTCACAATTTTGGACTGTGGCCATTATGATCATAACTCCGAATCCGTGACCCTTTACGCAAGAAATTTGATGCTATTTTTGTGAATTGGATGGTGACAGTTTTAGACCTTGATCAAACCATAACTAATGAGAGTGTATCATAGTAATGTTTTTAAACCATGACCCCTAATAATGATGGGAGTTTATTTTGAACTGGTCCAATGGTCACAATTTAGAACCATTGATAAACACTCAAAACTGTACAATTTATATCCCAAATAAACGTACTTTAGTTTCTAATACTCGACAATATGGGTCTTATGCGCTTAATTGTTCAATATGCAGGTTTAATTGCAGTTGCGGTGTCAAAAGCTATATTTTCAGGCAATTTGCAGTTAAAATGGTGCTAAATACCTTGTCCCATAACCCTAGCCTACCGTAAACCGTCCCTAAACCTATCCCAAACCATGTGTGTGTTTTGTTTGTCCCTTTTTAATATTTTTTTAGATTTTTAGTTTGTGTCATTTTATTTGAGATTTATTTATTATTTTCTAGGTTTTATTTTATTTTATTTAATTTTTATTTGATTAGTTTTTAGTTTCATTTTATTTTATTAGGATTATAATTTTTAGGATTTCATGTATTTTTAGTTTTATTAGAATTTGCATGTTCTTTTTAGGATTTTAATTTTAAGTTTTATTAGATTTTATTTTTATTTTTATTTCTTTTTAATTTCAATGTTGATTTGAGTCTTCATTTTATTTTAGAATAGAATTTTATTTTTTTATTTTTTAGTTTAGTTTATTAATTTTATTTTAGTTAGTGTTATTTTAAGGGTCACAATTTGACACACACACACACACAACCCGTAACCCAACTCACCCACACACACATACCCTACACCCTTATCACACCCAACTCTTCCCAACTTCATCTTCAACCTCACCCCCACTTTCTCTCTCTCTTTCCTCCACCATTACTAACATTCCACCATAAACCATTTCCACTCTTCCCTCTCTCCACAAACCCCACAACCCATCTTCTCTGTTTCTCACCCCACACAAACCCAACCCTTTCCCCCCCATCTCGTCCTCCTATCGCCGGCGGCGTGGTCAACCCGGCGAAACTCCAGCCGGTGCGACCCAAACTCGCAGCCCTTGCCCCACTTTCGACCGCGACCTTCCACCTGCGTCCCCCTTACCCGTCGTCGCTGACCTGCCGGAACTCGTACCCAAAACTGAAACCGTTGATGCCGACGCCATCCGGCGACCTCCCCTACCCGTCCTCTTACTCCAACCCATTTCCTTCTTCAACTTGACCCCATCTCATCCCAAGACCCATACCCATTTCATCCATTTCAAACCCAAACCCATTTCCCATTCAAAACCCATTTTCATAAAAAAAAAAAAACATGTCCCATTCAAGCCATGATCTGCCAAAACAAAGCCAATCTCAAAAACCAACAAAACCAAATAAAACAAATGCCACATGTGTTAATACACTCATTAAACCTTTTACCCCTTATACCCATTTTACCCCCAACTACCTACTTTAACCCCTTTTTCCATAAATACCCTCACCCATATCAGATTTTTATATCCTCTCAACCCACATGCTCCCCTCACCATTTCCATGCACACTCATGTCAATTATCCAATATAACCCTTGCCTCCATGTGCACCATATAAATTGAAGACTTGGGCCATTTTGCAAAGGGGATCTCTAACTTAGTTTTTTTTACTCTTATGTGATAAATTTCTCTACACTCCTCTTTAGAGAGTATTTTCATTTTTAGCAAATATCTCAATAAAGAGGTGTGTAGTGAAATTTATCTCTAGGATGAATTCCACCCCACCCATCTATAATGAATCTTGGCATTTTTAGCCATTAATTCATTATAGATTGATGTAGTTGAATTTATCCCTTATGGGAGGTAAATTCTCATCCATTCCTTTATGTTGAGATTTTGCATTTTTAGCAATTATCTCAATATAAATTAATGATCTAGAATTTATTTCTTTGGGTGAATTCTAATGTACAATTTTATAATTTTAGGATTTGCATTTTTAGCAAATCTCTTTTATTATTTAATTGTCCATTATTAATTCATCCACTATCCTTTTTATTTTTATTTTGTAATTTTTAGTTTAGATTCAATAAATACATGAGTGAAGAATTGTAATTGAGAGATTGATGATGTAATTGAAGATTTCATGTCAATTCAAGGCTTAAATGGATTTGATCTCCTCCTCTTGATTACTTTTAGTTTAATCTTCTCATGCTTTTATTTGTTTATCTTATATTTGTGGATGATGATTATTGAGGACTAATATCCCATTCATAGGATGAAATTTTGAAACCCTCATGAATCCAATTTAGTTAGTTTACTTTTTAGCCCAATTTTATTTACCTCATTTTTATTAGCTTTTACATCTTAGTAGTACTTTAAAAATTAGTATATAGCTAGTTAATTAATATTCTCTTGAAAAATTCATAAAAATAGAAAAAGTAAAAATAGAAAAATATAATAAAATGCAAATGATTCTATATATATGTCCTCACCAATTTTGTGTTTCACCCTTAGATTTGGATTGACTCCCTTACTTACCCTCTACACTAATTTTGTTATAATTTTGTAGGTTCAAGGGATTTTTTATGGATAGAGAAGTTGCAACAACGGCGAAAATACATTAATAGATCACTCAATTTTTTTATTTATCAACCGTAACTAGTTATAGGGATATAATTAGTCACATGAGGGTTCACGACTTCAGATTGTGAACATAGATGAGGATTTCAATAGTCATAGCAGGGGTTACGGCTCCAGATTGTGACCATGTATGGGGATTTGGTTGATCACGAGAGGGTTTAAAACTCTAAACCATGACAGTGTTTCTGCTATAAGTAAAATCCACTAGTTTTTTTTTATTTCACCCAAGGTTTCCCTCTCTCTCTCTCTCTCTCTCTCTCTCTCTCTCTCTCTCTCTCTCCTCTTTGCTCTCCCTCACTGTGGAATTACGATCCACGAGTGTCGATGCACGTACGTAAGGGGGAGGGCTACTTTTGTGTGTTATTTCAATGGAGGATGCCCATATTGCTTGTCTCTTAGTCCGTCGCTACCACCCGGGGTCGGGTTATCTATTTCACGTGGGTCGAAGGACTTTCCCCTTGAAGATGTTTGATGACATGTCCAGTTTAACTCGCATCCCTTGGTTTTAGGCCTAGGCCTAAGTGGGTTCTGTGCGATAAGCAGTCTGGTTGGTTTGTTCAGAGTTACTAGTTTGTTTGATATAAAAACAACCAAGAGGTTCGGGTTAACCCTTTCAGGCTAATCCCAAGGCAAGTTTAAGTATGCGGTTAGTCCAGATATTCTTGTTGTGCGGGTTTAGGAACCAAATTACGGGTGGGAAAGGTGTTGGGCACCCCACATGTTTTTTTTGCTTATTTAATTATATGTTTATTATATCTCTTAACATTAATTGATTATTTTTTAGTTATTTTCAGGACTGGTTTAGAGACCTTAGGTTTAGTATCCCTTCAAACATAGATAGATTCTTAGGTATGAAAATGGTCACTTCATTGATTCTGGTGCACAAGTATGCTTGTGTATGACTCTATACTTATGTAACGGGTGGCTGTTTGTGCGTATGTAGGTGTACGAGAAATATTACCTTTAAGATAGTTTGATATCTCTTTCGAGGTTTGAGGAGAGATAAAAGGGTAATACGAGAGATGGTTGCATCTCTGTTATGACAACATATCGGGAGATATATTATCTAGGCTCTTGCTCATGAGAAAGACTCGATATTCATACTACGTACCCAAGAAGACTTGGGATGAAAGTATTCGTAGTTCTATCATGTATAGTATGTATACATGTTTTCATGCTTATATGAGGTGCTTGAGAGATTACGACTTTAATATAATTTGATACCTCATTTGCAGTGTGTGTGAGAGATGGTATAAGATGTGAAATATGATTACATCTCGGTGGGAACAATATATCGAGTTCCATATTATCGAGGTTTATGCTCACCAGAAGGACTCGGTTACTCGTATAGACACGTGATCAAAGTCTACGTGGTTCGGGTGTATGTAGTATGTGTCTGTGTTTGCACATTTGTGTAGGATGCGAGAGATATCATAGCTTTGAGATAGTTTGGTATCTCGTTAGTAATATGTATGAGATATTGGGTGGGATGAGAGATGGGTGCATCTCAGCGTGGGACCATATATTATGAGACATATTGTCGAGGCTTATGATCACGAGAAGGTCTCAGTATTTTGCCTATATACTCATGTGGCCTCGAGATCAACGACCACATAGTTTGGGTGTTCACGTGTTCCAACGTAATATGCATGTAAGCCTAGGAAATCGATTGGGAGAGAGAATCTATCTATAGGTTAGAGGGTAGCTTTAGTGGGGGTCAAAATGGGAGTGGATCCAAAGGTCTTCGGTAGGGGTATCTTATATTCTGATCATCGGGTGATCACTAGCCGAAAGGTATTATCCTTCAGACTAGTTTGGGGATGTACACTAACGATGTGAAGTTCTAGACATCTATGGCTATGGAGGTGGAGATAGAAGTAGAGGGAGTTTGGACTGGGAATTGATACATCCCTAAGAAATAATACATCGAGTGACATATAATGAGGCTTGGGCTTCACGAGTTTAGTTCGGTATAGCGCTTATGTACTTAAGGAGACTTGAGATCAAATCCAATGTGGTTCCAACAAACGAGCCATATTTACGGGTATAGACAAAGGGATACCAAGTATACAATATATCACATTACGGTATTCATGGAGCGTAGTCCTTAATATAACATTTATGTTGTGTTGGATTGATATATTTATATGTTAAAAGTATGTATAATCATAGTGTGACACCCCGCCTAATTACATACCAGGTGATCAGGCCTTTATTAAATTAAAACAAGATTTACAAAATGGTTCATTCTTAGCATCAATCTCGAAAACCAAATTAATTACTAATCACCTATTAGTTAATTAAGACGGTGCCAAATTTTATCTTGCATTAAACAAACAAATAATATGCGAAAAAACTGAACTACAACATTCACACAATATTAGAGTCCCAAAACATCTCAAGTAAATAAATAAATAAAGTCTTGCTGAATAAACCATCGTCTAAATATCCCAAACCAAATAATGAATCCAACTAATAAGAATTTATGAATACAAGTCTGAAAATGAAATACTAAATGAATAAATTCTCAAATGGGACCAACATGCCCAAACTGAAATACTGGAATAAACTCCTACGCTAGGAATGAAATTATATATGCATCTAATCAAAACTCTGCAAGCCTCCACAACGCTGCAGCTATACGTCGCCGTAAGGAATCATCAAGTCTGGCGTCCTTCTGGATGGACACCTAAAAGGTTTTGAAAAGATTTTATAGCAAGGGTTAGAACCCAAAAAATTTTGAAAATATTTATCTAGTATTTATCATTATTTAAAATCAGTTATTGATTACACATCTTAGGTTAACGTACACTCTCTTGAGTTTCCTCACCTTTCAACTATTCTGCACGCCCAATGTTTCTACTTATCCCACCTAGCTATTATACCCAAGCTAACTAGATTTAAGTATTTTTAAATATGAACACGTCTCTGTTCCCGTACCGCCCATACAGTACTTCACCCGTTGGTTAACGTTTCTCATACGTTATAAGATTTGAAATTACCATTTCACTTATATTCTCATTATTCAATTAATTAAGTGTCACTACTTAATTCAATCTTTAAATATACACTATCTAACTGTCTGTTGTCACATGTAAGTAGAATATTCACATCAGCACATATATATTTATTTCGCTAAATAAATATCATTACTACGTGTGTCAATAGAATGACCGCGAAACATGGGCATACTCTGCTATCAGTCCAAGTACCTCTCATATTAAATAGGGACAAATAGTTCGGTACATATCCTCAAACCCAAAATTAAATAACAAGTATTAGAGGCGAACATAGTTCTAAGCTTTTGGGATACGTACATACCTAACGTACCCAAATGACATGCCGAACACACTAATACATGACAAATAGTGAGTCGCCCTAAGTTTTATGTTCTGGGGCACAAATCCAAACCTCCCTGGAATCGGTGTTCTGGGACACTAATACACGACATAAGGTAGGATCGACCTAGCTTCCAAGTCAAACTTAACCTTACTCGAGTCTTTCAACTTCTCCTATAACTCACAAATCTTACACCCAAGCGCATGCCTAGCCTCCTCAAAATCTAACACCTCTTTTTTCAACGCCTCCATAAAACCACAAAGGTTATCTCTCTCTTTCTCAACATACTCTAGCTTCTCCTTAAGAATCTTCTCCCGTGCCCTAAGATCCTTAATAAAAACATCATTATTTTCTACGGCACGTTCATTCAACCTAGCTTGCAATTTCGACTTTGCCTTATTCACCTTTACCGCTTCGGCATACAATTCATTAAAGGAAACTTGTAATACTTTCACATCAACCTCATCTTCCTCATTAGCTTCTCCCTCACTCACTTGGGATTCAACGGCCTCGAAGGTGTCATGCACACGAGAATATTCATGTGAATATTTATCGTCATCGCTCACAAGACATTCCAAGAAAGCAACAAACTTGCTCTCATTGGGGGAACTCTCTCCCTCTTCCAGATCACTATCACTTAAGGAGGGATTATAAGCTATCGGTTTCTTTCCCTCTTTCTTTAGTCTAGTGGGACACTCGGTAACTTTGTGACCATACCCTCACACCCAAAACACCTATCTGAATCAACGCTATTAAATTGCTCACTTTTATCTTTAGGGGTGGAATCTACTTTGTTGTTCTTTAATTTCTCAAACTTTTTGGCATCTTTCGATTGCTTTTGAAATTTAAGAATTTTTTTGAACTTCTTTGCCAACAAAGCGACATCCTCAAAATAGGAATCAAAATCATCATTCAAAACTTTAGTCTCCTCCTTCCGAGCTTTCAAAGTAATGCCTTTTTCTTTCTTTGGCACTTGCTTGGAGGTAAACATATAGAGTTAATAGGTTTGTAGATCACCTACAATCTCTTCAAGTTTTGTCGAATCAAGAATACCTAAGGAGTTTAAAACGGTCACTTTCGCATCAAACATACTCGACAAAAATCTCAAAATTTTATTTATCACACAGTTGTTCGAAATCTTCTCTCCTGAGTTAAACGATGAGTTAAAAATATTAGACAACCTAGCGTAAAACTCATCAAATGACTCACTCTATAACATATTAATCGTCTCAAACTGTGTATTGAGGTTTTGTTGTTTAGATGCCCTAACCGTGCTAGTGCCCTCGTGAGTAAGTACAAGTGTATCCCAAGCCTCTTTTAATGTTTCACGCATCATGATTCTATTGTAATTTTTCAGTGTGACATGTGAGGAAATTACGTGCAGACCCTTAGAGTTGTAAAGTGCAAGCCTATGTTCTGCCTCGGTCAATGACTCAAAGGGTTTCAATTTAGTGACCTCACCCTCTCGTGTGACTAGTGACCAACCCTTTTCAACCACTAACCACACACGCTCATCAATGAATTTTAAAGCACTTTTTATTCGCATTTTCCAGTAAGCATAATTTGTGCCATAAAAATAGGAGCACGAAAACTTTTGAAACCACCAAAATTCATCCTAAAAACACAAGGGATCAACACAATAAAAATATGTTTCTAGATCTAATACCAATTTGTAGGCCCTCTTTTTCTATGTAGAAAGTGTTTTTGAGGATGACAAAACAATTTTCTTTTTATGAAAACCCTTTTTCCAATTTTTAATTCACATCAAGTTGTGAACCAATTTTAACTTAAACAAATTTTGTCTTGATTAATCGTAAACATACATATAGTGATTAAAGCAAGTAAAGTAAAGTAAAGTAAAGTAAAGAATGCTCACAATGCCGGATGTACGAGGAAACCACTAAGGGGAAAAATCTCGGACGACCCAAGCAAGACAATCACTATGATGTGGAATTACAAGGAACAGACAGAAGTCTTACTCAACGACTAGATCCCCACAAGACTTGACGCCCTTTTAATCTTCAACAACTGCTCCATAGTGCCCATGCAGAAAGTCCTTATTCCACGATGCTCGTCCATAAAACACGCGTACACGTATGTCTCGTTATCCACCGATATGGCTTGTAATGTCTATGATGTTGAAGACGGATCTTTCGCTTCTCCACCGCAAAACTCAACAAAGTTCTGTGTAGAATAAACTCTGAATGGTGCCAACTAAGATCACTATAGCATAAAGTAATGAAAACTCGAATCTTTGAAACTCTAAGGATGTTTTGTACTTGGAAAACCTTAGAAAACTTTATGCAGAAAATGTACTGGTTTGTAAACTGTTTTTCAGACTGCACACCTACGAAATTATGAGGAAACCACGCCTTAAATAATTTTCTTGAGGCGGCACATCGCTCGAATGACTATAGCTGTCGCTCGAACGAGATGGCTATGTCGTTCGAATGACATAGTGATCTTGCTCGAACGACAGTTAATGTCGTTTGATGCCGTTTGAGCGACAAAGCGAAATAGCATTTGTATAAAATACAACTCTAAGCATCCTTATCAGAATAAAATGAAGTGTAAACGATTTCAAATACTTTAAAAACATTTTAAAAATATTTTCTTTAATAAAATAACATCCTTAAAGATTTTAAAATAAATCCGAGTCCCATTAAAATTACGCATTCATACCTTAGTGATCTCGAAATGCAATTAAACTTGAAGAAAAAATATGCACTATAAATTTGCATGATAAATCTTTGAAGCTTTGTCGCAATATTTTGAATAAACTTCAATACGTCATAGTCTGTGTGGGATCGTTATAATTAAAATACGACCTAGGACTCAAACGTGTTTTATTCCGAGAATAAGTCAAATAAACATACAACGGACTCAATTGGAAATTTTATCCCTAAAAATCTCCCCCTTTGACTATTCCGAGACAAAGCTAACTGTGAAATGCCTAAGCCGGGCCATCAAGCCGTATGACGCCTAAATCCCATCCCATAAACCCAAAATCAAAAATACAGGACAAGACTAATAAAGGATGGTCCGACAAGCATAAACTGTCTGAATGTGATGTGGTATTGAAATCTCCAATCTGTAACGCATACCTACACACATGAAATAGACAAATACCCAGTGAAGTATGGAAGAACAAATGATATAAAATAATATGTGAAAACAAACCAAAATCATTTGTTATGTGAGCAAAACATGATCAATTTGTTAACAACATCTAAATCAGGATACCAATACCAATTTGTAAAAACTCATTAAGATACCCAAAAATAAGCATGAACACATATGATATCAATGTGTAATGCAAAAAAAATTATGTACTCAATCAAACAAAAACTCCCCTAGATCAAATACATCTTGAATCTCTCCCTTTTTGTCTCGAATAGATAACCTGGTGAATAGATAAACATATCTAGCATGAGATAATCAATGAAGTGTATCTAGATAAACATTAAATAACTTGCAAATAATAATCAAAAGATGTCAAATCCGTAGCTAACAAACAATAATCTTACAACATGAATCATCAATCTAAGTAGGTGCGACAAAATGAACACAATGCAGTAATATATGTAATCAATGAGAATCTGCATATAATAAACTGTCCAGAAGCAACCCAGTTGTACCAATAAGTATATCAATATGAATAGGGGTACTGGAACAAAAGGAAATATAAGAAAAATCCGTCAGTAGGTCGCTCGAATGAGGCATCCCTGTCTCTCCAACGATAGAGGCTTCTAGGGAGATAACTTCGCACGATAACAAGTTCTCGCTCTAATGAGAAAACCCAAAAAGCCAGTGCCAGCTCTGATAAACATGCAGTTTCGCCCAGCGTAAAAATTTCGTGAAAAAACTAACTGGAAAGAGCAGAAACTACAAAACAGTAGAAAAATAGAAAACTAACAAATAAAATAATGTGAGTTACATGCTAATATAGTACCTATGTGCCCAAACATGATCATGGAATGTATGGGCGTGAACTACAATAAAAGAATCACAATTCCAACACATTGAAACGAGCAAGAAGCTCTAATTGATAGCTGTAAATCATCAAAATTTATTTTAGTCATATGTGACATTTAAAGTGTGATCTAAATGAACTAAACAATCAAACATGCACACAAATTCGGAATATTGAAGATTCTACAAACAATAGCGTCATGGTACGGTTTTTCAATCTTAGGATTCGTAATGCAAACCCATTTAAATTTTCTCCAACCAAACTCCCTCATATGTATATACTTTTCAATTTCTTTTGAGGCTTTTATCATTCTCAACTTATAGAAAATCCTATTGGCCCTATTTTTGGCATATGATTATTTTTATTGCCATGATTTTCTTTTTGGGCTCTTTTAAACGGTGGATTTCACGATGAGTCAATTTTACACTCTCACTGCCCTTTCCTGTGAACAATCATTATTTTTTCAATTCAATTTCAATCCTCATGGTAAGCGGTTCTAACATGCACACCTCCTCCTTAAGTCTACTTACGCATAGATGACAAGATTGAGATAAGAACGTCTCACCAAACTTTACTATGCATGAGATGTCGAACATTCATATAAACTTCTGCATGTGTGCGAAGATGGCATATATGCAACGTCGAATCAAAATGCATATCAACTTCAAAACAACCCATAATATAATGGTTAAGATCATTCTAAGCATCAATAATTATGACCAAATGGATAATGAAAGGATGGGGGTCCACACACCAATGTGCCACATCAAATGTGTAAACTGAGAAAAAATAAAAACAAACCATAAATCTTTTTATTTTTTCAACATATTTTGACTCAAATAAAAGCAAAATCTTTTTGTATTTAAAAAAAATATGAAATCGAAAATATTTTTATATTTTTCAAATAAGACTCAATAAATGAAAAATATAATATAAAATGATACACATGTCATAACACTAGCAAGATATAAATCATGATGCTAAGATTAGCGTATGACAAACATAGAAACACAATCATCCTTTATATCTAGCTTGGGAAGAATCAAGTGCAACCAAATGAGAACAGTAAAGTTTAAGTCCTAAAGCCTCTAAGTTCGATTTCCTAACCCAAGTAGGTGTGACATGATGCATGGGGGTTTGGGAACCGACACGACTTTATTCCTAAACTTCCTAGGAGAAATCCTAAGGTCATAGCAAAAACGTCTAAGGTGACCTGTACTACCACAATGTGTGCAAGTGTAAAGACGACGAGAATGGTTACCAAAATATCGACCTCTCCTCATGTTCCTAGTGTGATCTCTCACACGGTTGGTATTGGCTTTGGGAATGGGAACAACTCTATCATCGTAACCTATACCAAACCTATCACATTTGACTTGGACGGTGCCTAATATCCTATCTAACTTTTTTGACATAGCTTCCAAGTCAAACTTAACCTTACTCGAGTCTTTCAACTTCTCCTCTAACTCACAAATCCTAAACGCATGCACACGCCTAGATAACTCAAACTCTAACATCTATTTTTTCAATGCCTCCATCAAACCACGAAGGTTATCTCTCTCTTTCTCAACATAATTTAGCTTATCCCGAAGCATATTCTCCCGTTCCCTAAGATCCTTAATCAAAACATCATTATTTTCTACGGCACGCTCATTCAACCTAGCTTGTAATTTTGAGTTTGACTTTTTTACCTTTACCGCTTCGGCATACAATTTATTAAAGGCAACTTGCAACTCTTTCACATCAACCTCCTCTTCCTCACTAGCTTCTCCTTCACTCACTTGGGATTCAAAGGCCTCGGAGGTGTCATGTACATGAGAATATTCATAGGAAGATTTATCGTCATCGCTCACATGACATGCCAAGAAAGCAACAAAATTTCTCTCATTGGGGGAACTCTTTCCTTCTTCTGGATCACTATCACTTAAGGAGGCCTTGTAAGCTATCAGTTTCTTTCCCTCTTTCTTAAGTCTAGTGGGACACTCGATAACTTTATGACCATACCCCTCACACCTGAAACACCTATCTGGCTCAACCCTATTAAATTTCTCACTCTTATCTTTAGGGGTGGAATCTACCTTATTGTTCTTAAATTTCTCAATCTTTTTGGCATCTTTCAATTGCTTTTTAAATTAAAGAAATTTTTTGAACTTCTTTGCCAACAAGGTGACATCCTCAAAGTCGAAATCGAAATCGTCATCCGAAACTTTAGTCTCCTCCTTCCGGGCTTTCAAAGCCATGCCCTTTTCTTTCTTTTGAACTTGCTTGGAGGTAAACACATCGAGTTCATAGGTTTGTAGATCACGTACAATCTCTTTAAGTTTCATCGAATTAAGCATACTTAAGGAGTTTAAAATGATCACTTTCGCATCAAAACTACCTGACAAAGATCTCAAAATTTTCTTTATCACACGGTTGACGGGAATCTTCTCTCCCGAGTTAAACGACGAGTTAATAATATTAGATAACCTAGCGTAAAACTTACCAAACGACTCACTCTTTAACGTCTTAATTGTCTCAAATTTTGTAGTGAGGTTTTGTAGCTTAGACACCCTAACCGTGCTAGTGCCCTCATGAGTAAGTGCAAGTGTATCCTAAGCCTCTTTTGATGTTTCACCAGCCATGATTCTATTGTACTCTCCCGGTGTGACATGTGAGGAAATTACATACAGACCCTTAGAGTTTTAAAGTGTACACCTATGTTCAGCCTCGGTCCATGACTCAACGGGTTTCAAACTAGTGACCTCACCCTCTCGTGTGACTAGTAGTGACCAACCCTTTTCAATCGCTAACCACACACACTCATCAATGGATTTTAAAGCACTTCGCATTCACATTTCCAACAAGCATAATTTGTCCATAAAAAATAGGAGCACGAAAACTTTCAAAACCACCAAAATTCATCCTGAAAAACATAAGGGATAACCATAATAAAAATATGTTTCTAGATCTGATACCAATTTGTAGGCCCCTTTTTCTATGAGGAAAGTGTTTTTAAGGGTGACAAAATAATCACAAAAAATCTTTTTCCAATTTTTAATTCGCACCAAGTTGTGAACCAATTTTAACTTAACCAAATTTTATCTTGATTAATCCTAAACATACATTTAGTGGTTAAAGAAAGTAAATAATGTTCACAATGCCGGATGTACGAGGAAAACACTAAGGGAAAAAAATCTCGGACGACCCAAGCCAGACAATCATTACGATGTGGAATTACAAGGAACATGCACAAGTCTTACTCAATGACTCTATCTCCATGAGACTTGACTCTCTTTCGATCTTCAACCACTCCTCCACAGGTCCCACATAAAAATTCCTTCTTCCACGATGCTCGTCCACAGCACATGCATCCACGTATATCTCGGTGTCCACCGATATGGCTTGTAATGTCTACGATGTTGGACATGTCTCTTTCGCTTCTCCACCGCAAAACCCAGCAAAGTTCTATGTAGAACAAGCTCTGAATGGTGCCAACAAATATCACTATATCATATAGTAATAAAAACTCGAATCTTTGAAACTCTAAGGATGTTTTGTACTTGGAAATCCTTAAAAAACTTTGTACATAAAACGTACTGGTTTGTAAACTGTTTTTCAGACTGCACACCTACGAAGTTCTGAAGAAACCATGCCTTACATAATTTTCTTGAGGTGGCTCATCGCTCGAACGACAGTAGTTGTCGCTCGAATGAGATGTCTATATCGTTCGAACGACGTAGTGATTTCTCTTGAACGAGAATTAATGTCATTTGAGCGATAAAGCGAAATAGAGTTTGTATATAAAATTACTCTAAACATCCTTATCATAATAAAACGAAGTGTAAACGATTTAAAATACTTTAAAATATTTTCGTTAATAAAATAACATCCTTAAACATTTTAAAATAAATTCCGAGTCCCATTAAAATTATGCATTCATACCTTAGTGGTTTCGGAATGTAATTAAACTTGAAGACGAAATATGCACCATAATCCGTCATGATAAATCTTTGAAGCCTTGTCGCAACGTCTTCAATAAACTTCAATACGTCATAGTCTGTATGAGATCGTGACAATAAAAATACGACCTATGACTCAAACTTGTTTTGTTTCGGGAATAAGTCAAATTAACATACAACAGACTGAATTGAAAATTTTGTCTTTACAATACACTATCTAACTGTCTACTGTCACACGTAAGTAGAATATTCACATTGGTACAGATATATTTATCTCGCTACTAAATATCATTACGGCGTCTCTCAAAAGAACCACCGCAAAACATGGGCACACTCTGCTATTAGTCTAAGTACCTCTCGTACTAAATCGGGACAATGGTTCGGTACATCTCCTCGAACCCGAAATTAAATAACAAGCAGTGGAGGCGAACATAGTTATAAGCCTTTGGCTACGCACATACCTAACGTACCCAAACGACATGCCAGACATACTAATACACGACACATAGTGAGCCGCCCTAAGTTCTATGTTCTAGGGCACAAACCATACCTTTATGGAATTGGCAAGGTGGGATCGCCCACTACGTGGGAACCTCCGTGATAGCAGGTGGCGTAGGTATGTTAACATATGTCATCAATCATATAATAGGTACACACAAAACGTATAGGTATTCACAGAACCTAATTATCATCATTTCTACGTAGTATGTATATCACTCTAATACTCACCGTACATTCAATTTACTATTTTTTTCACTATCGCATTTAATGGAGTATTGTTCTCTACTCTAAGGTACCTAGTTACCCCTTGTTTTATTTCAGTAAATAAGTCTTCCATACCCCACTGGTTCACGCCATAAGCTCACTCACGCTTTCTCGTAATTATATTCTCATTCTCGCGAATTAATTATATTATCGTTTAATCTCATTGAATCATCGTCCCAATTCTCTCGATAAGGCTTAATTCCAATAACCCTATCATGGCCTACTGCAATATAATAAATACCTAATTATATTCTAACAATGTCCTAAAAGTTTTTCTGGCAACAATTTAGGAGTTCTAGGCTTAAAAGTGGAATTCACATGTTTTCTGGGATCATGAATCAGTTCGCCAGGAGGCCGAATCGATTAGCCTCTGGGCCGAATCGATTCATTTTCTACAAATTCATCTTCTTCCTTACATAAGTGCATTTTTCACCATTAACACCCACATAACTTACATATTTCTT
Organism: Sambucus nigra; assembly: GCA_949130495.1. NCBI lineage: Eukaryota > Viridiplantae > Streptophyta > Magnoliopsida > Dipsacales > Adoxaceae > Sambucus > Sambucus nigra. The sequence continues at coordinate 404,311,814 of OX422215.1, read as the reverse complement.
CACCAAATTTGAAACCAATTGTACCTAACCATTTTTATATGCATTAAGATGATTTATAACGTAAATACAATATCAAAACCTTATAATTTTCATTCAAGAAGGGATTTAAACATCTAATCCTCGAAATCCTAGGTTTTATGTTCTTCCACTATTATTCATCAAACACTTAGATTTAATTATTGGATAATAACACAAAATCTCTAATTTATTATGCCTTAGTGATATAAAATCTTTTTACGTGCGATTCCTACCCAAACATGCATTTAAATCATTCTTTTCTTCAAATAATCACTACTTGAATCAAAATATGATGAAACCCTAGTCACATGGGTATTATAACTTCAAATAAATTGTATATAAACACTTGCCTTTGATCAGGAGGGTCTGATTTCATGGCTCGGTGATGGATTTGTTTCTCGTCTCTTTCAATCCTCACTCTTAGGTTGTTTGTGGTGCAAGATTGAGATGAAAAGCTCAAAGAATATCTTTAAAAGCTCCAAGGGTTCTCTCATTTTCCTCTCTAATGGTTTCCCCTGGTTTTTAACAATCTTAACCCTAGCCCCTTCTATCTAACATCTGATATAAGGTTGGGAAATTCGTAGCTCCTTCTACCCTAGCTACCAAAAGACCAAATAACCCTTATATGACCCTAGTTTAGTCTAAAAATGCCCGAGATCCAAACAATACCCCGGGTATACTATTTTGACTATTTCGACGCTTTTAAAATCATATTTGACCTTCGAATCATCATCCGAGTCACTCTACATAATTATTTTATCTTGACCCCAGATTAGTCTATACGCGACTCCCGATTGAGATAATTCCAATTACGCTAATATCACTCACTATTACGCGTAATAATTTCCATACGTTATTTAATATTCATTTAGTAAATTAAATTCATAATATTCATCATTATCTCACTCGCGATTAATATATAGTAAGCACATTATTACTCAATTAAATTAAATTGCTTCTCTAGCATAATATAAAATAAAACCAATTAATTACCAAATTAATTAAATTCAAATACTTATAAATTAAGGTGTTACATACTTCCCGCCTTACAAAGGAATTTCGTCCCAGAAATTAGGTCATACCTGGGATAAACAACTCTGGATACTGCTCTCACATGTCATCCTCTTGCTCCCAAGTAGACTCATCAACACTGTGGTGTCCCCACTGAACTCTGACTAGTGGCACCACCTTAAATCGCAGTTTATGCTCACTACGATCCAGAATAGCCACAAGTCTCTCCTCGTATGAGACAGCTGGATGCAAATTAATCTCCTCGAGTGGAATGTGACAGGATGCTCTCTTGATCCTCTTGTACTTGTTCAACAACGACACATGGAACACGTCGTGTAATTACTGAAGATGCTCTGGTAAACCCAGTCTTTAAGCTATTGGTCGCACTCTCTCAATAATGGGGAAAAGTCCCACATATCTAAGCACTAGCTTCCCTTTCTTACCGAATCGCATGATCCCCTTCATGGGAGACACTCATATCAATACCTGGTCCCCAACCTCCAGCTCCACGTACCTCCGATCGGCATCAACATAACTTTTCTACCTATCCTGAGTAATCCCAATCCATCCATGAATTATCTCAATATTGGCAGTCGTCTCCTGTATTATCTCTGGCCCCAATAACTTATTGTCCCCCCACCTCTAACAAGTAAGAGGGTGAACGACAAGGTCTCCTATACAATGCCTCAAATGGTGTCATGCCGATAGTAAATTGGTAAAAGTTATTATATGCAAACTCTACCAATGGAAGGTATCGCTCACATCCTCCCCCAAAATCCAGAATGCACATCCTCAACATGTACCCTGACATTTAATTAACTCGTTCAGTTTGCCCAGCTTTCTATGGATGATAAGTGGTACTCAATCACAAGTCTGTACCCATGGCCTCCTGGAAGTTCTGCCAGAAGTGAGACACGAAGATCTTGTCTCTATTAGACACAATGTTAATTGGTAACCCGTGCAGCTTAACTATCTTAGTAATGAATAGCTGCGCGTACTAACTCGTCTCGTAGTCGGTGCAGACTGACAAAAAGTGGCACACCTTAGTCAACCAATCCACTATCACCCAAATGGAATCGAGACCTCTCTGCCATGTCAGCAGCTCTGTAATAAAATCCATCGAGATACTCTCTCACTTCTACACGAGAATGTCCAATGGTCTCTAATGGTCAACTTTCATAAGCTGACAAGTAACACACTTCGAGATAAACTTTGCTATGTCTCTCTTCATTCTTGCCCACCAGTACTGTCTCCAAATGTCCTGGTACATCTTATGCCCATCAGGATATAACATAAACCTCGAACCATGGGACTCATTCATCACAACATGCCTCAAATCCTCACCCACAAGCACAATTAATCTCATATTAAAGTGTAGACCTCCCTCTGAGCTGATCGAGTAAGACTCTGCACCCTCAGCTAATTACTGCCGCACCCTATCTTGACAGAAATGATCCCCTGCCTCCGCTTTCACTACTCATATCATAATCTCGATAGTGATAGATAACACTACCATACACGCTCTGACGACCTCATCATCATGTTGAAGTTCACTCTAGTTCGCTTTCCATATCTCCACTAACTCTCCAGTAGGTCATCGACTCAATGCATCTGCAACCATGTTAGCCTTACCAGGATGCTACTGTATGTCAAACTGGTAATCCTTTGTGAACTCTAGCCATCGCCTCCGCCTCATGTTCAGATCCTTCTGTGTGAAGAGATACTGAAGTGACTTATGGTCCGTAAATAATGTAAACTTCTCCTACAACAGATATTGCCTCCATATCCTTGAGATAAATACTAATGTTGCTAACTCAAGGTCGTGGGTGGGATAATTCTTCTCATGGGATTTAAGCTTTTGAGACGCATAAGCTATGGCCTCTCTTCCTAATGTAATACACCCCCAAGTCCCTGTAGGGATGCATCTGTGTAGACTTGATACTCCACCCCACTCCTCGGTAATGTAAATACTGGAGTTGACATCAACTTGTCATTCAGATCATCGAAGGCCAGCTGACAGTTATCACTCCACACAAACGGTACTCCCTTATGAGTTAGGTTCATCACAGGACCCGAAATCGTTTAAAATCCTTTAATGAAGTGATGATAATGCCCGACCAAATCTAAGAAGCTACGAATTTTTGTCGGTATCGTGGGCTGTCCCCACTCCCTCACCATCGATACTTTACTCAGATCCACTACAATACCTCTACGATGTGGCCAAGAAACTATACCTCTCGTAGACAAAATCCACACTTCTCGAATTTGACATACAACTAATGGTCCCTAAGTGTTTGCAAGACCCTACGTAGATGCTCTGCGTGCTCCTCCTCAATATGAGAGTAAACCAGAATGTCGTTTATAAACCCGATTACGAACTGGTACAAAAACTCCAAAAATACTCTATTCATGAGATCCATGAACACTGCTGGCCCATTGGTGAGCCCAAACAGCATCACCCGGAACTCGTATGACCCGTACCGCGATAGGAAAGCGATCTTGGGAACATCCTCCTCTCGAATACATAGCTGGTGATAACCCAATCTCAAATCAATCTTTAAGAAGTAGGTAGACCCTCTCAACTGATTAAACAGGTCATCGATCCTCGACAAAGGATATTTATTCTTTATGGTGACCTTGTTCAGCTCCTTGTAATACACACACAAGCAGAACGAACCATCCATTTTCTTCACAAATAACACAGGCACACCCCAAGGCTATGTACTCTGCCAAATGAAACTCTGACCCAAGAGCTATTGAATCCGATCTCTCAACTCACGCATCTCTGAAGGGGCCATATGATAAGGTGCTCGAGCAATTGGTCTTGTACCCGTTGCTAAGTTAATCACAAACTCGATTTCCCAACTGGGTGACAACTAGGGCATCTCTTGGAATACACCCTCTAAATATCTCATGACTGAAATCGAGTCTAATGTAATCACTACCTCTTGTGAGGTATCCTCCTGAATGTAGTATAAGTGTGTGCGCGACCCTACCTTAGGAAGAGACATCGCCACAAGGAACATCTCCTGCCCTGGAATGGAAAACACAATGGTCCTCTCATAGCAATCTCCCATCTCCCTATAACCTACCATCCATACCCAAAATTATATCATACCCCTCTATGTCTAAAACTAGAAGGTCTGCCGCTAAGCTCGGTCTCCCTATCACGATATCAACTCCTCTACAAATTGAGTGTATCAGTGAACCACTAGCCATCGATGATTCTACACACAAAAGGAGACTACCGGTAGTATTTAATAAATCAAAAGCTCTAGCAAATATGGTCTTAATAAATTAATGTGATGCCCCAGTATAAAAAAGAATCCTCCCCTAAATCCCATGAATAGGAAACTTACCCTCCACTGTTGGCGGCGCTTGAGGTGCAGGTGCCGTCGGTATGTCTCGGACGTTATACACACGCTCATAGTACATCTGTCCTTACTACTATTGAGGGGTTGGTGGTGCTGGTGGTGAAGGGGGTAAGGATCCTGCTAATCCTACTGGGCACCCTTCTATTGTGGGCAATCTCTTGTCTTGTAACCCTACTGGCCATAGATGAAGCATTGCCCTGGGAACTCTCTCTGTCCTTTGGCCCTACCGGACTCCCCCTGGTTCCCTTAGCCCTGCTGGCCCTGAGGAAACTGCTGCTAAATTGGGCCCTGCTGACCTTACCCTTCTGGTCGGTACCTTCCGTGCCGAAATTTCTTGGCATCGTTCCCCTGTTAGGAATCCTGCCCCTGCTGATTAGCTGTTTGCTTCTACAGTGCTCTTTTGGCACCACCCCCATTTGCCTTGCCTTGCTGTCTAGGCTTACTTCCTTTCTTGTTTCCCTTCGCGTGGAAGCGATGTTCTTGACAATGTACAAGAGCGACATTGATGACATCAATATATGTCATCAATGCAGGGTTACCTATCAAGTGTTACCTGAACTTCCAGGATAAACCATCCATAAACTTTGCTTTATTTCTCTCCTCATTGCTCACCTCATCTAGCATAAAATTATCCAGACGGGTGAACTCCTCCTCGTACTCAGCTACCGAGTGATCACCCTGTGCTACTTTTCCAAACTTCTTCCCCATCCCTGACTCGACTACAAGCAGAAAGTATTTATGATCGAATCGTACCCAGGACTCGATAATGGTCATCATATCTCTCTCCTCAGTGGTGGTCACCGACTCCCACCACTGTAAGGCTGCTCCAACCAATCTAAAAGTAGCTAACATCTATTTCTGCATCTTAGTACACTCCACCGTGTGCAAATGGCGTTGGATATTCTTCTTCCACTGACACGCCTCCACCACATCATAACTACCCTGAAACTCGGGCGAGTGGCACTTTTGAATGTCTCTCTAACTCTCTGCCAAGTAGATGGCCCTGCTTGGGCCTAAATGACCGGTGCCACTGGGAGCTGGGGCTGGGGCTGGGGCTGGGGGAAGTTCACGTCCATAGCTGTCATCGCTGCATTAACTATGTGGGCCACAATATCTGCCACCTGAGCCATCGAGATCATCTTTGGTGGTGGTTGTGGCTGAGTCACCTCCTGTGGCTCTTAGTGAGCCTCCCCCACCTTATCCCTGTCCACTGCACTAGCTGCTCTCTCTTTCCTCGGTGGCATCTGAAAATAGATTGAATTGTATAAGTACATAGTTTTTGCAAAATTTAATAGGAGAAGCATGATATCTCAAACACGTGAAGATAAAAACAACAATCTTAATAATAGGCCTCTATAACAAAAGAATGATATGCTGAAATCGTAATAAGCCATAAAGATCCTATGGACACTAGAACCTGAAGCTCTAATATCATATGTGACACCCCGCCTAATTAAATACCGGGTGATCAGGCCTTTATTAAATTAAAATTGGATTGATAAAATGGTTCATTCTTAGCATCACTGTCGAAAACCAAATTAATTACTAATCACCTATTAGTTGATTAAGCAGGTGCCAAATTTTATCTTGCATTAAACAAACAAATAATATGTGAAAAAATTGAATTACAACATTCACACAATACTAGAGTTCCAAAACATCTCAAGTAAATAAATAAATAAAGTGTTTATACTAAATTTAATCTGCTGACGTGGACCCATTACTTGAAGACATGTGTCAATTAACGTGGTAATTACAAATACTTCTACCGATCAACTTACTGCCACCGAGATGCTCAAGCTCCACGAGCAGCTCATACATCCTGAATAGCTTAAGCGTATCGACCAGCTTAAGTTCCCCGAGCAACTCATGGGCCCCGAGCAACTCAAGCATGCCGAGATACTAAGGCGGTCCGAGTAGCTCAAGCATGCCGAGCTACTTAGCGTATAGAGCACTCAAATCAGGACAATCAAAGAGATGACTGCACATTAAATGCTAATTATTATTATTATTATACAGATGTATATGTCTGCTAGATAACAACGCATTGTCCTTTCACATGTACATCGACAAGGCTATAAATACATTGTAACCTCCTCATTAGAGGGGGACTTGGAATTTCTTAGTAAATCCATAATCGAGAATTCCAAGAAAACAGTCAGCAATAACAAAAACAGTGGACGTAGGCCATTCTTTCAAGGCTGAACCACTTTAAAAATCTTTTGTCTCATTTATTTTATCTGTTATTGATTAATTAGAGATAATCTAATTTTTTACATCAACAGATTGATGCCATTTGTGGGAAACTGACTGTAATTATCGTTTTTCACCAAAATAATTCATCATCAATGGCTGATCATCCGGAATCCAACAACCAAAATGCTGGGATCCCTCTAAATCCTCTATCTACTCCTCCAAATGTCCAAGATCTGGCTGGTATAATGGCTAATTTGGCCCAGGGCCAGACGGCCATGCAAGAGACCATGCGACAACTCATGCAAACTATCCAGGGTGGAACGCCGGCCTAGTTAGGACAATGAAGCATTCAGAGAAATACCCGGTTACCTTCTTCCCAAACTAGGCGAACGTTATTCCCAAAGGAATCTCGATCCAGACGCACCGATTCATATCATACTGAGAGATCTAACCAGGGGTGGAAATTCGGGTTAGTCGTGTCATTTTCGAGTCGCCTTAATTTTTATTTGAGTATGAGTTTTTGGTAATCTTAAATCTATAAAAGTTAATCGTGTCATATTCGGGTTATTACCATAAACGGGTTATCGTGTCAAAAATTGCCAGCCCCATCTAACGATCCTTCTTATCAACCTGGTCGGACTTCCTCAGTACAAGCAACAGACTCTCAACGAAACATCACACTCTCTCCAGAAAGAACTAGTGCTCTAGAAAGATCGACTAGAATCTCTCCTTTTGATCGTTTGGGCCCTAGGAGGAATAAAAACCCTCCTAGGATTGCATCGAGGAACTCTCCACGACCATCCGACCTAAGGGAAGGCTCTGCCGAATCACGACCAACTGCTCGTAATGAAAGATCCCAAGACGCAAATTCAACGTGATCAATTGCTCGAACCAATAGGCTCGAGGAAGGAAATGATGCATAGAAGGGATCTATTCAGAGGTTGGAAGACAGATGAGGGGAAATGGCTAAGGCCAAGAATCCTTTACAAAGGACTTTTGTTCAAGGGACGCCCTTTGAACATGTGATTGTGGATTTTCCAACACCATAAAAATTCAAAGCTCCAATGGTAACGCCTAAATATGATGGAAAAACTGACCTTGTCCTTTGTATAGAACAATACCAAGCTGCTGCTGATGTTTATGCAGTTCCAGATGAGATGAGATGTAGGGAATTTTCAGGAACTCTTACCGGATCTGCTCAAATATGGTACAACAATCTTCCTCGGGGAAAGATCACGACTTTCTTTTAACTGGCAGAGCTCTTTATTGGGAACTTCTGTTTTGGAGCAAAACTAGTCAAACGAGTAGCACACTTATTGAGTGTTAGACAAAAGGCAGGTGAAAGCACCAGGGATTACATTACTCATTTCAATAACGAGAAACTCGAAGTAATTAATTACGAGGAGAAAATAATAATTACTACTCTGATGAGTGGACTGTTGCCAGATAAATTGTAGTACACTCTAGCTAAAGACCCGCCTAGAACCATGACAGAACTAATGGAAAAGGCAGCTAAGATTATGAACGCCGAGGAAGCTATGGCTGTGAAGAAGAATATGGACACTAAGGAGACCAAAGTTGAGGCGAATAAAGTTAAGAAGAAGGAGCAGAAGAACAATGGTGGCAACAAGCAATTAAAAGCAAAGCAAGCATTGGAACAGTTGAAGAAATTTGGAAACTATACTCCTTTGAAGGTAGATATAAACCACATTCTGGAAGAGATCAAGAACAGCGAGGAGCTAAACTGACCTGAAAAAATGAAGGCAGATTCTGACAAGAGGAATAAATCTAAATATTACGAGTTCCATAAGGACCATGGTCACACGACCAAAAACTGCATAGCTCTCCAGAATGAAATTGAAGAACTCATCAGGCGGGGAAAATTGACCAAGTATGTGGATCACCAAAATGGTGGAAAGGTCAATGACCGAGTAAGGCAGAGGTCTAGATCTCCTCGACGAGCAAAAGAGGACAAGAAGAGAAGTCATGAAGAAGACCCAGAAGATGATCAAGATGACCCCGATCTCCCCAAAAGACCAAAACAGCCAGAGCATGAGGTATTTTCAATCCATTTTGGATCATTTGAATGTAATGTTATTACAGGTGGAGATGCCGGAGGTGGAGATATGAATGCAGAGAGAAAAGCTTACCTCAATGAGGCTCAATCTTGCTCATACATTTAGCGAATAAATCTAACTGAAGATGATCGCTCGAGGAAGGTAAATAAAGACAGGTTGGTAATTGGTTTCTCTAAGAACGACTTGACAGGTGTACTATATCCGCATGATGACCCATTGGTAATCAAGATGAGAATGAAAGAAGTGGCGATTTCATGAGTAATGGTGGATAATGGTAGCTCGACAGATATCATGTTCTATCCATGCTTTGATAGTTTGAATCTGAAGCTAGCCCAGTTAAAGCCATATCATAGGCCCCTTATTGGTTTTACTGGAAAAAAGGTTTTTCCACTTGGGACGATCAAGTTGGATATGCTTATCGGTACATGGCCTACTTATCGAACAGAAAGAGTACGCTTTTTTGTAATGGATAAAAATGTCCAATCATCTTATAACATCATCATGGGAAGAGGAGGCCTAATGAAGTTCGAAACAGTACCATCTACTGTGCATCAATGTTTAAAATTTCCAACCAATTTCGGGGTGGGAGTTGTGAAAGGTGACCAAAAAGTAACTCGGGAATGCTACTATTCATCTGCTGAGCAAGAGGAGCGTGAAGACTCTAGGCAAAAGACTATCACCTATCAAGTGGATGAGATATGAGATGCAGAGATTGAAACATTAGACCCTAGAGACGAGTCTCAACTCGTGAAGGGACAGGTCATGGAAGCTACCGAGAATGTCATTCTGGATGACGAGCATCCAGAACGAACAACTAAAATTAGTGCATCATTGGATGTATCAATAAAATAAGAACTGATAGCATTTCTAAGACGCAGAAAGCAGACTTTTGCATGGAGTCATGAAGACATGCCAGGAATAGATCCTAATTTCTTGTGTCACGAGCTCAATGTGAACAAGGAAATTAAGCCAGTGAAGCAGGGAAGAAGAGTGTTCAGTCCTGAGAAGAATCAAGCTATACAGGAGGAAGTAGATAAACTACAAAAAGCCTCTTTTATTGAAGATGTCAAATATCCTGATTGGCTAGCAAATGTGGTGATGGTAAAGAAGAAAAATAACAAGTGGAGGATGCGTGTAGACTTCACTGATCTTAATAAGGCATGCCCAAAGGATCATTTTCCTTTACCCCGAATCGATCAACTGGTGGATGCTACCTCGGGGCACGAATTATTGAGTTTCATGGATGCTTATTCTGGTTACAATCAGATTAAGATGAAGCCTGAGGACAGGGAGAGTACCTTTTTTATCACCCCAAGGGGAACTTATTGTTATAATGTTATGCCTTTTGGACTTAAAAATGCAGGTGCCACATATCAGAGGCTGATGAATAAGGTGTTTGCAGAGCAAATCAGTCATAACATGGAGGTTTATGTTGATGACATGCTTACTAAGAGCAAGAAAGCTGCTGATCATCTAAGTGACTTAGGTCAGACCTTTGATCAACTAGAGAAATATCAAATGAAGCTAAATCCTACCAAATGCATATTCGGAGTACGAGAAGGCATGTTTCTCGGGTATATTGTCAACCAACGAGGTATTGAAGCGAACCCTAAAAAGATCAAGGCTCTATTGGGGTTACGATCTCCGACGACGAAGAAGGAAGTGCAAAGTCTCACAGGGTGAGTTGCAGCACTTAATAGATTTGTGTCACGAGCAACTGATAAATGTCTCCCGTTCTTCAAGACACTCCGAAAAACGTTTGAGTGGAATGATGAATGCGAGGAGGCCTTTCAAGAATTGAAGAAATATCTGGGGACACCTCCATTGTTGTCCAGACCAGTGACAGGAGAAAGATTATACTTGTATCTGGCAGTGTCAGAGAATGAAGTCAGCTCGGCATTAATCAGATTGGAGAATGGAGTACAAAAACCAGTCTATTATACTAGCAAAGCTTTTCTAGGAGCATAAATCAGATATCCAAGACTGGAAAAATGGGCACTAGCACTGATTGAAGCAAGCAGAAGGATGAGGCTATACTTCTAAGCTCATACTATAGTTGTGTATACATATATGCCGTTAAGGCAAGCTCTGCACAAACCAGAGAAATCAGGAAGGTTGATGTATTGGGCAGTAGAACTGGGGGAATATGATATAATTTGTGAGCCTAGATCATCGCTCAAGGGGAAGGTGGTTGCGAATTTTATCGCAGAGTTTACTCAGGAGTATACCCCCGACGAGCGAGAGTTGAATATGGACCAACCTGTGGATGTTACAGGATCATCAAATTTAAACCTCGACCAACTTACGTCGGTGGACGAGCAACGAGAAGCGCTGGAGGAGAATAAAAGGAAGCATCGAATATTCCACCATGGAACTCTGTCTGATCAAGAGTTTGATAATGAGATACCTGTGTGGAATTTGTATGTAGATGCTTCTTCTTGCACTACAGGTAGTGGATCAGGGATTATTTTAAACAACCCGGATGTGATGGATGTGGAGTATGCTCTGTGTTTTCAATTTAAGGCTTCTAATAATGAGGCTGAATATGAAGCTATGATCGTGGGTCTCAGTCTGGCCAAAACTATGAAAGCAGAGCAGGTCGTTGTATTCAGTGACTCACAGTTGATCATAAATCAAATGTTGGGGGTGTATGCAGCAAAAGGAGAATTAATGATCCAGTATCATGCGAAAGCATTAGAAATTGTATCAAGCTTTAACGCAGTACAGTTGATTATAATACCAAGGCTGGAGAATGCAAGAGCAGATGCCTTAGCTCGGTTAGCCTCAACCACACGCACCGAGCTACGAAGAACAATCCCAATAGAAATCTTAGCTAGTCGGAGCATTAACGAAGACTTAATGGTGAACTTCATTGCTCTAGACTTGGGACCATCTTGGATGGATCCCATCAGGGCCTATATTGAAAAGAGGACTTTACCATCTGCTAAACTCGCAGCCAAGAAACTAAAGTTTAAAGCTGCTCGTTATGTAGTGACCAATTACATTTTATATAGACGAGGTATTATAGCAGGGCTACAAAGATGTGTCCTGATATGCCCCAAGTGTAACCTCGGCCTAGAGACACCAACCTCGGCTAATATCAGGCCGAGACATTGATCGACCCTATGTAGGCCAGGGGCCCACGATATCATCCCTCGGCCAGACCAACCTCGACCCAGACCGACACTACCATATACACTTCAATGGACACTACGCGCATCGCAGGCATCAACAGCAACCTCATGTACCTGGGTATAGCAACCTCGGCCAATAGTAGGCCGAGGTGACAAGGAGCCCTGATAACCTTCAACATGGAACCAGTCCTACCTCGGCTTGGGCCGAGGTGATAAGAAGCCTTAGTAATCGTCAGCATGGAATCAGTCCAACCTCGGCTGGGGCCGATCCCAGCATAATGTCTCGGCTGAGATCAGGCCGAGACTTCCTATGACACATCTCGGATTGAACGGACATCAAGCCTTTAAAGCTCGGCCTCTCCCAGGCCGAGGTCATTCACCAATATGACTACCGAGCATCTGTTGACATTTGGATAAGGACACCTGGGCGCAAATCAGTTGTAACAAGATTATTCTCCACACATAGGGAGAATATTTCATCATCATTCCTTACATGTGACAGTGACAGATGGCACTCCCACATTGGTGAGGATATCACACTCATGCTCATTGCATGTATGGGGGGGTACACTACACCCCCTTGGCACTATATATAGGGGTCATCCCCTACCTTGCAAAAGGATCCCAATTATTAAACCCTAGCTGAAACTCTGTCTAAATATACAGTAGAGAGAGAAAGCTTGAGAGAATTATATCCATGGCCATTAGTGCCTTCATTCAGTGATATTACTCACACACTCACAGTGGACGTAGGCCAGATTGGCTGAACCACTTAAATTCCGGTGTTGATTCCTCATATCCTCACCTCCTTCTCTTATCTCTTTATATAGCTGTGCTGCCATTGCTATTCATATATTGAGCTTGGAAACACCTTACCTGGTGGTGCTGATTCTTAGCATCATCATTTTGGCGCCGTCTGTGGGAAGGAGAAGCTATCTCTTCCTCTTTTTCTGCTTAACCTCATCGGAGACTCTGGTGGTGAACCAGGAACCACCCCTTGCGTGGAGCTGTTTCACCATTGAAAGAGGTCCTTTAAGGTATTAAGCTCACTTGCTGCTCAAGCTCTTTATTGTTAACACATGGCACCAGAATTACCACCACCTCTTCCGCCGCCCGGAGGTGGAGGGGCTAGCTCCAGTCAGGCTCCTCCCCAGTCCGAAATGGCGGAGGTAGCAGCAGCCTTGAAATCTTTAGCTGCAACACAGCAAGCCATGAAGGAGCAATTTGCCCAGCTCAGCCAAACCATGATGATGAGGCCACCTGGAGTCTCACCAGACATGATAACTCCGGCGGCAGTTCAGCTTCATCCTGACGCCAGGGGACCACCCCAGGCGCCCATGAAGGACCAACCTGCACCTCAGCGGAGGAGGGACGTTGCTGACCCTAGGCGCTTGCACCTGGGGAGGCAGGGAAACCCTTGCCCAGAGGACAGGTATGATGACCTAGAAGCTGAAGAGGCCCCGAAAGACTGCTGGGAGCCGTATGAGGTGTCAGATAACACCGTACGACCTCTTAGGCAGAGCCATGGATGTGTCGGCCGAAGAAGAGACGAGGCCCAACAAAGAGGGTCGGACTTTGATAGGCAGAGTCAAGGATGTGTCGGTCGAAGAAGAGATGAGGCCCAACAAAGAGGGTCGGCCTTCGAGAGGCTGGGCCCGGTGAATGACCTAAGACAGAGGCTGTCAAGGTCGAGGAGCGCGACAGGCTCTCAAAGAGGGGGTAGGCAAGGTCGTCCAGACCAAGGCCGACCCTTTGGAGGAAGAGCCAGGGAATAGAAAGAGGTCAACAGTCAACGTGTTGTGGCTGGGGAACCCTCTGTCCATCGCAGGGAGGTGGCATGGGATAACCTCGGCCAAGCTGAAGAAAGAAGACCCTAGAATGACTCTATCCAACGCCTAGAGGAGAAGATAGGAGACCTCATTAAGAGCAGGGACCCGTTGCAGAGGGGTTACTCAGAAGGCTCCCCATTTGTGGCTAGGATAGTGGGATTCCCAACCCCAGCCAAGTTCAAGCCTCCTACAGTGACTCCTAAGTATGATGGCAGCACTAACCCTATGCACCATATCGAGATGTATCAGTCGGCAGCGGACATCTACTCGATACCCGATGAGATGAAGTGCAGGGCCTTCTCAGGGACATTGACAGGGGCAACTCATAGCTGGTTTACCTCCCTTCCGAAGAACTCAATTGAGAACTTCAAAGGCCTGGCTGAGCAGTTCATCCACAACTTCTGCTTTGGGGTAAGACCCCAGAAGAAGACTACCCACCTGCTATATGTCAAACAGGTTAAGGGTGAAAGCCTAAGAGACTACTTAGCAAGATTCAACAAGGAGAAGTTGGAGGTGGAAGATTACGAAGAGAGCATAGCCATGACCGCCCTGATAGGAGGCCTCCAGAAGGGGAAGCTATTGTGGAAGCTGGCGGAAGACCCCCCAAGTCTATGGCAGAGCTGCTGTCCACCGCAGGGAAGGTGATGAATGCGGAAGAGGCAATGGCAGCCAAGTATGAGGAGGAGAACAGCAGTAGCACAGGAAAGTCCCAGGGTAAGAAAGAGGGGAAGAAGAGGTCAGGAGATGACAAGTTTGCTCATTACACTCCTCTGACTGTGAGCTGTGAGCACATACTCAACGAGATTAAGACTGACCGTTCTCTGAGGTGGCCAGAGAAACTGAAGGCCCCGCCACATAAGAGGAACAAAAACCTATGGTGTGAGTTCCATCAGGATCACGGCCATGTCACAGATAGATGCTTCGCTCTAAAGGATGAGATTGAGAAGATGCTGAAGTCTGGAAAGCTGAGGAAGTATGTGGATGGAAAGGCCCCAAATGGTGGAAGAGAGGACCCTAAGAAGAGAAGGAATGACAGGTGCCGTGGCGATGTCCCGACTAGGAGGCATGATGATTCAGAGGGAGATGATGAAGACGACCCGGATCTCCCGCCAAAGGATGACAACACCCCAGTGAAGAGGGCCGGTATGATCTTTTTTGGTGTTAGTACCATATGTGGGGGATTTGCAGGAGGTGGCTCTGAGGTAGCCGATAGGAAGGCTCATGTAGCAGAGGCCAAGTCAGTGACCAAGCCCGAGGTTGTGAATCTAACGTCTTCCGACGCCGTGCAGAAGAGGAAAAAGGTTGACATGGACACCCTCGTAGTAGGGTTCTCCAGACTCGACTTCAAGGGCATCTTAGCCCCCCATGATGACCCTTTGGTCATAACAACAAGGGTGCATGGGTGTGAGGTAGGGAGAATCCTCATAGATGGGGGAAACTCAGTAGATGTGATGTTCTGGCCTTGTTTCAAGAGTCTGGGTCTTAGCAGGGCGAGGCTAGTGCCCTACCATCACCCATTGATAGGCTTCAGTGGTGAAAAGGTGCACCCCTTAGGCATGTATGAAATGGATGTACGGATGGGGGATGAGTGGCCTAAGAGGTTGACCAAGAAGATTAACTTTTTTGTTATGGACGAAAATGTCTTCTCGGCCTACAACCTCATCATCGGAAGAGTGGCCCTCAAAGAGTTTGAAGCCGTGCCATCGACGGTCCATCAGATGCTAAAATTCCTGACTCCTTATGGAGTAGGGGAAGTGCAAGGGGATCAGACCACGACGCGGGAGTGTTACTTCAACTCGGCCGAAGAGAGAGAGGCCCATAAGAGAGCAACCGCCACTTATAGCATTGATACTCTTGACCCGAGAGATGAAACAAAATTGAAGAAGGGCGAGGCCGCGGAAGAGGTAGAATTCATCGTCCTTAATGAGTACGAGCCAGAAAAAATCGTCCAGGTCGGCAAAGACCTAGAGCCAAGGATCAAGGAAGAGCTGATAAACTTCCTCAAGAGGAGGCAGAGTGTCTTCGCATGGAGTCACGCAGACATGCCTGGTATCGACCCTGAGATCATGACCCACAAGCTCAACGTGGACAGAGATGCCAGGCCTATCAAGCAGAGGCGAAGAGTCTACTCCAGGGAGAAGTATGAGGTCATCCGGGAAGAGGTAAAAAAGTTGGAAGAGGCTGAGTTCATAAGAGAGGTTACCTATCCGGAATGGCTCTCAAATGCAGTCATTGTGCCTAAGGCCAATGGAAAGTGGCGAATGTGTGTAGATTTCACAGACCTAAATAAGTCTTGCCCTAAGGACAACTATCCCTTACCTAGGATAGACCAGATGGGGGATGCAACGGCAGGGCACGAGCTCATGAGTTTCATGGATGCTTATTCAGGTTATAACCAAATCTTCATGGATGCCGAAGACTCTGAGAAGACAGCCTTCATTACTGACAAGGGGACGTACTGTTACAAGGTGATTCCCTTTGGTCTGAAAAATGCGGGGGCAACATATCAACGTCTTGTCAATAAGATGTTCGAGGAGCAGATAGGTAAGACCATGGAGGTGTATGTGGATGATATGCTAACGAAGAGCCTGAAAGCATGTACTCACGTAGCAGACCTTGAGAAGACCTTTGATGTCATGGACTCGTACAGGATGAAGCTCAACCCAGCGAAGTGTGTCTTCGGGGTAGGAGCCGGGAAGTTCTTGGGGTTCATCGTTAATCAGAGGGGGATTGAAGCAAACCCTGAGAAGATCAAGGCCTTGCTCGACATGAAGACTCCTAGGAGTATCAAGGATGTCCAGAGACTCACCGGAAGAGTGGATGCCCTTAACAGGTTTGTTTCCAGGGCAACAGACAAGTGTCTTCCATTCTTTAAAGTTCTGAGAAAGGCCTTCCAGTGGGACGAAGAGTGTGAAAAAGCCTTTGACCAACTCAAGTCCTACTTGGGTCTCCCTTGTTGCTGTCTCGGCCCATCACGGAGAGAGGTTGTTTGTGTATCTGGCAGTCTCTGAGTCAGCCATCAGCGCAGCCATCGTACGAGAAGAGGATGGAATCCAGAGGCCTGTGTACTTCAACAGTAAGTCCCTTCAAGGGTCTGAACAAAACTATCCCCGGATGGAGAAGTTGGCTTATGCCCTGATACATGCCTCAAGGAAGATGAAGCCTTACTTCCAAGCGCATTCCATGATAGTCCTCACTGACTCCCCACTAAGGCAGGTTCTGCACAAGCCTGAGAAGTCCGAAAGATTGATGACCTGGGCCATCGAGCTAGGAGAATATGATCTTACCTACCAGCCTAGGATAACCATCAAGGGGCAGGCCCTCGCAGACTTCATCGCAGAGTTCACTTGGGAAGAGGCCGATAGAGGTTTGGAAGAGTTCGAGACAGAGAAAGGTTCAGATGACGGCGAATAGACGAACCGTAGTGTCTTCCGAGATTCAGAAGAGACTGCACCAAACGTCTTCCGAGGCCGAGAAGATGTCGTCCAAGGCAAAACCCGGAGCAGAGTGGAAGAGAACGAAGAGGATCGATACCTCTTCAAGAAGGGGGTTATGAGAGAAGGGGTCTTCTCATCAGATGCAGACGTATGGAGCCTCTTCATTGATGGCTCTTCCTGTGACAGTGGAAGCGGTGCGGGGCTAATACTCTCGGCTCCAGATGGCGCCAACATTGAGTACGCCTTGAGATTCAACTTGCAGGCCTCCAACAACGAGTCTGAGTATGAGGCCATGATAGCAGGTCTCTTATTGGTAACAACTCTTCGAGTAAAGCGACTCCTACTCCATAGCGACTCAAGGTTGGTTGTCAATTAAGTGTTGGGGGCATACGAGGCCAAAGATGAAAGGATGGCCAAATACCTAAAGAAGGTAAGAGGGTTGCTAGAGTATTTTGAAGAAGCAAAGCTGAAGAGAGTACCTCGGCTGAGCAACAACCACGCTGATGCATTGGCAAGGCTGGCCTCGGCAATGAAGACAGATTTGGGAAGGACCATTCCAATCGAGGTCTTAGGAAAAGCAAACATCGAGGAGGACGAGGTATGTAGCCCTTGTCACAATGTGAACCTAGGAGACTCATGGATCGACCCGCTCGTCAGGTACCTAAGAAAGGGAGAGCTACCTGAGTCCAAGATGGAAAGGAGAAAGTTGATATACAGGGCTGTAAAGTTCTCATTAGTAGGAGACGTCTTGTACAAAAAGGGGTTTCTACTGCCTCTCCCCAGATGTGTGCATCCTTTGGAAGTACCCCAGGTCTTACAGGAGGTTCATGAGGGTTCTTGCTCTAGCCACATAGGGGGAAGACCCTTAGCCAAGAGGATCATCACTCAGGGATACTGGTGGCCTACCTTGCCTAAGGACGCTGCAGACTATGTGAAGAGGTGCGACAAATGTCAAAGGTTCACCACCATCCCTCATCAACCTCATCAGCCTATGACGTCAATCTCTTCTCCATGGCCATTTGCGGTATGGGGAATTGACTTTGTAGGACCTTTGCCAAGAGCTGCCAACAACTATAGATTCTTGATAGTTGCCATTGACTACTTTTCAAAGTGGGTGGAGGCAGAACCGATGATAACAATTACAGAGCAGAAGACCTTCCAGTTCATTTGGAAGAACATCATATGCAGATATGGCCTCCCGAACACTCTCATCTCAGACAATGGGACCCAGTTCAAGAACTCCTCCTTAGAAAAATATTGCCTAAGGGTGGGGATTAAACAGTTCTTCTCATCTCCTGGTCGTCCTCAGGCTAATGGCCAGACCGAGGTCACAAACAGAACCATCTTGGATGGAATCAAGAAGAGGTTAGAAGATGCGAAGGGTAGATGTACAGAAGAGGTCTGCGCAGTGTTATGGGCCTATAGAACTACGGCAAGGACACCAACGGGAGAAACCCCATTCATGCTGGCACATGGCTCAGAGGCCGTCATACCAACGGAGGTAGGACTGCCGACTCATCGGATTCAGACCTACGACCCTGACAGCAATGGGGAAAAGAGAAGGCTAGACCTGGATCTCATCGAAGAAAGAAGGTAAGACGCAGAGGTCAGAAAGACAGCCTACCAGCAGAGGGCAACGAAATTCTACAACCAGAGGGTGAAGTCAAGACCCATTGCAGTAGGAGACCTAGTACTAAAGAAGACTCTACAGAAGGCAAACAAGCTACACCCAAACTGGCATGGCCCCTACAAAGTAACGGAAGAGGTTGTGCCTGGCACTTACAGGCTAGAAAACCTAGAAGGAGAACCCTTCACTAACCCATGGAATGCTGAACATCTCAAGAGATATTACATATGATGTATAAAATTTTATGAAAATGTACTATCTTACTGAGAAGAGGTTATTAATAAAGATCAGTTTCCATATCAAGTTCTTGTTTCGTTCTTTAGACCAGAAGTTTATTATGGGGCTAACCTCTTAGGTGATGACCTCAGACCCTCATAACATCACTCGGTGGTGACGAGGTCTGAGCTCAGACACCTTAGCAGAGGACCTCAGACTCTTAACATCATTAATTTGGTGACATTATTATGGGGCTAACCTCTTAGGTGATGACCTCAGACCCTCATAACATCACTCGGTGGTGACGAGGTCTGAGCTCAGACACCTTAGCAGAGGACCTCAGACTCTTAACATCATTAATTTGGTGACATTATTATGAGGCTAACCTCTTAGGTGATGACCTCAGACCCTCATAACATCACTCGGTGGTGACGAGGTCTGAGCTCAGACACCTTAGCAGAGGACCTCAGACTCTTAACATCATTAATTTGGTGACATTATTATGAGGCTAACCTCTTAGGTGATGACCTCAGACCCTCATAACATCACTCGGTGGTGACGAGGTCTGAGCTCAGACACCTGGGTTAGACGACCTCAGACCCTTAACATCATTAATTTGGTGATATTTATTATGAGGCTAACCTCTTAGGTGATGACCTCAGACCCTCATAACATCACTCGGTGGTGACGAGGTCTGAGCTCAGACACCTGGGTTAGATGACCTCAGACCCTTAACATCATTAATTTGGTGACATTATTATGAGGCTAACCTCTTAGGTGATGACCTCAGACCCTCATAACATCACTCGGTGGTGACGAGGTCTGAGCTCAGACACCTGGGTTAGATGACCTCAGACCCTTAACATCATTAATTTGGTGATATTATTATGAGGCTAACCTCTTAGGTGACCTCAGACCCTCATAACATCACTCGATGGTGACGAGGTCTGAGCTCAGACACCTGGGTTAGACGACCTCAGACCCTTAACGTAATTAATTTGGTGATATTTATTATGAGGCTAACCTCTTAGGTGATGACCTCAGACCCTCATAACATCACTCGGTGGTGACGAGGTCTGAGCTCAGACACCTGGGTTAGATGACCTCAGACCCTTAACATCATTAATTTAGTGATATTTATTATGAGGCTAACCTCTTAGGTGATGACCTCAGACCCTCATAACATCACTCGGTGGTGACGAGGTCTGAGCTCAGACACCTGGGTTAGACGACCTCAGACCCTTAACATCATTAATTTGGTGATATTTATTATGAGGCTAACCTCTTAGGTGATGAACTCAGACCCTCATAACATCACTCGGTGGTGACGAGGTCTGAGCTCAGACACCTGGGTTAGATGACCTCAGACCCTTAACATCATTAATTTGATGAAGTTGGTTATGAACACAGCATATTAAGTAATGACTTCAGAGACTAATGGCATTCAGAGGCATTTAGAGATCAAAATAAGAGGATTGGCATTCAGTAAAAAGAAGAGATTACATATGATGTTCATTACTACAAATTACAAATTACAAAATGTTTGTTGTTACAAATCACTCCTGGTTGGGGGGGGGGGGGGGACATTGACAGTCTCGGCCGGATTGGTCTGCTCAGCTTTAGTAACCTCGGCCACCTCATCAACAGGATCTGTCCCTCTGAGCTCAGACCCTCCCAGAGTTGCAGTATCGGCTGGGGCAGCGGCCTCGTCTTCTACCTCTTGCAGTGCCTGGGAAAATTGAGGGTCGGCGAAGCCGAGGCCCACAAAGTCGGAGGCCTTTATGGTGCCGACCTCCTTCTCTCTTACCTCGGCCCATTTGGTAGTGTCTTTGATACCTCTTTCGAGGTATTCAAAACCAAAACCCACGAACTCCTCAGAGACTTTGTAGTCAGAAATTATTTTCTCTGAGGCATCTGCAAGGGCAGCCTTCACAGCCGCGTTGACCTTCTGCTGCAGAGCATCGTCTTTGTCCTTCAGAGCCTTAGCATGGTTTTTGACGAGCGCAGAGAGATCTTTTTCCAAACCCTGGGCCTTATTTTCAGAGTTCTTGGCCTTATTCTCAGAATTCTGCAACTCCGACTTCAGACGGTCAACCTCGGCATTCAGGGCGCTCTCGACCTTCTCAGCCTCCTGCCCCTTCTGAATGAGGGGCAATTTCCTAATGGCCCAGTTAAAAAGTTGGTACATGGCAGTCACACCCTGCACAGTTAATGAAGATGTTAGGTGGGAGTAAAATCAGACGTTGCACTTATAAAATTCTGACAAAGGAACAATTCATACCTGGACGGCTCTGTGAAGGCAGAACTCAACCAGCACGGAGCTGTCCATGGCTCTATAGAAATGCTTGTCTGCCTCGGTCATCACAGAGGCAAGTGCGTCCATGGCCTGTCTGCTATTGTCGACGGCGCTGTCAGTTAACTTCAATTGCTCCAGACGAGCCGTCAGAATGTCAGTCGAAGAAATTGGGATCGCAGCGTCTGAGGTCTTCTTTTGTCTTGAGATCGGCCTCTAATCCTCAGAGGCCGGGACTTCAGGGTCCCTCTTATTGGATTTGGATGTTGAGGGAGCTGGAGGAGGAGCATTCAAACCAGTCCTCTTTGCAAGCCTTGCCAAACTCGGAGCTGCCATCTCCCACAGTTCGTCTGGGATACCTAGTGGTCTCTCTGCAAAATTTAAAAGATAAGAGTCAGAAATCAGACATGAATGATCAGGGGTTAGACTTGAAATAAAAATAAAAAAATCCTTACCGAAGTCAAGGGGGCTCCCACCCAGGCTCGTCCCTGAGAGAAACTGAGGGGTCAGCAAATGCTCGAACTTAACAAACAAGCCGTGTGCCCCTTGATCTTGCAGGGCCTTCACCTTTTGGATATTTTGAAGACTTAGACCGGGATCGGCCCTTGCAGACATGGTGACCTTACCCCATCTGAGGGGTATCCTCAGCTCAAAAGTGGAAGAAGGAACAGATGAGCCGAACTCCCATGGCCTTGAGGCGAAAAAATATCGGGGCTTCCAATTGTGATTCGAGGTCTGAGTCACCTGGAGCATCTTCTTCTCAGGCCTCTGAGCCACGAAGTGATAGTAGCTCGGATGATTTTTGGCCGAGGTAGGAACATAGCAACCAGCAAAGACCTGAACTGGGAGGTCAGAGTGGTGGACTGCCCTCCACAAGATGATGGCCCCAATAATGACTCTCCAAGCATTGGGAGAGAGCTGCGAGGGGGCCAAGTTGATGAAGGAAAGAATGGATCTGATGATAGGATGAATGGGTAGGCGAAACCCTAACTTAAACATCTGCTCGTATAAGCAGATTTCTCCATCTCGGCCATGGTAGGCCCTCTCTTCCCTCAGAGGTCTCCTTAATCTGATTGAGGGACTGATGGAGTATAAATATCTGAAGTGCAAAAGATCCACTTCAGTGACTGTGCTCTCAAACTCGACTGCTTCAGAGATGTCAACATCATTTTTAGCATCCTCATCCTCGTCTGGCTCAACGTCAGCTGGAGCAGACGTAGATGGGTGACCAGGGAATCTCTGAGCGAACTCAGCCCCTGTAACGGCCGATAGAGGGATGGCATCAAGAATGGGTGGCACAACCACATTTGGCTCAACAAGTTCGACCTCTGAAGAAGAATTTGAGGTGCTTGAGACATTCTGGGACGAAGCTCGGCTGGAGACCTCGGCCTGGTCAGGGTCCTGAACAGTCCGAGGTGTAAAATCCATGGCTTCTTGGAAAGAGTCCACAGACATGGGGTCTGAGGTGGAAGACTCAGACTCAGACATCGGTAATGGGTTGGCAGAGACGTCTGTCTGATAAAAGTTCTCAGGAGGATCAGGATATACCACCCTGAGAGGTGGGGGAAAGATAGGTCTAATAGGGAACTCCTGGGACCTACGAGCTTCTTCCTGAGCTCTCTCTATTTGCCTAATTTTTTCTAAGGTCTTCTCTCTAAGAGAAGGGAAGTCCTCAAGAAGTTGGTACAGTTGGTACAGGGGTCTGAGCATCAGAGGACGACCCAAAACTTGGGAAAAACTCCTAAAGCTACAAACACGTTTGTCTTATAAAATGAAGAAGCCTAAAGATCAAACTTAGAAGTTTCAAGAAAACACAGTTCGCCGAAAGTTAATGGAGCTCGCCGAAAAACTCAAAATCTCGTCGGAAAACTCAAAATCTCGTCGGAAAATGCAAACAAATATCAGAAAGAAAGGAAATGGGAAGGGATAAATACCTGGAAGTGAATCGACGAAGAAAACGAAGAAAACGAAGAAAACTTGCAAGGAAATCGACAAAGGCCTCTGCAGATGAGTGCTGATCGAAGAAATTCGAGAGAGAGAAATTTGCGAGAACAGCGTGCGCGGGAAAGAAATGAGGAAGAAGAAAGAGAAAGGAAGGGTTTAACCCCTTAAATACTTGGGCACACTTCCCAAGGCCCATTATTGCCTTGGGAAACTCAAGGGACAACTACAAACAGCACGCGCCAGCCAAATTTGCATGCTATAGCTTGAGATAGGTGTCATACAGGTGTCATACAGGTGTTAACTTGGGACGGACAGGCCTCGGAGGTAAAGTAATCCCCTAGCCACTCGCTCTCGCATATGACTAAGGGCTGGGGGGTGATTGATATGCCCCAAGTGTAACCTCGGCCTAGAGACACCAACCTCGGATGATATCAGGCCGAGACATTGATCGACCCTATGTAGGCCAGGGTCCACGATATCATCCCTCAGCCAGACCAACCTCGGCCCAGGCCGACACTACCATATACACTTCAATGGACACTACGCGCATCACAGGCATCAACAACAACCTCATGTACCTGGGTATAGCAACCTCGGCCAATAGTAGGCCGAGGTGACAAGGAGCCCTGATAACCTTCAACATGGAACCAGTCCTACCTCGTCTTGGGCCGCGGTGACAAGAAGCCTTAGTAATCGTCAGCATAAAATCAGTCCAACCTCGGCTGGGGCCGACCCCAACATAATGTCTCGGCTGAGATCAGGCCGAGACTTCCTATGACACATCTCGGATTGAACGGACATCAAGCCTTTACAGCTCGGCCTCTTCCAGGCCGAGGTCATTCACCAATATGACTGCCAAGCATCTGTTGACATTTGGATAAGGACACCTGGGCGCAAATCAGCTGTAACAAGATTATTCTCCACACATGGGGAGAATATTTCATCATCATTCCTTACATGTGACAGTGACAGATGGCACTCCCACATTGGTGAGGATATCACACTCATGCTCATTGCATGCATGGGGGGTACACTACACCCCGTTGGCACTATATATAGGGGTCATCCCCTACCTTGCAAAAGGATCCCAGTTATTAAACCCTAGCTGAAACTCTGTCTAAATATACAGTAGAGAGAGAAAGCTTGAGAGAATTATATCCATGGCCATTAGTGCCTTCATTCAGTGATATTACTCACACACTCACAGTGGACGTAGGCCAGATTGGCTGAACCACTTAAATTCCGGTGTTGATTCCTCATATCCTCACCTCCTTCTCTTATCTCTTTATATAGCTGTGCTGCCATTGTTATTCATATATTGAGCTTGGAAACACCTTACCTGGTGGTGCTGATTCTTAGCATCATCATGTCCATCCCTCTGAAGTGAAAGATCTGATCGAAGAGGTTCATAAGGGGTCTTGTGGAGTCCATGTAGCAGGTCGGACGCTTTTACAAAGGATAATGACGCAGGGGTATTACTGGCCGACAATGAGAGCTGATTATGTAACTTATGCCAAGAAATATGATAAATGTCAACGCTTCTCCTCTATCCGAAGAACTCCCCAAGCATTGTTAACACCCATCACGTCTCCTTGGCCATTCGCCACGTGGGGAATAGACTTGGTCGGGCCACTTCCAACGATCCGAGGAAGATTTAAATACCTCATAGTCGCTGTGGATTATTTTACTAAATGGGTGGAGGCTGAGCCTCTTATTGATATGACATATGACAAGGTATATCAATTCATTTGGAAAAATATTATCTGCAGATACGGTCTACCACATGCATTCATCACAGACCATGGAACTCAGTTTGATAACGAGGAGTTTGCTGCGTATTGTCATCAATCCAATGTATTGAAGATCCACTCTGCACCAGGCCATCCCCAAAGCAATGGACAAACTGAGGTGACAAATAGAACGCTGCTGAATGGTTTGAAAAAATGACTAGATGCTGCAAAGGGAAATTGGATTAACGAGTTACACTCTGTGTTATGGGCTTATCGTATAACACCACGAGCAGTAACAGGAGAGTCTCCATACATGATGGCATTTGGAAGTGAAACTGTTATACCTGTTGAATTGGGTCTACCTACACACAGAGTATTGAATTTCAATTCTCCTATCAGTGACTTGATGAGGCGATTAGATATGGATATGCTCGAAGAAGTTAGAGAAGAAGTAGCAATCAGGAATGCTGCATACCAACAACGAACATCTCTGTTCCACAACAAGAGGGTAAAGAAGTGTGATTTGAAGTAAGGGGACTATGTGCTAAAGAAAGTAATTCAAAAGCATAACAAACTGGAAGCCAATTGGCATGGACCCTACAGAGTAACAAGAGTTGTTCGTCCAGGGACATATAGGATTGAAACATTGGAAGGAGAAGAATTCAAGAATGCATGGAATGCAGAGCATCTACGCAAGTATTATCAGTAGTTGGAATTCCTATGTAATGCAGTTTTCTTCAGTATGAATAAAGTGTTGAATTTTTTTACCCAATTCTCTCTTTTTATTGAAATTTTTCGGAGTATTAGTGCTACACACTACGCATCAAGTTCAGAATCAATCTAATCTAACTCCGGTTGGTCGGGAACCAATTTCCTCTAACTCCAGTTGGTCGGATATCAATCTCCTCTAACTCCGGTTGGTAGGGAACAAATTACAACCAACTTCGGTTGGTCGGCAAATCAGTCTCCTCCAACTCCGATTGATCGGGAACCAATTTCCTCCAACTTCGGTTGGTCGGATATCAATCTCCTCCAACTCCGGTTGGTCGGGAACCAATTTCCTTTAACTCCGGTTGGTCGGATATCAATCTCCTCCAACTTCGGTTGGTCAGGAACCAATTTCCTCCAACTCTGGTTGGTCGGATATCAATCTCCTCCAACTCCGGTTGGTCGGGAACCAATTTCTTCCAACTCTGATTGGTCGGATATCAATCTCCTCCAACTCTGATTGGTCGGGAACCAATTTCCTCCAACTCTGGTTGGTCGGATATAAATCTCCTCCAACTCCGGTTGGTCAGAAATCAATCTCCTCTGACTCCGGTTGGTCGGGAACAAATTACAACCAGCTCCGATTGGTCGGTAAATCAATCTCCTCCAACTCCGGTTGGTCGAGAACCAATTTTTTCCAACTCCGGTTGGTTGGATATCAATATCCTCCAACTCCGGTTGGTCGGGAACAAATCTTCACCAACTCCGGTTGGTCGGCAAATCAATTTACAATCAACTCCGGTTGGTTAAACTGAGCAGAGTCATGGGATGAAAATTGTTTCATTGTTTAGGATCAAAGAGTGATAAGTCGCTATAATAAAAAAAAAAAAAATAGAATGGATACATCAAAATATGCATATATTCACAAACAAAGACATTCTGCAAAATACTTAGAAGAAAGTAAAATAGCAAAAGACTAAAAATTTCTTCATTTAAATAAAAAAGAATTATATATGCTGTGAAAAGTACAAGTCATTACATAAAAATCCTATTCTATTGGTTTTTTCCCTTCTGCCTTTGAAACAGGTTCTACTCCAGCAGGAGGATCATCTAAGGCATAAAGAGAGTTTATAAAATTTACATCTCGAAGCATCCTGACATTCATTATAGAAGGCCGATCAAGCAGGTGCTCTGGGCGAGATATCTCAAAATTTGCATGAAGACTGTAATCGCCGAGATACTCGGAGATCAAGCATTGAGGAATTGCCCGAGCAGGAATCCAACTCATATCAAGCTTAAAAGGAGGCACGGGTAACTCAAGCAATCCAGGGTCATAGTAATCCCATAAGTAGTGCCCCTGCTCCACTTTTAGCACACACAATGCATTCAACCATCCTTGCTTGTACCCCTCGTTATTTGATTGCTGGATTCGATCATCAAGATGGTAGAGGGCTTCATTGTAACCATCCATCCAAAACTCTCTGGGCTATTTATGGAATTGGTAAGTTAACCTCTCCAGTTGCTCGTGAAGATTCTTCACCAGAAGTTCTTTATTTTCCAAGACAGAGTCCTGGGTAGAAAGTTGCTCGCTGAAGTTCAGAATCTTCTTGGACATCTCTGCTAAGGCTTGGTTCTTCGCTACCAACTGAAAGGCCTGATTCTCTAAGGCTGCCTGAGTTCTTGCTTCTTCAATAGAAATCTGACCAGCCCTTGTTCGTCCCCGAGAAGAAGATCTTGCTCGTCCACGAGTATAAGTGGAGGGTCCAACTCTTTTCAAAGTTTCCAACTCATCTTGCAAATTGGCATTTTCTACCTCCAAAAAAGAAAAACCTTCATCATTGACAGGGACCAAGGCTCCCGAGGAAGATGCAACAGACTTGAGTTGTTTTACCTCCTCTTGCAAGGCAATGTTCTCTTGCTCCAGCAACTTGGCAATATGCCTATGCTCTTCAACCTTAAGCTTTAGAACGCTCTATTTCTTCTCATAAGCAGAGATGAATTTATCATATCCTTTTTCAGCACTTAACTGCTGATATTTCTTCTCGTACCCTTGGTGAAAAAGTGTGGAGGACTCTTTGTACTCCTGCTGGAGTTCCTCTATAGTTCCTTGGAGATCCTCGATCATCTCATAGTAGGCCACATTATTGGCAACTGCGCAATCAATCAAATACTTCAGGTAATGATAGGATTCCACTGCTCGTTCAGAAGCATCTGAACCAAGGATGTCAAGTATCTGGGCCTCATTTAGATAAGCATGACCAGCTTTAAAATAGTCGTTACATTTCTTCATTAATTTTGTGTCATGAGTTGATAAGAGTTCCATCTTGGCCATAAACTAACAAAGAGAAGAAATACAAAGAATCAATAAGAATGCAGACAGAGTAAACTAAAGAGAAAGTCAAGTTGAATGACCAAGGTTTAAATTTTTATTTCATCATAAGGGGAAATACAAAATCCGAAGTTACATCCAATAAATAAGCTGCTCGGCAGGTTTTGAGGAAGAGACTGGTTGCTCGGAGGGCAAAATTAGCTGCTCGGCAGAAATACTGGCTGGTAGCGGTTGCTCGGAAATATGCACAACTGGGGCAGAAGGGGCCTGATCTGCAATCATCATAGATGATTCATCTGAAGCAGCTTCATCCTCTTCTTCTTCTCTAGAGGAAGGAGGAGGGCCATGAGTGTGTTGCTGAAATAATTCAAAATCTTCAGCAACTTTCAGCTCTTGCAAGGCTGCCACCCATCCATCCCTAAAGTATTTAAGACTGACGTATTCCATTTGAGAGGACATGGCAGCCAAACACTTATTCCAGCCTTTATCCTAACTAGCACTGAATGACTTTTTAACTGCCTTCTTCCTTTGTACCTTCTCCGAGGAGGCCCTTTCCCTAAGGAGCTCCTCGACAGCTTTCAACTTCTCCTCCACCTCTAGTTTTTGGAGCCCAACATCTTGAAGTCTAACAACTTCCTTTTCAGCAGACTTGAGCTTAACCTCCAGCTCCTTGTTGCTTTGCTCAAAGACTTTGTTGCTCTGCTCAGACTCTGTCAATTTCTTCTCCAAATCCTTGGAGGCATTCACAACCTGACTTTTTTCTAGCTCGATGGACTTGAGTTGCTTCTCCAAAGCAACTTTATCTTCTTCATACTTCTGACGAGAGTCATTTAAAGACTGAGTCAGAACAATAAAAGCTTCCTTTACACCTCCCAAGGAGATTGAAGCCTTGATAGCCTCATCCTTCTTCAGAATACTGTTGAAACACGTTACCAGCTGAAAAAAGAAATAACTTTGAGTCAGTACAGGGACATAGCATTGAAAAGTGAAAACTTAGACTAGTAATACTTATTGAGGCAATATGTTGGACAGCCAAGGTAGTGACCCTGTCACGAGAAAGAGTGTCTTCAATACCTTGGACTTCTGGGATAATCCAAGACTTCACCGAGCCCATAGCAGAGCTCGGAGGAACAAAAGTGGGAATACCACCTTTGACATTTAAAGATTGAGAGACAGGTTCAACAGGTCTCTCAGAAGAACTTTTCTTTAACCTCCTCGTAGGAGATGGAACATTCTCAACCAAATATGTTGTCTTTGTTGGTGAAATAACAATAACCTCACTTGGAGGAGAGACAAAAACAATCTTGCTCGGGGCGACTGGGGGCTTCTCAACAAATTTCTTGGCAGCAGCAGGAGGGGGTGCATCAATATTCCTTGTCCCTTCTTCTGGGACACTTTGCTTACTTTTCTTTGCCTCTCCAGCAGTAGAGGCAGACTTATCAAAGAAAGCAGGAAATTTTCTTTTCTTCATTAGATACTAATAGGAATACTTGATTCAGAGGAAGAACCTTCCACACTAGTCTCAACAGCTGGTATTTGTTCAAGATTAACCACCACTGGATGAGCAGTAAAAGATAAAGTATAGCTCTTGTACTGCAACAAATAAGAGGCCGATCTAATATGTTCTTCGACAACAGATTGGTGCGAATCCCAGATAAGTTTCAAATGCTTCAAATTAACGTCAGATTCTTTTGGAGGTTTCCTTTTACTGTCAACTGTGACAAATAAAAATAAACGTCAGTGATATATTTTATCAAACACCAAGAAAACAATATTTCAAAAAATAAAAACAACCTATTCCATTGCCATAAGGGGGACACCTGGGACCCTGATATACATCACCTCCATTTAATGGAGCATGTTGCCAATTTTTCATAACAACCCCATGCTCAAAATAATCCCTATTGGCATCTGGAAGATTGACAACTAAAGCCCTATTCAAAAACCTAGTTTTTAAATAAAAGGTGGAATCACTGACAACCCTTCTATAGCAGTACATAATCTCAGGAATCCCCAAATGGGTTCCATGGAGTTGGTTCAATCTATGAACACCATTAACTATCCTCCAAGTATTTGGAGCTATTTTTGCAGGTACAACGTCAAAATATTGACATAACTCCCAACACAGGGGGTTTGGTGGAAAAGAAAAGCCACATTCGGCCACAAAAAGACTTGGGAACCAATGTCCCTCAGCCAAAGAAAAATAATCAGAAGGTTCAAAAAGCTCCTCCAAAATGACCCATGAAGGAATTGAAAATTCAGATCGAAACTTATCCAATGACTCAACAAGATAAACCATGATGAACAAATCAAAATAAAAGAAAGGGAAGAAAAATCTTACAGGGAAAGAGAGATCAGGTGACAATGAACGATGGAAAGAACGAAGGCACGATACAGAAAGAGAATGAAGGATTCAAAGGTACAGATTTGTAAAGTGAAAGACGATAGGATTTCCGCCGCGCTTAAATACTTTACCTCGGGAATAGAGAAAGTAATGATTACAAGGGAGGACGTTTGCGTATCCGATGGCTAAAAAGAAGAAAAGGGGCACAAAATCGAAGCGGATATGAAAATTCAAAATACTTTAAAAGCTTGATACTATGCACTCAAAAAAGAAGTTATATACAACGAAAGTTTGCCTAAAATCCATAAAAACCGAAAATCTAAGCAGCAGAATGTTCCATACTTTTCTTCAATCATCAAACTATGAAACATTGGGGGCTTCTGTTGATAGCAAATTTAATCTGCTAATGTGGACCCATCACTTGAAGACACGTGTCAATTAATGTGGTAATTATAAATACTTCTACCGATCAACTTACTGTCAACGAGCTGCTCAAGCGCCACGAGCAGCTCATACATCCCGAACAGCTCAAGCGTATCGACCAACTTAAGTTCCCCGAGCAACTCATGGGCCCCGAGCAACTCAAGCATGTCGAGCTACTAAGGTGGTCCGAGTAGCTCAAGCATGCCGAGCTACTTAGGGTACAGAGCACTCAAATCAGGACAATAAAAAAGACGACTGCGCATTAAATGCTCATTATTATTATTATACAGATGTATATGTCTGCTAGATAATAGCGCATTGTCCTTTCACATGTACAACGATAAGGCTATAAATACATTGTAACCTCCTCATTAGAGGGGGACTCAAAATTTCTTGGTAAATCCATAATCGAGAATTCCAAGCAAACAGTCAGCAATAACAAAAACAGTGGACGTAGGCCATTCTTTCAAGGCTGAACCACTTTAAAAATCTTTTGTCTCATTTATTTTATCTGTGATTGATTAATTAGAGATAATCTAATTTTTTACATCAACATAAAGTCTTGCCGAATAAACCATCAGCTAAATATCCAAAACCAAATAATGAATCCAACTAATAAGAATATCTGAATACAAGTCTGAAACTGAAATACTAAATGAATAAAGTCTCAAGTGGGGCCAACATGCCTAAACTGAAATACTAGAATAAACTAATACGCTAGGAATGAAATGATAAATGCGTCTAATCAAAACTCTGCAAGCCACCATTGCGCTGCAACTATACGTCCCTGTAAGGAATCATCAATTCTGGCGTCCCTATGGTTGGACACCTAAACGATTTTGAATTTTTTTATAGCAAGGGTTAAAACCAAAAACATTTTGAAAATATTTAGCAAGTATTTATCAAAATTTAAAATCAGTTATTGATTACACATGTTAGGTTCACATACACTCTCTTGAGTTTCCTCACCTCTCAACTATTGTGCACACCGAATGTTTCTACTTAGACCATTTAGCTATTCTACCCAATCTAACTAGACTTAAGTACTTTTGAATATGAACACATCTCTGTTCCCTTACCGCCCATACAGTTATTCACCCATTGTTAACGTCTCTCATACATAATAAGAGTTGAAATTACCATTTCACTTATACTCTCATTATTCAATTAATTAAGTGTCACTACTTAATTCAATCTTTAGATATACATTGTCTAACTGTCTACTGTCACACGTAAGTAGAATATTCACATTGGTACACATATACTTATCTCACTAAATAATATCATTACAGCGTCTGTCAAAAGAACCATCGCGAGACATGGGCATACTCTGCTATCAGTCCAAGTACCTCTCATTTTAAATAGGGATAAATGGTTTGGTACAACTCCTCGAATCCAAAATCAAATAATAAGCAGTGGAGGTGAACATAGTTCTAAGCCTTTGGGTTATGCATATATCTAACGTACCCAAACGACACGTCGGACACACTAATACACGATAAATAGTGAGCCTCCCTAAGTTCTATGTTCCGAGGCATAAATCCAGACCTCCTAAGAATCGAAAAGGTGGGATTGCCCACTGTGTGGGAACCTCCGTGATAGCAGGTAGCGTAGGTATGCTAATATATATCATCAATCATATAATAGGTACACACACAACAAATATATATTTAGTAGGTATTCACACAACCTAATTATCATCATTTGTACGTAGTATATATATATCACTCTAATACTCACTTACCCCATGTACCTAATTAATGGAGTATTGTTCTCTACTCTAAGGGTCCTAGTTACCCCTTGTTTTATTTCAATAACTAAGTCTTCCTTACCCTACTGATTCACGCCATAAGCTCACTCACGCTTCCTTGTAATTATATTCTCATTCTCACAAATTAATTATATTATCATTTAATTCCATTTAATCATTGTCTTAATTCTCTCGATAAGACTTAATTACCATAACCCTATCATGGCTTACTGCAATATAATAGATCCCTAATTATATTCTAACAATGTCCTAAACGTTTTCCCTGCAACAATTTCGGAGTTCTAGGATTAAAAGGGGAATTATCATGTTTTCTGGGAAACCGAATCGATTCACCTCTAGGTTGAATCGATTTGTTTTTCTACAGATTCATCTTCTTCCTTACGTAAGTGCATTTTTCACCATTAACACCCACATAACTTATATATTTCTTCACTAAATTTGAAACCAATTGTCGCTAACCATTTCTACGTGCATTAGGATGATTTCTGACGTAAATACAACATCAAAACCTTATAATTTTCATTCAAGAAGGGATTTAGACATCTAATCCTCAAAATCCTAGGTTTTATGTTCTTCCACCATTATTCATTAAAAACCCTGATTTAATTCGTGGATAATAACACAAAATCTTTAATTTAGTATCCTTTACTGATATAAAATCTTTTTACATGCGATTACTACCCAAACATGCGTTTAAATCATTCTTTTCTTCAATGAATCACTACTTTAATCAAAATATGATAAAACCCTATTCACATGGGTATTATAACTTCAAATAAATTGTGTATAAACATTTGCCTTTGATCAGGAGGGTTTGATTTCGTGGCTTAGTGATGGATTTGTTTCTCGTCTCTTTCAATCCTCACTCCTAGGTTGTTTGTGGTGTAAGATTGAGATGAAAAGCTCCAAGAATCTCTTCAAAATCTCTAAGGACTCTCTCCTTTTCCTCTCTAATGGTTTCCCTTGGTTTTTAACACTCTTAATCCTAGACCCTTCTATCTAACTCTCATATAAGGTTGGGAAATTCGTGGCTCCTTCTACCCTAGGCTACCGATATACCAAATAACCCTTATACGACCCCGATTTAGTCTAAAAATGCCCCGGGATCCAAATAATACCCCCGGGTATACTATTACGACTATTTCGACACTTTTGAAATCATCTTTGACCTCGAGGTGGGAAGATATTTTTAAGAGGAGTGTCCTTACTTAATGTGCCCGAGGTGGGAAGAGCTCCATTTAGTCGGGTAGAGCTTCGTTTAGAAGTATTAACTTTTCACAAAATGTGTATAGAGTTTTTCCTCTATTTTTTTTATTTTGGAGGAAACTTTTTGAAAGTACGAACCTCGTTTGGGGGGAGGGAGTGATTTTCTGAAAGTATGGACTTTTTTGGGGGAAAATGACTTCTCTGAAATACGAACTTCTTCAAGGATTTTCAGAATGAGGTCGAGTATCTCATATATTTGAGGGGCAAAGAAAGTAAAAAAAACATATTGAAGTCAAGTTTTTTCCCCTTTTGAAGGTTGGTGAGGACCTCATTTTATAAGGTGATGCGACGTAGAATGTGTGTGATACGTGTGTACCTACGACTCAAGTGCAAATCGATCTCTCAAGTAATAACCAGTAAGTCGGGGTTGAATCATCAGGGAATAGGACGTAGAACGTTTTGATCACAATAGGGTCAACTGATAATACACAAATGTTGTGTATTTCATCCCTCGAACCTACGCATTTTAGCCCCCTCGGGTATCTTATTCCCTATTTTTATGCTTGTTAACCCGAAAACCTTGGATTTCTATGTTAACATGCTTTGTAGCGGTTAATTGATATTTTATAGGTATTTGGATGCTAAGTGTGAAGTTCAGACGCATTCTGGCTAATTTTCATATGCGATCGCACGTTCAAGGGCATTTCAGTCAATTCATGAGCACTGGTCCAACATCTTCATGGAAGTTGTATCCCTCCTCGCAAGTTTCGCGTGGCCGCGAACGGTGCACGATTTTGATCCCTAATGAAGAAGTAACGACACTTTTGGCGGAAGAGATTTCTAACTACACCAAAGCAGGGGGACTTGGCTGAGACCTGCTTGATCGATCGATTGATCAAAGGGATCAATCGATCGATCCTTAAGATATTTTCCTTCGAGCTTAGACAGTGGGCTAAACCCTGATCGATCGATCAATGCCCTATTTTTCTCAGCCATTATATTTACAAGTTTGCCATTTTGGGGATTTTGTATAAATACTCATCTCTCTCATTTCAGAGATATATCTTACATTTCACATTAGGTTTAGGGTTTATCTTGAAAGCTTTGCCCTAATATCCATTTCCTTTGGGCGTTTTACCCATTTTTATGTATGTAAGTTTATTAATTTAGTTGTATTTCCTTTATTTCCATTGTTGTAGTGTAATTTCATGCTTAGATAATTAGTTGTAGTTATTTATTTCTTGCTATTTATTGATTTTATTAATTAGGTTTACTTTCTTTCTTTCAATATATGCTATTTACCATGATTTCTAGCTAAGTTAGTCTAGGTTGTGTCGGATTGAACTCATTTCAGGTTGACATGTTGCTTTGCTTTGTGATGGAATTTACGGGTCTATTTTGGGTGCGTTGTCCTAGTTATCACGCCTAGGAGATTTAACGGGGCATGTCATGTATGCTCCGTGCTTACGACCTTGCGTTCATAATTTCCGGGGTATTTATTGACGCCAAAATCATATTAGGCTTTTATGCAAATTTAGGGGCGTGACAACCCTTGATTTAATTAACTGTCGAAACGAGACGCATTCTTAATAACTCGTCGACCCATGTAACCATGTTATACTAATTAACTCGGGTGAGGGATATTCAATGCAACTTATAGTTTTTACTCACATTGTTAGTCTAACTTTATTTTCCTCGCCTAGATTAAACTTTCCCTTTGTGCATCTTTTTTTTCGTGTATAATTATCTTTTACACTTTTATTTAGGAATATTAAATCCTATAAATTCTAGCAATTCGTCTATGTGGATTTTTGATACCCGGACTTGGCCGCTATCTCACCCGTTGAGTGTAGTCATAAGTTTAGATTTTTGTAGAGTTGGTGAGCCGAATTCAAAACGACCGACGCATAGGTGACGCTCGCGCTGGGGAAAAACCCTGTCGATCAAAATGGCGCCATTGCCAAGGATGAGCTTGTTTTAAAATTTATTTGATTTAGTATTTCGTAGTATTTTCTTTCTATTTGTATTTTTTGCTAACCTTTTTATAGGACTTCTACATTTGAGTACCTAGAAACGCTTGAATTTCCCGCGCGCATTTACTTTGTGGAATTCGCCACTTCGAGCCATTTTTAGGGTAAGCATGTTTTATTCCAATTCTTTCGGTAATCATTGTTATAATTCTCAAAATTCCCGTAATCCTTTGACTTTCGATCAATACTTAGAGTCCCCAAAAATTACAAATTCAAATATGACTTTGGGCGAGTATAACGAAAGTCAAAACTTGGGTTATTGGAATTTTGATGATGATGATAATGATTTTGGGCCTCTAACTCCTTATAATAGGAATTTTGAAACGAATTGCAATAGTTTTCAAAATTCCTATAATAATGAGTTTAAGTTTAAGTCTGATGGTAATTTTCAAAGTTCTCATTTTCAAGAATTCGTACCTCGACCTATGACTTTCGGTGAGGGTTTACGCATGCTTAAAATGAGAAACTTGAAAATCGTTAACGGGAAGAAAATCGTTGTTGGGAGCATGAATTGGATTTGTTATTTGAATCTGACGACGATTTTGCTTCCGAGACTTTTGAAGTCGAGGAATTTTTTGAACCAAATGAGGACTTTGCGCCTACTTTGGAACAAATCGTTGTCGACTTTGCCCATTGCGTAATAGATATTGAAAGTGAGGATGAAAATGACGTAATATCAATTTGCAATGAAATGATTTCTTCTTTAGCCCCAAAGAAGAGTATTTCATTAAAAATGATCTTATTTCCTTCGAAACTCAATCTTCAAGCGATGATGATTCATCTCTTGAGTTTGAATTTCTTTCCTCCCCATTTTCATTTTCTGTTATCACACCGTCACAAGTACCCGATGATTCTGTTTCAAACTTTAATTTGTTAAAGATTTTCACCGATGAGGAGTACTTGCTCGAGTCGCCTTCCATGAACGCATATTTGCCTTCATGTGCGCCACCTCCCATTCCAATTTCAAAATCTTTGGGCGGATATTCGGCTTTTCTCGGTCCCCACATGTTTTTTCACCCGTTCAATCCAAATCCCCCATCGTCCCTCCAAAACTTTTAATTGACGATGGTTCCTTTCTTCCGCCTTACACATGCCTTCTGTTGTTCAAATGGAATTCATATTTTTCGGAAGGCATTCTTGAGAGTGAGGGTACACCGGTTATCCTTCAAAGTCAAATCATTTTTGTGGCGGACCCTCAACTATTTAGACTTCTAGTGTACAGTTAGTGTGAAGCCTAAATAGTAGGTTATATATAGTTAACTTTTTATTCTTTTTATTTTTTTTCCTTTTTAATTTAGTCTAGTGTAATTAGTTAACTTTTTGTTATTTTTTCTTGCTATGCTCGGTACTAACTTGGTTTGTAGATTCTCTGGACTTGTTCTTATGGGGATCGCTCCAATTTTGGGTAATATCACTCTTTTCCTCTCTTTAACTTGGTTCTTAATTCACATTGAGGACAATGTCAGGTTTTAAGTTAGGGGTGTGGGATATTCTATCCATTTTCTTTATTTAGTCCATGTTTTTTCTCACATGTTAGTTACTTAGTATGCTTTTTTTAGAAAAAAATTGAAATTTCAACAAGATTTTCTTTCTTTTTTCTCCTTTATTGGGCATTTTGCCTTTGTTTCTGATGATAAATTTCAATAATTGCCCGATCCAATAGACAACCCAACGATGCATGTTTTGGATTTTAGAAGTTATTAGACTTTAGTACTCACTCATTGATATTATGAATAACTTCATGAATTTAACTTTAATCCCATGAGCACATGCACTTTTCTTGCTTTATTGATTTGGTTTAATATTTTTATAACTCGATAATCTTTGGTTGAATTGTATATAATTACACCGAGTAAGCTTTGTACCTTTCGTCGTTTATGAGTGTTATACACTATTCTTTCCTCTTTAAAAACATTACAGTCGTTGGTAATCTCTTTATTCTTTCATTTGATCATTTATTAACTGAGTTCATTTATGAAATGTGTTACTTGAGCATGATTTTCAAAGTTTGTTTCGACTCGAGAATTGCATAAACTTTTGGAAATGATCATAGTCCATCTTTGTATATCACCCATATGATCTTGACCTCACTTTTTATATGCTCCCTAGTCAACCCATTTGAGCCTAAATACTAGCCTTTCGTTTCATTACCTAAAATCCCATAACCAACTCCAAATTGGAGTTATATACCATACATACTACTTTACATGCCTTTGTTTGGAATGTTACATGGGATTGAACGATGTTGTGCCAACTCCAAATTGGAGTTATATACCATACATATTACCTTACATGCCTTTGTTTGGAATGTTACTTGGGATTGAACGATGTTGTATATTGTGGTTGTAATTTGAGCATGAAAAGAGTGAGAAAAGAATGGTGAAAGAAGGGAAAAAGAAAAAGAGAAAAGTAGAAAACAAAAGAAAAAGTGAGAAAAATAAGAAAAGAAAAGAAAGAGAAATTTGTATATATTGTTTATAGTGATTAAATAATCTTTGATTGCTCTCTATATTGATATATGTAATGCTTGTTTGGATGTTATTTGTCCAATTTTGTTTTTGCCCACTTTTTCCCATTATCCCGAGTTTCATCCCCAAACACCTTTGAATACGTATATACATCTCTTTCATTTCTTACCCTAGCCTAGACTACATTACGACTCTATTAAAGTCCTATGTGATCTTAAGTAGATGTAATTCAAAGGTTTAAATAGTTTGATAATCTGTGAAAATGTATTTCTCTTTAATGAGCGGTATATTTCATTGAGATTACAAGCTTTTATTTCCTATATAGCGTTCTTCATTTGCGACGTATGAGTTACATCTTCAGATGATGATGCATGTCAATTGTGGCATGAATGAGTTGTTACCTTTGTCATAATTATTATTTTTCACTTGAGAGTCGAGTTTGGTGAGTATATCAGTAATTGTATTATATATAAGAACATTTTTCCTTGCTAAGTGTGGGGGTTACTTTTATTGTCATCCGCGGAGGATGAATGGGTATATTGATAGCGGTTTATACCTTAATGAAATTTCTCGTTTTAGTGCTGTATTATACGAGTAGGATATGATATTATTTATGGTTTTATATATATGATTATACCGATAGTGTGCTGGTATTACGAGTTTATTGGGATTGCCACCTTGGGGTAGCATGTTTTGTTCTGGCGAGGCCCCATCGGTGAGAGGGCCGGACTCGCAATTGTACTTTTGTATATAGGTATATATACATATTTATGAATATGTTGTGATTTCTAAATGGTATACTAGTCTCGGATATTTAATCCCATGATGCGTAGGGATCTCATTATTATGAGTCGTATGTAATTGATTTACTAGTCAACAAAGAGTTAGTTTTTTTTTTAAAATAATGATAGAGAAGTAGTAACAAAAAGAGTGCATTATTTTATTCCCCGTTAGAGATTTGGGAGTTTATACTCATAGTTGTGTGTCTGGGGACGGGATTTTTAGAACCCCGATTTTAGTTACATGATGTATATGGATGTGATTACCATCAGTGTCAAGAGAAAGTGTCATTCGAAAGGAGTTCCTTGTTTAAGTGTCATTGCGACAGAATGTAACTTTGTTGAGAAATGAGAGTGTAGGGGTACATATTATGGACAGGGCTTAACGGATTCCAATGACCAACAATGTTAGGGAGTAGTGTATCGGGGGGTTCCTTGTTTGGATTTCGCATTGCGAGACACCCCACGCATGAAACTTAGCGTAAGATTGGTAGTAAGGAGAAGTGTGGCCCTTCGTTCATGAATTGGATACCTCTATCGATATGGGAGTACGTAGTTATAACGGGAAGTTACAAGGAAGAAATTATGTGGTAAGGCCATTAGAGCCAGTTGTTAGTAAATTAAGATATAAGTACTAATAATGTTGGTTTTGTCACGACATGTTGAAGGACGCATTGAGGATAAGGAGGATTTAGGATTTCTAATTCAGAAGCGATTGAGAACGTCCAAGTGGTATAGCACCGTTGTATTTACAGTGACAATAAAGAGTTTGGGATTTGTATGAAGCGTATATAATGTTTAAAAACCGTATGGTTGGATTATAAGGGACATAAACATCTTGATTTACTAAAGTGTAAATCAAAGGAACAGGGAACATGGACGAGTGAGATTATTACTTATGAGATTAAACGTCATAAGAAAAGGTGTAAGTGGATATCATGTGTCAGTGTAACACGTTCAAATTTGGAGAAAAGGCAGTAGAAAGCCATTTAATAAAGGGATATATCTTAAGAAGGCGAATAAATTATTATGAGAAATTTGGAGTAGAGTTTCGATCAATCGAAGGTTGAGGGTAACTCAAGAGTAAATAGAATGAGGATGTCAATCAGGTATAAGTCCAGATATGCACAAAGTAGTGAAAAGGGTAAAGGTCCAAACTTTTGGTATTCATCGGGAGGATAAGATCATTAAGTATCATTTAATGGTGAAAATTTTATGTGAATATCGGCATTGAAGGAGGTATAGTAAGAAGTAGAACAGTTGGGGTTAGATGATCAACCAGAAAATTTTGTATCAAGACGACGATTCCAAGAATGGGAGGGTCAAGTTGGAGAATTTTCTTGAGAGGTAGCCAACTTATTGATAAGTAATGAGTTCCTTCGATTATGTGGGACATGTTGTCTAGAAGGAGAGAAATTGTTATATACTTGGGGTAATTTACACTATTAGATAGTGAACACGCCGGTATGTGGTTCGACGTAGTATTATTTAGAACTGGGATGAAATCCCCGAAACCCAAATTCCGGTGGGGTGACAATAAGTAGTGGTAAATAACGATTCAAACTGAGGGTTGAATCACCTATAACCCTAGGTACAGGCGCAAGGTGGCTAATGACTGATGGATTATATGAAAGAAATTTTGGATTCATTGCGATATTTTCAATTCCAAATCGAATATAACTAGTGAGGTATATTGTAGTCATGAGGAGTAGATATTACCTAATGGTAGAGTTGGGGGAAAAAGCACCCATATCTATTTTATAGTGAACAAGGTGCTTACAATTATGTTGTACAACACCAACCGGCTGTAGTAGTTTTCCTTATATAAAGGTCACAACGTCGGGAATAGAGATTCAAATAATGGACAAGAGTAGTCAGATGTGTTATTGATTCCTTCCAGAATGGGTGTTTTATGTTTTGATAAACTCTGGAGTTAATGCGTAGTGAGGTGCGGACTCATAATGATATTGGGATAAAATAACCAATGAAGTATAAGGTATTTTTATTCGAACGTTGTTTAATAAGAGCACAACGCGAGGTGCATTTATCGAAGATTATTCTGATAAGGTATCGACTATGTTAAACAAGCTTATTGTGAAAGGGTTTTACTGATTTGGAATTTTCTTAATAATTGTTTTGAATACTGGAGGATACCTAATTTTTCCAGGTGTGCCTTACTTTTCCGAATTTCGAGACGAAATTCTTTTATTAGGGGGGAAGTATGTAATACCCCGTATTTTTATGGATATTTATTTTTGGGGATTAATTGAATAAAATGTGAATTAATTGAGAATTAATTCGGATAAAATATTAACGAGATGTGAGTTAGTGTTTGATTATAATGTGTATATATGGCAATGTATGAATATTGGAACTATTGAAATTGTCGCGAGATTGAAATACAACAATTTGAGAAATTTTGTTGGGACGCGCGTGACAGTCGCGTTAGGAATATATTTATTTGAATTAAAAAGTGAATTTTATTTTTATCACCCGTATGGTCATTTTGAGTGCGCCAACGAGTCCGGAAGGGTCGAAATAGTCAGAAAACACTAGCCGGGAGTTTAGTTTGGGTCCCGGGGCATTTTTAGGCCATACCGGCAACCCAAAAGGGTAGTTTGGTAATTTCAGAAATTGGGTAATTAAAACCCAGGAAAATTAGAGTTAAAAATCTGACTTAGTCTTAACCCACTAAGCCATTTCCAACCCCAACTTAGGTAGTGGGATACGGGAGAAGTTAGAAACTTTAAAACTTGGCAAAAACCAACCCCACCTCCATTATCACCTTGAGAAGAACTTGTAGAGAGAGAGAGAAAGAGGAGAATTCTGCAGAGAGGGAGAGAGAGGACAGATTCAACCTTCAAGATTCAACCTCAAATTCAGAGAAAGATTAAGGCAAGTGGTTTAGTTCCAATTGATTTAATGCTATGCTTTTCCATGTTTAGGAAATTATCAAATTTATCTTGGAAGATTGATTAGACCCATGAATTTGAAGATGTAAAACTATGAACTATGTTAGGGACTGCATGTAGAAACATTCTGGATGAATTATGAATTCAGAATTATGACCCTTGATGATTTAAAAACGGATTTTAGAAGAAGTTTATCAATGTTCTTGAAAGAAATAGAAAACTGGAATTCTTGATGAAGATTTGATCCAAACAAAGCCCTTGAATGATGAATTATTGGTTTTATAACGTTAACACTGTTGTAGGATGGTTGTATGATGATATTATAACGTTATCTTAGAGTTTCATGCTTGTTAATGGTGTTTTGGGTTGATTTGAAAACTGCAAAACGAAGCAGTCCGCAGCCTACCTGGTGCGTTCGATCGATCGACATTCATCAGTCGATCGATCGACCACCATCGATCGATCGACCACCATCGATCGATCGACCGACCACCATCGATCGATCGAAGGTCAAGGTCGATCGATCGACCTTCCCAGAAAGAGTAAAATTTCCCTAGTTAAATTTTAATGATGTTAACCCTTGGAAAATATTATTGGAGACCTTATGAATATCCTTAGACTTAAGGAAGACCAGTAGGTAGGGTTATAAAGTTCGGACCTTAATTAGAATTTAATTTGAGGAATTATTCTAAAAGCTATTGAAGCTCGATAAGTGAGATAATATTAGGATTAATAGAGTAATTTTGAATAAGTTGATGAATTGAGGTTTGGGGCAGAAGTAAGGACCTTAAGAATAATGATGTAATATGTGGGAATATTAGGAAACTTAATAACCCCTTTGGGATAGGTTTTAAGTATAAGAATCTACGACGTGAGATGTGTCGACAATCTACATTATATTATCGGAAGACTAAATGTATACAATTGGAATAATGGTATATGGATGTAAAAAATACCTTTATTAATATTGAGATATCTAAGATGTGTGCATGCTTAGTATATAATCTTATGTGTATGACATACCTACCATACTTGCTATCACGGGAGGTTTACGTTCACTTAGGGCCTTCTAATCCTTGTGTGCCCGGATTTAGTTTGGTACCTAGAGGACATAGTTCAAGGGAATGACTTAATTGTGAGTTATTAAGCCAGCTGACTATGTAGCGTAGGTATGTACGTGACCATGGATATGTTGAATTATGTTCGCCTCCATTTTTGTGTGTGGTGTTTATTCTAACAATTCCTGAGAGATTCGGAATTTGTAATCCTTATGTACATGATGTACCGGGATGGATAGCAGAGTATGTGTGCACCACAGCTTAGCCTCGGGGTGCTTGTATAGTATATTTATGATGTGATTAATATACGGTTCAATGAAAAGGAGATTGTTATGTTTAAAATTGCGAGAATAATTTATAGTAACTACTTGTAGAGTTAAAAAGGGATAACATGCCGTGAATTGTAATGCTAACAATTGAGAATCCGAGTTCAAGTAAAGCTATCTATTTAAATAATAACATTTGGAGTTCATATTGTGAATCGAGTAGTTGGGTTATAACTTATGATGGTTTAGTTAGATAAATAACACATGTATGGGTACAAGAACGTTAGGAGTGCACTGTTAGACGATAGGTGAGTATTTCATGTGAGAGCACGTCCTAACATGTATCTTGCATTTCATTATTTTAATTGTTATTAAAGCACTTGCTGTTTTTAAAATACTCTCCACATTCGGGTTCTGACCCGTTTGCTTTCAAATCTATCTTTTTGTAAAAACCATTTTAGGTGCCCAGCCACAAGGACACCATGCATAGTATTTCCAGTCAGGTGACGAGCTGTAGCTGTTGTGGAAGTTACAGGGCCTTGCTATTAGACGCTTCATTTGCCTTGACTCTATATTCAGATTTCATTAGTTGTAGGGCATGTCGCCCATTTCTTTTAGAGACATTTCATTTTATATTTCAGTTATTCAGACTTTGGTTTGTAATTAATTCAGGATGCATACTTGTTTTTATTTCATTTCATATTGGGATTGTTGTGAGGAGTATTTCCTCGAGACTCATCTTTACTTGTTGATTCATTATATTTGGACTTTATCGTGAATGGTTGTGTTACATTTCTATATTTCATTTATTGCATGTTAATCAGATTTAATTTAAAATTTGGCAACTCACTTTTAAATACTAGGTGGTTAGTAATCATTAAAAAAATGTTTTTGACAGTGATGCTATTAACTGGACCAACTTGGCATTTTGTATTGATTTAATAAAGGAGTAGCTACCCTGTATTTAATTAGTCGGGGTGTCACAGGTGGTATCAGAGCCAGGTTCTAGTGTCCTTTAGGATCTGTACGGCTTATTATGTTTCCGCTGAGCTTTCTTTGATGTAGAGCCCTATGTTTAGGATTGTTGATATCTTTAGTGAGATTTCGTTCTCCTGCTTTAATACATATGGTAGTGAATCTTATTGGCGATCGGGTGTATTCGTGTGCCGAACAATGCAGTACGTCTGTCGAAGACAGTTGGGTGAACAGCAGGAGGTAAACATATATTGAGGTTAATTGATTTATTTAAAGAAGGACGACCGTAGTTGAAGTCACCGATATTATGGCACGGAAGTCCTGGAAGAAGGCTAAGGAGCGACTTGAGACTTCCGGATACGGCTATAGTAGGAATGGGGTCAAATTAGACACATCCAACAAGGTTAGAACGAGAGAGAAAGAATTAAATGTAACATTAAAGAGAACCAGCAGTAGCAATACTCGAAAGGCGAAGACGGCAGGTGCTAGCCAAACGAACGCAATGTATCCAAAGGCTTGGAC
The DNA here is from genome assembly GCA_949130495.1 of Sambucus nigra. Taxonomy (NCBI): domain Eukaryota; kingdom Viridiplantae; phylum Streptophyta; class Magnoliopsida; order Dipsacales; family Adoxaceae; genus Sambucus; species Sambucus nigra. The sequence continues at coordinate 404,267,136 of OX422215.1, read as the reverse complement.
TTGTGTTGGAGTATGGCCAATCGAGAGTGAAAAATTTGAGGAAATTTTTTTCTTGTCTCGTGAGAACGGAGTTCCAAAGGGGAGAAACAATCCCCACACTTATAAGTGGAATGTGACGTCGAGAGAAGGCGTACACGAATGGTTAGACCATAAGTTCCCTGATAAAATGTTTAGGATGAAAACCGAATGTCGTTCTGAACTAACACGAGAGGTCCGGACAGAGGTCACTCTGTGAGAAGAAATAAAATTGTTTAGTGAACCCTACACCAGGTGAAGTAGGTGAAACGGGGAAGGGGATATTAAAGGGAGAATTTGCATAGAAGAATTGCTAGTCCTTCTGGCAAAATTCTGCTTAGACGGTTAAAGCAAATGGTATTATCGCAGTGTTAATTTGGAGGTAAACAACCCCGGGTGGGGATATACCAGAATCGAGAACTTTATATAAAGTAAGACTAAGGAAAACTGGTGTTGGAGAAGCACCACAATGGGAAGACCCAATGGAGAAACCGTTAAAATAATTCGATAGCGGAATTTCTACCGAGCGATGGTAATTCCAGTAAGAGAGGTGGAAAATTAGTAGCATATTCCTTAGGGCCGTCAAAACTAAGGGAACAATAGAGATAGTCGTCTGAGTCGAGACTACCAACGTCCGAGAGATGGACCACCTTAACATGATTTGTGAAACAAAAGATAAGTGGAGTATGTGTAGAGGTATTTCTGTGGGGAGTGAAACCCGTGCGTTATAGAATTTTTCCCGATGCGAGAGTAGGGATCAAGGTATTATGCCTGGCGCGGGCAACAGTTATTGAAATATTCAGTTTGGGACAACATGTGTGGTAAGTCCAGAAACCATTTGAGCAGCCGGGACGATTGATAAGATAGAAGTATGAGTTACATCTTCAGATGATGATGCATGTCAATTGTGGCATGAATGAGTTGTTACCTTTGTCATAATTGTTATTTTTCACCTGAGAGTCGAGTTTGGTGAGTATATCAGTAATTGTATTATATATAAGAACATTTTTCCATGCTAAGTGTGGGGGTTACTTTTATTGTCATCCGCGGAGGATGAATGGGTATATTGATAGCGGTTTATACCTTAATGAAATTTCTCATTTTAGTGCTGTATTATACGAGTAGGATATGATATTATTTATGGTTTTATATATATGATTATACCGATAATGTGCTGGTATTACGAGTTTATTGGGATTGCCACCTTGGGGTAGCATGTTTTGTTCTGGCGAGGCCCCATATGTGAGAGGGCCGGACTCGCAATTGTACTTTTGTATATAGGTATATATACATATTTATGAATATGTTTTGATTTCTAAATGGTATACTGGTCTTGGATATTTAATCCCATGATGCGTAGGGATCTCATTATTATGAGTCGTATGTAATTGATTTACTAGTCAACAAAGAGTTATTTTTTTTTTTTTAAATAACGATAGAGAAGTAGTAACAAAAAGAGTGCATTGTTTTATTCCCCGTTAGAGATTTGGGAGTTTATACTCATAGTTGTGTGTCTGGGGACGGGATTTTTAGAACCCCGATTTTAGTTACATGGTGTATATGGAATGTGATTACCATCAGTGTCAAGAGAAAGTGTCATTCGAAAGGAGTTCCTTGTTTAAGTGTCATTGCGATAGAATGTAACTTTGTTGAGAAATGAGAGTGTAGGGGTACATATTATGGACAGGGCTTAACGGATTCCAATGACCAATAATGTTAGGTAGTAGTGTATCGGGGGGGTTCCTTGTTTGGATTTCGCATTGCGAGACACCCCACGCATGAAACTTAGCGTAAGATTGGTAGTAAGGAGAAGTGTGGCCCTTCGTTCATGAATTGGATACCTCTATCGATATGGGAGTACGTAGTTATAACGGGAAGTTACAAGGAAGAAATTATGTGGTAAGGCCATTAGAGCCAGTTGTTAGTAAATTACAATATAAGTACTAATAATGTTGGTTTTGTCACGGCATGTTGAAGGACGCATTGAGGATAAGGAGGATTTAGGATTTCTAATTCAGAAGCGATTGAGAACGTCCAAGTGGTATAGCACCGTTGTATTTACAGTGACAATAAAGAGTTTGGGATTTGTATGAAGCGTATATAATGTTTAAAAACCGTATGGTTGGGTTATAAGGGACATAGACATCTTGATTTACTAAAGTGTAAATCAAAGGAAGAGGGAACATGGACGAGTGAGATTATTACTTATGAGATTAAGCGTCATAAGAAAAGGTGTAAGTGGATATCATGTGTCAGTGTAACACGTTCAAATTTGGAGAAAAGGCAGTAGAAAGCCATTTAATAAAGGGATATATCTTAAGAAGGCGAATAAATTATTATGAGAAATTTGGAGTAGAGTTTCGATCAATCGAAGGTTGAGGGTAACTCAAGAGTAAATAGAATGAGGATGTCAATCAGGTATAAGTCCAGATATGTACAAAGTAGTGAAAAGGGTAAAGGTCCAAACTTTTGGTATTCGTCGGGAGGATAAGATCATTAAGTATCATTTAATGGGGAAATTTTTATGTGAATATCGGCATTGAAGGAGGTATAGTAAGAAGTAGAACAGTTGGGGTTAGATGATCAACCAGAAAATTTTGTTTCAAGACGACGATTCCAAGAATGGGAGGGTCAAGTTGGAGAATTTTCTTGAGAGGTAGCCAACTTATTGATAAGTAATGAGTTCCTTCGATTATGTGGGACATGTTGTCCAGAAGGAGAGAAATTGTTATATACTTGGGGTGATTTCCACTATTAGATAGTGAACACGCCGGTACGTGGTTTGACGTAGTATTATTTAGAACTGGGATGAAATCCCCGAAACCCAAATTCCGGTGGGGTGACAATAAGTAGTGGTAAATAACGATTCAAACTGAGGGTTGAATCACCTATAACCCGAGGTACAGGCGCAAGGTGGCTAACGACTGATGGATTGTATGAAAGAAATTTTGGATTCATTGCGATATTTTCAATTCCAAATCGAATATAACTAGTGAGGTATATTGTAGTCATGAGGAGCAGATATTACCTAATGGTAGAGTTGGGGGAAAAAGCACCCATATCTATTTTATAGTGAACAAGGTGCATACAATTATGTTGTACAACACCAACCGGCTGTAGTAGTTTTCCTTATATAAAGGTCACAACGTCGGGAATAGAGATTCAAAGAATGGACAAGATTAGTCAGATGTGTTATTGATTCCTTCCAGAATGGGTGTTTTATGTTTTGATAAACGCGGGAGTTAATGCGTAGTGAGGTGCGGACTCATAATGATATTGAGATAAAATAACCAATGAAGTATAAGGTATTTTTATTCGAACGTTGTTTAATAACAGCACAACGCGAGGTGCATTTATCGAAGATTATTCTGATAAGGTATCGAGTATGTTAAACAAGCTTATTGTGAAAGGGTTTTACTGATTTGGAATTTTCTTAATAATTGTTTTGAATACTGGAGGATACCTAATTTTTCCAGGTGTGCCTTACTTTTCCGAATTTCGGGACGAAATTCTGTTATTAGGAGGGAAGTATGTAATACCCCGTATTTTTATGGATATTTATTTTTGGGGATTAATTGAATAAAATGTGAATTAATTGAGAATTAATTCGGATAAAATATTAACGAGATGTGAGTTAGTATTTGATTATAATGTGTATATATGGCAATATATGAATATTGGAACTATTGAAATTGTCGCGAGATTGAAATACAGCAATTTGAGAAATTTTATTGGGACGCGCGTGACAGTCGCGTCAGGAATATATTTATTTGAATTAAAAAGTAAATTTTATTTTTATCACCCGTATGGTCATTTTGAGTGCGTCAACGAGTCCGGAAGGGTCGAAATAGTCAGAAAACACTAGCCGGGAGTTTAGTTTGGGTCCCGGGGCATTTTTAGGCCATACCGGCAACCCAAAAGGGTAGTTTGGTAATTTCAGAAATTGGGTAATTAAAACCCACGAAAATTAGAGTTAAAAATCTGACTTAGTCTTAACCCACTATGCCATTTCCAACCCCAACTTAGGTAGTGGGCTACGGGAGAAGTTAGAAACTTTAAAACTTGGAAAAAGTCAACCCCACCTCCATTATCACCTTGAGAAGAACTTGCAGAGAGAAAGAGAAAGAGGAGAATTCTGCAGAGAGAGAGAGAGAGGAAAGATTCAACCTTCAAGATTCAACCTCAAATTCAGAGAAAGATTAAGGCAAGTGGTTTAGTTCCAATTGATTTAATGCTATGCTTTTCCATGTTTAGGAAATTATCAAATTTATCTTGGAAGATTGATTAGACCCATGAATTTGAAGATGTAAAACTATGAACTATGTTAGGGACTGCATGTAGAAACATTTTGGATGAATTATGAATTCAGAATTATGACCCTTGATGATTTAAAAACGGATTTTAGAAGAAGTTTATCAATGTTCTTGAAAGAAATAGAAAACTGGAATTCTTGATGAAGATTTGATCCAAACAAAGCCCTTGAATGATGAATTATTGGCTTTATAACGTTAACACTGTTGTAGGATGGTTGTATGATGATATTATAACGTTATCTTAGAGTTTCATGCTTGTTAATGGTGTTTTGGGTTGATTTGAAAACTGCAAAATGAAGCAGTCCGCAGCCTACCTGGTGCGTTCGATCGATCGACATTCATCAGTCGATCGATCGACCACCATCGATCGATCGACCACCATCGATCGATCGACCGACCACCATCGATCGATCGAAGGTCAAGGTCGATCGATCGACCTTCCCAGAAAGAGTAAAATTTCCCTAGTTAAATTTTAATGATGTTAACCCTTGGAAAATATTATTGGAGACCTTATGAATATCCTTAGACTTAAGGAAGACCAGTAGGTAGGGTTATAAAGTTCGGACCTTAATTAGAATTTAATTTGAGGAATTATTCTAAAAGCTATTGAAGCTCGATAAGTGAGATAATATTAGGATTAATAGAGTAATTTTGAATAAGTTGATGAATTGAGGTTTGGGGCAGAAGTAAGGACCTTAAGAATAATGATGTAATATGTGGGAATATTAGGAAACTTAATAACCCCTTTGGGATAGGTTTTAAGTATAAGAATCTACGACGTGAGATGTGTCGACAGTCTACATTATATTATCGGAAGACTAAATGTATACAATTGGAATAATGGTATACGGATGTAGAAAATACCTTTATTAATATTGAGATATCTAAGATGTGTGCATGCTTAGTATATAATCTTATGTGTATGACATACCTACCATACTTGCTATTACGGGAGGTTTACGTTCTCTTAGGGCCTTCTAATCCTTGTGTGCCCGGATTTAGTTTGGTACCTAGAGGACATAGTTCAAGGGAATGACTTAATTGTGAGTTATTAAGCTAGCTGACTATGGAGCGTAGGTATGTACGTGACCATGGATATGTTGAATTATGTTCGCCTCCATTTTTGTGTGTGGTGTTTATTCTAACAATTCCTAAGAGATTCGAAATTTGTAATCATTATGTACGTGATGTACCGGGATGGATAGCAGAGTATGTGTGCACCACAGCTTAGCCTCGGGGTGCTTGTATAGTATATTTATGATGTGATTAATATACGGTTCAATGAAAAGGAGATTGTTATGTTTAAAATTGCGAGAATAATTTATAGTAACTACTTGTAGAGTTAAAAAGGGATAACATGCCGTGAATTGTAATGCTAACAATTGAGAATCCGAGTTCAAGTAAGGCTATCTATTTAAATAATAACATTTGGAATTCATATTGTGAATCGAGTAGTTGGGTTAGAACTTATGATGGTTTAGTTAGATAAATAACACATGTATGGGTACAGGAACGTTAGGAGTGCACTGTTAGACGAGAGGTGAGTATTTCATGTGAGAGCACGTCCTAACATGTATCTTGCATTTCATTGTTTTAATTGTTATTAAAGCACTTGCTGTTTTTAAAATACTCTCCACATTCGGGCTCTGACCCGTTTGCTTTCAAATCTATCTTTTTGTAAAAACCATTTTAGGTGCCCAGCCACAAGGACACCATGCATAGTATTTCCAGTCAGGTGACGAGCTGTAGCTGTTGTGGAAGTTACAGGGCCTTGCTATTAGACGCTTCATTTGCCTTGACTCTATATTCAGATTTCATTAGTTGTAGGGCATGTCGCCCATTTCTTTTAGAGACATTTCATTTTATATTTCAGTTATTCAGACTTTGGTTTGTAATTAATTCAGGATGCAGACTTGTTTTATTTCATTTCATATTGGGATTGTTGTGAGGAGTATTTCCTCGAGACTCATTTGTACTTGTTGATTCATTATAGTTGGACTTTATCGTGAATGGTTGTGTTACATTTCTATATTTCATTTATTGCATGTTAATCAGATTTAATTTAAAATTTGGCAACTCACTTTTAAATACTAGGTGGTTAGTAATCATAAAAAAAAATGTTTTCGACAGTGATGCTATTAACTGGACCAACTTGGCATTTTGTATTGATTTAATAAAGGAGTAGCTACCCGGTATTTAATTAGTCGGGGTGTCACAATTTTAAGGTTTCAATTCAATGAGGTGCATTCTATAATGTTAATAACTACGGACTTTTCATGTGATTTCGTTTTCTTTACTAATAACATGTTGAAATCTTATTCGTATTATTGAGTTTGTCGGATGCTTGATTGGGCATATTTTGATGAAATTGTATGATGTTTGTGGGTTTCATACCAGAAAACCCTCACGAGACGACACTCGTCCACTAGGATAACCTAGGGATTTAACGGCTTATTTCATACGCTAAATGCAATCGAATCTATTTTTCCCATTTTTTTCTATCTCTTGTTGTTGGTTTATGACGCGACTAAGAATGTGTCTCTAAATTGCGTTCTCTTTAGGCTCAAGTACAAGCCTGTCACGTTAATAATAAACCTGGTAAGTCGGGATCATCTCCACAGGGAAATAGGATGAGAAAATCGTGACGACAGAAGGACAGACAGTTAACCTAAATTCAACTCTAAGAAGAACGAAAATATGATTGGTTTGCAATTAATCCTACTCAATAAAAAGGAAACTAGATTAATACTACAGAACCAATGAATTAATCAAGAATTAATAACTAAGAATGGAGTAATAAATATGAAGAGAAAAGCAGGCCGGGAATACAATCCCTCAACCCTAGTGTATTGCCAGTATAAAACTAATCGTAAAATTAAGTGATAAATCAGGCCCAGTCTTTAGTACTCCCAAGCATTACGTATATGAGGTTCAAGCCTGCACCATATGTAATCAGAGGATGCGTACATCGGTAATGCGATAGCTACACTCGCATTGCATTCTAAATCATCTCGGTTAACCTGAAGCAAACGATATCCAAAGATCTACAATGGTTGTGTTCGCTACGCAATACGGTCTAATAAATCCTTAATTTTAGAGGATTGATTTTATACACATGCAACGTTCACATCGGGTTGAGTTCATGCATCCGAACCTTAAGAAATCTAGATGGACATACTGAACCTAACTATGCATAAATTACCTACGTTGCATGTGAAAGAAATCATGGTGAAAATATACTGAACATGCGAGAACAATAATAGAGAGAATGAAAATTATATTAAAACTTGCAGTCAAACCCGAAAATAAATGATCTTGAAGCACCAAATCAAAGTTATGTTCCTAGGGTAATCTCCTACTTTTATCTGTATAAAAAACTATTCAAAACTATGTTTTCTAAGTCGATACAATGATACATGTACGTTTTAGAAGAGTTTGTAACATAATAGGACACTTTGGACCAATCAGAATTTAAGGAGAATTTCTTGCATCAGGCACCTCGAACCGGTTCGCAGGTACCTCGAACCGGTTCACACTGTGGTTCGGGAAATCTTATTGGTTTGGAGCCTTCTTTACTTCATTTCCACACTTAGAAAATTTTCATGTTTTCTTCCTTTCTTCCTTGGATTTTTCTTCAACTTCAAAGGGTTATAAATCATTCACCGTAGCTTGGATTTGGGTGCCGTCTTTTCCAGTCTTATCGTTGCTCAGAGATCTTAAACTTTCCAGTAGGATCCACCTCCGGGATCAGGCTACAGAATTACAAAAATGCCCTTGAACTTTCCTTCCTAGCATTTCCTTCATTGTTTCGATTTCTCTTTTAAACCGCTTGTATAATTTACCTGTAAAACACATAAGAGAAACACAAAGCATGAAATACTTGCCAAAGAAGGTTATTAGCATAATTACGAGTTAAATCCATATCAATTACAACGCTCGGGTTCACAAAAGTACCGAAATTAAGGGGATAAATATATGATATTTATGCCCGATCAAACCCCTCTAACTTAGAACTTTGCGCGTCCCGAGCAATGTAAAAGGAAAAGAATAATGTCACAACTCTTCTAAACACTTTATTGGGATAGAGTACCTTTGTTGTGGGCAAGCGATTGAATTTAGCGTATGCAATAAGCCGTTAAACCCCTAGGTTAACCTAGTAGGACGAGTGTTGTCTCGGGAGGGTTTGCAGTGAATATACCCATAAAATTCGACTCAAAGAAAATTCAAAATACGCAAAAATCGTATAATTCAAACTTTTCCAGAAAATAGTCATCATCAATTCATGTTCAAGAGTCTCAAATCATAGCGCGTGTGTGCGAAGCCAGAAATTTAACCTCGAATTTCCACCGATTGATCATTACGTTACTTATCCGAAAATTCATTTTGATTTCAAAATCTCACGGGATGCTCTCACAAACGAATCTCTTGGAAGGGTGACTATTTTCTCTCGGTATTCGTGATTTATACGAGTAAATGTATTGGAACAAAATACACGCACACAAATAGAAAGACAAAATTTTTATGGTAAACGGATCTCATCATTGGATTACGGTTATAAAAAAATGGGAACTTTGCCTCTAATTCATATTTATGGTCTCTTTTATTATCTTTTCGTGTTTTAACTCTCCACGCGGTAACCAATTTCGCATAAAGGACTCGGTTAGAACTTTATTGAGTTAGAAGTATATTGGGTAAAATGGGGGTGATTGGGAATTTCAGAATTGGAAATTTTTCTTGTGATGTCAATTAGTGCTTTTTTCGGTCTTTTACTCCTTTTTCAGATTTTTCTATTTTTTTCTATTTTTTCACACTTTTCTTTCTTGCTATTTTTGTTGAGCATATTTGTTCTTTTCTTGCCCCTTTTTATGCACTTTTCTGACTTAATTTCTGGGATTATCCACTTTCACAATTCCGGGCCAATTGGGGTTTCTTGGATTGTCAAACAAAAGGGCAAAATTTATTCGGCACAATTTTAGTTTACAAAATGGATAATTTTTCGTTACTTTTTCTGGCCTATATTTTTGGGTGACAAACGAGGGCCTACTTCATTGTCCGAAATACTAATTGCGTTACCATATGCGTCTCGAGATTACTTTAATTTGGATACCTATTTAGCACGTTTTTCAAGACAATATCACATACAATTTCCATAACCCATCAAAGTGAAATAATTGAGATCCTCAACGACTTATTTAAAACACCGAATTCGAACTTTGAGTTAACCATTAACTCGGATTGATTTAAAAACTCAGAAAGATCGATAGGCTCGAAATCTCACCGGGTTTTATTAATCTCCACACTTATTCGTTAAGTCGTCAAATTTCGCATAATTTCCATCTTTGGTCAATTTCGGCTTAGTGCAATTGAGATTTAAAAATTTGAGACTTTAAATCGTCTTTTAATGATATTTTAAAAAAAATTGAATTCCAATTTTTATTTATTTTGAAGTAAAATATTTTTGGCTTTTTTAAAATTTTTCAATTTTTTTGAAATTTCTAGGCATTTTTGAAAATTTGTGAAGTTTTAGAAAGTCGCACTTATGACCCCCCTAATTTAGACATTTGCATTTTCCTCAAGCAAAAAGGACTAAAATCTAACTCAAAGCGAATTAAAAGTGCGAGAAAATAAAACGAACAAATAAAACATAAATGCGATTTTTTTATTGCAAACAGAGAGCATGTGTTACACGAGTGATGGAGAATTACACAATCAACATTTGTAAACAGCTACCAACAACACAAAAAATAGCACAAACAAACAAGGGCTTCATTGGGGCGGTGGATTGGAGGGACCGGGTGCGTTGGGATCATACAGATCATAGAAGAAAGTTGGAAGGGGTCCACCGAAGTTGAGCTCGTATAAATGGGCTTGGAGATGATGCATCATGCTCGCATACCTTCGGTAGGCCTCTTGATCCCGTTGATAGGCCTCTTGGTCTCGATTGTATTGGGTGAGGAAACCGTCAAAACGGGTTTCCACTACCGAAAGGCGCCTAGCAAAATCTTCACCCGGGGGATCAAAATCTGAATCGTCGTCCTCGTCTTCATCATACTCTTCTTCTTCCCCCATATCCATCATTGGGGAGTCATGTCCTTCATCCCCCTCATCAATAATAGGATGGTCGGGGTGGGCCACCCTGATTTGGCGTTCACTACGGGTGGTGGAAGTGCCTCCAATTGGGTGGGGGAGTCAGACTTGTTGCCCCGGATCGTCCACCCCAGCATCAATCAAAATTTCAGTGATAAGGCGGGCGTAGGGGAGTGCTGCTTTTCCCCACCCATCATAGGATGCATGGAGGATGTCATCGTAGAAAAGTTGGGCCAGATTGATAGTGCTCTCGGGGTCGAGGAAATGATATAAGAAGTTGGCGTGATGCGTCCTGACCACCGAATCGTTGGTGGTTTGGTGGATTGCTCCACATGCAATGAGGTGCATGAATTGCATCGTGTCCGAAAGACTTCCTATGGGAACTAAGTCGCGCAACCATTCCTCCCCGGGTGCCATTCGAGCGACACATTCGGCTTTGGTGAGGGGGCACCATTTGTGGGATACATAAAGGGCATGGGTAGGACAACCCCTTTTTCTTGCATTTTGCGTGCAATGATGGCGGTGGAGAATGGAATTTGAATGCCATCAAGATATTCCTCATGAAGAGTGGAGTATTTGCGCACGAGCATCGCATAGAATTGGTGAATTTCAGATTCGAAAACTTTGTTGCTCGTGGGGGAGAGAAATGAACACCACCCCCGAAGGTGGAAAAGGGCGGTGACTTCGCCAGGCAGCTGCTCCCAATTAACAAAACACTCGATATGGATGGTGCTAGTGGTTGAGAAATAGCGCTTCGCCCAATGATGTTCTTGAACCGACCGAAATACTCCCGCACCCTCGTCATCGAGGATGGTAGTGTCGTCATATTTTTTAGGGACAAAAGTTTGCTTAGCGGGAATGCGACATGGTGAGATAGATATGGAGGTGATATGGTATAGAAGAGAGGGAGAGTGAAATGAAGTGTGAGAAATGCAGAGGGGTTGAGGGTGAATTTATAGGTGCGTGGGGGTGGCTTTTGGTGGGAAATGGGAATAGGTATGGAGGGAGAAGAAGGAGGGAGTGAATTTGGAGTGTAAATTGGTTGGGGGAAGTTTTAGAGGGTGAAATTTCGTAGGGAAAGTGAATGGAGGGAGGGGGCGGGGGAAGAGAATAAATTTGGAAAAGAGGCGGGAAAAATCTTCCAGGACACCCGAATCGGTTTGCACTGTACCCCGAACAGGTTCGCCCCTGAACCGGTTCACCCTGCGGTTCGGGGTACCTTGCTGGCCTAGAAGCTTGGTTTCTCTCATATCTCAAAATATAAGTGTTCTCCCATGCCTCATCACTTGCTTATGGACCCTTAAGATATCCTAGACCCTCGGGTTCCCTGAAAAGCCTCTACCAAGCCCTCGAAATGCGTGCAAGCTCTCTAAAACGGTGTGCTACCTCGATCCCTATCATGACCCGTGCTTCCGAACTGATAAATATCCTAACTCAAATGCGACTACTGTACGTAAGAATTCACCCCATATGCATCAGGGGTGCGACGACCTCTCATTTTCAGCTCACTCGACCCCGTAAACGGGGTACGACAACCAAATGGTGTCGATCTCTTCTACGCATGCCTCAACATATAGCTTTAGGCGCTATCCATTGACTTTTAACGCATCCCCCCTTTGGGATCTTCCAATTCTATTGCTCCGTGGGGGAATACGCTCTTCACAACGAATGGGCCAGTCCATCGAGACCGCAATTTACCTAAAAATAGATGACGCCGGGAGTTATAGAGGAGCACTTTTTATCTCAGTTGAAACTCTTTTCATCGAATAATCTTATCATGTGCTAGTTTCATCCGGGCTTTTGCAATCTTGGCATTCTCATACGCGTCATTGCGTATCTCCTCTAACTCATTAAATTGAAGCTTGCGAGCTTCACCGACTTTGTCCATATCGTAATTTAATCTCTTAATGGCCCAATATGCCTTGTGCTCTAACTCGACGAGAATATGGCAAGGTTTTCTATACACAAAGCGGAATGGGGACATGCCGAGTGGATTTTTATATGCACTACGATAGGCCCATAGTGAATCATTCAATCGAAGTGACCAATCTTTTCGGTTGGGATTGATGGTCTTTTCGAGGATGTGCTTGATTTCTCGATTTACTTATTCGGCCTGCCCATTCGTTTGTGGGTGATATGTCATTCTAACCTTGTTAATGATGCCATACTTTCCCATGAGTTTCTCGAATGGCCTGTTGCAAAAGTGCGTGCCATTATCACTAATTATCGCTTTTGGAGCACCAAAGTGGGAAAGTATGTGTTCCTGTAGGAATCTAATCACTAATTTATTATCATTTGTCTTGGTAGCTATAGATTCCACCCATTTAGAAACGTAGTCTACCGCGACAAGGATGTATAGAAAACTAAAAGATGGGGGAAAAGGGCCCATGAAGTCAATACCCCAGCAGTCAAAGATCTCAATAATGAGTATTGGTGTTAATGGCATCATGTCTCGTCGGGTTATCACTCCCATCCTTTGACACCTATCGTAAGATTTGCAACAATTGCTCACATCCCAAAATATTGTGGGCCAATAGAAACCACTTTGAAGAATCTTAGCGGCCGTCTTTTTTGTCAAAAAGTGACCTCCACCAGCTTCCGAATGACAGAATTGGATGAATTTCGGTATCTCGTCATCTGGTACGCACCGTCGGATGATTTCATCAGCACAATATTTAAAAAAGAAGGGATCGTCATAGAAAAATATGCGCGACCAAGTAATAAAACTCTTCTGATCTTGTGGTGTCCACTCAGGAGGGACGACTCCTGTGACAAGATAATTCACTATATCCGCAAACCAAGGCAAATAAGAGGTAGCAAAGAGTTGCTCATCCAGAAAATATTCGTCTATGGGTATCAGATCGCTAGGTACGTCGGACGAAAGCCGAGATAAATAGTTGGCAACGATGTTTTCTACTCCCTTTTCATCTTTAATGGAGAGATTGAACTCTTGTAGGAGTACGATCCACGTTATGAGACGCGGCTTTGCATCCTTCTTTGCAAGTAGATACTTGAGATCCGCGTGGTCGGTCAAAAACAAATGATGGGGGACCTAATGAGATAGGATCGAAATTTGTCTAGAGCAAATACTACGGCTAGTAATTCCTTCTCCGTAGTGGAGTAATTGAGTTGTGGTCAGGTAAGAGTTCGGTTAGCGTAGTAGATGACATGAGCCCTTTTATCCTTCCGTTGGCCCAAAACAACCCCTATTGCAAAATCACTTGCATCACACATGAGCTTGAATGGTAAGGACCAATCCGACACTTGCATGATGGGAGTGGAAATAAGCATGCTTTTTAATTTTTCAAAAGAACTTTGACATGCTTCACTCCACTCGAATGAGGTATCCTTCATAAGGAGGTTGCTTAAGGGCCTAGCGATAGCGCTAAAGTTCTTAATGAACCTTCAATAAAATCCCGCGTGGCCCAAGAAGGAGCGGATGTCTTTGAGAGATTTTGGTGTGGGTAGATCGGCTATGACATCTATCTTAGCTCTATCAACTTCAATCCCTTAGGATGAAACTATGTGGTCAAGAACTATTCCCTCAATGACCATAAAATGGCATTTGTCCCAATTTAGCACTAAGCTCTTATCCACACATCGGGTGAGTACTTTTTTTAGATTCGTCAGACAAAGATCGAAAGAGGTGCCAAAAGCGCTAAAGTCATCCATGAACCCTTCAAGTCCTCTCTCAATCATATCGCTAAATATAATCAACATGCACCTTTGAAAGTTCGCGTGTGCATTACACAAGCCGAATGGCATACGTTTGTAGGCAAACGTACCAAAGGGGCAAGTGAAGGTCATTTTCTCCTGGTTAATATATCTACCTCAATTTGGTTATATCCGGAGTAACCATTAAGGAAGCAACAGTAAGGGTGGCCCGCTACTCTCTCAAGCATCTGATCAATAAATGGCAAGGGGAAGTGGTCTTTCCTAGTTCCTGCATTGAGTTTCCGGTAATCAATGCAAATGCGCCCCCCGATGGTGTTACGTTGGGGAACTAGCTCTCCCTTAGCATTTTCAATCACTGTCATGCCCGAATTCTTCGAGACAACTTAAATAGGGCTCAACCACTTACTATCCGAGATTGAGTAGATAATCCCGGCATCCAATAACTTAATGATTTTGATCCTCACCACTTCTTTCATATTAGGGTTTAGCCTTATTTGCATTTCTCTAGAGGGCTTTACACCCTCATAAAGGTGGATCTTATGGGTGCAAATCAAAGGACTTATCCCATTCAAATCAGCAATGCACCAACCAAAAGCACTTTGGTGCTTCCTCAGAATCTCTAATAGCTTACCCTCCTGCTCTTCGTCTAGGCTAGAGGAGACAACAATAGGAAATGTATCGTCCTTTCCTAGATATGCATATTTAACATAGGAGGGGAGTTTCTTCAATTCGAGGTTTGGTAATTTATCACTGGAGGGAACCATGCATGCCTCTCTTCGCGGTAATTCCTCGAATCGAGAAACCCAACTTACATCTCTCGCGTCCTCGTTCGATGCTCTCTCATCAAGTAATTCTCTCAAATCCTCAACTTCCTTCTCAAATTCAGTATACGCCCCTCACTCTCATGACTCGATACTAAGCAGGTACCTAGGGCATCTCCATAATATTTTTCCTCAAAGTACTCCTCTACGATCTCGTCGATTAAGTTCACCACGTGAAGATTATCTTCTTCCCCTATATGCTGGGCTATATGGAAGATGTTAGTCTCTAAGGTCATATTCCCAAAGGTGAGTTACATCTGCCCATTTCGAGTATTAATTATTGCGTTAGCCGTATCTAAGAATGGACTCCTCATAATGATGGGAACCCATTCTTAGATACGGCTAACGCAATAATTAGAGAGTGATCTTCAAAGGAGGGCTCTGTGTCCCAAAGGAGGGCACAAAGGAGGGCTCTGTAATATATATATATATATATATATATCAGGTACAGGTAGTCAGTTGTATAATGTATTAGTTGCAATTTTGGGTACCGATTTCATTGAAACTTAAGGAAAAATCAAAATATTAAGGCTTATAGAGAAATCTAGATTTAAAAATAATTGTCACATGCAGTGTGTGTGTGTTCGTATAGTTGTATATTTTCCTTTTTACAGCCCTGTGTCTCGTTGATGAGTTGATTGTCTGTGTGTGTAGATTTGGAGATGGAAGGGTGGAAATGAAATAAAAATGGGATTATTTCACTAAAACTTTAGGAAAAAAAGTGAGAAATAAAGGTCTATAGAGAAAATTAGAATTAGAATTAGAATTAATTGCCAAAACGCGTATGTGTGTGTGTGTGTGTGTGTGTTTATATATGTTTGTATATTGTCATTTTAACACCTTAGCGTCTCATCAATGAA
This sequence comes from Sambucus nigra, assembly GCA_949130495.1. Lineage (NCBI taxonomy): Eukaryota > Viridiplantae > Streptophyta > Magnoliopsida > Dipsacales > Adoxaceae > Sambucus > Sambucus nigra. Next base: position 404,251,365 of record OX422215.1, on the reverse strand, counting down.
TTGTTTGTTTATGTATATATGTGTGCATGCACATAGTGTGTGTACGTGAAGGTGGAAGGGAAGGAGTGCACTAAAGATCAGCTTTTGATTGGTATGAATATGTATATTTACACATGTATGTATATACATGTATTTATACACTTTGAATTTATTAGCTCTATGTTTGGTTGATGAAATAGTGCCAAACTTTGTTGCAAAACGTGGCCGGAATGTTGTTATGAGCAATCACCGGGGGCTTGGGGGCATATCAATAATTGTAAGTAAGTATTCACTATATGGAATTTTTCTTTATTTTTTCCATTCTTTATTTTTTTTCTTTTTATTGTCCAGTAAGAAACCATTCAATAAATTTCTGTAATTGAATTATATATAATGATGCAGTTAGCATCCATTTGGACTGTTCACTTGTGCTAAGGATTTAGTTAGCATGGATACAAAGGTAAGCTTATTGTTCATACCCTTTCGACTTGACTTCTTTCTAGTTTATTTTCTGGTTAATTTTGATCACATTAACGTATTGTAGGTCAGGATGTTAGCAGTTTATATGTAAAAGTAGCTTCAGAGCAAGGCCAAGGGCAAGGAATTACAAGTAATGTAACTTTCACATGCATAATCCCACTAACCCGCTACTGGACAGGTAAAACTCTAGTATTATATTTTACTTCTAATAAGATATATAGTTTTATATATGTGCAGTACTTTATATATGCGTGTCCTTTACTGTATATATGGTTATGGGGTTTAACACTTTTTTTTTAAAATTACGTGTTTTCATATTTGAAGTTTTGTTATGGAAGTAAAATTAAAGTTACGTGATCTTATGCTATTAATCGACACGTAATTCGCTCAACTATGAGAAACTCTATAAGAATATTTACTTATTACTTGAGGTCACAAAACAAACGACCCCATAGGAGGCACGAACACCTCGCACGGGACTAATGTAACTTGTAGGAACTGACCGCGTAATCCCGGGTCTCCCGGTATGAGAGTATGACGATAATTTGCGAAAATCACACTTAGACTTGAAAACAGGCCGTTAAAGGGTGAAAACCCAAACCAGCCCCCAAACGACCCCGTAGGAGGCACGAACACCTCGCACGGGACCAATGTAACTTGTAGGAACTGACTGCGTAGTCCCGAGTCTCCCGGTTTGAGAGTATGACGATAATTTGAGAAAATCACACTTAGACTTGAAAACAAGCCGTTAAAGGGTGAAAATCCAAACCAGCACCCAAACGACCCCGTAGGAGGCACGAACACCTCGCACGGGACCAATGTAACTTGTAGGAACTGACCGCGTCGTCCCGGGTCTCCCGGTTTGAGATTATGACGATAATTTGCAAAAATAACACTTAGACTTGAAAACAGGCCGTTAAAGGGTGAAAACCCAAACCAGCCCCCAAACGACCCCGTAGGAGGCACGAACACCTCGCACGGGACCAATGTAACTTGTAGGAACTGACCGCGTAGTCCCGGGTCTCCCGGTTAGAGAGTATGACGATAATTTGCAAAAATCACACTTAGACTTGAAAACAGGCCGTTAATGGGTGAAAACCCAAACCAGCCCCCAAACGACCCCGTAGGAGGCACGAACACCTCGCACGTGACCAATGTAACTTGTAGGAACTGACTGCGTAGTCCCGGGTTTCCCGGTTTGAGAGTATGACGATAATTTGAGAAAATCACACTTAGACTTGAAAACAAGCCGTTAAAGGGTGAAAATCCAAACCAGCACCCAAACGACCCCGTAGGAGGCACGAACACCTCGCACGGGACCAATGTAACTTGTAGGAACTGACCGCGTCGTCCCGGGTCTCCCGGTTTGAGATTATGATGATAATTTGCAAAAATAACACTTAGACTTGAAAACAGGCCGTTAAAGGGTGAAAACCCAAACCAGCCCCCAAATGACCCCGTAGGAGGCACGAACACCTCGCACGGGACCAATGTAACTTGTAGGAACTGACTGCGTAGTCCCGAGTCTCCCACTTTGAGAGTATGATGATAATTTGCGAAAATCACACTTAGACTTGAAAAGAGGCCGTTAATGGGTGAAAACCCAAACCAACCCCCAAACGACCCCGTAGGAGGCACGAACACCTCGCACGGGACCAATGTAACTTGTAGGAACTGACCGCGTAGTCCCGGGTCTCCCGGTTTGAGATTATGGCGATAATTTGCGAAAATCACACTTAGACTTGAAAACAGGCCGTTAAAGGGTGAAAACCCAAACCAGCCCCCAAATGACCCCGTAGGAGGCACGAACACCTCGCACGGGACCAATGTAACTTGTAGGAACTGACTGCGTAGTCCCGGGTCTCCCAGTTTGAGAGTATGATGATAATTTGCAAAAATCACACTTAGACTTGAAAAGAGGCCGTTAATGGGTGAAAACCCAAACCAACCCCCAAACGACCCCGTAGGAGGCACGAACACCTCGCACGGGACCAATGTAACTTGTAGGAACTGATCGCGTAGTCCCGGGTCTCCCGGTTTGGGAGTATGGCGATAATTTGCGAAAATCACACTTAGACTTGAAAACAGGCCGTTAAAGGGTGAAAACCCAAACCAGCCCCCAAACGACCCCGTAGGAGGCACGAACACCTCGCACGGGACCAATGTAACTTGAAGGAACTGACCGCGTAGTCCCGGGTCTCTCGGTTTGGGAGTATGATGATAATTTGCAAAAATCACACTTAAACCTGAAAACAGGCCGTTAAAGGGTGAAAACCCAAACCAGCCCCCAAACGACCCCGTAGGAGGCACGAACACCTCGCACGGGACCAATGTAACTTGTAGGAACTGACTGCGTAGTCCCGGGTCTCCCGGTTTGAGAGTATGACGATAATTTGCGAAAATCACACTTAGACTTGAAAACAAGCCGTTAAAGGGTGAAAACCCAAACCAGCCTCCAAACGACCCCGTAGGAGGCACGAACACCTCGCACGGGACCAATGTAACTTGTAGAAACTAACCGCATTGTCCCGGGTCTCCCCGTTTGAGAGTATGATGATAATTTGTGAAAATCACACTTAGACCTGAAAACAAGCCGTTAAAGGGTGAAAACCCAAATCATCCCCCAAACGACCCCGTAGGAGGCACGAACACCTCGCACGGGACCAATGTAACTTGTAGGAACTGACCGCATAGTCGTATATGAAATTTTTCTTCTTGTATATGCAACTTTTTTGCTTGAATATGATATTTTTAAAAATGACTTGGTTACTAATATTGTATCTTTTTTGTGTCTTATTTTTTTTGTAGGATGACATTCAATCGTTAGCTTTTATCCACTTACAACGCACGAAGAAGTCAATGCTTTACAACAAGGGGATTGTGTATTTAGTGTCGTTAATATTCAGGATTCTATTTTTTGTGTTATGGCCGAGCAGGCTTCAGTAGTTTTATGGTTTATTTTTATGGTCGTGCTGGCTATAGTAGTTTTATTGTTGACTTTTATGGTCGTGCGGGCTTTATATGGGCAGATTTTATGTTAGCAGGTTTTGGAATGCTCAAAAAATAGAGAAAACTCTGCCCAATTTTTTTTTGATATGGAAACTATTAACTCTTGTAATTTTTTGAAGTTATTATCGACTTTTATGGTCATGTGTTGCTTTATATTGGTATTATCTCTTGTAATTTTTTGAAGTTTGTATGCACATTAGTTTATCAACAACCTGCGATATTCATAATTTGTGAATTTTCTTGATTTTGTTTCTGCAAATAATAAATATTTTCCTACCGAATTTGGAATTTGCAGATTTTCCAGATTTGGTTCCTATTATTATTTTTTTTAATCAACTGAAAAATCTGGCACGATTTTAAACCGCGCCAAAACCGTGCCAATGCATAAAAATGAGAACGCTTATAAAACAATCTGGCATGCTTTATAACCGTGCCAAAAGCGTGCCAGATTAAAAAACTGGCACAGTTTAAAAGCGTGCCAGTTTGGAAAATCTGGCACGGTTTTAAACCGCGCCAGAAAATCTGGCACGCCTGATTCTGGCACGGTTTTAAACCGTGCCAGATTGCGTCTGGCACGGTTTTAAACTGTGCCAGTTTCCTATTTTTGGTGTAGTGTTAGTAGCATAATTACGAGTTAAATACATATCAATTGCACCACTAGGGATCACAAAAGTACCAAAATTAAGGGGATAAATATATGATATTTATGCCCGATCAGTTTACTTGTAGTTCTTATTGCATCTTATTTCATTACTAGGGACTAGCAATGTGTAAGTTAGGGGGTGTGATAATACGCAAATATTGCGTATTTCATCCGTTAATATATGCGTTAATATCCCCCTTAGGTATCTTATTCCCTATATTTATGCTCGTTAACCAGACAACCTCAGATTTCTATGTTAACATGCTTTGCAATGGTTAAGTGAGCTTTTATAGGTATTTGGATGCTAAGTATGAAGTTCAGACGTATTCTGGTGAAGTTCCGTACGCAATCGCACGTTCAAGGGTAATTTAGTCATTTCATAGCTTGGGAACCTAGCCCAACATCTCATAGAAATTGTAGCTCTCCTCGCAAGCTTTGCGTGGTTGTAAACGGTGCACAATTTTGAGTCCGAACGAAGAAGTTACGGGATTTTTAGCGGAAGGGAACTATATTGAAACCAAAGCAGGGCAACTTGGCTCAAACCTGACTGATCGATCGATTGATCAAAAGGATCGATCAATCGATCTCTCTTTGTTTCTGAAATCATGGGAAGTAGTGGGCTGATATTTGATTCATCGATCGATCTCCTGTTTTCTGAGATATTTTCCTTTTCTTTTCTTTCTTCTTTTCTTTTCTCCCAACTTACTATATAAGGTATTTTTGTTGTAATAAAATAGATATTCAGTTTTAATTCATTTTAGGGTTAGAAAAGCTTAGGGGTTTGGGTTTTGAGAGCTTGGCTTCATTTCTCTTTGGGATGACAACCATTTGGGGTTTGTAAGTTAAACTTTCCATTTCCTTTACCATTAATATAGTTGTTCTTTCTTATTTCTTGCTTTGTAGATTAGTTTTATGCTTTGTTAATTAGTTTAATTGTGTTTATTTCTTGCTTTATTAGTTTAATTAGAATAAATTAGTTTAGTTCATGATGTACCCTTAGATAAATAGGGTCGGGATTTTGTTTCGCCATTTACGGGCCTCGAGCTCCGAAAATTAGGTTTTGTGCAAAATTGCGTTTAATTGAACTTGCGCGAATTAAAGTCAGATTATTATGCGTTTAACTTTCTCTGTCATGCATTGTTAGTTTTTATAGCGTTAATCCGAATTTAATTCGCGTGCGACCAATTTTTGATTATACATTTATTCACGCAACTCTGGCTTAAATTCCTTATTGCGTGAAGTTTATAATTAATTGATAATGCTCGATTAAATTGCTCTCGAGCCGGAATTCTAATTAATAGTTGTTTCGAGCGGTATGGTTGGATGCTATCCCGATCCTCTCTTTACTTTTATTTATACTTAACTTCTCTCTTTTCTTTTATTTACAAGCACACATCACCTTTTACACTTTTATTCCTGAATTAATAAACCGATTATAATCTGTCGAACACTCCCTGTGGATTCTTGATACCCGACTTACCGCTATACTTGTATCACAAGTGCAGTCGTAATTTAGGTTTTTGTATTAACGTGGTGAAACGAATACAACGATTAGAGTTTTGACGCGATGCTACTTTTCACGCGTGATCATCAGCTTCTAAGATCTAGGTGTCGACTCATGAAAGAAAAGAAAAGTTGATTTTTATTTTGGGAAAATTTCTATTCAACTACGACAATTATGCAAGCAGGTGCAATTTAAACTACTAAAAAAACAAGACTTAAAATTTGATTTTGAAAACAATTTTGAAAAAAAGGAGTTGGGATCCAATCCCCCGAACCATAGGAATTTTTTTCTAGATATAAAATTCTCGAAAACTATATAATTAATTTGAAGAGAAACGTTAACTAATCCGAAACACAAAATATGCATGGGTGCTAATCCCCACAATGTTTTGTCAACAAATTAATTAACACGAATGATAGACTTATTGACATGTATATTGTATTCTCAAATACTCTAGTTGCCTTCGACAAACGGAGTTAAGAGATCTACGATATTAGTCATAATTAATTAATCATGTCGAATTTTATATCTAACTTCAAAAACCTAGGTTGGGTTCATGTTACCCAACTCATGATGAGTTTAGCCGGACATAAAATTAATATCTATGCAAATAAACATTATAGTGCAAGCAATCATGATGAATAATAAGAACCATGAGATGAATTATTTGTACCAAGATTGAAGAACACAATAGCATGCAGGAGAAATCACCAATTGAAGAAAATTGGAAAAATACTTGATCTTGAATTGAATTGATGATGAACAGCATCAAAGTTCTTCTCCAAGTTGTTCTCAATCATAGGTTGCCTAACAATAACTCTAACTAGGTTAATTAGACTCCTGTCGGCCTTAAACGTGTGCCAAAATTAATCCAAAGTGGTTTAGATATATTCAAATTACTCTAGCAAAAATTTAGGAGGAGATAAAAAATCCCGCCTGGGGCCGAACTCATTGACCAAACCGATCCCATTAGAAAACCCATGAGGGACAACTGGTTCAGTGACCGAACTAGTTTGATTAGAACCTCTTCCTCAGCTTTTCCTTGATCTTCTTAATTGCAGTTTTGCCCTCGAATATTTTCTCAACTTCTAATGGTCATAACTTCTTCACCGTAGCTCGAATTGAGGTGACATTTTTTCTAGTATTATTGTGTCTTAGATCCATTCAATATTTCATTGACTCCTTTTTCGTATTTTGGATAAAAAATTAGTGATTTACCCTTGACTTTCCTTTCTCATAATTTTTTCACTGTTTTGATTTTTTTCCATCAACTTGCACGATTTACGTGTAAAACATAAGAGAAATACACAAAACACGAGATACTTGCCAAAGGTTAGTAGCACAAATATACGATAAGTTTGGGATAGATTCAATGTTCAGGATCGTAAAAATATCAAAATTAAGGGGTAAATATGGAATATTTATGTCTGATTTAACCCCCTAACTTAGAACGTTGTTAGTCCCGAGCAATTAAAAGAATGTGAATTTGAGTCTAAGAAAACCTCTATACAACTAATTGATAGAATACATTTTTCTCGGACAAGTGATTGCATTTAGCACATCCAGCAAGCCATTAAACCCCTAGGTTACCCTAGTAGAACGAGTGGTGCCTCGTGAGAGTTTGCAGTGAGTTTACCCACAAAAGTCGTTTTGTACCACGTGGTATGGCTTAAAAAAATATCTAAATAATTATAAGCCGTACAATTTAAATTCCAGAAAATTAATCTTAAAAAAATTTTATTCAATAAATCTCAATTACTAGTGCATGTGAGTGAGGTCAAAAATTAACTGCTGTCTTCCACCGATTGATCATTACGTTACTTTTCAAAAATACGATTTTATCTAACTTCTCACGAGATGCTCTCACAAACAAATCACTAGGATTGTGTCTTTTTCTCTTCCTGCGTGCTAAATTAAGAGTAAATGTAATGGATACGAGTTCACGCACACAATTTGAAAGACATAAATTTTATGGTGAAAAGATCTCATGAACGAATTACGGTCATTGAAAAATAGAAAAATGACATTTTTTATTCGCATTGATTTATCTCTTTTTGTATTTTTAGCTCTCCACACGGTAATTAACTTCGTTATTCGGACTAAATTAGGATTTTTCAGGTTTAAGGGTATTTTGGGTAATAATGGGAATATTGGAAAACTTTCGAAAGTTGGAAAATTTTCTTATGAATTGCCCGTTGACACCTTTTCAAGCCTTTGCTAATTTTTTTCTTTTTCCTTTCTTTTCATTCTATTTTTCATATATATATATATATATATATGTTTTTTTATTTGAGCATTTTTTCTTTTTTTTTCTGCCTATTTTTATGTACCATTTGGACCTGATTTGTCAATTTTTCGATTTTCACAACTCTGGGCTAATTTGGATTTTTCGGGTTAACAAACGATTAGGGATATCATTTTTAGGCTTAAGTTGACCTTTAAAAGGATATTTTTTACGAATATTTATAGCTAATATTTTTGGATGAACAAATGATGGCCTAACTTCATATGTCCAAATTACTAATCACATTACAATATGCATCTTGAGATTAATTTTTTTGAGACATTTTTAGCGCGGTTTCAAAATAATATTTTCCTTAGACGATCACACAAAGATTTAGAGATCAACAATAATTTTTTTTTTCACTGAAAGAACTTTTGAGTTATTTTTAACTGGGATTGATTTAATTACTTAGAAATGAGGATAGGCACAAAAAATTTCACCGGGTTAAAATCTCCACACTTATTCGTATAAGTCGTCAATTTTCACTTAATTTTCATTTTTTGTCAATTTCAGTTTAGTGCAATGGATTTTTTCAAATTGAGACTTCAAATAAAAATTTAGTGCTATTTTTGAGAATTTTAAATTCCAATTTTTATTTATTTTGAAGAAAAATATTTTTGAATATTTTCAAATTTTTTGGGCATTTTAAAATATGTGAAGTTTAAATGACGCACTTGTACCCCCTCCCCCAACTTAGACTTTTGCATTGTCCTAAATGAAAAAGGACTAAAATCTAAGTAAGACAAGAAAGAGTGCGAAATATAAATCAAGCAAAATTTAAAATACAGATAGACATATATAACTCAAGCACAATCGCATTAATAAGAGATAAAAGTTTACATAGTTTCTTTTTAAGATACAATGACGAAAATAAAGAAACTATATAATAAATCGAATTAATTCCTCTCTTGCTGAAATGCATTCCACTCAATCCTAAACAGTCTATGCACTCACACGAATCAAAGATACAACAAAAACTCACCCCATACATATCGGGGGTACAACGACTTCTCTCCGAAATTCTACTTATTCCCGTATACGGGGTCTGATAATAAAATTATCTCCATTTCCCCGACATCATAAATCAAAAGTCTGAACAATTGGGAATCAATCCAATAGAAAAGTATATATATGGAGGCACATAATGAATGTGGTGAGTGAAATTATCGATATTCACATTCACATTATAGCATAAATGGTCAGACTTGAAGATATTATCATACTAAAATTCGGAATGACATGCTTGAGAATGAATAAATTAGGATTCAAATTAGACGATACTCTAGTCATGTCCTCGATTTCATCCAAAATGGGTGGACATGGTGGAAAAGGACAATGCGGTATGAAAAAATACGCATCGCGGGGTGAAAATTCTCGAATAATTTTATCCACCATCTCATCACTAGTAGATAAAACCTCACATTTGAGCATACTCTTGAAAGGCTCGGGTGCACATTCACAAAGAAGGAATTAATCTATTCGATCATACCAATCGTTCTCATCTAAGTGATAAAAGGAGTCCAATAATTATTGGGCTTCAATAGTGATATCCTCATCAACCGGACCGAATTTTTTCTCAAAATTTTCAAGACTCATATCTAAAGACAAATTTGGTGGCCAAGCACATAGATTGGTTATGTCACTATCCCTTGAGGTAATGATGAAATTTGCTTATTGAATGTACTTGACTTCATTCTCATCCATTATTTACCTCATCATACTCATATCTCTATCGAACTTGGAGTACTCTTGCTCTCATTAATTGTCACTAAACACGCCTCAAATGGATCCTCGATAATATCCGTGTCGTGTAAATTATCCTCATCGCTCATTTTCTTGGTGACGTGGAAGATATTCGTTTCATGTGCTATAGTCCCGAACGTGAGTTGCATTTGACCATTACGCATATTAGTCAATGCGTTAGCCGTGGCTAGGAAAGGGTAACCAAGAATAATGGGAACTTGATGGTTCAATAGGGAAGAGGGCTCCGTGTCCCAAATGACAAAATCTATCGGGAAGTAGAAAGTGTCGACTTGGATGATCACGTCCTTGACTATCCCATAGGGTACCTTCACAGAGTGATCAGCAAGTTGGAGAGTAATTTTGGTGGGTTTAAAATCTCCCAAGTCTAGCTTTCTATAGATGGAATAAGGGAAAATGTTGACACTCTCTCCTAAATCTAATAAAGCTCTCTCGATTTTATTCTCTCCAATAATGCATGAAATGGTGGGGGCACACATATTTTTATACTTGGGTGGGACTCAAGAGTACCGAACTCACATTTTAGGCTAAGAAACCCTTTTTATTTACCTTTAATTTACGTTTCACTGTGAGCAAGTCCTTTAAGAACTTAGCATATGCGAGAATTTTCTTTATAGCCTAAGAAAAGGTAGGTTTAGCTTCATTTGCTTTAGCACATCTAAAATGACATCACGGGAGGCCCCTTTAGGAGAACGGACTAACCGTTGAGGGTATGGTGCTCATATGGGTGGCTTAATACAAATTCGAGCCAAATCGTGCCTTATTTTTCACTCTCTTCCAAGGGGAATCTTTGGCCTCTTTCTTGTCCAGCGAAACCTCCTTGTCTGTTTTAACGTAATGTGGAAGATGTGACAAGTTAACAACTCATTCACGTAGAGTGGTTACTACTTTACATTGCTCTTGATTTTCATTGGGAGTAGAGATCACACAGTTTTAACCTTGGGGAGGTCGTTGTCATTGGGCAAGAAACTTTCCGTTCTCTTGGACACTTAAAGAGAATTTCAAATTAGAAAGCGATGCCTTTAAGTCAGAATTTTTTTGAGCATTTTGGGCATTTATCACTAATTGAGTTGGCATAAATTGAGAAAGAGTGTCCTCGAGACTATTTCGTTATGGAATCCCATAAGGAGCAAGATAAGGTGCTTGCATAGGTGGCACTTGTTATTAAGGTGGGACTGGTGGCGGTTATTGGGTAACGTGTTGATTTGGGTTCATTTCCCCATTCGGTTGCCCATAATTAAAACCAGGATGGTTCCGCCATGAGGTATTAAAAGAATTCCCATGAGGGGCATTAAAATTTCCTTTGTAAGCTCCCACTACCTCAACTTACTCTTGGAGCATAATTTTATTGGCAAGTATAGTTGGACATTCCTTAGTTAATTGTCTCGCCTCACAAATCACGCAAATCTCCTCCTTTAAAGCTCGATATGGACCAGATATATCTCTCCCCTAGCTTCTACCACGTCCTCTAGCCACTTGCCAAATTGATTAATTTAGAGCTTCAACTCAGCTTCCTTGTCCAATTGGTAGAGTTCGGACGAGGAAGGAGTTGTGGATATGATTCTATCTTTGGGTTGGGTATTCGGATCCGATGTGTCCCAAGATTGAGTAGTCTCAGTGACATAGTTAATGTGGGCATTCGCATCATCCTCATCTAACCCGAAGAACTCTCCCGGACACATTATTTTAATGAGTTGCTTTGAACTTAGACTAATCCCATAATGGAAGAAGGAGATGCGTCTCCACTTCTTAAATCCATGACATGGGCACAAGTTAGCTAATTCGTTGAACCTTTCCCAGCATCTATTAAAGCTCTCATTATCATTTTTCTTAAAAGTCTAGATTTGAACCAGAATAGAGTTTGTTATATAACCAGGAAAGATTTTTGGAGAAATTTTACTTACATATCTCTCCATGTTGAGATAGAGTTCGGGGCTAAAGTCCAAAGCCTTGTTTTTAAGTGAGAAAGTGAAAATCTCGAGACGTACGACATCTTGGGTGCAAGCTTGATTGTTAAACGTTTTGCACGCCTCCTTGAACTCTCTACCGTGGATGTAAGGCTTCTTCGACTCCATACTAAGAAAAGTAGGGAGAGTTTGAAGCATTCCATTCCTAAAGTGGAATTTCCCCGCATTATACAAGAATATTGTGAATCTTGGGGTGACGATTCGCTCCAAGTATAAGAGGTCTCTTATAGGGCGATACGACATCACACCCTCTCCCATTACGAATGAACGTTATCCGACATCTCACTTACTCTTAAAGAATCACTATCCTCACTGAAGTTCCTAGACGTTTGACTCGTGGTGTGACTACTTGGTCTAGGAGGTGATACCCATATATTTGGAGTGTTATTTCTAGAAGAAGGGAGTTCTACTATGTGACACCTCACTTATTAAAATAACGGGTGGCCAACCCTCTACTAAAATAAAACAAGAATCTCAAATGGCTCATTCTCGGCATCACCATCGAAAATTCAATTTATTACTAACCACCGATTATTTAATCAAGTCGTGTGTCAATTTATAACTTTAATTAAATTAACATAAATAAAACCATTCATCATCAACTATGCCAGATAAATAATTAAATCCACAATCACCTAATCATATCTGAATACTATAATATAGTAAAATACATTAGCGGAATAAACCATCGGTTTACAATCCACTATAATAATCCAATAAAACTTAATTAAATAAAACTAAAATAAGAACTGACATTAGGTAATATGCCCGGATAATAACTAACTGAGTCCTATCTAGAATCTCAAGGATAGAAAACTGTTAAACAGATCCTGCAACACTCCACAGTTGCTACAACTCCAATGACCTATAAATGATAATCCTGCTTGGCTTCCCTCTGAATCGATACCTAAAAGTTTTGGATAATATTTTGATACGGGTCAGAGCCCAAAACATTTTGAAATTAATTAAAATGCATAACAATTATGAATATATTCTTCCATATTTAAATTGGTGTCTCACTCACATGAGATAATCCTGGCCCCTCAACTACAGTGCACACCTAATGTATGTATTTTAACCCCTAGTTATGCTATTCGGTCGAACTAGTCCCAATATACACTTAAGTCTATACGCTACTCTGTGTCATGCATATTTTATGAAATTAATTTCCACAACAGTTTAATAATTATAACTCTCAATTATAATCTATTAATTCATTTTCAATAATCTTCACTAGTTATTACATCATTATTAAAAATTCATGTCTTAATCCAAAATTCAAGTCTTAATCCAAAATTCATGTCTTAAGCTCGTATAAATTTTTCTACACATATATAAATAGTTTCTATAACACAACAAGCACACATATGTCGCGTATAACCACCACCCCTCAGAGTATTGGCTCACTGGATGCGGAACTCTAAAATGCTATTATGCACCAGGGCAAACACACATCATCTTGGGCTATCGAGTCAAATCTCACACCGAACTCGACAAATCATAAACACGTTGGAGGCGGTCATAGTTCTTCAATAATGAGTCATAACCATACCAAAATTACCTCACTTCTATCTTCAACCTCACAAGGGCACATGCATGGTGATATGATCTAGGGCCGATGCTAAGTCTGCTGGTATTCTCCAGGGAAGATCACCCATTTCGCGCAACCTCTAATGATACCACTAGAGTTGGTATGTTCACATAATTATATCATGCACACAAATATAATAACACATATATACTGTCTCGATACCCATATATATTTTCAATAATTTTGGCTAATTGTTCCTATCCCTCGTAGCACCAGCCTAACATTTCTAACTCAAAATATTGATTCTCAATTATTTAATAATTCACTTAATTAAATAATTGATTGCTAATATATTATTTCTAGACAGGTATTCTACTCAACCAGCCATATCCCCGTATTTCCTAATTTTTCATCGAAGTTCCATAATCAAATTTTCAGAGTATTATTTTTCACTAACACCCAATTTCTCACTTCTACTATGTCCCCAAATCAATTCAAACTATTTTCCCAGATTTAATCATTTTCCCAAAAATCCTATGTTATTCCCGATCATTAAGATTTTACTCGAAATCAAATCACGAGCAATTTTTAGCGAATAACACAAATTAGCCTCCAGGTAGCCGAACCGATTTGGCTTGAGGGCGAACCATTATTGCCCCTGCAGACAACAATAATCCACCCAAGTTCGTTTTTCAACAAGTTTTTAACCTAATTTCATTCAACCCAAAATATAATTCCTCAATGAAATTATATTCTTATGAATCCTAAACATGAATTTGATTCATTTAAATATAAAATCCCTCTACATATGATCATCACATTGGGTTTGGAATTAATCTCAACATATTATGAAATTTTCACTATATCATAAAAAATAATAATTTCTTAACCTTCTGAATCCATCATTTAGCTATCAATATGGGATTCAATTTCCATATTTCAATCCTAATAGTCACACATATATTTTTATGAAATCATTTGTCAAAACTTCAATTATATATGAATCCCACCCAAAAATAACTTCCCAATCATGATATGAATTGGAACATACACATAATCATTTATCAAGATTACTTGCCTTAAAATTCATAGGGTCTGATTTCTTGTAGAAAATCCTCTAAAGCGATGATAAAGTTTCCCCAAATTGCTTCCCTTCAATCGTCTTTTGCCTTCTCTAGCAATTCTTCCTAGTTTTCTCCATTTTTCTCTTTACTTCCTCTCTAACCTTTGATATACCGCATTGAAAACCTTTGGTATTGTAAGATGACTAACCATATTACCCTAACCCTTAATTATATAAGTTCAATCCCAAATTTGCCTTTTCACATTCCTTTAAAATAACAAAAATGACTCTATACGGGTCCCGACAAGTCTAAAAATCCCCAAGAACCCAATTATTACCTTCAGGTACTTTGTTTTGACAATTTTGACCAATTTCGGATCAATCGTGCACTCAAAATAATCATCTGAGTCCTCCACATTCAATTTACCATCTTATTCCCAACATGACCCCACACGCGCATCCCAAATATAATACTGTCAACCCATCGATTTTTTCCACTTACGACATACTATAAAATATTACAATTTCATTTCCTCATCACACAAGTAAATATAATAACAAATAAATATTAATTCATTTCTCGCTAATTAATTTTTATTTAAATTCACTTTATTTTTCAATTTAATTAAACTAGTGCGACACGTGTAATTTAAGTATTCCTAAAATTACGGGGTGCTACATACTATTGGCTCTTGGATTGGGCTGACTATTTTTCATTTAAGGACTTGAGAGAATATTATTATATTTCTTTTTATTTTTCTATTTTTTGGGATATTTTGGATCTTTTTATTTTATTGGATTTATGATTTTTATTTGGATTCTTAGGATTTAGAGTCAAATTAGGATCAATTCTACCTAACCTACAGTCTACTTACTCCATGGCAATGTCACAAAAAAATTGACGCGATGCAGAATGTGTGCTATGTGTGTACCTGCGGCTCAAGTGCAAGTCAGTCGCTCAAGTACTACTCGATAAGTCGGGGTCGAATCCTCAGGGAATAGGGCGCAGAACGATTTGACGACAGTAGGGCCGACTTATAAAATCTAGGTATTGACTCATAAAAGAAAAGAAAATATGATTTTTTTGGGGAAAATTTCTATTTAACTATGAAAATTAAGCTGGCAAGTGCAATTTAAACTACTGGAAAAGCAAGACTTGAAATTTAATTTTCAAAATAATTTTGAGAAAATGAAGTTGGGATCAAATACCCCGAACCGTAGGAATTTTCCACTAAATATAAAATTCTCGATAACATATATAATTAATTTGAAGAAAAAAACATTAACTAATCCAAAGCATTAAATATGTGTGGGTGTTAATCCGCACAATATTTAGTGAACAAATTAATTAGGGCGAATGATAGAATTATCGACACGTATATTATATTCTCAAACACTCCAGTTGCCTTAGACAAACGGAGTTAAGAGATCTGTGATATTATCCCCAATACAGATATCAAAATCTAAGAATTAATCATACAACGATGTCGAATTTTATATCTAACTTCAAAAACTTAGGTTGGGTTCATGTTAGCCAACTCATGATGAGTTTAGCCAGACATAGAATTAATCTCAATGAAAATAAAAATTATAGTGAAAGCAATCATGATGAAATAATAAGAACTATGAGATAAATTATTGTTACCAAGATTCAAGAACACAATAGCATGCAAGAGAAATCACCATTTGAAGAAAAAATGGAAAATACTTGATCTTGTATTAAATTAATGATGAAAAGAATAAAATTTCTTCTCCAAGTTGTTCTAAATCATAGTTTGCCTAACAATAACCATAAATAGGTTAATTAGACTCCGGTTGGCTTTAAACATGTACCAGAATTCGTCCAAAGTGGTGTAGATAGACTCAAATTACTCCAGCAAAAATCTAGGAAGAGATAAAATATCACCTAGGTCCGAACCTGTTGACCGAACTGGACCCATTAGCGAACTCATGAGGGAGAACCGGTTCGATGACCGAACCGGTTTGGTCAGAGCCTCTGCCTTAGCTTTTCCATTTTCTTCTTAATTACAGTTTCGCCCCCGAATTTGTTCTCAACTTCAAATGGTCATAACTTCTTCACCGTAGGTCGGATTGAGGTGCCGTTTTTCTAATATTCTCGTGAATTCGAGATATTCAGTATGTATATTGTCTCCTCCTCAAGACTTTGGCTAAAAAATTACCGATTTTCCCCTGTCTTTCCTTTCTCATAATTCTTTCACTATTTTGACTTTTCTCTTCCATCCACTTTCACGATTTACTTGTAAAACATAAGAGAAATACACAAAACACGAAATATTCACCAAAAAGGTTAGTATAATAGATATGAGATAATTTTTGGATAAATGCAATGTTTGAACTGTAAAAATATCAAAATTAAGGGTATAAATATGGAGTATTTATGCCTAATCATGGGGTCTAGGTCACGGACTTTGACCAAATGACGTCCTGGAACATTGATCTTAGATAATGTAACACGTGGACGAGTACTAAAAGATTAATTGGATTTGATAATCGTTACCACAGAGGGGTATGATCGAACAATAAAAGTGTGACACCCCGACTAATTAAACACCGGGTAGCTACGCCTTTATAAAATTAATTCAAAATGCCAAGTTGGCTCAGTTAATAGCATCACTGTCGAAAACGTTTTATTATTACTAGCCACCTAGTATTTAAAAAGTAAGTGCCAAATTTTATTAAATCTGATTAACATGCAACAAGAGTAATGAATAACTAAATAACACCATTCACCATAATGAAATGAAACGAATAACCATCACAAAATGTAAATAAACTCTGGAGGAAAAACTCCTCAATACAAATCCCACAACTGATAAGTAAACGGAAATAAATAACTAAAACTGAATACTGAGCAATACATGCTAGAGTCTGAAAACTGAAATGTAAAAATGTCTAATAGAATTGGGCAACATGCCCTACAACTGATAGATGCTGAGACTGGAATCCAAATGAGAGAAGCGTCTACATGCAAATCCCTGTAGCTTCCACAAACAGCTACAGCTCGTCACCTGAATGAGAATCCTATGCTTGGTGTCCTTGTGGCTGGGCACCTAAAAAGGTTTTACAAGAAAAAGAGATTTGAAAAGCAAACGGGTCAGAGCCCGAATGTGTTATATTTTAAAAACCTGCAAGTGCTTTAAAAACATTTAAAACATTAAATGCAAAGTACATGTTAGGACGTGCACTCACATTAAATTCTCACCTCTCGACTAACTGTGCACTCCTAACGTAATTACCCATCTATAACGACCCATACTACTAGCTAACTGAAGACATAACTAGCTAGACTGCCAAAGGTTCTACCCATATTACTAGGTTCCATTTATTATAACAACGCTCGTAATTAAATAGAGGTTTAACGTAAACTCAGTTACTAAATATGCCATTGATATAACTATCAGTTAACTCATTATCAGTCTCGGAACATTACCGTAATTATATTCACAACATTAACATGAAGGTTCCCATTAAATTAAGCGTATATTATTCACATCATAAATATACGACACAAGCACCCCGAGAACTAAGCTGCGGTGCACACATACTCTGCTATCCATCCCGGTACATCACGTACATAAGGATTTCATATTCCGAATCTCTCAGGAATAGTTTACTGATAACAACATCACAAATAATGGAGGCGAACACAGTCACCATCACATGGGTCACGCACATACCTACGCTCCCATGATCAGCGGACTTATTAATATCACAATAAGTCTTTCAATGACCTATGTTCATCAAGGTACCAGTCTATATCCCCCCCGTAGGCACACAAGGATTAGAGGGTCCTAAGCGAACGTAACCTCCCCCGTGATAGCAAGTATGGTAGGTATGTTATACACATAAACCATATACTAAGCATTCACACATCTTAGATATCACCATTTTAATAAGGTATTTTCTACATCATTATACCATTATTCCAGACTTATATATATTTCAAGTCTCCCGTTAATATAAGGTTAAATTGCCGACACGTCTCACGCCGTAATCCCTTATCCTTAAAATCTATCTCAAATAGACTATTAAGTTCCGATTGTTCCCAAATATAACATCTTTATTCTTAAGGTCTTTACTTCTGCTCTAAACCTTATTTCATCAAATTACACAATTTTACACTATTAACCCAAACGTTACCTCACTAACGAATTTTAATAATCTAGAATAATTCCTCGAATTGTATTCTAATTAAAGTCCACTATAATAATCACACCTACTGGTCTTCCTCAAGGGTGAGGGTATTCATAAGGGCTACAAACGTATTCTCCGAGGGTTTCCACCATTAAAATCAAATTAAGGAATATTTTACTCATTCTGGGAAGGTCGATCGATCGACCTATGAATGTCGCTCGATCGATCTAGTCGATCGATCGACTGATGAATGTCGATCGATCGATCGAACAGGTATGGCTACGGACTGCTTCGTTTTGCAGATTTTAATTCATCCCAAAACCAATTTCTAACGTATGATTCTCAGATATAACGTCATAGTAATGCCATATAACAATCCTACAGTATTACTAACGTTCATAAATCAATAATTCAACATCTAAAGGCTACATATGGATCAATCTTCATAAAAACCTACTTTTTCCAGATTTTCTCAAGAACATGAACCCTAACATAATATCGTCATCAAATCCCAGAATTTAATTCGTTTTTCTTTCACCCAAACATGTATTCACATCAGATTAATCGTCACCAACTAGTCTACATGCAATTTATCCTCAAAATTCAGACCTAAGTTTAATTGATCATGGGTTTTTCATTCATCTTCCAATAACAATTATAAATCTTCAATTTGCTAACATGGAAAGAACATTTGCTGAAGTTAAACATAATTAAACCACTTGCCTTGGTTTGATTTCGAATTTGGTGAAGAATCTCTGCAGAATTCCTCTATCTCTCTCCTTCTCCAAGCTCTCCTTCAATGGTGGCTCAAGGTGGCTAGGGTTTGGTTTGAGGGAAACTTATGAAAACCTAATATAATAAACCTCCGTAGCTTGTTGGGTTAATAAGGGTTGGTTGGGTCAATCCTTATCAGATTACAACTCTCCATTTTCGTCACTTTTAATTACCCAAAAATACCAAATTACTAAAATACCCTTTAAGTTGCCGGTATGGCCTAAAAATACCCCGGGACCCAAACTATACCCCCGGCTAGTGTTTTCTGACTATCTCGACCCTTCCGGACGCGTTGGCGCACTCAAAACGACCATACGGGTTATAGATTTTAAATTCACTTTTATTAACAAAATAATATACCGTGACGCGGCGGTCCCACGCGTCTCAACAAAAATTTCTAAGATGCCGTATATAAATCTCACGACAAATTTTCAAATTCCAAACTCATATATAATCATATATGCACATAATCAAATACTAACTCGCACTACATTAGTATTATAACCCGGATTAATTTCCAATTAATACAACAATTAATTAATTAATCCCATAAATAAATATAGCCCAAAGTACGGGGTATTACATACTTCCCCCCTAATAACTGAATTTCGTCCCGAAATTCGAAACTAGAAAGTACCTGCTAAAAACAGCTCTGGATAACGTTCGCGCATCTCATCCTCGCGCTCCCATGTGGACTCCTCGACATTGTGATGTCGCCACTGAACACGTACTAACGGGACTATCTTTGACCGCAGTTTCCTCTCGCTTCGGTCCAAAATAGCAATTGGCCCCTCCTCGTAGGAGCTATCCGGCTGGAGATCGATGTCCTCCACAGCAATGTGAGAATGAGCCAAATCATCTCTAAGGTATTTCCTCAGCGAGGAAATATGGAACACATCGTGAATCCGATGCAAATGCTCTGGTAACCCGAGTCTATACGCAACCGGTCCGATCCGCTCAATAATAGGAAACGGCCCCACATACCTCGGTGCCAACTTCCCCTTCTTCCCGAAACGCATAATCCCCTTCATAGGAGATACCCTGAGTAAAACCTGGTCCCCCACTTGGAACTCCCTGAAAAATCTCTTCGCATCAGCATAACTCTTCTGCCTGTCTTGAGCTACCCGAATGCGACTCCGAATCAACTCAATCCTTGCCGAAGTGTCCTGAATCACTTCCGGCCCGAGTAGTTTGTTATCCCCCACCTCCAACCAACATGCTGGGGAACGACAAGGCCTACCGTACAGTGCTTCAAATGGAGCCATGCCAATCGTGAACTGATAGGAGTTGTTGTAAGCAAACTCCACCAGTGGAAGATACTGCTCCCATCCACCCCCGAAGTCAATAATGCACATGCGTAGCATGTCCTCCAACATCTGATTAGTGCGCTCTGTCTGCCCATCGGTCTGCGGGTGATAAGCCGCACTCAACCGCAATTCTGTGCCCATGGCCTCCTGGAAACTCTCCCAAAACCTCGAAACAAATATCTTGTCTCTGTCAGACACGATATTCAGGGGCACACCGTGAAGTCTCACAATCTCTGAAATGAAAAGCTGGGCATACTGTCCCGTAGTGTAGTCAGTCCTTACGGGTAAGAAGTGAGCGACCTTGGACAACCTGTCCACAATTACCCAAACGGAGTCGTGACCCCTCTGCGACGTAGGCAACCCCGTGATAAAATCCATGGATATGCTCTCCCACATCCACACCGGAACCTCCAACGGCTGTAGCAAACCTGCTGGTCTCTGATGATCCACTTTTACGAGCTGACAAGTGGCGCATTTCGAGACAAACTCAGCGATATCTCTCTTCATACCGCTCCACCAATACTGGCGTCTCATGTCCTGGTACATTTTGTCCCCTCCGGGATGTACCGCGAACCGTGAACCGTGCGACTCTGTCATCACCTCGTGCCGCAATTCTTCTCCTTCCGGAACTACCAATCTCCCATTGAAGCGCAATCCCCCGTCTGAGCTAACGGTATAGGACTCGGCTCCCTCTGTAAGTAATCGAACTATCTGCTCCTGACAGAACGAGTCATCGGCCTGTGCCCGTACTACCTTCGTGACAATCTGCGGTGTAACGGTCATCACAGACATGAAAGATCGGGCCACTGCATCCTGGTGTCCCAATTCCTTCCACTTAGCTTTCCACACCTCTGCCACCTCATCTGCTGGCCTGCGGCTCAACGCGTCTGCTACCACGTTAGCCTTACCCGGGTGGTACTGGATGTCGAACTGGTAGTCCTTCACAAACTCAAGCCACCTACGCTGCCGCATGTTCAACTCTTTCTGCGTGAACAGATACTATAGGGACTTGTGGTCCGTGAACAGCTGAAACTTCTGCCCCAAAAGATAGTGCCTCCAAATCCGTAAGGCAAATACCACTGCCGCCAACTCCAAATCATGTGTGGGGTAATTCTTCTCATGAGGCTTAAGCTTACGGGAAGCATAAGCTATGGCCTGTCTCTCCTGCTGCAAAACACCTCCAAGCCCTTGTAAAGACGCATCGGTGTAAACCAAATACTCAACTCCCGGTCTCGGCAATGCTAACACAGGTGCTGAGGTCAATTTGTCCTTCAATTCATCGAATGCCAACTGACAGGCATCACTCCAGATATATGGCACACCTTTACGAGTAAGATGTGTCAAAGGACCCGCTATCTCCGAGAAACCCCGAATAAACCTCCTGTAGTATCCTGCTAAGCCCAAGAAACTACGAATCTCTGTTGGTGTCGTGGGCTGTCCCCACTCCCTCACCGCTGACACCTTCCCCGGATCGACAGATATTCCCTGGTCGGAAATAATGTGACCCAAGAACTGGACCTCCTTCAGCCAAAACCCGCACTTTTCATATTTTGCATACAGCTCGTTCTGACGAAGTGTCTGCAAAACCTGCCTCAAATGCTCGGTGTGCTCCTCCTCTGTCTGAGAGTAGACCAGAATGTCATCAATGAAGACAATGACAAACTGATCGAGAAAATCTCTGAACACCCTGTTCATCAAGTCCATAAACACTGCTGGAGCGTTGGTCAAGCCGAAAGGCATAACCCGAAACTCGTAAGAACCATATCTCGACAAGAACGCAGTCTTCGAGACATCCTCCTCCCTGATACGCAACTGATGGTATCCCGATCTCAAATCAATCTTCGAGAAGAAAGAAGCTCCTCTCAACTGGTCGAATAAGTCATCGATTCGAGGCAACGGATACTTATTCCGTATCGTGACCTTATTCAACTCTCGGTAGTCCACACACAACCTCAGTGAACCATCCCTCTTCTTCACGAACAACACAGGGGCACCCCACGGTGAAGTACTCCTCCGAATAAACCCCTGACCCAACAACTGCTCAATCTGATCCTGTAGCTCTCGCATCTCAGCCGGAGCCATACGGTACGGTGCACGTGCTATAGGTCTCGTACCCGGTAGCAAATCAATAACGAAATCTATCTCTCGACTGGGTGGTAAGCCTGGTATCTCCTGAAACACATCCGAATACTCCCTGACAACCGGGATCGAATCTAAAGGAATAACAACCTCCTTAGAGGTATCCTCCTCTATGTAATACAGATGAGCGGTCGACCCTCCCTCTGGGCGAGGCATCGCCACTATAAACATCTCTTGCTCCGGAATGGCAAAAACAATGCTCCCGCTGAAGCAATCAATCATGGCCCTATATGCTACGAGCCAATCCATACCGATGATCACATCGTGAACATGCATGTCTAACACAAACATATCTGCAGGTAATACCAAACCACCAACCTCTACCCCCACTCCCCGGTATATAAAGAAAATAAGTGACCCACTCCCTAATGGTGAGTCAACACACGTCACTGTGCTCTCTGCCGTAGCTAACAATCCTAAAGCTTTCGCGAAGTGTGTAGCAATAAAGCAATGTGTAGCACCCGTATCAAATAACACCCGACCCATAGTGCCATGGATAGGAAACGTACCCTCGATCGCGGGCGGTGCCTGTGGAACTGCAGCCTGGTGAACGTTGTAGACACGTCCATACTGTAGCTGCCCCTGCTGAGGTGCTGGAATGATTTGTGGCGGTGCGGGAAGAGCGGCGGGAAATATAGGCCTCTGCGGCTCCTGGCGAGCACCCTGCTGCTGCTGCTGTGGGGCCCTGCCCCTATCAGGACAATCCTGTCGCTTGTGGCCAATCTTGCCACAGACGAAGCACTTCCCTGGGAAGTTCCCTCCCCTCTGTCCCTGCTGTCCCCGGCCCTGGTGGCCGTTACCATTCCTGCCTTGGCCCTGCTGGCCCTGATTCCCGTTCTGCCCCTGTTGGCCCTGATGGCCGTTTGGACCCTGATGACCCTGACGGAAACCTCCCTGTCCCTGCCTGTAGTTCCCTGACCGGAACCTCTTATTATCCCCCTGCTGGGTACCCTGCTCAGTCTGTCTCTGCCCCTGACCAGATTGTGCCCCGTTGGCACCGTGTCCTCCAGTCCTGCCCTGATGGCTAGACTCCCCCGACCGCTTGCCCTCGACCATATGAAAACGGTGGTCCTGGCAGTGCAATAGTGCAGCGTTAACCACATCAGAATACGTGGCCAACGATAGGTTCCCTAGCAGATGCTGACGGATCCTCCAATTCAACCCATCGGTGAACTTCTCTATCTTCTTCTTCTCTGTTGGAATCTCGTCTGGAACGATATTCAACAGGTTAGTAAACTCGGCCTCATACTCGGCCACTGTCTTGCCTTCCTGCTTCAGACTCATCAGCTTTCTCCTCATCTCTGTATGAACTGCGGACGAAAAGTACTTGCGGTCGAACCGCACCCAGAACTCCTGAACCGTGAGGGTATCCCTCTCCTCCGCGGTGGTAATAGACTCCCACCACTGCAGCGCAGATCCAACTAGCTTGAAAGTAGCTAGTACCTGCTTCTGAACATCCGTGCACTCATGCATCCTCAAATGCCTCTGCATATCCTTCCTCCATTGGCTCGATACAATCACATCTGAGCTTCCTGCAAACTCTGGTGGATGCGCTTTCTGAAAAGCGTCACGTACACGTTCCCAAGCAGACGGGAATGCATTAACCTGGACTGGCGCGGCAACCGGCGCCTGAGGAGGTGCCTGCTGAACAACGGCAATCGCGGCATTTACCGCTTGGGCTACTATAGCTGCAACCTCAGCGGCGTTCATCATGCCCTGAACTGGAGCGGGCTGGGGTTCGGGCGTTGCATCCCTGGGAACTCGTCGTGCACGTCGTGGAGGCATCTGAAATAAGAACAAAGTTTATAAGTCTACAGTTATAAACTTTAAAATAGCTGAAGAACGAAGCGTACACACAAAAGAGAACAACAGTCCTAAAATATAGGGCTCTATATCAAAGAAATGTAGCGGAAACATAATAGCCGTACAGATCCTAAAGGACACTAGAACCTGATGCTCTGATACCACCTCTGACACCCTGACTAATTAAACACCGGGTAGCTACGCCTTTATAAAATTAATTCAAAATGCCAAGTTGGCTCAGTTAATAGCATCACTGTCGAAAACGTTTTATTATTACTAGCCACCTAGTATTTAAAAAGTAAGTGCCAAATTTTATTAAATCTGATTAACATGCAACAAGAGTAATGAATAACTAAATAACACCATTCACCATAATGAAATGAAACGAATAACCATCACAAAATGTAAATAAACTCTGGAGGAAAAACTCCTCAATACAAATCCCACAACTGATAAGTAAACGGAAATAAATAACTAAAACTGAATACTGAGCAATACATGCTAGAGTCTGAAAACTGAAATGTAAAAATGTCTAATAGAATTGGGCAACATGCCCTACAACTGATAGATGCTGAGACTGGAATCCAAATGAGAGAAGCGTCTACATGCAAATCCCTGTAGCTTCCACAAACAGCTACAGCTCGTCACCTGAATGAGAATCCTATGCTTGGTGTCCTTGTGGCTGGGCACCTAAAAAGGTTTTACAAGAAAAAGAGATTTGAAAAGCAAACGGGTCAGAGCCCGAATGTGTTATATTTTAAAAACCTGCAAGTGCTTTAAAAACATTTAAAACATTAAATGCAAAGTACATGTTAGGACGTGCACTCACATTAAATTCTCACCTCTCGACTAACTGTGCACTCCTAACGTAATTACCCATCTATAACGACCCATACTACTAGCTAACTGAAGACATAACTAGCTAGACTGCCAAAGGTTCTACCCATATTACTAGGTTCCATTTATTATAACAACGCTCGTAATTAAATAGAGGTTTAACGTAAACTCAGTTACTAAATATGCCATTGATATAACTATCAGTTAACTCATTATCAGTCTCGGAACATTACCGTAATTATATTCACAACATTAACATGAAGGTTCCCATTAAATTAAGCGTATATTATTCACATCATAAATATACGACACAAGCACCCCGAGAACTAAGCTGCGGTGCACACATACTCTGCTATCCATCCCGGTACATCACGTACATAAGGATTTCATATTCCGAATCTCTCAGGAATAGTTTACTGATAACAACATCACAAATAATGGAGGCGAACACAGTCACCATCACATGGGTCACGCACATACCTACGCTCCCATGATCAGCGGACTTATTAATATCACAATAAGTCTTTCAATGACCTATGTTCATCAAGGTACCAGTCTATATCCCCCCCGTAGGCACACAAGGATTAGAGGGTCCTAAGCGAACGTAACCTCCCCCGTGATAGCAAGTATGGTAGGTATGTTATACACATAAACCATATACTAAGCATTCACACATCTTAGATATCACCATTTTAATAAGGTATTTTCTACATCATTATACCATTATTCCAGACTTATATATATTTCAAGTCTCCCGTTAATATAAGGTTAAATTGCCGACACGTCTCACGCCGTAATCCCTTATCCTTAAAATCTATCTCAAATAGACTATTAAGTTCCGATTGTTCCCAAATATAACATCTTTATTCTTAAGGTCTTTACTTCTGCTCTAAACCTTATTTCATCAAATTATACAATTTTACACTATTAACCCAAACGTTACCTCACTAACGAATTTCAATAATCTAGAATAATTCCTCGAATTGTATTCTAATTAAAGTCCACTATAATAATCACACCTACTGGTCTTCCTCAAGGGTGAGGGTATTCATAAGGGCTAAAAACGTATTCTCCGAGGGTTTCCACCATTAAAATCAAATTAAGGAATATTTTACTCATTCTGGGAAGGTCGATCGATCGACCTATGAATGTCGCTCGATCGATCTAGTCGATCGATCGACTGATGAATGTTGATCGATCGATCGAACAGGTATGGCTACGGACTGCTTCGTTTTGCAGATTTTAATTCATCCCAAAACCAATTTCTAACGTATGATTCTCAGATATAACGTCATAGTAATGCCATATAACAATCCTACAGTATTACTAACGTTCATAAATCAATAATTCAACATCTAAAGGCTACATATGGATCAATCTTCATAAAAACCTACTTTTTTCAGATTTTCTCAAGAACATGAACCCTAACATAATATCATCATCAAATCCCAGAATTTAATTCGTTTTTCTTTCACCCAAACATGTATTCACATCAGATTAATCGTCACCAACTAGTCTACATGCAATTTATCCTCAAAATTCATACCTAAGTTCAATTAATCATGGGTTTTTCATTCATCTTCCAATAACAATTATAAATCTTCAATTTGCTAACATGGAAAGAACATTTGCTGAAGTTAAACATAATTAAACCACTTGCCTTGGTTTGATTTCGAATTTGGTGAAGAATCTCTGCAGAATTCCTCTATCTCTCTCCTTCTCCAAGCTCTCCTTCAATGGTGGCTCAAGGTGGCTAGGGTTTGGTTTGAGGGAAACTTATGAAAACCTAATATAATAAACCTCCGTAGCTTGTTGGGTTAATAAGGGTTGGTTGGGTCAATCCTTATCAGATTACAACTCTCCATTTTCGTCACTTTTAATTACCCAAAAATACCAAATTACTAAAATACCCTTTAAGTTGCCGGTATGGCCTAAAAATACCCCGGGACCCAAACTATACCCCCGGCTAGTGTTTTCTGACTATCTCGACCCTTCCGGACGCGTTGGCGCACTCAAAACGACCATACGGGTTATAGATTTTAAATTCACTTTTATTAACAAAATAATATACCGTGACGCGGCGGTCCCACGCGTCTCAACAAAAATTTCTAAGATGCCGTATATAAATCTCACGACAAATTTTCAAATTCCAAACTCATATATAATCATATATGCACATAATCAAATACTAACTCGCACTACATTAGTATTATAACCCGGATTAATTTCCAATTAATACAACAATTAATTAATTAATCCCATAAATAAATATAGCCCAAAGTACAGGGTATTACAAAAAGGTCCTTGGGATCTTCAACTGAATGGCTAAAGGTCCCAGGTAAACATTTTAGGACTTTTTGCAATTTTTTAGCTTTTGAAAATTGGACCTTAAGGTTTTATTTTATGGAGGTTTGGTCCCTTTGGTTTCCCTTTGAGTTATTTTAGGGATTTTGGTGAGTACATGCACCCTGATTATAAATTGGAGTGTCCTTAAAGGTGGTTGACTAAGAGTGTGAGTAGGCGGACACTCTTCGTCGAAATTGAAAGGACTCTAAGAGTGCACTTTGGTTCAATGGATCAACTTATTTAATTAAACTCCAATTTTATAACAAGTTTTAATTAAGCCTAGAACATGCAACTAAGTGATTGAAAGTGATAAATCTATCTAGTATGCAATCCAACAATCACAAAAGAAATTTCAAAAAAATTCCTCGAAAGGGGCAAAACCTTTTTATTTCACTATTGTATGTAAACCTTGACTTACATGACATAGAGAAAAACATATGTTTTAAAAGACGAATAACCACAGGCCTTGATTCGTTGTCTTCAGTAAGATCTCCCACGAGAACTCCAAAAATAGCAGTGGAGATAGCTTCTCCACAAGTATCACTCCAATAATGGGTTATAAGGGTTTCTCAATGATTCACATATATGATAAGAGAGGTTTGAGTGAATAAAAATTGATTTAGGCCTTAAAAAGTGAAGACTTAGAGTGCAGCAGGCCTGCAAAAGGCGGAGTTAAAAAATCTTACGAAAGACCTAATGAGAGTAGGTATTTATAGCAAAAAAAAAATTTCGAGGAGACGACATGTCGTTCGGATGACTTCATAGGGTCGTTAGAATGACATTAAGATATCGTTAGATGAGGGATCGAACGACCAACTAAAAATCAAAACAATACCAGTTCGTTTGATCCATATTAGATTAGGGGCTTCAAACGACATGTCCACGTCGTTTGAACAACTGTTTGCGAAAAATAATTTTATTTAGATGCCAACCTTGTTTTTGATAAAATAAAATAATTTGTTAAATCGAAATAAAAATCGCACAAATATAAGTGCGAATATTAAGAACTCCAAATAAAATAATACCATTAACTTAGTGGAGTAGCGGAGACCGATTGAAGTTGAACGTGATGCACGTTGAAGATGATGGGTGG
The DNA here is from genome assembly GCA_949130495.1 of Sambucus nigra. Taxonomy (NCBI): domain Eukaryota; kingdom Viridiplantae; phylum Streptophyta; class Magnoliopsida; order Dipsacales; family Adoxaceae; genus Sambucus; species Sambucus nigra. The sequence goes on along the minus strand of OX422215.1, from coordinate 404,222,690 downwards.
ATTATGTTGATCATGTTGCCAATAATTCGGATAGTGGACATCATGGATGATCGTGTGTAGACATGCCTATGTATTGGTATACGCCATATCATATGTGATCTAGGACAACTCCGATAATTCCTAGATTCTAGAGGACAATGACAAGATTATGTCCTTACAAATCTCCCCCTATGGCTATGCCAGTACATACATAAAAATATCCGAATTATGTAACAAAAAAAATCCCTAAGGCATACAATCTAATATCCCCCCGAACCCTCAAATGGAAATATCAAAATACATATCTTGAAATCTTCAAAATCATCAAAACTTCAAATCTCCAAAGTTTCTTTGTCATCATCAGGGTGTGCCAAATATATAATCTTCAAATTGTACCTACACACATGAGACAAGAAACAAATATTCTTGATGCGCAAAAGTTTGTAATAAAATGATAAACATAAATGATAAATTAATTAAGCACAAGCAAATCATTAAATAATCAAAATTTCTCACTCCCCCATAATTCGTTCTCCCACTTTTTATGATGTTCCAAATAGACAAGGAAAGAAAACATAAAAATAAATACGAACTGTGTGACAAATAAAAAACTTATTTTTTTGATTTTTTTTTTAAATTTTCTCTAAAAAATATACAATAAAAATCACACCATGAACTAATACTAAGATAACCAAGTCGATGAAAGCGTAAGTGTAGGGGTGTGAACAAATTCGATAGGAAAATCAACTTAAACATTCATAATCATATGTGCGCGATGAATTTTGGATATTACTAACGAATGAACTCAAAATCGTCCTTAGGTGTAAAAAGGTGAATTTATATGAAATTGACTTAATCTAATCGACAAATCAAAGTCTAAAATGATTTCCACACCAATAACGTCTAAAACAATGTAAGGCTTTTTCGAGACTTTGTTAGGATGTGCAAACCGGTTAATTTCCAACAAAACTCCCTCATATATAATAATGTATTTTTATTGAGGCTCTAAATTCTCTTTCTAAGAGATTTCCGATTGGCCCCATTTTTGGCAGATTTTCTTTTTATTGCCTTAATTTTTTCTTGGGCTCTTTTCAAATAGTGGCTTTCATGAGGATTTTACATGCCTCTCGCAGCCATTTCCCATGTTCACTAATTATTTTTTCAATATTAATTAAACTCTCACGGGAAACGGTTCTTACATGCATTACTTTCATTGACTCGCTTTATCGCATTTGGTTCATTTTAAGATAGGATTGAGATGAAAAAAATTTGAACTACATGTGATAGGCAAGTACAAAAATCAAATAAATCTGTGCATATGCGCATTAAAGGAGACAATGAGTCAAACAACTAGAAAGTAATCACTAATCACATCTCAATGACTCCAAACATTACAAAGCACATTGATGAAAGGAAGTTATGCCCCAAAACACTATCAAATAGTCACGTGGATAATGGAATGATGTGGTGACTTGGACATCCTAAATGTTCATCTATAAAAGGTGTAAACAAACTACAAAAATCTTTTTGTGTTTTTCAAAAATGTTTATAAAAGAAAAATCTTTTTGAAATTTTCATTTTTCTGAAAAATCGAAAATATTTTTGTATTTTTCTCTTTTCTTAAAAATAAAAAATCTTTTTGTATTTTTCCAATATTTCAAAAAAAATGAAAATCTTTTTGGATTTTTCTAAAATATGAAAAAAGAAAAATAATAATACAAGAATAATACAAATGATACAGTCTACCAATAGGAACAAAGATTATGCACGTGAAAAACCATCCTATACCAGACAAATTAACTAACTCTTAGTCAACTATGCAAATACCTAAAGACTTCCTAAGACTCTCAAATCTAGGAGCATTTGAAGGTTTCATGAAGATGTCGGCTAACTGGCGGTCGGTGGCCACAAAACTTAAGGATACAATCTTCTCCTCTACTAGGTCTCGGATAAAATTCTCACGTATCCTAATGTGTTTGGTGTGCAAATGCTGGATTGGATTGTGAGATATGTGTATCGCGCTCGTGTTATCATAGGAAATAATCATGGTGTCTTGTGATATCCCATAATCCTCCAGCATTTGCTTCATCCACAAGAGTTACGTGTAATAACTACCGGCGACATTGTATTCAGCCTCCGCAGTGGACAAAGAGATGGAGTTCTACTTCTTGCTCATCCATGAGACAAGAGTTATACAAAAATACAAATACCCACCCGAAGTGATCTTATATCCATTTGCATCCCCGCCCCAATCGGCATCCGAATAAGTGGATAAATGGTCGTCGATATCAAAGGAATACTAAATTGCATATGAGAGAGTCCCACTAACGTATTCGATAACACGTTTAAGAGCATATAAGTGTGACTCTTTAGGGGATGCCCGATATCTCGCACATACTCCAATACTAAACGGTATGTAGGGAAGATTGACAGTCAAGTAGAGAAGACTACCTATCATACTCCGATACAAGGTTTGATCTACGTCCTTACATAAAGTGTCCTTTTTAAACTTCATTAATATACTTATGGGGGTGCGTGAATGCTTAGCAGAGTCTAACCCAAACTTCTTCACGAGGTATTTTGCATACTTGGATTGGGAGATTAACAACCCATAACTGACAAACCTGGAGACCAAGGAAGAATGTAAACTTACCAACCATGCTCATCTCTAACTCACTCTTCATCTCCTCCTTAAAGTTGTGAGTATGGAGGGAGCACATGGATCCAAAGACTATGTTATCCACATAGACTTGGGCAACCAAAATAGCACTTTCTCCTCTCCTAGCAAACAACGTCTTATCTACTCCCCCTCTCTTGAAGGCAATGGCTAAGGGATAGGAAGTAAGCCTCTCATACCAAGAAAGGGGTGCTTGTTTCAAACTATACAGGGCTTTCCTCAGATAATAGACGTGTCCAGGGTGCTTAGGGTCTTCAAATACTTTCGATTCTTTCATGCAAACCTCCTCTTGTATAATGCCATTCATAAAGGAACTCTTAACATCCATTTGATATAACTTGAAGCGCAAATAACATGCGATGGCAAGTAGTAGGCGAATGGACACAAGCCTCGCATCAGGAGCAAATGTCTCCTCAAAGTCTACACCCTCAATTTGTGTGTGCCCTGAGCGACTAACCTAGGCTTATTACGTATAATGGTACCATTCTTATCCATTTTATTTTTTGAAGATCCACTTAGTACGAATCATATTCTTCTCACTAGGCCGGGGGATAAGTTCCTAGACATCATTCTTTCTAAATTGAAGCAACTAATCCTGTATAGCGAATATCTACCGTTTATCTTTAAGTTTTTCTTTGATATTCTTGGGCTTGACTTTGGACATATAGCACAGAAAGCTAACAATATTCTCTAGCTAAACGCGAGTCTTGACCCTAAGGTGGGATCTCCTAAAATGGCGAAAGGGTCATGACTCTTGCGAACCTATGTAGGTGTGTCACCTAAGTCAGGATTAGGGTTCACCCTAGGTATGTGAGGCACAATTGGATCATCACTAGGGTGAATAATCCTCACACAAATGGTCAGGATAAACAAACGCTAGCGGATCATCATCTTTTATTGATTCCATAACCTTAGAGCTGTTAAAGTTAAAAACCCAGTAAGCTTTGCTCATCGATAAATATCCTAAAAAAATTCCGTCATCACTCTGGGAGTCGAACGTTCCTAATTTCTCCAAATCCCTCAGGATATAGCATTTACTCCTAAAGACACAAAAATATGAAAGGTTGGGCTTCTTCCCTATCCACAATTCATATGGTGTCTAAAGTGTGTGTGGAAAAAGATATACCCTATTCACCATGTGGCATGCGGTAGACACCGTCTCTGCCCAAAACCTCCTAGAAACTTTACGACCTAGAAGCAAAGATCTAGCCATCTCCTGAATCGTCTAGTTCCTCCTCTTAACAATCCTATTTGCCTGAGGAGTTCTCACAGCTAAAAATTCATGTTTAATTCCGAGGCTATCACAATAATGATCCACATTTGCTTCTTTAAATTTTATGCTGTTTTCACTACGCATTCTGTTGATAGTGACACCGTGTTGATTTTTCCGGACACGACACTTGGTCGTAAGAAACTCTAAAACATCGAATTTCTCTCTTAAGAAACCAACTAATGAATAAAGAGAGAAATAACCTACCATCACGAGGATATACCTCTTACCACCCAAACTCTTAGTGCGAGTAGAACCCATAAGATCCATGCGAATCAACTCAGGCACACGTGAAGTGGTAATGGAATTCAACTTTCGATGGGGACTACAGACTTGTTTTCCCTGCTGTAAAGGACCAAAAACTGTGGAAGTTGGATCTACAAGTGACGACAAGCCACATATTAGGGATTTCTTCACTTAATGCTCCAAATCTCTAAATGAACGTGACTTAAACGTTGATTCTACAGATCCATAGAAGAGATCGTGGCACTTTTGCACACAAATGAGGACTTGGGAATAATCCCATAACAGTTATCTTTTATCCTCACCCCTTGCAATAGAAGTTTACCGTCTTGATCATTAATTTTACACTCGTTCTGATCAAATTTCACAGCAAAGTCTGCATCGCACAATTGGATAATGCTAATAAGGGTTGCTTTCAAATATTTGACGTATAAAACATTATCTAGTTTAGGAAAATCGAGTATCTCAACTGTACTATGTCCTATAATGCATGCTTTACTCCCATCTCCAAAGGCGACTTTACCGTCCTTATGATCCTCAAGGATGGTAAAAAATCAGACATCACTAGTCATATGCCTGGAGCAACCACTGTCAAAATACCACTGGGGAGGTACTATGAGCCTTAAGAGATATATTGTTAACAAGATATTTCTCTTCATGCTTAGGTACCAGAGTAGTGGTGACCTTTTATATACCCTTGTCATTGTTGGGTTTAGTCGGGCTATTAAAAGTATCCACTGACGGTAAAGACATCCGTTAGAAGAATTCCATCAAACTGTGAAAAGTGGCGACAGGACACTCAACCTGCTCTTTAAGGCTAGCAAAATCGCTAAAGTGGTGCAACAGAATATGTGTACATCAAGTCCGATCCAAACTATATCAAAGCTCCCTAAAGTGACCTTTTCTTTTGTAATATGTGCGAAAATAAATAGTCTTCTGCCGACCTTGGTTTACTTCATTCAAGCGACATACCCGTGTCATTTGAACGACATGTGCATGTCATTTGAACAACATATTGTGTCGTTTAAACGACTGCAAACATGATTTTCCTTTTAATTAAATCCTCGAATTTTCTTAAATTATTTTAACTCAAAAACATTTTAAATACATTTTCACAAATATTAAATTTAATTCCCAACATTTAAAAACATTTAAATCATCCATCATGTAATCAAAATTCCAAATCACACAAATTCACTTAAGCATTCATACCCGAGTGATCTTGAACAAACTGAATATAAAGAACACAACTTTATTTGATTTCTTCTTCAAAGCTTTTAATAATAAATTCTTCAACTTGTATTGTCGCAGGATTCAATTAATTTCAAAATAAAAACTAGCCCATACTCAAATTGTTTTGTCTGGAGTTAAGCCAATTACGAACAAATTGACTCGATTAGAAATTTGTTCTTACAAATCTCCCCCTTTGGCTATTCTGGGACAAAACCAAAAAAGATAAAAAATGCTATAAGCCGTAAAAAATATGTCCTATCCCATAAACCCGAATTGATAAGAATACAAGACATGAACAAAACTGAAGAATTGGCAAGAATCTGAATCAGAATGTGATAAAAAATCTAAATCTCTGAATAAATATATGTACACACAAGACATGAACAAATAACCAAGTGAATTATGGAGGAACAAAAATATATTAATAAAACATGAATAAATAAACTCCCCCTACATCACATATCTCTGCCCTTTTTTGCATGGAATAAAAAAATCGTGGGGCTGACCATATCTAGAAAGAATAATCTGAATAATAACAACAGGGCTAGATAAAAAAAATCTCAGTATCAGCAAGGAAAACAAATCATGACAATGGATAGATAAGGATAGCAATAAAACATGATATAACACAAGTAATAATTGAATAAGACTGTATCATCAAAACATATATATCCATATCCTCAAAACTCAATGGGCTGAAATAAAACATGAGGTCCATGAGAATATGAGTACATCACATAGGAGAATAAATAAATATATCATTATGTATAATCTCAAATGCAATACATCACAAATCTAATGTCTCAACTACCGTTTACTAAACATCAGCAGGTGTATCATCATCATCACCAGTGAATGTAGCTGCATTATGTCGTAAATTAGAAGAACCTACTCCTCTGCTCTTCTCTCTCCTCCTCATGTCCTCAAAGTATGCTATCATCTGGGAATATCTAACCGCTCTGGCCTCTACCTCAGCATCAAACCTGGCCATCATGGAATCAAACATCTTGGCCTGAGCAGCCACCTTGTCCTGTAACGTATAAAAATCCTCCTTAGTATGGAGTCTGGGTGCAGATGTGGAAGGGCAAGGCTGAGTCACATTAGGACTGGGACCAGTGGGACTAGTTGGCTAGGAAGTGCATCCAACTTCTGAAGAGGCTCCCTCAGTGGGTGGAGCTCTCACTATCACCTCGAAACCTAGATAACTCTCAGAACGAGTGAACGTAATATGATAAATAACAACGACATCTAAGAGAAACGAATCATCCTCTAAGATGGTAACCCCAACAGATATTCGTGTAAAAAGAATCCCATAAGGAAGAGCTGGGCGAATAGGGGTGCACCCAACAATGGTAACAAATGCCATCACCTGGAACCTAATGGCTAGTAGGTCGATATCCCACCCCTGGGATACAACATACATGAAGTAAACAATGGAAAATCCTATCTGGGTATGATTTATCCTAGGATAGATAAAAGATGACATAAATCGATTAAGAACTCGAAAATTCGGGTGTAGTTGCCGATGAAACATAGTGGTGCCCTCCAGAGGAATCTCTCAGAACCAGTGTTGGAGAATAACCTCATAAGATGGACCATCGTCAGTGATCATGGGGAACACGATGTCAGGGGTGTGAGGCATCTGTAGCATCTATGCTATCAGATCAATATTGACCATGATAGGAAAGCAACATATGGATGTTTGAAGCCCTTTTGAAGTATGGATAGAACGATAGAAGAACTCTCGCACTATATCAGGATGTGCGACTCCATATGCATTAAATAAAGAATTCCACCCCTACTTGTCAGCCAACAGGGAATGTCGAACTGACTAAACTCTAAGAACCTAAAAACTCTTTCCCTAACTATCGATCGGATATGACGTCCGAGCTACAGTAGTGGTCGTACTCAGCATGACTAGCCCATCTTATAACGGAATAGGGAGGTAGATTAGCCCGAGCTTGCTGGGTGCAAGCAGATGAAGATTGCTCATCGAGATGGCCAACAAGGGCACCTATACGTCTAGGAGGCATAGCTAATGGGACATAAAAAGATAACGTATAGTGTGTGAGAAAAGATGGGTGCAACTAACTCCAAAACACAGACTACTACGAACCTATCTCTGTACACAAGTCCAACCTAACCACCGCGAACACCCACCAATCAACATAAGAAAATCAGATATGAAATGCTAATACAAATATAACTCCAAAGAAAAACTACACAAATGTGGATATCCCCAAAAAAATCCAAAGAAATTATATACCAATGAAATTTTTCACAAAATAAATTTATTGGATAAATTTTGAGATACACACAGGGGCATAAAAAATCCAAAAAAAATATACTGGCAGCCCCAAACTGAAATCTCTTGAGTTAAAATAAAATAGCTCACCAACATACTGATTTAAAAAAAATTAACACTGTAGGTTAGATATGCGTTCTAATTAAAAAAACCATCAAATAACCCTTCTCAACTAATGATTTTTTTTTATCTCAAACAGGTATAACAAGGAATGATACACAATAGTAGAGGAAAAAAAGTGTACATTCCCTTTTAAATAAATCGTGGAATCAAAACATCATCAATCCCAACAAAAACACTAACAACAGTAAGAAAAAAAAATACCTTTATGCAGATAAACACTATCTCAATGAAGATTTTGAGATGAAAACAGTGAGAAATGGCATCAAAACAAATCTCCAAACCAAGGGTGAAAAACTCGAACCCAGAAACCCAAAAAATGCTTATCTAATCTCCAAACTAGCTTTAAAATGGTGGAATTCGGTGAGAAATCGAACACAAGTATAACTCGAGTGAAGGCCGTGATCAAACTAGTGCAAACAGAAGCTTCAAAAGCTTTAAAATGGAGGATTTTCGATTTTTTTCAGAACTGGTCGCACAACGAGAGAGATGAAGGAATAAATGAAAAGTTTAAGTCGGCTGAGCGAGGTTTAATACAAACCCTAAATTTGTTTGATAGGTCGCTAGAATGACAAACAACGTCTTTTGAACGATAATGAAATATCTCGCGCGATCCCTCTTATCGCGACATACATATGTCGCTCGAACGAAGTAACGTTGTCATTTGAACGACATAAAGAAAATCTCAAAACGAACTCCAAAAATGTTAGTGTTTTATCCAGTGAATTTTTTATTTCTGAAAAGCGACTCGAAAGATCAAACAGAACCAAAACAGACAAAAAAAATAAAAATAAAACGATGTGAGTTTCATGCCAACTTAGAATCAATGTGCTCAAACATGGACATGGAGTGAATTATTGGGAACTACAATAACGAATCATAAATTCAACACATCAAAAAGTTTAAGAAGATCTAATTGGTAGAAATATAAGTACAAACATTGTTTTAGCCATATGTGACAATTAAGAATGAGCTAAATGATAAACAAGCAACATACACACGAATCCAGAATTTTGAGTATTCTACAAACAACAGCGTCATGATGCGATGTTTCAACACTAGGATTCATGGTGTAAACCGATTTAATTTTTCCATCCAAACTCCCGCAAATCTATTGAGATCTTTAATTTTCTCAACTTAGAGAAATCCTATTGTCTCTAATTTTGGCATATGATTCTTTTTATTGCCTTTATTTTTTCTTTTGGGCTCTTTTAAACGGTGACTTTCACGCCGAGTTAATTTTGTACTCCTGCAGCCCTTTCCAGTGAACAATCATCATTTTTCATTTATGCATTCTAAGTCCTCAGAGTAAATGTTTCTTACATGCACACCTCCTCGTAAGTCTACTTACGTACATAAGAAAAAATTGAGATAAGAACATCTCACTTAACTCAAATATGCATGTGATGTCAAACATTTATATAAACTGATGCATATGTGCAAGAGCGGCGTATATACAAAGTCGAATCCAAATGCATACCAACTTCGAAACAACCCCATTAAAACAATAGGTAAGATCATTCAACGCATCAATAATTATAACAAAATGTGCTAGCCACATTGATAATGAAATGATGGTGGTCCAAGCACACAAATATGTCATATTAAACATGAAAGATCACGACACAAAAACCAAAAATCTTTTTGTGTTTTAAAAAAAATATTTTTGACCCAAAAAGTAAAATCTTTTTATATTTTTCAATAAGATGCAAATAAAAACTATACAACTAGCTACACGTCATAACCCTAGACAAGATATATCATGATAACACACTAGAGTATGACAAATCGACGAACATGCTCAACCGAATGATGAAATATGGAAAAAACCACGAGTAATGACACGAGTATCACCAAGTCTAATACCTAACGCCTATAAATCCGATTTCCTATCCTAAGTATGTGTGATATGACGCATGGGGGGTTTTGGGAACCGAAACAACCTTATTCTTAGACTTTCTAGGAGTGTTTTTAATACCGTAGCAAAAATGTCTAAGATGACCTATCCTAACGCAAAGAGTGCAAGTGTAGATACGGCTGGGAGTGTTTGCTATGGGATGATTATTTCTAATGGTCCTAGGTGGATCTCTCCTAATGACCCTAGGTGGATTTCTTGCTTGCATGGTTTGACTTTGGTAATGGGTGAAAAATGTTTATCGAAGCCAAAACCACACTTATTATCTTTAATTTGGATGGTTCCTAAGATTTTATCTAACTTTTCGAACTAGCTTCCAAATCAAATTTGACCTTACTCGAATTTCTCAATTTCTCCTGAAGCTCACCTATATTTGACTCAAGTAAATGATTAGAATCCTCAAACTAAAGAAGTTCCTTTTTCACAACCTACATCAACCCTCGAAGACTATCTCTCTCACCCTCGACATATTCTAGCTTTTATCGAATTTTCTTCTCATGCTCCCTAAGATCCTCAATTAAAGCATTTGAATTACTATTTTCTATGGAAAGTTCTTTAAACTTAGCTTCTAACTTCAATTTTGCCTTCTTTACCTTCAAATTTTCTTCATATAACTCAATAAGGGAAATTTTCAAGTCTCTCTAATCCTCACTCTCATCCTCACTTTACTCACCCTCACTCTCTAGGGCATCACAACCTGTGGCTGTGGAAGAATCATGCAAAGGTATGTCGTCATCACTCACATGATTAGCCACAAGGATGGGAAGGTCTCGCTTACTAGCATAAATTTTTTCTTCTTTTGGGCCACTCTCATTATGGGTAGAAGCACGATTTATCGATTTATTAAAATTCTCCCTAAGTTTAGTGGGGCACTCTTCTAACCTATGACCAAACCCCTCGCAGCAAAGATACTTCTCACACTCATCCTTTTTAACCAAATTTTTAATATCAGACTTTATGCGTGATTTCCAATTAGAAGTTTCAAACACGCGAGCTCTAATATCATCAAAACCACCGAAAGGCATGCCTAAAGTCACGGGATCACAAACACAATAAAACAGTGCAACGTGCTCCGATACCAATTTGAGAAGGCCCTTTGGGGTGTGCTTTAGGTAAAAATAACTTTTTCCAATTTTCATTAAATCCAATTTTATTTTCTCAAACCCTAAACATGCATATAAGTGATTTAATCGATTAAACAATTAAAGCATGCGGTAAAAGAAACAATTTCAGGAAAAACCGCATTTCGGGTAAATCCTTTTTATTTCACTATGAATAGTAAATTGCAACTTACAAAATAGCAAAATTAGCAACGAATCTGTCACAACAAAACCACATAGACATGCAGTCTAACTCAGCAAAGGACTCCGATAAGAACCCTCAAGAATCGCAACCCTCGTCTTCTGTAAGGCACACCTGCAAGTATCCTCAATGATCGCAGTCCACAAATGTGTAATTAATGATGAACTAACTTCTGAAAAACATGTTCAAGATCACAAGCTTTGGAATTGAGTAATTTGATCTTGAATAAACTCCGGATGATGAAGAACTAAATGGGATTTTTGTAAACTGTTCTTCTTAAAACGTCTTAGCAGAAGGATGTATTTATTTATGAGTAAACAGGAGTATAAAGACTCTGAAACACAAAAATCGAGGCGACAACTCGTTTGAGCGAAATACCCATGTCGTTTGAACGACAAATTGTGTCGTTTGAACAACTGCAAAACATGATTTTCCTTTTAAATTAAATCCTCGAATTTTCTTAAATTATTTTAACTCAGAATAATTTAAAATATTTTTTCGCAATTATTAAATTTAATTCTCGACATTTAAAAACATTTAAATCATCCATCATGTGATCAAAATTCTAAATCCCACAAATTCACTTAAGCATTCGTACCTGAGTGATCTAGAAGAAACTGAATATAAAGAATGCAACTTGACTTGATTTCTTCTTCAAAGCTTTTAATAAAAAAAATCTTCAACTTGTATTGTCGTAGGATTCAATTAATCTCAAAATAAAAACTAGCCTATACTCAAATTGTTTTGTTTGGAGTTAAGACAATTACAAACAAATTGACTCGATTAGAAATTTGTTCCTACAAATCTCCCCCGTTTTCGTTGTCATTATCGGGTAGTCTCCTGATGGGGAAGAGAGCATCTTCTTCGGTGTCAATTGTACCGGTTGTTATGAGGGACGTCACTTTGCTTTCTCTGGGTTGTGTTACTCCGTCTTCATCTGCGACTAAGGCTGGTGATTGCATGCTTCTGGTTCTACCATTATCTTTCATGGTGGCCCTTCATGGCTAGGACCAAGTCATACATAATCATCAGTGTGGCTCAGCGTTTAGCATAATGGCACCGTCTTTGGACCCCAAACTTTTCTCGAAGAATGCGAGTTTTTAATAATTCCCGATTTGTATATCTTTGCAAATTTTGTTTCTTTAAAATTTGACTGAATTTATGTATTTACAAACTTTCAGTAGGTACTGGTTGATGCCTTCCAGCTGCGGGAGATGCTGGCGCGCTAGTCATCGGCACACTTGACCATACCCCAGCCGACTACGGAGGTTTAGGGAGGCACAAGGTCTCACCCAGTGTGAGGGTGGCTCAGTATATCCAATTGGATTGTCTGTACTTGGTATAAGGGCTAGGGTTGTACATGTGGTCATCTTGGGGAGAGGTCTTGTAACTGATTGTATGGTGGGATAATATTTTTGGGTGACCTGTTGGGTGGGATTTGATGTAACCTTTAAAAATGTGTTTTTTGTGTCTTTTGGATGGGGAAAGGCTCCATTGTATTTATATAGTTTGTATCTTTTTAGGAGGAACACGAGGAATACTCAATACACTTTTTGGAGTGTATGGGGATTCTCGTTATACATCGTGTTTATAACACTATACCTTTTAGTGAAGAATGGTTCGTACCTTGTGTTTTTCTTTAATTTTCAGTATTATATGCATTAGAATAATGGATAATGTATGTATGGACAAACTGAGCCTAAACTCTTTTTTATAAAATGGCAGTAATACATAAGCACACAGAAGAAAATAAACATGAAAATCAAAAGTAAATAAAGAGTGAGTCCAAGATCTTTTTATCAAAATGGGTGGACGTAAAAAATAAAAGACATAAATACACATGGAAAAAGTGGCCCATCTTTTTGAGACTTTTCTTTTTAAGAGATACGACTTCTCTCTGTTTGATGGAGAGTGCTTTGTTTATACTAATGTCAGAGTGGTTGGGCGGAGGAAGTTACCTTTCATTTGCTTGGTAATCAGTAAAGAGCCTTTTGATGTAGATTTCTGAATCAAAGTGCCATTATTTGTCCTAGATAAGATGCCAATTTGCTGGGCGCCCTTAGTAGGTGTGTCTGTTGATGATTCGTCCCGAGATGCGGGGTGATTTGAGGGGATGGTGTTTGGTATTTATTTTCTGGGAAGAAGTGTATAAGGGTTGTTTATCCTCCATTTTTGGTTTATTTTTTGACTCTTGCTTTCATGGTATCAACCTTCGTGCGATGTTTTAAATAAGGATGACCCTGCGAAGTCTTAAAAATCCTTACTGCACTAATTTATTACTTGAAATTTAGTTTATTTAGACCACATTGTCTCTTTTTGAGTGAGGTAACAATGACCATAAATAAGATTTTCCCATGAAATGAGGGTTTTCGTGTTTATTTAGACCAGACCCGATGTGATATCTCTCGGGTTGTCGATGTATCTCCGATTCAAGGATAACAAGGTGTTTATATTGAATGTATGTAATGAAAATATAATGGAGAATTGGGTCTACATATTTCTCTTGGGTTGATTTGGTTGCGGCCTTAAATTATTTTAGATGACATCAAGTGAAAGGTTGGTGGCTTAAGTGGGATTTTTAATGTAGGGCTGGGAATGTGTATGAGTTTGCATAGTTTTCCCCACCTTCTACGTGTATACACCCCATTCTAATACCCCCTAACTTCTCTTAAGGTCCCCAGCGCCTCCCTTCACTATTACAAACCCAAGTCATACCCCGGGTACTGACCTAAAGGCCATCGGGCACTCCCAGGCTCCATTTGACCAAAAGTTAAACTCTTCATCTCAAATGAGACTTAATGAATCTTCTAAGGGCACTGAATACCCTTTCCATTGGTCCATCCTGTGCGCAATTCTGACTTACGGTTCAGATGAACAACCCATTTTCCCTCGAAACTCGATCAGGAGGTCACTGGACGCTCCCAGGCTCCGTTTGACCAAAGTCAACTCTTCAGCTCGACCAAGACTGAATGAATCTTTGAAGGGAACTGAATCCCCTTTCCAACTGTCCATCTCGTGCATAATTCTAACTTACGGTACGAAAGAACGATCCATTTTACTCTGAAAGGTCACCGAACGCTTCCAGACCCTAATTGACCAAAGTCAACACCTCGAACCAGGTCAAACTCTTTAGAATGTCAAAGTACATCTCCTAACCTTTCTAACGGTCTACCCCATGCACGATTCTGACTTACCATGCAGACGAACGATCCGTTTACATCCGAAATTTCCTCGTCCAAAATCGACAAACACTTCCGAGCCACATTTGACCCAAAGTCAACTCCCGAACCCGAGAGGAGTCCCAAGGACTTTTGAAGTTCTCTAAAATAAATTTCCAACGGTTTGCCCTATGCACGATTCGAATCAACGGTTCGCGCTCTACGACCGATTTTCCAAAGGAACCTGAAAGACACTGCCAAACGGTAGGTTCCAAACCTGCCTATCGACATTGTGCCTAAATACACCTGCCGATTGGCAGGACTAGGGCTATGCCGATCAAAAATGCCCTGGGCCTATAGAAAGGAGGGCCTAACCTCATTCAGAGGAAAATCAGAGATCCAATACTCTCAGCAAGCTCAGAAAACCCCTCTCGAAGTCAGCGTGATTTCCACATCCAATTCCTTTCCAACCTTAACCTTTCATCAACTTTTTCATCAAGCTTGGTGTGGGTACCCGAAACTTAGAATCAAGGGGCCGGACGAGTAGCCCAGTCCTGGCGGCCCAAAGTTCGGGCCCCTCATCTCTTATATTGATCCGGTCTCCCCCACGTTTCCACAATTGGAAGTTATACGGGAAATGGAAAACGGGGAGAAACCCATCACCTCCACTTACCTACATGTACATGTATATATGAAACCCTAGGTCTGGGGCAAAAGGACAAGTTGTATTCTCTGTAATTACTCTTTGGAGTGTATAGAAATAATATCGACTGCACCACCGTGGACGTAGGCACATCCTTGCTGAACCACATACCTCCTTTGTTGTGTGATTGGCATCTTATATTCCTTGTTCTTTCTTGATAATTGCTTCTCTCGTATTTATTTGTGTTGCATAATAATTGCCTCCACACTTGGTAAAATAAGTACCATCATCACCGATAATGGAACGCAGTTCGAAAGTGGCCCCTTTCAGAACTTCTGTAACGAACATGGGATCATACACCACTTCAGCTCGGTAGCCTACCCTCAGAGCAATGGCCAAGCTGAAGCTTATAATAAAACTGTGATCGACGAATTAAAGAAGCGATTAGAGCAAACCAAAGGCGCATGGGTAACAGAGCTACCCCATGTTCTATGGGCATACCGAACCACTCCTCGGCGAGCAACATGAGAAACCCCATTTTCGCTGACATATGGCATGGAAGCAGTCATCCCATTAGAAGAAGGTTTGCCAAAAATGAGATCCAACCTTGTCGACCAAGTCCTGAATGAAGAAGCATTGCTTGCCGAACTCGACCTAGCCGACGAGCGTAGAGAACTGGCCCTGGTGAAGCTAGCGAACTATCAGCAACATCTCGCGAAGTATTACAACAAAAGGGCTAGCCCGAGGGCATTCCAAGTTGGGGACTATGTTCTAAGGAAGGTCCTAGGCAGCACAGTGAAGTCGTCAGACGACAAGATAGGCCCAAACTGGGAAGGACCCTTTAAAGTAACTAAAGACGATCTGCAAGGTGCCTATCACTTGGAAACGATGGAGGGCAGAGAAATACCACGAGCATGGAACGCAGCTAATCTCAAGAAATTCTATTTTTAGTTCTTTTTATTGTATTTCTTTTGTTATGAAAACAGAAGTTCATTTTTTCTTATTACTAATGAAAGTTACTTAGTTGGTTACACTCTGATTGGTGACAGTTGCATTCATCACACATCTTTTCCAAATAACAAGCACCTTGATCACTACAGCAGGGGAATACCCCTCCTCAGGTCAACATCATAAAACACGAGAGACCTCTTAGCGTTGCCCCTGGCAATATATAAAGCCCTACAGAGGATTCTTAGGCAATACGACCAAATATTATACTGGTCATCAAACCTACTTCGGTTGAATAAAATCCTGATCGGATGAAGACATCCAACACCAGCTGTGTCTTCGCCAATTGCCCTACTTAGGCCTAAGGGAGTGTGACGACACAACCTAAAAGGTAAGGTGGAGCACAATGGTACTTTGATATTATATTGGACTGGGGGGACACTTGCATGACAAAACAGAAGAAATCATAAAGCAGCAAGGATACGAAAAGTAGGATATACACGTTTATTTGGCAAAATTGCCTAAAAACACAAACTTTTCATTAATTTATCTTACAACAATGATAATACATGTTTAGTCGGCGAGCTCGCCCAAAGCATTTACATTATCAAAAATAAAAAAAATATATATATAATTGGCAAAATCTCAAGGGGTGGAAGCCTCCGGGCAAGATAATCAGCCACTCGAGCTCTTCGTCCGTCGTCAAGAGCAGGAGCAAACTCTTCCATAACCTCATTCGCATCCGACTCCAATAATTACAGAGGAATAGCATCGATGGGGATCCATCGATCATCCCTCCTGAATGGTTTGGGCACTAGAGTGGATGAAGACATCTCATGACAATACCATAGTACCGAGTTCCTCAGGACTTGCAGCTCCTTCAAGGCACTTATCCATCCCCTGATGAAAGAAAGCTCCTCGAACTCTGATAGCCTCGTTGGAGCATCCGACCAGCCTTGATCATAACCATCAGCCCACGCTTGTCGAGGACCTTTCTTGAACAAGTGCCGCAACCGGGTGACGTCCCTTTGAAGCCCAGCAGCGATTACATATTCTCGCTGAACATCACCGCGGAACTCCTCCATTTCCCTATCGCGAAGTTTTTCTCCTTCCCTGCTTCTTCTCCTGGTGCTCCTACTAGCTCGCGGAAGGGGAGGGTGGGTGAGACTTAGTGACATTGGAGGGGTAACATTATGATCAGCTCCAGCTCGCGATGATGAGGAGCCTTGTAATACCATTTGAACAATGCTCGGTGCGTGCTCCCTAAGTTGTAGGACTTCCCTCCTCAGGTCTTCGTTCTCCTGCTGAAGGAACTCCCCAAATTGGTTGACCTCGGTGGCCTCTAGGAGTCTTGTTCTCAGCACGTTGACTTCCTCTTGCACTGAGGCACTAATGTCCTCCATCTCTTGGAGCCTGTCCTTCAGCCCAGCCACTAGCTCGGATTGCTCCTTATATTTCTGATTTCTAGACCTGAGAGACTTGCAAAGCTTAACAAAAGTCTGGCGAACTTCAGGGCTCGCATTGGGACCAAGGGTCCTACCCAACAGGGAAGTAGCAGGAATGTAATCATCCACATCAACTAACTACAAGTGAAAGAAAGATAAAGGAGAGAAAGAGATCAGCACTAGCATAAAGGAAGATTTTTCATTAATAAAAATTGAAGTTACATCAGACTGAAGAAAGAAAATTTACAAACTGGAAAAAGCAAAATACAAAGACCCTATCAATTAGCAACCTCAGGAGGCCCAGCGGTGGATGGTCCTTTCTCCTTATCAGCATCAGCAGGATCACTGTCCTTGGCAGGGATGACCTCCATCCCCTCAACAAGAGAAACGCCAGTAGGATTCGCCCGAGGGACAGGATCAGGGCCTTCAATAGCTAGGGCAGGGTCCTCGTCTATGACTGGCCTCGGCCCTGGGTCGTGCTCGTCAAAAAGTGGGGATGCAACATCCACCCCAACAGCCACGAGAGCCTTATTCCATCCTTTATTGAAGTTCAGACGGTTGGTATAGCCTATCTGAACTTTAGGATCTTCGTATGCCGCAGCCCAGCCGGAGTTATAAGAGTCTTCCTTGGCAGTGACAGCCTCAGACTCCTTCTTCTTCAGCTCTTCAACAAGCACCCTTTTCTCCTCCAGCACAGCAAGTTTGCTCGAGCAAACTTGGTCGTAGGCCTGCCTTAGCTCTCGTAGCTCCGTGATCGCTGCATCCTTCTCTTTGCTCGCAGTAGCAAGAACCAAATCGGATGAGATCCGAGCAGAGTCAACAGCCTTAAAACTGGCTTCGAGCTCCTTACCCTTCAGCTTCAGGGAAGAGTTTTCTTGCTCCAATTCACTGTTCTTCTTCACCAACTCGTCGCATGAACGATACAGCACGGCGAAGTCAGTAACAGACTGTGAAAAAGAGAAGATATTAGAAAAGGAAAACGAGGGAAGTCAGAAAAACGCAAGAGAAAAAGAAACCTTACCAGAGCAAGCCTCTGACTAGCCTGAAGGGCCAGGTGCTCTGAACCTACTGCCCTTTGGCGATCAGCCGGGAGGATAGCTCTCTCGAGCAGAGCCGGGGCCAGCTGAGGAGAAATTGCCACGGAGGCCCCTTCAGGCAGAGCAGATAGTGGGACTAAGGCCTGCCCAGCCTTCGTCCTCGTCTAAGCCCTTCTCTTCTCTTCCTCTTTCTCGCTCTCCCTCTTCTTCCTCTCCTCCATTCTCCTCTTCTCTTCTAACTTCTTCATCTCTTCTTCTTTTTTCCTCTCTCTCTCTCTCACTAGCTCCTCTTCCTTCCTCCTCCTCTTCTGCTCCTGAATGGGGGACAGGGAACCAGTAGCCACGGCCCGAGAAGTAGCTTTTTATTTCTTCTACCTCTGTGCAAGGAGCACGTGGTCCTCATCATCATCGTCTCTAATCAAGTTCTTCCTCGGAGGAACCATGTCTTCACTTGAGCTGCTAGAAGTGCTCGACGATCTCCAATTTTCAGAAACCTCCTCATGGTCAGAGGAATTGCTACTGTCAAGACTCCTTCCACCCAAATTGTCACTCTCAGAGCTGCTCTCCTCCTCGTCTATCTGGATAGGCTCTATAGCAGTATCTTTGAAGGAATCGAACTCTGGTATACTATCCACTGGCCTCGCTATGAAGCTGGAGCCAACGTTCTTATGCTCGAGTAAGAAGGCAGCAGATCTGGGGTGTTCACCGTCACCTAAAAGCTCCATGATTTTCCAAGCCTTTACCAACTCTGAAAGACGAACCTCGTTGAGTGCAGGTTCCAAGTTCTTTGACTTCGCTGCGCAAGAAAAAGCAAAGAAGAGTTAGAAAGGTCACAAATCAGCAAAAGTTGAAACAACAGTACAACGTCTACCTATATATTCCTCCCCGTAAAAAGCAACAGAGAACCTCTCGGACCTCAACCCTTCAAATTGGGGAGGGAACTGCCAATTCTTAACAAGGAAACCTTCTTGCCAGTAGTCCTTATGGGAATCAGGTAGATTTACTACCAATACCCTATCAGGGCTCCTAGCTTTGAGGTATAAGACACCTGAACTAGTTCGAGAAAAGGAGTAACAAAAACAGACCTCGGCAAGTCCTAACCTAGTACCATATAATTGATTTATCCTATGGACGCCATTTACAATTTTCCACACATTGGGCGAGCATTATGCAAGAACAATATTGAAATAGCTAAAAAAATACAGGAATAAATCAATGGGAGGGAAAGTTAGTCCCCCTTGGGAAAGCAACAGAACATGGATCCAGTGAACATCATCTATATGACTAACATTCCTAGGAGGGGAGGCACAACACTCAATATCTACCCACTCAGGAATGTTATAAAACTTCCTAAATTCAGAGATTGACCTATTCCCAATCTTCGCCATTAGAAGACCTAAGAAAAGCTACAAACCAAAGAGAAAGTACAAGGAAAGGGCACAGAAAACTTACAAAATAGAAGATCGGCTCAAGTGATGAAGAAGCACGAGCTCATATAACTAAGAAACAATGGAAATGGAGATTGAGAGAAGAAGGTACGAGGTGCTAGAGTTCTCAGAAGAAAGAAGACTACTGAAAAGGCTGAAGCGACGGAAGAAAAAGTGGCTATCCCAACAAGCCTTCAATTCTAATCATAGCGCACAATAAGCGAAGCGGGTGCCGCTAAATCAACCTCACAGCTTTCGAAGAATCGCAAATCAGCCATAATGGCTGATAATTTAAATCCATTGAGCCCATAAACATGGCCCAATAAATTTAGGGGCAATTGTGGGTACCCGAAACTTAGAACCATGGGCCCGGACGAGTAGCCCAGTCCTGGCGGCCCAAAGTCCGGGCCCCTCATCTCTTATATTGATCCGATCTCCCCCACGTTTTCA
Source organism: Sambucus nigra (assembly GCA_949130495.1). Classification (NCBI taxonomy): domain Eukaryota; kingdom Viridiplantae; phylum Streptophyta; class Magnoliopsida; order Dipsacales; family Adoxaceae; genus Sambucus; species Sambucus nigra. The sequence continues at coordinate 404,202,538 of OX422215.1, read as the reverse complement.
CAATTGGAAGTTATACGGGAAATGGAAAATGTGGAGAAACCCATCACCTCCACTTACCTACATGTACATGTATATATTAAACCCTAGGTCCGGGGCAAAAGGACAAGATGTATTCTCTGTAATTACTCTCCGGAGTGTATAGAAATAATATCGACTGCACCACCGTGGACGTAGGCACATCCTTGCTGAACCACGTACATCCTTTGTTGTGTGATTGGCATCTTATATTCCTTGTTCTTTCTTGATAATTGCTTCTCTCGTATTTATTTGTGTTGCATAATAATTGCCTCCACACTTGTTGAAATAAGTACCCTCCATCATCATCCAAGTGCAAGAGCTGCTTTCCAACATCCAAGATCAAGCTCAAGATCTCTAAGAAGGTCCAACTCTTTCAACTCTCTCTTTAAATTCCCCTAAATTCGCATTAACTTATTTTATTACTTAGTACTTTTATTCTCTCATCTCACATATCTTAATATACTTTTTATCTAGTATTATTGCACATCACTTATTTTCATATAAATAAAACCCAAAAAACAAGAAAAAGAGTATTTGCTCATAAATTCAAAACGGAAATTCTCACACTTTTCTCACAACTAAAACACTTTTTTACACACACACACACACACATATAAGAGAAGTCCCCGATTGGATTTATGGGATAAATTCCACCCCTCATTTTGCATGCGAACAACGTGGACTTTGATGCCTCTATAGGCTACATAGGCGTCTCAGGGTAAAACCCGTGACTTGAGTCCTATTCCTAATTTTCTCTCATTTTTTATTTTCTCTATATTCTTTAAACTCAATTCTCTTAAATTCTATATATACATATATTTGTTCTTAGTGGCATGTTATTCCATGTGCGTTATCGTTCCGTTATAACGATCAACGCGAGGATAATCGCGCAAATCCTATTTTCTAATATTATTCTTAGGAACATTCCTACGGATGACTCATTTTATCTCTTCCGTGATATAAGTCGATGATTCCTATCTCCACTACGTATACATATGCACACATATCACGGGGAAATAAAGGAAAATAACAACAACCCATGAGGAGACCGTAAGGGTGGAATGGGTGCCTAATACCTTCCCATTTCGCAACTTAGTCTCCGGACCCTTTTCGAATCATTTTTGGTTTCGTATGTATCAGTATGTCTTTTGATGCTGTCCTTCGGGACGACTCCCTTTTCTTTTGTTTGTTTTGGGTAAAATAGACTGGCGACTCCATCTCTCTACATTTTTCACCTTATCAATGACGCCGGTCAAAGCGCTCCCGAGAGGGACGCGCGGGACCAAAATGGATCCTCTCCCGCCGCGAGGATCGAGAGTGGCCATAGTGGCGACTCCGCTAGGGATTATTTATTTTGAGGGCTAGACTCTATTTACATGGGTGTTGTATTTGTTGATATTTTCCCCTATTTTGCATGTTCCCCTTTTACTATTCATGTGTACCTCATGCTTATGCTTCTATTCACACACTTATAGAAAATTATTCATATACACTTTACACCACGTGCACCTAGGATCACATATAACCCCATGTTGAACACATCACCCATACTTGGTATACCATTGGTACTCATACTTTGCTCCCTGTTGGGCATGATCAAGAGAGATACTCTCATCATAAGATACTAATAAGACAATCATGCATGATTCACACGATATCACCAAAGGGCATTGTGATTGACCAAATTTTGTCCAGTAACTGGAGGGTCAATTTGTGATGGGCGATGGTCCGGCAGGGCGCAGTTAGCCTAAGCGATATGACTCTCATCTTCCATTGTCTAAGTACATTCGATGTATATCGAACGGCTCCCCCGCATCGTATCGCTTGCCCAAAGTCATGAAGAGAGGTATATCGCAGGAAACTCGTTCACATATGCAGAGTATATCGAATTCTCTCTCACATGTGCCGTCCCCACTAGGTATATGGTGAGATAATTCACGTATACTCAGGTATATTAAATGGCTTGCTCACACGTACCGATTGCCCTCAAGAGCAAGACGTATATCGTGGAAGCCACGCCAAAGACGGGAATCCTTTCCGATTCACCCAAACAAGATGCATACCCGCATAGAGGTGTCAAGCCTAGGACACACATATTAGCTTGCCGGTTTCGACCCGAAACTCTGCCGAAATTCTAGGTCGGCCTGCCGCCTAAATTTCCGTGCATCTTTAAAATGGGACCCTACCCGTGAGCCTAGTTACAAGTCCAGCCATAGCTTTTCATATGTTACAAACCCAACTTTTCTAGGCTCGGGTCCCGTTCGGCATTCCATTTTGCATTTAGGAGAATTTAATACAAGTGGGAACATAATAATAATAATCATGCTGAGACCCGTCTCCAAATATTCCTCCCTTCTTTATCAACAAATATCCAAAAACATTTCTCTCTTCTTTATAAAAAATCCAAAAATATTTTGCTCTTCGATCTTAAAAGAGAAACAAAAAATGTCAAAAATATTTTCCTTCTTTTTCTCAAAATAAATCCCATTATACGCCTTCTCAGGTTGATCGCACGTCATTGGCCTGGCTCCTTATTGGCTTCGGTCTTCAGTAAAATTACCCCGGAGTTCCGTCCGTTCCCCTGCTACCTCTTTTGAGTCTGGTATTCATCCACTTTCCATGGAGAACACAGATCAAGTACCAGTTGCACAGCCAGATCTGACGACATTTTTAGCTCAGCTCGTGTCCAAGATTGACAACCTCCAGACTGAGGTCCGAGAGATGCAACGAAACTAGGTTCCTATTCCTTAAGATCCCTAAGCCCTATTCCCTCGTGCTATAGGTCCACCCGAGCCTATCTGGGTTCCCAAAGAATATCAGCACGCTCCAGGTGCCCCTCCTGTTAATTGGCCGCCGCCTGCCCAGCTTCCTATGCCAAACCTTGCCTAGCCTGGGGCTAACTTGAATGCGATCATTGATCCGAAAGAGGAAGAATTGAATAAGGTCAAAAAAAATCTCAAGATGCTAACTAAGAAGTTCAACCAAGTCCGAATCTCCAGAAATTACATGGACTACACCCACATATCTCCTTATCCTAAGGCAAGGTTACCCGAGAAGTTCAAGATGCCAAATATCGAGAAATTCGAAGGAAGTGGACCCCCGATTGCCATCTTCACAGTTATCACCATTCTATGACTCTCCTAGGGGCTTTTGAAGAAGTGATGGCCCAATTATTTCAGCAAACTCTGAAGGATAGCGCTCTTCAATGGTTTTTGTCTCTCGAGGAGTCCAGAATCCGTAGTTAGGAGGATGTAGCCCAAGAATTCATATCGTAGTACAAATATAACGAAGAGCGTGATTTAAAGCTTATCAAACAGAACTCTGGGCAATCAGTCAGTAACTTCATAGCCCGATGGAGGGAAAAGGCAGGCACTATGACCAATCGGCCATCCGAAGAAGAATAAGTCAACATAGTGAAGAATAATTTCTTGTCCCATGTCCGAGCAACTATGGGAGGACAATATTATCCCCACTTCCGAGCTCTCAGAAAAGCAGGAGTAGAAATCTAGGAAGGTCTTGCTAAAATAGAGGTTGAACCAAAGAAGGTGTCCGGACAGTTCATCCCCAGAAAATATAATAAACCTTCCAATGCTACAGTCTCAACCATCAACAACATCTTTCAACTGACCTCTTCATGGGCACTAGAAAACCACCCTGTCCCGTCCGAAAATAATACACCGAGCTTCATGCTCCCCTCTCCAAAGTTTATCAAGCCCTGTTAAGACGAAACCTCATCAAACCCTTGGATCCACTTCCAAAAAACTTTAAGGCAGATGTCCATTGCGCCTTTCACCAAATCGCTGGTCATACCACCGACTAATGCTTTCACCTTCGAAACATAATCCAATGTCTAATTGACCGGGGTACCATTTCCCCACTAGCCTATCCTAAGCCAAACACTACTCATAACCCACTCCCAAATCATACCAATGCTATATTCCTAGAAGTGAACCCAAAATTTGATCCCTCAACTCAAATCACACCCATACACTCTCCCAAACCTCTCCAAACTTGGCCATATTTCCTCCTACACCCTGTTAGCCTCGCTGATCAGGCACTGTCACTCCTTACCAGGGCATGCATCATTGTTTTTACCCGTTTTGAAGATGGAAGTATGGAATTATCAGAAGTGTTAAACCAACTCCTAGAGTTCGGACTAAAATTGCCCACACAGATGATCATTGATTGCCAGAGGTTCAGCACGCTGCTCTTGGAAGCACAAAAATGGGCCCAAAAGTCAGACAGTTGGGTGGTACCAACTGATGAAGTCAGCCTAGATGACGTTGTCCAGATCATGGAAGAATAATTCACGCAAACTAATGATATTTTCAATATGACTGAGTTACTTGATACTCTGAAGTTACAAGGGCGCCTGGTCCCTTCACCCTTACATATCCTCACAGAATGGGAAGACCTGTATGAAGAAGCCATTGAAGTTGTGGAATGCATTGAATTTACATGGAAAGATAGAGTTGTTACCACCGGATGGGGGGGAAATTCGAAGATTCAAATGAAGAATAAGTTTTTGAGGAAACTGGCCCGGTAGCTGACATATGTGGGATGATATCATTTGAGGAGCTCCTCAGAGAAATAAATAAGGTAGTAGAACAACTCGAGATCGACGAAGCAACAGGGTTCATGTTGTTCCTTTCTTCAGTAAATCACATGACCAGATCAGAGAGGCATTACCAGATCCCAAGTTCACTACTGGCCAATGATAAGGGGAAGGGCGTTGAAAACCTTCCTATGCTAGAAATGACCCTCGAGGAAAGCAAGATCCTCAATCAAATGAAGAAAAATCAAGCTAACATCACTATATGAGGGCTTTTCATGTCTTCTCAGCTGCACATAAATGCTTTGATCAAGTTGCTCACTGGACCCACAGTTCCTCCTTCTACCACACCAGAAGAAGCGATAAATTTAGTCGAATCCTTGACCTCTACCCGAATGCTATCCTTCCCTGAAGAAGAAATCCTCAGAATTGGGCCAAACCACAATCATGCACTCAACATCTCCATCGAATTTATGGGGAAAATCTTACCACTCTCTCTTGTCGATAATGGATCCGCCTTGAATGTCTTCCCATTAAGAACCTTTAAATGCTTAGGACTGAAAGAAAGTGACCTCGCTCTGACTTCCGCTGCTGTACGTGTCTATGATAATACCCGTCGGGAGGTGATGGGATCCATAAAACTTGTAATAGGGGCTGGCCCTATAAACACTGTCGTTGAATTCCAAGTTATTGACATCCCAGCTTATTTCAACTTGTTACTCGGACGACCTTGGATCCACAGTATCAAGGGTGTGTCTTCCTCACTCCATAATAAATTGAAGTTCTTCGCCAACTAACGAGTCATCACCATTTTGGACGACGGTGGTAGTGCCGAAGGTGCAAGTACCAGCGATCCAATCCTTGAGATACCACACGGGTCAAATGATATGATCCTATCAGGATTCCGAATACGACCAGGGTTTGTCCAAAGAAAGGGTTTGTACAGAATATGACCCTTATGGCAACGTTAATGTGATTCAGATGTTCAGAAACATGCACTTCAATCCCGGACTGGGGCTAGGACAAAAATAGCAAGGGATACTTGATCCCATTGAACGGAAGAAAGATTTCCCTCCTTGTGGTTTGGGGTATCAACCATCAGAACAAGAGCTCAGAATGATCCGCCAGTCTCAACCAAAGAGAAGACTAGATTACATCCAGACCATCTCAGGTGACTCCTTGAATAGACGATTCATCAAAGAGGGCGTGGATTTCTCCTTTTGCAGCTTTTCAGAGCCATGGTATGACCATACAGATAAAAAGATGAAACCCAAAATGGAGATCTTTTTCCAAGACAGCTACCCATGGGCTGAAAGTTCCCAACGCCATGTACAATCGCTCATCAAAGATACCAAAGAGACTGAGGAAAGTGACTCTGAGGACTCGTTCAACTTACAAACACTGGGGGTGACACTCTGCATGGTTCATTCAGGCACTACATCACTGGATCCAGCCCACCTGATTAAAGCTGCTGATACACCTCTCCTCAACTGGTATGTTGTGCCAGTTATACCTGTTGAAATCTCACCTAACCGCAATGTTTCCCCTCATTTCTGTTGTCTATCCTTGCTCAACTGTAATCAAGACCTCCTTTGATGAGGTTCTCAATGCTATTTTTCCTATCAATGAAATAAACGAAGATTTTGTGTATCTTGCTGTGCCTTACATTAATTGTTTAGATTCTAATCAAAATTTTTATGATTATGATTTTGCAAATGAACAATTATTAACTGATCTAAATAAGGATAATAACAAACAACATGACCGTGTTCAAGTTAATGAAGAAGAAACTGTTGCTATTAACCTCGATTCTAGTAGCCAACTGCGCGAGATTAGGATAGGGATTACCCTTCACGAGCATGAGCGCGCACAACTTGAAGAATTATTGAAGGAATTCGTAGATGTCTTCGCATGGTCCTATGATGATATGCCCGACATTGATCCTAAAATTGCTCATCACGAGATCCCCACTCTTTTAGATTATAAGCCGGTTAAACAAAAGCTGAGAAAGCTCCGCACCGAATAGTCACTCAAAGTCAAAGAAGAGGTGGTCAAATAGCTGAACGTGGGTTTCGTTCGTGTGATCGAATATCCCACATACATAGTGCCTGTGTTGAAATCAGGAGGGAAAGTACGGATGTGCGTAGACTACCAGGACTTGAACAAAGCCTCTCCAAAGGATGATTACCCGCTACCCAATATCGACATGATTGTGGACAACACGACCAGTCATGCTCTTAAGTGATTCATCGACGGTTTCACCTGATACAACCAAATCAAAATACACTCAGATCATCCAAGAAAAACTACATTCATCACCCCATGGGGAACCTTTTGCTTCACTGTTATGCCATTTCATCTCAAGAATGCTGGGGCTACCTACCTGAGGGATGCAACAACCATCCTGCACGATCTGATTCACAAAGAAGTCGAGGTCTATGTGGCTGATATGATTATCAAATCGAAAACTAGAGAAGGTCATGTTCCCTCTCTCCGAAAGTTCTTCAAAGGACTGCGACGGTATCAGATGAGACTCAATCCACAGAAATGTGTCTTCGGCGTTACAAAGGGAAAACTCTTAGGATTCATAGTTAGTGAGAAAGGGATAGAAGCAGATCATGCCAAGCTAAAATCCATACTTGAGATGACGCCTCCCTGAATGGAGAAAGAGGTCCGAGGTTTCCTTGGGAAATTGAAATACATCAATCGGTTCATCAGCCAGCTCACCTTCATTTATGAACCGATTTTCAAACTCCTCCGAAAGGATTCAACCATGGTTTGGAACGAGGCCTGCCAAAAAGCCTTCGACCGAATAAAACAATACCTGACTCAACCTCCGGTACTCATGCCACCACAGCCTGGTCTCCCCTTGCTCCTATACCTAACCATAAACGACACTACAGCTGGGGCTTTACTATCCCAATACCTTGAACATTCCCGCAAAGAAAGATCCATGTATTATGCCAGTCGCAAATTGGTCGGGTACGAAGTCAACTACACCGCTTTGGAAAATGCATGCGTCCCGCTTATTTGGGACACCCAAAAGTTACGACACTACATCTCGCCTTCCCCATTAAACTTGTTTCCCAAATGGACCCCATTAAGTACCTGCTTGAGAAACCCGCCTTATTTGGTGGAATGGCTCGATGGTTAATGCTCTTAGCCGAGTTTGATATCGTGTCCGTCACACAGAAAGCCATGAAAGGAAGAGCCATCTCTTACTACCTCGCTGATTACCCTATGGAAGAAGATAATGACTGGATCTGCAAATTCCCAGATGAAAATATCCTCTACGCCACTCAAGACGACCTTCGATGGCAAATGTTCTGTGACGGAGTTTCCAACAAAAAGGGATATGGCATTGGGATACTTCAGATCGCCCCAGATGACTCCCACACTCCCATCACCATCAAATTGGATTTCCCCTGTACCAACAACATGACTGAAAATGAGGTGTGTACAGTAGGCATCAAATTTCTCTCAAGAAAGGTATCCAACGCTTGATGTCTATGGGGACTCTGCTCTCATCATTAGTCAGGTGCTCAGAAAATGGAAAGTCAAGGATGAGAAACTCCAACCCTTCCATACCCACCTAGAAGAACTAGCCTCCCAATTCCAAGATATCACCTTCCACTACCAACCTTGAGCAAAGAATAACCTAGCCTATGCCCTTTCTACGCTGACCTCTATGGTCGACATGCCCAAGGAATAACAATGGCCCCTTTCCTGGTCCAAAAGCAAGATAAACCAATCCACTACTACCACATTGAGCTCATCGCCAAAGAAGATCCCGAGCTAGACAACTATTGGTATTATGATATCTGGCACCTCCTCAAGAATGGAAGTATCCCAAGGGTTCCAATAAGAAAGACCGAGCAACCCTCCGAAGACTGGCCACCCAATACATCATCTGTCATAAAGCACTGTTCAAAAGAAACTTCGATGGAACCCATCTACACTGCATCACAGGAGATGACATTGAAGAGGTAATGCAGAGAATGCGGACCCCACATAAACGATCATATTATTGCCAAGAAGATCATACGACAAGGCTACTACTGGACCACCACGATCCAAGATCGCACCGCCTATGTCCATAGATGCCTCAAATGCCAACAGTTCTCCAACCTTCAACACTTGCCTCTACAAGAATTATACAACATGACTTCTCCCTGGCCGTTCTCTACCTGGGGCATCGACATCATAGGGAAGGTTACACCCAAGGCCTCTAACGGGAATGAGTTCATCCTGGTCGCTATTGATTACTTCACCAAATGGGACGAAGTCGAGTCATACGTAGTCCTGAACGCCAAGAAAGTGGCCAAATTCATTAAGAAAAACATCATCTGCCGATATAGAGTCCCGCACGAGCTAGTGTCAGATAACGGGTTGCATTTTGAGGCAGAAGTCACAAAGGTGGTCAACGAGTATGGGATTCAGAGACAAATATTCTCTCTACCGAACTCAAACCAATGGTGCAATCGAAGCTGCTAACAAGAACCTCAAATCCATCATCAGCAAGATGACCGAAAGTTGTCAAGATTGGTCCGATCGAATCCCATACTCCCTCTGGGGCTACTGAACCTCAATCCAAACCTGTACTGGGGCTACCCCTTACTCTCTAGTCTATGGCATGGAAGAAGTCCTACTCGTGGAGCTAGAAATACCCTCGTTACGCGTCATGCTTGAAAGTAAGGTCAGTGAGGAGGACTGGCATCAAAGCTGCCTCGACGAGCTGTCACTCTTGGGTGAAAGGAGACTGAAGGCGTTGTATCACATACAAGGGTACCATCGCCAAATAACACGTTCATTCAATAAGAGAGTCAAGGATCGCGGTGTCCAAGAAGGGGATTTAGCCCTCAAAGAAATAGTAAAGCCCATCTGGGACCCCAAAGGGAAATTCAAGCCCAATTAGGGCGGCCCATACATTGGGAAGACGATCCTGTCCGGCGGTGCTGCCATGCTCAACGACTTAGAAGGATAAGAGATGGCTCATCCAGTCAACCTGGACCGTCTCTAGAAATTTTATCGCTAGTCTGAAATCTCATCACGCTACAACTCTTCTCTTCTCCCTTCTATTCTAAAAAAAAGAAAAGAAAAAAAAATCTGTTCATTTCCCTCTACCCAGAACTACGTGGGCCTGATCCTCTGCAAAAAAAACCATTTTCAGAAAAATTAAAAATTTTCAAAAACCCCTAGAGGTACGTAGGCATCTCATACATCTTACATGATCACGACCCCTTCTTTTTCATAAAAACTATTCTTTTCTTATCTCCAAGAATGACAGTTCACTTTAACATATATTTAAATAAAAGGATTATGTATGCCTTAGCGATCGGTGTAGATAATTAAAATACAAAATTCATCAAAAGGCACAACTGGATGAACAAAAACTTGTTTATTTCACTAATAAGAAATTACAGTACAATTACATAAAGGAACGGATAACTCCTTTCCCCCTACCTTACTGAAAATCCAAACCGAACTTATTTCCCTATACAAATAAACTCTCCAAGAGTCCTACCCAAGATACCAGCGAATCCCGCTCCATCATCATCAACTACATCCTGGGGTCCCCAAACTTCCCCTGCCTGAATAGAGTGCCGCAGACACTCCATGGACCGGTAAGGTCGAACCAGCCTCAGAAAAACTACCACACCTCCCTCCATGGTATCAGATAAGGCAAGCCACCTTTGTCTAGTCCCCACTACCAACATCTTGCTAATTACTCTCCTCCACAACCACTTCATATAATCCCAGGGATGTGCCAAACTCTACCAGTAGACTGAGAGGGACGGGATGACGGACGCCGACTCTCCCATAAAGATCCAAGCCGCATGCGTAGACGCTCTGTAAAATCTTCTACCGGAAAGAAGTTTAGTGTCCGAGGTGGCACGATCTGCTCCCAGCCAAATTGGCACAAAAGCCACCAAGGGAAATAAAAAGAGGTCTGTCTGAGACAAACTAGCCGGATATATGGATATTCTCCCAGTTCCAGAATAGGCAGAAGCTATCCCCACCAAGGTACTGACCAATACAGATTTATATCCCCATGCTCCATGAACCAGTTCTCTCAAATCTCAATATCCAGGCCAACACTGATGAAATGGCGCAAAAAGAAATTGGGTACAACCAACAAAGGGTATTCCGGAGGAGTCACCAAGCGAAATCTTTCAAACAACCACATGAACAGCATCACAGGGCTACCCATCAGAAAGTTAGAATGACCTTCTCGCCAGGCATCTAAGCCATTCAAAGTCTCCGCCAGTATCACCGCCGCAGGATTGTGACGGTAGGACATCCATGAAGTAATGGCTGCAAGTTGTGGGTCCACCAGCAGCTCCCCAGTCACCGACAGCAATTTTGAAACCAAGCCTAGAACGACAGCTCCGGCATATCCAACATCATGAACGTCCTACAAATACATGGACCGCAACATCGCCGGAAGAGAAATCACACCTCCAACCACCAATGATCTTGCCATCGAGGATAAAACGCAAAGAAGCCCGACCAACAACTCCTAGGGAGAATGAGAAAACTTAGGGAGAGCCGCGATAATGTCGAGATTTATCCCCAACATGGAAGAAAATTCCTCATAAGTCGAACAGACTTCTTTCAAGCCAAAGCAGAATACATGGTCTTTGGGGTACCAGAATTATACCGCCGCCATTAGCATGTTCCACTCTATGGGCCGATTACGCCATAAAGAAACTCGACGCATGTTGTAAACATCGTAGTCGACGTTATAGGAGCACATCGCCTCCAAAGTCTCGAGGTAGTTGGAAAACTCAACACTACCAGGGAGAGCCATCTCACAGAACAAGAAAGTTAGGAATGTGAAGGTGTGAGGAAAACACTCCACTCTTACCCCTATTTTATACTTGACAACTCCCACAAAAGACATAACCCTTGCAGAAATTAGAGGAAATCCTGCCCCACTAGGTACCAAAGGTTGAAGAGGATACCAATCAAAACTTTAAATTTATGGGACTAGACTGACCTGCCGATAGGCAGGACAAGGTTCTTGCCGATCTATTGAGAATATCAATTTGTGGGACCCCCTACTTCTGAAAGTTTTCCTTTTTTATCTTTTGTCAAAATTCAGAAAACTCAAAATAAATTGATATTCTCAACAAAATTTCAAAAATCCCCTTTTCATCTTTATATAAATTCTCATAAAAATTCCTTTCAAAATCCCAAAAATATTTCTTTTTACGATCTCATCTGCAAAGTAAAAAGCGCATGTGCATTCATTCATTTATCATTAATAGAAGCTAATCAAAATACCTCATTGCATTGCATAGATATTTCTCTGTGTTACATCATATTGCAGGAAAGAAAAGCAAAAAACAATAGGACTCAGCCCAAACCCACATTCATTCTCTCTCTCTCCTAAGAGCTTCCACCCCCACGATGCGCTCTCTTTCCCCGACGGCGAGATGACGCACCACCGCTACCTGAACCAGACTCCACCCCGAATTAGGCAAATAACACCAAGTAAGAAGGAACAGTAACTGCGTTCCGAATATGGGCAGATGCTGAAGATATCCAGTCCTTAATATCCCTCAGCCAAGTGGTGGACACCCGAACATGCTGGAAGAAAAGGCAAAATCAGTATCAAGCAAAAAAGGTCAAAAGAAACCAAAAGATAAGAACAGAAAGATACCTCAAGATGAAGGACCTCCTCTGTCAAGACCAACTCTTCCGGGTCCATCGCATGAGGACGATGCAACATAGACACCATCCCTCCATCAGCTCGCCGAATGTTGTAAGAAGGAGTGTGCAATCGCACGAAAGGAACCTCTGAAGCCGTCACCGCAGATGTCGTCGGACCACCACCGCTGTGGGAGGACCCCACTGGACGACTCGAACCCGTAGGAGGGAAGGGCAGTGCATCATATATGCTGGGTACCATCAGCCAGCTCGTCATAAAGTCCATATAATCATGCGTCACAGCTGTATCAGTGTACAATAGGTAGGACTCGCCAATCATCACCGCGATCCTCGCATCCTCGGACAACAGCCGCTCCCACCTCATAGACATAGGGGGCCTCGCAGGTGGCACCACCACCTCCCCCTAAGAAATCTATCAGACCACCCTCTCCCCGAGATACCAAGAGTGGCCAAATTCATGCGCTAGCATACACCTCATCTGCGCATTTACTCCAGTCAACCCTGTGTCCTGAACGGTCGTCCCCCAAGGGTAAAAGTTCACCTGAAAAATCCCCAGCAGATATGAGTCAAATACAAAATCAGAGCGCACAAAGGTCTTAGAATGAAGAAGAAAGAAGTCTTACCTTATCGCTGGTCAGGCCATTCAAGACTTGACGCACCGCATCCAAAGAAAGAGACCTCCTCTACTGCCGATTGGCCTTGCGCCATCGATGCAACGGGTAAAAATCCCCAACAGTCTCGTCCTTCAAAGCAGTCAGCTGGGTATTACACCCGATCACCTCATAGAACCACATCTGCAGATAAGAATTCGCAATCAAAAGAGGTGCATAAGGAAAATGCGAATGCATGAAAGGATACTACACAAAATTAAAGAATACCTTAAGAAGATACATGGCGCCAGTGAAAGTCTGCCGGTAGCACCGGCTGAATGCATCCAAAGAGAAATAAAGGGTCGCTAAAGTCAGGCTCCCCCAGTCATATAGAGGGATGTTCGAAAACATCCTCAAATATGGTAAAAACCATAAGTGGACAACGTCGCCACTCGACGCCACCAGAAACCCCCCCAACACCAGTAAAATAAATAATCAGGCCATCTGTCTCACCTGCATCCCGCCCTCCACATCGATCACTTTGCCCAATAAAACATCCTTCAACAGCGACATATGGATTGAGTCCCCAGAAACTATCCTCCCTACATCACCAAGCGCCGCGCGCATTGCCTCCAGCCTCACCCGCAAAGAGTGATCCACCTCTATCTACTCTCCATCGCAATCTAGCCCCAACAGCTGCTGCACATCTATGGGAGTCATAGTCATTTACCCAAAACTTAAATGAAAGGTGTGGGTAGTGTCCCACCACTTCTCCCCCAGAGTGCATAAAATCGCCATCGAATGAGGCATCTCATCCAGCACAGACGCCAACCTCCTAAAGCCTGTTGAGTATACCACCCAACGCACCACAGGTGGAAGATGCTCCCAGACATCCTTAAGCCCCGTCATCCCGCGGGCACGCATATTCGACAAAGAAACACCAGACTGCCAAAAGAGAAAAACCTTGTCAGAATCCAAGAAAAAAGAAATCACCAAAAAAGAATGCCAAAAGTCATTTTACTTACATAACCGCCAGGGTTCACCACCCTCGAAGAGCGATGACGCGACGACTCCCGCAGTAAGGTCCACTCATCCCCAACCGGCTTGAATACGTCAAAAGAGTTCTCGCTCCCCAAAGCAAGAGACACCCTGGCCCTCCACTCCATGTTTGCCCAGTCATCAACAACCAACCATTCCCGATGAACTGCAATGCTCACAAAAGCGACCATTTTTCAGAGATTAAAATGCTAAAAGGATTCGCAGAAAGAGAGAAGGCAAGAAGCTGTGAAAAATGAGGGGAACTCGCCCCCTTTATATAGGATGCCAAGGGTCATGCTGATCGGAATTACACCGTCACCTATCGATCGACACTGACCTTTTGCCTTCTCGAGGTAGCCCAAAAGTCCATGCCACTGCCGAATGGCACCCTCCACACCATGCCGATCGGCACCCCCTTAAATTTTCGTACATAAATTCTTAAAAAACACTAGAAAACCCTGAAAAATCCTCAAAAAATTCCTAAAAATCCCGGAAAGGATTTAAAACATTTTCACCAAGAGAATTTCGGACTTCCTCAAGCAGAACCCCTATTTTCCAAGTGAAACTCTCAAAAGACAAGCAAATCTCTCCTCGGCAACATCTAAAACTTCAATATCATCTCCTATTCCCCAAAGGTCTCAATTTTCCCTAAGAAATGCGTCCAAACCCTGGACCACCTAATCACTTCCCCAACATCAAATTGGTTGTTCCCCTGGTAAAGTCTCCAGAAGACACACAAGGATTTCCCCAGCAATCAGCTCCCCAGTTCAAATCAAAATCACGAGGTAATTTCCCCAGCAGAGCTCCCAGAGGTCATTTCAAACTTAAGCCCACAGAATTGTCTTCGACCCGTAGAATTGGTCAACTCAACTTAAGCCCGCATAATTGGCTTCGACCCGTAGAATTGGTCATCTCACCTTAAGCCTGCAGAATTGGATTCGACTAGCAGAATTGGTCATCTCATACTTAAGCTCGCAGAATTGGCTACGACCCGCAGAATTGGTCATTTCAAACTTAAGCCCTCAGAATTGGCTTCGACCCGCAGAGTTGGTCAATTAAAACTTAAGTCTGCAGAATTGGCTTCGACCCGCAGAATTGGTCATCTCACCTTAAGCCCACAGAATTGGCTTCGACCCGCAAAATTGATCATTTTAAACTTAAGCTCGCAGAATTGGATTCGACCCGCAGAATTGGTCATCCCCAACTTAAGTTCGCAGAATTGGCTTCGACCCATATAATTGGTAATCTCAAACTTAAGCCCGCAAAATTGGCTTCGACCGCAGAATTGGCTTCAACCTGTAGAATTGGTCATCCCCAACTTAAGCCCGTAGAATTGACTTCGACCCGTAGAATTGGTCATCCCCAACTTAAACCCATAGAATTGGCTTTGACTCGTAGAATCGATCATCACAACCTAAGCCCTCAGAATTGGTCACCCCATTACTTCTATAGGTCTTCAGAATTGACCTAAATCTTTAGTCATCACTTCCTTTAAGACCATCCCCATCATGCCCCTTTGAGCCCACCGAATCGGCTTCGACCCATAGAATCGGTGACCCTTATCTCCAAGCCCTTAGAATTGGCTTTGACCCGCAGAATCGTTCACCCTTATCTCCAAGCCCTCAGAATTGGTTTTGACCCATAGAATCGATCACCCTCATCTCCAAGCCCTCAGAATTGGCTTCGACCCCCAAAATCGGTCATCATCATCATCATCATTAAGCCCTCAGAATTGGCTTCGACCCACAGAATCGGTCATCCTCATCCTTAGGTCCTCGGAATTGACCTCGACCCTCTTGTCATCCTTTTTCAAAGGCATTATGTGGTGTTTATTCGACGACCATCATTTATTCCAAACCCACCCATTGAGGGGCTCTGTATACACCGCAGTATAATACCCCTAACTTCTCTCAAGGTACCTAACACCTTTCTTCACCATTGCAAACCCAATTCATACCCCGAGTACTGACCTAAAGGCCATCAGGCACTCCCAAGGCTTCATTTGACCAAAAGTCAAACTCTTCAGCTCGAAGGAGACTGAATGAATCTTCGAAGGGCACTGAATCCCCTTTCCAACGGTCCATCCCATGCATAATTCTGACTTACAGTGCGGACGAAAGACCCATTTTCCCCCGAAACTCGATCAGGAGGTCACGGACGCTCCCAGGTTCTGTTTGACCAAAGTCAACTCTTCACGTCGACAGAGACTGAATGAATCTTTGAAGGTCACTTAATACCCTTTCCAACGGCCGTCTCGTGCATAATTTTGACTTACGGTACGGACGAACGATCCGTTTTACTCCGAAAGGTCACCGAACGCTTCCAGGCCCCGACTGACCAAAGTCAACTCCTCGAACCAGGTCAAACTCTTTGGAATATCAAAGTACATCTCTTAACCTTTCTAATGGTCCACCCCATTCACAATTCTAACTTACCATGCGGACGAACGATTCGTTTGCATTCGAAGTTTCCTCGTCCAAAAGACCAACGAACTCTTTCGAGCCACATTTGACCCAAAGTCAACTCTCAGACCCGAGAGGAGTCCAAAGGACTTTTGAAGTTCTTAAAAATAAATTTCCAACGGTTTCCCCATGAACGATTCGAATCAATGGTTCACGCTCTACGATCGATTTTCTAAAGGAATCTAAAAGACACTGCCAAACGGCAGGTTCCAAACCCTGCCTATCGATAGTGTGCCTAAACACACCTGCCGATTGGCAGGACTAGGTCTATGCCGATTGGCAATGCCCTGGGCCTATAAAAAGGAGGTCCTAACCTCATTCAGAGGAAAATCAGAGATCCATTACTCTCAGCAAGCTCATAAAACCCCTCTTGAAGTCCGCGTGATTTCCACATCCAAATCCCTTTCCAACCTTCACCTTTCATCACCTTTTTCATCAATCTTGGTGCATTAAGTACCCTCCATCATCATCCAAGTGCAAGGTCTTCTCTCAAACATCCAATATCAAGCTCAAGATCTCTAAGAAGGTCCAACTCTTTGAACTCTCTCTTTAAATTCCCCTAAATTCGCATTAACTTGTTTTATTACTCAATACTTTTATTCTCTCATCTCACATATCTTAATATACTTTTTATCTAGTATTATTGCACTTCTCTTATTTTCATATAAATAAAACCCCCAAAACAAGAAAAAGAGGATTTTCACATAAATTTCAAACGGGAATTCTCACACTTTTCTCACAACTAAAACAGTTTTTTACACACACACACACATATAAGAGAAGTCCCCGATTGGATTTATGGGATAAATCCCACCCCTCATTTTGCATGCGAACTACATGGAATTTGATGCCTCTATAGGCTACGTAGGCGTCTTGGGGTAAAACCCATGACTCGAGTCCTATTCCTACTTTTCTCTCATTTTCTATTTTCTCTATATTCTTTAAACTCAATTCTCTTAAATTCAGTATATACATATATTTGTTCTTAGTGGCGTATTATTCCATGTGCGTTATCGTTCCGTTATAACGATTAACCCAAGGATAATCGCAAAAATCCTATTTTCTAATATTATTCTTAGGAACATTCCTACAGAGGACTCGCTTTATCTCTTCCATGATACAAGTCGATGATTCCTATCTCCACTACATATACACATGCACACATATCACGGGGAAATAAAGGAAAATAGCAACAACCCATGAGAGATCGTAAGGTAAGAATGGGTTCCTAACACCTTCCCATTTTGTAACTTAGCCTTCGGACCCTTTTCGAATCATTTTGGTTTTGTATGTATTAGTATGTCTTTGGATGCTGTCTTTTGGGACGGCTCCCTTTTCTTTTGTCAGTTTTGAGTAAAATAGACTAGCGACTCCATCTCTCTACATTTTTCACCTCATCAATGACGTCAGTCGAAGCGCTATCGAGAGGGACGCGCGGGACCAAAAGGGATCCTCTCCCATCACGAGGATCGGGGATGGACACACTACGACCGGTTGTTTTGGTGTAAAACTGGTATTTTCCTTTTCACTATTGGCTAGATCTAAGGAAATAATTTCTTAAATCGACCGAGATTAAAAGGGTGGGAAAAGTTGACTCTGTTGAGATCAGTCAAGGTATTCGCCCCATCAGAGTTTGTTATGGTGATGAGGTATGGTCCTCCCCAGTTGGGTGCAAATTTACCACCAGGAGTTCGGGTAGGTTTGAGACTCTCTTTTTATGACTAGGTCACCCTGTTTTATATTTCTCTTTTTATCCCTCTTGCTGATTTACAAGGAGATAATTTTCTAGTATCCCTGATTGTGATAAGCTACCTTCAGTATCCTCTAGTCGAGGAAAGCTAATTCGTCGTAACATGCCTGGAACCAGTCGGGTTTGACCACTTGGCTTTCGACCATGATCCGTTATAATGGTACCTCAAGTGTAATGGGTAGGACTTCCTCCATTCCATAAACTAAAGAATAGGGGATGACCTTATTAAGTTTCACTCTATAGTGTAGTAGTCCCAGAGAGCATATGGGAGTTTGTCTGACCAGTCATTAGAAGTCTCAATCACCTTGTTGATCATATTTTTGATGTTCTTATTAGTAGCTTTGAATGCTTTGTTGGTTTATGGTCTGTTGGAGATGACTTATGCCGAGTAATCCCATATTCATGTAGTAAGTTTGAAACCTATTTCTCGAAGTGACACCCATCATCTCATACCAGCTCATGGGGTAAGTTGAAGCGACAAATGATATTTCGATGTATGAATTTGGCCACTTTCTTAGCATTTAACACTGTATAAGATTCGTCTTCGACCCACTTTGTGAAATAGTGGATGGCGACTAGGATAAGTTTATGACTGGTGGAGGCCTTATGAATTACCTTCCTTATAATATTTATCCACCAGGTAGAGAAAAACCAAGGTGAGGTCATGACATAGAGTTTTTGAGAGGGTAGGTGCTACATTAGGGCGTACAATTAACATATGAGGAATCTCTTGATGTAATCCATGCAATCCTTTGTATGGTAGTGCAGCAGTATGACTGCTTGAGGTTTTTAGAGATGTTATACCCACTCATGTGAGGGCCACTTTCATCGCTATGGATTTTGTCCATGATTTTAAGGGTCTCATCTTCAGTGACGCATCCTAAATACTCCATCGAACCCGTTTTTGTATAGTTTACCCCACAGATGATGAATTGGGCTTCTAAACATTTTAGGGTGAATTAGTCATTTGGAAAGGCATCAGGTGGGTAATGGTTCTTATTTAGAAAGTTCCATATGTCGTAGTATCCTATTATGGGTCTGACTATTGTCTCCTCGATGGTATAAACTTCAAAGCAATAGTAAAGGGTGCTCCGAATGGTCACAGTGAATGTGATTTTTGTGGTTCCTTCCGGTATGTCTATCATAGAGGTTAGGGTGGCAAGTGCATTTATGAAATTCTTGTAACCCCCAATAGGACGTTAAATTCAAGACGTTTGAATTACTAAGCTACTTCTTCTAAGTAGGCATGGTACAGTTGCAGCTTGTCATACCGAATTTTCCATTTTCCTAATATTTTTAGGTCAATAAGTCCCATTTCCAAGGTGATTTCGAGACTCATGATGCAAGCCTCGTATTCGTCCATGTTGTCGGTGCATTCGTAGGTGAGTTTGATAGCAGTGGGAAGCCGTCGTGAGTCAGGGGAGATGAAGAACATTCCAATGTCAAATCCCCTTTTATTGGAGGCCCCGTTGAAGTAGAGTTACCAGGTTTATCTATCGTTTAGGGTGAAGATATACTCATCGGTGAATTCATCCTTGCTTTTTCTTATTCGCCTACCAGGGGTTGTCTTATGTGAAAGTCAAAGATGGCTCTCCCATCGGTGGGTTTTTGTGTGACATATGTGATCTTGATCTTAGATAGCATCAACATCTATTTGGACATTTGTCCAGAGAGAGTGGGTTTCCTAAAAAAGGTACTTTAGGAGATCCATCCTGAAGATGATCCATATGCCGAAGGACATCATATAGAGCCATAGTTTGCAAGTGATCCATATGAGGGATGCACAAGCCTTTTCCAAGGCACTGTATGTGAGCTTGTAAGGGATTATATTTTTTATGATATAGTACATGGAACATTCTTTTCAGGAACTCTCTATGTATTAGGCCAATATGGATCCGGTAGGCATATCAGTTATGATCATGCAGAGCCAGAGAGGTTGTCCCGATTAGTGAGGTACTAACACCTCTTCTTGAGTGAGGTACTCTTGTATTTTCTCAAATTCTTCTTGGCATTGAGTGTTCCCTTTTTTGGGTTAGTATTTATTGAATATTTGGAGGATGGGTTCACATATGGTAGTAATATGGTTGATGATTCGACTTATGAATTGTATTTGGCGTAGGAACCCATTGACCTCTTTTTCTATTTTGGGTGGTGGCATTTACCATATGTTTTTGACCCTAACACGGTCTACTTAGATTCTATGCAAGCTGGTAATGAAGTAGTGCATTTTCCTTTAGTGACTTTGAAGGCACAATTCTATTGATTTAGCTTTATTTTAAAGAGGTTTACCTTTTTGGAAAAATTTCCAGAATACAGGGATGTGTAGTTCTTGGTCTTTGGATTTGATGTATACCTCCATTTCCTTGTGTATAAGGTCGTGTAGGATGGATATGGATGCTCTTTGGTAAACAACATTGGCATTCTTGAGATCAAAGGGTATAACTATATAATAATACGTCCCCTAGGGGTCATGAACCCAGTTTTCTCTTGGTGATCAGGGTGCATTTTTTATCTGATTGTATCTAATGAATCCATCGAAGAAGGATTTGAGAGCGTTATTGACTATGTTATCTACCAATAAGTCGATACGCAATAGAGTAAAATCATCTTTGGGGCAGGCTAAGTTAAGATCCTTGTAGTTTATGAACATTCGTAGCTTACCGCTGGCGTTGGGTACTGGTAAGATATTGGCTACCTAAGTGGGATATTTGATTACTCAGATGAATACGACACTGATTCATTTTTTCAACTTCCATCTTTACCTTCAATGACTATTTGAGTATAAATTTAAGGAGTCTTTACTTTATCGGTTTTACTTCCGTGATATTGGGTATCTCATGCTCGACGATAGTTGGGTCGATGTCGGGCATGTCGGCGTAGGACCAAGCAAAGACATCTACGAATCTCATGAGTAGATCTATGAGAGACTTTTATTCATTCTAGTTTAGGGAGGACCCTATTTGTAAATGTTTGGGGTTTGGGTAATGCTAAAGTTTATGGTTATTGTATCATCATAGTTGGGAGACATACGTTTATTTTGACTTTGGTCAAGTTTTATAAGTTTTTTGAGTATTTTAAGTTCATAAAGTTATCATTATTAGGTGTGAGTTTGAATCCATCGCTGGATTCATAATTATCACATGCAACACACATAGGCAAATATTGGAAATCACTATTTATTATCCCATCAAATGGAGGGATGACAACATCAATAATAGTACAAATGTTTGATTTATAAAGGGATACATTAATATAGGAAATGAGGGATTGTTCTGCTAATAAGACATACTCAGAGGGCCTCCGAATGACAGACGTCGAGACGTATTTGACAAAAGTCCAGTTGTTGAGTACTGTGGATACCACGATGTTGGTGATGACATGTGATGGATTCTGCCAGGGGGCCTTTAAAGTGGGATTCTAGGGCTATAGGACCTTGGCACAAACTGTAGTCTAGGGCATGCAATGTTTCTTAAGTTGGACTGTTTCACCATCAGATCTTGCAATGAGATCTTTGAGTTCCTTGGAGAGGGATTGCAACAAGAGTTAGTGGCTTTCCTCATTCCACTAATAGTACTATGAGGGCTGGTATTTGTTGTCCTGAGGCTCGATCGAAGGTGGTGTTTCATTAAGAGGGGAAATTTTGTTTGGTACTCTAAGATAGAGATTGAGTTTGGGGATGCTGACTAATCTTCCTTTTTTAGTGGTGATATTTGGTGGCCGATGTGGTGTACCAATTATGGAAGCGTTCTATCGGGCTTAGATCTGAGAATTCCAACATGACTACCAG
This sequence comes from Sambucus nigra, assembly GCA_949130495.1. Taxonomy (NCBI): domain Eukaryota; kingdom Viridiplantae; phylum Streptophyta; class Magnoliopsida; order Dipsacales; family Adoxaceae; genus Sambucus; species Sambucus nigra. The sequence continues at coordinate 404,180,667 of OX422215.1, read as the reverse complement.
GGAGATTTTGTTAGAAAATTGCTCGGGTGATCCCCATTTAGGCTCTCTCCAGGGGGCCCTTCTATCTTTTTCAGTGACTTATAAAATATTGAGCTCATGTTAGTTGACCTTGTGGATCTTACCATAGTCTACGTATAGTTTTTCTTCATATAGGATCTCCATCCCTAGTTGTAAGGATCTATTTTCTTCATCCCACCATGGTTCAGGGAGTCCGTGGTAGGGAAAATAATCTATTCAGAGATTAAAAAATAGCCATTCCACCCTTGATGGGGGTATTTGGGATTTAGGGCTGGAGCTTTGCTGTTAGGGTTATACCCGAGACCAGATTTTCCCTTTTGTTCTGTAGTAGTGACAACTTCGAAGGTTCATGATTATTTTCTTCCAAGCCTTACCTGTGGCATGAGTCTCATTTTATGGATAATTAGGGCATCTACACTATGAATAATCGAATCCTCTTGTATCATATAAGGAAGTGCGAGAATTGGAAATACGCAGAGGCATATGTATCTACTATCGTGATGCTTATCCAAGGAGGGGAATGGTACTAGTATAGGATATTGTGGCCCATTCGTCATCCCCCTCGACTGTGATGACCTCCGTATAAAAAGATAAACTTACTTTTATGTGCAATGATGAGGTTAATGCCCTCATGGGGTGTATCCAGGCCTTCCTGAGAATGAGGTTAAAGTTGGATGGTATGTCGAGTACTTGAAGCTCCACATCACACTTTATAGACCCCATTATGAGGGTGAGGATGATGGCTCCTAGGACTTCTCAATGAGTGTTATCACATGCCATGATAGGCATAAAGGATGGTGTAAATTTTGAGGCGATGTATCCTATATCGGTGGAAGTACGAAGGGGTCATACATTAATGGTGGACAAAATGTCTATCAGTACCAGGGGTACAGTTTGTTCATAGGTCTCAATGGTTATGTGAAGTGAAAATTTGTTACTATGGCTCTCTATAAAGAGGTTTTCACCAGAGAAGCTAACGTTCTGCTGCATGGTGATGGATCTGATCCTAATTGACATCTCAGCCATAGTTAGATCTGTAGGCATAGAATCTTGAGATAACAGATGGATGAGGTTGTATTGTTGATCTCATGATGTAGCTAATATATCATAGATGGCAAAGTTAGCCGACATCCGATGGAGTTGTTCCTGAATTGTATTATTTTACTGCGGAGGTGGCGTGATAACTTTTTCAAGAGAACTTTCTCTTTACTGCTTGGGTACAGAGGAGTGAATTTTTTAATTGACCTGGTAAAAAAGTTGTAATTTTTGTTTTGAAAGAGTACGAGTTCTCATGGGCTTCACATTAAGCTTTCTCTAAACGGCATAAAAGGTCAACCAAGGATGTGTGGCTGGTAGTAGGCGGTGTTGGTTTAAGGTCCAATCCAAAATATGGGCTAGGTTTAGGATTTTGGGAGCCTTTCTAAGAGTTTTGGTGGGAGTTTGAGACATGGGTTCCTCTATTATCCTTATGGTTATGGATGGGGATATAGATTTCTTCCAGTGTTGCTAGGACTTAGCCATCTATCGGGTCAGGCATATTAGGGGATGGTTCTACGAATGGATGATCCTGACCATATATCGTTATCAGAGGTGTTGTTTTGGTATTCTTCCTTATTGGAGCAGGTTTCAGGTTCTTCTGGGTACATCTCTCTCAGGATGCTAGCAGCCTAGCAGAGGATCTCTTTGTAGAATGTACCGGTATTCTGCACATTCTATCCCCCTGGGAGAGGCTCCGTGGATAAATCTAGCATGGACCAGTGCGATTTTTGAATACTATATGCTGTCAAATTTTACCTATGCATGGTTATGGGGAGTAGGGTTGACTAGTTCCATTTCGGTACTGTATGAGTACCTCATTGGGGGGTACCTTATAGTGGAGGACGACCTCAACGGGTCATCTTATCTTAGAGTTCGATTATGCCCACTATGTGTGTGGCATCTGGATAAGTGTTCCTATAGAGGCTTCTGGATAAGTGTTCCCATGGACGCATCCTACATCGGTGCAGTAGCGAGTCAAGGGCGATACCCCAAGTACGAAGAGGTCAAATGCTTGCTATAGAACAAGCAGGTCGAGCAAACTATAGGGATCAATGGGATATTCTATATGAGGACTAACTTCGGGAGGGGTAGAATCGACCTCTATGGACCCACATGTGGTATTCTGTATTTCCAAGGGTAAATCACCCCATACAGTAGGTTGGATGCTTTGGTATTTATTGATGTTAGGATGACTGAATTCCCCCATTTATGTTGAAGAACTGGAGTGGTGGACCTTCATATAGGAGACTTGCCTGTAAACTATTTGTAGTGTAGCCTCGCTTTTTCATAAGCTAGGTTAAGTGTTCGTATTGCTCAAGTCCATTAAGATATTCTGATGTAGCTCTGTATTCGACCCAAAATTTATAATCTCATATGTTGGGAGCCTAGAATGACGTGGTTCCTTTTTCATGGAGTTAGAGTTTTTTCTCCGGGGAGTATTCCTATTGCATTATCATCTGCCAAATTTGGGGGTTAAGGATGTGCTCACCTTCAGACCCCGAGTATATGTTATCCTCAATGATTAATAGGTGATCGAAGCAATACGTAATACCCTATTAGGGTAGGTGGTTGTAGTATACTTAGTTAAATATGGAGGCTAATGATCTTCGACTAGGTTTTGGTTTGCCGAAGGCGGTGTTTCTCGTGGTGGGGTTTAGACCAGGCTTTGAACCGATCAATCAATAAGGATAAATGTCACATTCGGTTAATTTTCTCATCATGTGGATGGTAGCATGATGGATTACTCGAGATTCATTCCCTAAAGTATTAGCCTGGGTTATCATTCCTCATTATTACTCGTACTTGGTATAAAATATTATATTGGCACCAATGACCTGCTGGTCTTCGTGAAAGAGGTTCCATCTCTCCCTCGGAGGGATTGTGTGTTGGATGTATGCAATTAGGCTAGGTTTAGACCTTAACTAGGCCTTTTAAACGGCATACCTTGGAGTGATCTGGCACCTGACCCTTTATTCCTCTTCGTACAACAATTGGTGATGGGTCAGGAATTTTAAAATTATGTGAACATCTGCCTTGAGTTGTTTGTCTTGTTCACTCTTCTGTGTCAGAGGGATATAATATCGAGGCTCATGAATTATAGGTCCCCTTGTTTGGTGATTGGAAGAAGTGAAGCACCTTTATTTCCCATTGAATTGACCTAAATCATGTTGGATATAATGGGTGAATGGGTACCTTTATTGTTTCCTAAATCCGTGAGGATGAACAAGTTTGCCTCAAGTGAAGATCCTCCTCAACCGGAGTATTGGATTCTTACTGCGAAGGAGATATGAACGGTGTCTTGGAGGGATTCCTTGTACATATCCTCCCACTCGGCCTAATGAATATATTTCTTCTATAAAAGGAGTGAGGAGTCCTGAAAATTTTGAGAGCATGAATTTTGTGAATAGGACTAAGTTCGGGATGTAGTGGTTAGTTTTCAAGAAGTGTATGGCCGTGATGGAGAAGGTCGTATGGTCAATGACATGCTTAGTTTCTACAATAATTTTTATTGAGGGTGATGGTGTGCCCAAAGGGGTGGAAGTTTGGATTTGGGAGTGTGTCCTCATCCTAAGTTTATGATGAATGAGAAATATTAGGGTGGATGGTCGTATTGGAATGGGAGTCACTGACAAGGAGTTAGTGTCGGGGTTGGGATGATATAGTAGAGGTTATTGGTGACATTTGGATTTAAAGGGATGAGGCTCTCGTCATTAATAAGATATTGTATGGAAAACCTCAGGGCCTAACAGTAATCGAAATATGATCGGTTCCTTGGTGGAACTTACAATGGGAGTCCTCCAGCCTGTTCTTGTCTGGGAATGCAGGTGGTGGTGTAGGGTTGGGAGGTCTCAAGCATCCAGCCAATGTCAGTCCAACATGTACTTGACTAAGGGGATCCTGAAGTTTTGTAAGATGTCTTGGATGTGTTCTGAACTCTTTAGAAGGAGGCAAAACTTGATAGCTTCGAGGATAGGATACTTTTTGGAAAGGTGTAATTGTGGCTACTATAGTTTACGAAGTATTGGCAATCGGGTGTGATTCTGGTTACAAACTGACCACAAGGGTGGTGATGTTATATGTAGAAGCTTTGGGCGAGTTATTATCGACAGAGAACTTATTTTTGTCTCTTACAGGTTTCGTAGTTTATTTGATAGCCTTAACAATGAAACTTTCCTCGATCTTGCACCTGATGTGGTTGAATGCTTTAAAGTTGGGTATCTAGGTGAGTCTGAGTTCATTTCGTGCTTCCTTCCAGAGGTTTCTGATCTCAATATCTACCTAATCATTTTTCAACGGGCGATTGACCATCTGACTGAATTTCTCTCTCTAAAGAGTGACAAAAGTTCCAACTGGCTCTCCCTCCTCTTACTTTAGCATTTAAAGGTCTTTACGGGTGATGCTAAGTTCTTCATTGTATTTTACTACTTAATGAAATCACGACCTATATCGTCAGAGGTTATGGAGATCGTAGTCCCCTTACATTTTATCCCCATATACCAGATAAGGACTCTTTCGGACAGAGTAAAGCAGAACAAGCAATGTACAACTCCTAGGCCTACATTTTGGATATGTATTTGAAGGTGGTAGTAAAATAAGTGGGAAGTTGGTGATCCCAGTCCTTTGTAGGTTTTGAATACTAGTATCTTGATTTTTTTTAGAAACTAGGCTTCAAGATATAGGGACATCTTCTTGATGTTAGTGAGCTCATAAGTGGTTTGCATCTTGTTTATGGCTTCTTGAAGGAGATATAGCCTAAATTGGATTTGTGTTGTCTCCTCATTTGGAGGTGGGGTAAAACCACATCATCTGGTGGAGGAGTTACATATTCGTCCCACAGGGGGCCTTAAAAGGCGATGTGTGGGTGCTGCAGGTAGGGTTCAAAGTATACATACGAGGAAAATGGTTCTTGGAAGCAAGGGGCACCGATGTTAGCAGGTGAAACAGTGATGGTACTGGTGCATGGGGTCCTAGGTTTTAGCTAGTTTGCTTTGGCAACCACTCCAGACGGGGTTCTAATGTTGGGTATGGGGGAGGAATTACGTTCTTAACTGCAGACTTATGCTAGGCTTAGTTCCACGATTTTTTATTTCATGGTATTCTATAAGGTGGTGATGTTTTCAAGTTGTCTCAAAATCTGATCTATTGCAGATGGATCAGATTTTGAGACAACCTAAACTATGACTACAATCTTTATGAGAGTGTAGTGGCTAGTCCGGGTATCAAAAATTCACAGGGAATGTTTGACGGACTTTAATTGATTTATTACATTTAAAATAAAAGTGTAAAAGATGATGAGGTTTGAAAGGGAAAAGGGGAAAATGAGAAGTTAACTATGCTAAGTAAGATTAATAAAATGAGAGTTATGATCACATCCCCGCCATGGGATAAACAACGCATAATTAGAATTTTGGTTCAAAAACATTTAACCGAGCATAATCAGTTAATTATAAACATCACGCATGAAGGAATTTACTCCAAAAATGCAAGATTAAATATTTAACCGAAAATGGTCACACATGGATTAAATTTGGGATATCTCTTTAAACACTAATGTTGCGTGACAAAGAAAGTTAAAAGCATAATATTCCAACTTTAATACATTAGGTTTCAATTACACGCGATTTTACACAAAACCTAACTTTCAAAGCTCGAGACCTATTAATGTCAGAAACATGAACCTAGCCCTTAAACTAGTTACTAGACGTAATTAAAGCAAGAAATAAAACTAATTAGCAAATGAAAACAACTAATTAACAAACATAAATTAAATAGAAAGCAAGTAAATAACAGACAAATCTTAAACAAAGAAAAAATAGCTTAAATAAATGAAGGAGAAGATGAATTATGGTGTACAAAAACTCAAATGGCAGAAACCCGAGGAGAGAGAAGCTCCATCCAAATCTCCCCTCTCTGACTTAAAACCAAATAAAATACAAGAAATATTCCAAAAAAACAAAATCCAACTTATATATTAAATTGGAAAATAAATAAAGGAAAAATAAATTAAAATGAAACAACATCCCAAAAACTGTAGGGCTCGGTCGTCCTCAGGCAGGGGGCCGGACGACCGCAGGTCGAGGAAAATTGTTGCTATCTTGCATCATAGGCAAAAGTTGAAATTCTGATCAATCGGGGGCTCAGGGTCGGTCGACTGGTGCCCTGTTTTCTTGGAAGCTTTGGCCCATTATGAGGGAGAAAAGGCTATTCATAAAAATGGCTCTAACTTCTTTATCCGAACTTGAAATGATGTGCCATTTACGACCATGCGAAGCTAACTCAATGAAATATGCTTCCATAAAATTCCATTGAGCCGAAGATGAAGTATGAAATGAATAAATTGCCCTTGAAGTTGATTCAGATGATGGAACTTCCTCGAAAAGCAACCAATCCACGCCTTAAGTATTCCAATACCTACAAAAGCTCAATTATACCTCGTAAAGCATATAAACATAAAAAATAGAGGTTGTCTAGTTAATGAGCATAAATATAAGCATAAGGAACACAAAAGTTCTAGAATTCATTAAGATAAAGGGCACAAATATGCGACATTCGTGATGTATCATACCCCCTAACTTAAACATTGCTAGTCACTAGTAATGAAACAAAGCAAAACTCGTCCAACATAAGGCGGTGCAAAACGTATATATGCATAAATATAAATGACACTTTTGTAGGGAACACGATTGGATTTAGCATATGCAATAAGCCTTTAAACCCTTAGGTTACTCTAGTGGACGAGTGTTGTCTCATGAGGGATTTTAGGGATGAAACCCACAAACAACATAGTTTCCTCAAAATGTATGCCCAACCAACATACGACAAGCCCAAAATAACAAAAACGATTTCAAGCACGTTACTAGCATAGTGAATGAATTCACGCAAAATACATATTATTAATATTATAGAACGAACTTCATAGAATTGAAACCTCAAAAGTGGGAGGAAAAGCGAGCACATGCAAAGTATGATTTGGTAAATTTTTTATAAACCGAATAATAAACATTAACGCATGCATAAAAGTCAATCCTCACTGAATATTACACTCAACAAATGAAATCACTATGAATGGGAGGTAATATATTGGACATGCGGGCATAAAGAGGAAATGTAAATGGAAATTAGGCCACACACATGTCACTAATGAAGAACACTATATATAAAATGAAAAACATGTAATCTCAATGAAAGATACTACTATTAAAGGAGGTGAAATGTATTCACAAACTATCAAAACTATTATGACTTTCGAATAAAATTCACCTTAGGATCACATAGGACTTTATGGGGTTAAAATATAGGTTTGGGGTTAAGGTTAAGAAATGAAAGGAATATGTATGAATTCAAAGGTGTTTGGGCATGAAAAACTTGGGATAATAGAAAAACTGCGAGCAATTTCAAAATTGGAAAATGATTTCCATAACAAGCATTAGATATGAAATTGGAGAGCGACGAGGATTAGTGAACACTATATACATCATATACAAACTTTCTCTTTGTTTGCTTTTCTTCTTTTTCTCATATTTTTCTTTTGTTTTCTTTTGTGTTTTCACTTTTCTTTTCTTTTCTTTTTCGCTTCTTTCTTTTCTTTTTCACTTCTTTATTTTCTTTTTCACTTCTTTCTTTTCTTTGCCCTTATCACTCTCACATGATTAATTGCAATCACATAACAATAAAAAATCACACCATGAACTAATACTAAGATAACCAAGTCGATGAAAGCGTAAGTGTAGGGGTGTGAACAAATTCGATAGGAAAATCAACTTAAACATTCATAATCATATGTGCGCGATGAATTTTAGATATTACTAACGAATGAACTCAAAATCGTCCTTAGGTGTAAAAAGGTGAATTTATATGAAATTGACTTAATCTAATCGACAAATCAAAGTCTAAAATGATTTCCACACTAATAACGTCTAAAACTATGTAAGGCTTTTTCGAGACTTTGTTAGGATGTGCAAACCGGTTAATTTCCAACCAAACTCCCTCATATATAATAATGCTTTTTTATTGAGGCTCTAAATTCTCTTTCTAAGAGATTTCCAATTGGCCCCATTTTTGGCAGATTTTCTTTTTATTGCCTTAATTTTTTCTTGGGCTCTTTTCAAATAGTGGCTTTCACGAGGATTTCACATGCCTCTCGCAGCCATTTCCCATGTTCACTAATTATTTTTTCAATATTAATTAAACTCTCACGGAAAACGGTTCTTACATGCACTACTTTCATTGACTCGCTTTATCGCAATTGGTTCATTTTAAGATAGGATTGAGATGAAAAAAATTTGAACAACAAGTGATAGGCAAGTACAAAAATCAAATAAATCCGTGCATATGCGCATTAAAGGAGACAATGAGTCAAACAACTAGAAAGTAATCACTAATTACATCTCAATGACTCCAAACATTACAAAGCACATTGATGAAAGGAAGTTATGCCCCAAAACACTATCAAATAGTCACGTGGATAATGGAATGATGTGGTGACTTGGACATCCTAAATGTTCATCTATAAAAGGTGTAAACAAAGTACAAAAATCTTTTTGTGTTTTTCAAAAATGTTTATAAAAGAAAAATCTTTTTGAAATTTTCATTTTTCTGAAAAATCGAAATATTTTTGTATTTTTCTCTTTTCTTAAAAATCAAAAATATTTTTGTATTTTTTCAATCTTTCAAAAAAAATGAAAATCTTTTTGGATATTTCTAAAATATGAAAAAAGAAAAATAATAATACAAGAATAATACAAATGATACAGTCTACCAATAGGAACAAAGAATATGCACGTGAAAAACCATCCTATACCAGACAAATTAACCAACTCTTAGTCAACTGTGCAAATACCTAAAGACTTCCTAAGACTCTCAAATCTAGGAGCATTTGAAGGTTTCATGAAGATGTCAGCTAACTGGCGGTCGGTGGCCACAAAACTTAAGGATACGACCTTCTCCTCTACTAGGTATCGGATAAAATTCTCACGTATCCTAATGTGTTTGGTGTGCGAATGCTGGATTGGATTGTGAGATATGTGTATCGCGCTCGTGTTATCATAGGAAATAATCATGGTGTCCTGTGATATCCCATAATCCTCCAGCATTTGCTTCATCCGCAAGAGTTACGTGTAATAACTACCGGCGACGATGTATTCAGCCTCCGCAGTGGACAAAGAGATGGAGTTCTACTTCTTGCTCATCCAAGAGACAAGAGTTATATAAAAATACAAACACCCACCCGAAGTGATCCTACATCCATTTGCATCCCCGACCCAATCGGCATCCGAATAAGTGGATAAATGGTCGTCGATATCAAAGGAATACTAAATACCATATGAGAGAGTCCCACTAACGTATTCAATAACACGTTTAAGAGCATATAAGTGTGACTCTTTAGGGGATGCCTGATATCTCGCACAGACTCCAATACTAAATGGTATGTCGGGACGATTGACAGTCAAGTAGAGAAGACTACCTATCATACTCCGATACAAGGTTTGATCTACGTCCTTACATAAAGTGTCCTTTTTAAACTTCATTAATATACTTATGGGGTGCGTGAATGCTTAGCAGAGTCTAACCCAAACTTCTTCACGAGGTCTTTTGCATACTTGGACTGGGAGATAAACAACCCATAACTGACGAACCTAAAGACCAAGGAAGAATGTAAACTTACCAACTATGCTCATCTCTAACTCACTCTTCATCTCCTCCTTAAAGTTGTGAGTATGGCAGGAGCACGTGGATCCAAAGACTATGTCATCCACATAGACTTGGGCAACCAAAATAGCACTTTATCCTCTCCTAGAAAACAACGTCTTATCTACTCCCACTCTCTTGAAGGCAATGGCTAAGGGATAGGAAGTAAGCCTCTCATACCAAGAAAGGGGTGCTTGTTTCAAACTATACAGGGCTTTCCTCAGATGATAGACATGTCCAGGGTGCTTAGGGTCTTCAAATCCTTTCGATTCTTTCATGCAAACCTCCTCTTGTAGAATTCCATTCAGAAAGGAACTCTTAACATCCATTTGATATAACTTGAAGCGCAAATAACATGCGATGGCAAGTAGTAGGCGAACGGACACAAGCTTCGCAACAGGAGCAAATGTCTCCTCAAAGTCAACACCCTCAATTTGTGTGTGCCCTGAGCGACTAACCTAGGCTTATTATGTATAATGGTACCATTCTTATCCATCTTATTTTTTGAAGATCCACTTAGTATGAATCACATTCTTCTCACTAGGCCGGGGGATAAGTTCCTAGACATCATTCTTTCTAAATTGAAGCAACTAATCCTGTATAGCGAATATCTACTGTTTATCTTTAAGTTTTTCTTTGATATTCTTGGGCTTGACTTTGGACATATAGCACAGAAAGCTAACAATGTTCTCTAGCTAAACGCGAGTCTTGACCCTAAGGTGGGATCTCCTAAAATGGCGGAAGGGTCATGACTCTTGCGAACCTATGTAGGTGTGTCACCAAAGTCAGGATTAGGGTCCACCCTAGGTATGTGAGGCACAATTGGATCATCACTAGGGTAAATCATCCTCACACAAATGGTCAGGATAAAAAAACGCTGGCGGCTCGTCATCTTTTATTGATTCCATAACCTTAGAGCTGTTAAAGTTAAAAACCCAGTAAGCTCTGCTCATCGATAAATATCCTAAAAAAATTCCCTCATCGCTCTGGGAGTCGAACGTTCCTAATTTCTCCAAATCCCTCAGGATATAGCATTTACTCCCAAAGACACAAAAATATGAAAGGTTGGGCTTCTTCCCTGTCCACAATTCATATGGTGTCTAAAGTGTGTGTGGAAAAAGATATACCTGATTCACCATGTGACATGCGGTAGACACCGTCTCTGCCCAAAACCTCCTAGAAACTCTACAACCTAGAAGCAAAGATCTAGCTATCTCCTGAATCGTCTAGTTCCTCTTCTTAACAATCCTATTTGCCTGAGGAGTTTTCACAGCTAAAAATTCATGTTTAATTTCGAGGCTATCACAATAATGATCCACATTTGCTTCTTTAAATTTTATGCTGTTTTCACTATGCATTCTGTTGATAGTGACACCGTGCTGATTTTTTCGGACACGACACTTAGTCATAAGAAACTCTAAAACGTCGAATTTCTCTCTTAAGAAACCAACTAATGAATAATGAGAGAAATCACCTACCATCACGAGGATATACCTCTTACCACCCAAACTCTCAGTGCGAGTAGAACCCATAAGATCCATGTGAATCAACTCAGGCACACGTGAAGTGGTTATGGAATTCAACTTTCGATGGGGACTATGGACTTGTTTTCCCTGCTGTAAAGGACCAAAAACTGTGGAAGTTGGATCTACAAGTATTGACAAGCCACATACTAGGGATTTCTTCACTAAATGCTCCAAATCTCTAAATGAACGTGACTTAAACGTTGATTTTACAGATCCATAGAAGAGATCGTGGCACCTTTGCACACAAATGAGGACTTGGGAGTAATCCCATAACAGTTATCTTCTATCCTCACCCCTTGCAATAGAAGTTTACCGACTTGATCATTAATTTTACACTCGTTCTGATCAAATTTCACAGCAAAGTCTGCATCGCACAATTGGATAATGCTAATAAGATTTGATTTCAAACCTTTGACGTATAAAACATTATCTAGGTTAGGAAAATCGAGTATCTCAACTGTACTATGTCCTATAATGCATGCTTTACTCCCATCTCCAAAGGCGACTTTACTGTCCTTACGATCCTCAAGGATGGTAAAAAATCAGACATCACTAGTCATATGCATGGAGCAACCACTGTCAAAATACCACTGGGGAGGTACTATGTGCCTTAAGAGATATATTGATAACAAGATATTTCTCTTCATGCTTAGGTACCAGAGTAGTGGTGACCTTTTATATACCCTTGTCATTGTTGGGTCTAGTCGGGCTATTAAAAGTATCCACTGACGGTAAAGACATCCGTTAGAACAATTCCATTAAACTGTGAAAGGTGGCGACAAGACACTCAACCGGCTCTTTAAGGCTAGCAAAATCGCTAAAGTGGTGCAACAGAATATGTGTACATCAAGTCCGACCCAAACTATATCAAAGCTCCCTAAAGTGACCTTTTCTTTTGTAATATGTGCGGAAATAAATAGTCTTAGGCCGACCTTGGTTTACTTCATTCAAGAGACATACCCGTGTCGTTTGAACGACATGTGCCTGTCATTTGAACGACATATTGTGTCGTTTAAACGACTGCAAACATGATTTTCCTTTTAATTAAATCCTTGAATTTTCTTAAATTATTTTAACTCAAAAACATTTTAAATACATTTCACAAATATTAAATTTAATTCCCAACATTTAAATCATCCAGCATGTAATCAAAATTCCAAATCACACAAATTCACTTAAGCATTCATACCCGAGTGATCTTGAACAAACTGAATATAAAGAACGCAACTTTACTTGATTTCTTCTTCAAATCTTTTAATAATAAATTCTTCAACTTGTATTGTCGCAGGATTCAATTAATTTCAAAATAAAAACTAGCCCATACTCAAATTGTTTTGTCTGGAGTTAAGCCAATTACGAACAAATTGACTCGATTAGAAATTTGTTCTTACAAATCTCCCCCTTTGGCTATTTTGGGACAAAACCAAAAAAGATAAAAAATGCTATAAGCCGTAAAAAATATGTCCTATCCCATAAACCCGAATTAATAAAAATACAAGACATGAACAAAACTGAAGAATTGGCAAGAATCTGAATCAGAATGTGATAAAAAATCTGAATCTCTGAATAAATATATGTACACACAAGACATGAACAAATAACCAAGTGAATTATGGAGGAACAAAAATATATCAATAAAACATGAATAAATAAACTCCCCCTACATCACATATCTCTGCCCCTTTTTGCATGGAATAGAAAAATCGTGGGGTTGACCATATCTAGAAAGAATAATCTGAATAATAACAACAGGGCTAGATAAAAAAATCTCAGTATTAGCAAGGAAAACAAATCATGACAATGGATAGATAAGGATAGCAATAAAACATGATATAACACAAGTAATAATTGAATAAGACTGTATCATCAAAACATATATATCCATGTCCTCAAAACTCAATGGGTTGAAATAAAACATGAGGTCCATGAGAATATGAGTACATCGTATAGGAGAATAAATAAATATATCATTATGTAGAATCTCAAATGCAATACATCACAAATCCAATGTCTCAACTACAGTTTACTAAACATCAGCAGGTGTATCATCATCATCACCAGTGAATGTAGCTGCATTATGTCGTAAATTAGAAGAACCTGCCCTCATCTCCTCAAAGTATGCTGTCATCTGGGAATATCTAAACGCTCTGGCCTCTACCTCAGCATCAAACCTGACCATCATGGTATCAAACATCTTGGCCTGAGCAGCAACCTTGGCCTGTAACGTATAAAAATCCTCCTCAGTATGGAGTCTGGGTGCAGATGTGGAAGGGCAAGGCTGAGTCACATTAGGACTGGGACCAGTGGGACTAGTTGGTTGGGAAGTGCATCCAACTTTTGAAGAGGCTCCCTCAGTGGGTGGAGCTCTCACTATCACCTCGACACCTAGATAACTCTCTGAACGAGTGAACATAATATGATCAATAACAACGACATCTAAGATAAACGGATCATCCTCTAAGATGGTAACCCCAACAGATATTCGTGTAAAAAGAATCCCATAAGGAAGAGCTGGGCGAATAGGGGTGCACTCGACAGTGGTAACAAATGCCATCACCTGGAACATAATGGCTAGTAGGTCGATATCCCACCCTTGGGATACAACATACATGAAGTAAATAATGGCAAATCCTATCTGGGTATGATTTATCCTAGGATAGATAGAAGATGACACAAATCGATTAAGAACTCAAAAAGTCGGGTGTAGTTGCCGATAAAACATAGTGGTGCCCTCCAGAGGAATCTCTCAGAACCAGTGTTGGAGAATAACCTCATAAGATGGACCATCATCAGTGATCATGGGGAACACGATGTCAGGGATGTGAGGCATCTGTAGCATCTCTGCTATCAGATCAACATTGACGATGATAGGAAAGCAACATATGGATGTTTGAAGCCACTTTAAAGTATGGATAGAACGATAGAAGAACTTTCGCACTATATCAGGATGTGCGACTCCATATGCATTAAATAAAGAATTCCACCCCCTACTCGTCAGCCAATGGGGAATGTCTAACTGACTAAAATCTAAGAACCTAAAAACTCTCTCCCCAACGATCGATCGGATATGACGTCCGAGCTACAGTAGTGGCCGTACTCAACATGACTAGCCCATCTTATAGCGGAATAGGGAGGTGGATTAGCCCGAGCTTGCTGGGTGCAAGCAAATGTAGATTTCTCATCGAGATGGCCAACAGGGGCACCTATACGTCTAGGAGGCATAGCTAATGGGACATAAAAAGATAACGTATAGTGTGTGAGAAAAGATGGGTGCAACTAACTCCAAAACACAGACTACTACGAACCTATCTCTGTACACAAGTCCAACCTAACCACCGCGAACACCCACCAATCAACATAAGAAAATCAGATATGAAACGCTAATACAAATATAACTCCCAAGAAAAACTACACAAATGTGGATATCCCCAAAAAAATCCAAAGAAATTATATACCAATGAAATTTTTCACAAAATAAATTTATTGGATAAATTTTGAGATACACACAGGGGCATAAAAAAATCCAAAAAAAATATACTGGCAGCCCCAAACTGAAATCTCTTGAGTTAAAACAAAATAGCTCACCAACATACTAATTTTAAAAAAATTAACACTGTAGGTTAGATATGCGTTCTAATGAAAAAACCATCAAATAACCCTTCTCAACTAATGATTTTTTTTTATCTCAAACAGGTATAACAAGGAATGATACACAATAGTAGAGGAAAAAAAGTTTACATTCCCTTTTAAATAAATCGTGGAATCAAAACATCATCAATCCCAACAAAAACACCAACAACAGTAAGAAAAAAAAATACCTTTATGCAGATAAACACTATCTCAATGAAGATTTTGAGATGAAAACAGTGAGAAATGGCATCAAAACAGATCTCCAAACCAAGGGTGAAAAACTCGAACCCAGAAACCCAAAAAATGCTTATCTAATCTCCAAACTAGCTTTAAAATGGTGGAATTCGGTGAGAAATCGAACACAAGTATAACTCGAGTGAAGGCCCTGATCAAACCAGTGCAAACAGAAGCTTCAAAAGCTTTAAAATGGAGGATTTTTGATTTTTTTCAGAACTGGGCGCACAACGAGAGAGACGAAGGAATAAACGAAAAGTTTAAGTCGGCTGAGCGAGGTTTAATACAAACCCTAAATTTTTTTGATAGGTCGCTAGAATGACAGACAACGTCTTTTGAACGACAATGAAACATCTCGCGCGATCCCTCTTCTCGCGACATACATATGTCGCTCGAACGAAGTAACGTTGTCATTTGAACGACATAAAGAAAATCTCAAAACGAACTCCAAAAATGTTCATGTTTTATCCAGTGAATTTTTTATTTCTGAAAAGCCACTGGAAAGATCAAACAGAACCAAAACAGACAAAAAAAATAAAAATAAAATGATGTGAGTTTCATGCCAACTTAGAATCAATGTGCTCAAACATGGACATGGAGTGAATGGTTGGGAACTACAATAAATGAATCATAAATTCAACACATCAAAAAGTTTAAGAAGCTCTAATTGGTAGAAATATAACAACAAACATTGTTTTAGCCATATGCGACAATTAAGAATGAGCTAAATGATAAACAAGCAACATACACACGAATCCAGAATTTTGAGTATTCTACAAACAACAGCGTCATGATGCGATGTTTCAACACTAGGATTCATGGTGTAAACCGATTTAATTTTTCCATCCAAACTCCCGCAAATTTATTGAGATCTTTAATTTTCTCAACTTAGAGAAATCCTATTGTCTCTAATTTTGGCATATGATTCTTTTTATTGCCTTTGTTTTTTCTTTTGGGCTCTTTTAAACGGCTACTTTCACGCCGAGTTAATTTTGTACTCCTGCAGCCCGTTCCAGTGAACAATCATCATTTTTCATTTATGCATTCTAAGTCCTCACAGTAAATGTTTCTTACATGCACACCTCCTCCTAAGTCTACTTACGTACATATGAAAAAATTGAGATAAGAACATCTCACTTAACTCAAATATGCATGTGATGTCAAACATTTATATAAACTCATGCATATGTGCAAGAATGGCGTATATACAAAGTCGAATCCAAATGCATATCAACTTCGAAACAACCCCATTAAAACAATAGGTAAGATCATTCAACGCATCAATAATTATAACAAAATGTCCTAGCCACATTGATAATGAAATGACGGTGGTCCAAGCACACAAATATGTCATATTAAACATGAAAGATCACGACACAAAAACCAAAAATCTTTTTGTGTTTTAAAAAAAATATTTTTGACCCAAAAAGTAAAATCTTTTGATATTTTTCAATAAGATGCAAATAAAAACTATACAACTAGCTACACGTCATAACCCTAGACAAGATATATCATGATAACACACTAGAGTATGACAAATCGACGAACATGCTCAACCGAACGATGAAATATGGGGAAAACCACGAGTATCACCAAGTCTAATACCTAACGCCCCTAAATCCGATTTCCTAACCTAAGTAGGTGTGAAACGACGCATGGGGGTTTTAGGAACCGAAACAACCTTATTCTTAGACTTTCTAGGAGTGTTTTTAATACCGTATCAAAAATATCTAAGATGACCTATCCTAACGCAATGAGTGCAAGTGTAGTTACGGCTGGGAATGTTTGCTATGGGATGATTATTTCTAATGGTCCTAGGTGGATATCTCCTAATGACCCTAGGTGGATTTCTTGCTTGCATGGTTTGACTTTGGGAATGGGTGAAAAATGTTTATCGAAGCCAAAACCACACTTATTATCTTTAATATGGATGGTTCCTAAGATTTTATCTAACTTTTCGAACTAGCTTCCAAATCAAATTTGACCTTACTCGAATTTCTCAATTTCTCCTGAAGCTCACCTATATTTGAATCAAGTAAATGATTAGAATCCTCAAACTCAAGAAGTTCCTTTTTCACAACCTACATCAACCCTCGAAGACTATCTCTCTCACCCTCGACATATTCTAGCTTTTATCGAATTTTCTTCTCATGCTCCCTAAGATCCTCAATTAAAGCATTTGAATTACTATTTTCTATGGAAAGTTCTTTCAACTTAGCTTCTAACTTCAATTTTTCCTTCTTTACCTTCAAATTTTCTTCATATAACTCAATAAGGGCAATTTTCAAGTCTCTCTAATCCTCACTCTCATCCTCACTTTCCTCACCCTCACTCTCTAGGGCATCACAACCTGTGGCTGTGGAAGAATCATGCAAAGGTATGTCGTCATCACTCACATGATTAGCCACAAGGATGGGAAGGTCTCGCTTACTAGCATAAATTTTTTCTTCTTTTGGGTCACTCTCACTATGGGTAGAAGCACGATTTATCGATTTATTAAAATTCCCCCTAAGTTTAGTGGGGCACTCTTCTAACCTATGACCAAACCCCTCGCAGCAAAGATACTTCTCACACTCATCCTTTTTAACCAAATTTTTAATATCAGACTTTATGCGTGATTTCCAATTAGAAGTTTCAAACACGCGAGCTCTAATATCATCAAAACCACCGAAAGGCATGCCTAAAGTCACGGGATCACAAACACAATAAAACAGTGCAACGTGCTTCGATACCAATTTGAGAAGGCCCTTTTGGGTGTGCTTTAGGTAAAAATAACTTTTTCCAATTTTTAGTTAAATCCAATTTTATTTTCTCGAACCCTAAACATGCATATAAGTGATGTAATCTATTAAACAATTAAAGCATGCGGTAAAAGAAACAATTTCAGGAAAAACCGCATTTCGGGTAAATCCTTTTTATTTCACTATGAATAGTAAATTGCAACTTACAACATAGCAAAAATAGCAACGAATCTGTCACAACAAAACCACATAGACATGCAGTCTAACTCAACAAAGGACTCCGATAAGAACCCTCAAGAATCGCAACCCTCGTCTTCTGTAAGGCACACCTGCAAGTATCCTCAATGATCGCAGTCCACAAATGTGTAATTAATGATGAACTAACTTCTGACAAACATGTTCAAGATCACAAGCTTTGGAATTGAGTAATTTGATCTTGAATAAACTCCGGATGATGAAGAACTAAATGGGAATTTTGTAAACTGTTCTTCTTAAAACGTCTGAGCAGAAGGATGTATTTATTTATGAGTAAACAGGAGTCTAAAGACTCTAAAACACAAAATTCGAGGCGACAACTCGTTTGAGCGAAATACCCATGTCGTTTGAACGAGAAATTGTGTCGTTTGAACGACTGCAAAACATGATTTTCCTTTTAAATTAAATCCTCGAATTTTCTTAAATTATTTTAACTCAGAATAATTTAAAATATGTTTTCGCAAATATTAAATTTAATTCTCGACATTAATCATCCATTATGTAATCAAATTTCTAAATCCCACAAATTCACTTAAGCATTCATACCTGAGTGATCTAGAAGAAACTGAATATAAAGAATGCTACTTGACTTGATTTCTTCTTCAAAGCTTTTAATAAAAAAAATCTTCAACTTGTATTGTCGTAGGATTCAATTAATCTCAAAATAAAAACTAGCCTATACTCAAATTGTTTTGTCTGGAGTTAAGACAATTACAAACAAATTGACTCGATTAGAAATTTGTTCCTACAAATCTCCCCCGTTTTCGTTGTCATTATCGGGTAGTCTCCTGATGGGGAAGAGAGCATCTTCTTCGGTGTCAATTGTACTGGTTGTTATGAGGGACACCCCTTTGCTTTCTCTGGGTTGTGTTACTCCGTCTTCATCTGCGACTAAGGCTGGTGATTGCATGCTTCTGGTTCTACCGTTATCTTTCATGGTGGCCCTTCATGGCTAGGACCAAGTCATACATAATCATCAGTGTGGCTCAGCGTTTAGCATAATGGCACCGTCTTTGGACCCCAAACTTTTCTCGAAGAATGCGAGTTTTTAATAATTCCCGATTTGTATAACTTTGCTTATTTTCTGTCTTTAAAATTTGACTGAATTTATGTATTTACAAACTTTCAGTAGGTACTGGTTGATGCCTTTCAGCTGTGGGAGATGCTGGCGCGCTGGTCATCGGCACACTTAACCATACTCCAGCCGACTACGGAGGTTTAGGGAGGCACAAGGTTGTAACAACCCGCGTAATTTTTGGAGTATTTTCGAAATAAAGAGGAAAAATAAATTTTGAGATAAAATTATTTGTATTGCTCAAATATGTTGGTTATTAATTTTAAAGGCGAGAATTTCAAACGATTTCAAAATCGGAATTAAAATGGAGTTTTAATTGAATTTTTATTATTTAGAAGAGTCCTCAAAATATAAAACTCTCTAAGAGTCCTCGGAACATAAAACTCTATAGTAAAAATAATATTTTTAGAAATCCGACCGTCCGATGAAGCTGAATTTTTGTCAGAAGTCCTGTCTCGCCATTCTCTACAACTTAATAAAATTTCAAGCGATTCCAACGGCCCGATCGCCCGGAATAAATGTTTTAGTGTTTGTATCTGATTAGAACTCTTTTCATAATCAAACTCTCAATCCTTTATATATCAACTAATTCGTGGATGGAACTTTCAAATCACTTTTTCTCAAACTTTTCAACTAGAAGACCTCTCCAAAATTACTCCCTTTCATCTACAAACCATTGCCCCAAGCTTATTCAAGATTTCAACATTAGATTAGAAGGCTTATTTGGTGTTTTCTCAAGTTTGGGATAAAACGAGATTTGATTATTTTCGCGAGAGGAACGTGATGGTGTGATTAGATTTTGAGGCTAAATTATGCGATGATTCATTTGATGATTTTGAGGTATGGGATTTTACACAATATGCTCCTAAATCTCGCGAGTATTATTCTCATTATTTTCTTGTGATTATTGACTCATACTTGAATTTCTAAATTCGCTGGAATCTGGAAATATTTGTTGGAATCTAGTTTTCGATTCATGTGGTATTATATTTGGTGTTGAGCATGTTGTCATGAGATTTTAATATGGCACTGAGGTTGGGCACCCGCCAATATTCCTTTTTCCGGATATGCTAAAAAAATGCATAGGCGCGGTACGGTGGTGAGGCCTGGTGACCCGGTTAATGTGTTGTTGAGAAATTATATTGATATAATTGCTTATGAGATTCGCATTTGATTTGAATATTTGTATTCGTATTGTTACGTTTTATTCATTACTAATATTTGTTGAGCATCTTTCCTGTCGTATTGTGTACTTCCCCATATTTTCTTTTAGTGGCAGGTTAGCGCGGATTTTGGGGCGCTATGGAGATTGATTTTTAGTGATGATTCTTTTAGGAAGATTTCTAATACAAGAGAGAAGACTTGTATTTATTTATTTTTGTTGTATAGAGCATTTTATTTCGAGACAGATAGTTGTTTTAATTCGAGAGATTTGTTGTATTAATTTGAAGATTGAGATTAGTGGATTTCTCTTTTGTATTGTGGGATTTAGATGCTCTATACCTTGTTATTTGTGGATTTGATTAGTTTTATCGATAGTAGCGCTCCGTTCGCTCTCTCCGGGCGGGCGGGGTGTTACAGAATGGTATCAGAGCTTAGGTATACGACAACCCTCGGGTCTTGGGTTTTGGGTTTGTTGCGTTTTTGTGGCGCGTATTTTTGGAGATAGAATCTTTAGATGATCGTTTCGTGTTAGACATCTAGATTAGATGTGAGGAATTTATTTTTGGAGACGAGATTATTTTTGGAGATTGTTGGCCTGATTTTTGAGAGTTAGGTATTCGACGAATTTCGAGGGCAAAATTCCATTGCTAGTGGGGAAGTGTAACAACCAGCGTAATTTTTGGAGTATTTTCGAAATAAAGAGGAAAAATAAATTTTGAGATAAAATTATTTGTATTGCTCAAATATGTTGGCTATTAATTTTAAAGGCGAGAATTTCAAACGATTTCGAAATCGGAATTAAAATGGAGTTTTAATTGAATTTTTATTTTTTAAAAGAGTCCTCAAAATATAAAACTCTCTAAGAGTCCTCGGAACATAAAACTCTATAGTAAAAATAATATTTTTCGAAATCCGACCGTCCGATCAAGCTGAATTTTTGTCAGAAGTCCTGTCTCGCCATTCTCTACAACTTACTAAAATTTCAAGCGATTCCAACGGTCCGATCGCCCGGAATAAATGTTTTAGTGTTTGTATCTGATTAGAACTCTTTTCTTAATCAAACTCTCAATCCTTTATATATCAACTAATTCGTGGATGGACCTTTCAAATCACTTTTTCTCAAACTTTTCAACTAGAAGACCTCTCCAAAATTACTCCCTTTCATCTACAAACCATTGCCATAAGCTTATTCAAGATTTCAACATTAGATTAGAAGGCTTATTTGGTGTTTTCTCAAGTTTGGGATAAAACGAGATTTGATTATTTTCGCGAGAGGAACGTGATGGTGTGATTAGATTTTGAGGCTAAATTATGCGATGATTCATTTGATGATTTTGAGGTATGGGATTTTACACAATATACTCCTAAATCTCGCGAGTATTATTCTCATTATTTTCTTGTGATTATTGACTCATACTTGAATTTCTAAATTCGCTGGAATCTGGAAATATTTGTTGGAATCTAGTTTTCGATTCATGTGGTATTATATTTGGTGTTGGGCATGTTGTCATGAGATTTTAATATGGCACTGAGGTTGGGCACCCGCCAATATTCCTTTTTCCGGATATGCTAAAAAAAATGCATAGGCGCGGTACGGTGGTGAGGCCTGGTGACACGGTTAATGTGTTGTTGAGAAATTATATTGATATAATTGCTTATGAGATTCGCATTTGATTTGAATATTTGTATTCGTATTGTTACGTTTTATTCATCGCTAATATTTGTTGAGCATCTTTCCTGTCGTATTGTGTACTTCCCCATATTTTCTTTTAGTGGCAGGTTAGCGCGGATTTTGGGGCGCTATGGAGATTGATTTTTAGTGATGATTCTTTTAGGAAGATTTCTAATACAAGAGAGAAGACTTGTATTTATTTATTTTTGTTGTATAGAGCATTTTATTTCGAGACAGATAGTTGTTTTAATTCGAGAGATTTGTTGTATTAATTTGAAGATTGAGATTAGTGGATTTCTCTTTTGTATTGTGGGATTTAGATGCTCTATACCTTGTTATTTGTGGATTTGATTAGTTTTATCGATAGTAGCGCTCCGTTCGCTCTCTCCGGGCGGGCGGGGTGTTACAGAATGGTATCAGAGCTTAGGTATACGACAACCCTCGGGTCTTGGGTTTTGGGTTTGTTGCGTTTTTGTGGCGCGTATTTTTGGAGATAGAATCTTTAGATGATCGTTTCGTGTTAGACATCTAGATTAGATGTGAGGAATTTATTTTTGGAGACGAGATTATTTTTGGAGATTGTTGGCCTGATTTTTGAGAGTTAGGTATTCGACGAATTTCGAGGGCAAAATTCCATTGTTAGTGGGGAAGTGTAACAACCCGCGTAATTTTTGGAGTATTTTCGAAATAAAGAGGAAAAATAAATTTTGAGATAAAATTATTTGTATTGCTCAAATATGTTGGTTATTAATTTTAAAGGCGAGAATTTCAAACGATTTCGAAATCGGAATTAAAATGGAGTTTTAATTGAATTTTTATTATTTAGAAGAGTCCTCAAAATATAAAACTCTCTAAGAGTCCTCGGAACATAAAACTCTATAGTAAAAATAATATTTTTAGAAATCCGACCGTCCGATCAAGCTGAATTTTTGTCAGAAGTCCTGTCTCGCCATTCGCTACAACTTACTAAAATTCAAGTGATTCCAACGGTCCGATCGCCCGGAATAAATGTTTTAGTGTTTGTATCTGATTAGAACTCTTTTCTTAATCAAACTCTCAATCCTTTATATATCAACTAATTCGTGGATGGACCTTTCAAATCACTTTTTCTCAAACTTTTCAACTGGAAGACCTCTCCAAAATTACTCCCTTTCATCTACAAACCATTGCTATAAGCTTATTCAAGATTTCAACATTAGATTAGAAGGCTTATTTGGTGTTTTCTCAAGTTTGGGATAAAACGAGATTTGATTATTTTCGCGAGAGGAACGTGATGGTGTGATTAGATTTTGAGGCTAAATTATGCGATGATTCATTTGATGATTTTGAGGTATGGGATTTTACACAATATGCTCCTAAATCTCGCGAGTATTATTCTCATTATTTTCTTGTGATTATTGACTCATACTTGAATTTCTAAATTCGCTGGAATCTGGAAATATTTGTTGGAATCTAGTTTTCGATTCATGTGGTATTATATTTGGTGTTGAGCATGTTGTCATGAGATTTTAATATGGCACTGAGGTTGGGCACCCGCCAATATTCCTTTTTCCGGATATGCTAAAAAAAATGCATAGGCGCGGTACGATGGTGAGGCCTGGTGACCCGGTTAATGTGTTGTTGAGAAATTATATTGATATAATTGCTTATGAGATTCGCATTTGATTTGAATATTTGTATTCGTATTGTTACGTTTTATTCATTACTAATATTTGTTGAGCATCTTTCCTGTCGTATTGTGTACTTCCCCATATTTTCTTTTAGTGGCAGGTTAGCGCGGATTTTGGGGCGCTATGGAGATTGATTTTTAGTGATGATTCTTTTAGGAAGATTTCTAATACAAGAGAGAAGACTTGTATTTATTTATTTTTGTTGTATAGAGCATTTTATTTCGAGACAGATAGTTGTTTTAATTCGAGAGATTTGTTGTATTAATTTGAAGATTGAGATTAGTGGATTTCTCTTTTGTATTGTGGGATTTAGATGCTCTATACCTTGTTATTTGTGGATTTGATTAGTTTTATCGATAGTAGCGCTCCGTTCGCTCTCTCCGGGCGGGCGGGGTGTTACAGAATGGTATCAGAGCTTAGGTATACGACAACCCTCGGGTCTTGGGTTTTGGGTTTGTTGCGTTTTTGTGGCGCGTATTTTTGGAGATAGAATCTTTAGATGATCGTTTCGTGTTAGACATCTAGATTAGATGTGAGGAATTTATTTTTGGAGACGAGATTATTTTTGGAGATTGTTGGCCTGATTTTTGAGAGTTAGGTATTCGACGAATTTCGAGGGCAAAATTCCATTGCTAGTGGGGAAGTGTAACAACCAGCGTAATTTTTGGAGTATTTTCGAAATAAAGAGGAAAAATAAATTTTGAGATAAAATTATTTGTATTGCTCAAATATGTTGGCTATTAATTTTAAAGGCGAGAATTTCAAACGATTTCGAAATCGGAATTAAAATGGAGTTTTAATTGAATTTTTATTATTTAAAAGAGTCCTCAAAATATAAAACTCTCTAAGAGTCCTCGGAACATAAAACTCTATAGTAAAAATAATATTTTTCGAAATCCGACCGTCCGATCAAGCTGAATTTTTGTCAGAAGTCCTGTCTCGCCATTCTCTACAATTTACTAAAATTTCAAGCGATTCCAACGGTCCGATCGCCCGGAATAAATGTTTTAGTGTTTGTATCTGATTAGAACTCTTTTCTTAATCAAACTCTCAATCCTTTATATATCAACTAATTCGTGGATGGACCTTTCAAATCACTTTTTCTCAAACTTTTCAACTAGAAGACCTCTCCAAAATTACTCCCTTTCATCTACAAACCATTGCCATAAGCTTATTCAAGATTTCAACATTAGATTAGAAGGCTTATTTGGTGTTTTCTCAAGTTTGGGATAAAACGAGATTTGATTATTTTCGCGAGAGGAACGTGATGGTGTGATTAGATTTTGAGGCTAAATTATGCGATGATTCATTTGATGATTTTGAGGTATGGGATTTTACACAATATGCTCCTAAATCTCGCGAGTATTATTCTCATTATTTTCTTGTGATTATTGACTCATACTTGAATTTCTAAATTCGCTGGAATCTGGAAATATTTGTTGGAATCTAGTTTTCGATTCATGTGGTATTATATTTGGTGTTGAGCATGTTGTCATGAGATTTTAATATGACACTGAGGTTGGGCACCCGCCAATATTCCTTTTTCCGGATATGCTAAAAAAAATGCATAGGCGCGGTACGGTGGTGAGGCCTGGTGACCCGATTAATGTGTTGTTGAGAAATTATATTTATATAATTGCTTATGAGATTCGCATTTGATTTGAATATTTGTATTCGTATTGTTACGTTTTATTCATCGCTAATATTTGTTGAGCATCTTTCCTGTCGTATTGTGTACTTCCCCATATTTTCTTTTAGTGGCAGGTTAGCGCGGATTTTGGGGCGCTATGGAGATTGATTTTTAGTGATGATTCTTTTAGGAAGATTTCTAATACAAGAGAGAAGACTTGTATTTATTTATTTTTGTTGTATAGAGCATTTTATTTCGAGACAGATAGTTGTTTTAATTCGAGAGATTTGTTGTATTAATTTGAAGATTGAGATTAGTGGATTTCTCTTTCGTATTGTGGGATTTAGATGCTCTATCCCTTGTTATTTGTGGATTTGATTAGTTTTATCGATAGTAGCGCTCCGTTCGTTCTCTCCGGGCGGGCGGGGTGTTACAGAATGGTATCAGAGCTTAGGTATACGATAACCCTCGGGTCTTGGGTTTTGGGTTTGTTGCGTTTTTGTGGCGCGTATTTTTGGAGATAGAATCTTTAGATGATCGTTTCGTGTTAGACATCTAGATTAGATGTGAGGAATTTATTTTTGGAGACGAGATTATTTTTGGAGATTGTTGGCCTGATTTTTGAGAGTTAGGTATTCGACGAATTTCGAGGGCGAAATTCCATTGTTTGTGGGGAAGTGTAACAACCCGCGTAATTTTTGGAGTATTTTCGAAATAAAGAGGAAAAATAAATTTTGAGATAAAATTATTTGTATTGCTCAAATATGTTGGTTATTAATTTTAAAGGCGAGAATTTCAAACGATTTCGAAATCGGAATGAAAATGGAGTTTTAATTGAATTTTTATTATTTAGAAGAGTCCTCAAAATATAAAACTCTCTAAGAGTCCTCGGAACATAAAACTCTATAGTAAAAATAATATTTTTAGAAATCCGACCGTCCGATCAAGCTGAATTTTTGTCAGAAGTCCTGTCTCGCCATTCGCTACAACTTAGTAAAATTCAAGCGATTCCAACGGTCCGATCGCCCGGAATAAATGTTTTAGTGTTTGTATCTGATTAGAACTCTTTTCTTAATCAAACTCTCAATCCTTTATATATCAACTAATTCGTGGATGGACCTTTCAAATCACTTTTTCTCAAACTTTTCAACTAGAAGACCTCTCCAAAATTACTCCCTTTCATCTACAAACCATTGCTATAAGCTTATTCAAGATTTCAACATTAGATTAGAAGGCTTATTTGGTGTTTTCTCAAGTTTGGGATAAAACGAGATTTGATTATTTTCGCGAGAGGAACGTGATGGTGTGATTAGATTTTGAGGCTAAATTATGCGATGATTCATTTGATGATTTTGAGGTATGGGATTTTACACAATATGCTCCTAAATCTCGCGAGTATTATTCTCATTATTTTCTTGTGATTATTGACTCATACTTGAATTTCTAAATTCGCTGGAATCTGGAAATATTTGTTGGAATCTAGTTTTCGATTCATGTGGTATTATATTTGGTGTTGAGCATGTTGTCATGAGATTTTAATATGGCACTGAGGTTGGGCACCCGCCAATATTCCTTTTTCCGGATATGCTAAAAAAAATGCATAGGCGCGGTACGGTGGTGAGGCCTGGTGACACGGTTAATGTGTTGTTGAGAAATTATATTGATATAATTGCTTATGAGATTCGCATTTGATTTGAATATTTGTATTCGTATTGTTACGTTTTATTCATCGCTAATATTTGTTGAGCATCTTTCCTGTCGTATTGTGTACTTCCCCATATTTTCTTTTAGTGGCAGGTTAGCGCGGATTTTGGGGCGCTATGGAGATTGATTTTTAGTGATGATTCTTTTAGGAAGATTTCTAATACAAGAGAGAAGACTTGTATTTATTTATTTTTGTTGTAGAGAGCATTTTATTTCGAGACAGATAGTTGTTTTAATTCGAGAGATTTGTTGTATTAATTTGAAGATTGAGATTAGTGGATTTCTCTTTTGTATTGTGGGATTTAGATGCTCTATCCCTTGTTATTTGTGGATTTGATTAGTTTTATCGATAGTAGCGCTCCGTTCGTTCTCTCCGGGCGGGCGGGGTGTTACAGAATGGTATCAGAGCTTAGGTATACGACAACCCTCGGGTCTTGGGTTTTGGGTTTGTTGCGTTTTTGTGGCGCGTATTTTTGGAGATAGAATCTTTAGATGATCGTTTCGTGTTAGACATCTAGATTAGATGTGAGGAATTTATTTTTGGAGACGAGATTATTTTTGGAGATTGTTGGCCTGATTTTTGAGAGTTAGGTATTCGACGAATTTCGAGGGCGAAATTCCATTGCTAGTGGGGAAGTGTAACAACCCGCGTAATTTTTGGAGTATTTTCGAAATAAAGAGGAAAAATAAATTTTGAGATAAAATTATTTGTATTGCTCAAATATGTTGGTTATTAATTTTAAAGGCGAGAATTTCAAACGATTTCGAAATCGGAATTAAAATGGAGTTTTAATTGAATTTTTATTATTTAAAAGAGTCCTCAAAATATAAAACTCTCTAAGAGTCTTCGGAACATAAAACTCTATAGTAAAAATAATATTTTTTGAAATCCGACCGTCCGATCAAGCTGAATTTTCGTCAGAAGTCCTGTCTCGCCATTCTCTACAACTTACTAAAATTTCAAGCGATTCCAACGGTCCGATCGCCCGGAATAAATGTTTTAGTGTTTGTATCTGATTAGAACTCTTTTCTTAATCAAACTCTCAATCCTTTATATATCAACTAATTCGTGGATGGACCTTTCAAATCACTTTTTCTCAAACTTTTCAACTAGAAGACCTCTCCAAAATTACTCCCTTTCATCTACAAACCATTGCCCCAAGCTTATTCAAGATTTCAACATTAGATTAGAAGGCTTATTTGGTGTTTTCTCAAGTTTGGGATAAAACGAGATTTGATTATTTTCGCGAGAGGAACGTGATGGTGTGATTAGATTTTGAGGCTAAATTATGCGATGATTCATTTGATGATTTTGAGGTATGGGGTTTTACACAATATGCTCCTAAATCTCGCGAGTATTATTCTCATTATTTTCTTGTGATTATTGACTCATACTTGAATTTCTAAATTCGCTGGAATTTGGAAATATTTGTTGGAATCTAGTTTTCGATTCATGTGGTATTATATTTGGTGTTGAGCATGTTGTCATGAGATTTTAATATGGCACTGAGGTTGGGCACCCGCCAATATTCCTTTTTCCGGATATGCTAAAAAAAATGCATAGGCGCGGTACGGTGGTGAGGCCTGGTGACCCGGTTAATGTGTTGTTGAGAAATTATATTGATATAATTGCTTATGAGATTCGCATTTGATTTGAATATTTGTATTCGTATTGTTACGTTTTATTCATCGCTAATATTTGTTGAGCATCTTTCCTGTCGTATTGTGTACTTCCCCATATTTTCTTTTAGTGGCAGGTTAGCGCGGATTTTGGGGCGCTATGGAGATTGATTTTTAGTGATGATTCTTTTAGGAAGATTTCTAATACAAGAGAGAAGACTTGTATTTATTTATTTTTGTTGTATAGATCATTTTATTTCGAGACAGATAGTTGTTTTAATTCGAGAGATTTGTTGTATTAATTTGAAGATTGAGATTAGTGGATTTCTCTTTTGTATTGTGGGATTTAGATGCTCTATACCTTGTTATTTGTGGATTTGATTAGTTTTATCGATAGTAGCGCTCCGTTCGCTCTCTCCGGGCGGGCGGGGTGTTACAGAATGGTATCAGAGCTTAGGTATACGACAACCCTCGGGTCTTGGGTTTTGGGTTTGTTGCGTTTTTGTGGCGCGTATTTTTGGAGATAGAATCTTTAGATGATCGTTTCGTGTTAGACATCTAGATTAGATGTGAGGAATTTATTTTTGGAGACGAGATTATTTTTGGAGATTGTTGGCCTGATTTTTGAGAGTTAGGTATTCGACGAATTTCGAGGGCGAAATTCCATTGCTAGTGGGGAAGTGTAACAACCCGCGTAATTTTTGGAGTATTTTCGAAATAAAGAGGAAAAATAAATTTTGAGATAAAATTATTTGTATTGCTCAAATATGTTGGTTATTAATTTTAAAGGCGAGAATTTCAAACGATTTCGAGATCGGAATTAAAATGGAGTTTTAATTGAATTTTTATTATTTAGAAGAGTCCTCAAAATATAAAACTCTCTAAGAGTCCTCGGAACATAAAACTCTATAGTAAAAATAATATTTTTAGAAATCCGACCGTCCGATCAAGCTGAATTTTTGTCAGAAGTCCTGTCTCGCCATTCGCTACCATTTACTAAAATTCAAGCGATTCCAACGGTCCGATCGCCCGGAATAAATGTTTTAGTGTTTGTATCTGATTAGAACTCTTTTCTTAATCAAACTCTCAATCCTTTATATATCAACTAATTCGTGGATGGACCTTTCAAATCACTTTTTCTCAAACTTTTCAACTAGAAGACCTCTCCAAAATTACTCCCTTTCATCTACAAACCATTGCCATAAGCTTATTCAAGATTTCAACATTAGATTAGAAGGCTTATTTGGTGTTTTCTCAAGTTTGGGATAAAACGAGATTTGATTATTTTCGCGAGAGGAACGTGATGGTGTGATTAGATTTTGAGGCTAAATTATGCGATGATTCATTTGATGATTTTGAGGTATGGGATTTTACACAATATGCTCCTAAATCTCGCGAGTATTATTCTCATTATTTTCTTGTGATTATTGACTCATACTTGAATTTCTAAATTCGCTGGAATCTGGAAATATTTGTTGGAATCTAGTTTTCGATTTATGTGGTATTATATTTGGTGTTGAGCATGTTGTCATGAGATTTTAATATGGCACTGAGGTTGGGCACCCGCCAATATTCCTTTTTCCGGATATGCTAAAAAAAATGCATAGGCGCGGTACGGTGGTGAGGCCTGGTGACCCGGTTAATGTGTTGTTGAGAAATTATATTGATATAATTGCTTATGAGATTCGTATTTGATTTGAATATTTGTATTCGTATTGTTACGTTTTATTCATTACTAATATTTGTTGAGCATCTTTCCTGTCGTATTGTGTACTTCCCCATATTTTCTTTTAGTGGCAGGTTAGCGCGGATTTTGGGGCGCTATGGAGATTGATTTTTAGTGATGATTCTCTTAGGAAGATTTCTAATACAAGAGAGAAGACTTGTATTTATTTATTTTTGTTGTATAGAGCATTTTATTTCGAGACAGATAGTTGTTTTAATTCGAGAGATTTGTTGTATTAATTTGAAGATTGAGATTAGTGGATTTCTCTTTTGTATTGTGGAATTTAGATGCTCTATACCTTGTTATTTGTGGATTTGATTAGTTTTATCGATAGTAGCGCTCCGTTCGCTCTCTCCGGGCGGGCGGGGTGTTACAGAATGGTATCAGAGCTTAGGTATACGACAACCCTCGGGTCTTGGGTTTTGGGTTTGTTGCGTTTTTGTGGCGCGTATTTTTGGAGATAGAATCTTTAGATGATCGTTTCGTGTTAGACATCTAGATTAGATGTGAGGAATTTATTTTTGGAGACGAGATTATTTTTGGAGATTGTTGGCCTGATTTTTGAGAGTTAGGTATTCGACGAATTTCGAGGGCGAAATTCCATTGCTAGTGGGGAAGTGTAACAACCCGCGTAATTTTTGGAGTATTTTCGAAATAAAGAGGAAAAATAAATTTTGAGATAAAATTATTTGTATTGCTCAAATATGTTGGTTATTAATTTTAAAGGCGAGAATTTCAAACGATTTCGAAATCGGAATTAAAATGGAGTTTTAATTGAATTTTTATTATTTAAAAGAGTCCTCAAAATATAAAACTCTCTAAGAGTCTTCGGAACATAAAACTCTATAGTAAAAATAATATTTTTCGAAATCCGACCGTCCGATCAAGCTTAATTTTCGTCAGAAGTCCTGTCTCGCCATTCTCTACAACTTACTAAAATTTCAAGCGATTCCAACGGTCCGATCGCCCGGAATAAATGTTTTAGTGTTTGTATCTGATTAGAACTCTTTTCTTAATCAAACTCTCAATCCTTTATATATCAACTAATTCGTGGATGGACCTTTCAAATCACTTTTTCTCAAACTTTTCAACTAGAAGACCTCTCCAAAATTACTCCCTTTCATCTACAAACCATTGCCCCAAGCTTATTCAAGATTTCAACATTAGATTAGAAGGCTTATTTGGTGTTTTCTCAAGTTTGGGATAAAACGAGATTTGATTATTTTCGCGAGAGGAACGTGATGGTGTGATTAGATTTTGAGGCTAAATTATGCGATGATTCATTTGATGATTTTGAGGTATGGGGTTTTACACAATATGCTCCTAAATCTCGCGAGTATTATTCTCATTATTTTCTTGTGATTATTGACTCATACTTGAATTTCTAAATTCGCTGGAATTTGGAAATATTTGTTGGAATCTAGTTTTCGATTCATGTGGTATTATATTTGGTGTTGAGCATGTTGTCATGAGATTTTAATATGGCACTGAGGTTGGGCACCCGCCAATATTCCTTTTTTCGGATATGCTAAAAAAAATGCATAGGCGCGGTACGGTGGTGAGGCCTGGTGACCCGGTTAATGTGTTGTTGAGAAATTATATTGATATAATTGCTTATGAGATTCGCATTTGATTTGAATATTTGTATTCGTATTGTTACGTTTTATTCATCGCTAATATTTGTTGAGCATCTTTCCTGTCGTATTGTGTACTTCCCCATATTTTCTTTTAGTGGCAGGTTAGCGCGGATTTTGGGGCGCTATGGAGATTGATTTTTAGTGATGATTCTTTTAGGAAGATTTCTAATACAAGAGAGAAGACTTGTATTTATTTATTTTTGTTGTATAGATCATTTTATTTCGAGACAGATAGTTGTTTTAATTCGAGAGATTTGTTGTATTAATTTGAAGATTGAGATTAGTGGATTTCTCTTTTGTATTGTGGGATTTAGATGCTCTATACCTTGTTATTTGTGGATTTGATTAGTTTTATCGATAGTAGCGCTCCGTTCGCTCTCTCCGGGCGGGCGGGGTGTTACAGAATGGTATCAGAGCTTAGGTATACGACAACCCTCGGGTCTTGGGTTTTGGGTTTGTTGCGTTTTTGTGGCGCGTATTTTTGGAGATAGAATCTTTAGATGATCGTTTCGTGTTAGACATCTAGATTAGATGTGAGGAATTTATTTTTGGAGACGAGATTATTTTTGGAGATTGTTGGCCTGATTTTTGAGAGTTAGGTATTCGACGAATTTCGAGGGCGAAATTCCATTGCTAGTGGGGAAGTGTAACAACCCGCGTAATTTTTGGAGTATTTTCGAAATAAAGAGGAAAAATAAATTTTGAGATAAAATTATTTGTATTGCTCAAATATGTTGGTTATTAATTTTAAAGGCGAGAATTTCAAACGATTTCGAAATCGGAATTAAAATGGAGTTTTAATTGAATTTTTATTATTTAGAAGAGTCCTCAAAATATAAAACTCTCTAAGAGTCCTCGGAACATAAAACTCTATAGTAAAAATAATATTTTTAGAAATCCGACCGTCCGATCAAGCTGAATTTTTGTCAGAAGTCCTGTCTCGCCATTCGCTACCATTTACTAAAATTCAAGCGATTCCAACGGTCCGATCGCCCGGAATAAATGTTTTAGTGTTTGTATC
The DNA here is from genome assembly GCA_949130495.1 of Sambucus nigra. Classification (NCBI taxonomy): domain Eukaryota; kingdom Viridiplantae; phylum Streptophyta; class Magnoliopsida; order Dipsacales; family Adoxaceae; genus Sambucus; species Sambucus nigra. Next base: position 404,147,618 of record OX422215.1, on the reverse strand, counting down.
TGATTAGAACTCTTTTCTTAATCAAACTCTCAATCCTTTATATATCAACTAATTCGTGGATGGACCTTTCAAATCACTTTTTCTCAAACTTTTCAACTAGAAGACCTCTCCAAAATTACTCCCTTTCATCTACAAACCATTGCCATAAGCTTATTCAAGATTTCAACATTAGATTAGAAGGCTTATTTGGTGTTTTCTCAAGTTTGGGATAAAACGAGATTTGATTATTTTCGCGAGAGGAACGTGATGGTGTGATTAGATTTTGAGGCTAAATTATGCGATGATTCATTTGATGATTTTGAGGTATGGGATTTTACACAATATGCTCCTAAATCTCGCGAGTATTATTCTCATTATTTTCTTGTGATTATTGACTCATACTTGAATTTCTAAATTCGCTGGAATCTGGAAATATTTGTTGGAATCTAGTTTTCGATTTATGTGGTATTATATTTGGTGTTGAGCATGTTGTCATGAGATTTTAATATGGCACTGAGGTTGGGCACCCGCCAATATTCCTTTTTCCGGATATGCTAAAAAAAATGCATAGGCGCGGTACGGTGGTGAGGCCTGGTGACCCGGTTAATGTGTTGTTGAGAAATTATATTGATATAATTGCTTATGAGATTCGTATTTGATTTGAATATTTGTATTCGTATTGTTACGTTTTATTCATTACTAATATTTGTTGAGCATCTTTCCTGTCGTATTGTGTACTTCCCCATATTTTCTTTTAGTGGCAGGTTAGCGCGGATTTTGGGGCGCTATGGAGATTGATTTTTAGTGATGATTCTCTTAGGAAGATTTCTAATACAAGAGAGAAGACTTGTATTTATTTATTTTTGTTGTATAGAGCATTTTATTTCGAGACAGATAGTTGTTTTAATTCGAGAGATTTGTTGTATTAATTTGAAGATTGAGATTAGTGGATTTCTCTTTTGTATTGTGGAATTTAGATGCTCTATACCTTGTTATTTGTGGATTTGATTAGTTTTATCGATAGTAGCGCTCCGTTCGCTCTCTCCGGGCGGGCGGGGTGTTACAGAATGGTATCAGAGCTTAGGTATACGACAACCCTCGGGTCTTGGGTTTTGGGTTTGTTGCGTTTTTGTGGCGCGTATTTTTGGAGATAGAATCTTTAGATGATCGTTTCGTGTTAGACATCTAGATTAGATGTGAGGAATTTATTTTTGGAGACGAGATTATTTTTGGAGATTGTTGGCCTGATTTTTGAGAGTTAGGTATTCGACGAATTTCGAGGGCGAAATTCCATTGCTAGTGGGGAAGTGTAACAACCCGCGTAATTTTTGGAGTATTTTCGAAATAAAGAGGAAAAATAAATTTTGAGATAAAATTATTTGTATTGCTCAAATATGTTGGTTATTAATTTTAAAGGCGAGAATTTCAAACGATTTCGAAATCGGAATTAAAATGGAGTTTTAATTGAATTTTTATTATTTAGAAGAGTCCTCAAAATATAAAACTCTCTAAGAGTCCTCGGAACATAAAACTCTATAGTAAAAATAATATTTTTAGAAATCCGACCGTCCGATCAAGCTGAATTTTTGTCAGAAGTCCTGTCTCGCCATTCGCTACCATTTACTAAAATTCAAGCGATTCCAACGGTCCGATCGCCCGGAATAAATGTTTTAGTGTTTGTATCTGATTAGAACTCTTTTCTTAATCAAACTCTCAATCCTTTATATATCAACTAATTCGTGGATGGACCTTTCAAATCACTTTTTCTCAAACTTTTCAACTAGAAGACCTCTCCAAAATTACTCCCTTTCATCTACAAACCATTGCCATAAGCTTATTCAAGATTTCAACATTAGATTAGAAGGCTTATTTGGTGTTTTCTCAAGTTTGGGATAAAACGAGATTTGATTATTTTCGCGAGAGGAACGTGATGGTGTGATTAGATTTTGAGGCTAAATTATGCGATGATTCATTTGATGATTTTGAGGTATGGGATTTTACACAATATGCTCCTAAATCTCGCGAGTATTATTCTCATTATTTTCTTGTGATTATTGACTCATACTTGAATTTCTAAATTCGCTGGAATCTGGAAATATTTGTTGGAATCTAGTTTTCGATTTATGTGGTATTATATTTGGTGTTGAGCATGTTGTCATGAGATTTTAATATGGCACTGAGGTTGGGCACCCGCCAATATTCCTTTTTCCGGATATGCTAAAAAAAATGCATAGGCGCGGTACGGTGGTGAGGCCTGGTGACCCGGTTAATGTGTTGTTGAGAAATTATATTGATATAATTGCTTATGATATTCGTATTTGATTTGAATATTTGTATTCGTATTGTTACGTTTTATTCATTACTAATATTTGTTGAGCATCTTTCCTGTCGTATTGTGTACTTCCCCATATTTTCTTTTAGTGGCAGGTTAGCGCGGATTTTGGGGCGCTATGGAGATTGATTTTTAGTGATGATTCTCTTAGGAAGATTTCTAATACAAGAGAGAAGACTTGTATTTATTTATTTTTGTTGTATAGAGCATTTTATTTCGAGACAGATAGTTGTTTTAATTCGAGAGATTTGTTGTATTAATTTGAAGATTGAGATTAGTGGATTTCTCTTTTGTATTGTGGAATTTAGATGCTCTATACCTTGTTATTTGTGGATTTGATTAGTTTTATCGATAGTAGCGCTCCGTTCGCTCTCTCCGGGCGGGCGGGGTGTTACAGAATGGTATCAGAGCTTAGGTATACGACAACCCTCGGGTCTTGGGTTTTGGGTTTGTTGCGTTTTTGTGGCGCGTATTTTTGGAGATAGAATCTTTAGATGATCGTTTCGTGTTAGACATCTAGATTAGATGTGAGGAATTTATTTTTGGAGACGAGATTATTTTTGGAGATTGTTGGCCTGATTTTTGAGAGTTAGGTATTCGACGAATTTCGAGGGCGAAATTCCATTGCTAGTGGGGAAGTGTAACAACCCGCGTAATTTTTGGAGTATTTTCGAAATAAAGAGGAAAAATAAATTTTGAGATAAAATTATTTGTATTGCTCAAATATGTTGGTTATTAATTTTAAAGGCGAGAATTTCAAACGATTTCGAAATCGGAATTAAAATGGAGTTTTAATTGAATTTTTATTATTTAAAAGAGTCCTCAAAATATAAAACTCTCTAAGAGTCTTCGGAACATAAAACTCTATAGTAAAAATAATATTTTTCGAAATCCGACCGTCCGATCAAGCTTAATTTTCGTCAGAAGTCCTGTCTCGCCATTCTCTACAACTTACTAAAATTCAAGCGATTCCAACGGTCCGATCGGCCGGAATAAATGTTTTAGTGTTTGTATCTGATTAGAACTCTTTTCTTAATCAAACTCTCAATCCTTTATATATCAACTAATTCGTGGATGGACCTTTCAAATCACTTTTTCTCAAACTTTTCAACTAGAAGACCTCTCCAAAATTACTCTCTTTCATCTACAAACCATTGCCCCAAGCTTATTCAAGATTTCAACATTAGATTAGAAGGCTTATTTGGTGTTTTCTCAAGTTTGGGATAAAACGAGATTTGATTATTTTCGCGAGAGGAACGTGATGGTGTGATTAGATTTTGAGGCTAAATTATGCGATGATTCATTTGATGATTTTGAGGTATGGGGTTTTACACAATATGCTCCTAAATCTCGCGAGTATTATTCTCATTATTTTCTTGTGATTATTGACTCATACTTGAATTTCTAAATTCGCTGGAATTTGGAAATATTTGTTGGAATCTAGTTTTCTATTCATGTGGTATTATATTTGGTGTTGAGCATGTTGTCATGAGATTTTAATATGGCACTGAGGTTGGGCACCCGCCAATATTCCTTTTTTCGGATATGCTAAAAAAAATGCATAGGCGCGGTACGGTGGTGAGGCCTGGTGACCCGGTTAATGTGTTGTTGAGAAATTATATTGATATAATTGCTTATGAGATTCGCATTTGATTTGAATATTTGTATTCGTATTGTTACGTTTTATTCATCGCTAATATTTGTTGAGCATCTTTCCTGTCGTATTGTGTACTTCCCCATATTTTCTTTTAGTGGCAGGTTAGCGCGGATTTTGGGGCGCTATGGAGATTGATTTTTAGTGATGATTCTTTTAGGAAGATTTCTAATACAAGAGAGAAGACTTGTATTTATTTATTTTTGTTGTATAGATCATTTTATTTCGAGACAGATAGTTGTTTTAATTCGAGAGATTTGTTGTATTAATTTGAAGATTGAGATTAGTGGATTTCTCTTTTGTATTGTGGGATTTAGATGCTCTATACCTTGTTATTTGTGGATTTGATTAGTTTTATCGATAGTAGCGCTCCGTTCGCTCTCTCCGGGCGGGCGGGGTGTTACAGAATGGTATCAGAGCTTAGGTATACGACAACCCTCGGGTCTTGGGTTTTGGGTTTGTTGCGTTTTTGTGGCGCGTATTTTTGGAGATAGAATCTTTAGATGATCGTTTCGTGTTAGACATCTAGATTAGATGTGAGGAATTTATTTTTGGAGACGAGATTATTTTTGGAGATTGTTGGCCTGATTTTTGAGAGTTAGGTATTCGACGAATTTCGAGGGCGAAATTCCATTGCTAGTGGGGAAGTGTAACAACCCGCGTAATTTTTGGAGTATTTTCGAAATAAAGAGGAAAAATAAATTTTGAGATAAAATTATTTGTATTGCTCAAATATGTTGGTTATTAATTTTAAAGGCGAGAATTTCAAACGATTTCGAAATCGGAATTAAAATGGAGTTTTAATTGAATTTTTATTATTTAGAAGAGTCCTCAAAATATAAAACTCTCTAAGAGTCCTCGGAACATAAAACTCTATAGTAAAAATAATATTTTTAGAAATCCGACCGTCCGATCAAGCTGAATTTTTGTCAGAAGTCCTGTCTCGCCATTCGCTACCATTTACTAAAATTCAAGCGATTCCAACGGTCCGATCGCCCGGAATAAATGTTTTAGTGTTTGTATCTGATTAGAACTCTTTTCTTAATCAAACTCTCAATCCTTTATATATCAACTAATTCGTGGATGGACCTTTCAAATCACTTTTTCTCAAACTTTTCAACTAGAAGACCTCTCCAAAATTACTCCCTTTCATCTACAAACCATTGCCATAAGCTTATTCAAGATTTCAACATTAGATTAGAAGGCTTATTTGGTGTTTTCTCAAGTTTGGGATAAAACGAGATTTGATTATTTTCGCGAGAGGAACGTGATGGTGTGATTAGATTTTGAGGCTAAATTATGCGATGATTCATTTGATGATTTTGAGGTATGGGATTTTACACAATATGCTCCTAAATCTCGCGAGTATTATTCTCATTATTTTCTTGTGATTATTGACTCATACTTGAATTTCTAAATTCGCTGGAATCTGGAAATATTTGTTGGAATCTAGTTTTCGATTTATGTGGTATTATATTTGGTGTTGAGCATGTTGTCATGAGATTTTAATATGGCACTGAGGTTGGGCACCCGCCAATATTCCTTTTTCCGGATATGCTAAAAAAAATGCATAGGCGCGGTACGGTGGTGAGGCCTGGTGACCCGGTTAATGTGTTGTTGAGAAATTATATTGATATAATTGCTTATGATATTCGTATTTGATTTGAATATTTGTATTCGTATTGTTACGTTTTATTCATTACTAATATTTGTTGAGCATCTTTCCTGTCGTATTGTGTACTTCCCCATATTTTCTTTTAGTGGCAGGTTAGCGCGGATTTTGGGGCGCTATGGAGATTGATTTTTAGTGATGATTCTCTTAGGAAGATTTCTAATACAAGAGAGAAGACTTGTATTTATTTATTTTTGTTGTATAGAGCATTTTATTTCGAGACAGATAGTTGTTTTAATTCGAGAGATTTGTTGTATTAATTTGAAGATTGAGATTAGTGGATTTCTCTTTTGTATTGTGGAATTTAGATGCTCTATACCTTGTTATTTGTGGATTTGATTAGTTTTATCGATAGTAGCGCTCCGTTCGCTCTCTCCGGGCGGGCGGGGTGTTACAGAATGGTATCAGAGCTTAGGTATACGACAACCCTCGGGTCTTGGGTTTTGGGTTTGTTGCGTTTTTGTGGCGCGTATTTTTGGAGATAGAATCTTTAGATGATCGTTTCGTGTTAGACATCTAGATTAGATGTGAGGAATTTATTTTTGGAGACGAGATTATTTTTGGAGATTGTTGGCCTGATTTTTGAGAGTTAGGTATTCGACGAATTTCGAGGGCGAAATTCCATTGCTAGTGGGGAAGTGTAACAACCCGCGTAATTTTTGGAGTATTTTCGAAATAAAGAGGAAAAATAAATTTTGAGATAAAATTATTTGTATTGCTCAAATATGTTGGTTATTAATTTTAAAGGAGAGAATTTCAAACGATTTCGAAATCGGAATTAAAATGGAGTTTTAATTGAATTTTTATTATTTAAAAGAGTCCTCAAAATATAAAACTCTCTAAGAGTCTTCGGAACATAAAACTCTATAGTAAAAATAATATTTTTCGAAATCCGACCGTCCGATCAAGCTTAATTTTCGTCAGAAGTCCTGTCTCGCCATTCTCTACAACTTACTAAAATTTCAAGCGATTCCAACGGTCCGATCGGCCGGAATAAATGTTTTAGTGTTTGTATCTGATTAGAACTCTTTTCTTAATCAAACTCTCAATCCTTTATATATCAACTAATTCGTGGATGGACCTTTCAAATCACTTTTTCTCAAACTTTTCAACTAGAAGACCTCTCCAAAATTACTCTCTTTCATCTACAAACCATTGCCCCAAGCTTATTCAAGATTTCAACATTAGATTAGAAGGCTTATTTGGTGTTTTCTCAAGTTTGGGATAAAACGAGATTTGATTATTTTCGCGAGAGGAACGTGATGGTGTGATTAGATTTTGAGGCTAAATTATGCGATGATTCATTTGATGATTTTGAGGTATGGGGTTTTACACAATATGCTCCTAAATCTCGCGAGTATTATTCTCATTATTTTCTTGTGATTATTGACTCATACTTGAATTTCTAAATTCGCTGGAATTTGGAAATATTTGTTGGAATCTAGTTTTCGATTCATGTGGTATTATATTTGGTGTTGAGCATGTTGTCATGAGATTTTAATATGGCACTGAGGTTGGGCACCCGCCAATATTCCTTTTTCCGGATATGCTAAAAAAAATGCATAGGCGCGGTACGGTGGTGAGGCCTGGTGACCCGGTTAATGTGTTGTTGAGAAATTATATTGATATAATTGCTTATGAGATTCGCATTTGATTTGAATATTTGTATTCGTATTGTTACGTTTTATTCATCGCTAATATTTGTTGAGCATCTTTCCTGTCGTATTGTGTACTTCCCCATATTTTCTTTTAGTGGCAGGTTAGCGCGGATTTTGGGGCGCTATGGAGATTGATTTTTAGTGATGATTCTTTTAGGAAGATTTCTAATACAAGAGAGAAGACTTGTATTTATTTATTTTTGTTGTATAGATCATTTTATTTCGAGAAAGATAGTTGTTTTAATTCGAGAGATTTGTTGTATTAATTTGAAGATTGAGATTAGTGGATTTCTCTTTTGTATTGTGGGATTTAGATGCTCTATACCTTGTTATTTGTGGATTTGATTAGTTTTATCGATAGTAGCGCTCCGTTCGCTCTCTCCGGGCGGGCGGGGTGTTACAGAATGGTATCAGAGCTTAGGTATACGACAACCCTCGGGTCTTGGGTTTTGGGTTTGTTGCGTTTTTGTGGCGCGTATTTTTGGAGATAGAATCTTTAGATGATCGTTTCGTGTTAGACATCTAGATTAGATGTGAGGAATTTATTTTTGGAGACGAGATTATTTTTGGAGATTGTTGGCCTGATTTTTGAGAGTTAGGTATTCGACGAATTTCGAGGGCAAAATTCCATTGCTAGTGGGGAAGTGTAACAACCCGCGTAATTTTTGGAGTATTTTCGAAATAAAGAGGAAAAATAAATTTTGAGATAAAATTATTTGTATTGCTCAAATATGTTGGTTATTAATTTTAAAGGAGAGAATTTCAAACGATTTCGAAATCGGAATTAAAATGGAGTTTTAATTGAATTTTTATTATTTAAAAGAGTCCTCAAAATATAAAACTCTCTAAGAGTCCTCGGAACATAAAACTCTATAGTAAAAATAATATTTTTCGAAATCCGACCGTCCGATCAAGCTGAATTTTCGTCAGAAGTCCTGTCTCGCCATTCTCTACAACTTACTAAAATTTCAAGCGATTCCAACGGTCCGATCGCCCGGAATAAATGTTTTAGTGTTTGTATCTGATTAGAACTCTTTTCTTAATCAAACTCTCAATCCTTTATATATCAACTAATTCGTGGATGGACCTTTCAAATCACTTTTTCTCAAACTTTTCAACTAGAAGACCTCTCCAAAATTACTCCCTTTCATCTACAAACCATTGCCCCAAGCTTATTCAAGATTTCAACATTAGATTAGAAGGCTTATTTGGTGTTTTCTCAAGTTTGGGATAAAACGAGATTTGATTATTTTCGCGAGAGGAACGTGATGGTGTGATTAGATTTTGAGGCTAAATTATGCGATGATTCATTTGATGATTTTGAGGTATGGGATTTTACACAATATGCTCCTAAATCTCGCGAGTATTATTCTCATTATTTTCTTGTGATTATTGACTCATACTTGAATTTCTAAATTCGCTGGAATCTGGAAATATTTGTTGGAATCTAGTTTTCGATTCATGTGGTATTATATTTGGTGTTGAGCATGTTGTCATGAGATTTTAATATGGCACTGAGGTTGGGCACCCGCCAATATTCCTTTTTCCGGATATGCTAAAAAAAATGCATAGGCGCGGTACGGTGGTGAGGCCTGGTGACCCGGTTAATGTGTTGTTGAGAAATTATATTGATATAATTGCTTATGAGATTCGCATTTGATTTGAATATTTGTATTCGTATTGTTACGTTTTATTCATCGCTAATATTTGTTGAGCATCTTTCCTGTCGTATTGTGTACTTCCCCATATTTTCTTTTAGTGGCAGGTTAGCGCGGATTTTGGGGCGCTATGGAGATTGATTTTTAGTGATGATTCTTTTAGGAAGATTTCTAATACAAGAGAGAAGACTTGTATTTATTTATTTTTGTTGTATAGAGCATTTTATTTCGAGACATATAGTTGTTTTAATTTGAGAGATTTGTTGTATTAATTTGAAGATTGAGATTAGTGGATTTCTCTTTTGTATTGTGGGATTTAGATGCTCTATACCTTGTTATTTGTGGATTTGATTAGTTTTATCGATAGTAGCGCTCCGTTCGCTCTCTCCGGGCAGGCGGGGTGTTACAAAGGTCTCACCCAGTGTGAGGGTGGCTCAGTGTATCCAGTTGGAGTGTCTGTATTTGGTATAAGGTCTAGGGTTGTGCATGTGGTCATCTTGGGGAGAGGTCTTGTAACTGATTGTATGGTGGGATAATATTTTTGGGTGACCTTTTGGGTGGGATTTGATGTAACCTTTAAAAATGTGTTTTTTGTGGCATTTGGATGGGGCAAGGCTCCATTGTATTTATATAGTTTGTATCTTTTTAGGAGGAACACGAGGAATACTCAATACACTTTTTGGAGTGTATGGGGATTCTCGTTATACATCGTGTTTATAACACTATACCTTTCAGTGAAGAATGGTTCGTACCTTGTGTTTTTATTTAATTTTCAGTATTATATGCATCAGAATAATGGATAATGTATGTATGGACAAACTGAGCCTAAACTCTTTTTAATAAAATGGCAGTAATACATAAGCACACAGAAGAAAATAAACATGAAAATCAAAAGTAAATAAAGAGTGAGTCCAAGATCTTTTTATCAAAATGGCTGGACGTAAAAAATAAAAGACATAAATACACATGGAAAAAGTGGCCCATCTTTTTGAGACTTTTCTTTTTAAGAGATACGACTTCTATCTGTTTGATGGCGAGTGCTTTGTCTATACTAATGTCAGAGTGGTTGGGCGGAGGAAGTTACCTTTCATTTGCTTGGTAACCGGTAAAGAGCCTTTTGATGTAGATTTCTGAATCAAAGTGCCATTATTTGTCCCAGATAAGATGCCAATTTGTGGGGCGCCCTTAGTAGGTGTGTCTGTTGATGATTCGTCCCGAGATGCGGGGTGATTTGAGGGGATGGTGTTTGGTATTTATTTTCTGGTAAGAAGTGTATAAGGGTTGTTTATCCTCCATTTTTAGTTTATTTTTTGACTCTTGCTTTCATGGTATCAACCATCGTGCGATGTTTTAAATAAGGATGACCCTGCGAAGTCTTAAAAATCCTTAGAGCACTAATTTATTACTTGACATTTAGTTTATTTAGACCGCATTATCTCTTTTTGAGTGAGGTAACAATGACCATAAATAATATTTTCCCATAAAAGGAGGGTTTTCGTGTTTATTTAAACCAGACCCGATGTGATATCTCTCGGGTTGTCGACGTATCTCCGATTCAAGGATAACTAGGTGTTTATATTGAATGTATGTAATGAAAATATAATGGAGAATTGGGTCTACATATTTCTCTTGGGTTGATTTGGTCGGGGCCTTAAATTATTTTAGATGACATCAAGTGAAAGGTTGGTGGCTCAAGTGGGATTTTTAATGTAGGGCTGGGAATGTGTATGAGTTTGCATAGTTTTTCCCACCTGCTACGTGTATACACCCCATTCTAATACCCCTAACTTCTCTTAAGGTCCCCAGCGCCTCCCTTCACTATTACAAACCCAAGTCATACCCCGAGAACTGACCTAAAGGCCACCGGGCACTCCCAGGCTCCGTTTGACCAAAAGTCAAACTCTTAATCTCGAATGAGACTTAATGAATCTTCTAAGGACACTGAATCCCCTTTCCAATGGTCCATCCCGTGCGTAATTCTGACTTAAAGTTCAGACGAACGACCCATTTTCCCCCAAAACTCGATCAGGAGGTCACTGGACGCTCCCTGGCTCCGTTTGACCAAAGACAACTCTTCAGCTCGACCAAGACTGAACGAATCTTTGAAGGGAACTGAATCCCCTTTCCAACCGTCCGTCCCGTGCACAATTTTGACTTACGGTACGAATGAACGGTCCATTTTACTCTGAAAGGTCACCGAACGCTTTCAGACCCCAATTGACCAAAGTCAACTCCTCGAACAAGGTTAAAATCTTTGGAATGTCAAAGTACATCTCCTAACCTTTCTAACGGTCTACCCCGTGCACGATTCTGACTTACCATGCAGACGAACGATCCGTTTGCATCCGAAGTTTCCTCGTTGATAACGTGACTTTTTGCGTGTGGTCGTTGTTTGAAAGCCAAGTTAGTCAAAACCTCAATTACCTACAAAATATAACAATCTAAAGTGTAGCGGTAAGTAAGGGTATCAATCCACTTTCTAGGGAGTAAAACACATGGAACAAATTCAATTGTAATTCACTATTTATTTTCTTTTTTTGCTTTTTCACTTTTCTATTTTTTTTAGCTTTTTCAATATTAAAACAAAAGGGTGAGGTGAGATCTAAACTAAAATAAACTAAATGTAAAATGATAATAACTAACTAGAAAGTACTAAAATGAAAATAAAATCTAACACTAAAAATAAAAGATAAAGTGAGGTAAATAAATGTGAGAACAATCAAGGAGTGGGGTTATACCATAATTTCTAGTTAATCTATTTAATTAATTTATTCAAATTAAACGTCCCAAATTAATATTGAAATTACAAATCAACTCTCGTTGCAAATGTAATTTTAATAATAATCTTTTAGAGGATTAAATTTACAATCCTACAACTCACAAAATGTAGATCTAAACATCATCTAACAAATCACCCGCTAGGATCGATTTACTAAATTAGTTTAGATCATGAAAATATGATTAGAGTTGAAATTCAAAGAAATAATTTCACATTTTAGAAAAACCTATCTCTAGTTCGATTCTAAGATGGAAATTAAGACTAGAAGCTCGATTTTCTCTCGAAAATCATTTACCCTCTCTCGAGGCGTAAATTAAAAGTAAGATTGCAAAAATAATCATCAAAGGGAATTTTAATTTAATTAAACTAATTAAATTAACATTAACATCAAAATAATGGGCTTCCCCACCCCTTGAAAGGGGTGTTAGCCTAACATGATATGAAACATGACAAATTAATAATCAAGGCTACTAAAATAAAAGAGAAGAGAATAGAACAAGCAAACCAAGTCTCCTTGAGAAAGTTGAACTCTAATCTTCCAAATTGAAGCATACACCACTTAATTGAGCATCCAAATGATTTGAAATTAAAATATTCACTCAATTAACTCTCTTACAATATTTACACTCACAAGAATCTAAAAATAAAAAAATGAAAAACTATTTACAAGGGTGTTTTTCTCTACCTAATTTTCTCTCTAAAATTCCTATCTAAAAAGCTCTCTAATCTAGAATTCTTTTTCAAATGGGTCTTCTTCTTCATTTTATATGCAATGGAGCTAAGGGGTTAATTTGGGAAAATAAGGATGTGCACATGAGGGGTGTGAGGTGTGAGAATATAATGGTGAGGGTAATATGGAGAAAATGCACAATTGTGCATGGATTGTGTGAGGTGTGAGGATATTTGGAAAAAATCTGTTTTGGGTTGAGGGGTAATTTTGGGTAATAGGTAAAGAAGGTAGTTTGAGGGTATTTTGGGTAAATAGGTAAAAGGGGTTAGTGGGTATTAGGCATGTGGGGTAATTGTTTGGTTTTTGGTTTGGAATTTTGGCAGGTGAAGAATGGCCACGATTTTAGCTTGGGTACAAATGGGTTTGGGGTTTGGGTTTTGATTGAAATGAAATGGGTATGGGTTTTCAAAAATGGGTTTGGGTTGGCTAGGTAGGGGAGAGAGAGAGGAGCGGAGTAGGTGGCACGCCGGAGAGAGGGTTCGGCTGCCGGCAGGGTGTAGACGCGGCGGTAGGGTCGGCAGGTGGTTGGCTGGGATCGGAGTAGCGGCTGGTACCGGAGGTGGTCGCGATTTTGAGAGCTCCGGCGGAGCTCGTGGCTGCTGTGGGTGTTGGTGAGAGGAGAGAGAGAGAGAAGTGGGTTTATGGTTTTGTGTTTGTTAATGGTGGGTGAGGAGAGAGAAAGGTTGGGAGGTAGAAGAAGATGGTGGATATGATTGGGTGTGGTTGGGTGTAGGGTGTGTAGGATGTGGGTGAGTTGGAGGATAAGTGGGGTGTAGGATATTTAGTGTGTAGGTTTTAGGGTGTGTGTGTTTAAGTTGAACCCCTAAAAAAAATAATAAGACTAAAAATAAAAATAAAATCTAACTAAAAAACTATAAAAACTAAAAATTTAAAAATTAAATTCCTATAAAATAAAGACTCAAAATAAAAAATTAAAACTAAAAAGAAATGAAAAGAAAAATGTAAATCTATTAAACTTAAAACTAAAGTCCTAATAAAAATAAAATCGAATAAAACTAAATTCCTAAAAACTAATCCTAATAAAATAAAATAAAATAAGATAAAAACTAAAACTAAAAAATTAATAAAATAAAATAAAATTATATTAATAAAAATTGAAATAAAATATAAAAATAGGAAATAAAACCTAAAACGTTCTAAAATAATTCTAAAATTAAAATGACTCAAACTAAAAATCTAAAAAATAATAAAAGGGCACAACAAAAACACACAGAGGGTTTAGGCTAGGTTTTAGGCTCGGGTAAGGTTACGGGAGAGGGAATTAGCGCCATAAAATGCACAATTGCCTTGAAATACGCGTTTGAACACCGCAACGTGCATTAAGCCTGCATATTAAACATTTAAGCACATAAGACCCATATTGTCGAGAAATAGCAACTAAAATACAACTATTCGGGGTATAAAATGTACAGTTTTGGGTGCTTATCACACCACCCCCAAACAGAGCGTTGCTAGTCCTCGAGCAATAAGATAGAGAGAAAGAGAAAGATAAGTAACCAAAAGTGTACCACTTTCGCGGGCACTTGCGATTGCACTTAGCATGTGCAACAAGCCTTTAAACCTATAGGTTGCCCTACAGGACGAGTTGTGTCTCGTGAGGGTTTGCAGGGAATATACCCACAAAATTCTTTATTTGCAAAAATTTATTGAAAGGCAGTCAATCTCTTATTAGACATAGAATAATCGCACAATCCATCACATGAGAAAATATTTTCAGAAATACAAGCTAGAATGTGTAAAAAGTTTAAGCTAAGTAAATACTCAAGGCACATCCTTCCTAGAACTCAACGTGTGTAGTGTGAATCAGTCAAAACGGGTCGAGTATCATCAAAGTAATTCCCAGATAGCCTTGTCGGAATCAACGCTTCAACTTCAAATCTCACTAGATATATCTCTCTCAAATGAACTCTCGAGATATGGGTAAGTGTATCGCTCTTGTGTGTGAGGAGGTGAGTAAATGTAAGCAAGTTCAAACGTCTCACACACACATAAGAAAGAACGAACATATAGAAAGAAAATTGATCTCATGAAAGAAATGCTAATCACTATAGTGAGAACGTCGAGTTATTCACCACGTTGACTTTCATTCGCCCGAACACCTAGGGGAACATATGGATGATATGGGTGAGGGGAAAATGAAATGGAAAGGATATGATATGAAGGATAAAATGGATGGTGATAGTGATATGATGGATAATGGATGAGTGATGGATGAGATAATATGATGGATGTGTAATGCGATGGGAAATGGATGAGTATGCGATAGAAGAGTGTATACACTTTAGGCACAAATGTCTTTATTACATAAAAATTAACTACAACTCTATTTTTCTTTTCTTATCTTTTCTCTCTTTTTTTTCTCGATTTTTCTTTTCTTTTTCTCTTTTTTTTTTTATATTTTCTATTTTTGCTATTTTTTTGTTTCTCTCTCTTTTTTTTTTTTTTTTGAATCACTTTTCAAACCAACGATGAAGACATTTACATTTGAAATCACACTCTTTTATTTGAAAATGATGATGGATGATAAAAATGGAAGTGATAGGTGGATGTGTGGGGAAATATATGGATGGTGAGGGGAATGTATATGGATGGTGAAAAATATGGAAAGATAATGGAAATATAATGGGTGAAGTGTATGGGTGAAAAAATGGATGCGAAATGGAAAGAGTGGTAGGAGTATGGATGAAAATCTAGTATTCGGGACAAATTTCAAGACACGCGTTTCTTACAACTCGAAAGTGATATCGTTCTCAGTGATCAAGCCAAAATTTTATGAAAGATAATGAGATCATACGACAATTAAAGTGCGGACCCAAAAGAAGTTGAATCAACTTGTGACTCGGAGATTGAGTAAAACACTCAAAAAGGGTGAAAGGCACAAATCTCACGGGCTAAAGTCTCTACTAGTGATCCTTAAGGTTCTCTTTAGAATTGTAGTACTCTTCAACTCTAAACGTAATGACGTGATAAGTGCGCAAATTTTTGTTGAGTCTAGGAATTCATAGTGCAAAATGCCTTGTTACGTATTACATAAGCTATTTAGAAAAAATATTCTCTAGCTTGATTCCTAGACTTTAAAAGATGGATGATTGAAAATTCACATCAATGAGTGAGATGAAAGAAACTGCACGAAAATTTTAAAAATCAGGTTTAAAAATCAAAATTTTCAAAAGAGATACGATTTTGATAAAATTCCCCACCCCCAAACAAAAAGGAACATCGTCCTCGATGTTAGGTAAAATGATTTTTAAAATTGAGAGCATAAGGTAGGAAAGAGATTACCAGAATGAACCGCTAATGAAGTGGACATGTGAATGCAAGAGTAAACCTGAGTAAGTGATAAGAAAAAAAATGGTGTACAAGTCTATAACAGGGAAAGCATAGGGTGATGTGAAACACCACCCCCAAACAGGATGAGACTAGTACAAGAAACGCGGGCTGCCTCCCGGTAGCGCTAAGTTTAATGTCTTCAGCCAGACCGAACCATTCTCACCCTAAAGATAGGATCTATGAAAGCGCAGGGCGGCAGAAGAATCGGGTGATGAAAATCACCCCCAAACAAGACTGAAGCATCAGTCTTGTTGGATAGAGGCTAAAATGTGTCAATGCACTTGTATAGCGAAGTGCATCACACGATGCAAAGCATCGGTGGACCATGGGTTGGTGGGTATTAAGGTAAGGGTGGAAAGGTATCGGTCACGGGCCTTGTTGAGCGTAAAGGTGAGGGCAACGAGGGCCCTATAAGCATAGTGCTCAAGTTGGTGAGGGAGAAAATATGGTTTGGACATAGGAATGGGGTGAGGCTCATAAAAATCACATGACCATTCTATGAATGGGCGATGGTAATGGTCGCGTCGTGACACGCCAGGGAGTTGTTGAGAAAAATCAACACCACAAGGAAGTGGTGTGCATGGAGGAACAAGCTCGGTGTCACGGGAGTGGAGAGTAGCACCATAACTCTCGTGGAAGGTGGATGGTTTTAGGTTAGGATCTAAAACTGTAGATGGAAACTGGAAATGTGCAAAATCAAGATCCAAACCAGGTGGTGGGGTGTAAATGATAATGGGTGGGTCGGGTGGGACAAATTATGTATCGGGTGGGATAAATGGTGGAGGAAGATGATCCAACTCAAGCGTGGGAGACACACACTCATTGGGAGGAGTAAAGGAATACTCACAAGGGAGTGTGGTTTCTAAAGATGGAGTTGTCAACTTCTCCACAAGAGTAGCATCGGTAAATGGGGTGGGTGGATCAAACGAGGCACCAAGATCAGAGATAGAGGACTCACTAGAAATATCAGACTCAATGGGAGCCATGCATGGTGGGGCATCATCCATATCCAAATAGTTAGGAACTATCACGGATTCTATCTCGGGAAATTGGTGAGCACTCGTAGCCGGAGCGAACCTAAAAGATATGGTCATGTCAGAGACATAGGCAATTGGGGCATAAGGTAAAAGCTCGGGCATGTTTTTGGATATCTCGGGAGTGGGAACCGCAATGATGGGTTCATAAGGACAGGGTGGGGTTGGATCAGGCTCACTAATGAAAGGTATGTCAACACAATTGTCGACTTGGGACCCGGACCATGGAATGGTCTCAATTTCAAGATTCTCGGAGTGGTAGGGTTGGTCACACTCAAATTTTGTGTCACAAGGGGACACATCATCGTCACACTCGGTGGCAACGATGGGTGGGGTCATGGGAATATCTGACTCTCGCGCACACACCAATTCATTTAACCTTTGTTCAAGCCTTTGGAGAGCTTGAGTTTGAATTGCTTGCTCTTGCTCAAGTATGAACTTTTGCAAGAGGGTTTCGAGAGTGGATGTGGATGATGGTGTTGGTGGAATGATGGGTGGTGGTGGTGGGTGAGGTGGACACAACGCGCTATAATCAGGACTATATGGAGAATACTCAAATGAAGTGTGTGGGGTGGGGCCAAGTGCATCATACACGAAAGGACCGCTTTCGTGATGGACAAATGGGTGATACTCATGGGGTGCATAGTGAGGAAACTGATCGTGACTAGGTGCACAAGGTTGCCATGACGACTGTTGGAACATGTGAGGATCCACAACATCGGGTTGGGATACGTATTGCGTGGAAGGGTGATCAGGCCTCCACGAATAGCTCGGGGACTCACACAACTCGGGATTGGTTATATAGGGAGAATAGGCCGAGGTGGGTTCCGGGACAGTGTCATATGGATACACATGTTCCATGGTGGGTGCGTAGGGATATGAAGAGTATGGGCACTCATGGGACATGTGATCGGCATTAGAACAGTGGGTGCACAACAAAGGAGGAGGCACGACGACACTTGACACCGAGGGGGATGGAATAGGAGGTGAGTGCATAGATGGGTGAGAGAGGTGAAATCATGAAGAATATCATAAAGAGATCGCTCGGGACCACTCTCACACGTGTCACGTGTCAATGGAAAATGACCAAAGTAGTCCCTTAAAGGACGTTCCTCGGCCATGTGGAGAAAAATATATATATATATATATATTTTGGAGTTTTTTAAATTTTTTTTTTTTTAAAAAGGAAAGAAATAAAATATTTTTGGATTTTTTTTTTTTTTTTGGAAGAAAAGGTGGCGAAAATATGGACTCTTGAATTGAACAAACTAACTAAAATCGACTACCGAAAAATGAATTGGACACACACAAGTCAAGAAAATTTCCTAACTAGCACATAGCCAATTTTTATCTTTGAATTTAGTGAGAGGGTAGTCAAATTTTAATTAAGTCCGCGGGCGATAAAAATTCACGGAAATCTCTTTGTGATCGCCTTTGCAAAATTTTCTCCTAGTGGGCTGCCTAGTTGATTGATTTTAAATTTAGTGATGGCTAGGGTAGCACACAATGGTAAGCGAGTGAGTCGGGTGATGAAATCCCTTCTCGTGAGTGACCGGGTGTAGGTCTTAGTCAATTAATTCATCACACCATTCAAAAATAAATGCGAGAATAAAATCAAATAAGAGCACACAAGAGAATTGACTCGCTAACAGGAGAGGCGCGAGGGTTTAAGAAATATACCTCCCATGGTTTTTAGGCCGTGGGGTGCCGAAAAATTTGAGTCGACCGGGGGGAGAATACGCCAATCTCAGTCGTCCCCGGGAGTCCTACCGACCCAAGGTAGAGAGGCTTCTAAATCCTCGCCAATGGGCGCCCTCTCTCTACCTTGTCCGGTTTCCCTATCACGCTTGTCTTGAATTATTACAAATTTAAATGAAAAATAAATGGTGTCTCTAAGCACCGCAATACAAGCAATGATAATAAGAAAGTCCTAATACAATCCTTCTAAAAATATAAAAAATGTTACAAAAAAAAAAAAATAATAATAATAATAATAAAGTGCAAAAAAAAATAAATGAACTACAATATGAAATCCGCTCCGAGCTTCACAATCCCAAGAATGGAAACGGCGCCATTTGATAACGTGACTTTTTGCGTATGGTCGTTGTTTGAAAGCCAAGTTAGTCAAAACCTCAATTACCTACAAAATATAACAATCTAAAGTGTAGCGGTAAGTAAGGGTATCAATCCACTTTTTAGGGAGTAAAACACATGGAACAAATTCAATTGTAATTCACTATTTATTTTCTTTTTTTGCTTTTTCACTTTTCTATTTTTTTTTAGCTTTTTCAATATTAAAACAAAAGGGTGAGGTGAGATCTAAACTAAAATAAACTAAATGTAAAATGATAATAACTAACTAGAAAGTACTAAAATGAAAATAAAATCTAACACTAAAAATAAAAGATAAAGTGAGGTAAATAAATGTGAGAACAATCAAGGAGTGGGGTTATACCATAATTTCTAGTTAATCTATTTAATTAATTTATTCAAATTAAACGTCCCAAATTAATATTGAAATTACAAATCAACTCTCGTTGCAAATGTAATTTTAATAATAATCTTTTAGAGGATTAAATTTACAATCCTACAACTCACAAAATGTAGATCTAAACATCATCTAACAAATCACCCGCTAGGATCGATTTACTAAATTAGTTTAGATCATGAAAATATGATTAGAGTTGAAATTCAAAGAAATAATTTCACATTTTAGAAAAACCTATCTCTAGTTCGATTCTAAGATGGAAATTAAGACTAGAAGCTCGATTTTCTCTCGAAAATCATTTACCCTCTCTCGAGGCGTAAATTAAAAGTAAGATTGCAAAAATAATCATCAAAGGGAATTTTAATTTAATTAAACTAATTAAATTAACATTAACATCAAAATAATGGGCTTCCCCACCCCTTGAAAGGGGTGTTAGCCTAACATGATATGAAACATGACAAATTAATAATCAAGGCTACTAAAATAAAAGAGAAGAGAATAGAACAAGCAAACCAAGTCTCCTTGAGAAAGTTGAACTCTAATCTTCCAAATTGAAGCATACACCACTTAATTGAGCATCCAAATGATTTGAAATTAAAATATTCACTCAATTAAATCTCTTACAATATTTACACTCACAATAATCTAAAAATAAAAAAATGAAAAACTATTTACAAGGGTGTTTTTCTCTACCTAATTTTCTCTCTAAAATTCCTATCTAAAAAGCTCTCTAATCTAGAATTCTTTTTCAAATGGGTCTTCTTCTTCATTTTATATGCAATGGAGCTAAGGGGTTAATTTGGGAAAATAAGGATGTGCACATGAGGGGTGTGAGGTGTGAGAATATAATGGTGAGGGTAATATGGAGAAAATGCACAATTGTGCATGGATTGTGTGAGGTGTGAGGATATTTGGAAAAAATCTGTTTTGGGTTGAGGGGTAATTTTGGGTAATAGGTAAAGAAGGTAGTTTGAGGGTATTTTGGGTAAATAGGTAAAAGGGGTTAGTGGGTATTAGGCATGTGGGGTAATTGTTTGGTTTTTGGTTTGGAATTTTGGCAGGTGAAGAATGGCCACGATTTTAGCTTGGGTACAAATGGGTTTGGGGTTTGGGTTTTGATTGAAATGAAATGGGTATGGGTTTTCAAAAATGGGTTTGGGTTGGCTAGGTAGGGGAGAGAGAGAGGAGCGGAGTAGGTGGCACGCCGGAGAGAGGGTTCGACTGCCGGCAGGGTGTAGACGCGGCGGTAGGGTCGGCAGGTGGTTGGCTGGGATCGGAGTAGCGGCTGGTACCGGAGGTGGTCGCGATTTTGAGAGCTCCGGCGGAGCTCGTGGCTGCTGTGGGTGTTGGTGAGAGGAGAGAGAGAGAGAAGTGGGTTTATGGTTTTGTGTTTGTTAATGGTGGGTGAGGAGAGAGAAAGGTTGGGAGGTAGAAGAAGATGGTGGATATGATTGGGTGTGGTTGGGTGTAGGGTGTGTAGGATGTGGGTGAGTTGGAGGATAAGTGGGGTGTAGGATATTTAGTGTGTAGGTTTTAGGGTGTGTGTGTTTAAGTTGAACCCCTAAAAAAAATAATAAGACTAAAAATAAAAATAAAATCTAACTAAAAAACTATAAAAACTAAAAATTTAAAAATTAAATTCCTATAAAATAAAGACTCAAAATAAAAAATTAAAACTAAAAAGAAATGAAAAGAAAAATGTAAATCTATTAAACTTAAAACTAAAGTCCTAATAAAAATAAAATCGAATAAAACTAAATTCCTAAAAACTAATCCTAATAAAATAAAATAAAATAAGATAAAAACTAAAACTAAAAAATTAATAAAATAAAATAAAATTATATTAATAAAAATAGAAATAAAATATAAAAATAGGAAATAAAACCTAAAACGTTCTAAAATAATTCTAAAATTAAAATGACTCAAACTAAAAATCTAAAAAATAATAAAAGGGCACAACAAAAACACACAGAGGGTTTAGGTTAGGTTTTAGGCTCGGGTAAGGTTACGGGAGAGGGAATTAGCGCCATAAAATGCACAATTGCCTTGAAATACGCGTTTGAACACCGCAACGTGCATTAAGCCTGCATATTAAACATTTAAGCACATAAGACCCATATTGTCGAGAAATAGCAACTAAAATACAACTATTCGGGGTATAAAATGTACAGTTTTGGGTGCTTATCACACCACCCCCAAACAGAGCGTTGCTAGTCCTCGAGCAATAAGATAGAGAGAAAGAGAAAGATAAGTAACCAAAAGTGTACCACTTTCGCGGGCACTTGCGATTGCACTTAGCATGTGCAACAAGCCTTTAAACCTATAGGTTGCCCTACAGGACGAGTTGTGTCTCGTGAGGGTTTGCAGGGAATATACCCACAAAATTCTTTATTTGCAAAAATTTATTGAAAGGCAGTCAATCTCTTATTAGACATAGAATAATCGCACAATCCATCACATGAGAAAATATTTTCAGAAATACAAGCTAGAATGTGTAAAAAGTTTAAGCTAAGTAAATACTCAAGGCACATCCTTCCTAGAACTCAACGTGTGTAGTGTGAATCAGTCAAAACGGGTCGAGTATCATCAAAGTAATTCCCAGATAGCCTTGTCGGAATCAACGCTTCAACTTCAAATCTCACTAGATATATCTCTCTCAAATGAACTCTCGAGATATGGGTAAGTGTATCGCTCTTGTGTGTGAGGAGGTGAGTAAATGTAAGCAAGTTCAAACGTCTCACACACACATAAGAAAGAACGAACATATAGAAAGAAAATTGATCTCATGAAAGAAATGCTAATCACTATAGTGAGAACGTCGAGTTATTCACCACGTTGACTTTCATTCGCCCGAACACCTAGGGGAACATATGGATGATATGGGTGAGGGGAAAATGAAATGGAAAGGATATGATATGAAGGATAAAATGGATGGTGATAGTGATATGATGGATAATGGATGAGTGATGGATGAGATAATATGATGGATGTGTAATGCGATGGGAAATGGATGAGTATGCGATAGAAGAGTGTATACACTTTAGGCACAAATGTCTTTATTACATAAAAATTAACTACAACTCTATTTTTCTTTTCTTATCTTTTCTCTCTTTTTTTTCTCGATTTTTCTTTTCTTTTTCTCTTTTTTTTTTATATTTTCTATTTTTGCTATTTTTTTGTTTCTCTCTCTCTTTTTTTTTTTTTTGAATCACTTTTCAAACCAACGATGAAGACATTTACATTTGAAATCACACTCTTTTATTTGAAAATGATGATGGATGATAAAAATGGAAGTGATAGGTGGATGTGTGGGGAAATATATGGATGGTGAGGGGAATGTATATGGATGGTGAAAAATATGGAAAGATAATGGAAATATAATGGGTGAAGTGTATGGGTGAAAAAATGGATGCGAAATGGAAAGAGTGGTAGGAGTATGGATGAAAATCTAGTATTCGGGACAAATTTCAAGACACGCGTTTCTTACAACTCGAAAGTGATATCGTTCTCAGTGATCAAGCCAAAATTTTATGAAAGATAATGAGATCATACGACAATTAAAGTGCGGACCCAAAAGAAGTTGAATCAACTTGTGACTCGGAGATTGAGTAAAACACTCAAAAAGGGTGAAAGGCACAAATCTCACGGGCTAAAGTCTCTACTAGTGATCCTTAAGGTTCTCTTTAGAATTGTAGTACTCTTCAACTCTAAACGTAATGACGTGATAAGTGCGCAAATTTTTGTTGAGTCTAGGAATTCATAGTGCAAAATGCCTTGTTACGTATTACATAAGCTATTTAGAAAAAATATTCTCTAGCTTGATTCCTAGACTTTAAAAGATGGATGATTGAAAATTCACATCAATGAGTGAGATGAAAGAAACTGCACGAAAATTTTAAAAATCAGGTTTAAAAATCAAAATTTTCAAAAGAGGTACGATTTTGATAAAATTCCCCACCCCCAAACAAAAAGGAACATCGTCCTCGATGTTAGGTAAAATGATTTTTAAAATTGAGAGCATAAGGTAGGAAAGAGATTACCAGAATGAACCGCTAATGAAGTGGACATGTGAATGCAAGAGTAAACCTGAGTAAGTGATAAGAAAAAAAATGGTGTACAAGTCTATAACAGGGAAAGCATAGGGTGATGTGAAACACCACCCCCAAACAGGATGAGACTAGTACAAGAAACGCGGGCTGCCTCCCGGTAGCGCTAAGTTTAATGTCTTCAGCCAGACCGAACCATTCTCACCCTAAAGATAGGATCTATGAAAGCGCAGGGCGGCAGAAGAATCGGGTGATGAAAATCACCCCCAAACAAGACTGAAGCATCAGTCTTGTTGGATAGAGGCTAAAATGTGTCAATGCACTTGTATAGCGAAGTGCATCACACGATGCAAAGCATCGGTGGACCATGGGTTGGTGGGTATTAAGGTAAGGGTGGAAAGGTATCGGTCACGGGCCTTGTTGAGCGTAAAGGTGAGGGCAACGAGGGCCCTATAAGCATAGTGCTCAAGTTGGTGAGGGAGAAAATATGGTTTGGACATAGGAATGGGGTGAGGCTCATAAAAATCACACGACCATTCTATGAATGGGCGATGGTAATGGTCGCGTCGTGACACGCCAGGGAGTTGTTGAGAAAAATCAACACCACAAGGAAGTGGTGTGCATGGAGGAACAAGCTCGGTGTCACGGGAGTGGAGAGTAGCACCATAACTCTCGTGGAAGGTGGATGGTTTTAGGTTAGGATCTAAAACTGTAGATGGAAACTGGAAATGTGCAAAATCAAGATCCAAACCAGGTGGTGGGGTGTAAATGATAATGGGTGGGTCGGGTGGGACAAATGATGTATCGGGTGGGATAAATGGTGGAGGAAGATGATCCAACTCAAGCGTGGGAGACACACACTCATTGGGAGGAGTAAAGGAATACTCACAAGGGAGTGTGGTTTCTAAAGATGGAGTTGTCAACTTCTCCACAAGAGTAGCATCGGTAAATGGGGTGGGTGGATCAAACGAGGCACCAAGATCAGAGATAGAGGACTCACTAGAAATATCAGACTCAATGGGAGCCATGCATGGTGGGGCATCATCCATATCCGAATAGTTAGGAACTATCACGGATTCTATCTCGGGAAATTGGTGAGCACTCGTAGCCGGAGCGAACCTAAAAGATATGGTCATGTCAGAGACATAGGCAATTGGGGCATAAGGTAAAAGCTCGGGCATGTTTTTGGATATCTCGGGAGTGGGAACCGCAATGATGGGTTCATAAGGACAGGGTGGGGTTGGATCAGGCTCACTAATGAAAGGTATGTTAACACAATTGTCGACTTGGGACCCGGACCATGGAATGGTCTCAATTTCAAGATTCTCGGAGTGGTAGGGTTGGTCACACTCAAATTTTGTGTCACAAGGGGACACATCATCGTCACACTCGGTGGCAACGATGGGTGGGGTCAGGACAGCTCCGACCGGAGCTGGTGGCTGGAGCTCCGGCGGTGTGTTAGGCTAGGTCGGGGGATGAGAGAGGGGAGAGAGTGAGTGGTTTTGATGGTGGTGGTGTTAGAGAGGTGAGAGATTGGAGGTGGTGGTTTTTTTTAGCTATGGAGGATAGAAAGTGAGGGGGTGTGATGGAGGTAGGAGATGATGAATAGTGTAGGGGGTGTTTTCGGTTTTGGAGAGAGGAGAGAAAAGGTGAGAGGTTGAAGAAGGAGAGAGGGGGGTTAGAGTGTGGTGAGGGTGTAGGAAGTAGGGGTGAGGGTGAGGGTAGTTTAAGATAAGTGGGGGTATGTGGTTTTAGGATAAGAGTAGGATAAGGGGGTATGTGTGTGTGTTTACTTTGAACCCTTAAAAATTAAAACAAAAACTAAAATTAAAAATTAAACTAAATTAACAATAAAATAGACACGACACACTAAACAAACTCTAAAAAAAACTAAACACAACTAAAATAAAAACTATGAATAAAAACTAATCACTCAAAAATTTAATTAATAACTACTAAAATTATAAAATCCTAAAAAATAAAAGACACAAAAATAAAAAAGATAAATCTAAAAAGAAATAAAAAATAAAAAATAGAAATCTATAAGACTAAAAACTAAAAGCCTAAAAAAATAAAATCTAATAAATCTAAAAATAAATGAAATCCTAAAAAAAAACTAATTCTAATAAAATAAAACTAATAAAAAAATAAAGATAAAAATAAAATATAAAAATAGTAAATAAAACCTACAAATTCTAAATAATTCTAAAATAAAATCTAAAAAATAAAACGACACTAAATAAAAATCTAAAAAATTAAAATAAAATAAAAAGGAATCAAACCAACACACACGGGTCTTGGGTGACGGTTTATGGACAAGTTTAGGCTAGGATGGGTTAGGTTAGGGTAAGGGAATTTGGTATACAGGATAAGGGTATTTAGCTCCATTAAAATGCACAATTGCCTTGAAATACGCGTTTGAACACCGCAACGTGCATTAAGCCTGCATATTAAACATTTAAGCACATAAGACCCATATTGTCGAGAAATAGCAACTAAAATACAACTATTCGGGGTATAAAATGTATAGTTTTGGGTGCTTATCACTCGTCCAAAATCGACAAACACTTTCGAGCCACATTTGACCCAAAGTCAACTACCGAACCCGAGAGGAGTCCAAAGGACTTTTGAAGTTCTCTAAAATAAATGTCCAACGGTTTGCCCCATGCACGATTCGGATCAACGGTTCGCGCTCTATGACCGATTTTCCAAAGGAGCCTGAAAGGCACTGCCAAACGGTAGGTTCCAAACCCTGCCTATCGGCACTGTGCCTAAACACACCTGCCGATTGGCAGGACTAGGGTTATGCCGACCGAAAATGCCCTGGGCCTATAGAAAGGAGGGCCTAACCTCATTCAGAGGAAAATCAGAGATCCTTTACTCTCAGTAATCTCAGAAAACCCCTCTCGAAGTCACCGTGATTTCCACATCCAAATCCCTTTCCAACCTTAACCTTTCATCAACTTTTTCATCAAGCTTGGTGAAATAAGTACCCTCCATCATCATCCAAGTGCAAGGGCTACTCTCCAACATCCAAGATCAAGCTCAAGATCTCTAAGAAGGTCCAACTCTTTCAACTCTCTCTTTAAATTCCCCTAAATTCGCATTAACTTATTTTATTACTTAGTACTTTTATTCTCTCATCTCACATATCTTAATATAATTTTTATCTAGTATTATTGCACATCTATTATTTTAATATAAATAAAACCCAAAAAACAAGAAAAAGAGTATTTTCTCATAAATTCCAAACGGGAATTCTCACACTTTTCTCACAACTAAAACACTTTTTTACACACACACGCGCACACACACACACACACACACATAAGAGAAGTCCTCGATTGGATTTATAGGATAAATTCCACCCCTCATTTTGCATGCGAACTACGTGGACTTTAATGCCTCTATAGGTTACGTAGGCGTCTCGGGATAAAACCCGTGACTCGAGTCCTATTCCTTCTTTTCTCTCATTTTTTATTTTCTCTATATTCTTTAAACTCAATTCTCTTAAATTCTATATATACATATATTTGTTCTTAGTGGCATATTATTCCATGTGCGTTATCATTCCATTATAACGATCAACGCGAGGATAATCGCGCAAATCCTATTTTCTAATATTATTCTTAGGAACATTCCTACGGATGACTCACTTTATCTCTTCCGTGATACAAGTTGATGATTCCTACCTCCACTACGTATACACATGCACACATATCACGGGGAAATAAAGGAAAATAACAACAACCCATGAGAGACCGTAAGGGCGGAATGGGTGCCTAACACCTTCCCATTTCGTAACTTAGTCTCCGGACCCTTTTCGAATCATTTTGGTTTTGTATGTATCAGTATGTCTTTGGATGCTGTCCTTCAGGACGACTCCCTTTTCTTTTGTTTGTTTTGGGTAAAATAGACTGGCGACTCCATATCTCTACATTTTTCACCTTATCAATGATGCCGGTCGAAGCGCTCCTGAGAGGGACGCGCGGTACCAAAATGGATCATCTCCCGTCGCGAGGATCGAGAATGGCCATAGTGGCGACTCCGCTAGGGATTATTTATTTTGAGGGCTAGACTCTATTTACATGGGTGTTGTATTTGTTGATATTTTCCCCTATTTTGCATGTTCCCCTTTTACTATTCATGTGTACCTCATGCTTATGCTTCTATTCACACACTTATAGAAAATTCTTTATGTACACTTAACACCACGTGAACCTAGGATCACATATATCCCCATGTTGAACGCATCACCCATACTTGGTATACCATTGGTACTCATACTTTGCTCCCTGTTGGGCATGATCAAGAAAGATACTCTCATCATAAGATACTAATATGAGAATCATGCATGATTCACACGATATCACCAAAGGGCATTGTGATTGACCAAATTTTGTCCAGTAACTGGAGGGTCACTTCGTGATGGGCGCTGGTCCGGCAGGGCGCAGTTAGCCTAAGCGATATGACTCTCACCTTCCATTGGCTAAGTACATTCGACGTATATAGAACGGCTCCCCCGCATCGTATCACTTGACCAAAGTCATGACAAGAGGTATATCGCAGGAAACTCGTTCACATATGCCGAGTATATCGAATTCTCTCTCACACGTACCGTCCCCACGAGATATATGGTGAGATAATTCACGTACACTCAGGTATATTAAATGGCTTGTTCACACGTATCGATTTCCCTCAAAAGCAAGATGTATATCGTGGAAGCCATGCCAAAGGCAGTAACCCTTTCCGATTCACCCAAACAAGATGCATACCCCCATAGAGGTGTCGAGCCTAGGACACACATATTAGATTGTCGGTTTCAACCCAAAACTCTGCCGAAATTCCAGGTCGGCCTGCCGCCTAAATTTCTGCGCATCTTTAAAATGGGACCCTACCCGTGAGCCTAGTTACAAGTCCATCCATAGCTTTTCATATGTTACAAACCCAACTTTTCCAGGCTCGGGTCCCGTTCGGCATTTCATTTTGCGTTTAGGAGAATTTAATACAAGTGGGAACATAATGATAATAATAATAATCATGCTGAGACCCGTCTCCAAAATATTCCTCCCTTCTTTATCAACAAATATCCAAAAACATTTATCTCTTCTTTATAAAAAATCCAAAAATATTTTGCTCTTCGATCTTAAAAGAGAAACAAAAAATGTCAAAAATATTTTCCTTCTTTTTCTCAAAATAAATCCCATTATACGCCTTCTCAGGTTGATCGCACGTCCTTGGCCTGGCTCCTTATTGGCTTCGGTCTTCAGTAAAATCACTCCGGAGTTCCGTCCGTTCCCCTTCTACCTCTTTCGAGTCTGGTATTCATCCACTTTCCATGGAGAACACAGATCAAGTACCAGTTGCACAGCCAGATCTGACGACATTTTTAGCTCAGCTCGTGTCCAAAATTGACAACCTTCAGACTGAGGTTCGAGAGATGCAACGAAACTAGGTTCCTATTCCTCAAGAGCCCTAGGTCTTATTCCCTCGTGCTATAGGTCCACCGGAGCCAATCTGGGTTCCCAAAGAATATCAGCACGCTCCAGGTGCCCCTCCTGTTAATTGGCCGCCGCCTGCCCGGCTTCCTATGCCAAACCTTGCCTAGTCTGGGGCTAACTTGCATGCGATCGTTGATCCGAAAGAGGAAGAATTGAACAAGGTCAAAAAAGATCTCAAGATGCTAACTAAGAAGTTCAACAAAGTCCGAATCTCCAGAAATTACATGGACTACACCCACATATCTCCTTATCCTAAGGCAAGGTTACCCGAGAAGTTCAAGATGCCAAATATCGAGAAATTCGAAGGAAGTGGACCCCCGATTGTCCATCTTCACAATTATCACCATTCTATGACTCTCCTAGAGGTTTCTGAAGAAGTGATAGCCCAATTATTTCAGCAAACTCTGAAGGATAGCGCTCTTCGATGGTTTTTGTCTCTCGAGGAGTCCAGAATCCGTAGTTAGGAGGATGTAGCCCAAGAATTCATATCGTAGTACAAATATAATGAAGAGCGTGATTTAGAGCTTATCAAAGAGAACTCTGGGCAATCAGTCAGTAACTTCATAGCCCGATGGAGAGAAAAGGCAGACACTATGACCAATCGGCCATCCGAGGAAGAATAAGTCAACATAGTGAAGAAGAATTTCTTGCCCCATGTCCGAGCAACAATGGGAGGACAATATTATCCCCACTTTCGAGCTCTCAGAGAAGCAGGAGTAGAAATCTAGGAAGGTCTTTCTAAAATAGAGGTTGAACCAAAGAAGGTGTCCGAACAGTTCACCCCCTGAAAATATGATAAAGCTGTCAATGTTGCAGTCTTAACCATCAACAACATCTCTCAACCGACCACTTCATGGGAACCAGAAAGCCACCCTGTCCCATCCGAAAATGATACACTAAGCTTCATGCTCCCCTCTCCAAAGTTTATCAAGCCCTGTTAAGACGAAACCTCATCAAACCCTTGGATCCACTTACAAAAAACTTTAAGGCAGATGTCCATTGCGCCTTTCACCAAATTGCTGGTCATACCACCGACCAATGCTTTCACCTTCGAAACATAATCCAAGGTCTAATTGACCGGGGTACCATTGCCCCACCAGCCTATCCTAAGCCAAACACTACTCATAACCCACTCTTAAATCATACCAATGCTATCTTCCTAGAAATGAACCCAGAATTTGATCCCTCAACTCAAATCACACCCATACACTCTCCCAAACCTCTCCAAACTTGCCCATATTTCCTCCTACACCCTGTTAGCCTTGCTGATCAGGCACTGTCACTCCTTACCAGAGCATGCATCATTGTCTTTACCCGTTCTAAAGATGGAAGTATGGAATTATCATAAGTGTTAAACCAACTCCTAGAGTTCGGACTGAAATTGCCCACACAGATGATCATTGATTGCCAAAGGTTCAGCACGCTGCTCTTGGAAGCACAAAAATGGGCCCAAAAGTTAGACAGTTGGGTGGTACCAACTGATGAAGTCAGCCTAGATGACGTTGTCCAGATCATGGAAGAATAATTCACGCAAACCAATGATATTTGCAATATGACTGAGTTACTTGATAGTCTGAAGTTACAAGGGCGCCTGATCCCTTCACCCTTACATATCCCCACATAATGGGAAGACCTGTATGAAGAAGCCATTGAAGTTGTGGAATGCATTGAGTTTACATCGAAAGATAGAGTTGTTGCCACCGGATGGGGGGGGGGGGGGGGAATTCGAAGATTCAAATAAAGAATAAGTTTTTGAGGAAACTGGCCCTGTAGCTAACATATGTGGGATGATATCATTTGAGGAGCTCCTCGGAGAAATAAACAAGGTAGTAGAATAACTCGAGATTGACGTAGCAACTGGGTTCATATTGTTCCTTTCTTCAGTAAATCACATGACCAGATCAGGGAGGCATTACCAGATCCCAAGCTCACTACCAGCCAATGATAAGGGGAAGGGCGTTGAAAACCTTCCTATGCCAGAAATGACCCTCGAGGAAAGCAAGATCCTCGATCAAATGAAGAAAAATCCAGCTAACATCACTCTATGAGGGATTTTCATGTCTTCTCAGCTGCACATAAATGGTTTGATCAAGTTGCTCACTGGACCCACAGTTCCTCCTTCTACTACACCAGAAGAAGCGATAAATTTAGTCGAATCCTTTACCTATACCCGAATGTTATCCTTCTCTGAAGAAGAAATCCTCAGAATTGGGCTAAACCACAATCATGCACTCGACATCTCCATCGAATTTATGGGGAAAATCTTACCACTCTCTCTTGTCGATAATGGATCCTCCTTGAATGTCTTCCCATTAAGAACCTTCAAATGCGTCAGATTGAAAGAAAGTGACCTCGCTCTAACTTCCGCTGTTGTACGTGCCTATGATAATACCCGTCGGTAGGTGATGGGATCCATAAAATTTGTAATAGGGGCTGGCCCTATAAACACTGTCGTTGAATTCCAAGTTATTGACATCCCAGCTTATTTCAACCTGTTACTCGGACGACCTTGGATCCACAGTATCAAGAGTGTGTCTTCCTCACTCCATAATAAATTGAAGTTCTTCGCCAACGAACGAGTCATCGCCATTTTGGACGACGACGGTAGTGCCGAAGGTGCAAGTACCAGCGGTCCAATCCTTGAGATACAACACGGGTCAAATGATATGATCCTATCAGGATTCCGAATACGACCAGGGTTTGTCTTAAGAAAGGGTTTGTACAGAATACGACCCTCATGGAAACGTTAATGTGATTCAGATGTTCAGAAACATGCACTTCAATCCCGGACTAGATCTATGACAAAAATAGCAAGGGATACTTGATCCCATTGAACTGAAGAAAGATTTCCCTCCTTGTGGTTTGGGGTATCAACCATCAGAACAAGAGCTCAGAATGATCCGTCAGTCTCAACCGAAGAGAAGACTAGACTACATCCAGACCATCTCAGGTGACTCCTTGAATAGATGATTCATCAAAGAGGGCGTGGATTTCTCCTTTTGCAGCTTTTCAGAGCCATGGTATGACCATACAGATAAAAAGATGAAACCCAAAATGGAGATCTTTTTCCAAGACAGCTACCCATGGGCTGAAAGTTCCCAACGCCATGTACAATCGCTCATCAAAGATACCAAAGAGACTGAGGAAAGTGACTCTGAGGACTCATTCAACTTACAAACACTGGGGGTGACACTCTGCATGGTTCATTTAGGCACTACATCACTAGATCCAGCCCACCTGATTAAAGCTGCTGATACACCTCTCCTCAACTGGTATGTTGTGCCAGTTATACCTGTTGAAATCTCACCTAACCGCAATGTTTACCCCCATTTCTTCTTATGTTGTCTATCCTTGCTAAAATGTAAT
The DNA here is from genome assembly GCA_949130495.1 of Sambucus nigra. Classification (NCBI taxonomy): domain Eukaryota; kingdom Viridiplantae; phylum Streptophyta; class Magnoliopsida; order Dipsacales; family Adoxaceae; genus Sambucus; species Sambucus nigra. The sequence continues at coordinate 404,115,370 of OX422215.1, read as the reverse complement.
CATGAGGTTCTCAATGCTATTTTTCCTATCAATGAAATAAACGAAGATTTTGTGTATCTTGCTGTGCCTTACATTAATTGTTTATATTCTAATCAAAATTTTTATGATTATGATTTTGCAAATGAACAATTCTTAACTGATCTAAATAAGGATAATAACAAACAACATAACCGTGTTCAACTTAATGAAGAAGAAACTGTTATTATTAACCTCGATTCTAGAAAGCTCCACACCGAATAGTCGCTCAAAGTCAAAGAAGAGGTGGTCAAACAGCTGAACGTGGGTTTCGTTCGTGTGATCGAATATCCCACATGGCTAGCTAACATAGTGCTTGTGTTGAAATCAGGAGGGAAAGTTCGAATGTGCATAGACTACCAGGACTTGAACAAAGCCTCTCCAAAGGATGATTACCCGCTACCCAATATCGACATGATCGTGGACTACACGACCAGTCATGCTCTTAAGTGATTCATCGACGATTTCGTCGGATACAACCAAATTAAAATGCACCCAGATCACCAAGAAAAATTGCATTCATCACCCCATGGGGAACCTTTTGCTTCACTGTTATGCCATTTGGTCTCAAGAATGCTGGGGCTAACTACCTGAAGACTGCCACAACCATCCTGCATGATCTGATTCACAAAGAAGTCGAGGTCTATGTGGATGATATGATTAATTAATCGAAAACTAGAGAAGGTCATGTTCTCGCTCTCCGAAAGTTCTTCAAATGACTACGACGGTATCAGATGAGACTCAATCCACAGAAATGTGTCTTCGGCGTTACAAAGGGAAAACTCTTAGGATTCATGGTTAGTGAGAAAGGGATAGAAGTAGATCCTGCCACGCTAAAAGCCATACTTGAGATGACGCCTCCCCGAATGGAGAAAGAGGTCCGAGGTTTCCTTGGGAAATTACAATACATCAACCAGTTCATCAGCCAACTCACCTCCATTTGTGAACCGATTTTCAAACTCCTCCGAAAGGATTCAACCAAGGTTTGGAACGAGGCCTGCCAAAAAGCCTTCGACCGAATCAAACAATACCTGACTCAACCTCCGGTACTCATGCCACCACAGCCTGGTCTCCCCTTGCTCCTAAACCTAACCATAAACGACACTATAGCTGGGGCTTTACTAGCCCAATACCTTGAACATTCCCGCAAAGAAAGAGCTATCTATTATGCCAGTCGCAAATTGGTCGGGTACAAAGTCAACTACACCGCTTTGGAAAAAGCATGCGTCCCGCTTGTTTGGGTCACAGAAAAGTTACGACACTACATCTCGCCTTCCCCATTAAACTTATATCCCGAATGGACCCCATCAAGTAACTGCTTAAGAAACTCGCCTTATCTAGTGGAATGGCTCGATGGTTAATGATCTTAGACGAGTTTGATATCGTGTACGTTACACAGAAAGCCATGAAAGGAAGAGACATCTCTGACTACCTCGCTGATTACCCTATGGAAGAAGATAATGACTGGATCTGCAAATTCCCAGATGAAAATATCCTCTACGCCACTCAAGACGACCTTCGATGGAAAATGTTCTCTGACGGAGTTGCCAACAAAAAGGGATATGGCATTGGGATACTTCAGATCGCCCCAGATGACTCCCACATTCCCATCACCATCAAATTGGATTTCCCCAGTACCAACAACATGACTGAAAATGAGGTGTGTATGGTAGGCCTCAAATTTCTCTCAAGAAAGGTATCCAACGCCTGATGTCTATGGGGACTCTACCCTCATCATTAGTCAGGTGCTCAGAAAATGGAAAGTCAAGGATGAGAAACTCCAACCCTTCCATACCCACCTAGAAGAACTAGCCTCCCAATTCCAAGATATCACCTTCCACTACCAACCTTTAGCAAAGAATAACCTAGCCATGCCCTTGTTACGCTGACCTCCATGGTCGACATGCCCAAGGAATAACAATGGCCCCTTTCCTGGTCCAAAAGCAAGATAAACCGACCCACTACTACCACATTGAGCTCATCGCCAAAGAAGATCCCGAGCTAGACAACTATTGGTATTATGATATCTGGCACCTCCTCAAGAATGGAAAGTATCCCAAGGGTTCCAATAAGAAAGACCGAGCAACCCTCCGAAGACTGGCCACCCAATACATCATCTGTCATAAAGCACTGTTCAAAAGAAACTTCGATGGAACCCATCTACACTGCATCGCAGGGGCTGACATTGAAGAGGTAATGCAGAGAATGCAGACCCCATATAAATGATCATATTATTGCCAAGAAGATCATACGACAAGGCTATTACTGGACCACCATGATCAAAGATTGCACCGCCTATGTCCAGAGATGCCTCAAATGCCAACAGTTCTCCAACCTTCAACACTTGCCTCTGCAAGAATTATACAACATGACTTCTCCCTGGACGTTCTCCACCTGGGGCATCGACATCATAGGGAAGGTTACACCCAAGGCCTCTAACGGGCATAAGTTCATCCTGGTCGCCATTGATTACTTCACCAAATGGGTCAAAGTCGAGTCATACGTAGTCTTGAACGCCAAGAAAGTGGCCAAATTCACTAAGAAAAACATCATCTGCCGATATAGGGTCCCGCACGAGCTAGTGTCAGATAACGGGTTGCATTTTGAGGCAGAAGTCACAAAGGTGGTCAACGAGTATGGGATTCAGAGACACAAATATTCTCTCTACCGACCTCAAACCAATTGTGCAATCGAAGCCGCTAATAAGAACCTCAAATCCATCATCAGCAAGATGACCGAAAGTTGTCATGATTGGTCCGATCGAATCCCATACGCCCTTTGGGGCTACTGAACCTCAATCCAAACTTGTACTGGGGCTACCCCTTACTCTATAGTCTATGGCATGGAAAAAGTCCTACTCGTGGAGCTAGAAATACCCTCGTTACGCTTCATGCTTGAAAGTAAGGTCAGTGAGGAGGACTGTCATCAAAGCTGCCTCGACGAGCTGTCACTCTTGGGCGAAAGGAGACTGAAGGCATTGTATCACATACAAGGGTACCATCGCCAAATAACACGTTTATTCAATAAGAGAGTCAAGGGCCGCGGTGTCCAAGAAGGGGATTTATCCCTCAAAGAAATAGTAAAGCCCATCTGGGACCCCAAAGGGAAATTCAAGTCCAATTAGAGTGTCCCATACATTGGGAAGAAGATCTTATATGGCGGTGCTTCCATGCTCATCGACTTAGAAGGATAAGAGATGGCTCATCCAGTCAACCTGGACCGTCTCAAGAAATTTTATCGCTAGTCCGAAATCTCGTCACACTACGACTCTTCTCATCTCCCTTCTATTCTAAAAAAAAGAAAAGAAAAAAAAATCTGTTCATTTCCCTCTACCCAGAACTACGTGGGCCTGATCTTCTGCAAAAAAAACCATTTTCAGAAAAATTAAAAATTTTCAAAAACCTCCAGAGGTACGTAGGCAGCTCATACATCTTACATGAGCACGACCCCTTCTTTTTCACAAAAACTATTCTTTTCTTATCTCCGAGAATGACAGTTCACTTTAACATATATTTGAACAAAAGGATTATGTATGCCTTAGCGATCGGTGCAGATAATTAAAAATACAAAATTCATCAAAAGGCACAACTAGATGAACAAAAACTTAATTATTTCACTAATAAGAAATTACAGTACAATTACATAAAGGAACGGATAACTCCCTTCCCCCTACCTTCCTAAAAAGTCAAACCGAACTTATTTCCCTGTACAAAAATAACTCTCCAAGAGTCCTACCCAAAGCTACCAGAGGAGCCCGCTCCATCATCATCAACTACATCCTGGGGTCCCCAAACTTCCCCTGCCTGAATAGAGTGCCGCAGACACTCCATGGACTGATAAGGTCGAACTAGCCTCGGAAAAACTCCCACACCTCCCTCCATGGTATCAGATAAGGGAAGCCACCTTTGTCCAGTCTCCACTACCAACATCTTACTAACTACTCTCCTTCACAACCACTTCATATAATCCCAGGGATGTGCCAAACTCTCCCAGTAGACTGAGAGGGACGGGATGACGGACGCCAACTCTCCCATAAAGAGCCAAGACGCATGCGTAGACGCTCTATCAAATCTTCTACCGAAAACAAGTTTAGTGTCCGAGGTGGCACGATCTACTCCCAACCAAATTGGCACAAAAGCCACCAAGGGAAATAAAAAGAGGTCTGTCTGAGACCAACTAGTCGAACATATGGGTATTCTCCCAGTTCCAGAATAGGCAGAAGCTATCCCCACCAAGGTACTGACCAATACAGATTTATATCCCCATGCTCCATGAACCAGTTCTCTCAAATCTCAATATCCAGGCCAACACTAATGAAATGGCGCAAAAAGAAATTGGGTACAACCAACAAAGGGTATTCCGGAGGAGTCACCAAGCGAAATCTTTCAGACAAACATGAACAGCATCATAGGGCTATCCCTCAGAAAGTTAGAATGAACTTCTCGCCAGGCATCTAAGCCATTCAAAGTCTCCGCCAGTATCACCGCCGCAGGATTGTGACGGTAGGACATCCATGAAGTGATGGCTGCAAGTTGTGATTCCACCAGCAGCTCCCCAGTCACCAACATCAATTTTGAAACCAAGCCTAGAACGACAGCTCCGGCATATATAACATCATCAACCTCCTATAAATACATGGACCGCAACACCGCCGGAAGAGAAATCACACCTCCAGACACCAATGATCTTGCCATTGAGGATAAAACGTGAAGAAGCCCGACCAACAACTCCCCGGGAGAATGAGAAAACTCAGGAAGAGCCGCGATAACGCCGAGATTTATCCCCAACATGGCAGAAAATTCCTCATAAGTCGGACAGACTTCTTCCAAGCCAAAGTGGAATACATGGTCTTTGGGGTACCAGAATTATACTGCCTCCATCAGCATGTTCCACTCTATGGGCCGATTACGCCATAAAGAAACTCGACGCATGTTGTAAACATCGTAGTCTACGTTATAGGAGCACATCGCCTCCAAAGTCTCGAGGTAGTTGGCAAACTCAACACTACCAGGGAGAGATATCTCACAGAATAAGAAAGTTAGGAATGTGAAGGTGTGAGGAAAACACTCCACTCTTACCCCTATTTTATACTTGACAACTCCCACAAAAGACATAACCCTTACAGAAATCGAAGGAAATCCTGCCCCACAAGGTACCAAAGGCTGAAGAGGGTACCAATCAAAACTTTAAAAATATGGGACTGGACTGACCTACCGATAGGCAGGACAAGGTTCTTGCCGATCTATTGAGAATATCAATTTATGGGAACCCCTACTTCTGAAAGTTTTCCTTTTTTCTCTTTTGTCAAAATTCAGAAAACTCAAAATAAATTGATATTCTCAATAAAATTTCAAAAATCCCCTTTTCATCTTTATATAAATTCTCATAAAAATTCCTTTCAAAATCCCAAAAATATTTCTTTGTTTGGTCTCATTTGCAAAGTAAAAAACCCATGTGCATTCATTCAATCATCATTAACAAAAGATAATAAAAAAACCTCATTGCATTGCCTAGATATTTCTCTGTGTTACATCATCTTGCAGAAAAGAAAAGCAAAAAACAATAGGACTCAGCTCGAACCCACATTCATTCTCTCTCTCTCCTAAGAGCTTCCACCCCCACGATGCGCTCTCTTTCCCCGACGGTGAGATGACGCACCACCGCTACCTGAACCAGACTCCACCCCGGATTAGGCATACAACACCAAGCAAGAGGGAACATTAATTGCGTTCCGAATATGGGCAGACGCTGAAGATATCCAGTCCCTAATATCCCTCAGCCAAGTGGTGGACACACGAACATGCTACAAGAAAAGGAAAAATCAGTATCAAGCAGAAAAGATCAAAAGAAACCAAAAGAGAAGAACAGAAAGATACCTCAGGATGAAGGACCTCCTCTGTCAAGCCCAACTCTTTCGGGTCCATCGTATGAGGACGATGCAACATAGGCACCATCCCTGCATCAACTCACCGAATGTTGTAAGAAGGAGTGTGCAATCGCATGAAAGGAACCTCTGAAGCCGTCACCGCAGATGTCGTCGGACCACCACCGCTGTGGGAGGACCGCACTGGCCGACTCGAACCCGCAGGAGGGAAGGGCAGTGCATCATATATGCTGGGCACCATCAACCAGCTCGTCATAAATTCCATATAATCATGCGGCACAACCATATCAGTGTACAACATGTAGGACTCGCCAATCATCGCCGCGATCCTCGCATCCTCCGACAGCAGTCGCTTCCACCTCATAGACATAGGGGGACTCGTAGGTGGCACCACCACCTCCCCCCTAAGCAATCTGTCGGACCACCCTCTCCCTGAGATACCAAGAGTGGTCAAATTCATGCGCTAGCAAACACCTCATCTGCGCATTTACTCCAGTCAACCCTGTGTCCTGAACGATCGTCCCTCAAGGGTAAAAGGTCACCTGAAAAATCCCCTGTAGATATGAGTCAAATACAAAATCAGAGCACACAAAGGTCTTAGACTGAAGAAGAAAGTAGTCTTATCGTATCATTGGTCAGGCCATTCAAGACTTGACGCACCGCATCCAAAGAAAGAGACCTCCTCTACTGCCGATTGGCTTTGCGCCATCGATGCAACGAGTAAAAATCCCCAACAGTCTCGTCCTTCAAAGAAATCAGCTGGGTATTACACCCGATCACCTCATAGAACCACATTTGCAGATAAGAATTCGCAATCAAAAGAGGTGCATATGGAAAATGCGAATGCATGAAAGGAATATGCACAAAATTAAAGAATACCTCAAGAAGATACATGGCACCAGTGAAAGTCTGCCGGCAGCACCGGCTGAATGCATCCAAAGAGAAATAAAGGGTCGCCAAAGTCAGGCTCCCCCAGTCATATAGAGGGATGTTCGAAAACATCCTCAGATATGGTAAAAACCATAAGTGGACAACGTCGCCGCTCGACGCCACCAGAAACCCCCCCAACACAAGCAAAATAAATAATCGGGCCATCTGTCTCACCTGCATCCCGCCCTCCACATCGATCACTTTGCCCAATAAAACATCCTTCAGCAGCAACATATGGATGGAGTCCCCAGAAACTATCCTCCCTACATCACCAAGCTCCGCGCGCACTGCCTCCGGCCTCACCCGCAAAGAGCGATCCACCTCTATCTACTCTCCATTGTATTCCAGCCCCAGCAGCTGCTGCACATCTATGGGAGTCACAGTCATCTACCCAAAAGAAAAATGAAAGGTGTGGGTAGTGTCCCACCACCTCTCCCCAAGAGAGCATAAGATCGCCGTCGAATGAGGCATCTCGTCCAGCACATACGCCAACCTCCTAAAGCCTGTTGAGGATACCACCCAATGCACCACAGGTGGAAGATGCTCCCAGACATCCTTAAGCCCCGTCATCCCGCGGGCACGCATATTCGACAAAGAAACACTAGACTGCCAAAAGACAAAAACCTTGTCAGAATCCAAGAAAAAAGAAATCACCAAAAAAGAATGCCAAAAGTCATTTTACTTACATAACCGCCAGGGTTCACAACCCTCGAAGAGCGATGATGCGACAGCTCCAGCAGCAAGGTCCGCTCATCCCCAACCGGCTTGAATACGTCAAAAGAGTTCTCGCTCCCCAAAGCAAGAGGCGCCCTGGCCCTCCACTCCACGTTTGCCCAGTCATCAACCACCAACCATTCCCGATGAACTGCAATGCTCACAAAAGAGACCATTTTTTAGAGATTAAAATGCTAGAACGATTCGCAGAAATAGAGAAGGTAGGAAGCTGTGAAAAATGAGGGGAACTCGCCCCCTTTATATAGAATGCCAAGGGTCATGCCGATCGGAATTGCACCGTCACCTACCGATCGACACTGACCTTTTGCCTTCTCAAGGCAGCCCAAAAGTCCATGCCACTATCGAATGGCACCCTCCACACCATGTCGATCGGCACCCCCTTAAATTTTAGAACATAAATTCCTAAAAAACATCAGAAAACCCTGAAAAATCCTCAGAAAATTCCTAAAAATCCCGAAAAGGATTTAGAACATTTTCACCAAGAAAAATTCGCACTTCCTCAAGCAGAACCCCTATTTTCTCAGCTAAACTCTCAAAAGACAAACGAATCTCTCCCCGGCAACATCCAAAACTTCAATATCATCTCCTATTCCCCAAAGGTCTCAATTTTCCCTAAGAAATGCGTCCAAACCCTGGACCACCTAATCACTTCCCCAACATCAAATTGGTTGTTCCCCTGGTAAAATCTCCAGAAGACACACAAGGATTTCCCCAGCAATCATCTCCCCAGTTCAAATCAAAATCACGAGGTAATATCCCCGGCAGAGTTCCCATAGGTCATTTCAAACTTAAGCCCGTAGAATTGGCTTCGACCCGTATAATTGCTCAACTCAACTTAAGCCCACAGAATTGGCTTCGACCCGTAGAATTGGTCATCTCACCTTAAGCCTGCCGAATTGGATTCGACCAACAGAATTGGTCATCTCATCCTTAAGCTCGCAGAATTGGCTACAACCCGCAGAATTGGTCATTTCAAACTTAATCCCTCAGAATTGGCTTCGACCCGTAGAATTGGTCATTTAAAACTTAAGTCTACAGAATTGGCTTCGACCCGCAGAATTGGTCATCTCACCTTAAGCCCACAAAATTGGCTTCGACCCGCAAAATTGATCATTTCAATCTTAAGCCCGCAGAATTGGATTCGACCCGCAGAATTGGTCATCCCCAACTTAAGCCCGCGGAATTGTCTTCAACCCACATAATTGGTCATCTCAAACTTAAGCCCGCAAAATTGGCTTCGACCGCAAAATTGGTCATCCCCAACTGAATCCCGCAGAATTGGCTTCAACCTGCAGAATTGGTTATCCCTAACTTAAGCCCGTAGAATTGGCTTCGACCCGTAGAATTGGTCATCCCCAACTTAAACCCATAGAATTGGCTTCGACTCGTAGAATTCGTCATCACAACCTAAGCCCTCAGAATTGGTCACCCCATCAGTGCTGTAGGCCTTCGAAATTGACCTAAATCTTTAGTCATCACTTCCTTTAAGTCCATCCCCATCATGCCCCTTTAATCCCGCCGAATCAGCTTCGACCCATAAAATTGGTCACCCTTATCTCCAAGCCCTCAGAATTGTCTTTGACCCTCAGAATCGTTCACCCTTATCTCCAACACCTCAAAATTAGTTTTGACCCATAGAATCGATCACCCTCATCTCCAAGCCCTCAGAATTGGCTTCGACCCCCAAAATCGGTCACCAATATCTTTAAGCCCTCAAAATTGGCTTCGACCCACAGAATCGGTTATCCTCATCCTTAGGTCCTCAGAATCGACCTCGACCCTCTTGTCATCCTTTTTCAAAGGCATTATGTGGTGTCTATTCGACGGCCATCATTTATTCCAAACCCACCCATTGAGGGGCTCTGTATACACCCCAGTATAATACCCCTAACTTCTCTTAAGGCACCTAGCACCTCCCTTTACCATTGCAAACCCAAGTCATACCCCAAGTACTGACCTAAAGGCCATCGGGCACTCCCAGGGCTTCATTTGACCAAAAGTCAAACTCTTCATCTCGAAGGAGACTGAATGAATCTTCGAAGGGTACTGAATCCCCTTTCCAACGGTCCATCCCATGCATAATTCTGACTTACGGTGTGGACGAACGACCCATTTTCCCTCGAAACTCGATCAGGAGGTCACGAACGCTCCCAGGCTCTGTTTAACCAAAGTCAACTCTTCAGCTTGACCGAGACTGAATGAATCTTTGAAGGTCACTTAATACCCTTTCCAACGGCCATCTCGCGCACAATTCTGACTTATGGTACGGACGAACGATCCGTTTTACTCCGAAAGGTCACCGAATGCTTCCAGGCCCCGGTTGATCAAAGTCAACTCCCCGAACCAGGTCAAACTCTTTGGAATGTCGAAGTACATCTCCTAACCTTTCTAACGGTCCACCCCGTTAAGAATTTTGACTTACCATGCGGACGAACGATCCGTTTGCATTCGAAGTTTCCTCGTCCAAAAGACCGACGAACTCTTTCGAGCCACATTTGACCCAAAGTCAACTCCCGAACCCGAGAGGAGTCTAAAGGACTTTTGAAGTTCTCAAAAATAAATTTCCAACGATTTCCCCGTGCACGATTCGAATCAACGGTTCGCGCTCTACGATCAATTTTCCAAAGGAACCTGAAAGACACTGCCAAACGACAGGTTCCAAAACCCGCCTATCGACAGTGTGCCTAAACACACCTGCCGATTGGCAGGACTAGGGCTATGCCGATCGACAATGCCTTGGGCCTATAAAAAAGAGGTCCTAACCTCATTCATAGGAAAATAAGAGATCCATGACTCTCAGCAAGCTCATAAAACCCCTCTCGAAGTCAGTGTGATTTCCACATCCAAATCCCTTTCCAACCTTCACCTTTCATCACCTTTTTCATCAATCTTGGTGCATTAAGTACCCTCCATCATCATCCAAGTGCAAGGGCTTATCGCCAACATCCAATATCAAGCTCAAGATCTCTAAGAAGGTCCAACTCTTTCAACTCTCTCTTTAAATTCCCCTAAATTCTCATTAACTTTTTTTATTACTCAGTACTTTTATTCTCTCATCTCACATATCTTAATATACTTTATATCTAGTATTATTGCACATCTCTTATTTCCATATAAATAAAACCCAAAAAGCAAGAAAAATAGGATTTGCTCATAAATTCCAAACGGGAATTCTCACACTTTTCTCACAACTAAAACACTTTTTTACACACACACACACACACACACATATAAGAGAAGTCCCCGATTGGATTTATGGGATAAATCTCACCCCTCATTTTGCATGTGAATTACGTGGACTTTGATGCCTCTATAGGCTACGTAGGCGTCTCGGGGTAAAACCCATGATTCGAGTCCTATTCCTACTTTTCTCTCATTTTCTATTTTATCTATATTCTTTAAACTCAATTCTCTTAAATTCAGTATATACATATATTTGTTCTTAGTGGCGTATTATTCCATGTGCGTTATCGTTCCGTTATAACGATTAACCCGAGGATAATCGCACAAATCCTATTTTCTAATATTATTCTTAGGAACATTCCTACAGAGGACTCGCTTTATCTCATCCATGATACAAGTCGATGATTCCTATCTCCACTACGTATACACATGCACACATATCACGGGGAAATAACGGAAAATAGCAACAACCCATGAGAGACCGTAAGGGAAGAATGGGTTCCTAACACCTTCCCATTTCGTAACTTAGCCTCCGGACCCTTTTCGAATCATTTTGGTTTCGTATGTATCAGTATGTCTTTGGATGCTATCTTTTGGGATGACTCCCTTTTCTTTTGTCCGTTTTGAGTAAAATAGACTAGCGACTCCATCTCTCTACATTTTTCACCTCGTCAATGACGTCAGTCGAAGCGCTCTCGAGAGGGACGCGTGGGACCAAAAGGGATCCTCTCCCATCACGAGGATCGGGGATGGACACACTACGACCGATTGTTTTGGTGTTAAACTGGTCTTTTCCATTTCACCATTGGCTAGATCTAAGGAAATAATTTCTTAAATCGGTCGAGATTAAAAGGGTGGTAAAATGTGACTCTGTTGAGATCAGTCAAGGTATTCGCCCCATCAGAGTTTGTTATGGTGATAAGGTATGGTCCTCCCCAGTTGGGTGCAAATTTACCACCAGGAGTTCGGGTAGGTTTGAGACTCTCTTTTTACGACTAGGTCACCCTCTTTTATATTTATCTTTTTATCCCTCTTGTTGATTTACAAGGAGATAATTTGCTAGTATCCCTGATTGTGATAAGCGACCTTCAGTATCCTCTAGTCGAGGAAAGCTAATTCGTCTTAACATGCCTAGAACCAGTCGGGTTTGAACACTTGGCTTTCAACCATGATCCGTTATAATGGTACCTGAAGTGTAATGGGTAGGACTTCCTCCATTCCATAAACTAAAGAGTAGGGGATGACCTTATTAAGTTTCACTCTATAGTGTAGTAGTCCCAGAGAGCATATGGGAGTTTGTCTGACCAGTCATTAGAAGTCTCAATCACCTTGTTGATCATGTTTTTGATGTTCTTATTAGTAGCTTTGAATGCTTCGTTGGTTTATGGTCTGTTGGAGATGACTTATGCCGAGTAATCCCATATTCATGTAGTAAGTTTGAAACCTATTTCTCAAAGTGACACCCATCATCTCATACCAGCTCATGGGGTAAGTTGAAGGGCAAATGATGTTTCGATGTATGAATTTGGCCACTTTCTTAGCATTTAACACTGTATAAGATTCGTCTTCGACCCACTTTGTGAAATAGTGGATGGCGACTAGGATAAGTTTATGACTGGTGGAGGCCTTATGAATTACCTTCCTTATAATATTTATCCACCAGGTAGAGAAAAACCAAGGTGAGGTCATGACATAGAGTTTTTGAGAGGGTAGGTGCTACATTAGGGCGTACAATTAACATATGAGGAATCTCTTGATGTAATCCATGCAATCCTTTGTATGGTAGTGCAGCAGTATGACTGCTTGAGGTTTTTAGAGATGTTATACCCACTCATGTGAGGGCCACTTTCATCGCTATGGATTTTGTCCATGATTTTAAGGGTCTCATCTTCAGTGACGCATCCTAAATACTCCATCGAACCCGTTTTTGTATAGTTTACCCCACAGATGATGAATTGGGATTCTAAACATTTTAGGTTGAATTAGTCATTTAGAAAGGCATCAGGTGGGTAATGGTTCTTATTTAGAAAGTTCCATATGTCGTAGTATCCTATTATGGGGCCGACTATTGTCTCCTCGATGGTATAAACTTCAAAGCAATAGTAAAGGGTACTCCGAATGGTCACAGTGAATGCAATTTTCGTGGTTCCTTCTGGTATGTCTATCATAGAGGTTCGGGTGGCAAGTGCATCTATGAAGCTGTTTTAACCCCCAATAGGACGTTAAATTCAAGACGTTTGAATTACTAAGCTACTTCTTCTAAGTAGGCATGGTAGAGTTGCAGTTTGTCATCCCGAATTTGCCATTCTCCTAATATTTTTAGGTCAATAAGTCCGATTTCCAAGGTGATTTCGAGACTCATGATGCAAGCCTCGTATTCGTCCATGTTGTCGATGCATTCGTAGGTGAGTTTGATAGCAGTGGGAAGTCGTCATGAGTCGGGGGAGATGAAGAACATTGCAATGTCAAATCCCCTTTTATTGTAGGCCCCGTTGAAGTAGAGTTACCAGGTTTATCTATCGTTTAGGGTGAAGATATACTCATCGGTGAATTCATCCTTGCCTTTTCTTATTCGCCTGCTAGGGGTTGTTTTATGTGAAAGTCAAAGATGGTTGTCCCATCGGTGGGTCTTTGTGTGACATATGTGATCTTGATCTCGGATAGCATCAATATCCATTTGCACATTCATCCAGAGAGAGTGGGTTTCGTAAAAAGGGTACTTTAGGAGATCCATCCTGAAGATGATCCATATGCCAAAGGACATCATAAAGAGCCATAGTTTGCAAGTGATCCATATGAGGGATGCACAAGCCTTTTCCAAGGCGCTGTATGTGAGCTCGTAAGGGATTAGATTTTTGATGATATAGTACATGGAACATTCTTTTCAGGAACTCTCTATGTATTAGGCCAATATGGCTCCGATAGGCATATCAGTTATGATCATGCAGAGCCGGAGAGGTTATCCCGATTAGTGAGGTACTAACACCTCTTCTTGAGTGAGGTACTCTTGTATTTTCTCAAATTCTTCTTGGCATTGAGCGTTCCCTTTTTTGGTTTAGTATTTATTGAATATTTGGAGGATGGGTTCACATATGGTAGTAATATGGTTGATGATTCGACTTATGAATTGTATTTGGCGTAGGAACCCATTTACCTCTTTTTCTATTTTGGGTGGTGGCATTTACCATATGTCTTTGACCCTAACATGGTCTAGTTAGATTCCATGCAAGCTGGTAATGAAGCTGTGCATTTTCCTTTAGTGACTTTGAAGGCACAATTCTACTGATTTAGCTTCATTTTAAAGAGGTTTACCATTTTGGAAAAATTTCCAGAATACAGGGATGTGTGCTTCTTGGTCTTTGGATTTGATGTATACCTCAATTTCCTTGTGTATAAGGTCGTGTAGGATGGATATGGATACTCTTTGGTAAACTGCATCGGCATTCTTGAGATCGAAGGGTATAACTATATAATAATACGTCCCCTAGTGGTCATGAACCCAATTTTCTCTTGGTGATCAGGGTGCATTTTTTATCTGATTGTATCTACTGAATCCATCGAAGAAGGATTTGAGAGCGTTATTAACTGTGTTATCTACCAATAAGTCGATATGCAATAGAGTAAAATCATCTTTGGGGAAGGTTAAGTTAAGATCCTTGTAGTCTATGAACATTCGTACCTTACCGCTGGCATTGGGTACTGGTACGATATTGGCTACCTAAGTGGGATATTTGATTACTCATATGAATACGACACTGATTCATTTCTTCAACTTCCATCTTTACCTTCAATGACTATTTGAGTATCAATTTAAGGAGTCTTTACTTTATCGGTTTTACTTCCGTGATATTGGGTATCTCATGCTCGACGATAGTTGGGTCGATGTCGGGCATGTCGGCGTAGGACCAAGGAAAGACATCTACGAATCTCATGAGTAGATCTATGAGAGACTTTTATTCATTCTCGTTTAGGGAGGACCCTATTTGTAAATGTTTGGGGTTTGGGTAATGCTAAAGTTTATGGTTATTGTATCATCATAGTTGGGAGACATACGTTTATTTTGACTTTGGTCAAGTTTTATAAGTTTTTTGAGCATTTTAAGTTCATAAAGTTATCATTATTAGGTGTGAGTTTGAATCCATCGCTGGATTCATAATTATCACATGCAACACACATAGGCAAATATTGGAAATCACTATTTATTATCCCATCAAATGGAGGGAGGACATCATCAATAATAGTAAAAATGTGTGATTTATAAAGGGATACATTAATATAGGAAATGAGGGATTATTCTGCTAATAAGACATACTCAGAGGGCCTCCGATTGACAGGCATTGAGACGTATTTGGAAAAAGTACAGTTGTTGAGTACTGTGGGTACCACGATGTTGGTGATGACATGTGATGGATTCTGCCAGGGGGCCTTTAAAGTGGGCTTCTAGGGCTATAGGACCTTGGCAAAAACTGTAGTCTAGGGCATGAGATGTTTCTTAAGTTGGACTATTTCACCATTAGATCTTGCAATGAGATCCTTGAGTTCCTTGGAGAGGGATTGCAACAAGAGTTAGTGGCTTTCCTCATTCCACTAATAGTCCTATGAGGGCTGGTAGTTTGTGTCCTGAGGCTCGATCGAAGGTGGTGTTTCATTAAGAGGGGAAATTTTGTTTGGTACTCTGAGATAGAGATTGAGTTCGGGGATGCTGACTAATCTTCCTTTTTTAGTGGTGATATTTGGTGGCCGATGTGGTGTACCAATTATGGAAGCGTTCTATCGGGCTTAGATCTGAGAATTCCAACATGACTACCAGGGAGATTATGTCAGAAAATAGCTCGGGTAATCCCCATTCAGGCTCTCTCCAGGGGGCCCTTCTATCTTTTTCAGTGACTTATAAAATATTGAGCTCATGTTAGTTGACCTTATGGATCTTACCATAGACTACGTATAGTTTTTCTTCATATAGGATCTCCATCCCTAGTTGTAAGGATTTATTTTCTTCATTCCACCATAGTTCAGGGAGTTCGTGGTAGGGAAAATAATCTATTCAGAGATTAAAAAATAACCATTCCACCCTTTATGGGGGTATTTGGGATTGAGGGCTGGAGCTTTGCTGTTAGGATTATACCTGAGACCAGATTTTCCATTTTGTTCTATAGTAGTGACAACTTCGAAGGTTCATGATTATTTTCTTCCAAGCCCAACTTGTGTAATGAGTCTCATTTTATGGATAATTAGGGCATCTACACTATGAATAATCGAATCCTCTTGTATCATATGAGGAAGTGCGAGAATTGGAAATACGTAGAGGCAGATGTATCTATTATCGTGATGCGTATCCAAGGAGAGGAATGGTACTAGTATAGGATATTGTGGCCCATTCGTCATCCCCCTCGACTGTGATGACCTCCGTATAAAAATATAAACTTACTTTTATGTGCAATGATGAGGTTAATTCCCTCATGGGGTGTATCCAGGCCTTCCTGAGAAAGAGGTTAAAGTTGGATGGTATGTCGAGTACTTGAAGCTCCACATCACACTTTATAGACCCCATTATGAGGGTGAGGATGATGTCTCCTAGGACTTCTCAATGAGTGTTATCACAGGCCATGATAGGCATAAAGGATGGGGTAATTTTTGAGGCGATGTATCCTATACCGGTGGAAGTACGATGGGGTCATACATTGATGGTGGACCCATTATCTATCAATACCAGGGGTATAATTTGTTCATAGGTCTTAATGGTGATGTCAAGTGAAAATTTATTACTGCGGCTCTCTATAAAGAGGTTTTCACCAGAGAAGCTAACGTTCTGCTACATAGTGATGGATCTGATGCTAACTGACATCTCAGCCATAGTTAGATCTGTAGGCATAGAATCTTGAGATAACAGATGGATGAGGTTGTATTGGTGATCTCATGATGTAGCTAATATATAAATGATGGCAATGTTAGCCGACGTCCGATGGAGTTGTTCCTGGATTGTATTATTTTACTACGGAGGTGGTGTGATAACTTTTTCAGGAGAACTTTCTCTTTACTGCTTGGGTACAGAGGAGTGAATTTTTTACTTGACCTGGTGAAAAAGTTGGAATTTTTGTTTTGAAAGAGTACGGGTTCTCATGGGCTTCACATTAAGCTTTCTCTAAACGGCATGAAAGGTCAACCAAGGATGTGTGGCTGGTAGTAGGCGGTGTTGGTTTAAGGTCCAATCCAAAATATGGGCTAGGTTTAGGCTTTTGGGAGCCTTTCTAAGAGTTTTGGTGGGAGTTCGAGACATGGGTTCCTCTATCCTCCTTATGGTTATGGATGGGAATTGAGATTTCTTCCAGTGTTGCTAGGACTTGGCCATCTGTCGGGTCAGGCATATTAGGGGATGGTTCTACAAATGGATGATCCTGACCATATATCATTATCAGAGGTGTTGTTTTGGTATTCTTCCTTATTGGAGCAGGTTTCAGGTTCTTCTGGGTACATCTCTCTCAGGATGCTAGCAGCCTCGCAGAGGATCTCTTTGTAGAATGTACAGGTATTCTGCACATTCTATCCCCCTGGGAGAGGCTCCTTTGATAAATCTGGCATGGACCAGTGCGATTTTTGAATACTATAGGCTGTCAAACTTTACTTATGCATGGTTATGGGGAGTAGGTTTGACTAGTTCCATTTCAGTACTGTATGAGTACCTCATTGGGGGGGGGACCTTATGGTGGAGGACGACCTTAGCGGGTCATATTATCTTAGAGTTCGATTATGACCACTATGCGGGTGGCATCTGTATAAGTGTTCCCATGGAGGCTTATGGATAAGTGTTCCCATGGACGCATCCTACATTGGTGCAGTAGCGAGTCAAGGGCGATACCCCAAGTACGAAGAGGTCAAATGCTTGCTATAGAACAAGCAGGTCGAGCAAACTATAGGGATCAATGGGATATTCTATATGAGAACTAACTTCGGGAGGGGTAGAATCGACCTCTATGGACCCACATGTGGTATTCTGTATTTCCAAGGGTAAATCACCCCATCCAGTAGGTTGGATGCTTTGGTATTTTTTGATGTTAGGATGACTGAGTTCCCCCATTTATGTTAAAGAACTGGAGTGGTGGCCCTTCATATAGGAGACTTGCCTGTAAACTATTTGTAGTGTAGCCTCGCCTTTTCATAAGCTAGGTTAAGTGTTCGTGTTGCTCAAGTCCGTTAAGATCTTCTGATGTAGCTCTGTATTCGACCCGAAATTTATAATCTCATATGCTGGGAGCCTCGAATGACGTGGTTCATTTTTCATGGTGTTCGAGTTTTTTCTCCGGGGAGTATTCTTATTGCATTATCATCTGCCAAATTTGGGGGTTAAGGATGTACTCACCTTCAGATCCCGGGTATGTGTTATCCTCAATGATTATTAGGTGATCGAAGCAATACGTAATACCCTATTAGGGTAGGTGGTTGTAGTATACTTAGTTAAATATGGAGGCTAATGATCTTCGACTAGGTTTTGGTTTGCCGAAGGAGGTGTTTCTCGTGGTGGGGTTTAGATCAGGCTTTGAACCGATCAATCAATAAGGATAAATGTCACATTCGGTTAATTTTCTCATCATGTGGATGGTAGCATGATGGATTACTCTAGATTCATTCCCCAAAGTATTAGCCTGGGTTATCATTCCTCATTATTACTCGTACTTGGTATAAAATATTATATTGGCGCCAATGACCTGCTGGTCTTCGCGAAAGAGGTTCCATCTCTCCCTCGGAGGGATCGTGTGTTGGATGTATGCAATTAGGCTAGGTTTAGACCTTAACTAGGCCTTTTAAACGGCATACCTTTGAGTGATCTGGCACCTGACCCTTTATTCCTCTTCGTACAACAGTTGGTGATGGGTCAGAAATTTTCAAATTATGTGAACATTTGCCTTGAGTTGTTTGTCTTGTTCACTCTTCTGTGTCAGAGGGATATAATATCAAGGCTCATGAATTATAGGTCCCCTTGTTTGGTGATTGGAAGAAGTGAAGCACCTTTATTTCCCATAGAATTGACTTAAAGCATGTTGGATATAATGGGTGAATGGGTACCTTTATTATTTCCTAAATTCGTGAGGATGAACAAGTTTGCCTCAAGTGAAGATCCTCCTCAACTGGAGTATTGGATTCTTGCTGCAAAGGAGATATGATCGGTGTCTTGGAGGGATTCCTTGTACATATCCTCCCACTCAGCCTAATGATATATTTCTTCAATAAAAGGAGTGAGGAGTCCTGACACTTTTGAGAGCATGAATCTTGTGAATATGACTAAGTTCGGGATGTAGTGGTTAGTTTTCAAGAAGTGTATGTCCGTGATGGAGAAGGTCATATGGTCAATGACATGCTTAGTTTCTACAATAATTTTTATGGAGGGTGATGGTGTGCCCAAAGGGGTGGAAGTTTGGATTTGGGAGTGTGTCCTCATCCTAAGTTTATGATGCATGAGAAATATTAGGGTGGATGGTCGTATTTGGAATGGGAGTCACTGACAGAGAGTTAGTGTCAGGGTTGGGATGATATAGTAGAGGTTATTGGTGACATTTGGATTTAAAGGGATGAGGCTCTCGACATTAATAATATCTTGTATGGAAAACCTCAGGGCCTAACAGTTATCGAAATATGATCGGTTCCTTGGTGGAACTTGCAATGGGAGTCCTCCAGCCTGTTCTTGTCTGGAAATGCAGGGGGTGGTGTAGGGTTGGGAGGTCTCAAGCATCCATCCAATGTCAGTCCAACATGTACTTGACTAAGGGGAGCCTGAAGATTTGTAAGATGTCTTGGATGTGTTCTGAACTCTTTAGAAGGAGGCAAAACTTGATAGCTTCGAGGATAGGATACTTTTTGGAAAGGTGTAATTGTGGATACTATAGTTTACGAAGTATTGGCAATCGGGTGTGATTCTGGTTCCAAACTGACCACAAGGGTGGTGATGTTAGATGTAGAAGCTTTGGGCGAGTTATTACCGACGGAGAACTTATTTTTGGCTCTTACAGGTTCCGTAGTTTATTTGATAGCCTTAACAACCAAACTTTCCTCGATCTTGGGTATCTAGGTGAGTCTGAGTTCATTTTGTTCTTCCTTCCAGAGGTTTCTGATCTCAATATCTACCTAATCATTTTTCAACGAGCGATTGACCATCTGACTGAATTTCTCTCTCTAAAGAGTGACAAAAGTTCCAACTGGCTCTCCCTCCTCTTACTTTAGCATTTAAAAGTCTTTACGGGTGATGCTAAGTTCTTAATTGCATTTTACTACTTAATGAAATCATGACATATATCATCACAGGTTATGGAGATCGTAGTCCCCTTACATTTCAGCCCCATATACCAGATAAGGACTCTTTCGGATAGAGTAAAGCAGAACAAGCAATGTACAACTCCTAGGCCTACATTTTGGATATGTATTTGAAGGTGGTAGTAAAATAAGTGGGAAGTTGGTGATCCCAGTCCTTTGTAGGTTTTGAATACTAGTATCTTGATTTTTTTTAGAAACCAGGCTTCAAGATATAGGGACATCTTCTTGATGTTAGTGAGCTCATCAGTGGTTTGCATCTTGTTTATGGCTTCTTGAAGGAGATATAGCCTAAATTGGATTTGTGTTGTCTCCTCATTTGGAGGTGGGGTAAAACCACATCATCTGGTGGAGGAGTTACATATTCGTCCCACAGGGGGCCTTAAAAGGCGATGTGTGGGTGCTGCAGGTAGGGTTCAAAGTATCCATACGAGGCAAATGGTTCTTGGAATCAAGGGGCACCGATGTTAGCAGGTGAAACAATGATGGTACTGGTGCATGGGGTCCTAGGGATTAGCTAGTACTGCTTTGGCAACCACTCCAGATGGGGTTCCAATGTTGGGTATGGGGGAGGAATTACGTTCTTGACTGCGGACTTATGCTAGGCTTAGTGCCCCGATTTTTTATTTCATGGTATTCTATAAGGTGGTGATGTTTTCAAGTTGTCTCAAAATCTGATCTATTGCAGATGGATCAGATTTTGAGACAACCTAAGCTATGACTACAATATTTATGAGAGTGTAGTGGCTAGTCCGGGTATCAAACATTCACATGGAATGTTTGACGGACTTTAATTACATCTAAAATAAAAGTGTAAAAGATGATGAGGTTTGAAAGGGAAAAGGGGAAAAAGAGAAGTTAACTATGCTAAGTAAGATTAATAAAATGAGAGTTAGGATCACATCCCCGCCATGGGATAAACAACGCATAATTATAATTTTGGTTCAAAAACATTTAACCGAGCATAATCAATTAATTATAAACATCACACATGAAGGAATTTACTCCAAAAATGCAAGATTAAATATTTAACCGAAAATGGTCACACATGGATTAAATTTGGGATATCTCTTTAAACACTAATGTTGCGTGACAAAGAAAGTTAAAAGCATAATATTTCAACTTTAATACATGAGGTTTCAATTACACGCGATTTTACACAAAACCTAACTTTCAAAGCTCGAGACCTATTAATGGCAGAAACATGACCCTAGCCCTTAAACTAGTTACTAGACGTAATTAAAGCAAGAAATAAAACTAATTAGCAAATGAAAATAACTAATTAACAGACATAAATTAAATAGAAAGCAAGTAAATAACAGACAAATCTTAAACAAAGAAAAAATAGCTTAAATAAATGAAGGGGAAAATGAATTGTGGTGTACAACAACTCAAATGGCAGAAACCCGAGGAGAGAGAAGCTCCATCCAAATCCCCCCTCTCTGACTTAAAACCAAATAAAATACAAGAAATCTTCCAAAAAAACAAAATCCAACTTATATATTAAGTTGGAAAATAAATAAAGGAAAAATAAATTAAAATGAAATAACATCCCGAAAACTGTAGGGCTCGATCGTCCTCGGGCAGGGGGCCGGTCGATCGCAGGTTGAGGAAAATTGTTGCTATCTTGCATCATAGGCAAAAGTTGAAATTCCGATCAATCGGGGGCTCAGGGTCGGTCGACTGGTGCCCTGTTTTCTTGGAAGCTTTGGCCCATTATGAGAGAGAAAAGGCTCTTCACAAAAATGGCTCTAACTTCTTTATCCGAACTTGAAATGATGTGCCATTTACGACCACGGGAAGCTAACTCAATGAAATACGCTTCCATAAAATTCCATTGAGCCGAAGATGAAGTATGAAATGAATAAATTGCCCTTGAAGTTGATTCAGATGATGGAACTTCCTCGAAAAGCAACCAATCCACGCCTTAAGTATTCCAATACCTACAAAAACTCAATTATACCTCGCAAAGCATATAAACATAAAAAAATAGAGGTTGTCTAGTTAATGAGCATAAATATAAGCATAAGGAACACAAAAGTGCTAGAATTCATTAAGATAAAGGGCACAAATATGCGATATTCGTGATGTATCATACCCCCTAACTTAAACATTGCTAGTCACTAGTAATGAAACAAAGCAAAACTCGTCCAACATAAGGCGATGCAAAACGTATATATGCATAAATATAAATGACACTTTTGTAGGGAACACGATTGGATTTAGCATATGCAATAAGCCTTTAAACCCCTAGGTTACTCTAGTGGACGAGTGTTGTCTCATGAGGGATTTTAGGGATGAAACCCACAAAGAACATAGTTTCCTCAAAATGTATGCCCAACCAACATACGACAAGCCCAAAAATAACAAAAATGATTTCAAGCACGTTACTCAATGCAAATCGAGTACACAATATAAATAGACGAAAAGAAAGATATTATCAGAAGTGGAGCGATCCCCGATAAGTATGAGTCCATTGTATCTACAAAACATGTTAGAACCAAGCAAAACAAAAGAATAACAAAAACTTTAACTAATTACACTATACAATAAGTAAAAAGAAAAAAAAAAAACTAACTATTTACAGCCTACAATTTTAAAATCTATCTAACTTACACTAGAAGTTAAAATTTTTGAGGGTCCACCCAAAATACGATTTGGCTATGAAGGATTAAAGGTGGATCCTCCCTTGAATGCATGCCTCCAGAAAAATAGGAATTCCGTTTGAATAACGGAAGGCGTGTGTAAGGTGTAAGAAATGAACTATCACCAATTAAAAAATTTAAGCGTGTGATGGGGGATTTGGATTCTAAGGGGGACAAGATCATATTGATCTCGATAATATTAAATCAAATCCCCAAGGTTCTTCAATTGGAAGGGGAGGCGGGGCACGTGCAGGAGAATAGCCCATGAGATGAAGCATCTAAAAGCAACATTCCCATTCAAGAATTGGGTCAAAGTCCTCAAAACTTTCAACCAATTCTTGTGATAAATTTAATGGTTCGATAATGGTAGGGAACCAAGGAAACGAAGGACCTTTAACCTCGATAGAATTTAAAATATTAATAATAGGTTGAAATTCAAAGGTGCTTGGATCACTCTCAATTATTTCTTCCTAAAAAAGGGTGGAGGTGAAACGCAAGTTTCAACCTCAATTGGGCTTTGTAAAGAAGAAATAATCTGATCGAGTTGGGTATTAATTTCTAAAAAACAAGCTTTAAGACTCTCAGATTGGTCGTTCAATTCCTTGAAAGCTAGCTCATGATCAAACCAACAAGAAGACATGACATCTTCTTGGGAGGTTTTCTCATAGCTAGATGAATCCCCACTTCCTAAAGTTTCTTCCCAAAGCGATGAGGGATTACTTACAAATTCTTGAATTTCATGCTCAAGTTGTTCATTTTCAAGAATTTGTAGGAATTCTCGCACAGTCTTGGGAGTGTAACTTGGAAAACTATTCTCATAAAAATTAAGGTTATCTAAATAGTTATAGCGAGGCATTTGAAATTAGGCAATTCAACAAACGTGATGAGTACAAAAAATTTCAAATTTCTCAAAACAATTTAGCACAAGTCAAAAAGAAAGAAAAAACAAAGAATTCAAATATGAACAAAAAATACTACGAAATAATAAAGGAATTATAATCTATAACAAACATTCCCTGACAACGACGCCGTTTTGATGTCAGCGAAAATCGAGCGTCTGTGTAGATACGCCAATCATTGTTATCAACTTTTGACCGCAATGCAGAAAAACTTAAACTACGACTAAACTCTTTACATGAGTATAACGGCCTGTCCGAGTATCAAAAGCCCACAGGGCATGTTTGACAGGCTTTAATTGATTTATTACTTCTAAAATAAAAGTGTTAAAGTTGATGAGATTTAAAAGGGAAAAAGGGGAAAAAGAGAATTTAACTATGCTAAGTAAGATTTATAAAACGAGAGTCAGAACCACATCCCCACTATAGGCTAAACAATGCATAATTAGAATTTTGGTTCGAAAATATCTAACCGAGCATAATCAATTAATTATAAACATCACACATGAAGTAATTTATTCCAAAAATGTAAGATTAAACATTTAACTGAAAATGGTCACACGTGGATTAAATTCGGGATATCGCTTTAAATACCAACATTGCATGACAAAGAAAGTTAAATGCATAATGTTACAACTTTAATACAAGATGTTTCAATTAAATGCGATTTTACACAAAACCTAACTTTCAAAGCTTGAGACCCATTAATGGCGGAAACATGACCCTAACCCTCAAACTAGCTACTACACATAATTAAAGCAAGAAATAAAGCTAATTAACAAATGAAAACAACTAATTAACCAACATAAATTAAATACAAAATAAGTAAATAACTAGACAATGCTTAAACAAAGAAAAAGCAACTTAAATAAATAAAGGAGAAGATGAATAGTGGCTTATAACAACTCAAATAGCAAAAACCTGAGGAGAGAGATGCTCCATCCAAATCCCCCCTCTCTACTATAAAAATTGACTAAAATACAAGATATCTTCCAAAATAAACAAAACCCAACTTATATATTAAGTTGAAAAATAAATAAAGGAAAAAGAAATTAAAATGAAATAATCGCCTAAAAATTATAGGGACCAGTCGACCGCGGCCAGGGGGCTGATCGACCACAGGTCGAGGAAGATTTTTGTTGTCTTGCATCGTAGGCAAAAGTTGAAATTCCAGTCGATCAGGGGCTTAGGGTCGGTTGACCGGTACCTTGTTTTCGTGGAAGCTTTGGCACATCATGAGGGAGAAAAGGCTCTTCACGAAAATGGCTCAAACTTCTTCATCCGAATTCAAAACGACGTGCCGTTCATGGACACGAGAAGCTAACTCAACAAACTACCCTTCTATGGAATTATACTGAGCTGGAGATGAAGTATAAAATGACTAAATTTCCCTTGAAGTTGAGTTAGATGACAAAACTTCCTTGAAAGCCAACCAATCCACTCCTTAAGCATTCCAATACCTACAAAAGCTCAATTATACATCGCAAATCATATAAACATACAAAATAAAGGTTGTCTGGTTAACTAGCATTAATATAGGCATAAGTAACACAAAAATGTTAGGATGAATAAAGATAAAGGCAAGAAATATGCAATATTCGTGACGTATTAGTGCGTTTGGGAACTGGGTTACAAGTGCGGAAGGTGTTAGGCACCCCACTTGTTATTTATGCTTCCTTAATTAGATGTTTAATATCTCTCTTAACATTGATCAATTAATTTTTAGTTATTTTTTGAACTTATTTAGAGACCTTAGGTTAATAATCCCTTAAAACATAGATAGGTGTTTAGGTATGAAAACGATATTGGTGAGAGGCATATGAACGTCACTTAACTGATGAAAGTTCACAAAAATGCTTGTGTGTGAATATTTTCTTATGTAATGGGTGGCGGCTAGTGCCTATGTAGGTGTACGAGAAAGCTCGGCTCTGTGAAAGTTTGATATCTCTTTCATGGTTTGAGGAGAGATGGAATGAGATATGGTTGCATATCTATTGTGACAACATGCCAGGAGATATATTATTGAGTATCTTGCTCACGAGAAAGAATCAGTATTATGCCTATGTAATTAAGAAGACTCAGAATTAAAGCCTATGCATTTCGGTTGTGTATAGTATATTTACTTGTTTGCATGCTTATACGGGGTAGGGAAGGTGTAATAGGTGAGAGATGATTACATATCGAAAGGGAAAATATATTGAGTGAAATATTTTTTAGGCTTGTGCTTATGAGAAGAACTCGGTATTGCTCCTCCGTACTCATGTAGACACGAGATCAAAGCCTATATAGTTCGTGTGTGTATAGTATGTGTATGTGTTTGCACATTTGTGTGGGATGCGCGAGAGATCGTGACTTTGAGATAGTTTAATATCTCATTTTTAGTATGCATGAGATAATGGGTGGGATGAGAGATGGGTGAATATCGGCGGGGAAAATATATAATGAGACATATTGTCGAGGCTTGTGCTCATGAGAAGGACTCGATATTATGCATGCGTACTCGTGTACCTAGGAGATAAAATCTTACATAGTTTAGGGTGTTCTCGTGATCCAATGTGATGTGTGTTAAAGTGTAGATCTTGATTTGGGAGGGAGATAAGCTATCTATGGGCCATAAGTTAGCTTTCTTGAGGGATGAGATGGGACTGGACCCGAAGATCATTGATAAGGGAATATTATATTATGATCGTCGAGTGATCGCTAGCCGAAAGGTATTTTACTCAAGGCTAGTTTGGGTGGGTAATGTTGTCGATGTAATGTTTTAGACATCCTTGGCTATGGAGGTAAAGGTCAAATTTGGGGAGTTTGGACTGGGCATGGATACATCCCTAAGAAATAATACACAATGCAACGTAGTATGAAGCTCGAGCTTCACGAGTTTACTTCGGTATAGTGCCTACGTACCCAAGGATACTTGAGATAAAAAACAACATAGTTCTAATAAATGGGGAATATTTACGTGTGTAGGCAATGGGTTACTTAGTATACAATATACCGCATTACGATAGTTAAGGAGCCGAGTCCTTAATATAGCATTTTCATTGTGTTGGATTGATATATTTATATGTTAAAAGTATGTCTAATTAGAGGATGACATTTGACAAGTATTTGTTATGGAAACACATATTGAGAGTGCCTCCGTGAGAACGGGCTTTGTTCATTTAGAGAAGCGATGGAAGTAGTTAGGTTTTATACTTTAGCTTGTGCAAAGTTTTAGATTGACTCGTCTCACTGAAAATTTACTCAGAACGGTCTTGAAAAGTATGTTTTTATTTTTTTCAATGGCCTTTGTCTCATTTGATTATCATTGTTTTAACACATGAGAATTTTAAGTCAATTAATAGAGGTGCTGAGTTAAAAACTAGGCTTTAAAATTTATACGCTGTAAAGTGCATACCCGGATACCTAAATGAGGGTCGGGTTAAAATAAATAAATACGTACGTATAGTTAATTACAATATATATTTAAGGGTATTTGATGTGAAATTTAGGCAGAGTTTCCTTACCCTTGTAGCGTGAATCGAATTTTTCCCAGGGGAGTGCCCCCCACTTGAGGTGCTCGAGACGGGAAGAGCTCTGTTTAGTCGGGCAGGCTTCGTTTAGTGGAATCTCTTAGTTCTTAGTGGTATGCGCTTAGTGGTTTGCCTATATTTTCCTTTCATAGGTGACTTTTTAGAAGTACGAATCTCTTTCAGGGGGAAGTGACTTTCCGGAAGTACGAACTTTTCGGGGGGAAAGCGACTTCCCCGAAGTATGAACTTCTTCGGGGATTTTTAAAATGTTCTTGAGAATCTAGGACTTTTGGGGGAGAAAAAGTGGAAAAATTGGATCAAAGTTGGGTTTTGGTTCCATTTTAAAGGTTGGTGGGGACCTCCTTTTATAGGCGTCTGGGTGAGGCCTTTGATCGAATGACAAAAGGTCCTGCACCATTGGTCTTGGATAAGGTAACACATGGTCAATTATGAAGAGATTCACTGGATTTGGTAATCATTACTAGGGAGGGGGGTGACTAAACAACAAAAGGTCTCATAGACCTAATAGTAGAAGGTCTTTGGGGACTTTAGCTGAACGACTAAAGGTCATAGGGAAAGATTTTGGACCTTTTTGCAATTTTGTATCTTTCACAAATTATCCTTAACAGGTTTTATTTTATGGGGTTTGGTCCCTTTCGTTTCCCTTTGGGGTTGTTTACCTTTATGATTTCAGTATGGCCAAGTTTAGGGTGGGGTATTTTGTTGCGAGGGACAAAACGACCCACACCCTATGTATAAATCGGGGTGTCCACTCTCACCGATGACTACTCTCTCTCTCTTGCTCAACCTCGCCGGTGGTTACTCTCTTTCCCCCCACTCACTGGTAATACTCTCTCTCGTGTATACAAGATTTCTTTTTTTGTGTTTGTGTTCGATATAGTTGAAAAACAACCTTAATACTAAAAGCTTTTTGTTTACCAGATTAATAACAAATAGTTATAAGTTGAGTAAACTCCGAACAAACTTTTTGGGCAAAACTCTTTTTGAAAAACACAATATGTGTTGTAAAAGCTTTTTCTGAATGTATGGATTAAATTCGATAATTGATTACCTTCTTTTTAAAATCTAATAAACATATACTAAAATTATCATGCAGTCCCAATCACAATAACAATTAGGAACATTCACAGAAATATACACATGAATTTTTAACGTGGTAAAACCCTTAAACAAGGGAAACATCCACGGTGCCCTCTACGACACAAAACAAAAATCCACTAGAATAAAAATCAAGTTACAACACTTAAGCAAACCACAAAGATTCTAACCTAAGTTCAGAATGTACCTACATGAGATTATCCACTCCAAAGGTATTCTGACTTGGAACTTGATCCTTTCTTGCTGCTTCTTTGTCTTTTCCTTGATCTCCTTCTCTTTGAATTAAGATTCCAGTAACTCTTTCAAATACAAGATTCTCAAACAAAACCACAATGTCTAAGTGTTCGTGTGAGATAGTGTTTATGATGTGTTACTACATGCAAACATGGAACTCACCCTCTCAAGATTTATATTCATAACAAATTACAACAGTTATAATATGAAAGTTATTTCTGAATCTTGATTTCTCAAGCAAAGACTTCTTGATCTTTTATATAGCCATAAATCTCAAGGATACCTTGCTCGGAAGACGGTTCAAGGTCTTGTACAATTTCTGGGTTTTTGAAAATATTTTTGAAATTGTAAACCTCCAATTGCAGATCCAAACTAGACTAGATTTCTACTTTAACAAAATAGATTCAGACTTAATATGCAAGGACTGATTCAACAAGTTTTGATCTAAAACTTATTTTTATATCTGAACGCTTTAAAACTTTAGCACGAGTTCGTTTGTGTTCCTGTTATTTTTGTACACCAGTATTTCATTAAGTATGAAATAAAAAATGGGAAACACACAACTCACTAGATCTGAAAATTATTTTTGAAACTAAAAGTTTTTATTTCAAAAACTAGTTGAAACAGATTAGATTTAAGAAATCAAATCTAAAAAGAGAAACAAAAAATATACGTGAGATGTTCTCTTTTAGAAAGACTCAGTTTTAACAATGAAACTTAAATCTTCCTTAGAGATGAATTCTGAGAGAATCAACGTTTTTTGAAGAGGTCTTCAAAAAGAAAAACACATAACTAACAACATAGAAACCCTAGGAGGATCTAACTCTCACAATTTGGGTTTTGTAGTGTTTGAAACTGTTTAGGTTTGGTGTTTTGATTTTGGGAGGAGGGTTTGCACCACGAAGAAAAGTTAGGGTTTTCTTCTGCTAATCTCTCTCTCTTTCTTTTCCCTCTCTTCTCCCTTCTCTCTCTTCTCTCTACTCTTTCTTTTCTCTTTGAAATAATGAAGTGAAAAATGTTCCAAAATGCTGAGAATAAATAACTTTTTATACTAGGCATAAAAGGATCGAGAACATCAGCATCAATCCTATGGTTGAGATCAAGTCTAAATAGATTGACTTTGATCCAGCGGTTTAACACAGACGGTGGGTTATAAGGTCACTGATTGGGTAAGCCTGGGATCACAAGGATTGAAAAAGATTACATGTAGTACGTTGATTAAAACGATCCAAGGGCTGATAATGAAAACGCCTTATGTGAGTAGCAGAAAACACAAATCCAACCGTTATGAAACCAACACGTGTACGCACAGGATGAAGGCTGAGACGCGCGTATGAAAATAATTACAAAGCATACCTCAAAGTCTCTAGCGCTTTAGGATTCTACCCAAGAAAATAATCAATGTATAAAATAAGTTTCTGAAATTCCATTTATACCCACAACACTTTTAAAACCAAATTTTAATTAATTCAAAAATCATTTAAAATTTGTTTAAAATTATATAAAATGATTTGTTTGGAATTAAATTGATTTTAAAATGATTTCAAGTGTTGATAAACCATTAAAGCACATAGGTAAAATGTAGGATGCAATGCAAGTGTCCTATTTGTGGTTTTAGGGTTAGAATTTACTTCCCTTTGATGGTTCTCTTGGACTGAATTTCTTCTTGTAGCATATACCTTTGAGGATATGGAGTTCTCAAACTATACTAATCTATTTTGTCTATATATCCAAACTGGTTGGAACTCCTATATATGCAGACTCGAGTGAGTCAACATATAGTGTGTTCTCAATAGTTAGGGTTTTGTGTGTTTGTGTGTGTTTATGAAATTGGGTATGTAAATTGTAAATGTGAAATTGGGTATATGATTAGGGTATGTGAAATTGTAAATGTCAAATTTGCTATATGAAATTAGGTATATACGCATTATATTAATGAAATTGCTTATGTGAATGTGAAACTAAAATTGGGCATATGAATGTGAAATTAAATTGAAATTGAATGTAAGTGTGAATGTGAAATTGAAATTAAGTTAGATTAAGTTATACCCAATTAGTTGTGTATATGGAAATTACAATTGAAAATAGATATATACATGAAATTTGACTCATTTGGTTGCATAACTGTGTAATTTATACACACTCATACACATTTATGCCCACGTACTCACACGCACACATTTATATATACGCATACGAGTAAATGTATAACACATGAATTCTTATGCAGATATGAAGTCCTTCATATATTAACACACGCACACATAGACACCCAAACCCACATATATACACCTTTACACAACCGCACCCATATATACACATAATTTCACAAGCATATATACATATATACAAACACTCATGCACATATACTCACATGTGCACATATATATACACATACACTCTTAAACGTATAAGATATGAATTCCTTTACATATATGAAGTCCCTCATATACTCACACGAGCACACACACACACACACACACACACATATATATATATATATATATATATATGTATATATACAGATTTACACAATTGCATATATATACACACACTCATGCACATACACACGCATACTCGGGCACATATACTCACATGCGCACATACACGTATATATAATGAATACCCTTTCTGCCTAAATGAAAGTTTTGAGTAACATGAGATACGTATATTACATGTTTAGAATAGAGAAATTGATGACATTTTCGATTGAATAATATGTTAACATGTTTTCTTCTCATTCCATGTGCGGATAAAATTAATGAAAAATTATTGAAGATCAACTCTAACTATGTGCTTTATTTATTCATGTAATTTTACTTATCTTTTCTTTTATGTAATAGTATTATATATAGTTATAACTTCTTGGTTAACTATTATGGCCGTGTTCACCCCTTCCTTAAGTTATTATTGTTTAGGTGAACACAAATTGGTGGAAGGGCATGCACATTTGGTGGAGACATAGTAATTTTAGAATTAATTTAATTAAAATGAACTTAAATTGGACTTTTTGATTATGTGCGGATAAATATTTATGCATATATCTACTTGTTTAACTGTTGTGGTTGTGTTCACCTCTTCCTTAAGTGGTTGATGTTTGGGTGAACACAAATCGATGGAAGGGCTTGCACATTTAGCGGACACATAGTAATTTTAGGATTAATTTAATTAAATGAACTTAAATTAGACTTGTTGTGTATGATTGATCGGTTGGAAAATAATAATTAGTTCATGATTAGTTAGAGCCATTACCTATAGGACTCATATTCACAACCTCCTTCTATATAGTTTCTTAGGAAAAACGAGTCATGATAATAATTACTTTCAACAAGAGTACGAGAGGTTGCAATTAGACTGCACTATAACTTCTTTTGTTAGTGCACGTCATTTAGAGGTAACTCCTATCGACAAGTATGAGAATAGGAAAATTGAAGAGTTTAACTACCTTACAAATCGTGGAGC
Organism: Sambucus nigra; assembly: GCA_949130495.1. Taxonomy (NCBI): domain Eukaryota; kingdom Viridiplantae; phylum Streptophyta; class Magnoliopsida; order Dipsacales; family Adoxaceae; genus Sambucus; species Sambucus nigra. The sequence goes on along the minus strand of OX422215.1, from coordinate 404,083,455 downwards.
TGATCTCTTGCAAGCGCACATGTTCGATCGTATTTTGATTTCCTTACCAAAATGTTGGGATGAGGCGGTGGTGAATATATATCGCATTCATAATCCTAATAGGGCACTGACGTTGGTGACACTGTTAGAAAAGATAGAAAAATATTCATCCATTGTGGATACAACTCCGTAAATAGAGCACTCACCTAGATTATGACATCTCGGGACATACGCACATTAAAAATGTTCTTGCAAATAAGGTGAAGAATAAATTATTTCAATTGATGTCACAGACCTTTTTACGACAATAGATACTCTTCTGGCTAGTTAGCCGTGTGCAAAATTTCATAAATTTTTAAAAATTAATATCGATTGGACGAAAATCAGACACATCGAGCATGTTTGAAAAGCTATTGAAAAGGTATATACATATATATAGTCATAAACATGATTGTCGTAAATTCATCGCTTAATTTTTATAATTGTAGGTAGTGTCGAACGAGAATGGAGATAATCAACCAAATAATGAAACACCTCTATCTCAATCCTCTCCTACACCCCAACCTCAATTATCATCACTTGTGGGTTGGAAATACTCTACTAAACCAAAGGTTAATTATACCATTCCATCTTCAACTCATCAAACTCAAAAAATCCTATTAATCTAACATTCCCACCTCCTATTGCCGAGGGATTCCAAGAAAATGACAAGAAACCCATTGTGTTCTCCGATTTCAGGATTCCTAACGATAAAAAAAAGACTATCACATTTTAAATCCTGTTGTTTATCTCTTGAAAATTTGATTGTGGGATGTGGGGGCTCAGGTAATTGGAAAAAGTTTTATTAAGCCATAAATAATGATGTATGTGAATAACATTTTGTAAGAGTTTTTCATTCCCATCCGGTTAGAAGGAAAAGGTTATTCTTTGGGTAATTGATCATATGAAAACCTATTGGAAAAACCTTCAGAAGAATGTTTTCCCAAAAAGGGAACTAGTTCTCATATTTTGGGGTTAAAATATAAAGTTAACCTAAATGTTTAATTGCTCATCGACCAATTGAATAACTTTTTGGAGAATAGTCTCCGCGAAGAAAAACTAACCGAGAGGGAGACAAATAAAAACAATAGGGCAAAAAAAGTTAATATCCATAAACTTGGGGAAAAATAATAGGATGATCTGAAAATTGAATGGGTGGATATGACCAAAAGGACTACAAAAGAAGCTAAAGCCGCTAATTGGGTCAACATGTACATACATGCTCGACGGGATAAAATGGCCAATAAATTCCCAGAGAGATTGGCTCCGACTCTCGTGAGTTTAAATTTAGTTATCATATATATACATGTTATAATAAAATAAGGTTAAAATAATTGTTATAAATACAATATTATGATACAAGAATTGATATAAGGCATGGAGAGCAGTCACTCTGAGTGAAACCCCTATGACATTGAAGCAAATTCCTTGTCTAAAACATTTTGAGAAGGACAAAAGGGGGAGGACAAGAGATGTGGGGTCACATATTACAAGTAGAAAATTACATCACACTGCACCTATATTGGAGGAGATATCTTCAGTGAAGAGTTAAATTCCATTAAGGATAAAGAACATGCTAGGACAAAAGGGGAAGTATCAGAGATTTGGAGGGACCTGGGTAATTTTAACAGAAACTTGAGAAAAATTACGAATGAAATCAAGTGTTGGGTCTAACTGTTAACTCAATAATATGGTTTCCCCTCCCAAATGCCTCCTCCTATAATATTTTCCTCCGAAGTGCCTCCCCCTGTAACATTCCCCTCCCAATTTCTTCCTCCTACAACATTCTATGGATCATCGTTGTCCATACACAATGATAATAAAGAAGAGTATTATATAACATACTCTACAATTCGTAGGATTATTGTCTTGTGCACGCTCATATCCATGAACACGAGAACAATTTTCCATTGTCGATCTATGCAAGTGGGTGAGGCTCAGATACTAGTTGATAAAATATATGATGGTTGTGGAGAGGAACTTGTGTATATTGACCATGGTAAAGGTCATATGTTAAAATCTTATAAAAATTGTTATATTGTTTGACCAGTTAATTTGTATGTCAAGATTAGGCAATGAACATTTTTTTATTGGGAAAAGGTTTATAATGTTTAAATTATGTGGGACATATGTTGACATTTTAATCTTTTGGGGTTTAATAAAACTTTAGTTTGTAATATTTTTTTGGTTTTGTTTCATATTTATTTATTTCATGGGTTGAATGAATTTTCTCGTGTTGAATGAATTTGCTTGTGTTGAATGAATTTTCTTGAATTATATACTGAGAGTTCTTGTATGCAACATGACATTAATTTCAACCTATATATATAGATGACTTGAATTTTGAAGACTATTTAATGATTTTCTCACAACACAAAAACTGGATGGGACAAAGTAATAAAGTCTTTGATAATCATGTAAAGAGCGTTCATGAATTTATTCAATACACATATAAAAATATTAAGAGTGATAAGATTTCATGTCCGTGCACCCATTGTACGAATGACAAATATAAGTATTTGGAAGGCATTGAGTTTTACTTACTAATGTTCGTAATGTCATAAGACTATAAGATATGGACATTGCATGGGGAAAAAATGTACCATATGTTTCGAAAGAATTATCGATACTCGACTGCGTAATGGAACCCCATCGGATAGAAGTGGTGAATGATTCTTTAGAACATCATCCTTTGACTAACCTAATTGACGATGCTTACAGAGTCCACCACCATCAAAATCACAAATCTATATATATAAATAATTTGTATTATTACCAAGTCAATGCTGAATTACCCGAAAATCAAGAATACATACGGTTGAAAACCGATGTAGTAGACCTTTGTATAAAAATTATGAAGAAGATCACTCGATATTATATGCAATGATCAGTTTTCATAATTTGAATAGTCAATTTCGTTTGTCAAGAAATATTGTAATAAAAATTCTTAAGTGGTTTAAAGACATTCTCTCGAAAGAGAACATGTTACCAGATAGTTATCCGAGCATGACGAAGATCTTGAAGGGTTTGGGTTTGAAGTAAAAATATGTTCTTGAATGGAAGTATGATTACATATTATACGACAACTAACACGAATTGAAGAATGAGTGTCATGTATGCAATGAGCCAAGATATAAGGTTTGTGATAGTGAAAGAGACAAACATGTAAACTTTTGCAAGTGCCCACAAGTTCCATAAAAAGTATTAAAGTATTTTTCCCTCGAACCATGGTTAAAAAGATGTATCACTGTACTTTGGATAGAAGAGGCCATGATATGGAACGCTTGAGCCGAGGTGGGTGGAAATATCATGTGTCATCCGGTTGATTCACTCATCTGGCATCTCTATATGCATGACACCCTAAATTTGAAAAAGAACTGTGCAATGTACATCTTGCATTATCAATCCATAAGTTTATCCCTTTCGATAATTTAGGCATTAATCAGAGTTATTGGCTAGTTATCTTGGTGCCTTTAAGTCTCCCTCCAACAATTTGCATGAGAAAAAAGTTCACATTATTGTCATTATTGATACCCGGGCTAAAGTCTCCTGGCAAAGATATTGTTATTTCTTAGCCCCCGTAACTGAAGAACTTAATGATTTTTGGGATAAAGGTGTGAGGGAGTTTGACACTCATAAGGGTGAAGAGTTCACACTTAAATCAATTATGTTATGGGCGATCCACGATTTTCCTACCTATAGTACCTTGTCCGATTGAAATGTTCATGCTTATTATAGATGTCCTATCTATGGGGAGGAAACTGAATCCACTTGTATACATGATAGTGGCAACATGAGTTATGGTGGTCATCGTAGATTTTTGTCGAACAATCACTCTTATAGGAACGAAAAATATAACTTTTAACATGTCAGTCATGAGTGTAGGATAAAACCTTGTTGGCTTTCTAGCTATCAAATCAAGGACGAGGTGAAGGCTGCCACTTCGAAGAATAAGTTTGTAGGCAAACCCCCTCTATTTGCAGGCCAAAGGAAAAAATCTAGAGAGGATCCAAAAGATTCTACTAAATGAAGGAATGGTCTAGACAGTTAATCTTATTTGACTTGGCGTACTCTAAAGGGCACCATGTAAGACATGTAATTGATGTGATGCACATATAAAAGAATTTTGTGGAACATTGGATAGGAACATGTCTGGGTGGATCTCATTTAAAAGATAGAGAGAGGTTCTGCTAAAATCTAAAGGAGATGAAAATAAAAACATTTGTGGTTCACAATTGACCCTACAATAAGAAGACATTCTATTCACGTAAGTTCTTTTACTTTGACTACTAGTGAGAAACAACTTAGACACATTGTGCAACTTGAAGACTCTGACCGGTTATTTCAATAATTTTTACAGATTTATAAGATACCAAACAAATGATCTAAAACAGTTCAAGTCTCATGACTAACACGCATCATTCAATAAACCCCTATATTGGTTTGACATTTATTTTCTGAGAATAAAGATATTCGTAAAGAATTTATGTAGATTAGTTTATGGTTCACCTTACAGTGGGAAAAAGTGATAAACATAAAGCACATTAAGGATGCGAAAGCCACTTTAGCTGTGGTGACTTGTGTCTTAGAGGAATATTTTCCTCCCTCATTCTTTCACATCGGCATCCACCTACTTTTGCATCTATGTGATGGGGATTTTTTATGTTGACCCATCAGGCATTACTCGATGTGTCCTTTTGAGAGTTTGATGAAAACTTTCAAAGAGTACATTAAGAATACATGGTATATTAGAGGGTCAGTTTTGAATGAATACATAATAGCAAAGTAATCATTATATGCTTAGGAGTATATGTCAAAACAAGGGCTTAGGAGATTCAATCCTTATGGAGAACGAGTGATCGAGAAACCTAACGAGTTTGAGGATGAATTGCCTTTTTGGAACCCTAAAGAGGTGAGAGTGATAAATTTTTAATATGAGTGATCAACTCGTTATGTCTTGGAATCACAAAATGAAATTGAATATTGGAGAGAGTAAGTAGCTACATATATAACTTATTTTTTTTTATTATCTCTATTCTCTATATTATGTTCTAACTCTAAAATTTCATGAACACGTTTAGGAAGTATAAGAGGGAAATTTCCCAAAATAAGAAGATAAATTGCACGCTGAATGATTTTAGGGCATAGGTATCAAAAGAGGCAATTTCCACCTCTTCTGTTGTGATTATTTATATATGTGTTTTAAAAAATGCCTTAATACAAATCAATTAATAATTGTAACTTTTTAAAATAGATGATGTGTCTTCAAAGCTAGCACGCCTAATCAACGGTCTCAATTTTCGTGCAAAGGATTTTAAGAAATTCTGCACCAATGTTTTGATTTTGCCTCATACCCATATGAGGAAAAATTGTGATGCAAAATAATGGAATTTCAATTTCTACCTTGACTACTTGTGTGGCTAGAAAAAGAGATAAAAATTCAAAGGATACGATGCTGATGTATTATGGGATTATGCAAAAAATCTTGGAAGTATATTACTTAGATTTCCCATAAATCATTTTCAACTATGACTAAATGAATGTGGAGGAAACTATAAATGGTTGTAAGGCTGATCCTGCCTCAAAACTTATCATGCTAGATTTATCTAAGACGAAGAGTAAATATTGCATTATCGACAAGCCTTTTATTTATTCCTTTCAAAAGTGAAGAAGGTATCCTACTCAAAATGCGTAAATAATGACAATTGGACTGTTGTTATTCATGTATCAAAGGGTTTGAATACTCAAGCATACGCATTCCAGTGTGCTCTTGATGACAACCCTAATTTAAAGGTTCTTTTAGTAGATATAGATGGAGATTGAGTTTTGAAACATTATTTTATTCTTATTTAACTAACCCTTGTATGGAAACCCTAATTGTATAGTATGTATTAGAACAACCCTTGCATTTATTTATGGTTTGCGTATATTCTATTCATATATTTAGTTCTCTTGCGCTGGCTTCCTTGTCACTCGCAATTTGTAATTTTTCTATATATATTATTATGTTTTGAATGCGACACTGATAATAAATTGCCAATTTGAGGTAGTTGCCTCAATTGGTGGTTTATGTTATATGATGTGCACTGAGACACAAGGCATCGAGGTCTCTTATTGGTAATACTAATCCCATTTTTTAAAATCCATTTTTATCTTCTTTATAATACTCCTATCACTAATCTTACTATTCTTATTATCATATGTACATTCAAATCTATTTTTATAAATTTAAAACCTAAATGAGGGGGCTTATACCACAATTGCCAATTTAGAGTGTTCACATAATTTTTTACATTTTCAACACATTTGATATCAATTTTCATGAATAAAAATTGAGACCCTAGATTCAAATCATAGGTTAGAACCAACCTTGTTCATCGTACGAACTACGCGGACTTTGATGCCATTTTTGACTACGTAGGCATCCCGAAGTCATTTTGGGATTCAAGTCCTTTATTACAATTAAAAACATTTTGAAACATTTACAGGCCTAGTCATTTTGGTATTGAAGTCCTTATGTTACTTTTCATGTCATGTTTGGTCGCTTTATAATGAGTAATAACGTTCACCATTTTATTTTGGTTATAACACATATTTATTTGTGAAAAGGAAATATATAATTTATAACATCACATTAGTCATTTGTTCATTTTGTGTTGTAGTGACAATCGAATCATTTGTGACTTTATTTTGCAAATACATGGTTAACACACTAATTCAGATTTACGGACAACAATTTCGAATTTAGTTTCATCTATACTAGCTAAGTGGATTGAAATTATGAATGGCTATATTTTATTATCGTATGTGTTAGGTTGGCATCCATAATTTCCATTGAATTTTGATGAGGATAGTGTGATGTTATTATCATATTTTCGTAAGAATGAGTTGTATTGAACAATTTGATGGCTTAATAATTAGTTAATTTATGTTGTTTTAATATTTTTTGATTTGTGGATTAGTTAATGGATTAGTAGTAAGTAAACTTGTGTTGAATAATGTTATTGTTTAATATTTATATGTAGAAATGTATACAGGTTTGAAAAACGTACAATTTTTTTTGGGAGGAATAAAATTAAAATATATTTATTTTAATTAAATTTATCAATGGTCACAGTTTTGAGCCGTGATCAAAATAAGTGACCATTTAAAGTATATTAATATAAGGTTACAATTTAAAACCATGACCATATATTAATATAATTTAAATGGTCACCCATTTTGGTCACGACCCAGAATCATGACCATTTGGTCACAGCTATGGGTCACAGTTTGAAATCGGGACTAATATAAAAAATCCACCATTGATGGTCACAGTTAGGGACCTTGACCATGATAACAAAACGTCATGGGATTCATGGGTTAGGTCACAATTCTTAGCCTTGACCAAGTCCTCATTTTAATGTCACCCAAAAAATCGTGACCCCATATTATGGTCACGATTTCGGATTATGACCCCTAATATGGTCACCTTTAAAATGGTCACAGACCAAAACCCTAACCCAAGGCTTGGGTCACAGTCCAAAACCATGACCATTATCCGTTTATGGCATAGTGTATCATTGAATTTTTACTTCCCTTGTCATGAAGTAGTAGTGTTTAAGTCTTTACTACAACATCAACCTATTTGTCACCTTAATAAATTGAAACTTATGTTTGTTATCAATTGAATATAATCATTTAAAAGTTAATTGAACCAGATTCCTTTATTCATTTAGCTAGTCCAAGGTGGTGTAATGATACCTAATCTCTATTCTCCATTTTAGATAATCCTTTGTTTAATCCTTTTTCCAAAAGTTAATTATAAGCCCATTCACTTGTTTCATAACTGTTTAGTTAAATTTTAAGGTTTATCCCTACTTTCCTAAATGTATAATATTTTACAATCTTATATGTGATGTATAGTAATATTATATAACAAAACATGTTCCTCATAAGTGTTCAATCCCTGTTGAAATTAATACCCGGATTACTTGTTGCGATTTATTTTCACATGAATTAAACATTGTTAAAGGGTCATAAAGTTTTTGTCTCCATTGCTGGGGATTGGCAAAAAGTTTAGGTTATACAATGTTCCTATACCCTTATTCATTCCTAGTGATCACTATTACATCACACTAGCCAATAATCCAAAAAAAATCCCACAAATGCATAACGCTCACCATTTTGACTAAAATCCATTGTGGAATACCCTTCCTTGAGTGAGAATTCTGAGTAATATTGACCTTTAACATCATAGTTTTCATCACACACACCTTTTGTAGAATCATATGACCCTTCAAACTTAAACACCATCACAATGTGCGATGACTTGAGTGAGCAAGGGGGTGGGAATGATATCCATAAACCTCAACTCAGCATAAGGAACTATCTCCATTTGGAGTTACCGTGATATGCAAGACCAATTCTTATAAAAATTATTCCCTACCCATTGAACTAACACCCTCAAATCCTATTTTAAAACATTTGGTAAAGACGAGAACATAACTTTCGAGAGATGTTGTAAGATAATTGACAATATTTTAGGCAAATGTCCACAGCAGTGTTTTCAAAAGTGGAGACTCATCTCCTTTTTCCATAATGGGATCACGCTTAATTCTAAGAAAATCATGGAGACAATGTGATCTGAAGAATTTTTTGAGTTTAGGCTCCACTGAGGTCAAGGCAGATTTTAAGTATTATGCTGACCCCACCTAATTTCGGGGCTTTTCGAACCCAAACCAAGTCAAGAAAACATCATCCAATCCGATCACTTCCATCCAATGTATCCATAACCTCGCCGAAGAGGATTATATGAGTATGTGAGTTTATTAATTATCGAGAAAAAAATAAGGCAATCAATATTAAGATTCGAGATTCTAAAGTTCCAACTACATATTCAATTGAGGAGGTATGCATCATTTGTGACATCAGTGATCACCCGATTAAAGAGTGTTCCACCATGATGGATTTTAAATAAATTATCCATTACCAAGATAATACCATAGGGACTATCAAAAAGTCCTATAACACCCTATTTGGAAAGGTATATAATCCTTCGTGGAGAAATCACCTTGGTTTTGGGTTTAAAAAAGACCAATTTGGGTCTCATACATTGAAAATTAACCAACAACAAAATTACCAACCTCTGTACCTACAAAAACCTCCACACTTTAAAATTCAAGACCCTCCACTCGCACTTTTTTATGTTCACTCACATAAAAAATCCTCGAGGACACATTAAATGCATTTAAACCTACTCAAATGAATGTACATAACCAAAATGATCATACATTTATGGAAATTAAGTCTTCACTCTCAAAATCAACCACTTCGTTAAGTACCCACAAGAAGGGAAAATTACCCGCTAAACCTAAAAACTCAGAGCAAGCTAACTCCGCCACGACTCTTAGAAGTGGGAAAGTGATAAAAAATCCTACAACACAAATCCCGTAAGACAAAAAACCCAACACTATAACAAACTGGTGCCATGGTTGATTTGGTAGCCAGAGAGGTACATCCTACATAGCTTGGGTAAGGGAAAGTAATGGTTCATATATGTAGATTTGTACCCTTCTAATACCAAGGCCTTTTCAGCTCCATTAGTAAGGCATGTGGTTTTGACACCACATATCAACGGTTCACACCCCAGAGTTTGTAGATGTGAGTTGGAATAAAACCCCACACTGTTGTGAGAGGTGGTTAAATTGTGGATAACATCGATGGTGGTAGAGTGGAGTATTACAAAATGGTATTCGAGCTAGTACCCAACCAGAATAAGTGTGCGAACATGTTGGGTAATGGTTAATTTCATTCCAATGAGGATGTTAGTCTCCCTAAGGGGGTGGATTATACTAGACTGGTGCAATGTTTAATTTGGTAGCTAGAGAGTTACATCCCATATCACTTGGGTGAGGTATACCAATGGATCATACATGTAGATTTTCACTGTTCTAGCACCGAGGAATCTTTATCTCAACTAGCAAGGAATTTGGTTTATAACATCACATATCAGGGGTTAAAACCCCGTTGGCACTAGTTTATGGATGTGAGATGGAATAAACCCACAAATCGTTATGTGTGGTTGTTAAATCGGGGATCATATCGATGGATAAAGAGAGGGGTATTGTAGAATGATAGCAGATCTAGTACCCAGCCAAGATAAATGTGCGAACGTGTTTGGTGATGGTTGATTTCATCCTAACGAGGACATTGGTCTGCTCCCTAGGGGGTGGATTGTAACAGATTGGTGCCACAAGTGATTTGGTTTCCAGAGAGACATCCCACATCGCCTGGGTGAGGGAAAGTAATAGTTCATATATGTAGATTTTCACTCTTCTAACACCAAAGCCTATTCAGCTCCACTCGTAAGGCATATGGTTTATAACACCACATGTCAGGGGTTCAAACCCTGTTGGCATAAGTTTGTGGATGTGAATTAGAATAAAATCCCATACCATTGTGAGCGGTTGTTAAACTTGGGACAATATTAATAGTGGTTGTGTGGTGTATTACATCGTCATACATTCTTCACAAAATTTATTTTATTTATTTATAGGAAATCAAATTAGTTTGCGCTTCACATTACTATGTGCAAGCTATAAACAAAAAGTTCATTGCGGTTGAAAAAGAAACTTTAGCCGAGGCTACTTGTGACTTAGGAAAATATTTTCTTTTATCATTCTTTAAAATCTACGTCTACCTACTTGTGCATCTAGGTGATAAGGCATTGTTGTGTGGAGTTGTCGGGTGTCATTGTATGTATGCTTTTAAGCATTTGATGAAAACCATAAAAAATTATGTTAAGAATACAAAGTATACTGGAGGGTCAATTGATAAAGAATACATAACAAAAGAATCATCATTATACACTCGGGAACATATGCTGGAACAAGGGCTTATGACGTTTAATCCTCATGGAGAACGAGTTATCGAGGAATTTGAAAAGTTTGAAGATTAATTGCCTTTTAAAAATCCTAAAGAGGTGAGTCACACCAAATATGTAATTTGAGAAAGAAGCTCATTTTTTTTAAACACAAGATGAAGTTAAAGATGGGAGGAAGTGAGTACCTACATATATAACGTATTTTTGTGTAAGAATGTGTATTCTATATAAAAAAATGTTGAATAATTTAAAACATCTTTGATGCCATCCAAATAACAACCGAACAAAACTTGAAGTCTAGAATATAATATATCTCAATTTCTCTGTAATACCCCGTACTTTTGGCTATATTTATTTTTGGGATTAATTAATTAAATGCGTATTAATTGGAAATTAATCCGGGTTATAAATACTGATGTGATGCGAATTGGTATTTGATTATGTGCATATATGATTATATATGTACTTGGTATTATAAAATTTGTCGTGGGATTTATATACGGCATTTTAGAAATTTTGTTGAGACGCGTGGGACCGCCGCGTCACGGTATAATATTTTGATATTAAAAGTGAATTTAAAATCTATAATCCGTATGGTCGTTTTGAGTGCGCCAACGCGTCCGGAAGGGTCGAGATAGTCAGAAAACACTAGCCGGGGGTATAGTTTGGGTCCCGGGGTATTTTTAGGCCATCCCGGCACTATAAAGGGTATTTTAGTAATTTGATATTTTTGGGTAATTAAAAGTGACGAAAATTGAGAGTTGTAATCTGATAAGGGATTGACCCAACCAACCTTTATTAACCCAACAAGCTACGGAGGTTTATTAAATTAGGTTTTCATAAGTTCCCTCAAAGCAAACCCTAGCCACCATAGCCTTTTGGAGAAGGAAGCTTGGAGAAGGAGAGAGAGAGAGGAATTCTGCAGAAATTCTACATCGAATCCACACCAAATTCAGAAATCAAACCAAGGCAAGTGACTTTATTTCATTTAAATTCGAGGAATGTCTTTTCCATGTTAGAAATTGAAGAATCTTGATTGTTCTTGAAAGATTAAAAGAAAACCCATGATATTTGAAGTTATTATTGAATGTTGGGATAGGTTTGCATGTAGAAACATTATTGGGAGGTTTAATTTCGGAGATTCATATCTAGGTGATGTATAAACGAATTAAAATCTGGGAATTTATGATGAGAAAAAGTTAGGGTTTATGTTCTTGAAGAAAATTGGGAATTAATATAGAAATTGCGATTTAATGATGTTTAGAAGATATTAAACCCTTTAATGATGTTAGTATAGCCCCTTAACATGTTTGAAGATGATTAGAGAACTCAATATATTGTGGGAACGAATTTTAGAAGAGGTTTGAGGAGTAAAAATGGTGAAAAATGATTTTTGGGAAGTTCTGGGCCGAAACTGGCATCTCGTTAGAAGCAGCCCCAGGTCGTTCGAATGAGCTTCTAACGAGTTGACCAGTCGTTATTAACGAGTAGGATTTTCGTTCGATATCTCGTTCGAACGAGATATTGTTAGAAGAGTCAGTTCGTTCGAACGAACTGGGACCTCGTTCGAACAGCCTCGTTCGAACGAGACTTCTAACGACCTGACAGTCCAAACTCGTTCGAAGCCTCGTTCGAACGAGACTTCTAACGAGTTGACAGTTTGGTCCTTTTTGGACTGTTTTGACTTTTGGAGTCCCGGAAACTGGTTCAAGGGTAGAGTTAGCATTCCTTTGATGATATAGTGATTGATTTGGGACTTTTGGGTTATTGAGATGAGTAAATCATACACTAGAGTTATATTCAATGAACCGTTTGGGTTGAGACGTGAGTGTCTTCTACGATGTGAGGATAAATTATGGCACGTATAATTATGAACCGGAATAAAATAAGTTGTGATAATTATAATTAGTACGAGAGTGCAATATGTACTACGAATATAATACGATATTACTAAGATGTGTGTTTACTTAGTATTGATATATGGATTGTATGTATGACATACCTACCATACTTGCTATCACGGGAGGTTTCGTTCGCTTAGGACCCTCTAATCCTTGTGTGCCTACGGGGGGGATATAGACTGGTACCTTGATGAACATAGGTCATAGAAAGACTTATTGTGATATTAATAAGTCTGCTGACCATGGGAGCGTAGGTATGTGCGTGACCCATGTGATGGTGACTATGTTCGCCTCCACTATTTGTGATTTGTGTTATCTGAACTATTCCTGAGAGATTCGGAATATGTGATCCTTATGTACGTGATGTACCGGGATGGATAGCAGAGTATGTGTGCACCATAGCTTAGATTGCGGGGTGCTTGTATCGTATATTTATGATGTGAATAATATACATTAAATTTATGGAAATCCTCATGTTAATGTTGTAAAAATATTCCGGTATTGTTTCGAGATATATAATGAGTTAGCTGATAGTTATATCAATGGCATAGTTAGTAACTGAGTTTACGTTAAACCTCTATTAAATTACGAGCGTTGTTATGTTAAATTAACCGAGTAAAATGGGTAGAACCTTTGGTTGTCTAGCTAGTTTACGTTGTCACTTAGCTAGTGGAAAGGGTAGTTATAGATGGGTACTTACGTTAGGAGTGCACAGTTAGTCGAGAGGTGAGAATTTAATGTGAGTGCACGTCCTAACATGTACTTTGCATTTAATGTTTTAAATGTTTTTAAAGCACTTGCAGGTTTTTAAAATGACTTCCACTTTCGGGCTCTGACCCATTTGCTTCCAAATATATATTTTTGTAAAACCATTTTAGGTGCCCAGCCACAAGGACACCAAGCATAGGATTCTCATTCAGGTGACGAGCTGTAGCTGTTTGTGGAAGCTACAGGGATTTGCATGTAGACGCTTCTCTCATTTGGATTCCAGTCTCAGCATCTATCAGTTGTAGGGCATGTTGCCCAATTCTATTAGACATTTTTACATTTCAGTTTTCAGACTCTAGCATGTATTGCTCAGTATTCAGTTTTAGTTATTTATTTCAGTTTACTTATCAGTTGTGGGATTTGTATTGAGGAGTTTTTCCTCCAGGTTTTATTTACATTTTGTGATGGTTATTCGTTTCACTTCAGTATGGTGAATGGTGTTATTTATTTCTTCATTACTTTTGTTGCATGTTAATCAGATTTAATAAAATTTGGCACTTACTTTTTAAATACTAGGTGGTTAGTAATCTTTAAAATGTTTTCGACAGTGATGCTATTAACTGAGCCAACTTGGCATTTTGAATTAATTTTATAAAGGAGTAGCTACCCGGTGTTTAATTAGTCGGGGTGTCACAGGTGGTATCAGAGCATCAGGTTCTAGTGTCCTTTAGGATCTGTACGGCTATTATGTTTCCGCTACGTTTTCTTTGATATAGAGCCCTATATTTTAGGACTGTTGTACTCTTATTGTGTACGTTTCGTTCTTCAGCTATATTAAGTTTATAAACTGCGAACTTATAAACTTTGTTCTTATTTCAGATGCCTCCACGACGTGCACGACGAGTTCCCAGGAATGCTACGCCCGAACCACAGCCCGCTCCAGTTCAAGGCATGTTGAACGCCGCTGAGGTTGCTGCTATAGTAGCCCAAGCGGTAAATGCAGCGATTGCCGTGATCCAGCAGGCACCACCTCAGGCGCCGGTTGCCGCGCCAGCACAGGTTAATGCATTCCCGTCTGCTTGGGAGCGTGTACGTGACGCTTTTCAGAAAGCGCATCCGCCAGAGTTTGCAGGAAGCTCAGATGTAGTGGTCTCGAGCCAATGGAGGAAGGACATACAGAGGCATTTGAGGATGCATGAGTGCACAGATGTTCAGAAGCAGGTGCTAGCTACTTTCAAGCTAGTTGGATCTGCACTGCAGTGGTGGGAGTCCATTACCACCGCGTAGGAGAGGGATACCCTCACGATACAGGAGTTCTGGGTGCGGTTCGACCGCAAGTACTTTCCGTCTGCAGTTCATACAGAGATGAGGAGGAAGCTGATGAGTTTGAAGCAGGAGGGCAAGACAGTGGCCGAATATGAGGCCGAGTTCACTAACCTATTGAATATCGTTCCAGACGAGATTCCAACAGAGAAGAAGAAGATAGAGAAGTTCACTGATGGGTTGAATTGGAGAATCCGACAGCATCTGCTTGGGAACCTATCGTTGGCCACGTATTCTGATGTGGTTAACGCTGCATTACTACACTGCCAGGACCACCGTTTTCATATGGCCGAGGGCAAGCGGTCAGGGGAGTCTAGCCATCAGGGCAGGACTGGAGGGCATGGTGCCAACGGGGCACAGACCGGTCAGGGGCAGAGACAGACTGAGCAGGGTACCCAGCAGGGGGACAATAAGAGGTTCCGGTCAGGGAACTACAGGCAGGGACAGGGAGGTTTCCGCCAGGGCCATCAGGGTCCAAACGGCCATCAGGGCCAGCAGGGGCAGAATGGGCAGCAGTTCCATCAGGGCCAGCAGGGCCAAGGGAGGAATGGTAACGGCCACCAGGGCCGGGGACAGCAGGGGCAGAGGGGAGGGAACTTCCCAGGGAAGTGATTTACTTGTGGCAAGACTGGCCATAAGAAGCAGGATTGTCCTGATAGGGGCAGGGCCCCACAGCAGCAGCAGCAGGGTGCTCGCCAGGAGCCACAGAGACCTATGTTTCCCGCCGCTCTTCCTGCACCGCCACAGATGGCAGCATTGCCACCCATTCCAGCAGTCCCAGCTCAACAGGGGCAGCTACAGTATGGACGTGTCTACAACGTTCACCAGGCTGCAGTTCCACAGGCACCGCCCGCGATCGAGGGTACGTTTCCTATCCATGGCACTATGGGTCGGGTGTTATTTGATACGGGTGCTACACATTGTTTTATAGCTACACACTTCGCGAAAGCTTTAGGATTGTTAGCTACGGCAGAGAGCACAGTGACGTGTGTCGACTCACCATTGGGGAGTGGGTCACTTATTTTCTTTATATGCCGGGGAGTGGGGGTAGCGGTTGGTGGTTTGGTATTGCCTGCGGACATGTTAGTGTTAGACATGCATGTTCACGATGTGATCATCGGTATGGATTGGCTCGTATCATATAGGGCCATGATTGATTGCTTCAGCGGGAGCATTGTTTTTGCCATTCCGGGGCAGGAGATGTTTATAGTGGCGATGTCTCGCCCAGAGGGAGGATCGACCGCTCATCTGTATTACATAGAGGAGGATACCTTTAAGGAGGTTGTGATTCCTTTGGATTCGATCCCGGTTGTCAGGGAGTATTCAGATGTGTTTCAGGAGATACCAGGCTTACCACCCAGTCGAGAGATAGATTTCGTTATTGATTTGCTACCGGGTACGAGACCTATAGCACGTGCACCGTACCGTATGGCTCCGGCTGAAATGCGAGAGTTACGGGATCAGATAGAGCAGCTGTTAGGGCAGGGCTTTATTCGTAGGAGTACCTCACCTTGGGGCGCTCCAGTCTTGTTTGTTAAGAAGAGGGACGGTTCACTGAGGTTGTGTGTGGACTACCGAGAGTTGAATAAGGTCACGATACGGAAAAAGTACCCGTTGCCTCGAATCGATGACTTATTCGACCAGTTGAGAGGAGCTTCTTTCTTCTCAAAGATTGACTTGAGATCGGGTTACCATCAGTTGCGTATCAGGGAGGAGGATGTCTCGAAGACTGCGTTCCTGTCGAGATATGGTTCTTATGAGTTTCGGGTTATGCCTTTCGGCTTGACCAACGCTCCAGCAGTGTTTATGGACTTGATGAACAGAGTGTTCAGAGATTTCCTAGACCAGTTTGTTATTGTCTTCATTGATGACATTCTGGTTTACTCTCAGACAGAGGAGGAGCACGCCGAGCATTTGAGGCAGGTTTTGCAGACACTTCGTCAGAACGAGTTGTATACAAAATACGAGAAGTGCGGGTTTTGGTTGAAGGAAGTCCAGTTCTTGGGTCATATTATTTTCGATCAGGGAATATCTGTTGATCCGGGGAAGGTGTCAGCGGTGAGGGAGTGGGGACAGCCCACGACACCAACGGAGATTCGTAGTTTCTTGGGTTTAGCAGGATACTACAGGAGGTTTATTCGGGGTTTCTCGGAGATAGCAGGTCCTTTGACACATCTTACTCTTAAGGGTGTGCCATATATCTGGAGTGATGCCTGTCAGTTGGCATTCGATGAGTTGAAGGACAAATTGACTTCAGCACCTGTGTTAGCATTGCCGAGACCGGGAGTTGAGTATTTGGTTTACACCGATGCGTCTTTGCAAGGGCTTGGAGGTGTTTTGCAGCAGGAGAGACAGGCCATAGCTTATGCTTCCCGTAAGCTTAAGCCTCATGAGAAGAATTACCCCACGCATGATTTGGAGTTGGCGGCAGTGGTATTTGCCTTACGGATTTGGAGGCACTATCTTTTGGGGGAGAAATTTCAGCTGTTCACGGACCACAAGTCACTACAGTATCTGTTCACGCAGAAGGAACTGAATATGCGGCAGCGTAGGTGGCTTGAATTTGTGAAGGACTACCAGTTCGACATCCAGTACCACCCGGGTAAGGCTAACGTAGTAGCAGACGCGTTGAGCCGTAGGCCAGCAGATGAGGTGGCAGAGGTGTGGAAAGCTAAGTGGAAGGAATTGGGACACCAAGATGCAGTGGCCCGATCTTTTATGTCTGTGATGACCGTTACCCCGCAGATTGTCACAAAGGTAGTACGGGCACAGGCTAATGACACGTTCTGTCAGGAGCAGATAGTCCGATTGCTAGCAGAGGGAGCTGAATCCTATACCGTTAGCTCAGACGGGGGATTACGCTTCAATGGGAGATTGGTAGTTCCGGAAGGAGAGGAACTGCGACACGATGTTATGGCTGAGTCGCACGGCTCACGGTTCGCGGTACATCCCGGAGGGGACAAAATGTACCAAGACATGAGACGGCAGTATTGGTGGAGCGGTATGAAGAGAGATATCGCTGAGTTTGTCTCGAAATGCGCCACTTGTCAGCTTGTAAAAATGGATCATCAAAGACCAACAGGATTGCTACAGCCATTGGAGGTTCCGGTGTGGATGTGGGAGAGCATATCCATGGACTTTATCACGGGGTTGCCTACGTCGCAGAGGGATCACGACTCCGTTTGGGTAATTGTGGACAAATTGTCCAAGGTCGCTCACTTTTTACCCGTTAGGACTGATTACACTGCGGGTCAGTATGCCCAGCTCTTCATTTCAGAGATTGTGAGACTTCACGGTGTGCCCCTGAATATCGTGTCTGACAGAGACAAGATATTTGTTTCGAGATTTTGGGAGAGTTTCCAGGAGGCCATGGGCACGGAATTGCGGTTGAGTACGGCTTATCATCCGCAGACTGATGGGCAGACCGAGCGCACCAATCAGATGTTGGAAGACATGCTACGCATGTGTATTATTGACTTCGGGGGTGGATGGGAGCAGTACCTTCCACTAGTGGAGTTTGCTTACAACAACTCCTATCAGTTCACGATTGGCATGGCTCCGTTTGAGACATTATATGGTAGGCCTTGTCGTTCCCCAGCATGTTGGTTGGAGGTGGGGGACAACAAACTACTTGGGCCGGAAGTGATTCAGGATACTTCGGCAAGGATTGAGTTGATTCGGAGTCGCATTCGGGTAGCTCAAGACAGGCAGAAGAGTTATGCTGATGCGAAGAGGTTCTTCAGGGAGTTCCAAGTGGGGGACCAAGTTTTGCTCAGGGTTTCTCCGATGAAGGGGATTATGCGATTCGGGAAGAAGGGGAAATTGGCACCGAGGTATGTGGGGCCGTTTCCTATTATTGAGCGGATCGGACCCGTTGCGTATAGACTTGGACTACCGGAGCACTTGCATCGGATTCACGACGTGTTCCATATTTCCTCGCTGAGGAAATACCTTAGAGATAATTTGGCTCATTCTCACATTGCTGTGGAGGACATCGATCTCCAGCCGGATAGCTCCTACGAGGAGGGGCCAATCTCTATTTTGGACCGAAGCGAGAGGAAACTGCGGTCAAAGATAGTCCCGTTAGTGCGTGTTCAGTGGCGACATCACAATGTTGAGGAGTCCACATGGGAGCGCGAGGATGAGATGCGCGAACGTTATCCAGAGCTGTTTTAGCAGGTACTTTCTAGTTTCGAATTTCGGGACGAAATTCAGTTATTAGGGGGGAAGTATGTAATACCCCGTACTTTTGGCTATATTTATTTTTGGGATTAATTAATTAAATGCGTATTAATTGGAAATTAATCCGGGTTATAAATACTGATGTGATGCGAATTGGTATTTGATTATGTGCATATATGATTATATATGTACTTGGTATTATAAAATTTGTCGTGGGATTTATATACGGCATTTTAGAAATTTTGTTGAGACGCGTGGGACCGCCGCGTCACGGTATAATATTTTGATATTAAAAGTGAATTTAAAATCTATAATCCGTATGGTCGTTTTGAGTGCTCCAACGCGTCCGGAAGGGTCGAGATAGTCAGAAAACACTAGCCGGGGGTATAGTTTGGGTCCCGGGGTATTTTTAGGCCATCCCGGCACTATAAAGGGTATTTTAGTAATTTGATATTTTTGGGTAATTAAAAGTGACGAAAATTGAGAGTTGTAATCTGATAAGGGATTGACCCAACCAACCTTTATTAACCCAACAAGCTACGGAGGTTTATTAAATTAGGTTTTCATAAGTTCCCTCAAAGCAAACCCTAGCCACCATAGCCTTTTGGAGAAGGAAGCTTGGAGAAGGAGAGAGAGAGAGGAATTCTGCAGAAATTCTACACCGAATCCACACCAAATTCAGAAATCAAACCAAGGCAAGTGACTTTATTTCATTTAAATTCGAAGAATGTCTTTTCCATGTTAGAAATTGAAGAATCTTGATTGTTCTTGAAAGATTAAAAGAAAACCCATGATATTTGAAGTTATTATTGAATGTTGGGATAGGTTTGCATGTAGAAACATTGTTGGGAGGTTTAATTTCGGAGATTCATATCTAGGTGATGTATAAACGAATTAAAATCTGGGAATTTATGATGAGAAAAAGTTAGGGTTTATGTTCTTGAAGAAAATTGGGAATTAATGTAGAAATTGCGATTTAATGATGTTTAGAAGATATTAAACCCTTTAATGATGTTAGTATAGCCCCTTAACATGTTTGAAGATGATTAGAGAACTCAATATATTGTGGGAACGAATTTTAGAAGAGGTTTGAGGAGTAAAAATGGTGAAAAACGATTTTTGGGAAGTTTTGGGCCGAAACTGGCATCTTGTTAGAAGCAGCCCCAGGTCGTTCGAACGAACTCGTTCGAACGAGCTTCTAACGAGTTGACCAGTCGTTATTAACGAGTAGGATTTTTGTTCGATATCTCGTTCGAACGAGATATCGTTAGAAGAGTCAGTTCGTTCGAACGAACTGGGACCTCGTTCGAACGAACTGGGACCTCGTTCGAACAGCCTCGTTCGAACGAGACTTCTAACGACCTGACAGTCCAAACTCGTTCGAAGCCTCGTTCGAACGAGACTTCTAACGAGTTGACAGTTTGGTCCTTTTTGGACTGTTTTGACTTTTGGAGTCCCGGAAACTGGTTCAAGGGTAGAGTTAGCATTCCTTTGATGATATAGTGATTGATTTGGGACTTTTGGGTTATTGAGATGAGTAAATCATACACTAGAGTTATATTCAATGAACCGTTTGGGTTGAGACGTGAGTGTCTTCTACGATGTGAGGATAAATTATGGCACGTATAATTATGAACCGGAATAAAATAAGTTGTGATAATTATAATTAGTACGAGAGTGCAATATGTACTACGAATATAATACGATATTACTAAGATGTGTGTTTACTTAGTATTGATATATGGATTGTATGTATGACATACCTACCATACTTGCTATCACGGGAGGTTTCGTTCGCTTAGGACCCTCTAATCCTTGTGTGCCTACGGGGGGGATATAGACTGGTACCTTGATGAACATAGGTCATAGAAAGACTTATTGTGATATTAATAAGTCCGCTGACCATGGGAGCGTAGGTATGTGCGTGACCCATGTGATGGTGACTATGTTCGCCTCCACTATTTGTGATTTGTGTTATCTGAACTATTCCTGAGAGATTCGGAATATGTGATCCTTATGTACGTGATGTACTGGGATGGATAGCAGAGTATGTGTGCACCATAGCTTAGATTGCGGGGTGCTTGTATCGTATATTTATGATGTGAATAATATACATTAAATTTATGGAAATCCTCATGTTAATGTTGTAAAAATATTCCGGTATTGTTTCGAGATATATAATGAGTTAGCTGATAGTTATATCAATGGCATAGTTAGTAACTGAGTTTACGTTAAACCTCTATTAAATTACGAGCGTTGTTATGTTAAATTAACCGAGTAAAATGGGTAGAACCTTTGGTTGTCTAGCTAGTTTACGTTGTCACTTAGCTAGTGGAAAGGGTAGTTATAGATGGGTACTTACGTTAGGAGTGCACAGTTAGTCGAGAGGTGAGAATTTAATGTGAGTGCACGTCCTAACATGTACTTTGCATTTAATGTTTTAAATGTTTTTAAAGCACTTGCAGGTTTTTAAAATGACTTCCACTTTCGGGCTCTGACCCATTTGCTTCCAAATATATATTTTTGTAAAACCATTTTAGGTGCCCAGCCACAAGGACACCAAGCATAGGATTCTCATTCAGGTGACGAGCTGTAGCTGTTTGTGGAAGCTACAGGGATTTGCATGTAGACGCTTCTCTCATTTGGATTCCAGTCTCAGCATCTATCAGTTGTAGGGCATGTTGCCCAATTCTATTAGACATTTTTACATTTCAGTTTTCAGACTCTAGCATGTATTGCTCAGTATTCAGTTTTAGTTATTTATTTCAGTTTACTTATCAGTTGTGGGATTTGTATTGAGGAGTTTTTCCTCCAGGTTTTATTTACATTTTGTGATGGTTATTCGTTTCACTTCAGTATGGTGAATGGTGTTATTTATTTCTTCATTACTTTTGTTGCATGTTAATCAGATTTAATAAAATTTGGCACTTACTTTTTAAATACTAGGTGGTTAGTAATCTTTAAAATGTTTTCGACAGTGATGCTATTAACTGAGCCAACTTGGCATTTTGAATTAATTTTATAAAGGAGTAGCTACCCGGTGTTTAATTAGTCGGGGTGTCACATTCTCATGATTTAACTTTAAATAATAGTGATCTTAATAATATACATCTCATACAAATATCTAACTTGGAAAATCTTAAATAATACAACTATTTGAAAACTAAAAAAAATTAATACATGAATGTAAATGAGCTACAATGCTCGACAACTACATCCTAGGAAATGATAAATATAATTAGTGCTGGAGAAACTCCTCCAATGAGTATGTCAAGTCTGCGGCTGTTTCATCAACCTAAGACTTGTAAAAATTATTTTATAGAGAGGATTGAACCTAGCAAGGCTACAATTCTCAAGAATATAACTATATTTGAGACAAAATAATAATAACACGTCGTCCTCTAATATTTTAGTTAATTTTAAGTTATACCAATTCCAAACAACCTAAATAAGTATGGGTTCTAATCCCAGTCTTGAATGAGGCCAATGTGATATAATTTCATCTTTTATTTAAGTATTCTTTATCATAACAATTTAAGTTCATCTTTTGGATAAGAATATTTTACTCTACCATATTCTCTTACATTAACATTATTTCACTTACTAAACATTAATCTCTCACTTTAACAAACTCAAGTTATGATTCCATAAGTACATCTCTAGTGTATCATACTTTTAACATTCTCGAGTGATAAGTCAAAATATATGTCTCTAGTATATTTGATAACATTATTTCTGAGTCATAATCTCAGGGTTATATATCGCTAGTATAAATCATAATACAGTACAATCATTTTAAGATTGAAGCTAATGGAAATCTCACAATTCAGAATATCCATGAGTATTCTCAACTCACACCAAATCATATGGGCTTTGCTCAAGCCCAAAAATAAAAATATAAGGTTTATCCCTAATACTTTCGGGGATCACTTAGGGAGTACTAGGTACAGTTATTGGATGTCACAACCCTATAACCTCAAAGAAATATCAAAGGAAAATTACAATGCCATCATTTAAAATGTATGGCCCCATACCCAAATCTATATAAGAGGATCCGATCCAATTGTCCCAACTCATCAGACGGGTACCTCAACATGTAGGGTCAGGGAAAATAAAACTTAGGTAAAGACTATCTCAATCACTGGGTACCATTTGTGGTCAACATTGTATGTGCCCTATCAATTCCATCCTAGTAAGTTACCCATGAGCGCCCCCGGTATAATTGCACATAAATCAAGTACATCATCAATATAAGCTACTCAAGGTTTACACGTAATCTCGTCTATTTAGATGTTATTATTCACTTTGAACACTAACTATTTATATAAACTATAGACCAAAACCTATAGGTTATTAAACTAGTTAACATCCCACAAAATACTATTTATAAACTTATTTCAAACATATAAGAGCCCTAATTGATGGTTTATAAATTCAATCTCATTTGCTACATGATTTACACAATCGCTAAATGTCACCTGACACTACCCACTTCAGCCTAATCCCTAAGGTTTCTAAACATCAATGTTGCCCAAACTTATTGGTTGTAAAATATTTTCATTTATCTAGAAGTCTCTAAGTTAAAACCAATTTATAATTTCCACGTAAAAGTCTCTAAAATAATCCTTTAGGCTAAACTTCCAAATCAGATCGATTTTCCCCAAGGACGAATCGATTCACCCCCTTTTACTTCTACATTCATACCAACTCATTAATGGAAGACTTAACCCAATCCAAATTAACCTGAAGACCCAATCCAAATTAACATAAAAACCTATAAACAACAATATTAAAGCATATCCTTCATAGGTAAACATCATACAATATTTTGTAACATGTTTTTGTAAGTCTGATTCACCTCTAACAATTTGTAAGTCTGATTATAATGATTCAGGGATTAATTGGTTGATTCTAGCACAAAGTTACACAAATTCTTCAAATCATAACTAGGGTTATTACTTTTTTAATACTAATTATGAATTAGGGTTTAATTATGAAATAAAATAATATTATTATGTTATCTTCACAGATTCCAATATATTGCGATTATTCTAACATAAATCTAATTACATTCTTAAACAAAGTAAACTTGCCTTGGACTGATTGTGGAATTAATCCCCCAAAGCTCCCAATTTTCCAAACTAAATCTACAACTCTAAGGTAGGGTTTCTTCATCCTCTTCCTTAGCGACTAGGTTTCTCAAAGTATGTTGTAAGTGTTTTGGGTTATATTAAGTGGGTTATTAAAATAATAACTCGAAATTAGGCTTAAGCTTCAGAATAGCCTCAACTAAAAAGGCCTAAAACAAGCTCCAAATGGTCTAAAACTTGGTCTAACACATATACCAACCCAATAGACCAAAATTCCACTGTTATAAACCCAACATGGACTTTCTAAATGTTGTAAGAACCAACTCAAATGTGAACCTATTATACAAGTCCATTATCTTGTTGACTAAATTAATTACCTTATTAAATAATTCATTAGCTAATTACGTATAGCTTAAGTTTCAATCTTAATTATTAATTAATTAGGTTGTGAATTGATATTATAAGAACCTATGTCACGATGGGTGGGAGCCGATGCCGATGCTGAAGGAATAATCCAAATAAGGAAACCCCCACACCTATCTCGTAACATTACATAGCCACTCATAATACTAAGTCACTTAACTATTTATGTTAACGAATTATTATAAGTTTGCCAACATCTATATCAATATTCAATAGTAATCCAATCAACATGTAACTCAATTACTTAAACAACATATGTAACACCTCAAAGTGACATCTTAGTTTACTAAATGACAAATCTGTTATACCTCGTTTTTTCATGGCTTTTATCTATTATCTATTAATTGATAAATAAATTAATAAATGATATTAATTATTTCTTGTGAGATCTGGCACTAGTAAAATGCACATTTTAGATGATAATTAATTTTAGCACGTGATGTGATTTTTTGTGTTGCATGTTATAAGTAATTAATTGGTGAAATTAATGATATGATATTGGACTATGTGTTACGCATAAAATAATATTCTGGGTATATTTTATTTATGGCGTGAGGTATTTTCCATATGTGATGTGGTTTTATCATTTGGATTGGACTCTGGGGTTACGCGGAGGCCCAAATATGTGGTTTTAATAGTTTGGATCGGGCTTATGGTGTAGGTATACCATTGGGATACGTTTTGGACTCATTTGGAGGCTCAAAATTAGGCCTATTAGTGACTTGAGGGTTTAAGAAATTTTGAAGGGTTTTCATCCTCATTAATTGGATACATTTCACACAAAACACAAACCCAAGTTGCCCTATAGATTTTGGAGAATTTGGGAAGATATTTGAAAAGGAAGAACAAGGCATCGAGAGGATGAATCACTCATTCACATCGTTCAAGTAAGAAATCTCTTGTTTTATCACTGTGTAATCGGTAACATGTTTACGCTTTCATTGCCGCATATTTTATTTGGGATTTAGATGCATGTTTAAAGATTTAATTTGACATTTTAATCACATTTATATTAGCTTTAATCAGGTTATTGAATCGAACCATTATTGGGTTTGTAATTTGAATTAAAATTTGGGACGTTGTTAGGAACCTTTAATTAATTCGTTGTGAGATATGATTATGTGATTATAACTCATCTTTAGGATTTAATTTAGTTTATTAGTTGAATTTTTATGTTAATTGGTTGATTGGATTAGAAATTGTATGTGTAATTGAACTCGTATTATGTAAAGGATGAATTGGGGGTTAATTTGGGAATTTGAAGAATTAAATCTTTAATTGATGTTTTTAATCATAAAAAATTGTGGGAATCATTTAGAATCATAAAATCGCGATTAAATTTGATTATAGAGTATTTTGAATAGGCAAGTGGAAGCTCAATATTCATTAATGGACATGTAGTTTTGTTTTGCATTTCTAGAACGAGTTAAATAATTTTCGTCAATCTTATTTGAATAAGATTGTTGTCTCATTCAAATGATATGGTTAATTTCATTTGAATATGTGGGGGTAGTTCAAATGAGTTGTGTAGTTCCGTTCGAACGAGATGTGTAGTCTGTTTGTATGACTGACTTCTTGTAAGCTTTCTTCTCCAAAATAACACCTCCAACACCCTCTTTAACCTTTGAAAATGGAAGGATGGAATGGTGGTATTTCAAGCTTGAAGTTTGGAGATAATATGAGGAATTTGGGCTAATTAAATGGGAGAAGAAGAAGACTCAAATGTTATTGCTTTAGGGGTGAATTATTCTTAGCAGAATTGAGACAATGAATGACAATGTCTTCCAATTCCTCTCTCTTATATTACTCAAAAATCTATTCTATTAAACCCTCATCCTTCAATGATGTTCCCACTATGTCTAATGGGGTAGGAGGTCAGATAACAGAGCTAAAAATGTGGGAGGGTCGGTCACTTTTACACCTCCATTATTCCAAAAGGTACACAACTCAAAAGAAGACAACCTACTGCTGCCTAATCGATTCGCTTCCTGGCCGAATCGATTCATAACTGGTAGTTGCGAATTTTAGTTCTAATAATTTTTTGAATACCTATTTATCCTAATGTTAATTTATATATATATATAAGTTCTTTAATCCAATTTAAATATGTAAATTAATTAACACGTAATGCTATACACGACATTTTTGAATTTTTTCCTTAACCTTAATTACATTTTAAATAATCTATTTAAATTAATACCATTAATTTCACATAATGCAACTTAATTAATTTCCACAAAATTCGTGTGCTACAACATCATTTTTATTTGTATTCGTTTCTTATCCTTTCTTTTCATTTATCCTTAGCTTTTATATCGGCCGACGAGGCCAAATACCCGGGATGAGAAGTTTCACATACTTTAAAATATGCATTTTCCAATTTAACTCCAAACTTAGTATGTTTGTTTAAGAAAGCATGAATTTATTTACTAATTTATGAAACTTAAACTTTTCAAGTTCAAACACAATTTTTTTAAACTTCTTGTTCCCCTTTTACCATTTATCAAACTTCGCGGCTATTTTTGTACTTTAAATAAGCAACTTAGCATATTTCAATTTTAGACCCTTAACTTTCACTTTAATTCCATTTTAACATTTAAATAGTATTTAAAAGTCTTGTAAACCTTTGGTATCAAATGTATTTAACAAAACTATTACTAAATACGCACACATAACAAATGAACATGTGTTTTAAACTTAACATTCTAAAATTATTAAATGCAAACAATTTCCACTTTAAACATGCATTTCTTCATTATAGTTTGGCGTCCAACAACTTGAATTGAAAACTATATTCTTTCCATTTAAAATCTTGCATCTTATTTGCTAAAACTTGTAGTCAAGGTTCTAAAATACGCGGGGCGTGACTGAGGCGTGGAGGCCAAGCCTTAAACCTCAGTAGCCTATGCGGGCCTTAAGCATAAAAAGGTGTTTAGGACTTTTTTTAAAAAAAATATTTTAACATTTTTAACTATAACAAGGCCACTAAAAATAATAAAATGGTACATACCTCAAAATATGTCTCAATATATGCA
The DNA here is from genome assembly GCA_949130495.1 of Sambucus nigra. NCBI lineage: Eukaryota > Viridiplantae > Streptophyta > Magnoliopsida > Dipsacales > Adoxaceae > Sambucus > Sambucus nigra. The sequence continues at coordinate 404,055,911 of OX422215.1, read as the reverse complement.
AACTAAAATACTATTTTTTTTAAATACTGAGGAAAAAAACGCCCGTTTTTTTGGATGAGAGGTAGAGAGGTTTGGGATACCATTTGTCTTTTGATTGTTTTGAATGAGATATTGGCCTGATTTTTTTTAAAAAGGTCTTTAAAAGGCGATTTCATTTCACTAAAGTGTTTTTATTTTAAAAAAAGTGCGTCTTAAGCCTCTTACCAAGAATAAGGCATAAAAAGCTTAAGGCGGGGCGTTTCTCCCAAGCCTCTAGCCTTGTTGAGCCTTTTAGAACATTGCTTGTAGTATAAGTATACATATACATATAGCACGTGGAAATCACATATAATTATACTAAATAGCTAATCTAGTATGCATTTGATTTAATTTATGAAAATATGGATAAAACCCCTACCTTGATGAAGAAATCCACTAAAAATATATATAGAAAGTGCTCCATGAATCTCTAAGAAATAATCTAGAAAATTTTCCCAAATGTACTCCAAAAAAGCTATAGATACATCCAGATACCCCCTTATATTATACCAAAAATGACTTCAACTAAAACTTCCATATATCCTCCACAAGTTATCCCAAAAATACTCCACAAATCCTCCAAATTTAATCCACAAAAGTCCTTCACAACTATACCAAAAATATATTTCAAGTATACCTCCAGAAAATATAACATAAGTGTTCCATCAAAAATATCAGTTGACACCCACTAAAAATATTGGACTAATTTTATGAGTAGAAATGAGTAACGGACACTCAAAATGGTGTAAGAATACTGGTTTTCTGGGTTCTTTTAGTCTCAATTGGGTCATTTTTGCTCAGAGTATATCAGGAGAGAGAGAAATGGTTTCGCGTGTATTTCAAAAGAGTGTTGAAAATTACCCTTTAATAAAAGTAAAGATGTTATTATATAAGTTAGTTTGTGTAGGATATCGAACGCTCAAACCAAAGAAACTTATCAAACCGTTGAACAATTGATAGCTCAACAAAAAGGGACACTCTCCTTCTCAGGCCGAAAATATCAAATTAAAAAGAACCATTATCTTACAAGTTGATTCAAGTACACACATACATCAGTGGATAAAGTAAGCCCCCACAGTTTTTATTTTTCCTTTACCGACACACTCACACACACTATATCACATAAGTGCTAATTGACTTAATAATATATATATATATATATACACCCCATATTTTATACATAATATTTAATTAATTTAATTATAGAAATTAATTATGCATGCTTGTTGTGACTAGAGATGTCACCATTTATATTGTTTTATGTTATTTAAGTTGAATTGAAATTTGGACTTACGAGACGGTGATTAGTTAATTGAATTAGTTGATATTCATACTCAAATCGGGAAATTGGGATGCGTAGGATGTTGTTTTATAATTAAAATTGTAGTTTTAAAGGCCTATTGGGTAAATATAAGGCTCGGGTATGGTTTTATGTCGTTTAGAGTTGTTTTGGGGCTCTTTTTTGTGAGGTCCATTGGGGCCCAAACCCAATTTCAAGATTAAAGGGTTATAAGAGGTCATTAGGGATCTCATTTTTATATTCATTGCAAATCTAAATCATATTATGTTATAATTCTGATTTCAGACAATAAATTAGTTAATTTTTGTAATTAACATAATCTAGATGTTAATTAGGTTAATTCCCCCTCTATAATGATTTATTTCTTCATGAAATTGGATTAAAACAAATGGATGTGATTTGAATCTATTTTATGCTATTAATCACATAAAATACCTATGTTAAATTGAATCAATCCATGGAAATTTATAGAATTGGATAAAACTATGGTTCTTAGACTATGAATTGGGATTTCATTTAAATCTTGGTGTATATTTAGGATTTGATGTTGGAAATAGGTTCCAATTGTTGTTTGGAGGTTAGAGAGAGAAAAAAATGGGGTTGAAGATAAAGAAGCGCATAACAGGGGAAATTTGGGTTGATCTGTGTTCAGCGATCGCCCGATTCTAGGACCCCTATTGACCAGTGATAATAGCTATATCCTATTTGGGATTTGTGAAATTGGTTGGAAATTTTGGGATTTAGGCCTATGAATATGATCTGATGCCCTATCGTTTTTATGTACTCATAGAATATAGATATATTCTTATGTTTTGAATTATTGAAAATTGATTTTTGGGGTATTTGAATAATTGGGAAAATCATTGATTTAAAGGCAGTTAAATGGAGGATTTGGCATTCAAGGTAGTGTAGAATGGATTTTTTGATTGTGAATTGGTAAGACCAAGGATTGGTCTTGTTGTTCGAGAATGTTTTGAATCATTGTAAGGTATGAGTGGGGAGAATATCCTTTGGGTGAGATTAGGTTTTGGACTATAACTTCCTTAAGTGAGGTAATGATTATATCCGGTGGTTTCATTTAAATTAGGTGTGCGATTATGCTTAGAAGGAATCTGTTGGGAGAATAGACTAGTGCTAATCGAGATTGCGTCTAGTTGATGTAAATTTTTTAACGTATGACATGGTTAATCTACATATAGAATTGGGAACCTAAGAGGTTAGGGTTAAATGTTTTATGGCATGAATATGGAGTTATATATGTGATATACCTTTTTAGGATAGCAATACTAGTATGACCCAGTAACATAGGGTCAGTATGTGTGTGTGGATTACTTTAACTCACTTATGAGGGTTACGTATGCATTTGCTTTAGCCCGTTAGTGAGGGTTGGAATTTCTTGTTTGCTTTATGTGCAGTGCATACCATGTGTGAGTTCTCGTGGTGTATCTTGCTAAGGGATAATTCCATTTTTAGGACATGCGTGGTGCAGATCGTTGTTCTTCCTTGGTGAGTATATGAGTTCCCTATTTGCAAATGGTAATTTTACCCCAAGTTCTATATCTAGGTACTCATTCATCGAGAGGGTACACGGGGATACTTCTTTCATATAGCCTTGGGTATGATAGTCTATATGACTGATGTGTAGATGTGGTGAGTTATCCCTTTCCACTGTGAGCACTTAGGTTTGGGATGACCTAAGACTATACCTAGTATGCGTGAAAAATCCCCGAAGGAAATAAAAGTAGGCCTTCATTATGTGTGGGTATGAGTGTAGCTCATCTATTTATATAAATTAAAAGTTGTACCATGGTATGGACGTTAGACGTGAGTAGAGTCTTTCTCCTACACTATGTGATTGTCGTGTGGTAGTACCAGAGATAGTGGTACCGGTCTATATACTATACTAGATATATATATGACATATAATAAGGATATCTACGTGCAAACTTATGATTTGGATTTGTGTATTACGTATACTAGATATGTGTACATTGTATTGTTGGCATGAGATAGTCAAATGTGTAAAGACTTGAGATATAAGCCTAATATTGGTATATTGGTGAGATGTATTGTGAGTTGGAGACTATCACGCAACGTATGTTTTAAAATGAAAGAGACAAAACTAAAGATGAGAAACTATAGATTAAAGAATAAACATGTAAAGCTTTAATCATATGGTCGACATATGGGTTTGAGATTTTAGAACCGCATGATATTTTATTTATTGGGTTGGGTAATAATAACCTAAAATATGTTAAAACACGAGAGGGAGATGTGTAGTTATGATGTGGCCCAGATTCAATTATAATCCTATCCTACAGAGCTTTGCTATTTATGTTTTCTACGATTTTCAAAAGCTCCAGTTGTGGTAGTTCATGTAAATATGAGATCGTTGGAGGAACATCTCTAACGTTGTCTCATTCCTAACTCCTAGGATTGTAGGAGTTGAGCAAGTGTAGATCTTCCTTTTATTGTACTCCTTTATATTCATTTTGGTTGTACATGTATATTTACATTCATAGGTGACTTATGTTATTTGGTTAGTGATTTTTATCAGAGTTGGTTTTGCGAGGATTCAGTATTTCATTATATTATCTTTGTTCTTTTGATTCCTGTTTATTTCTTATGATAATAATGTTACTAAAAGTTTTAATTCTAGTGTTTTTTATGCTAGACCTGATCAATCTATTTATGGATTTTTTGGGGTATCACATTTTTTATCTGAGCATTCAAAGGTCTAGTGTCCTAGCGATCTTGAGTGCATCGTTTGCTTTTATGCATTACGCTCTTGTCATAATTTAGAGATTTACCATTTAGGGTTTGTATACTCTATAAAGATGATCGTTTAAGAGGTTTTGCACCATTATTTCCCGACGAACGATTCGATTAGACCAAGTGTATCAGGAGGGTTACTTTTTTGCATTTCTCTTGCAAGATGTTCCATGCATGAGGTCGACTTCAGTCAGAAGTTAATGGATTTTAGACGCGAGACCTTTAGCAAATTCTTAACATATGTTTCAAGGGGAAATGCTTTCTCTCATTGTTCGTAATGGCATTAGAATTATATTTTCGAATACCTTTTATGTGCAACCATGTTGTGGTCAGTGTAAGGAGGAATTTAACTATTGTTCTCTTTTAGTGCTAGGAAAGATTGATAAAATGATAAAGGAGGATGTTAGCATTATTATCTAGTACGAGAAAGACTGTTTGAGTTGGCAAAAACCTTACATGAAGGGTTTAACATGTGTTACTAGGTAAACCATTATTCATTACTTGCACTTGGGTGGTCAAAGTTACCCTCCTACTTCAGTAGGAGAATTATAACTATTATGGGGATAGAGTCCCTAAAATTTGGAAGTATGATGCCAAGGTAGGCCCAATAAATAGAGACGGTGTAGCATGGGCCCGAGTAGCGAAACCTCACCAGTAGAAGGAACCACATAATGGGAGATGACCCCAAAGGGTTTATAATACTAGGCGAAATGATTTTGTTGGATAGTAGAGTCAAGGGAATTATGGCTGGTAGAGCCACGTCCTATGAGGATAGGGTAAACGAGTCAAATTTTAAAATATACGACCAATGAGGCAAGGTTAGTAGGGCCGTAAGTGGGTCTGCCATTTCAACAGTTCCTTTAGAGGAAGGTGTTATGCTTGTCCTATGCGAGGCCAACTGGTTATTATGTGCCTTAGTGACAACCAACTTGTGGAGTACCTCAGTGGAATGTTATGGATACGTTATGGCTCGCATGCATGAGTTTATCTTAGACATCGAGGACTTGTCATTATTTATCAATAGTGTGTGTGTGTGTGTGTACTACGATTATGAGATATACGTGTTTTTATCTCTGAGCTTCATATATGGGTGGATACCCCTACAGGTGGGGAATGTTTTACGTCGTGATTATAGAGACATGGAAATTTGTTTATTTGTCTTGGTTTTAGCTACTTTATTGACTTTTTATATGAGATATCATAATATTATTACTGAGCTTGTGTTCATAGCTATGTTTTACTCTTATGTCGACTAACATTGGTAGGATTTTTAATGACATGTTTGTGCAAGAATATCTTTGGGTGGTTATGCGTAGGCGCAGGAGAAAGGGATAACACACTTATATATGTATGGAGGTGAGTACATTATGGGGGATTACGATCACGTGGATGTGTCACTAATACTCCTACATTCTTCTAGTTTTACTTATATAGGTGTTCAGTTATCACCTACATAAGAGACTTATTTTTCCCTTAGAAATGGCACTAACAGTAAATCCGTTATGAGGGAATTTCATGGGATTAACTTCTTCAAAGATAGTAGAGGTGTCGTGGGATTAGACACCATAATTTTTTAGTCGGTTGATCATCTATAGACGACGTTACTTTGAGGGAGTTCCAAAAGAGGGATAGTTCACTAAGAGGAGGTTTGGCCTCTTAGGAGCAGGTTAAGGTCGAGATACGCGACGAGTGTTGTATGTGACATATCAACGACTGGTTGGACCAGTCGAGGAAAATGTTCTCCCCTAAAAATTAAAACATGGCGAGTTATCATCAATGATGAAATCAGGTGGAGAATATCTTGAAGGATAATTTTGGGTACAACGTGGCACAGGCGTATCGTTTGTGGGTTTTTTACCACGCAAAGGAGTAGTTTTCTAAGATTTGCAATGATATCTTGTTAAAGAGAGAATAATGTTATAATAGGTGTCCTTTACACCCAAATCTGTTACTAAGGGTGGTTTATTCCCAAACATTGAAATTTAGCAAGAATAGTTATATATATATATAATATTGGGAGTATATACTTTCTACGATTTAGGATAGGAGAGGGTTGCATATTTTGGAAAAACTTTTATTGAGGGGGTCCCCAAACTAAAAGAGGTGGTTTTGACCAAGTTGTGTATATGGGGATTCTCTTTATGTTCCATAAACGAGTAGAAGTATTAAGGTAAGAGAGTATACTCATGTGGTTGTGATACAGTTCAGGGGTTACAAATGGGACAATGGACCATTTGGGTTATGAGAGATAGATTGACCAAGTTGATTAGGGTTACGAGTTATGTAAATCATTCGTATCGGGATGTGATTAGTATACCTTATAGGATAATGTCCGTAATTGAGAATGGGAAGTTTTGTCGAAACATGCAAAGGAAATGGAGGACGAGTGGAGGCTTGACTCATAGGTTTAAGAGGGAGGTCATGTGTTATTAGTGACCTCTGACATCGAAATTGTGGAGTCCAAGCCCCTATAGGGGGTGGGCAACCAGATGAAGTTCCTTTTATAAGGTTTAGGTAGTGCGAGGTGAGTGTCATTTGACCTCATGTTACCATCGTCAGTGTGCATGATGCCCTTGTTTGGGGATATGACAGAAGGAATCCTTGATTGTAAAGTTGTTGTTGTAACGATTAGATTAGTTTGGTTAAGAATATAATTGAATGCGATTTACGAAAAAAGAGACCATAAAGAATTCTAAGTCATAGATTGAGTAAATTCTTTTTTGGTAGCGTGAGGACGCTACAGGTGAGATATTCTTCGACATCCGACTAAGAATATAATGAATTCAAATTTCGAGGACGAAATTCATTATTTAAGGGGGAAGAATGTAATACCCCGTATTTTGATGCATAATATTTAATTAATAAATTGTGAAAATTAATTATGTGTGCTTGTTGTGACTAGAGATGTCATAATTTATATTATTACGTGTTATTTAAGTGGGATTGGAATTTAGACTTAAAACATAATGATTAATTAATATTCAGAATCATATCGAGAAATTATTAAATTATTGCGTTGCTAGTTATTTAATTTGGATATATTTGGTAATTGGCTTTTGGGATGCGTAAAATGTTCGCTTATAGTTTAAAACGAAAGTTTAAAGGCCTATGGGTTAGTGTAAGGCTTGAGCATGGTTTTATGTTATTTAGAGTTGTTTTTGGGCTCTTTTAGGTGCATACCAATTGGAGACCAAACCCAATTTCGGGATTAAAGGATTTTAAAACATCATTAGTAATCTCATTTTTATTACAAACACAATGGAGAAGAACTAGAGGGGCTAGAAAGTGAAAGCACCAAAAGGAAAGGAAGATTTAGGGGAATTAGGGATTGACCTCTCAATCCATTCATAAGGCAATCTCTATATAGAATATGATTATGATTATATGTGCGAAAATATTGAATCTATTCATTACAAATCTAAATCATAGTAGGTGAGAATCTGATTTGAGATAATTAATTAGTTAATTTTCGTAATAAACCTAATCTATATGTTAATTAGGTTGATTTTCCCTCTATTATGAATGAGTTTTTCATGAATGTGGATTAAATAAATGGATGATGATTTGAAACTGTTTTATATTGTTATTCACATTAAAACCCTATGTTTAAATGAATCAACCCATGTAAATTTGTATAAAACCAGGGTTCTTAGACAATAAATTGGGCTTTCATTTGAATCTTGGTGTAAATTTGGGATTTGATGATGGAAATAGGTTCCAGTTGTTGTTTTGGTGTGGTTTTATAATTTGGAGGTTGATTGGGTTCATTAATGGTGGTTGGAGAAAGAAAAATTGGGGTTGAAGATGAAAAAACCCGTCATGGGGGAACTTGGTTGAATCTGTGTTGACTGATCGACCGGTCCCAGGACCCCAGTTAACAGGTGGTAACAGGTATAACCTATTTGGGATTTTATGAAATTAGTTTGAAATTTTGGGATTTAGTCCTAGGGCTAGGATTTTTTGGCCTATAATTTTTATGTACTCATAAAATAAAGATTTATTCTTATGTTTAGAATTGTTAGAGATTGATTTAGGATATTTGAATATTTGTGAAAATAGTTGATTTAACGAGGGTATAATGGGTTTGAATATTTGGAGGATTTGGCATTTGATGGTAGACCCTAGGGTATAATGGGTTTGTTGATTCGGAATTGGTAGGATAGAGCATTGGGCTTGTTGTCCGAGTATGTTTTGAAACATTGTGAGGTACGAGTGGGGTGAATATCCTTTGGGTGAGTTTAGGTTTGGGCTATAACTTCCCCTAATGAGGTAATTATTATATCCCGTGATTTTATTTAAATTAGGTGTGTGATTATGCCTAGACGATATGACTTGGGAGAATAAACTAGGGCTAATAGAGATTGAATATAATTGATGTACGATTTTTAATGTTTGATAGGGTGATTCGACATCTAGAAATGGGAACCCGAGATGTTAAGGTTGATGATTTATGGCATGCATATAGGCTTATATATGTGATATATTTTTATATGATAGCGATGATAGTATAACAGTTAGTGTAGGGTCGGTATGTTTATGTGGATTATCTTAACTCACTTGTGAGGGCTATATATGTGTATGCTTTAGCCCATTAGTGAGGGTTAAAATTACTTCTGTGCTTTATGTGAAATGCATACAATATGCGAGTTATCTTAGCGTATCGTGCTAGGAGAGGGATTCCATTTTGGGGACACGTGTGATATGGATCACGGTGGTGCCTCGGTAAGTATATGAGTTCTCCATTTGCAGATGGTCATTTTACCCCAGGGTCCTACATCTAGATATATGTGCCCTAAGAGGGTTCATGGATATATTTCTTTCATATGGCCTTGGGTATGGTAGGCTATATGCATGAGATATTACCGAAGGCAATGAGAGTAGCCCTTTGTTATGTGTGGGAATGAGGGAAGCTAATCTATTTGTATAAGTCAAAAGTTATACATTGGTATGGACGTTAGATGTGACTAGAGTATTTGTCTTATAATATGTGATTACTGTGTGGCGGTACCAGAGATACTAGTACCGATTTATATGGTATGATAGAGATTTATATGACCTATAGTAGTACCAGTTTATCTACATACATACTTATGATTCAGATTTGTGTATTATGTATATACGGAAGATGTGTATATTGTATTGTTGTCATGAGACTCAAATGTGTATAGACTTGAGATATAAGCCTCTTATTTGTATATTGGTTATTTTGGCGAGATGTACCATTGGTTTAATCCTACCACATAACTTGTGTTTTAAAATCAAAGAGATAAACCTAAAGATTAGAAACTATTAATTAAATAATTAACATGTAAAGCTTAAATCATATGGCCGACGAGATTTTATAATTGCATGATATTTTAAGCTATTGGGTTGGGTAACTAATAACTTAAAATATGTTAAAACACGAGAGAAAGATGTGTAGTTATGATGTAGACCAGATTCAATTATAATCCTATTCAACAAAAGCTTGTTTTTTAAGTTTTCTTTTAAAAACTATTTTTACAAGTTCCTGTTGTGGTAGTTTATGCATATGATGGATCGTTGGAGAAGCATCTCTAGCGACATCCCATTTCTTACATCCTGGATTATAGGAGTCGAGCATGTGTAACTCATCCTTTTATTACACTCCTTTATTTTTAGTTTGATTATACATGTATATTTACATTCAGAGACGACTTATGTTATTTGGTTGGTTATATCAGAGTTGGCATTGTGTGGATTAGTATATCATTATATTGTCTTTGATCTTTCGATTCCAGTTTATTTCATATACTAAGAATGTTACCAAAAAAATTTATTTTTGTGATTATTATGGTAGAGCCGACCATTTTATTTATGGATTTTTTGGGGTATCAAAATTATAACCTTGGTTAATAACAAAAAGGAATAAAAAAGAAAACAAGGGTGAGGCTTTAGTCAATGTATAATACACACACACACACACACACACATATATATATATATATATATATATATATATATATATATTTGTGCATGTGTGTGTGTGTAAATATGATATGTTAAGTCATATATACCCAAAATACACTAAAATTATTTTTTCCTGAAATACTTTCTCGTCTCCATAAGATTTTATTACCAAAGTGAAGCTCGTACCCCATATATAAAAATAATCCTAAAAACAAGTATGCAACACTTGTTATATGTTATAAACACAATGGGAGTGATTCACACACTTTTATTTCTTCATTTAAGGACAAATAAAAAATTTCCATTTATTTTCATCTTTATACATGCACATCATGTATTCACCACGCCAAGATCGAACACGATATGAAATTTTGTATTCATTATATTCAACCTCCATATAACACATATAGTTTTTTTCATGCAAACGTTTACATGGAATGTTTGCTTAAAATGTAAATTATCCTTTTTTACACTAATGCGACCCATGTAGTGCAACGTGTATGACTATTTTACATAAAACCTTTGTGCGACCAAAATATTTAACAATTACTTTATTTATTAAAATCAAGGGTGTTACACGCATAGTAATTATTTATAGTTATAGAAAGAGAAGAAAGTAATATTCACATTTTTGTGGGTATCGAGAGAGAAGGTAATATCTCACTCAAAATAATAAGTATTCATGTGCAACGGTTTCCACACATAGTCTTCTTTGGGAGGATTGTATACTAGAAGATTCGAGGCTTTCAGTGAGTTTTAGAAAGATTTTAGAGGATAAGAAAAGGTAATCTCTTCATCTTATTCAATGTCTGTTTCTCCTCATTCGGATCACCAATAAGATCCGCTGAGGTATAATGATTTAAGCCTTAGGTTTATGCTTTAAACCTACTTTTGTTTTTACTGTCTATTGTGTGATCAACAAAAGTTTTTGGGCTTAAAAGTTTTTCATGTTTATCAACTCCCATCAATTGGTATTCGAGCCTCAGTTATAGATTGATCATGTTTTGAAAAGGTCCATTTTGTCCACCATGAAACCCTAGTTTTTCATGTTGTACAAATATACATATTTTTATGTTGTATCGTAACCTAGTTTTTCATGTTGTACGAATATACATATTTGTATGTTGTATCACAACAACATGGTTTTGTAAGTTTTTAATGTCTATATCCCTTCCATCACGATCACATGATTTTTTATTTATATGAATGGGTCCTACGGTGGTTTTCCTGTAGTTATTTTCTTCATAAATTTAATTTGGTTGTAATAATTAGTTATTTTTAATTATTTCATTAATCATTGTATTTAAGGGAGTTTATGAGGATAAGTAATAGTTATTACTAGTTTAAATCTTGTATTTACATAGATTTTGATTATGGGGTAAGTTCCATGGACTTTGGTGAGAATCTGATCAAGTTTGGACGGTTTTCATGGCATTAAAAAACCTGAGATGAATATTAGGTTCTATATACTTAGATCAATCCAGCCTCAATCAAGTCGATCTTGCTTGGCATCAGAATAATCCCAACCTATGCATAAGTTGAGGTATTGTTTATTTTTGTTATTATTTTCATTAGTTTATCTTTGGATCTTCATCGCGATCTCTTTCAAATCGAAGACGATTATTTCTATAGGCTGATAACATTAAGAACTCCAGTTTATATAGAAGTGTATTTTAAATAGGACCCTTACTTAAGGGGAAATCTACTTCAAGTGTGATTCTTTATTTGGAATAGTTATAGTTTAAAAGGAACTCTGAGACACGATGGAAAGTGGAAATTATTTCTTAATGGAATTAAAATCCTATGTTATTATTTGTTATTATGATTCTACCATCATTCTCATATTCCTAATTATCGTGTGCTAACTAATTAGGATTAACCGTTATTATGGACAACATGGATTATTTATATGACCGACCTAGATCACATTTTTTCTTGAAAATATATTTTTATTTATTCATTTCTAAATTGAATTTAATAGGGTAATTACTTAAAAGGTATAGATTAAATTTGGATAGGGTATTTATTTCTAAATTGAATTTAATAGGGTATTCATTTATAATCCTAATGTTTACCCCCTTTCTTCTTCTGTTGTCTATCCATATTCAAATGTAATCGAGTCCTCTTTTGACGAGGTTCTCAGTGCTGTTTTTCCTATCAATGAAATAAATGAAGATTTTGAGTATCTTGTTGTGCCTTACATTAACTATCTGGATTCTAATAAAACTTTTGATGATGATGATTTTGCAAATGAACAATTCTTAACTGATCTAAATAAGGTTAATAATAAACAACATAACCGCGTTCAAGTTAATGAAGAAGAGACTATTGTTATTAACCTCAGTTCTAGTAGCCAATTGCGCGAGATTAGGACAGGGGATACCCTTGACGAGCATGAGCGTGCACAACTCGAAGAATTACTAAAGGAATTTGTGGATGTCTGCGCATGGTCCTATGATTATATGCCCGACATTGATCTTGAAATATCTCGGCATGAGATTCCCACTCTCCCATATTACAAGCCGATCAAACAAAAGTTGAGAAAGCTCTGCACCGAATGGTCACTCAAAGTTAAAGAAGAGGTGTCCAAACAGTTGAATGTAGGCTTTATTCGTGTGATTGAATATCCCACATGGCAAGCCAACATAGTGACCGTGCCGAAATCAGGAGGAACAGTTCGGATGTGTGTAGACTATCGGGATTTGAATAAAGCCTCTCCTAAGGATAATTATTCGCTACCCAGTATCGACATGATCGTGGATAACACATCCAGTCATGCTCTCAAGTCATTCGTCGATGGGTTTGCCGGATATAACCAAATCAAAATGCACCCAGACCACCAAGAAAAAACTACATTCATCACCCCATGGGGAACCTTTGGCTACACTGTCATGCCATTTGGTCTCAAGAATGTTAGGGCTACCTACCAGAGGGCTGCCACAACCATCTTGCATGATCTGATTCACAAAGAGGTTGAGGTCTATGTGGATGATATGATTATGAAATCCAAAACTAGAAAAGGTCTTGTCCCCGCTCTCCGAAAGTTCTTCGAATGACTGAGATAATACCAGATGAGACTCAATCCGCAGAAATGCATCTTCAGCGTTACAAAGGGAAAACTCTTGGGATTCATGGTCAGTGAGAAGGGGATAGAAGAAGATCTCGCCAAGATGAAAGCCATACTTGAGATGCCACCTTCCAGAACAGAGAAAGAAGTCTGAGGCTTCCTTGGGAAATTAAAATACATCAGCCGGTTCATCAGTTAGTTAACCTCCATCTGCGAACCTATCTTCAAACTCCTCCGAAAGGATTCAACTAAGGTTTGGAATGAGGCATGCCAAGAAGCTTTTGACCGAATCAAACAATATCTGACACAACCCCCGATACTCATGCCACCACAACCCGGTCTCCCCTTGCTTCTATACCTAACCATAACCGACACTAAGGTGGGGGCTTTGCTAGCCCAGTACCTTGAATATTCTCACAAATAAAGAGCCATCTATTATGCCAGTCGCAAATTGGCCGGGTATGAGGTTAACTACACCGCTTTGGAAAAGGCGCGTGTCGCACTTGTTTGGGTCACCCAAGAGTTACGACACTACATGCTCGCCTTCCCCATCAAAATTGTTTCGCGAATGGACCCCATCAAATACTTGCTCGAGAAACCTATTTTATCCAGTCAAATGGCCCGATGGTTGATGCTCCTAGTCGAGTTTGATATCGTGTACATCATGCAAAAAGCCATAAAAGGAAGAGCCATATCTGACTACCTCGCTGATCACCCCGTAGAAGAAGCCGATGTCAGGATCTCCGAATTCCCAGATGAAAACATCTTTTGCACTGCTCAAGACAACCTTCGATGGCAAATGTTCTTTGATGGCGCTGCCAACAAAAAGGGACATGGCATTGGGATACTCTTGATCACCCCGGATGACTCCCACACTCCCATCGACATCAAGTTGGATTTCCCTTGCACCAACAACATGACTGAATACAAGGCATGCATGGTAGGCCTCAAAGTTTCTCTCAAGAAAGGTATTCAATGCTTAGACGTCTACGAGGATCCCGCCCTCATCATCGGTCAAGTGCTCAGAAAATTGAGAGTTAAGGACGAGAAACTCCAACCCTTTCATGCCCACTTAGAAGAACTAGCCTCCCAATTCTAAGATATCACCTTCCATTACCTACCTCGAGCAAAGAATAACCTAGCCGATGCCCTTGCTAGCTTGGCCTCCATGGTCGACATGCCCGAGGGAATAACTATGACCCCCTTCCTAGTTCAAAAGCAAGACAAGCCAACCCACTGCTACCACATTGAGCTCGTCACCACAGAAGATCCCGAGCTAGCCAACTGTTGGTACTATGATATATGGCATCTCCTCAAACATGGTAGGTATCCCGAGGGTTCCAACAAGAAAGATCGAGCAACCCTTCGAAGACTGGACGCCCAGTACATCATCTGTCATAAAGCACTGCTCAAAAGGAACTTCGATGAAACTCATCTGCACTGCATCGCAGTGGCTAACATTGAAAAGATAATGCAGAAGATCCACAGAGGGGAATGCAGACCCCACATGAACGGTCACATACTTGCCAAAAATATCATTTGACAAGGTTATTACTGGACCATCATGACCCAAGATTGCACCACCTATGTCCGTAGATGCCTCAAATGCCAACAATTATCCAACCTTCAGCATCTGCCTCCGCGCGAATTATACAACATAACTTCTCCCTGGTCGTTCTCCACTTGGGGCATCGACATTATAGGGAAGGTTACACCGAAGGCTTACAATGGGCATGAGTTCATCCTAATTGCCATTGATTACTTCACCAAATAGGTCGAAGCTGAGTCATACGCAGTGCTGAATGCCAAGAAAGTGGCCAAATTCATCAAGAAAAATATCATCTGTCGATATGGGGTCCCGCACGAGTTAGTATCAGATAACGGGTTATATTTCGAGGCAGAAGTTACAGAAGTGGTCAATGAGTATGGGATTTAGAGACATAAATCTTCTCCCTACCGACCTCAGACCAACGGTGCAGTTGAAGTCGCTAATAAGAACCTCAAAGCCACCATCAGCAAGATGACAAAAAGCTGTCGGGATTGGGCCGATCGGATCCCGTACGCCCTCTGGGGCTATCGAACCTCAACTAGGGTTACCCCTTACTCTCTAGTTTACGGTATGGAAGAAGTCCTACCCGTGGATATGGAAATACCCTCATTACGCATCATGCTTGAAAGCGAGGTCAGCGAAGAAGACTGGTGCCAAAGCCGTCTTGACGAGCTGACCCTCCTAGATGAAAGAAGACTAAAAGCACTATACCACATACAAGGGTACCATCGCCGAATAACGCATTCATTTAATAAGAGAGTCAAGGACCGCGGTGTCTGAGAAGGGGACCTAGCCCTCAAAGAAATCATAGAACCCATCTGGGATCCCAGAGGGAAATTCAAGCCCAATTGGAGCAACCCCTACATTGTCAAGAAGATCTTGTCCGACGATGCCGCCCTACTCACCGACTTAGATGGGAAGAGATAGCCCGTCTAGTCAACCTGGACCGTTTCAAAAAGTTTTATCCCTAGTCCAAAATCTCAACGCACTATAACTCTTCTCGTCCCCCTTTTATTCTTAAAAAAAAACTCTTCATTTCCCCCTTACCCAGAACTACGTGGGCCTGATCCTCTGTAAAAATCATTTTCAAACAAATTAAAAAATTTCAAAAAACCCCAGAGGTACGTAGGCAGCTCATACACCTTACATGAGCACGACCCGTTCTTTTTCACAAAATACTATTCTTTTCTTACCTCCGAGAATAACAGTCAATTCCAACATATATTTGAACAAAAGGATTATGTATGTCTTAGCAATCAGTATAGATAATTCAAACAACACAAAACTCATCAAAGGCACGGCTGGATGATCAGAAACTTATTTATTTCCTTA